>CARXXK010000001.1:140696270-142001080 GCA_949089665.1 Macrosiphum euphorbiae | reverse complement strand
ATAAGATTTTTTTATGATAGGTTTTTTTTATTTACTTACTTACACTGGTCGGTATTCCTCTTGTTCCTACTGCAAACCGTAGTCCGTAAGTACTTGTTACGAAAATTCTGTAACGTGAACACATCAAGGTAATGGAAGCCAATCATTATACCCAACGGTACGCCTATTGTATTGCAAGTTGACCAACAGCCCACGTTATTCCTGTTGGCTGTTATAAAATCAAAATCCAATATATTTTATCTTTTATATTTGAAATAACAAAATAAGTAAGAACACTGACTTCTTTAGCGTTGACCCGTCGATGACTATCTATTGCTTGGCGACTAAGGAAAAACACACAAAGAACAACGCGTATACCGATTTTAGTATGTTCGGCTCTCCCTGGTAGGTTAGTTCTCCAACTGGTAAAAAAAATCGTCAATGTTTTTGGCTAAATAAATGAAGAATACTTCCACGTTCGACATAAACGGTTTCAATAGGTACAGACACTGCGCTTCACGTTAAACTAACAAAATATATAATAATATAATATAAAAGGACTTCTTTGTCGCTTCGGCAGGGACTAAAATATTGTGAGCAGTACGAGTAGCATACCTCTCAATATTGACGTACAGTTCAAAAGTTTCAGCGTGCGGGACAAAGTAAAAAATGTTATAGTAAATGGTAGGTAGGTGGTATATGCAATTGTTAAATAAAATACATTTTAATCATTTTAATCTGCAACTGTATACGCTACTATTCGACCTTAATATGTGACAACGCTCGTTTTTTGCCGAGTATAGACTCCCAGATTGAATGCGCCGGATATGTAGTGCTATATGTATTTTAAATTGTGTATAGCAAAGTGGAAATTATGAAACAAATTGTGAAACGACGGACTGTAATAGATTAATGGACAAACTGCCAACTCTTACGTCTAGAAAACGGGGAATAGTGAATATAGTGATTAAGATTAGTAGGTAAACAACAAATTATAATACATTTTGATATTGACAACATGAATTTATTTTAAAAAATTATCAAATATTATGATACTTGGCTGATCTGGACCCATGAATGTAGTGGAATACCCTCGCTGGTAGACTTCTCGTCAATACTGTAAGCACAACAAAAACGCGTGGACCAAAATGTGTTCGTGTTGCAGAAGACAGATACACAGTGTTGGGGAAGTTACTTATTTTTGGTAATTAAATTACATTACTAATTACTTATCAAAATTGTAACTAAATTATTTTTAAGTTACTTTTTTTTAATATGGTTAAGTTACATTACTTTTGAGTTTAAAAAGTAACTGAATTACAATAGAAGTTACTTTTTTTCAAAAATATCACTGGAACTTAATAATCATGTTGTCAATATAACAATACATAAACTCAATAGGTAATACCAATCAAAAATGTGAAATTATTAGCAGATACTCATTTTGCTACACTATTATTATTATTATTATTTTTATTGAACTTAAGCCCGGAAACTATGGCCATAAGCTGTTGTAGGGGATTATAAACTGTGGTTGGTAAATTTGGTATGGTAAGGTGTTGTTACGGTATGTATGTAAACACGTGTAAGTGTGGCAAGGTTTTTACTACTACGAATCCGGGTGGTCACCCATCCGGGAACTAGTAGCAGCGGGCGCAACTTACTCTCAGTCGTATTGCGCGACTTGCAGCTAGCAGCCAAGCCACACATTTATTTATTAATTATTTTTTTTTATATTAACTAACCCGCAGCAATTGGGTGGTTTTTAACTGAGATGGAGGTTACGGTAGGTTTTTGTAAACACGTGTGTTTTAGCTTGAAAGAATTTCAAATTGGGCACCTGTAGTCTGCCCGTTACCGAGATTCCAACCATCTACATTCTACGGTGCGCGTTGCCACCAACGTCTTAGTCCGCTCGGCCACTCCGTCTCCCTCACTTTTATTATTATTACTATTTATTGATAGTTCCAACAATGCTGTATACGCAGACGCTGACGCCGTGAGCCGTCCTCGACGATAAAACACAGAGTACAGAGTAAAGATAAGAATTCCATTCTAAAAGTAACACTTTATAGTCGAACTGTCAATAGCTATAACAAAAATAGTACCTACAGTTCATACAATTTTACCTATAAATTAAAATACTAAAAAGTTATATTATGATATATTTTAATATTTACCTACACACAATATTATCAATAGGTACGTTCTAAAAAATGTATAAATCCAAAAAAAAGTAACGAGTAATTTAGTAAAAATTACTACAAAAAAGTAACTTAAATTACATATAAATTACTTACAATAAAATGTAATTAAATTACCATCAAATTACTTAAAAAGTAATTTCGTTACAGTAACTTGTAACTTAAGTTAAGTTACTCCCAACACTGCAGATACATAGGTATCCAATATTACCCCCTTTGAAAACCACCCTTTCAAAAGATTGAAGTGGATGGTTGTGTTCTCGTTATTAAGCTACATTAAGCTGATTTAACATGCTACACCCGCATGTGTTGTCTCCGTCTTACAAATGTACCTATGTAATAGCAAAAACTGGTTTGCGCGGAACAACTATAAAGCGTCTCTGTATGTGTAGTAAAATTACCGAAATTCCACAACACGATATAAGGAAAAACATAATAATATAGCACCAACCAATAATTTTTAATAGGTAATTAAATGAAAAAAACAAAAAAAAACCTAATGTTCTCAAACTGATAACATTAATTGTGTTATCTAAATAATAAAAACGTTACTACACAAATAACTTCATTCTTATGCGTTCATGACTTTTGGTAATTCTACTATAAATATTAAATACAGAGGGAGTGTAGTTGCCCCGCGAAAAACCGTTTTTGCTATGTTGTACATTTGTAGCACCGAGGCAACACATACGGGTGTAGCGTTTTCTTTAGTATTTAATATCTGGCCACCCTTAGTGTATGCAAATAATAATGATTTGATTGGGCATCTAAAAATATTTATCTTCACTGTGAGCAATATTAACGCCAATATTTGAATACTATGGAGTATTAAAATTTCCCATAGTAGCGAATAGTTTTGAACAATGTTGAGTTTTATGTGGTCTTCCTTTAATCTGTTATCTTTTTCTTTTTTGAACATTGCAATCAAAGTGTTTATTAATATAAAAAATATACCCAAGACATAGAATAAACCTGTAAGAACTAAGAATTAGGTGAACATTTTATATTTTGACAGTCGTTAATTTTTGTGATCCCATTATAAGCATATTTATTAACCACTAAAGATATACCAAAATGGATTTTACTGAGTTTTACTCGCATACTTTTCATAGTAAAAGGGGAGTTTTGGGAATGTGTGTTTTTTTATTATTTATTTTTTTTTTTTTTGTGTCTGTGTATACGATAAGTAGTCGAAATAATGCTTTGATTTTCAACTTCAGTATCTTGTTCGATTGGAAAGTGAATATCGTTGGTGCATTGGGGTGGTCAAAATTTAATTTCCCACTAGTTTTCAAAAGCGCCGGGAAAAACAAAAGAAAAATTAAGGAAAAACGGGAATTTTTACGCAAAATCTGTTTTCGAGAAAATCGATTTTGGTTTTTGGTGTAACTTTAAAACAAATGACCGTAGATACTTGAAATTTTCAGTGGTTGTTTATATTTGAATTTTCTATACACGATAACATTTTCAAAATATTTTGATTTATTTTGAACTGTTTAGGGACAATTTCAGTTTCCAATTTTATTAGTTTTTTTTTTTATGAATATCAATAAAAATTTATTTGTTGAGTAAAAATACTTGAAAATTTAATACAAGGCTCCTACTATATTGTTTCAAAGACAGATAAAAAATATTAAAAATCGTTAGTCACAGTTTTTTTTTTAAGCATTTAAAGTTCAAAAAATGACAAAATATGGAAAAATAACGAAAATTTGCAAATTATTTCAGTTAGAAATTCATAAAAACTTTTCTTTTTAAATCTAAGATATGAAAATGTAATACAAGATTCCTTATAAGATTATCTACCTTTATCAAAAAAAAACTGTCTACAAGAAAGTCAAACTAAATTTTTATGAACGTTTGAAATTCAAATTTTTACAACATTGGATATTCACTCGATTTCTCATGTGGCGATTTCCTTATTTTGTTGTAATTCAAAAACAAATTACTGTAGATACATGAAAAATTCACTGAATGTTTATATTAGCATTTCCTATGCACCATACAATGTATTTGAAAATATTTTGACTCTTTTTGAGCTGTTTACGGACATTTTCAGTTTTCAATTTTTTTAGTTTTTTATTCTATAAATATCAATAAAGTTTAATCTGTTGGGCCAAAAAGTGTGAAAAATTAATACAAGGCTCCTGATATATTGTTACAATAGCAATTGAAAAGTAATAAAAATACATAGGCACAATTTTTTTTTATAAGCATTTAAAGATCGCATTTTGACAAAATTTATCAAAATCTCGAAAATTATCAATCATCGTAATTAATTAATTATAAAATGTCAGTTTTTATAGCTAAGGATTGAAAATTTAAAAAAAAGATTCGTTAAAAGAATAGTTCATACTGTAGCCAAAAAATCTAAAAAATATATGAGCACAGTTATTTTTTACAGACATTTTAAGTTCAAATTTGGACGAAATTACATATTAAAAAACCTAGCATACCTATTTTAGTTATTTTGTTGTGAGTGTATAATACTATTCGTGGGTACTTGAAACTTCTAAAGTACACTATATTATATATCTATGATAGTATCAGGGTTTGTTATTGATGTATAACGTGTTATAAGTACCTAATGGATATTGTGATATGATTAATTTGGAATTTATTATAGGTCAATTTTTTTTTTAATACCATAGATATGTACCTATATATAATATGTCTTAAATCTAGGCTGACATACCGTCTTCGCTCACAATCGTTTTTCTTATACAATGATATTGTATCATTGAATTCAAAATTAATAGCATCCATTATACAGTGACCCACTTGTAACATACTGTACAGCAGAGCGACATCCACTTACCCACCTTTTTTATTTATTAGAATAGGTAAATGAATTGTGACAAAGACTGTTGCATTTTATACTAGCTTTAAAACAAACACATCTTTTGGTTTGACAAGAACTTTTACATGAACAACTTAGGAATCCCTGACCTCTAGATACGACCTGGACATTTTCACGCAAAGTTTAATTCTTTTTGTTTGTTAACCTGTTCAGCTAAAATAAAATTTGCAGTGGCATGCTGCATATTTCCAGAATTGAACCATCCTTTATTTAACCCGGGTGTAGTTCCTACTTTGTACATTTCATTTTTTTGATTCGTTATTATTTATATCTATTAACCCTTTCACTGCTATGCCCGCATATATGCGGGCAATCGTCGAATTTAAAATATAAAGAAATACGCGGGAAATTTGTTATAGGTTGTGTTATTATCTACATGTTGTGTTATTATCTACATTGTTTTCAGAATTGTGATATCACTAATATTGAAGGAGATATTAAATATTTTCCTGTACAAATTGATAAAAATTTTTTCTTTTTTTTTTTCAAAAATCTTCAGCACAGGGCCAGTACTTTTGATTTTAGTACATAGCAGTGAAAGGGTTTTAATCACGTGCCGATGTCAAATACAATAAATATTATCTATACCTATTCTATATGACTATTATACCTGCCTAATGTGTAGATGATATTTATTGGTTTTGATTAAAGTCATAATCATATAATGTCATATCAGCATTTTGGTAATTCCGTGGTTGTGTCAACGCAGTGTGTCAGTGTATAACTGCTGTTCGATCACATTCTTTTCTAAAAGTTTTAATTCGACGTACCTGTACGCAATGGAAGAATTTAATGATAAAATGGAGTTTTACCAAAAAATGGATAGATATTATTTGGACAAGCCTGGTAAAAAACCATATACACCTGAAAAAATTGAGTCAATAATTGTGGAAATTAATGACGCTAAATTAACGTAAGTATACCTACCTACATAATAAGTTTATTTATTTGTCTTCTATTCTGTTGTATTATATTTCGTATTACCATGTGTTGGGTAAATTACTTTTAAAAAGTATAAAATCACTTTACTCGTTACAATAAATATTTTTATTTAAATTACATTCACGTTACCCGATATTATTTTTATCACGTTACTTAACTATTTTATTTAAAAAGTAGGAAGTTACAAATAACGTTCGAATGTTGTATTCCATTACACAAAGTGAACGACCGGATTGTGAAAAAAAATTACACGATGTTAAATTTGAGTGACCACTTCATGAAAAAATGACCATTTTGTGAAATATTATCGAATTTCACGAAGTGTAAAATATCCGTTTCCATTTCAAGAAATGGTAATCTTTTCATGGACAGTTCGATTTCACGAAGTGGCTACGACATATTATATACTATACCATTATACCTAGAATTAGAAGACGTATAATATTATGAACTCCTTCATAGTAAGTAAAGCATATTATATTTTATTACATTGAATCAATTTTAAATTCTGAGAGGAGTGATGAATGTATTGGTTTTACAAAGATGTGTGTGTTAAATTATAGTATACAGTGACCCACTTGTTACCTATACTGTACAGCAGAGCGAAATCCACTTACCTACCTTTTTTAATCTAAATTTTGAAATTAATTATTTTTAGCTCATCATTTTAGATTCTGAGTGAAACGATGAATGTATTGATTTTACAATGATGTGTGTTTTTTTTTTTATTTTTTTATTTTTATTTTTTTATTTTTTTATTTTTTTATTTTTGTGTCTGTGTACACGATAAGTAGTCGAAATAATGCTTCGATTTTCGACTTCAGTATCTTGTTCGATTGGAAAGTGAATATCGTTGGTGCACTGGGGAGGTCAAAATTTAAAATTCCCAATAGTTTTCACAAGCGCCGGGAAAAACAACATAAAAATTAAGGAAAAACGGGAATTTTTACGCAAAATCAGTTTTTGACAAAATCGAATTTGGTTTTTGGTGTAACTTTAAAACAAATGACCGTAGATACATGAAATTTTCACTGGTTGTTTATATTTGAATTTTCTATACACGATAAAATTTTCAAAATATTTTGATTTATTTTGAACTGTTTAGGGACATTTTCATTTTCCATTTTTTTTTAGTTTTTTTTCTAAAAACATCAATAAAATTTTAGTTGTTGGTTGCGAAAGCTTGAAAATTTAATAGAAGGCTCCTAATATGTTGTTTCAAAGGCAGATGAAAAATCCTTAGTCACAATTTTTTTTTATAAGCATTTAAAGTTCAAAAATTGACAAAATATGGAAAAATCACGAAAATTAGCAAATTATTTTGAGTTAAGAATTCGTAAAAATTTTTCTTTTTAAATCTAAGATTTGAAAATGAAACACAAGATTCCTTATAAGATTATCTACCTTTATCAATAAAAATATCTCTACCGGACAGTCAAATTAAATTTTTATGAGCGTTTGAAATTCAAATTTTTACAACATTGGATTTTCACTCGATTACTCATGTAGCGATTTCCTTATTTTGTTGCAATTCAAAAACGAACAACTGTAGATACATGAAAATTTCACTGAATGTTTAAATTAGCATTTCATATACACCATACAATTTTGAAAATATTTTGACTCTTTTTGAGCTATTTATGGACATTTACAGCTTTCAATTTTTTTTAGTTTTTTTTTCTACAATTATCAATAAAGTTTTATCTGTAGGGCCAAAAAGTGTAAAAATTTAATACAAGGCTCCTGATATATTTTTACAATAGCAGTTGAAAAATATTAAAAATACATAGGCACAGTTTTTTTTTATAAGCATTTAAAGATCAAATTTTGACAAAATTTATCAAAATCTCGAAAATTATCAATCATTGTAATTAATAAATTATATAATGTTCAGTTTTTATAGCTAAGGATTACAAATTCAACACAAAGGTTCTCATAAATAGTTCATACTATAACCAAAAAATCTAAAAAATATATGAACACAGTTATTTTTTACAGACATTTTAAATTCAAATTTGGACGAAATTACATATTAAAAAAACCTAGAATAACTATTTTAGTTATTTTGTTGTGATTGAATAATATTATTTGTAGGTACTTGAAACTTCTAAAGTGTACTATTATATATCTATGATAGTATCACGGTTTTCGTTGATGTAGCGTTATAAGTACCTAATGGATATTATGATATGATTAATTTGGAATTCATTATAGGTCAATTTTTTTAATACCATAGATAAGTATATAATATGTCTTATACATACACTGACATACCGTCACCGCTCAGAATCGTTTTTCTTATACAATGATATTATATCATTGAATTCAAATTTAATACCATCCATTATACAGTGACCCACTTGTAACCTACTGTACAGCAGAGCGACACCCACTTACCCACCTTTTTTTTTATTAATTTTAAAATTTTAAATCATAAATAATTAATTTAATTAATAAATAAATAAATAGTTTTAAATCAATTTATTACATTGAACATTGCTATAATGATATGTTCTTTCAAATTTTGAAACACGAATGACCGACTGTTAGAACGATGAAGAATTTATATTGACTTATACTTGTCGTACACCAAGTGAAGATTAGATAGTATATTTATATACAATTCGACAAAGAATCCAATATAATTATAAATGTTCATTATATAAATACCTTAAGGTTTTAAAAATGTACAAAACTATGTAAAAAAAAATGTGTTCAATTTAAAGGAGAATAAGTGGTACTTTTCTAGTTGACCCCCCGCCAAGAAAATTTTCCCCCCGCTACACAGGTTTATTTGACGCCCGCCACTTAAATCTCTCATGTTTTCGATGTTCTAGTCATTCGATATAGAATGTATTCACTGTAGATGAAAAAGGTACGAAATCAACCATGTTAGATATTCGTATGCAATTTCTTAATAAGATATTATAAGAATAATATGATTGGTAAAATCCGTATAGTGAAGGAAAAAAACATGAAATGCATAGAAATTTTAGTCATAATAGTAATTATATATTTTTTTTTATATAGTTTACCAGTTCAATTAGTTTCTAACCGATTTTCAGTTATTATATTTAAATTGAAAGAAATCAATCCGTACATTGGACCTATTGGTATAAGTGTATAACAAAAGCTTACAATAAAATAAATAAATATTCGTTATATAAGTAATTGATTTGTTATAAAAACTATTTAACTCAAAATAATCAATAATCATAGTTATAGAAAGTCACTCATAGTTCTTATGCAATTTGTATACATTTATTAAATTATATCCACTCATCTCATATGTAAATATATCTTCCTTATTAATAAAGACCGGATTTATTTGTTTTTACATATCGTTACTGGGTCTATGCAGTCTTATGAGAGTAAAAAATGTGGACGATTCGTTCGATTCTGAATGCGTAGAAAAGTTTTTTTTGCATATTAAAGAATATTTCATGGGTTGGAGAATATTTAACCCATTTAGCATATTTTGGAATATTTCGTAAATTGTGAGCAAAAATTTGTATTTATATTTATTAATTTTAATATTACGGTACTCTGAAAATTTTTTTTTGACCATTTACAATTTATTTATTTTTTTTCATTTTGATAAAAATAAAACACGCAGTATTATCTAGGTTTATCTATGTATATCTACTGATAAGATCAACTTATAAGTTTATCAATTATTCAAATATCAAAATTTTGTTTTTGTGTTTTAATATTACCTATACTGTTATATTTATATAATATTCCAACTTCTTACTCTTGCTAAAGTGCAATACTATTCCATTAGGTATAATATGCAACTCTTAATACCTAATTAATATCTCACTATAAAAATATAGTTGAAAATAAAATTTTTAAAAATAAATGCATATTAAAGCATATAATGATGTTTTTTGATTTTTTTGCATATTTTTTAAATTTTTGAGAGAATATAATAAGGATATTTGAAGGTTTTTTAGAGAATATTAGCATCATATTTTGTGTATTTTAAGAGAATATAAATCCGGTATTTACTTATTAACATAATTTTGTCATTTCTATTTCTGTGTATCATCGATGAACGTTTTGAATATTTGTGGTAAAACGCGTTTGTTCGCTTTTACAGTTTTACTTCAGTCTAGGTACAAACACTGCAGTGGTCGGTTTACCTAAATCGTTATTATTTTAGTTTATGTGAGTTATGCTTAAAGTGTGAATATTGAAGACTTCACAGTAAAAATGACGGTCCCGCAGCTAGAAGAAGAACTTGAAAACCTCGCAGGGTTGGCAGTAGTTGATGATTCGAATTCTGCAGAGAAGCCAAATTTGAAAGGCGATTGGTTGAATTTTTTCCTGTTGTTATTACTATATACGATGCAAGGCATACCATATGGTGTAGCATCGGCCATGCCGATAATTTTGCAAAGTTACAAAGATGTGTCTTACAAAGATCAAGTAAATATCTGCTTCAACATCAAAAATTGCGTACTCGTGCGATTATTGTATTGTATAATATAAATATTTAATATTGACTTATAACCAAATCTAAGAAATTGCGAACTTCACTGTTACTCATAACATAAACGTGGTCGTGTTTTATTTCAGGCTCTATTCAGTTTTGTTGAATGGCCGTATAGCTTAAAACTGATATGGGCTCCT
This sequence comes from Macrosiphum euphorbiae, assembly GCA_949089665.1. Lineage (NCBI taxonomy): Eukaryota > Metazoa > Arthropoda > Insecta > Hemiptera > Aphididae > Macrosiphum > Macrosiphum euphorbiae. Next base: position 141,990,460 of record CARXXK010000001.1, on the reverse strand, counting down.
TTGGTAGACGCGCTGTACGTGCAAAAGATGGGAAGACGAAAATCATGGCTCATACCTGTTCAATATACGATTGGTGAGTATATTAATATAAATGTCTCCGTTAAGCACGTTTATTCAAACGAGAAAGTATCTCTTTAGAATGCGTTATGATTTGTAAAGATGGACAAGTTAATGAAAATGATTAAATAGATAGTCAAGTTAAGTTATGAGAGCTCAAAGTCGGAACACGTTAGAAGTTGACACTCAAAAACAAATAAAACAAATCATAAAAATAAATAACCAAACGTTATATACAGGGCCGGATCAGCTTTAACCCGGAGAAAATTAAAAAAATACGCCCATCTCAGGGAGATGACCAGAATTAGTATTTTTTTTTTTTTAAATCAAGCACCCCCACACAGTATTGCGAGGAACTGAGGACCAACATTTACAAAACCTTTCCAAATATACTGCAGGACCAATCATTTATTTACCACAAATAATTTGAACGATTTTAACTTAAAAATTAAATATTTTAAATTTTAAAATAATCACGTAATATAGTTTTAGAAGCACTTCTTAATGGTGTATTTAAATTTTAAAGCTAAAATCTGTGGTCAATATTTCTAAGTTTCAGGTTTAGAATAAATAATATTGATAATAATAACATGTATGAATTATTTATTAACAAATATAAATTAAGTATCCATTGCTTACTTTTAATATAAAACGGTTTATGTAAAAGAACAATATTCAATTTACAACATACCTAACAATATTATACATTTTCATTTTTAATATTTGTTACAATCAAAACTTAATAATATATACCTAGGTACGGAAAAAATTCAATGAAACAAAAATGTTATTATGTACTGAAAATTGTAATATAATGATTATAACACGACAAAAAAATATTTATCATGGATTATCACTTACGGATTGAATGTACCTATATACTAAAATAACTACATTCTACATTCTACATTTTAAAAATTTCCAGAATGATAATAACCCGGTTGTCTATTCATCTCGAACTATAAAAATAAATCAGACGAAAAAAACACTTGATAATAAAAAAAAAACGAACCAAATAGAATATAAATTTCCTTTTAAATTATTTTAATATAATATTTCAAACATAATATTCAATCTGTCTTGGGCTACAATCAATAGGATAGTATTTTTGTTTTAATTATTTAATTATGTTGTACTTTTGTACTATCAAGTTTATCAAGTAAATTAATAGTTGTATACTAGTACCTATTTAAAAAGCAAACACAAATAACAAATTATATTCCATTTTGTGTCCTGTTACATTTATCTAGTGGCCATGGTGATATTTATAAAAAGGCATTAATTGTTAAATACAAAGACTTTTATAAGCCTAGGTACGAACATGTAATTTAATAAATAATCTGAAATACCTAAGTAACATTTTATGTAGTACATAATTGTATGCAGTACCTTCCTATTTGGAAAAATATATAATTGTTAATTTAAAATCACATAATGAATAACAATTATTAATAGGGCCATTTTTAAGTTTAAGGTTTTAAATAATATTATCTACATAATATTATATTATATGCAAGAAAATTATGTAATTTACCATACTTTATTATGTCACTAATCGGAGGGTACATTAATCTGTGATAGACCAAGGCATGTCACTCCCGCTGACAGTATAATAGTTGCGGACGGGTTTTATTTATTTTTTCTATTTATTTTATTTTATCTATTTTTTACCTATTTCATATTTGTCCTTTTTAATTTTTAAATCAATGTTATTAGTTATTAGTTATTACTTATTACTAATCTTGATTAAAAATAAATTATTTTATTTTATTCCCATACCCAATATTACACATTTCCTGTGATATATTATTTTGTACCTAGTTTTTACTTTGTTTTAAAGTTCATTTTCAATTTTCAATTTACAAAATATTTAAAACCTTAAAAATACGCCCACGGAAATTATACGCCCGGGATAAATCCCCGACTTCCCCCCCCCCCCCGTAGATCCGGCCCTGGTTATATAGTCCTTTTCAAAAGAGAACAAAAGAAAACAAGGGGAATGATTCGAGAACCACGTGACCACGCTAACTATGGGAAATTGGTGGGGATGAGCGCCGCAGGGCATTAATTGGACGCCGACCGGTATGTTCTCTTTTGGAACAGAGTATAGAATGATATATTTCTTTAATAGGCCCTTTTAATATAGGTGTAGCTAGTATATTAGTATATGGTAGTAGATAGCGTTATCAGTATGTCAAACCTTTGTGTCCAACAGGAGTATGTTTCATTTATGTGGCCTATTTATATTAATGACAAATCGTTATACCCATCGTCACAGTGGTATATTTAGGGTGGTCAAGGGATCCGGTAAACCCCCTTTGTTCTTTGTGTAGTATACAGCAAGGCTATATACCTAGTATATAAATATATATGGTATTTAACCTATTTTGTTCCTTTATCTAGATAAATTTCTATCAATAATCTATTATATTCATCTCGATTATATTTTAGTTATCTATTCCCAACACATTCCCGCAGTATATTTCGTTATCCTTATTTAAAACCTCTGTGTCAAACAGGAGCATGTTTCATTTATATGGCTATCAATATCAATAAATGGTTGCCGGAAACGGGTAGACCGGACATACTAAAATTGGTATCAGTATTTTTTTTCATGAAAACCTTGGTCGCCACGCAAGACATAGTCGTCGACGGTTGGGCACTGACAATGCTCAAGAAGTCAGTGTTATTGTTAACTTTGGTAGGTATAATATAAATCATAATAATTAATACCTGTGTTGCATTACGATATCACACAGGAATAACGTAGGCTATTCATCTACATGCAATATGAGTGGTCTAATGATTGGCATGATTATAAGTTATGTTTGTTCCACCTTGTTGACGTCAGAAGACTTTAGCAACCGGTACTTACGATTCAGTCCCGATGTGGGAGGAGTAATCACTATGAAAAGTAAATTCAGTAAAATCAATTTTGGTATATCTTTAATAGCTAATAAATATGCTTATAATGGGATAACAAAAATTAACGACTGTCAAAATATAAAATGTTCACCTAATTCTTAGTTCTTACAGGTTTATTCTATGTCTTGGGTATATTTTTTATATTAATAAGCACCTTGATTGCAATGTTTAAAAAAGAAAAAGATAACAGATTAGAGGACGACCACGTAAAGCTCAGCATTGTTCAAAACTATTCGCTACTATGGGACATTTTAAAACTACCTAGTATTCAAATATTGGCATTAACATTACTGACAGCAAAAGTAAATATACTTAGATACCTAATCAAAAAATTTAAAAAAAATTTAAATTTTATTTATAAGTAACAAAATGTGTTGTGTATATTATTAAAGATTGGATTTGCTGCGACTGACAGTGTGGGGGTTTTGAAACTCATTGATGCGGGAGTACCAAAAGAAAACATTATGGTTTTACACACAACAATTTTAGCTGTTAAAACTGTTGTGCCACTTGTTGTCGCTTCTGGTCCAAAACCTCTGAACACATACCTAACAGCAACACCCATCAGGTAGATAAACCTAAATACTTATAAAATCGGAGGACATGTGCTATTATCACTGTACCTACTACCTACTCTAACAGTAATAAAACCATTATAGAAATAAGTTTGTAATAACTAATAACTAATCATTTAAGTAATCAAGTATAATGAACTCCTTAGTTATTTGCCTTTTACTTCGCAATTAGGTAGGTATATTTAAGGTGGAATACTTTTTATGGTTAAATTAAATATAGTGGAGCTTCGATAAGTGGAACCTCAATAAGTCATAAACCGTAATAAGTCAATATAAATTATGTTCCCTTGCCTAATCTAACCTAAACTAACATAACCATAGTAAGTCGAACATCTAAACAAGTCGATAAAATTTAATTTTCCTTGACATTTCCACTGAACCTAATAATCTTCCAACTTTATGTCAAGACGTAAATTAAAAAATAACATTATCCAGAAGGCATTAATCATTAACAAATACCTACAAACTACAAATGGAATTTGAATAATGATTACCTAAGCTTCAAAATATATCATAGTTTTTATGGATATACGTCAATAGATAGCGGATAATTGATAGCGCGACAACTGATAGCGGTCAATTTATAGCACGTAAATTGATTGCGAGCGACTTTTGATAGTTTGACAATTTGTAGCATACTAAAGAATTAGATGACCAAACAATTATCAAAAAAAATATACTATATAGTAATAAATATTGCAAGCCATAATTAAAATTATATATAAAAATCTTTATTAACTAAAAATTATCAAGTATAATATGTTATAACTTATAAGTCATAATTTACGTGTCATACTCATAATTAAAATTTAGCTGCCTAAAAAAAATATATTATAAACATTTTATTAAAATTATTAAGTATAATATGTTATAAGTCATTTTACATGTCTGTCATAATTAAAATTTAGCTGCCTAAAAAAAATATATTATAAACATTTTATTAAAATTATTAAGTATAATATTTTATAAGTCATTTTACATGTCTGTCATAATTAAAATTTAGCTGCCTAAAAATATTATATCTGTAACTGGAAGTTATGTGCTATGCCTCTAAGATAGTCTTCAATTGTTCTATTATCATAATCTAAACAAATTTTTTTGATTTTAGCACTCCGATCTTTATAAATTTTTTTTGATGGTGGTTCCATTCCTGCAATATATTGCTCTATTTTCATTCTGTTTACTTGTTCCTCTTTTTGCAATGCATTTATGAACTTCCATATTGTTGGGTGCGATGAAGAGTTTAACATTGCAGAAAAACAATTGTGCCACCCTTCTACGGAGTTATTTGTTCGGGGTAAATCAGCAGATACTAAATCATAACAGTTCCATATATTTATTGGAAAATTAGGTTCTCTTCTTTTTTTACTTCTGTGTAAACGACCAATCCAATTTCCCTCAAAATAATCTATTAATGGCATCAATACCTCTTCATTTTGAATATAAAAATCTGTGTCTAAAAGTTTCTCAAATGCATCAACAACTTTATTTGTTGGTACATACGCCAAAGCTGGTAACATTCGTATGTATAATGCAAAATCTGAATTTTCTCTATATTTTTTTTGTAATCCAGTTTCTTGAACGTGACGCCATACACATTGGGATAAATGAAAAAACATCCATTTATAGATGCGTTAGAAGTAGTACTGTTGTATGGTGTTGTACCGACTGACAACTGATATAGTTTATGGTACAGGTACTATAGTGTAGGTATTGAATTGTCTCATTATCTATATTGCCCATATTATTTTAGATAGTAATATACTAATATCTATTAAGTTTCCAATCATGATATATTTTATCTGTTTTATTTGGTTTTTTTCGGTTAATAATTGTTTGATTATTGAATTCTATACGACGCTACAAATTGTCATACTATCAAAAGTCGCTCGCGATCTATTTACGCGCTATAAATTGACCGCTATCAATTGTCGCGCTACCAATTATCCGCTATCTATTGACGGGACACCAGTTTTTATACACAATTATAGATGGTGTTAATATTTATATTTTATACAAAATATTATAAATTATATCCATCATCATTCATGGTTACATTGTAGTGTGTCAAATTGTGTCAAACTAAACCTACATTGAAAATTAATTAATAAATTATTTTAGTAGGTACTGATGATATTGTCGTGTCAACATATTTGTAGTAAGGGGATTGCACTCACGCATTTTTCTTACATTTTAGACCAGTAAGCAAGGGTAAATGACACATAAATACTTCGAAATGTCAGCTTTTAATTTTTATAGTATGTATGAATTTATTGACAAAATATCTAGGGTATTTAGGAAGTACATTTTAAATTTTAAATTTTATAAAGACTTAAAATTAAGATATTATTTTTAAAATTGCCAGAGATTATTGAATACATTTGTACTTATTTTAGGCACATTATAGTTGCCTTAATCCCAATACTCCATATTTACAAGATTATAAACTACATATAAATATATAATTAGAAGTTAGTTAAAACCACCGTAGATTTTGTAACATCTACAGTGGTTCTAATCAATATTGTAACTCACGACTTATTGGGGGCCTTATTAATTTTAGTAGCATGAAAAAAAAACATAATTGAAAATTTCTAAAATTATATATCTACATCATTACAGAGAAAAATAAGGTAAGCATGTTTGGTTAATTTTATACCTAATATATTTTCAACATTTAAAATGATTTAAATCTCATTAATTTACTGTCACTGTATATGTGGTTTTGTTAGAGAGGTACAAAAGTAGATTGACATGAACTATAAAAATAAAACATAATAAAATACATTTGTAAATTATTGTCTTTGCTTTTAATTGGTTTTAAATATGATTTTAGATTGCTTTGGAATATATTATTTTTGGTGTTTATTTATTATACGTCGAAATTGATAACAGTGAATGGGTTTGTTAATATTCCAATATATTACCATGCACTTTTAGCAATTATATTATCAATACATAATGTGAGTAATAACTATTTATTAATTCCTAGGTGTTTAAATGAACATCATTTAAATTGTATACAGGGTGTCCCCTGAGGATTTACTCATTGCGATATCTCCTGAAATAATAGAGATATCGTAATTCTGTTTTCTTATTAAGACTCACAGAGGTAAGCACTACAAATAACTACTTTTTTATTTATTTTTTATGTTTTGGTAAAAAAGTTAAAAAAAATTATTTTTTTAATTAATTATTTAAAAAAATATTGAAGATTGCCATTTTGTAGAGTTCATTTTTCTGAAAATATTGACTTTTCAACATTTTAATTTCATTAATTTCCTGATTTTTAATAATTTTTTTAATTAATAAGTAAAACGGCAAAAAACCGGTTTTTGTCCGGGCGGCGAGTCCCCCTCTAAGGCTAATAGGTAAATCCTCACGGGACACCCTGTATACTATTTTAATAAATTGTATTATCATACCTATAAGAAAAATATTTTATGTATATAAGTAACTGGGATTTCAATTGTATAGATTTTACCTAACATTATGGCTGTATCGACAATATCTTTTTTTTCCCGAATAAGTGATCCCCGTTTTGGTGGTACCTACATGACATTATTGAATACACTTTTAAATTTGGGAAAAGTATGGTCGAAGACGGTCGCTATTGGAATGGTAGATTTCCTAACTTTTAAACAATGTTCTTCATATCATCAAAATAGTTGCACAACAGAAAATCTAAAAAATGTAAGTAATACCAAAATATTTTATTGAATTACACAAGCAATGACAATAATTATTATGAATATTGAACATTATGTCATTATATTACGTTTGTGTACGTTTTTTCCAATTTATTTTCTAAGATTGAAAAAATATAATGGTACCTATTGAAATAGGTTCAAATTAAAAATAATTTTTGATTTAATTTGTAATTACATTCATTCCAACTTTTTTTGATTATAGATGTGTAAAACCAATGGAGGTGATTGTGTTGTAATAGTGAACGGTTTTTATGTAGAGACGGTTATTTGTACCATAGTCGGAATCGTTTGGTTTTGTATTTTCAGAATTATCCTTCAAAATCTTCAAATGAAGGGACCTTCTCACTGGTTGGTCAATATTAGAAGACTTTCTGCTGAGTAATATTAAATAATAATGTTGAATAAATATTGCTCAATACCTATTTAGCCATAATGATTAACATTTCAGAGGCCTAAATATATTTATTGTAATTTATTTATTATTTTAGTAATGTATATTTTTGTATTACTATGTATTATTAGATTCTCTATAGAGACTTTTAACTGTAGTCTGTAATCTGTGCTTTTTTTAAAATAAATGGTTGGTAATTGCTTGATCCTCTCTCCGCAAAGATACATTTGAATTATGTCACTTAAACCTTGCTTATAATTCATCATTTAAGTTGTTTTTTTTAACATATTTAAGTAGGTTATAGGTACTTCATGAATAAGTAAGATATAATTATATTAAACTATGCAAATTAATATTAATTAAAACAATTTCAAACAGCATAATACAATATATATAATACTATTAAACTAAATTATATTATATAATACTGTTATTAAAATAATTAAAATTATAAAATTTTAATAATTCACAAGTAAATAAATTTCTGACCACAAAATATTAGCGCCCCTAAAATACTGACACCCGTTGCAGTAGTACCCAGCGCCCCTCCCTAAATGAGGCCCTGCAACTGTCTAGTGTCTATACTTTAGGAGGTACCTATATTGTAATAGCTGGTATATTATGATATAAAGTGTTTGTAATCGATTTCTTTATTGGAACTGTACAGTTATAGTTCAAGTACCTATTGATTTTTTATCGTGATCCAGAGACGGTATTTTTTTAAAATATTAAATAACAGCTAGCTATACCTAGGTACTTACCCCATAATATGTTTTTATTTTAAAGTTTTCCTGATGAAGTCATCTTAGATGAAAACAGAACATTACAATAGATATAGCCACTCAACACTTAAAAGGTCTGATATATTTTATTGAGAAATTTAGGGAAGAAGGTATTGAAGAAGCACTTGATGAATCAAAACAAAAATCAACTGAGCTATCAATAGAACCGGTATTTCCATCGATTCGAGTTAGAAAAAAGAAAAAAATGCCTGGTGAATTAGCGGAGGACGAATCATCAACATTATCCGAAGAAAATAAATTTAGAATTTTAATGAAAAACGTCTGTGATAGAATCTTGAACGGCTTAAAAGAAAGATTTGACTCAATTGATGAAGCTGCAAAAGATTTTTCTTTTTTAGATGGAAAGTTTTTATTTAGTATGCCAACAATTCAATTAAAAAAACATGCTATGGACTTTTGTATCAAATATGAAAAAGATATTGACAAAAATGAATTAATTTTAGAGTTGGATAGTTTTACTCAACATGCAATTCAATTGGATAATAAATTAATAGATGCTCGTTCACATGAAATTTTAAATTTTATTCTTAAAAATAGTCTTCAAGAAGCTTATCCTAACATATTCACAGCTTATCAAATATTTTTGACATTACCCGTTACATCGGCATCTTGTGAACGTAGTTTTAGTAAACTGAAACTAATTAAATCATATCTAAGATCAACTACAAAGCAAACAAGATTAAATGACCTGTCAATTATATCCATTGAGCACCAAGTTGCTAAATCCATAGATTATGAAGATATCATTAAAGAATTCGCGTCAAAAAAATCAAGAAAAATAATTATTAAATAGGTATTTATTAAATATAGGTTTAAATTCTAAATTATTTGTTTTTTATTGAAAATAAACATTTCCATAATGTATAAATATTAAATAAATGTAAAATATCTTGATTAATTGTATGAATATTTAAAATATAAATCGCCTATAATAATAATCCGTATTTTGACACACTTTAGGACTCATGCATTTTTTTATTGGTGACTTTTAGGGGCGCTAATATTATGTTGTGCCCCGGGTTGTATAATTTGTAGATCCGGTACTGGTCATCTAACTTAATGTTGTTACGGTTTTTACTTTTATTTTTGACAAATCCATAACGATTGATAATATATTAATATGCACGATTATTTACAACATTTTACATAGATACATGTAAGATTTATTTAGTGAGAAAATTACCAACGATTTTTATTATAATCGTTTATAAGTACGTTGATTATCTTATAAATGCCCGCAAGTCAAAACATATTTAATACTTAAATAAAATGCATTTTAATATTTCTCATAACTTGACTGTGTTCATTTCAGTTTGTTAATATTTTTAATTTAAATAATAATTGTATTTTATATTTGAAGCGCCTTTATTATATTTACTCATGACTTATAAATAATTTATAATATACCTACATATATTTTGGATACAGTTTTAATAATTCAGCGACGGTAATAATTTGTAGGTATCAACACAGTTAGTAGATAGATAGTTATAAATTCGGCGAGCGTCGATGTAGTTCATTTAAGTGTTTAGCTCTCGAGTTCTATAAATCATCTTGGTTACATATTTTACCGCCATATAAGGATATAATATATATAATATACTAGCTGATCCCGTGCACTTCGTTTCCCGTTAAATGTACCAACTCTATATGACTCAAACGTCTCAAACATTGTGCAATGCGTTATTTAATATTCGGTGTATGATGTTCTAGATTTTTCTGTTGCCCGGAATAAAAATTCTGAATTGCAGCAGTACATTATCAGATAGGTAATTTACCTGCGGTAGATCGCGGACCCCGTGCTGTTTGTACGTAAGTGTATGATTTAACTCAAAAAGTACCAAAGTTATACCAAGTTTGACGTTTTTACTTAATTCCACCTACCTATAAATCCTAACCTAATATAACCGTACTAAAATCCGATGAATAAAAAAAACCTAATTTAACCCTTTTTAAATTAGCGTATCTTCTTCCCATAGGTCTAATCTACACACCGTCATTCATTTATATATAAGATATATTTATATTAGATTTTCAAATCTTAGATTAAAAAATAAAAATTTTTACGAATTCTTAACTCAAAATAATTTGCAAATTTTCGTGATTTTTCCATATTTTGTAAATTTTTGAACTTTAAATGCTTATAAAAAAAAATTGTGACTAAGGATTTTTAACATTTTTCATCTGCCTTTGAAACAACATATTAGGAGCCTTCTATTAAATTTTCAAGCTTTCGCAACCAACAAATAAAATTTTATTGATATTTCTAGAAAAAAAACTAAAAAAAAATGAAAAATGAAAATGTCCCTAAACAGTTCAAAATAAATCAAAATATTTTGAAAATGTTATCGTGTATAGAAAATGCAAATATAAACAACCAGTGAAAATTTCATGTATCTACGGTCATTTGTTTTAAAGTTACACCAAAAACCAAATTCGATTTTTTGGAAAATCGATTTTGCGTAAAAATTCCCGTTTTTCCTTAATTTTTATGTTTTTTTTTCCCGGCGCTTGTGAAAACTACTGGAAAATGTTTACTTTTGACCCCCCAAAGTACCAACTAGATTCACTTTCCTATCAGAAAAGGTACTATTGAAGAAAATCGAAGCACTTTTACTGTCCCAAAACGTGATGACAGACACAAAAATATAAATAAAAATATAAAAACATACATCATTGTAAAACCAATACATTCATCGCTCCGCTCAGAATCTAAAAATGGAAAATGAAAATGTCCCTAAACAGTTCAAAATAAATCAAAATATTTTGAAAATGTTATAGTTTATAGGAAATACAAATATAAACAACCAGTGAAAATGTCAAGTGTCTACGGTCATTTGTTTTAAAGTTACACCAAAAACCAAATTCAATTTTGTGAAAAATCGATTTTGCGTAAAAATTCCCGTTTTTCCTTAATTTTTCTTTTGTTAATCTTGTCGCTTGTGAAAACTATTGGGAATTTTAAATTTTGACCTCCTAAAAGTACCAACTAGATTCACTTTCCCATCGAACAAGTTACTGAAGTTGAAAATCGAAGTATTATTTCGACTACTAATCGTGTACACAGACTAAAAAATTAAAAAAAAAAATTAAAAAATTAAAAATTAAAAAAAAACACACACATCATTGTAAAAAAAAATACATTCATCGTTTCACTCAGAATCTAAAATACAAAATTTATATTTTATGAGTTGGAAATTTGGAAATTTATGACCATATTTCTAAAAAGAAATTAATGTTTTAAGATTTTTTAGTTATTTTGCTTAAAAATAGTGAGTTTCGCTGCAGTTTCTCATCCTTATTTTAAAACTGACTTGCAATTTTTAAACTTAAATTCAGTGACCCACTTGTAACCTACTGTACAGCAGAGCGACACCCACTTGCCTACCTTTTTAAAAATATGAAAATAGATTATTTTTTTTAAATCTACACAAAACTGTATTAAGTAATGTATAATTATTGTGATAGAGTAGTTATAGATTCTGAGCAGGATTCTGAGACAGGGATCTAGTGGTTTTACAATGGTGTTTGTTTTAGAACCAATTCATATTGAAATGTTAAGTATTTATGCATATGACTATATAGAAAATTGTTTCAAGATGGTACTTTAGAGACGTCATTTTTCGATTTTCTCAATTGTTGTAATTTATAATATTAATTCAACATACAGGCTGTAATAAAATATAATAACAATATAAAATCGATTTTGCGTAAAAATTCCCGTTTTTCCTTAATTTTTCTTTTGTTTTTCTTGGCGCTTTTGAAAAGTACTGGGAATTATAAATTTTGACCTCCCCAATGCAATAACGATATTCACTTTCCAATCGAACAAGATACTGAAGACGAAAATCGCCGCATTATTTCGACTACTTATCGTGTACATAGACACAAAAATAAAAAAATAAAAAATAAAAAAAAATATATAAAAACACACATCATTGTAAAATCAATACATTCATCGTTAAACTCAGAATCTAAAAATAACTACACAGATAAAATTCATATCTACGCATTGTGTAATTTTGGTAATTCTACTAAAAATACAGAGGGAGTATAGTTATCCACCGCAAAACAATTTTTGCTATGTCGTACATTTGTAGGACGGAGACAAAACATACAGGTCTTCTTAAGCATTTCTAATTTTTATATCTGGAGGTCCATTTCCCCAGCCCCGGATTTATTTAATTTCGAATATTTTTTGATTACCTAGGTATCTAATTTCTAAATATATTTACCTTTGCTGTCAGCAACGTTAATGTCAATATTTGAATACTAGGTAGTTTTAAAATGTCCCATAGCAGCAAATAGTTTTGAACAATGTTGAGCTTTACGTAGTCGTCTTCTAATCTGTTATCTTTTTCTTTTTTAAACATTGCAATCAAGGTGCTTATTAATATAAAAAATATACCCAAGACATAGAATAAACCTGTAAGAACAAAGAATTAGGTGAACATATTATATTTTGACAGTCATTAATTTTTGTTATCCCATTATAAGCATATTTATTAGCCATTAAAAATATACCAAAATGGATTTTACTGAGTTTTACTCGTTTACATTTCATAGTGATTACTCCTCCCACATCTGGACTGAATCTTAAGTACTGGTTGCTAAAGTCTACTGACGTCAACAAGATGGAACAAACATAACTTATAATAATGCCAATCGCTAGACCGCTTGCATTGCATGTAGATGCAAAGCCTACGTTATTCCTGTGTGACATAGTAATGCGAAACCGGTTTTATTCATTATCAATTATATTATACCAATGTTAACAATAACACTGACTTCTTGAGCATCGTCAGTGCCCAACCGTCGACGGCTATGTCTTGCGTGGCGGCCAAGATATTCATAAAAAAAAATACTGATACCAATTTTAGTATGTCCGGTCTACCCGTTTCCGGCAACCATTTATTGATATTGATAGCCATATAAACGAAACATGCTCCTGTTTGACACAGAGGTTTTAAATAAGGATAACGAAATATACTGCGGGAATGTGTTGGGAATAGATAACTAAAATATTATCGAGATGAATATAATAGATTATTGATAGAAATGTTTCTAGATAAAGGAACTAAATAGATTAAATACCATATATATTTATATACTATATAGCCTTGCTACACAAAGAACCAAGGGGGTTGACCGGATCCCTTGACCACTCTAAATATATTACTGTGCCGATGGGTATAACAATTTGTCATTATTTTTCTACAGAATTAATCTTCTCCTTTAAAAAATCAAAAACTGTGGTCTATGTTACTCATATTACTTGCATTATTAATTGTATTATGTTTTTAAATTTAAACTAATGATTTTACTCAAATTTAATAAATATACTTATGCATGTTTTAGATAATACGTCGTAGTAAAGTAAAACAACATTAAATATACCTAATAGTTTTTAAATAACATAATGTAGGTTAAGTTTAGTTTTAATTTATATTAAGAAGACACTATCCATGCATTTGTTGTCTTGTCTTATAAATGTACGACTTAGTAAATGTTCGTTCACTAGCTTCAAAGGTGTGTGTTAGTAAATAGTTTTGAAATTAAATTGAATTGTATTATCAAAATTATATATAATATAGATTAATTATTCTTTCAAAATAATATACGAAAAAAAAACACTATAATAAAATTTGTATAACAATTTATAAAACTATTATTATATAAAACGTTGTTTTTCTGCCACCACAACGGATCAGAAATAATTATGTACCTACATTAAATATTATCGGAACAGAGAACAATAAATTATTGAATATTGACCACAGAACTGTTTAAATCTATTCTGTTTGTTAGCTAAATGATTACCTATATTTTATATTTTATGAGTTTATGACTCCTTGGAATTTGTTCATACTATTTAAAAGTACTATAAAATTATATTAAATTACATTAGTATGGTTTTAGAACACAAATGTAAAAATGTATAATATACTGTAATATTAAATACATGTATATGCATAAACAATTATCTAGGTAAATTAATATAGATAAGTGAATTTTATCATCTGGATAAGATAATAGATAACGAAATTTTCATCTGGATAGGTCGCAACACTGATTAAATGGCTAATTTAAAAAATATATCATGCTATGACATTCGGTTATGTATGTTTATGAATTGTCAATTGTTAATTTCTAATTTATCGACTTTGTGTTCTTTTAACTTGACTACCTACTTGAGTAGTTGAGTTAATAATTTTCATTAACATGCCCACCTTTGCAAATCATAACGCAATCTAAAGAGATACTTCCTCGTTTGAATAAACGTTCGTACCTAACGGAAAGATTTATGCTAACTTACGCACCAATTGAATATTGAACCGGTATGATCCATGATTTTCGTCTTCCCATCTTTTGTACGTACAGCGCGTCTACCAAAGGAGCCCATATCAGTTTTAAGCTATGCGGCCAATGAACAAAACTGAATAGAGCCTGAAACAAAACACGACCATGTTTATGTTATGAGAAATAGAAGTATAAAATTTCTTCGATTTGGATACAAATCAATATTAAACTTTTATATTATACAATACAACAATCGCACGGGTACGTAATTTTTGATGTTGAATCAGATTTTTACTTGATCTTTGTAAGACACATCTTTGTTGCTTTGCAAAATTATCGGCATTGCCAATGCTAAGCCACGTGGTAGGCCTTGCATCGTATACAGTAATAACAACAGAAAAACATTTAACCAATCTCCTTTTAAATTTGGCTTCTTGGCAGAATTCGAATCATTAACTACTGTCAATGCTGTTAGGTTTTCTATTTCTTCTAGCTGCGGGACCGTCATCTTTACTGCGAAGTCTTCAATATTGACACTATACGCATAACGCAAATAACCTAAAAATAATAATAAGTAATTAGCTATCAACAAGATAGATACAAGATATAGCATGTTTAAATATATATTGCAAAATATATTTTGGAGGTCTATGAAAAAAAAACCTTGAAACAATTTTCTAAAAGATAAGATATCATATTATGTTGAAATCGAATCACTCCTTCTGGTAGAAATGTTGTTCACAGGGTTAAAAAAAATAAAACCACTCAGTAATAAGTTGTATTAAATATTTTCAATTTTGTAATAATAATTTATAGTTATATTCATAAAAACTTAACATTTCAATATGAATTGGTTCTAAAAAAAAACACGATTGTAAAACCACTAGATCCCTAGCTCAGAATCCCGCTCAGAATCTCTAACTACTCTATCACAATAATTATACATTTATTTTAATATATATTGCTTAGTCAGAACCACGGTAGATTATAGATTATAGATAATAATCTACCGTGGTCAGAACTATTTTCATACATTTTATCTATTGTTAGCTTCAAAAATATTTACCTATCCAGTGGTTTGGTTCTGTGAATATTTTCTTTAAATAGTTTTTTGTTAGTTTAATAAAAATGATCGTGTTCTATTTCTAGTACCTATACTCCGCGCCACGAGAGAATGCATACGGCGGCCGACCAAAACACGTATTTTTTCGCGCATCCCTACCACTTTACCAGCACGATCACCACCGGTCGGCTTGTTCCGGAGCTCACCGGTTTCGTCGGCAGGTGTGTACACTGCGATCACAATAACAAACATATTTTCCAAAACGTCGTTTGTCGTTTACCGATTCTCGTTTATGAACAACGCGCGCGCCGTATTTTTTTTTTACTAAACCGATTTTACATTTTTTACTCTTTCAATACAATGGGCGAAGACAGTGGAAGTGGAACCATCAACATTTCACCGATGAAAAGAAATCCTCGTGGAACCGCTGTATGCAGTGACCAGTTGCCGCATGGTGGGGACATTTGGCCTCGAGACAGCGGAGCGCAGTCATTTGTATGCGCGTGCCGTATGCATTCTCTCGTGGCGCGGAGTATAGTTAATTATAGCGTACAAATAATTTATTTTAGTTATACTGAGCATTTGTTTCCAATTTTTGAATTCAATATTTATGAAAATTTCGTTCAACATTTAATAAAATAAAACAAAATGTTCATTTTAAGTGTTAAGAGAAAATAGGTAGTAATTAATATCTGTAAAACGACCATAAGGTTCCGTGTCAAATCCTATAGGAGCATCACTTGACTTAACAATTAACAAATCAAAAATGTCGAATAATATGGAAATGTACACACATATTATTAGAGACTGTTGGGTAATACTACTAGTTAGTGAGAAAAATAGTTAAAACGATCACATTAGTGTCGAGACCTAAAGGTCAAAATTTATAAAAACAAAAATTAATCCAAATTTAAATTGTATAAAATATATTCGAATGGGGTGTCACCAATGGGTGACTTCCCCCCTCCCGCTAATCATCCCCATCACATTTACTTAATGTAATATATATGGTAAATACAATTTTGTTCAATAAAAAAAAAAAATATATATATAATCACAGTGCATGATTAAGCATTACGACTTACCAAACTCAATTATTAACTTAAAATTATAATTTTTATAAATATAATATAATTACCCAATAAAAAAGCCTTATGTTTTCTGTTTTAGTTGAAATGTAACATAGATGGCAGTGCCGGTGGAGCAAATGGTATGTGCTTGCTGTAAGAGAGTAGCGTTGTATTTTATAGTTTAAGTTTATTTGTTGATGATTTCGATAAAAATACGAAATTACATACGTCATTGTACAAATTATATGTTTTATTCAATTATTTTAATGTTGAAGTATTTTGTTTTGCTTGTGTCAATAAAATAGGTATAATTGAAATTTCTATTTATTAAAATAAACAAAAAAAAAATATTATTTACATAATTGCATAATATTAAGTATTTAAACAATTCACTCGATAATAAAATGAAAAAAAAAATTAACATGATGTAATGACGGCACTCACTTTGCTTCTCACTGCACTTCGCCGCGAGCTAGTCTATAAGTTTTATAGGTACACTACTCCATACCAAGTGTTAGCTAACTATTTATTATTAGTTTTTATTTTATAAGACAATACTATGATAAACTATTATATTTTAAACCTTATAATTTAATGCTGGTGTCTATAATATGAATTTATTTCGAATTTCATATAATATGATATTTAAACGTTTTTAGATTCTGAGTGGAGCGAGGAAGCTATCAGTTCTACAATGGTGTTTATTTTTTTTTTATAGGTATAATGTATACAAAATATCTACTAGAAGAGTGCTTCGATTGGCACACGTGTCGTATGCTATCTACCAAATCAATCATATTATATAAAAATCTACAAATTTTTTGCATAAACTTAATCCACTATTATTTTTTCCATTGTTATTTGTTGTCGATGTAAGTAAAAAATGGATTTTCTTTACGAATGGATTGCCATGTTTGACAACCCTTTTTTTTACATCGTAAATATTTTGTTATAATAATATCTCCGTTTACATCACGTTTCCTGCTTTTTTTTTAAAGTTTCCTTCATTTCACCATTACATTGTTCTCCAATAGAATTTAATTTTGTATAAAGTTTTGTATTAGGTAATAAATAACGATCTTTTAAAAATTGTATACAAGTTTCGTCATTAAAAATAATTTTTCTATATAATTCACCCAAAGTACCTACTCATTTTATAAAACCATAAATTTACAATTAATAAAAAACACACAACTACAACGTTTGATCTCGGCGATCAACGAACATACATACTAAATTCTAAAATACAAAATAACTCTGAAATTCCTAAAGGAATTATAAATATATATAATATATAGAAATATACGTCAATACGAATTACGGTAGATAACGTAGATACGGTAGATAGCATACGACACCGTCAATTTGTTGGTAGATAGCATACGACACGTGTGCCCTTCGATTTCAACATATAGTACCTTATCTTTTAGCAAATTGGATCAAGATGGTACTTTAAAGAGGTCATTTTTCGATTTTATCAATAGTTATTTAATGCCACGTGAAAAATACTTTTAAGACCGATTTTGAGTACGGAACAGTGGGGATTGATAAGCGGTGGGTCGGGGAACAAAAATATCGTAAATATCCCCCGACCCGTCGCTTATCCATTCCCACCACGGATAATATACTGAAGAATATACAGTATATTATCCGTGCATTCCCACTACTCTCATCGCGGTGACGTACTACGACGACGACGTACGACGATTGGCAATTGCGACGGCGTGGTCTCTAGGATACCGGTTGCCGGCAACCATTTACTGTTTACATTTACATTATACTGTTTCAGCCATGGGCGTAGTTTGGCATAATTATATGTGGGGGCTATATAGGACTAGAAAAATATACCATTCAAAAAACTCCTTTCGTTTAACTGGAATTAAAAAGAAAAAGAACATTTTCTAAAAAAAAAAAAAATTTATATTTGTCTTCTTCTTAACCTGGCATTTTATTTTGCAACATAAAAAAAAAAGATAAAACAATTAAAATTTAATTATTAAATCAAACATAAGCTAGGCGTCTGTGTTTTTCTGAAAATATGTTAAGTACATTTTCTGATTCTATTGCATGTGATAAATCTCTTTCGATATGAAGTATTGACAAGTTTGTAAATTTATCATTTGTCATGGTATTTCTAGTCCAATTCTTTATTCGCCTTATAACAGAAAATGAACGTTCGCATGAGGCAGATGATATAGGTATAGTAAGTGCAGTTTGCAAAAGTTTATAAAAATTTGGAAAAATATTGTTGTCTACAACAGGTATGATGTCATCTATTTCATAATTATCTTTATTGATCATATTTTTTAGGACTATCATTTCAGCCTTCAATCTTTCTGGACTTATGTTTAATATTTTCTAGAAAAAAAATTTAAAAAATAAAAAATAAATCTTAATATATAGTTTTAAACTTCATAGGTTAGGTACCTCATACTTATTAACAAACTCAATACTTTCTTCATATTTTAATTGTATAAAATTGTCCACTCCTACAACGATTTTTAAACTTTCTAATGAAAACCTATTTTTTTTTTAATATAAATAAATGTGTTTATGATAAAAATAAATAGGTATATGTAGGTGGGTACAATAGTATTGTCAATAAACATTACACTGCTAATATTATACTATGAAGCCTTGACGAATTTTTAGGGAAAATTATAACATTTAAAACTATAATTTCGCCTTTTGGATAAAATGTAAAAAATGAGGACCATGGGGATTGAGGGGACTACATAAATTTCTGTGGGGGCTGTATCCCCCACAGCCCCCATGCATACTACGCCCATGGTTTCAGCAGACGAGTGACGACCAGCAAGATAGTATATAGATTAATAGGTACTTGCTGACGACTCAACGACTGTGATTGTTTAGTGAATTCGTGATCCAGCGCGACGGTATTATATTATTATGCTGAAAACTCGGAACAATAATAAAATAAAATAAGCAATCTGGTGATTAATTCATTACCCGTGGCAACAATTAAGGTCGGTGGCAAATCATATGCTCTTAATTCTGTGATTTGCCATCATGGTCCATCTATGACTCAAGTCTCTAGCCCATTATAGGTACATCAGTTATTAAACATAATAAAAAAATATGGGTTAGATGTAACGATATCATATTTATGTTATAGTTTAAGAAAAAAAAACTATATTGTATTCCAAATAAGATCAGGGCGACCTTCGGCGGCGACCAGTTTTCGTTCCGCGACGGACAGACGCCTTCCCCACTACAGCGGCGCAGCAGATGCTGCCACAGAAACAAAGCCACGCCCATGCGCACAACTCGGCTGCCTAAGCCTGATCTTATATGGAATAGACTATAGATTATAAAATAGAAAAAGAGATATTATAACAACAGGAGGCCAACGATGCATATGCTATAATGGATTATTATTATTATATACAGTCAAATAAAATCGCGAATTATATCATAAAAAAAATAGCTGATATCACACCAAAAACACTTCGTTATAAGTCCTTGTAAAAAAAATGCTAAGTTAAAAAAAAAAAAAACTTTTAGATTCTGAGTGGAGAGAGGAAGCTATCAGTTCTACAATGGTGTTTATTTTTTTTTTTATATAATGTATACAAAATATCTACTAGAAGGAGTGCTTCGATTTCAACATATAGTACCTTATCTTTTAGCAAATTGGATCTAGATGGTACTTTAAAGAGGTCATTTTTCGATTTTATCAATAGTTATTTAATGCTAAATCTAGATAATATAGAAAATATAGATATTATCTATGATCAAAACAACATAGATAAAAAAGATATTATTATGTCTTTATTATCTATGCAAAAAAATGGGTGTTATCTATTTTAATTTTTATATTTGTACATAAGTAGGTAGAGAAAGAGAGTTCAAACAGCTCATTCTGCTGGCTCATCCCTATACCCGTATGCTCATCCCATTACACCGTCTGCTCATGGCACTATACCCGTCTGCTCATCCCACTATACCCATCTGCTCATCCCACTATACCTGTCTGCTCATCCCACTATACCGTCTGCTCATCCCTATACATTGACGGCTGCTGAACCCACCATATATCACACACGTTAACGATGTACCCCCGCCACCCCACCACCTATGACCACCGCTCGACATTGCCGCCGTGCGTGGAAAATAATTTAAAAATTTATCCGCCGGACCGTGATTCGAACCCGGTTAACTTGCATGATAAGCGACAACCGTACCACTGGGCCGCCTACTTGCATCTGTTTGAGAAGGTATATTCTATCTCATTTAACCGACGTCTATGCGCGATGTATAATTTCCCCCACCACTATACCATTTACCCCCTCCCGATTAACCTGTAGGGACTTTTCGATGTCTCCCCCACCAATTAATATTTAATTTGTTCGTTTATGAACGCAACTACACAACATAAAATAATTTCCCCCACCACTATACCATACCAAGAGCCGCCGCGAACGCGCGCGCGAGCCCTCCGGTGCGTTATCACAGTGACTTTAACACAAAATAATCTACTGGTATATTTTTGCTCGTTTATGAACACAACTACACAACATAAATTCAGTCACTCTATATAATCGTTCCAAGTGTTTCGCGTGTGCTTGTCTCATATTCAGTGTTAAAATCATAATTATTTCTCAGTGCGTAAAATAAATATGGCTGGTCCAATTGAAAATATGGAAAATATTTACAAGAAAACTTACAAATATTCACCACCATCGCCGCCAGCTAATCTGATCGATTGTACTACATTCTTTAATACGTTATATAATAATTACGTGCGTAGTATTAGCGCAGAGCGAACGAGATGTATATAATAGAGCACTATATCACCAACTGCGGACAGTAATGAATAGCGACTATTCATTCATTCAAAAATCCCTACCGCCGCCGCCGCCACCTCCCCACTTCACCACCCAGCCATAGATAGCCCGCTACCGACACCGCCTCCCCCCTACTTCACCACCACCACCACCGTCAAAAGCCCGATCGCGCACGTGTGCTACTATGCGTTATCATATATAACCGCGAGCAGTTCTGCCCTAAACTGATATCACTTATCACATTACTGTTAACAAATAATAATACGAGTGCACATGTATAACAGGGTATCCGCATATAATTGTGCAACACACTACCTTTATTATTATATATATATATATATATACATGTAAATGCTGAACACATTATTTACCTAATCCCCACTACCAAACACATTATACATAAACCCCCACTACATACATGGTTTAACAATTAATACTCTATCGTGTGAATATTCAGTCTCAGTTTTGATTTAACAGCGTCAAGTTGTAAGTCTCAGTATATTGCTTATAAATATGGCAGGACCAATAAGTGAAATGAAACGGGTATACAATTATGTTGCACCTACATCTCCACATGAACTCATGGATTGCTCTAATTTTACAATAGACTTTAAAAATCGTAAATTCTTGAACATCGGATTCGATCCAAAAGATCAGTTCAATATCGTTTTGCAAATAATTACACCGTCACGGTATGTAAAAATTTCATCAGACTTCTTGAAACGAATTTATTCAGTCATGGGCCATGTTTTGTCACACGTTCTCGATCCTGTTGTAAAATATAAAAAAATTATTTTTTTGGAAGATGAAGTCGCTTTGCTTACAAGTATGGTGTATAAAGGAGAACATGTGTTGGTTATAGAGTCAAAAACAACAAACGGATGTAGAATCATATTAAGTCGTAGAGATCTTATGACAATTCAAGATTTAGAGTGCGCCATTTTTGAAACAATTTCAAGAAAAAACGATATCGTAAAACCTATTATTTTAAATCAACTCGAACAAATATCCGATTACTTTAATACTGATTTTAATATTGATAAATCTGTGACACTGGAAGAAGTAAAAACAATAATCAAAGGAATTGATATCGAGTTAATCGCAATGCATGTACCGAAGCACAAACATAGTTTTATAAGCCAGATCAAATTATTCGCAACTGAACAGCTAGCTATCAATTGGATGACGATGAATTTGCCAAAAGTAAGAATATATATATATATTAAAAAAAATTATTTAACATATGCGTTCAATTAGGCTGTGGATGAAAATGATGATGATGAACTGATAAAATTTCTCCCGCCTACCCAGAGGAGGCCTGAAGCAAACGATTTAAAGGTAATAATATATAACTTTTTTTATTATGATTACTTATTTTCTATTTATTTTAGTATTATACGGAGACCTTTGACGTGGAAATGCTGCAGTCATCCCCACCAAGATACTCAAGTATGTCTCCATTAATGACATATAACGAAGACGATTTATCACAGTCACGAGTAATTTAAAATTAAAATAATAAAATATTTAAGTATTAAATGTAATTTAATTTTTAGGCAGCTGACGAGGAGAGAAGGTTCAAGGAAAGTAGTATAATAGGAAAATTCCTTATTATATAAATCCGTACAGTAGTCAGTAATATTGTAAAATAATATTGTTTACTGCAGATTGTTGTAATATATTGTGTAAAATAAAGAACTAAAAAAAAAACATTAAAGATATGGTACATTATCACACATATCTAAAAATATTAGACCATTTTCAGATTATAATCCCATTCGAATAAACATCTCGCTAAAGCATACACCGGAATGTATCCCAAATATATTATAATATAATATAGTTTACATATATAGGTACATACTAACATAAATTATATCCAAACAATTAATAATTATATATACACATCATTATCACAAACTCCTGAACATATTATACAATTTTCATAATATATACGATACATAGGTATATTTATACATATAAATATGATATGACCAAACACTTACAAACTATAATATACTATGAAACACACGATACCATACGGTACTCATCAGTTTTCATTCTGAACACACGCTCAACATAAATATTATATACCTTATCATACATATATACATACATACATACATACATACATACATACATACATACATACAAACATACATAAAAATAGTATACAATTTTCTTATTATATAATTACATACGAAAAACGAATCTCTAAAGCATACGTTATACACCGGAATGTAATCTCAAACACACACATACATAAACTTGTAAAAAATACATGAGATGAAGATTTATAAATGTTTGATTGATAAAGATGTTACTATAATACTACAAATGTAACGTTAATTATTGTGTAGGTACCTTTTTCGGGATTTTTGTAATAAACCGCATAAAGTACCTATCTACTGAAATGAGAGATATTGTTAATAGTTCTTAATTTTCCGATATTATAACTTATACAATGATATATAGCGGAGGTGATATGCCTTTGTGTGTGTGTGTGTGTGTGTGTGTGTGTGTCTGTGTATACACACGGTAAAATAAAAATATTATACAAGTGATATGTTGTAAGTATGTGCTGATAAAATATAATATGTATCGGTCACTTGGGTGATATGTACCTAAGTTGCATGCGTTTTCTCATAATATACGTTTTGCTCGAGTCGAATGGGGTTTCGTTGGTGGTGACGGTGACTGGAAACGCTTGTGTTTTTCCCATGCACATGCATGATAGTTATAATATGTATATGTCGGTAGTGATATGTAAGATTTCATCTATTCTGTGGTTATATGGTGTAATATCTAATAATATATACTATATACAACTCTTTACTAAAAAGTGAATATTTTGGAAATAATAATTCCTTAATATATAATATAAGGCGAGTTTAGGTAATTATAATATAGACTAGTGGATATGGTTAAAATGAAAAGTAAGGATGCATAAGCATATTTGTGTTTAATTCAAATTTAATAAAATAAATGTTGTATTATTTCTAACATGAAATGTACTGTATCAACGGTGAAGTCAAAATATGATAGTTTTATTTTTGCATTTAGTGATCAAACTATCTCGAAGACGACGTCTAAGACCCTCAGAGTTGATATCCTCTATTCTCCTTAGTCTGTATAGTGTATATAGGTACCTACTAGTTACATAAATATATAATATTGTGTGTCATAAATATATAATTTTGTATATGTTGTTGAGTAATCCTCTGAGCTGAATAAAATATAGGTAGATCTACCTATTTTAATTGAGATATTTTTCTATAATATGCGTGTTTATAAGCTTAGGTACGATGGTCTCATATAATAGAATTGAACTATCTAGATGATTATTGGGCATAACAATTTTGTAGTAGTAGGTACAACCAATTGATGAGCGATGTTGTACTTTTGAAAATACTTTTTAGGGTGGATGTATTGGAATGTTTCAATGTATCTATGTGAATGTGAGTAAGTATTTTAAAGTATGTATTTCATGTGTGAGTGTGTCTATATGTAACGAAGTGTCTTATATTGATATGTAAGTTGTATAACAAGATTAGATGTGTGTGATGGTGTATATAATATGAAAGTACCTATTTATGTATGAATGTTGTATATGTGTACCATGTATGGGAATAAATGATAATATATAATACAATAATATGTAAGTTTTATAGTATGTTTAGTTGTTTGTTATAATGAATGTAATAATACTTTTTGAAATGTTGTGTTGCACGGTGGAACACAACGCTTAAACTGATGAAACTTCCCTGTAAAAAGGTGCTCGGAATATTATACAAATATGTATATAATATGTGAGTATCTAAATATGTATGAACTAACCTATGGTTATATGAGTGTATGTGCATGTATGTGCTAGAGAAAGGGATGAACGAAACTCATCGACATCTGTAAACGGTTGCCCGTATATTATATATATATTTCTGTATGTTGTCAGGTAGAGGAATGTCTACGAATATCTCTATACTTTAACGTGTATATTTTGAAAAATATAATTTTTTACAAGTTTATGTATGTGTGTGTTTGAGATTACATTCCGGTGTATAACGTATGCTTTAGAGATTCGTTTTTCGTATGTAATTATATAATAAGAAAATTGTATACTATTTTTATGTATGTTTGTATGTATGTATGTATGTATGTATGTATGTATGTATGTATGTATATATGTATGATAAGGTATATAATATTTATGTTGAGCGTGTGTTCAGAATGAAAACTGATGAGTACCGTATGGTATCGTGTGTTTCATAGTATATTATAGTTTGTAAGTGTTTGGTCATATCATATTTATATGTATAAATATACCTATGTATCGTATATATTATGAAAATTGTATAATATGTTCAGGAGTTTGTGATAATGATGTGTATATATAATTATTAATTGTTTGGATATAATTTATGTTAGTATGTACCTATATATGTAAACTATATTATATTATAATATATTTGGGATACATTCCGGTGTATGCTTTAGCGAGATGTTTATTCGAATGGGATTATAATCTGAAAATGGTCTAATATTTTTAGATATGTGTGATAATGTACCATATCTTTAATGTTTTTTTTTTAGTTCTTTATTTTACACAATATATTACAACAATCTGCAGTAAACAATATTATTTTACAATATTACTGACTACTGTACGGATTTATATAATAAGGAATTTTCCTATTATACTACTTTCCTTGAACCTTCTCTCCTCGTCAGCTGCCTAAAAATTAAATTACATTTAATACTTAAATATTTTATTATTTTAATTTTAAATTACTCGTGACTGTGATAAATCGTCTTCGTTATATGTCATTAATGGAGACATACTTGAGTATCTTGGTGGGGATGACTGCAGCATTTCCACGTCAAAGGTCTCCGTATAATACTAAAATAAATAGAAAATAAGTAATCATAATAAAAAAAGTTATATATTATTACCTTTAAATCGTTTGCTTCAGGCCTCCTCTGGGTAGGCGGGAGAAATTTTATCAGTTCATCATCATCATTTTCATCCACAGCCTAATTGAACG
Source organism: Macrosiphum euphorbiae (assembly GCA_949089665.1). Lineage (NCBI taxonomy): Eukaryota > Metazoa > Arthropoda > Insecta > Hemiptera > Aphididae > Macrosiphum > Macrosiphum euphorbiae. Next base: position 141,963,716 of record CARXXK010000001.1, on the reverse strand, counting down.
CATATGTTAAATAATTTTTTTTAATATATATATATATTCTTACTTTTGGCAAATTCATCGTCATCCAATTGATAGCTAGCTGTTCAGTTGCGAATAATTTGATCTGGCTTATAAAACTATGTTTGTGCTTCGGTACATGCATTGCGATTAACTCGATATCAATTCCTTTGATTATTGTTTTTACTTCTTCCAGTGTCACAGATTTATCAATATTAAAATCAGTATTAAAGTAATCGGATATTTGTTCGAGTTGATTTAAAATAATAGGTTTTACGATATCGTTTTTTCTTGAAATTGTTTCAAAAATGGCGCACTCTAAATCTTGAATTGTCATAAGATCTCTACGACTTAATATGATTCTACATCCGTTTGTTGTTTTTGACTCTATAACCAACACATGTTCTCCTTTATACACCATACTTGTAAGCAAAGCGACTTCATCTTCCAAAAAAATAATTTTTTTATATTTTACAACAGGATCGAGAACGTGTGACAAAACATGGCCCATGACTGAATAAATTCGTTTCAAGAAGTCTGATGAAATTTTTACATACCGTGACGGTGTAATTATTTGCAAAACGATATTGAACTGATCTTTTGGATCGAATCCGATGTTCAAGAATTTACGATTTTTAAAGTCTATTGTAAAATTAGAGCAATCCATGAGTTCATGTGGAGATGTAGGTGCAACATAATTGTATACCCGTTTCATTTCACTTATTGGTCCTGCCATATTTATAAGCAATATACTGAGACTTACAACTTGACGCTGTTAAATCAAAACTGAGACTGAATATTCACACGATAGAGTATTAATTGTTAAACCATGTATGTAGTGGGGGTTTATGTATAATGTGTTTGGTAGTGGGGATTAGGTAAATAATGTGTTCAGCATTTACATGTATATATATATATATATATATAATAATAAAGGTAGTGTGTTGCACAATTATATGCGGATACCCTGTTATACATGTGCACTCGTATTATTATTTGTTAACAGTAATGTGATAAGTGATATCAGTTTAGGGCAGAACTGCTCGCGGTTATATATGATAACGCATAGTAGCACACGTGCGCGATCGGGCTTTTGACGGTGGTGGTGGTGGTGAAGTAGGGGGGAGGCGGTGTCGGTAGCGGGCTATCTATGGCTGGGTGGTGAAGTGGGGAGGTGGCGGCGGCGGCGGTAGGGATTTTTGAATGAATGAATAGTCGCTATTCATTACTGTCCGCAGTTGGTGATATAGTGCTCTATTATATACATCTCGTTCGCTCTGCGCTAATACTACGCACGTAATTATTATATAACGTATTAAAGAATGTAGTACAATCGATCAGATTAGCTGGCGGCGATGGTGGTGAATATTTGTAAGTTTTCTTGTAAATATTTTCCATATTTTCAATTGGACCAGCCATATTTATTTTACGCACTGAGAAATAATTATGATTTTAACACTGAATATGAGACAAGCACACGCGAAACACTTGGAACGATTATATAGAGTGACTGAATTTATGTTGTGTAGTTGTGTTCATAAACGAGCAAAAATATACCAGTAGATTATTTTGTGTTAAAGTCACTGTGATAACGCACCGGAGGGCTCGCGCGCGCGTTCGCGGCGGCTCTTGGTATGGTATAGTGGTGGGGGAAATTATTTTATGTTGTGTAGTTGCGTTCATAAACGAACAAATTAAATATTAATTGGTGGGGGAGACATCGAAAAGTCCCTACAGGTTAATCGGGAGGGGGTAAATGGTATAGTGGTGGGGGAAATTATACATCGCGCATAGACGTCGGTTAAATGAGATAGAATATACCTTCTCAAACAGATGCAAGTAGGCGGCCCAGTGGTACGGTTGTCGCTTATCATGCAAGTTAACCGGGTTCGAATCACGGTCCGGCGGATAAATTTTTAAATTATTTTCCACGCACGGCGGCAATGTCGAGCGGTGGTCATAGGTGGTGGGGTGGCGGGGGTACATCGTTAACGTGTGTGATATATGGTGGGTTCAGCAGCCGTCAATGTATAGGGATGAGCAGACGGTATAGTGGGATGAGCAGACAGGTATAGTGGGATGAGCAGATGGGTATAGTGGGATGAGCAGACGGGTATAGTGCCATGAGCAGACGGTGTAATGGGATGAGCATACGGGTATAGGGATGAGCCAGCAGAATGAGCTGTTTGAACTCTCTTTCTCTACCTACTTACATAACCTAACAAAATCGCCATTTCTCACTCTTAACTGCCTTCTCACTCATACTTAAAAGACCGCGACCACTTGCGTTGTATGATTTAACATGGCCTATCCATTCTTCTATTATCTATGGTTTCAGCAGACGAGTGACGACCAGCAAGATAGTATATAGATTAATAGGTACTTGCTGACGACTCGACGACTGTGATAGTTTAGTGAATTCGTGATCTAGCTCGATGGTATTATATTATTATGCTGAAAACTCGGAACAATAATAAAATACAATAAGCAATCTGGTGATTAATTCATTACCCGTGGCAACAATTAAGGTCGGTGGCAAATCATATGCTCTTAATTCTGTGATTTGCCATCATGGTCCATCTATGACTCAAGTCTCTAGCCCATTATACATCAGTTATTAAACATAATAAAAAAAAGGGTTAGATGTAACGATATAATATTTATGTTATAGTTTAAGAAAAAAAAAACTAAAATAGAAAAAGAGATATTATAACAACAGGAGGCTAACGATGCATATGCTATTATGGATTATTATTATTATATACAGTCAAATAAAATCAAGTATTTCATAAAAAAATAGCTGATATCACACCAAAAACCCTTCGTTATCTAATTGTAAAAAAAAAAAAATTTTTATGATTAAATCTTTAAAAGACCTGATATAATATGGAAATTAAGTAAAATGACATTTTTTAATATCAAAAATACCTATGATGACAAATAAGATCAATTGTCATGTTAAATACTTAGTCAACATATTGTTGATACATTATTAATTACTGCAAATACTGTAGTGATTACTTAGTTATATTTATTTAAGTATACTTTTATAAGTCCTGCGAAATATAGTTAAACATAATATTATGTTGACTAAGTATTTAACATTACAATTGATCTTATTTGTCATCATAGGTATTTGTAATATTATAAAATGTCATTTTACTTAATTTCCATATTATATCACATCTTTTAAAGATTTAATCATAACAAAAAATTTTTTTTTAACTTAGCTTTTTTTTTTACAAGGAGTCATAACGAAGTGTTTTTGGTGTGATATATTATACTGCGTATTGAATTTTATAAGCAATTAAAACTTTGAATAAATTATTATAAATTATTTATCAAACAGATAACGATATAACATATTAATAATATACTCAGATCACGATGAATATTAATTACCATTATTTTATAAGTTACAACATTACGATAACATTAACATTTAAAGTATGAATAGAGAACCTATAGTCAGTCTTGGGTAGTCTTCCGAATACTTTTAGAATACTATTTCCAAAAGTATTTTGTGATGTATTCTGAATCCTTTTGAAACTATTCTGAATACTTTTATAGTATGAAAATTCAATTGTTTGATTTGTATGTTATTCCCTTGCATTTGATTTAAAACAAAAATACAAAATTTATATTTTATGAGTAGGAAATTTATGATCAAAAATATGTATAGGCAATAACTATAAATATTACCATATTTCTAAAAAGAAATTAATGTTTTGCGATTTTTTAGTTATTTTGCTTAAAAATAGTGTTTTGAACCATTTTTGATTGATCCATTTTTATTATATGCTTTAGTTTCTCATCCTCATTTTAAAACTGACTGGCTTAATAATGAAGACACAAATGATAGAGCTTTATCATTTTTTAAACAAACGTGTTTGGGAATGTTTGAACGACACAATATCTCAGAATCTGAATTTTCAGAGAGTGATATTGATACAAATAATTTTTTCAATTGGTCCAAAACCAAATCAAAATTATCTCTTCCATTAGGAGTGCTGCTGTAGAACATGCTTTTAGTTATGACAGTGCTGTGTTGACTACAAAAGGGGAAAACTGAGTGATAAAAACTTTGAGAACAAATTAATGTTAAAATGTAACAAACATATGTGCCTAATGTGTAATTATTATAATGAGTAATGTTTTATTTAAAGAAATAATTTTTACATTCCTAATTTAGTGTTGATTTTAAATTTGATTTTGTCTCTCTTAATAAAAGCTGATACCTATAAATTGGTAATTCTAAAAAATAATCTAGTATCTTCGATTGTAAATTAGTTATAAATTATAATATATATTTAATTATTAATTGAAGGGCTCAGTGCAATAACCAGACAAGTCCACTTTTTGAAATTGTTCAGTAGACGAAAAAAACTGTATATTATTTAAACTAAGTGATGAAAAATGGTTCTAAGTCTTTGAAAATGTTTTACATGTACATAGGATTAAAATTGTACTAAATATTTATCTTCCATTTCATGCACTCAAAACAAAAAAAAAAATCCAAAGTTTCCAAAACATGGACTTACCTGTGTTTTTGACCATAATTTATAATCAAAAAATATGTTTTAGCCTTTTCAAGTAAATTAAACTTAACAATTTTTTTTAAAAGTTTATACTTTTGTTAGAGAGACCATTGATGTATTACATTGTATATCAGTCATAAAGAATAAATGAAATTATAATCATCAATTTATAAAAAGTTTTCAAAACATGGACTTACCTATGTTTTTGATCATAATACATAAGGTTATCATATATTTATTATTTACAGTGTTACCAAATGTTCAGTGCAACAAAGAGGTAAGTCCGGACTTGCCTGGGTTTTGCACAGAAATTAAGAAACAAGACAAGTCCAAATCAATGTTATTTCCGATTATATTGAACGGACTTACCAGCTGGTTCTTGAAGCTAAATGAGTGGAATTTTTCGCTTTATTTGAAATAGTTAATAACTCAAATTCCAAAAAAAGTGGACTTGTCTGGTTATTGCACTGAGCCCTTCAATTATCACAGTGACATAATAAGCACACACAATATATTTTTATTGTATTAATAAAAAAAAATATTTTTAAGTATTCCGAATACTTTTACAGTATTACAAATACTTTATTCGGAATATTATATTTATCTAGTATTCGAATTTCGAGTATTTATGCCCAATACTTTTCAAAAGTTTTTACCCAAGACTGCCTATAATAACAATTATTGATATACTGATATATAATGCTACAATAATGAATAAATTATAATAGATAATATTTAGGACTTCGGTCTTCGAAATGTCCAGCATTATAACTAAATGAGCATAGACCAATATACAAACATTTATTTCATTTTCTTGGTCTCTTTATATTGACCAACCAATGGGAAGGGCCCTTATTTTGAAATTTTTTAAGGATATTTCTGAAAATACAAAACCAAATTACTCCGATTATGGTACACACAGCCATTTCTACGTAATACCCGTTCACTATAACAACACAATCACCATCCAATGTTTTACACATCTGTAATCAAAAAACAAAAATAAAAAATAAAGTAATTTTTGAATATTTTTCTTATTCTTCTGATCAATGTCTACCCTGCAACAACTACGTGCTCGCATCTCTAATATAGTAATATACAGTCGTGCTCAAATTAAAATTTGAAATTTAAACATAATAATCACTTGTTATTGCTTGTATATATTTACCAACTTATTAAAATTGAATTTCTTACGTTTTTTAGATTTGGTGTAGAGCAATTATTCTTGTCATCTAAAGAACATTGTATAAACGTTAGGAAATCTATCATTCCAATAGCGACCGAAGACGTCCAAGATGCTCCCAAATTATAAAATGTAGTCAACAATGTCATGTAAGTACCACCAAAACGTGTATCACTTATTCGAGAGAAAAAAGCTAATGAAGATATCGTCATAATTTGGTTTAGAATCTATACAAATGAAATCACAAAGTTATTAATATATTTTAATTTTTCATTGTATTATCATAATACGTTTTTCTTGAAATAATTTTCTTGAAATGTATCACAACAATATTTGATTTGAAATTGTGGTCATTTGAATCACCTATTAATTGATAAATAGTTATTACTCACACCATGTATTGATAATATAAATAATAAAAGTCCATAGTAATATATTGGAATATTAACAAATCCATTCTTGTTTATCAATTTCGGTGTATAATAAAGAAACGCAAAAATTGAAACGTTCCAAAGCAATCTAAAATTATATTTAAAACATTGAATTCAAATATTATTATAGTTTAAATGTATTTTATTATATTTAATTTGCATGCAGTATGGCAGTGGCATCATTTGAGGTATAGCAAGGTATGCTTATGAGTAAGTAAAATGCATCAAGATTGTATTTTGGCCTTACTAGTTTTTCTACGATGGACAAATAATCATTTTTTTAAAATTGGTCTTTAGTATATTGGCTACTAAATGGCCATGTGATATTGTTATAAATGTATTATTTATATAAAATAAAAAAAAAAAATATTGGTTTGTAATTTGTATTAAATATTTCACATGTGACTAAGGATTTCAGGATTTATTTACAATAGTTTTATTTTACTTATCTATCTTATTATTTTATACTATATTATATTACCTATTTTTTTTTTTATAATATATATATATATTGTGGATTGGACATTTGTCTATATTCATAATAAATAAATAAACAAAAAATAAATAGACAACTGCTTAACATCAAATTTAAATTCAATAATAAATCATGCCATTAAAAAAATCAATATTTTAAAAAATCGTCAATAAATTGTAAAAAACGTTTTAATATACCTTTTTCTATAATATATAATATAGAATTACATTTAAACAGTTGATTCAAAAACTATTGGGAAATTCTAAATGTTTAATTTATTGCTCTAATAATATAATCTAAAATTATATTATGTTGTTTATTACATGTAGGTAACATTCAAACTTATTGCCTTATTACTTTGTAATTAGGAAATTATTAATGTAGGTTTCTCTACCTGATTGGTGTTGATGTTAGGTATACGGTTATCGGTTTTGGACCAGAAGTGTACTTCGCTACAGCAAGTGGCGAAATCATTTTTACAACTAAAATTGTTGTTTTTATAGCCATAATGGTTTCTTTAGGTACTCCTGCGTCCATGAGTTTTAAAATCGATACACCATCTGTTGCAGCAAATCCAATCTTTAATAATATAAACAATACACATTGTTACTGATGGATAAATTAAAAAAATTACTTACAATTTGACTAAATATAGATTTCATACAATGTTTAAAATTATCATTCTAACAGAACTTTAATTAAAGTTCCAATACATTTTGGTATATGTAATTATACTAGTTTGTAAAACTTAAAATAAATTTATATGATAATAATATTATATATAGGTACTCAAATTCTGATTTTGAAATTCCTCTTTATCAATTTCAATTATAACAGAAGATATTCAAGTGTGAGAAAAAATATAGGCGAGCAACCTCAAATCACCCTTTATATACGTATGGAAATTAGTTAATATAGAACCAACGTGAGTGGAATATTTCAAAATCCATGGTTTCATTGTTTAAATAAAAATTTAAAACTAATCAGTTTATGCAATAATAATGCTTTGATTAGGTACCTATCTAAAGGTATATTAATTACCTTCGCTGTCACCATTGATATGACTAACAATTGAATACTAGGTAGTTTTAAAATGTCCCATAGTAGCGAATAGTTTTGAACAATGTTGAGTTTTACGCAGTCTTCCTCTAATCTGTTATCTTTTTCTTTTTTAAAAATTGCAATCAATGTGGTTATTTATACAAAAAGAATACCCAAGACATAGAAAAAACCTGCACAAATTATGAATTAGTGATTTTTTTAGATCTACATTATTTTATTTTTATTAACCACTTAAGTTCTAAAAAATTGTGTTTTACTCGCTTACATTTCATGGTGAACACTCCTCCCACATCTGCACTAAATCGTAAGTACTTGTTGCTAAAGTCTTCCGTTGTCAACAAGACGGAACACAAATAACTTATCATCATGCCCATCACTATACCGATTGCATAACATGTAGATGCATAGCCTACGTTATTCCTGTGTGATATCAAAATGCATTACAGGTATTATTTATTATGACTTATATTATAGCTATTCGAAATAATAAAATAGTTAACAGTAACACTGACTTCTTGAGCATTGTCAGTGCCCAACTGTCGACGACTATAAATTGCGTGGCTGCCAACATTTTTGTTACGAAAAATACGGATGACAATTTTAGTATGTCTGGTTTACCCGTTTCCGGCAACCATTCGTCGATATTGCCAGCCATATAAATGAAACATGCTCCTGTACGACACAAAGGTTTTAAATACGGATAATGCAATCCTCTACCAAATACGATCATACTATATATTAAAATTTAAAATACATTAAAGGTTTTTTTTTTAAATATATCATGCTATAACATTCGGTTGTAAATATTTATGGTTTGTTAACTGTTAACTCCTAAGTTATCAATTTTATGTTTTCTTAACTGAATTACATACTTGAGTTAATCATTTTTATTAACTTGACAACCTTTGCAAATCATAACCCAATCTAACGACATACAGTAACTTTCTCGTTTGAATAAACGTGCGTTACGGAGACATGTTTTATATTAATATACTCACCAATTGAATATTGAACAGGTATGAGCCATGATTTTCGTCTTCCTATCTTTTGCACATACAGCGAGTCTACCAAAGGGGCCCATATCAGTTTTAAGCTATACGGCCATTCAACTAAACTGAATAGAGCCTGGAACAAAATACGACCACCAGACCACGTTTATGTTAAAAATAACAGTGAAATTCACAATTTCTTAGATTTGGATACAAGTCAATATTAAACATTTATATTATACAATACTAATCGGACAGGTACGCAATTTTTGATGTTGAATCTGATATTTACTTGATCTTTGTAAGTCACATTTTTATTGCTTTGCAAAATTATTGGCATTGCCATTGCTAAACCAAATAGTATGCCTTGCATCGCATACAGCAGCAACAACAGTAGTAAATTCAACCAATCTCCTTTCAAATTTGGCTTCTCGGCAGAATTTGAATCATTAACTACTGCCAATGTTGTGAGGTTTTCTAGTTCTTCTTCTAGCTGCGGGACCGTCATTTTTACTGCGTAGTCTTCACTATTCACATTAGACGCATAAAGCACATACACTAAAAAATAATAACAATTTAGGTAAACCGACCACTGTAGTGTTTGTACCTAGACTGAAGTAAGACTGTAAAAGCGAACAAACGGGTTATACCTAAAATATTCAAAATGTTTATCGATGATACACGGAAATTACAATATTATGTTAATAAAGAAGTTATATATACAATTATACATATGAGATGGGTAGTGGATATAATTTATTAAATGTATAAAAATTGCATAAGAACTATGACTTTCAATAACTATTAACCATTATTATTTTGGGTTACATAGTCTCTATATAACGAATTATTTATTTCTTTTATTGTAAATTATTGTTATATCAGTAGGTCGATTTTACATATTGACAAGCCTGGGAGTGTTAATGATAATTTTGAACTGAGTTAAGTACAGTTAAGTTAATGGAAAACAATTTAAAAAGTTTAAAGTTAACAGATAACCTAATTTTTTTTTAACTCAGTTAAGTTAAAAGTTATATGAACATTTTCAATTAACTATTAACTTAACTTAAGTTAAGTTATTTATTTATTTTTTTTTTTTTTTATAATATCTATATAAATACTCAGTAATTAGGTTTAAAATAATAAAAATCATAAATATTTTTGAACAAAGGAAATAGCCAATAGCGTTTCTTTTCTATACATAGGTACTGAATTAATAGAATTATGTAGTAGGTATGAAAAGCATACAAAATTGAAAATACTGAAACAAATACAATCTTTTGATTTATTAATACAGATAAGTATTATACATATTACACAGACCAAGTCTCCAATTAGTGTAGACTGGATGTATTAAGAGAATTAAAAATTAAAAATTCTTTTTATTAATCTATTAATTCTAGTAATTATTAATTATTATTATGCCCGTACAGTTTTGGTATGGTATATATTTATATATACAATACACCTAGGTGGCTAGGTATATGTTATAATATAATTGGATATTACTATATCTATGTGTATTTAATTGAGTTATTTTTCTTGAAGAATTCTGGTTAAGGGGACAAGAAATTAATTTAACTATATTTGTAAATCCCTATTATAGTAAATGGTTATGTTATATCAATAATCATTTTTATTTTTATTATATTTATTATTTAATTATTTATAAATTAACTGAACTTGAATTTGATTAAAAGTAATGCGTTATTTATTAAGTTTATATCAATTAAAATAAGTTAAGTTAAACATTAAGTAAATGAAAATCAAATTTTTAAAAGTTAAAATTAAATTAACTTTTAACTTTTTAACACGTTTATACCCAGGCTTGCAGATTGATTTCTTATAATGTAAACTGAAATTCGGTTAGAAATTAACTGAACTGGTAATAGCTACATTAACAAATTTAATATTTTTTTTTTCTTGAGTCCAAATTGATTGTTTTTCAGATATTATATTATATCCACGATTTGGATTGTTCTTGATTAAATAGGACAACTTTTTTTTTATGTATAAACATCTATGCTATCGGTTTGTAGTACGACCTTCTTGGGGAATCGAGCGTTAGGCGTAAGTCATGTAGATGTGACTGCTTGAGTGTGTGTGTGTGTGTGTGTGTGTGTGTCGTCGCCATAGCGCTAAAATCACAGAACCAATAAACCAGGCGAGTTGCTTATCTATTATTTCCTTAGTTATTTTCACGAGTCTGGTAGGTGTGAACGCGCTCTGGTACAGTCGTCGGCCGATTCATTATTATAATTAATATTATTTATTATTCTCGTTTAACGCGCTAAACCATGTTTGTATCGTATAATATGTATTATACAAATTCCCACTCAAACCATGACATTATATTCCCCAATCAAAGTCGTACTACAGCTAAGATGTTTACACATCATTCGTGAGTACAAAGACACTCACATTTTCGTATACAATGATATGATATCATTGAATTCAAATTTAAAACAACCCATTATACAGTTACCAACTTGTAACCTACTGTGCAGCAGAGCGACATCCACTTACCCGCTTTTTATTTTTACACAGTTTTATATATTTTGAAAATAATTTATATAATTGCATAATTAGATTTTTGAAAATCTTTAGGTATTTATCTAATGAACAACTATAACTATTGGGTTCTTTGTCGAATTGTCCTAAATTTAATATCTAATCTTCACTTGGTGTACGAAATATTATATAAGTAAAAAAATATCCATTCAGCGTTCCAACCACCGGTTATTCGTTTTTAAAAATTTTTATTTAACCAGTTTATATAGGGTGGCCATACGCTCCGTTTTATATGGGAAGGTTCCGTATTTAAAGTCTGTCCCAGTCCCTCCACAAAAGCTTTCGGGAAGCTTAATTGTCCGTTTTTTAAAATCTATGAACATTTTTCATATTTATATAAATATGTGCAGACAATTACAACCACAGTATTAAGCGACAAAGATGCATCTACTTCTACCAGGTTCACTTGTTCCTATTTGATTAGGTATGTAAATATATTTACTTTAGCTGTCAACAATGCTAATGCCAATATTTGAATACAAGGTAGTTTTAATATTTTCCATAGTAGCGAATAGTTTTGAACAATGTTGAGTTTTACGTGGCCTTCCTTCCTCTAATCTATTATCTTTTTCAAAAACTGCAATTAATGTAGTTATTAATATAAAAAGTATACCCGAAACACAGAATAAACCTGTACAAATTAAGAATTAGTAAATATTTTATATTTTGACAGTAATTTATTTTTGTTTATTTTTGTATTTTCGATTATAAGCAGATTCATTATCTACCAAAATGGATTTTACTCTATTACTTTTCATAGTCAATATTCCTCTCACATCTGGATTAATCCGTAAGTGCTTGTTACTGAAGTTTTCCGACATCAACAAGACGGAAATCAAATAACTCATCATCATGCCCATCACTATACCGGTTGAATTGCATGTAGATGCATAGCCTACGTTATTCCTGTGTGATATCAAAATGTAACACAGCTATTATTTATAATGTTTTACCTATTCGATATAATACAAATAATAACACCAACTTCTTGAGCATTGTCAGTGCCCAATCGTCGACGACTATGTGTAGCGTGGAGGCCAAGAAGTTCGTGAAGAAAAATACGGATATCAATTTTAGTATGTCCGGCTTGGTGCTTAGCACCCCAAAATTTTTGATAGCATCATCGAAATTTTATTGACTATAAAATTATGCCATAGGTATTTGGATACAATTATTTCTAAGACACCAATATTATGTTTTCTTAACTGAACTACACACTTGAGTTAATCATTTTTATTAACTTGACAACCTTTGCAAATCATAACCCAATCTAACGACATACAGTAACTTTCTCGTTTGAATAAACGTGCGTTACGGAGACATGTTTTATATTAATATACTCACCAATTGAATATTGAACAGGTATGAGCCATGATTTTCGTCTTCCTATCTTTTGCACATACAGCGAGTCTACCAAAGGGGCCCATATCAGTTTTAAGCTATACGGCCATTCAACTAAACTGAATAGAGTCTGGAACAAAATAATAATGAATAATGATACATAAGTATCAGAATAATAATGTAGGTAAAAACTAAAAGTGTATTTATTTGTATTAAGATTAATGAGAAGGTGTATAAAATAAAGTTGTATGAATGGAAGGGGATGTGTGGGGCAAACCCTCATTTATTTCGATATAAATCTAGCACCCTCATAAGTTCAACCCAAATTGCGCCTATGAGATTGAACAAACTCGTAATACACAAAAATTAAAAATATTCCACAATACCAATATTAGTATGTAAATAAGGTGAATATATTTACGTATAAAAAGAAAAATTTTTACGGATTCTTAACTCAAAATAATTTTCTAATTTTCGTGATTTTTCCATATTTTGTCAATTTTTGAACTTTAAATGCTTATAAAAATTTATAAACCAGCAAATAAAATTTTTTTGATATTTTTAGAAAATAAACTAAAAAAAAATTTTAAATGTAAATGTCCCTAAACAGTTCAAAATAAATCAAAATATTTTGAAAATGTTATCGTATATAGAAAATTAAAATATAACCAACCAGTGAAAATGTCATGTATCTACTGTCATTTGTTTCAAAGTTACACCAAAAACCAAATTCAATTTTGCTTAAAATTCCCGTTTTTCCTTAATTTTTCTTTTGTTTTCCTTGGCGCTTTTGAAAATGACTGTGTATTTTAAATTTTGACCACCCCAATGCGCCAACGATATTCATTTTCCAATCGAACAAGATACTGAAGTTGGAAATCGAAGCATTATTTCGACTAGTTATCATGTACACACACAAAAATTTAAAATTTAAAAATTTAAAAAATCACACATCTTTGTTAAAACAATACATTCATCGTTTCACTCAGAATCTAAAATAATTCAAATCAAGACTAAGCATTTATTTACACTTCAACTCATTTACTACGTAAAATAGTAAAAAAAATATCTATTTTCTATATACATATACATACCTAATTAACTATACTTTTCAGGGTAAGTGAAAATGAAATTACCCTTATTGACCAAATCAGTATGTTTATACAACAAAATACCAAATCCACTCATAATATAATATATGTTATTATTATTAGAAGGTATGTGGATAAAATGGTCTGTATTTTTTTTTAGAAACTTTGTATGTTTACATGTATTTTTTTCAATAAATTAATTATGTTGACACTATTTATACGTATTTCGGGGTTTATTGAAAATGCCATGAATTTGTCCTGTACAATATTGATCTTGTTAGAAGACTACGGGGAGATATGAACCATTAGCTTAGGAAGTTAAAAAGTGCGCCAATGGTGAATTTATGAGGGGTAGATACCTCTCATTCTTGTTAGACGAAGGCCACTAAAGTTTAATGCTTTGACTTATTATAATAAGTAAATCCATGTAATAAAAATGTAATTCAGGGTAAACCATATTTTTATAAAACACAAAATCACATGTTTCTATTTACTTATAATTTATAATGAATTTGATGTCAATTTTCTATTTCCAAAAGTATTTTGTGATGTGTTCTAAAGACTTTGGAAACTATTTTGAATACTTTATTCGGAAAACTCTTATAGTCCCAAAATGAATTTGTTTGATTTCCATGTTATTCCCTTGCATTTTATCAAAAACAAAAATACAAAATTTATATTTTATGAGTAGGAAATTTGGAATGAATAATTTGTATAGGCTATAACTATAAATATGACCATATATCTAAAAAGAAATTAATGTTTTGCGATTTTTTAGTTATTTTGCTTAAAAATAGTGTCGAAAAATGTATTGAACAATTTTTGATTGATCCATTTTTTTTATATGCTTCAGTTTCTCATCCTTATTTTAAAACTGACTGGCTTAATAATGAAGACACAAAAGATAGAGCTTTATAATTGTTTAAACAATCATGTTTGGGAATGTTTGAACGAAAAAATATCTCAGAATCCAAATTTCAGAGAGTGATGATGATACAAATAATTTTTTCAATTTGTTTAAAACCAAATCAAAATTATCTCTTCCTTTAGAACAGGAATTATCCAATTTTTTAACCAAAAATTTAGATTCCTTGATTGAAACACCAACAATTCGAAAAGTGTTTACCACTACCAAGCAGTGCTGTTGTAGAACGTGTCTTTACTATTGACAGTGCTGTGTTGACTACAAAAAGGGGAAAATGAGTGATAAAACTGATAGTAAATTAATTATAATATTTATTCATTTATAAATTATCACAGTGACATAATAAGCATACACAATATATTTTAACATTAACTATAATTTCCAAAAAGCAAGTAATATTGCATTAATAAAGAAAAATATTTTTAAGTATTCGAAATACTTTTATAGTATTAAAAGACATTATTCGGAATATAATATATATCAAGTATTTGAATAGGTACATATTCGGAATACTATTTTTCATAAGTATTCAAGTATTTATTCCAAATACTTTTCAAAAGTATTTTACCCATGACTGCCTATAATAACAATTATTGATATACTGATATATAATGGTACAATAATGAATAAATTATAATAGATATTATTTAGGACTTCGGTCTTCGAAATGTCCAGCACTATAGCTAAATGAGCATAGAGCAATATACAAACATTTATTTCATTTTCTTGGTCTCTTTATATTGACCAACCAATGAGAAGGGCCCTTAGCTTGAACTTTTTTAAGGATCTTTCTGAAAATACAAAACCAAATGACTCCGATTATGGTGCACACGGCCATTTCTACGTAATACCCGTTCACTATAACAACACAATCACCTCCAATTGTTTTACACATCTATAATCAAAAAAAAAAAAGGTGGGTAAGTGGATGTCGCTGTGCTGTACAGTAGGTTACAAGTGGGTCACTGTATAATGGATGCTTTTAAATTTGAATTCAATGATACAATATCATTGTATAAGAAAAACGATTCTGAGCGAAGACGGTATGTTAGTCTAGTTTTAAGACAAATTATATACATAACTATGGTATTAAAAAAAAAAATGACCTAAAATAAATTCCAAATTAATCATATCACAATTCACAATATCCATTAGGTACTTATAACACGTTATACATCAATAACAAACCCTGATACTATCATAGATATATAATATAGTGTACTTTAGAAGTTTCAAGTAGGTAAACACGAATAATATTATATAATCACAACAAAATAACTAGGTTTTTTAATATGTAATTTCGTCCAAATTTGAACATAAAATGACTATAAAAATAAACTGTGATTGTATATTTTTTAGATTTTTCGGTAAGAGAATTAATTACTTATGTGGAATCTTGTTTTACATTTTCAATCCTTAGCTATAAAAACTGAACATTTTATAATTTATTAATTACGATGATTAATCATTTTCGAGATTTTGAAAAATTCTGTCAAAATGCGATCTTTAAATGCTTATAAAAAAAATTGTGCCTATGTATTTTTATTATTTTTCAATTGCTATTGTAACAATATATCAGGAGCCTTGTATTAAATTTTTACACTTTTTGGCCCAACAGATACACCTTTATTGATATTTATAGAAAAAAAAACTAAAAAAAATTGAAAGCTGTAAATGTCCATAAACAGCTCAAAAAGAGTCAAAATATTTTCAAAATTGTATGGTGTATAGAAAATGCTAATTTAAACATTCAGTGAAATTTTCATGTATCTACAGTTGTTCGTTTTTGAATTGCAACAAAATAAGGAAATCGCTACATGAGTAATCGAGTGAAAATCCAATGTTGTAAAAATTTGAATTTGAAACGCTCATAAAAATTTAATTTGACTGTCCGGTAGAGATATTTTTATTGATAAAGGTAGATAATCTTATAAGGAATCTTGTGTTTCATTTTCAAATCTTAGATTTAAAAAGAAAAATTTTTACGAATTCTTAACTCAAAATAATTTGCTAATTTTCGTGATTTTTCCATATTTTGTCAATTTTTGAACTTTAAATGCTTATAAAAAAAAATTGTGACTAAGGATTTTTAATATTTTTCATCTGCCTTTGAAACAACATATTAGGAGCCTTCTATTAAATTTTCAAGCTTTCGCAACCAACAAATAAAATTTTATTGATATTTTTAGAAAAAAAACTAAAAAAAAATGGAAAATGAAAATGTCCCTAAACAGTTCAAAATAAATCAAAATATTTTGAAAATGTTATCGTGTATAGAAAATGCAAATATAAACAACCAGTGAAAATTTCATGTATATACGTTCATTTGTTTTAGAGTTACACCGATAACCAAAATCGATTTTTTGGAAAACCAATTTTGCGTAAAAATTCCCGTTTTTCCTTAATTTGTTTCCCGACGCTTGTGAAAACTACTGGGAAATTTATACTTTTGATCCCCCAAAGTACCAACTAGATTCACTTTCCTACCAGAAAAGCTACTGATGAAGAAAATCCAAGCATTTTTACTGTCCTAAAACGTGATGACAGACACAAAAATATAAATAAAAATATAAAAAAGGTGGGCAAGTGGGTGTCGCTCTGCTGTACAGTAGGTTACAAGTGGGTCACTGTATAATGGATGGTATTAAATTTGAATTCAATGATATAATATCATTGTATAAGAAAAACGATTCTGAGCGGTGATGGTATGTCAGTCTATGTATAAGGCATTTTATATACATATCTATGGTATTAAACAAAAAATTGACCTATAATAGGTACCTACCTATAATAAATTCCAAATTAATCATATCACAATATCCATTAGATACTTATAACGCGTTATACATCAACAAAAACCGTGATACTATCATAGATATATAATAGTACACTTTAGAAGTTTCAAGTACCCACGAATAGTATTATTCAATCACAACAAAATAACTAAAATCGTCATTCTTGGTTTAAATATGAAATTTTGTCTAAATTTGAAATTAAAATGTCTGTAAAAAATAAGTGTGTTTATATATTTTTTTAGATTTTTTGGTTACAGTATGAATTATTTAAGAGAATCTTTGTTTTAAATTTTCAACTCTTAGTTATAAAAACTGAACATTTTATAATTTTTTAATTCCAACGATTGATAATTTTCGAGATTTTGATAAATTTTGTCAAAATTCCAACTTTAAATGCTTATGAAAAAAAATCGTGCCTATGTATTTTTAATATTTTTCAACTGATATTGTAACAATATATCAGGAGCCTTGTATTAAATTTTTACACTTTTTGGCCCAACAGATAAAACTTTATTGATATTTATAGAAAAAAAAACTAAAAAAAATTGAAAGCTGTAAATGTCCATAAACAGCTCAAAAAGAGTCAAAATATTTTCAAAATTGTATGGTGTATATGAAATGCTAATATAAACATTCAGTGAAATTTTCATGTATCTACAGTTATTCGTTTTTGAATTACAACAAAATAAGGAAATCGCTACATGAGAAATCGAGTGAAAATCCAATGTTGTAAAAATTTGAATTTCAAACGCTCATAAAAATTTAATTTGACTGTCCGGTAGAGATTTTTTTATTGATAAAGGTAGATAATCTTATAAGGAATCTTGTGTTTAATTTCAAATCTTAGATTTAAAAAGAAAAATTTTTACGAATTCTTAACTCAAAATAATTTGCTAATTTTCGTGATTTTTCCATATTTTGTCAATTTTTGAACTTTAAATGCTTATAAAAAAAAATTGTGACTAAGGATTTTTAATATTTTTCATCTGCCTTTGAAACAACATATTAGGAGCCTTCTATTAAATTTTCAAGCTTTCGCAACCAACAAATAAAATTTTATTGATATTTCTAGAAAAAAAACTAAAATAAAATGAAAATGTCCCTAAACAGTTCAAAATAAATCAAAATATTTTGAAAATGTTATCGTGTATAGAAAATGCAAATATAAACAACCAGTGAAAATTTCATGTATCTACGGTCAGTTGTTTTAAAGTTACACCAATAACCAAATTCGATTTTTTGGAAAATCGATTTTGCGTAAAAATTCCCGTTTTTCCTTAATTTTTATGTTGTTTTTCCCGGCGCTTGTGAAAACTACTGGAAAATGTTTACTTTTGACCCCCCAAAGTACCAACTAGATTCACTTTCCTATCAGAAAAGGTACTATTGAAGAAAATCGAAGCACTTTTACTGTCCCAAAACGTGATGACAGACACAAAAATATAAATAAAAATATAAATAAAAATATAAAAATATAAAAACATACATCATTGTAAAACCAATACATTCATCGCTCCGCTCAGAATCTAAAAAAACATACATCATTGTAAAACCAATACATTCATCGCTACGCTCAGAATCTAAAAAATAAAAAAAACACACATCATTGTAAAATGAATACATTCATCGTTTCACTCAGAATCTAAAATAGGAAAGAATATTAATAAAATTGAAAAATTATTATTTTAAATACTTATTTCAACAACACAAATAGTTGTTTAAATCTAAAAAAAAATAGATTTAAAATAGACTGAAAATTGATTTCACAATTTCACAATTTCAAAAAATTAACACAATGAGATAATAGGTATTCTTTAATCGGTTTGTCTACTTATAATTTTTTATATATTATATCATAATTTATAATGTTTGAATTAACTCTTTATGATTTTTGAATAATTTTCTTATGCTTTCGATTGTTACCCTTCTTATAACAACTAATTTATATTTGAAATTTAAACATAATAATCACATCTTATTGCTCGTATATTTATAAACCTGTCATATTTGAATTACTTACGTTTTTTAGATTTGTTGTAGAGCAACTATTCTGGTGATCTAAAGAACATTGTTTAAACGTTAGGAAATCTATCATTCCAATAGCCACCGAAGACGTCCAAGCTGCTCCCAAATTATAAAATGTAGTCAACAATGTCATGTAAGTACCACCAAAACGTGGATCACTTATTCGAGAGAAAAAAGCTAATGAAGATATTAACATAATTTGGTTTAGAATCTATACAAATGAAATCATAAAGTTATTTATATGTTTTAATTTTTCATTGTATAATCATAATACGTTTTTCTTAATTGATATTAAAATGTATCACAACAATATTTGATTTTAAATCACCTATTAATTGATAAATAGTTATTACTCACACATTGTATTGATAATATAAATACTAAAAGTGCATAGTAATATATTGGAATACTAATAGATCCATTTATTGTTATCAATTTCGGAGTATAATAAATAAACACCAAAAATGAAATGTTCCAAAGTAATCTGAAATCATATTCAAAACCTCTTGAATTCAAAGATTATTTTAGTATGAATGTAATTTATTATGTTTAATTTGTAAAAGTAAAAGTAAAATGTATCAAGATTGTATTTTGGCCTGACTAAAATTTTTCTGTGATTGACAAATAATCTTTTTTTAATTGGATTTAAGTATATTCGTTACTAAATGGCCATGTAATATTATTATAAATGTATTATTTAAATTAAATAAAATACATTTTTGGTTTGTAATTTGTATTAACTATTTTATGAGTGTTTGAGGATTTCCGGATTTATTTTATATACTTTTTTTTTTATATACAAGAGGATCTATAAAAATTTTATCTATTTAAGCACTAACTTAGTTAAGCACACAATATTCATCGCAGAGAATCATTCAACAGCTTAAATTTTTTTTTTTTGGTAACTTTTGGAAAAAGAACAATTGGCACAACGGTTTTCTGAACGGTGTCTATTTATTGCAAATATTGTCTATTATCCAGCTTAAAAAATATATAAAATCAATACTTTCGTTTTCTCCGAATCTATACTGCCAAAGGTAACAACATTTATATGTATCTTGTTAATTACATGGTAATACTCAAATTTTTCATCTTATTCCTACATAATTACATAATTATATATTATTTAGGTTTATCTACCTGAATGGTGTTGCTGTTAGGAATACGTTCATCGGTTTTGGACCAGAAGTTTTTTTCGCTATTATAAATGGCAAAATCATTTTTACAACTAAAATTGTTGAGTTTATAACCATTATGTTTTGTTTTGGTATTCCTGCATCAATGAGTTTTAATATCGACACACTGTCTGTTGCAGCATATCCGATCTTTAATAATAAACACAATATACACAATGTTACTGATGGATAAATTAATGAAAATGACGTACAATTTGACTACACATGGATTTCATACTATGTACACAACAATCATTCCAACAGAACGAGAACTTTAAATGTTCAATACCAACGTAATTATAATAATAGTATGTAAGATTTGAGATAAATGTATATGATAATATAGGTACAGGTTAATATTTTAAGCATACTCATCCTTTGCTATGTTGTACATTTGTAGGACGGAGACAAAACATACAGGTCTTCTTAAGTATTTCTTATTTTATATCTGGAGGTCCATTTCCCCAGCCTCGGATTAATGGAATTTCGAATAGTTTTTGATTAGGTATCTAATTTATAAATATATTTACCTTTGCTGTCAGCAACGTTAATGTCAATATTTGAATACTAGGTAGTTTTAAAATATCCCATAGCAGCAAATAGTTTTTAACAATGTTGAGCTTTACGTGGTCGTCCTCTAATCTGTTATCTTTTTCTTTTTTGAACATTGCAATCAAAGTGTTTATAAATATAAAAAATATACCCAAGACATAGAATAAACCTGTAAGAACTAAGAATTAGGTGAACAGTTTATAGTTTGACAGTCGTTAATTTTTGTGATCCCATTATAAGTATATTTATTAGCCACTAAAGATATACCAAAATGGATTTTACTGAGTTTTACTCGCTTACTTTTCATAGTGATTACTCCTCCCACATCTGGACTGAATCGTAAGTACTGGTTGCTAAAGTCTTCTGACGTCAACAAGATGCAACAAACATAACTTATCATAATGCCAATCACTAGACCGCTTACATTGCATGTAGATGCAAAACCTACGTTATTCTTGTGTCATATAGTAATGCGAAATCGGTTTTATTCATTATCAATTATATTATACCAAAGTTAACAATAACACTGACTTCTTGAGCATCGTCAGTGCCCAACCGTCGACGGCTATGTCTTGCGTGGCGACCAAGGTTTTAATGAAAAAAAATACTGATACCAATTTTAGTATGTCCGGTCTACCCGTTTCCGACAACCATTTATTGATATTGATAGCCATATAAATGAAACATGCTCCTGTTTGACACAGAGAGTTTAAATAAGGATAACGAAATATACTGTGGGAATGTGTTTTGAATAGATAACTAAAATATAATCGAGATGACTATAATAGAATATTGATAGAAATTTATCTAGATAAAGGAACTAAATAGATTAAATACCATATATATTTATATACTATATAGCCTTGCTGTATACTACACAAAGAACCAAGGGGGTTGACCAGATCCCTTGACCACCCTAAATATATCACTGTGACGAAGGGTATAACAATTTGTCATTATTTTTCTACAGAATTAATCTTCTCCTTTAAAAAATCAAAAAATGTGGTCTATGTTACTCATATTACTTGCATTATTAATTGTATTATGTTTTTAAATTTAAACTAATGATTTTACTCAATTTAATAAATATACTTCTGCATGTTCTAGGTAATACGTCTTAGTAAAGTAAAACAACATTAAATATACTTAATAGTTTTTAAATAACATAATGTAGGTTAAGTTTTGTTTTAATTTATATTAAGAAGACACTATCCATGCATTTGTTGTCTTGTCTTATAAATGTACGACTTAGTAAATGTTCGTTCACTAGATTTAAAGGTGTGCTGTTACTTAACAGTTTTAACATTAAATTGAATTGTATTATCAACATTTTAGATAAGAAGATTATCTAATTTTCTGCTTTTGTTCGATATTTTAATTATCAAGGAGGATTGAGCATTTAAAATTTGTGATATTTCACATGCCCATATCTTGATTAAAAATAAAATATGAAAAGTACGGACGATTAATTATACAGATAAAATTCTTACCTAAATGTTTGATCATAGATCAATTTACTCTAATATCAAACCTAACTGGACACTGTTGATACTAGTGGACGAAAATTGGCCATATCTTACGTGTGAAAGGCGGGACAACAAGTGCACGGGTAGCGTACTCTTAACACAGTAAGAACATTGAAGTTAATTAGTTAAAATTGTTAAAATAAAATTTCTTAAAATTATATCTTGTCGTTAAAAGATATATTATAAATTATAATAAACAAATTGGATAGGTTACAAGAACACAAGTGAATGGTAATGAGTCATTACTAATGACAGATACAGGCTGCGTTAACCCAATAATATGTTTATTAATAAGTGTATAAAACACACCAGTATATTATTATGTTTTCGTGGGTAGTTTCACGATGTATACAAAATGTTATACGAACGCCAGTGGCGTGTAATATGGGGTCCAAGTGTTGCTCAGGCATCACCTTAAATATGGGTGGGTGGGTATTGATAGAAGAAAAATAGGAAATTGTATAGGACGGTATAACAGTAGGTATTATAAGGGATAGGTCACCTAAAATTATTTGAGGAACACCAATTTTTTTTATGATACACGCCACTTTACGTACCTACCTAGTATTAAATGCAATATTATTTAATATATTATTTATAATATAGATTAATTATTCTTTTAAAACAAAATACGAAAAAAAAAAACGCTATAATAAAATTTGTATAACAATTTATAAAACTATTATTATATAAAACCTTGTTTTTCTACCACCACAACGGATCAGAAATAATTTTGTATCAACATTAAATATTATCGGAACAGCCAACAATAAATTATTAAATATTGACCACAGAACTGTTTAAATCTATTCTGTTTGTTAACTAAATGATTCCCTATATTTTATATTTTATGAGTTTATGACTCCTTGGAATTTGTTCATACTATTTAAAAGTACTATAAAATTATATTAAATTACATTAGTATGGTTTTTGAACACAAATGTAAAGATGTATAATATACTGTAATATTAAATAAATGTCTATACATAAACAATTATCTAGGTAAATTAATATAGATAAGTGAATCTTATCATCTGGATAAGATAATAGATAACGACATTTTCATCTGGATAGGTCGCAACACTGATTAAAAGACTAGGTAATTTAAAAAATATATCATACTATAACATTCGATTATGTATGTTTATGATTTGTTAATTGTTAACTTCTAATCTATCGACTTTGTGTACTTTTAACTTGAGTAGTTGAGTTAATCATTTTCATTAACTTGACCACCTTTGCAAATCATAACGCAATCTAAAGAGATACTTCCTCGTTTGAATAAATGTTCGTACCTAACGGAAAGATTTATGCTAATTTACGCACCAATTGAATATTGAACCGGTATGATCCATGATTTTCGTCTTCCCATCTTTTGTACGTACAGCGCGTCTACCAAAGGAGCCCATATCAGTTTTAAGCTTTGCGGCCATTGAACAAAACTGAATAAAGCCTGAAACAAAAAACGACCATGTTTATGTTATGAGTAATAGTGAAGTATACAATTTCTTCGATTTGGATACAAATCAATATTAAACTTTTATATTATACAATACAATAATCTCACGGGTACGTAATTTTTGATGTTGAATCAGATATTTACTTGATCTTTGTAAGACACATCTTTGTTGCTTTGCAAAATTATCGGCATTGCCAATGCTAAGCCACGTGGTATGCCTTGCATCGTATATAGTAATAACAACAGGAAAAAATTCAACCAATCTCCTTTCAAATTTGGCTTCTCTGCAGATTTCGAATCATCAACTACTGCCAACGCTGGGAGGTTTTCTATTTCTTCTAGCTGCGGTACCGTCATCTTTACTGCGAAGTCTTCAATATTCACACTATACGCATAACGCAAATAACCTAAAAATAATAAAAAGTATTTAGCTCTCAACAAGATACAAGATTTAGCATGTTTAAATATATATTGCAAAATATATTTTGGAGGTCTATGAAAAAAAAATGTTTTATCAAAAAACACGTATGGTCTAACTCTCGTATTGGAGGTGACCAGCAGAGTAACACGCAAATGTGTTCACCTAATCACAGCTACACAGCACTCTGTACTACGGTGGTCACTGTGTGACTTATAGGAATATTGTAGTTGTCACTGAGCCAATTTCGGAGTTATATAAATAATAAAATAAATTATAGAACGGGAAGATTGTATTAAATGAAAAAATTTCCCAGAACATCAATGAACTTATTAGTTACCTATTACTTATTAGTAGGTACCTAGTTCAAGTGTTTCTGTTCGTACTGTTTTTGTAAAAACATATTTCGATTACAAGTATACAAATTAGTTATTACAATATAGTCTACACAGATTCCAGCGTGCTGGGCTCGATCATTGAGGTCGTTGCTTGAACTAAAAAACAAATAAAACTTTATCCGTGACACTAAAATCACAAACCCCGTAAACGTTTCGATAAACGGATTCGATTTCATAAACTGGTAAATGGTAAACCTCAATTTGTATGTAATAGTTATATTCGACTGACGAGTGACGACTCATTAAAATAGGCATTTAACATTTTTCTACTATCATAGGTATACCTCCTTATACAAATGATGCATTTAAAATTTACCGAAATTAGATATTGTGCAGTGGACTGGGAATATAAACAATCTTACATGAACCAGATCATCGAAATACTATTCGCACGCATATATAGTTTTCATTGAATATATTGAAATAAATTTATAACAAGTTTTTAGAATTAATTTAGGATATTATAAATTAGTATTAATTTTTATATGAATAATTTTGGTATAATTATATATATTATACATATGCCTAGTAGTCCCACCCAGCGTTACCCATGCCAAATATTATGCAAAGAATAATTTATCTTTTTTAAATAAATAAACGTCTGTTACTTTACTAATTTCCATACAACCCGATATGAATTATTATCTGATGAAAAATAAAGGCTATTCAAAACTGTTGCCTCATTTTTAATTTAAATTAAATAACATTTCACATAAGTATTATAGATAAAAATTCTTCCATTATCAAATATGTGTCTATGTAGAATGCGGTGGCGTGGGTATACCCGTGAACGGTTTTAATCGGAACGAAAATAGAATAAGTCGATAAAAAAAATAAAATGTGATTTTTCATTAGTTTTTGGTATACAAAATGTGTATTATCCAGTGTTTAGAATTCATCATAACTATTATAATATTAATATGAATTTTTGTATGTTTTCATATTTTACTCTTAAAAATAATGTAGGGCCAAATTACATAATACGGCCGTCGGCCGACAGGTGTAATGATCCTCATTATTAGTACCTATATATAAAATAATATTTGTTATGTGCATACATTATGTAGTCACTGACATTCGTTGACTTTGAGTAAAAACCATATTATAGGAAAGCGTAAGCATAGATTAAAGGCGAAGACCAGGAATAGAATACATCTCTAATTGTACCGACTTCATCATAACAAAGTACAAGATAACTCCCGGTTAGCTTAAATAGGATAGTCATAGTCATATTCGGGGAGTCTGAAATCAGAGACGACTAGAGTATATGTACTTGTAGATCAGAACTTGACGATTATACTTAACGTTATTATTAACAAAAATACTTCAGTAGTTCAGTACAAAAGTAAATTTATGTATCTTTATTAATTAATATAACTCTAATTTAATTTCGAGAGCTAAAGGTGGACACTGGACACGTTACAACACAGACCAGCGATCGCTAACCAGCTGACCAGGCCAGGTGACAGATACGTTAAATTTGAATATACTGTCTAGTAATATAATAAACATATTTATAAAGAAATTCCTGTTAATGAAAATATAAAATATTCAGGAAGTAATAAAAATATTTTCAAGAACATCACCTAGAATTATTGAAACAAAATAAGTGTTCATTAATTCTATTTACTTAGCACTTATTTATGATATCGCATTTTTATAGTGCTTAAAGATGTGTTTTTGTAGCCATTTTTTACACGGTGATCGAGGAAGTGTTTTTTGTTGTGATATCACCAATGTTTTAGAAAATTGTCGAGACAACAATTTTTTAGGAAATAAGTACTTTTCCTAACTTGTTACTCTTTGTTTGTACACTTTAGTTGGCATATTTATAATTAATTAATACCAATGAATTATTGTATGCGAGGTGCCGAGGTGCGAACACAGTAATAACTAATAACAGTAATTAGTAATAATACACTAATACTAGTAATGATTACAATTAAGCAAATAAAGTACTTACATTAAATAAAATATAACAAATTTAAGGTATAAGATGATTTAATAAAGCGATAGTCGATAACAAAATGAAACAAATAATAAACCCGCGAAGTCGTGAAATAGCAATAATGTAATGCGTCGCGTACACGAAATGGAGTGGACGAACTCCAAGTATGTTTTCCAGTTCATCTCCCAGCTGCGGTACCGTCATATTTACTGCCAAGTCTTCACTATGCACAATTGCACACACTTGATCCACTAGAAAGTAGAAATAGACGCATCATGCACAGCCTTTTATAGGTCTCTGGTAGCTATATTTACAAGACAGTTTTCTATTTTTCTACCGACGAGTTATTTTACCACTTGATGCAACGGGAAATATAATGTCATACGAGTGGTAACTGGTAAGCCTGTACGCAAACGTTGTCATTGTTATCTTGCTATAGGTAATCACGTTAACATATCAATGGGGTAAAATATTATACTTTTGCACAATTATTTTTATTACTATAATTTTGCTACACTCAATAAAATTGTTTTTTTCAAATTTATTAAAATACCTATACATGTATGTGAGTCTGTAAAAAAAATTTGGGCTCAAACAAAGAAAAAGCGCCTTATGCTCTATAATAACAAAAATAATAAAAAGTATTTATAGCGTTCACTTAGTGTTCGTTTCCATACAGAAGTAAAACAGTGACACACTAAGTACCTACTCAAAAAAAATTTCAAAAATTTCACCAATAATACACAGAAATGACAATATTATGCTAATCAGGTATATTTCCATAAGCTGGAAATAATTTAATTATTGTTTTAATGATTTGAATGTCAGTTAATGATTATTATGGGTTAGATTTTATTACAAATAAATTATAAGATGAATTATTTTTTATTTTATTACAAATAAATTATAAGATGAATTATTTTTTATTTTATTGCAAATTTTTATATACGATGGACCACTGTCCATTGTACACAAAGATTTCTTTTAAGGAAATCGGTGGAGTTTAGTATAGGTAATATTTAAAGCTTGTACCTGCATGACTTGAGACTTTGTGTGTAGAAAATTATTATTCAATTCGAATCTCCATAATACATGGTGCATACGCAGTCGTACGTACAAGGCACCTTAGGGACGTCGCATCACAAAGAACAGTGCTTGATTTTGCTAAAAGTAGATATGTGTTTTTAGTCGATCCTACAGATCGACCTAATAATACAATAATACTTCTGATAACTGATCTGGATTCGTTATCGAGTCTACATGAGAGCAATCAAGTGAATGATGCGCAAAACACAAAAAATGTATTCTTTAAATTATTTTAAACAGAGCTATTAAAAACTATTTATTTTGGTCAAAATTAAATTTAAAAAAAAAATATTTAATTAAAGAGATTTTAGGGCGTAGGTATAGAATGGTCGGGTGACGTCATTTATAAGCCGGGCCACAGTACTATAATAAGAACTATTTTTAAAACTAAAAAATTAATCCTTTTTTTTATCAATAATTTATCTTTACAATATTCTGACTCTAAATATAAAATGTCAAATGAACTAACCCTAGCGTAACGTACAGTCGATATGAAGAGCTGTTTGTAAAAACATCTACATTGTTTGATTGATAGTTTAAAACTTTTACACATTTTATACTATTTAATTTTCTTATGTAACGATAAAATTTTAGTTTTATTTTTACAGTTATTATATTGTCCTAATTTTTTTATAAAAACATATTATGTTTTATTATACTTAATTTTTTTTTTAGTATTTGCTACATTATGTTGTCAAATTACGAAGTGTTTTAGTGTTTTTTTAATTTACCTACATTTTATGATTTTATTCTCATTAAAACATTGTCGAGTTTTTTATTTATTATTTACCTAATTGCTTTTTGACTACATCTAGAAATATAGGTACAATCGTTGAAAAATTATATGAACGTAATTTTGGTATTATAAGTTGCTATATTGTAGGTACTTGACATACAACCATATAGTATTATAATGTTGATTTTATTCGTTATAATATGATGAGGTATAATATTATTATTTTCGTTAGCTTTAGATGGTTTTATGTCTTATTGCGCATAGACATAGGTAATATATTAAAAAGGTGGGTAAGTGGATGTCGCTCTGCTGTACAGTAGGTTACAAGTGGGTCACTGTATAATGGATGCTATTAAATTTGAATTCAATGATTCAATAACATTGTATAAGAAAAACGATTCTGAGCGAAGACGGTATATCAGTCTAGGTTTAAGACAAATTATATACATATCTATGGTATTAAAAAAAAAATTGACCTAAAATAAATTCCAAATTAATCATATCACAATATCCATTAGGTACTTATAACACGTTATACAACAACAACAAACCCTGATACTATCATATATATATAATAGTACACTTTAGAAGTTTCAAGTAGGTACCCACGAATAATATTATATAATCACAACAAAATAACTAGGTTTTTTAATATGTAATTTCGTCCAAATTTGAACATAAAATGACTATAAAAGTAAACTGTGATTGTATATTTTTTAGATTTTTCGGTAAGAGAATTAACTACTTACGTGGAATCTTGTTTTAAATTTTCAATCCTTAGCTATAAAAACTGAACATTTTATAATTTATTAATTACGATGATTAATAATTTTCGAGATTTTGAAAAATTCTATCAAAATTCGATGTTAAAATGCTTATAAAAAAAATTGTGCCTATGTATTTTTAATATTTTTCAACTGATATTGTAACAATATATCAGGAGCCTTGTATTAAATTTTTACACTTTTTGGCCCAACAGATAAAACTTAATTGATATTTATAGAAAAAAAAAACTAAAAAAATTGAAAACTGAAAATGTCCGTAAACGGCTCAAAAAGTGTCAAAATATTTTCAAAATTGTAGGGTGTATAGAAAATGCTAATATAAACATTCAGTGAAATTTTCATGTATCTACAGTAATTCGTTTTTTAATTACAACAAAAAAAGGAAATTGCCACATGAGAAATCGAGTGAATATCCAATGTTGTAAAAATTTGAATTTTAAACGCTCATAAAAATTTAATTTGACTTTCCGGTAGAAATTTTTTTATTGATAAAGGTAGACAATCTTATGAGTAATCTTGTATTAGATTTTCAAATCTTAGATTTAAAAAGAAAAATTTTTACGAATTCTTAACTCAAAATAATTTGCTAATTTTCGTGATTTTTCCATATTTTGTCAATTTTTGAACTTTAAATGCTTATAAAAAAAAATTGTGACTAAGGATTTTTAATATTTTTCATCTGCCTTTGAAACAACATATTAGGAGCCTTCTATTAAATTTTCAAGCTTTCGCAACCAACAAATAAAATTTTATTGAAATTTTTAGAAAAAAAACTAAAAAAAAAATGGAAAATGAAAATGTCCCTAAACAGTTCAAAATAAATCAAAATATTTTGAAAATGTTATCGTGTATAGAAAATGCAAATATAAACAACCAGTGAAAATTTCATGTATATACGTTCATTTGTTTTAGAGTTACACCAATAACCAAAATCGATTTTTTGGAAAATCAATTTTGCGTAAAAATTCCCGTTTTTCCTTAATTTTTATGTTGTTTTTCCCGGCGCTTGTGAAAACTACTGGGAAATTTAAATTTTGACCTCCCCAATGCACCAACGATATTCACTTTCCAATCGAACAAGATACTGAAGTCGAAAATCGAAGCATTATTTCGACTACTTATCGTGTACACAGATACAAAAAAAATAAAAAAAATAAAAAAACACACATCATTGTAAAATCAATACATTCATCGTTTCACTCAGAATCTAATATATTATATGATATTTTTATTAGACAAATACGACAAAGAGTCTTTAATCTTTATTTTAAAATTTTTTTTTGACAATCTGAATATAACATTTATGTAGGTACACAAAATACTACATTAGGAGTCTGCCAGCGTTATGTTTCTCTGCGTTCATCTCGCCAAAAAACAGGAATAAACAGTGTGTGGGTGTCCAACCAGTGGCGATTGAACACGTACTTCAGACAGCAAAATGTATTGAGCTGCCTTAAAAATTAAGTGAATGTGTAAGATAATAGAGTATATTTCCTAGTATTTCTGCTATAACTTAATTAACCTCAGGAAAGGTATTAAATTATGTACATAAATTAGTTATCATCGTTGTAGACTTTGATACAGAATCGATGGTCAAAGTTTGTATTTGTTCCCAAGCCAATTTACTACCTGTTTAATTTACCTTTCATCTGAATGCAAGTAATATAAGTAAAAGATAATAAAGCTACTCTCATAATGTTATCTAGAATCTATAAAAATTAAATCACAATAGTTATTGACATACATAAAATATTTTTCATGACTGATACAAAAAGAAATCATAACAGTGTCTTAACTCTTAACTAAAATTATGTTAATTTGAATCACATATTAATTAATTAGTTATTATTACTCACATTTTATATTGACATTCATAGTCTTAAGCAGACGTTTGGTTCCGGGAGTGCACATTAAAAATTAGGGCCCTCAATAATTTTGAAAACAATAATAACTATAGATACAGACAAATGTTTTAAAGATATCAAATGCACTAAAAATATGTATTTTATTTTATTATTGATTCTAATAAATATTACATAACAATATAGGTATAGATATACAACCTTATAAATAATTTCAATAGTTTAATTTAAACTTAATTAATAATTATTGCCAGGGCCGGAGCGAGGGGGGGGGGGGTTTAAGGGGTCGTCACGACCCCTCATTCATTTAACCTAATATTTCAGTCGGCACATTAACACATTGTCAAATACAACAAAAATATGTATAAAATATAAAAATACAAAAAAAAAAAAAAAATTAAAATAAACCAATTAATTCCTATGGCTAATGAACTTTGTCGTTTGGCATTAACATCACCAGTTACCACAGCTTCAAATGAACGATGTTTCAGCAAGCTAAAATTAATCAAAAACCATTTAAGAACTACTATGACCAGTTCCCGATTAAATGATTTGATTATACTTGATTCTGAGAAAGACATTTTAGATAATATTGAAATGACAAATATGATACAAATATGGCATCGTTAAAAGAAAGAAGAATTTCGGTGTAATATATAATTATTATATATATAATTTTTGTATTTGGAATGCACATTCTGACAATGTTAAATGATATTTTGTAAAATGTAATATATTATAATACTTATTTGTTATAAAAAATAGTTATTGTTTTATGATGCATTGATGCTCATTTAAAATCAAAATAGATAGAGATACTAAAAAATCAGCTTCGATCAAAAACTCTAAGTAAAAACTAAAAAGGCAATATTGTTGGTAAATAGTGATTTAAATAATTGAAAAATGTCTCTAGGATTTTGTTTATTCTTTATCATATGATACAAAAACATTATTAGTTTTATTGTTTTATTTATAAACGGTTTGACAAATTTTTACCCTGGAACAATATCATAATTAATAGTGAATATTGAAAAATATGTATAAAAACATGCATTTATCAAGATTTTATACTAAGTTTTTGCTCCAACATAGTATGGAATTGTCGAAACAAAAACTTGACATTTTGAGTGTCGCAAAAATTTTTTTTTAGTGTTTTAAAATTATGCATGAATTTCAGTCGTCACTTTCGTTAACCATGACCCCTCACAAATATTAGCTAACGCCGGCCCTGATTAGGGCACGTGTTGACACTATAAATATTAAAGTTGTATAGTTATATATTGGAATATTAACAAACCCATTCGTTGTTATCAATGCCGGTGTATAATAAATAAGCACCCCAAATTAAATATTCAAAAGTAATCTGAAATCATACTTAATATCACTTAAATGTGAAAATAATTATATAATTGTATTTAATTATGTTTTATTTTTTTACAGTATGGATACAATTATTGAACAGCTACTATTGCTTCCTTTTTTTACTTTAAATTATTCTGCAGTTAATTTTTTTGAGAAAGAATAGTAAGTTAGTTATCTAATTATATTATATATTTTTTTCTTTTAATTAATAAGGCTCCAGTGACAAAGTATTGTAAAATCAACATTCTAATCATATATTATTTGTATGTAGTTCATAACATTGGTAAATATGGAGTATAAGGATCAATGAAATATATTTACATGACAGTTTACTCAACACTAAATATTATTTTATTACATAAAATATACATAAGAATATCGTTTTGGTAATACGATTTTATGATATATTGTGTGTAAATATTAATACCATCTAGAATTGTATATTTCAATTATGATGTATTTAAATATGTAGCCGTTTACCACATTCCATTTGTAGTATTTATCAATGACTACTGCCTACGATACAAAATTATTATAAATCTTAGGACATTACGTAACGTGGGAAAATTGAAGGCACATATTTAATTAAACGATAAAAAGTATCCTATATTTCTATCTACAATGTAAATACTACCTATGTAAATATTAATTAACAATTAACTAAGAATAAATACTTAATAAGTTGTTTCAATATTGATTTTATTACATTCAGTCTTCAGAGTACAGTGCTAATTGTACATGTCCTCCAAACTTCAATTTTTGTGTAATTAAGTTTATCTACCTGAAGGGTGTCGCTGTTAGGTATACGTTCATCGGTTTCGGACCAGAAGTATATTTCACTACAACTAGTGGCCAAAACATTTTTACAACAAACAGTGGTGTTTCAGTGTTTGTATCGGTGATATTGAATTGAGTCCATGCTACTTTCATGTGTTTGAATTAAGTCCAAGGTATTATCTTAATATCTTTGAATTGAGTCCTTATAGATAAAATGTCATAACTACCTGAACTACTTGGAACCTTGCACATCATGTCATCATATTTTACCAAATACGCAACGATAAAGGATATTCATGGGACATCCAAATTTTTTTATTCTTGTGGACACTCTTCCGATACATATATAAAACTAAGAAGCAAAGCAAAGAGACCATGTAAAAAACATTAGAAAAAGAAATTTTTTTACTGAAGCAGACAAACAAATACATAAATATGCAAATTGGCAGATTTGATTTTTTAAAATATATATCATTTAAATTTTTACTAGCAACTATTTTATTATTAACATTATTATATTACACATAATTTTCTTATACTTATTATTATTATATGAATAAAAAAAAAACTAGGTATTTAATTATTAACATTATTATATTACACATAATTATTGTTATTTTTAATTGACTCTTTATACTTATTATTATTTATTATACGATAAAAAAAAACAGTGTACCTACACAATCATACATAATAATTTTTATTTTTAATTAATTAACTCTTTATACTTATTATTATTATGATTAAAAAAATACAATCACACTAATTTTTTGGGAGACTACTCAGCTAACCTCCACGCGGTGTCTTCCGGGTAACGGTAATAGGCTGAAGGGACTCAACTCGAACAACCTAAAAATATTGGTCGGACTCAACTCAGATAACCCAAAAGTATTTGCAGGACTCAATTCAATGTTATCCGTTTGTATAAACATATCGTTGTCCTTTGGTACTCCCGCAGTCCCGCATCAATAAGTTTTAAAACCGCAATACTGTCAGTCATATCAAAATGCAACACATGTATTATTTATGATGTTATACCTATTCGATATAATAAAAATAATAACACCAACTTCTTGAGCATTGTCAGTGAAAAACCGTCGACAACTATGTCTAGCGCGGAGGCCAAGAAGTTTGTAAAGAAAAATACGGATACCAATTTCAGTATGTTCGGCTTTTGCGTTTCTGGCCACCATTCGTCAATATTGCCGGCCATATAAATGAAGCATGCCCCTGTTCGATACAAACGGTTTTAAATACCGACATCACAGTCCTCTGCTTTATACTTTGTATTAAAATACGTTAATGGACTTATTAAAAAGAATATATCAAGCTATAGCACATAACATTCGTATAAAGTTTTTAAATGTTTGGATTCGTGAATTACATATAGGTAGTTAGGTATACAACAGGCAACAATACGCTAACAATTCCATATGATTTTAACAAAACATAATCTTGAAAGAACGTGTTTCAATAAACGTGCTTAATGCAAACATTAATATTTATTCACACACCCATTAAATATTGAACAGGTATGATCAATGATTTTCAACATTATTATAATTTATCTTTATCTTTATCTAGATAAAATTATATTTATCTCGGCTCAACACTGGTACGTATAGTCGAACGTACGTCGAAATATATATATATATATATATATACGTATAAAGTGTGGTAGATATACTGGATATAATAAAGTGTATTCGTTTTCCCTCTATTTTGTTATGTATGAATAACTTAAGATTTTTAGATCGGTTGTAGAACAATAATTTTCTTATAATCTAAAGGACATTATTTGAACTTTTTAACGTCTATTGTTGTATCTAGAGTCCAACGTGATAGCTTATAATAGTAATAAATAGTACAAGTCACATTTGAACGACTAGATGACCATTTCAGTCTTCAGATGACCTTAGGACAACTTGTTAATATAGAATAAATAATGTGAGGTAGTAATAAACAGTTTATGAATTTTCGTTTAAAGGAGATATTCAATTCTAAGAAAGGGGAAAATAATAACGAGGGTTAAGCCTCTGCGTAGGGTCAAATTGTACAAGATATCACACTTCGAGGACAAAGTATTATTAAAATATATGATAATTCAGTGGCGGCTATCCTATACTCAAGGTGTATCCGTCGATACACCTTATAATTGGGTGGGTGGGTGGTAAATTATTGGTTAGGCACTAAATTGTATACCATTGTATACCAGAGTTGGTGGGTGGGTAACTAAATTCAAAATTTGATGCACCTTTATTTTGTTTGATAGCCGCCACTGTATGATATTATATACATTTACACATTATAGTGATATAGTATATTATACACATTACACATAACATAATACTATATTATATAAAAAATTATTTACCTATATGATATATGACTGTAATATATATATTTAACTTAACTAGCTGATCCCGTGCTCTTTGTTGCAGCCAACCAATAATTATTATTATAATACCTTAAAAACCCATGGCAACCATTTATAAACAAAAATGTCCATCAGAAATCTCAAAATCCCTGTTTGAGCACCTCTCAGGGTTAGGTTATTATCCTCGCCCTTTATAAATTAGTCTATCTTCTGCCCATCTATCTCTGTACCAAATTATCCCGCGCACTTCGTTGCCCGGTAACAAATAATGATCACGTGCACTTCGTATATGACTATGTAATTTATATTTACAATAAATACGGCGCAATAAACAGTCAAAATGCATTTAGACAGGATGAATGTGGACCATAATCATTTCCCAAAGATTTTATGGACACCGCATCCGTGGAAAGAAGATAGTCTTATCGATAGGCTGGTGGACAGTAAAAGTTTAATGTACAAAAATATTACAATTCAAAACAATATCAATCATAGAAAAAAGATTAAATATCAATTATCAACTTAACAATTTCAAAAATTGATATCACATTGTTATGTGTAAATTTCTCGTATCTAAAAACTCTATTTCTTAAATGTATGATCAAGTATGCGATAATCATGCGACTAAACTTTGTCACCGACGTTTTATCAGTCAACAAATAGTCGAATGTTTTTCGTTCGACTAAAGTCATACCACAATTCAGGAATACCAAATATTTATTTTCATGTGATAAAAATTTTATCGAATACGACAAAGTTTATCACGATTTCAATAATTGGGTCCCAGGACTATATGGTGAACCCTGAAACAGCCAGTATTTAGACGTGATCTGTCAAGCCAGGACAAGCACCTTCAAGCCAATTAGTATAGTAAAATTATATTTTATACTTAGAATATTTTCGAAAAGTAATAATTTGGACTTAGAAAATATCTGAAAGAAATCGAATACTCCCGTTCCGAACTATTTTACGGACATAAGTGTTTAACGTGTTAATAAATTTCATAAATTTACAATAATTCAAATAAAGTCCACGCATTTATTTACACCTCAATTTATCCTAAAATCCACTATACGTCACTTGTACGAGTTGGCTTACACACTATCATTGAAATCTTAAACGAAGTTGATGACGATAATTCCAAATTTAAAAGTGCATTCAATAAATAAATAATACTACATTGGATAATCTATGTTTTCATAAATAATTATTATGAATTTTTTTGTATTTTGTTGTATAAATTATTAATATTATATTATAAGCACATCAAACGTTATTAAAAATAATTTAAACAAAAAATATATGACTGTATAATACAAAAAAAATTGTAAGCATATTTATAATTAAAAAATGTGGATAAGTGGGTGTTGCTCTGCTATACAGTAAGTTACAAGTTTCAAGACGTAAAATAGTAAAAAAAAAAAAACGCGTGTGTCTCAAGCGACCCTCATAAGATGTGAAAACATATATTATATGCAATGAGTTTAGAATTTGAAGGAAAAATTTGGAAATAAATCACAAGTCTGAAAATATCACCTCCATAGAAAATTCGCTCGGTATGAATTCCAATTTCGACCTACCCCCAATGTTGACGCCCAGACTGACGTCCGAATTACTCTGTTAGTGGCAAAAGAATTTTCGGTGGTTTTCGAAAAATATGGAAAAAAATCACAAGTCTGAAAATATTACCTCCATAGAAAATTCGCTCGGCAGGAATTCCGATCTTGACCTACCCCCAAGGTTGACGCCCAGTCTGACGTCATAATTAGTCTGTTAGTGACAAAAGAATTTTTGGTGTTTTTCGAAAAATTTTGAAAAAAAAAATTAAAAGTCCGAAAATATTAACTCCATAGAAAATTTGCTCGGTACCTACGAAAAAGGTAACGCTCGAAAATTTACACTGTCATGCAAAACGATTTTCACATCAATAAATATAGGTAGGTACTTTTGATTAAAAAAGTTTAAGCAAATTCAACCACGGTAGGTATTGGTTGTTGGAACTGAACTACTGAACAGACAAAACGCTGGATCATGGCGTTTGAAATGTTTACTTTATTGCTTAGCAAACAAACATTTCGAATTTCTCTGTTATCAAAGTTTCAACGTTTACCGACGTTATAGAATTTCCTAGCGTTAACCGATAATTTTGATAACGGTTTCAAGCCCTGGACCATGTTTATTGTTTATAGTGTTTATCAACGAAAAACGTCCTCGAGAACTACCA
This sequence comes from Macrosiphum euphorbiae, assembly GCA_949089665.1. NCBI lineage: Eukaryota > Metazoa > Arthropoda > Insecta > Hemiptera > Aphididae > Macrosiphum > Macrosiphum euphorbiae. The sequence continues at coordinate 141,925,608 of CARXXK010000001.1, read as the reverse complement.
ACGCGCGACAACGGACGATGTACGAGTACGACGCGTTCGTAGTTGCGCGCCTGCGCATGTGATCAAATAGTAATATTGTATGTAATATGTATACAATACATTTTTAGTTAATTGTTCACGTTGGTTGTCAACGATGAACTAATTTGACGCTCTCGCCCGCACTATGTTCGATGTCCGTGATCGTAATGAAGCCACGCCCCCTGAGCACAGGCGGCCTATCGTTGCGTCGCGTCGCACCGAGTCTCCGCCAATCAGCACGTCGGAAGCGCTAGCGTTACGCGAAAAGGGTAACGCTCGAATAACGCTCGAAAAAATTCACTGCCCTAACGGAAAAGTCTGAACGCCACATAAGATGTTTTCACATCAAAAAAAATGTCCATTTCCTATATACATACCTATTTAACTATACTTTTCAGGTTAAGTGAAAACAAAATTACTCTAGTTGACCAAATCAGCATGTTGATACAATAAAATACCAAATTCACTCATAATATTTATGTTATTATTAGAAGGTATATAAAATGGTCTATATATTTTTTTTATAAATTTAACATGTTTATGTGTATTTTTTTCAATAAATTAATTATGTTGACACTACTTACACGTATTTCGGAATTTATTGAAAATGCCATGTATTTGTCCAGTACAATATTGATCTCGTTAGGCATTAAATCAGTAAAAGTATATCTTATCAATATAAAATGTCGTTGATAATGGACCATGTTTCTTATAAAGTTGTAAACAATAAAAAATAATAGTTGAAAAAATGTATACGTCATTAACTATTCAGAAATCATAATAGCTAGTTGAAACTTCATGTGTAAGGTTATATATACGATACAGGTTGTCTATGAACAGTATCGGAAGAAAACTGAAACCTGAGACATTGGAGAGCCAAATGCTACAGAACAGAACCAATTGGGAAGTCATTAAGGTATATTTAAGAAAATAAATATCGACCAGAGAGGAAGAAAAAATAGAAGACAACGGGGAGATATGAACCACATTAGCTTAGGAAGTTAAAAAGTTCGCCAAAGGTGAATTTATGAGGGGTAGATACCTCTCTTTATTGTTAGACGAAGGCCACTAAAGTTTAACGCTTCGACTGATATTATTATAATAAGTAAATCCATGTAATCAAAATATAATTCAGGGTTAACCATATTTTCGAAACTCTCAAAATCACATGTTTCCGTTTGCTTATAATTTATAATAAATTCGATGTCAGTGTTAAATTTAAGAAATATTCAAAATCTTAATGATCCGTAATAGTTTTTATAATATACAGATATCTTATAAGTTAAACTCATAACAGAACCTTACAATTAAAAATAATAAACACTATGTACATACTATTTTGCTGTAACTAAGTAAATGACTCTAAAATAGGTTATCCTACGTTCATTAAAAACCCACGAGCCGCCACTGCTTGCATCATTAATTGCATTATGTATTTAAATTGAAACAAATGATTTTACTCAAATTTAATAAATATACTTATGCATGTACTTAGATTATACTTCTTATTAAAATAAAACGACATTAAATATACGTAATTGTTTTTAAACAACATAATGTAGGTTAAGTTTACTTTTATTTAATATTAAGACGATGCTACCCATGCGGTTGTTGTCTCCGTCTTAAAAATGTACGACATAGTAAATGTTCGTTCACTTTATTCATTTAGAGACATTTATATTAATATTTACGCACCAATTGAATATTGAACTAGTATGAGCCACGATTTTCGTCTTCCCATCTTTTGTACGTACAGCGAGTCTACCAAAGGGGCCCATATCAGTTTTAAGCTATACGGCCATGCAACTAAACTGAATATAGCCTATAACAAAACACAACCACGCTTATGTTATGAGTTATAGTGAAGTTCGAAATTCCTAAGATTTGGATACATCATACAAGTCAATATCAAGCATTTATTTTATATTATACAATACAATAATCGCACGGTTACGCAATTTTTGATGTTGAATCAGATATTTACTTGATCTTTGCAAGACACATTTTTGTTGTTTTGCAAAATTATCGGCATTGCCAATGCTAAACCATAAGGTATACCTTGCATAGTAAACAGTAATAACTACAGGAAAAAATTCAACCAATCTCCTTTCAAATTTGGTTTCTCGGCAGAATTCGAATCATCAACTACTTCCAACGCTGTGAGGTTTTCTAGTTCTTTTTCTAGCTGCTTTACTATAATTTTAACTCCGAAGTCTTCAATATTCACACTATACACATAACGCAAATAACCTAAACAAAAATAAAAAATAATAATACAAAGTATTTAGCTATACCGATTAGTGATCACTACAGTGTTCGTACCTACACTGAAGTAAAACTGTTAAAGTGATCAAACACGTTATACATATAATATTCAAAATTTTCATCAATGATACACAGACATGATAATATTATGTTAATAAAGAAGTTATATTTACATATGAGATGGATAGTGGATATAATTTATTAAATGTATAAAAATTACATAAAAACTATAAATGACTTTCGATAACCATGTTTAATAATTATTTTTGGTTAATTAGTTTTTATTACAAAATTTGTAATTTAATCTCTTATATTATAAAACACAAATAGTCTCCGTTTTTTGCCACCAGGCGCGACGCGACAAATAATTAATTCCGCGTTTCTTCCATGACGACCAATCATATTACTTCTCGCGCGACGCAGCAAATAAGCAACTCCGCGTTTCTTCCATGACGACCAATCATAATACTTCTCGCGCGTTCGCTAAATTTTCACGTCGCCGCTCGCTTATCTCCCTTTTCGTTATCGACGATTGACGTGAATATTTTCGAATATTATTTTCCCGAGTTATTCCGTATTTCTATATATTAGGTATTTAGGTATATAATATAATAAAAAAGTGCGTGTGCGATTTTTACAAAAATTGTGATATTTCCGTGTGTAAAATATATATATAATATGTAAAACGCAATATTCAGAAACGGTTCAAGTGTTATGTAAATGTCATTATTATGAATTTTATTATCGTACCGTTGTGGAAGCCGCCATTCAGCATTTCAATAATATTAAAAATATAAGTAGTTTGAATGCACGGATTAGATAGACATTTTTCACGAGTATTGCAGTAAATTTAACTATTATAGCTAAGAGTTTTAGTAGCAGCTTGGTGTGTCGATTGTTTATGACAATGTCGTTACATACGTAATAAGGTAAGTAATAATAAGTAAATTCAATACATTTCAAGTAGAGTAAAAAAGACAGTTCTGGAACCAGATCCTGCTGGCAGATTCCTATGCTCTCGAGCAGATCCCTGACACACGGCAGCAGATCCCGCCGCCGACGGCAGATCCCACCACCGGTCGACTACCCCCACCAGCCGACGGCAGAGCCCACCGCCGGTCGACTACCCCCACCACCCGCCGCCGCCGACGGCACTCTATGGCCGCCGCCGCCGCCCGGGGAAAATAAGTTAAAAAATTTTTTCGTCCGACCGGGTTTCGAACCCGAGCCTGTGGTTTGGTGAGCGACCACTGTGCCACTGCGCCACCCCGCCACATATACTTAATTGGTAATAACTAGCCCTATTTAACTTGTATAAATGTACATATTATTTCTAATATCATTTAATGAAAATTATTTCTTATCACGAACGTGTTATCAAGCACCCGTTAACATTTGATAATGAAAATTATTTCTTATCACGAACGTGTTATCAAGCACCCGTTAACATTTGATCATGAACATTATCACGAACGTGTATATATATGTTATCACGCACCCGTTATTATTGTGCTCAGTTTTTATTTAAAATATTTGTACATGTTATATATATTACCGAACATCTAAACAATTGTAACGGACATGCAGCTGCATGCAATATTCCTGCAGTGACACGCAGATGCTCCCCCCACCAAATAATATTCAATGTACACGTTTAATACTGTAAAATGAAATCAGTCGCTCTTCACCCGCCCGAGTGTTCGTGCGTTCGTATCGTTTGCAGCGTTGAATTGAGAAGTTTTTAAAATAAAATTATTTTTCGTTCTATAAAATAAATATGGCCGGACCAGTCGAAAATATGGCTAATATTTGGAAGAAGAAACCTTTTAAATATACTCCACCAGCGCCACCAGCTAATCTCATCGACTGTAGTAACTTGACTATTGATTTCACGGCTCGGAAGTTTTTAAACATTGGACTAGACCCTACCGACGAATTCAACACCAAGATACATATTATAACAGCTTCACGTCATGTAAATATTCCTGTCGATTTTCTAATGCGTATATTCAGACTTATGGGCAACATTCTATCGTTCATACTCGATCAACCAGAAAAATATAATCGAAAATTATTTTTGGAGACGGATTCAATTTCTTTAACTAGTATGGTGTATCAATCGGAGAACACACTCGTTTTAGAATCAAAAATTCAAGACGGATGTCGTGTTCTGTTAAATCGCTCCGATCTATTACAGTTGCAAGATTTAGAATCTGCTATTTATGAAATTATTAAAAGAAAATCTGAAATAGTTAAACCAATTGTACTACATCATATTGAGTTAATCGCTACATTCTTACAATTAAACGTACCGCTACAAAACTCTACACTCGAAATAATGAGAAACAAAGTGAGAAAAATTGACAATAGTTATATCCAAAGACATGTTATTGACGAGGCAATACAATATGGTATTAGTCAGGGTGATTACATTTACACAAATCAAGTAAAATTATACGCAACTGATTCTATCGTTCAAAAATGGATGGAAAAAGTGAAAGAGGTATGAATATTTTTTCTTAACTTATTTTATTTTTATGTTAATAAACTAAATTTTTACAGGGAAACAATAGAGGGCGTTCGTGGTAAGTATTGTTGATTATCACTTTTAATATTTATTTATATTATATTATATTTTTACTAGGTACCGTACAGCAGGGAATTATACAGATCGCACCACATATATCCGTTCCCGATATTCCGGCAGGACCGTCGCGACATACCACTCCAACAGTGCTACCAACCCGAAATGACCGCGCATCAACCGTGCGAGATTGTCCGACAGAACAGCCTACCCAAAATGATAACGTATTATCAGTACGTATAAATACCCACGTGCCAACAGTACGAGATAATATAACGGACACATTTTACAAAGACAAGGATGATGATGAAGTTTACGCTCAAGTTGCAGATATTATCGAGGATCTTGGATACTGTGAAAAGGAAGGTTAGTAATTTAATTTTTATAAACGCGGCATAGACTAATTAGGTTTTTTTTTTAAAAGATTCATACATTACGCTTGATAATGGAAAACGCGTTTCCAGTGCCAACACTAGATCAGCAGTTAGGGCAAAAAAATTACGTTTGAATCTCGTAAAGTCCCCCGGATTTCAGTCAATATCTACATCAGCAAACAATACTATCACCTGGTATTACGTAAAAAACACCAATAATATTCAAAACTATATTTACTTCCTCGATTCGATCAAATCTGAACTAGTTAATTTACTAAAATCAATTGCAAGTAAAAATCCAATCAAGTTTAATTTAAAGCTTGAAGCAACATATAATATACCAAATGTTGAATATTCGTCGGAAAACCGTGCTTTTAAAACTTCGGCTAAGGCGATTTTCTGTGATACTGGAGTACAGGAAATTGTTGAAGAGGCATTTACTAAATTAATGAAAGAGCAAGACGAGTATGCAAGCAAGGGTAGTGGTTTCACATTACAATGTATTGACGGTTTAATGTTAGGCGTATATAAATATACACCTTTGGGCGGATCATCATACATGCCACTACCAGACCAAATAGAAAAAAAAAAAGCTGTGATCAACCCTCAAAACTTAGATATGCAATGCTTCAAGTGGGCAATTCTAGCAAAACATGTTACAGGAGAAAATAAATACCGTGTTGGTGATAATTATACATCGCTCGAGGATAAATATAATTTTTCTGGTTTAACATTCCCAACACCACTACATAAAGTTAAAATTTTTGAAAAAAATAATCCAAACGTGTCTGTCAATGTTTACGGTATCGACAAGAAATTTCAACCACCAAAATTCACAGAATATAAAGTTTTTCCTCTTAAAGTAGTAGATGAAGAAAAACCAGACCATTTTGATCTACTTATAACATCAGACGAGGATAACAGTCATTATAGCTACATATCTAATTTTTCACGGCTCATCAGGTCACAAAAAACCAAACATGATGGACAATCAATATTTTGCAAACGGTGCTTCACATCATTCGACCAACAACAGTACAAATATAAATTAAACGGTGAGGCAGGGCTAGAGCAACATAAACTAATATGTGGAGAACATAAACCTATACTAGCTCAGATGCCTGAACCTGGAACAATGCTCGAGTTTACTGCATGGAATAAAACGCAACGTCATCCTATAGTAATTTATGCAGATTTCGAAGCAATTCTCAAGAAAACTGATGAGAAAATTGGAGAAAAAACAGTAGCTTTTCAACAGCACGAGCCCATGAGCTATGGACTTGTGGTTAAAGCAAATGAAGACATACCAGTAGAACTGCTTGAAAAATTTGAAATTCCAACATCACCTGTAATTTACCGTGGAAATGAAAATAATAAGGACGTAGCTGGACATTTTGTGGATAAAATTGTGGAAATAGCCAAAAAAATTGAAGAGTTACTCAAAACAAACATTCCTATAATTTTCACAGACGAACAACGGAGAACACATGCATTATGTAATAATTGTAATTTATGTAAGGTCAAGTTTTCCCTAGAAAATCATAAAGTGGCAGATCACTGCCATTTATCAGGGAAATTTAGACAGTCACTATGTAATACGTGTAATCTTAAACTCCAAACACCTAGCTTTGTACCGGTATTTTTTCATAATTTAACGAATTATGATTCACATTTTATTGTCACTCGTCTTGGTTATGACGCACATTCAATTTCGGTGATACCAAACAGTGAGGAAAAGTTTATAACGTTTTCAAAATATATTAGCAACACTTTCACAATAAGATTTATAGACACATTAAGATTTATGCCCGCAAGCTTATCAAAACTTTCAAAAAATTTAATTACACCCGGATTTGAAAAGTTTAGAGAGACAGAAAAATATTTTTCATCTCAAGATTTACCACTTGTTACCCGTAAGGGAGTCTACCCTTATGAGTATACAGATAGTTGGGACAAGTTGGAAGAAACAGTTTTGCCTCAGAAAGAAGATTTTTACAGTTCACTGTACGAATCACATATAAAAGATAAACATTATGATCATGCGAAGACGGTTTGGAATCATTTCAACTGTAAAACACTAGGGGAATACTCCGATCTTTATTTAAAAATTGATGTACTACTGTTGGCTGATGTGTTTGAAAATTTCCGAGACCTCTGTTTAAGCACATACCATCTGGACCCATCATTTTACTATACGGCACCTGGATTCTCATTTGACTGTATGTTGAAATACACTTCAATGAAGCTGGAATTGTTGACAGATTATGATATGTTGTTAATGATTGAAAAAGGTAAAGTTATATTATGTGAAAGTTATATTATGTGAAATAATACTTGATTTTATTATAGGAATTCGTGGTGGCTTGACTCAGGCGAGCATGAGATATGCAAAGGCTAATAATGAAAAGACACCAGATTATGATCCAGCACAACCGAAATCATGGCTTGTTTATCAGGATTGTAAGATCAATTTAATATTTAATTTTCTTTAATATAATATATTATTTAACTTGCAGGTAACAACTTGTACGGGTTCGCAATGTCACATTACATGCCATACGGAGGTTTTAAGTGGGTTGAACCCAAACTAGATGGGTTAAATGATTTGAACGACACATCACCAATAGGACGGATATATGAGGTTGATATATCATATCCGAAAGAACTTCATGACAAGCACAATGACTTACCATTCCTACCAAAAAATGATATCCCACCTGGTTCAAAAGTTAAGAAACTTATGGCGACACTCCATTCAAAAAAAAAATATGTAATCCATTATCGCAACCTGCAGCAGGCCATTAAAAACGGACTAGTAGTGGAAAAAGTAACATATTTTATCTCATTTATTTCATTTATAACATATTTTGTTTTATTGTAGGTTCACAGAGTTATTCAGTTTAATCAGTCAGACTGGCTTAAGAAATATATAGAATTAAACACTGAGATGAGAAAGAGGGCGAGGAACGCGTTTGAGAAGGACTTTTTTAAACTTTTAAACAATGCTGTTTTTGGGAAGACGATGGAATCCGTTAGGAAGAGAATTCAAATGGAGCTGGTTTGTAGTGAAAAACGTTTGCAAAAGCTTATAAATAAGTGTACGTTTAAACACTGTACTACATACGATGAAACTCTCAATGCCATTTCGTTGGAAAATAAAATCATTGATTTTTGCAAGCCTATTTATATAGGTAAATATAATATACTACTTATAGTAGCTGAATTTTAATATATTTTTTCAACAGGTTTTGCAGTGTTGGAAATTTCTAAGACCGTCATGTATGATTATCACTACAACGTTATGCAAGCCCATTATGGAGATAAAATTGAGCTCATGTATACCGATACAGGTAAATGTTTTCAAACTATACTAATTTTCATATATTAAATTATACTGTTTTCCAGATTCACTGGTATACTATGTCCAGACCGAAGATTTTTATAAAGACCTTAAGAATAATTCCAATTTACTTGATCGAATGGATACATCAGACTTGCCACCAGATCACCCTTGCTACATTGCCGAACGAAAGAAGATACCAGGACTCTTTTCCGATGAAACCAACTCAGAGGTAATGACACATTTTTGTGCTCTCCGTGCAAAGTCTTATTCATATAAGATCAATGGGAAAGAGAAGATCAGGGCAAAAGGAATCCGTGGACATGTAGTGAAAAACCACATGAACTTTAACGATCATTATCGTTGTCTGTTTGGAGATGCAACCTTGGAAACTATGACAGAAAATGTATCTATACGTTCATTCAAACATCAATTGAAGACCATCAAGTCAAACAAAGTGACTTATAATAGTTTCGATGACAAGAGGATTGTACTTGAGGATAAAATACATACCCTGGCTCACGGTCACTACTCCACAGAGTAAGTTAATAATTTCATACTTGTAATATTTTACTTATAATATTTTTTAATTTTATAGGCAGCCCGATACGATAGCTGAGTAAGATATCAACCCGAGCCGGACAGATAGTTTTTATTCTAAAATAGATATTAAATTGTAAAACACCTTTGTAAAATACCTTTGTAGATATTTTTTTTTTTTTTTTTGTAAAATATGTACAGTGATATTTTTTTTTTTTTTTTTGTAAGGTATTCCTGTAGATATTAAGTTTGAATAGGTTAGGATAAAGAAAAAACTCTATAGTAAAAAAATAAAAATGATTTTTATTTACAAAACATTTCAACAATTATTTACAAACCATTTTCTTAGACTAAATACTTTATAAAATGTACATTGTTTAGGGTTAATCTCCATATGAAAAATGCAACATGGTAGAGTTTCTTCATCACATATTTGATCTAATCGAGGACATCCCATGTCTTCAATGTTAATAACTACAACGTGTGGTATAAATTCTACTAGAAGTTGTTTTTTCTGCTCGCCTTTGACATAAATGTTTCTGAACTTTAATGAATTCAATATTCTACTTAGTTCTTCATACTCGACATCGCCATATTCTATTGATAGATTATGATAGTTACGTTCCAGCCACTTATTAGTTTTTCGACTCTTATTGTCCTGCATTGATTTAGAATTTTTAAAAATCCAATGTTGGCTTGCCCATGTTTCGGTGTCTACAATAGACATTTCTTTAATCATGTATGTATTATCCATTCCAAGAACGCACTGTATATCGACGATGGCTGAAGCCATTATGACTTGTCTTTATAATAAGTTTCTATAGTGTTAAGACGGCTCAGTATAGCTGGTATTATTTTTTTTATCTCAATTATAGCTTCTTTGATATATTGTAATGATACTTCGCCTCTTGTCATATGCTCTGTAATCTCTAAGCACGTTAATTCCAACTTTTCTGTTTGTTCCTCTTGAATTTGTATGGATTTATGGTTTTCTTCGAGTAAATGCTCAATTTTATCGAGTTTATTCGAATACGATTTAACAATTTGTTCGAGATTTGTAAAAAATTTATTAGTTTCACTAGACTGAGAACTACCGAACACGTTCATGTCTACAGCTCGACTGACACTATTTTCTAATGTCAGTAGTATTTATCCAACTATTATGTGTATTATCAAACCCTAACCATTTTACAAACATTTGATCTCCCTTCCTACGAATAATTTTTTCGACTAAATAATCGTTTGGGAAACTAGTTTTTTGAATTTCCTCAGAGTAGAAACAACCTGCAATCGGTTTTCCAGTATAATCTTGTAGTTGATAAGTAGTGGGAGATGTTTTATTTATTTTGGTTATTTTAAATATTTCTGTCGACCAGCTGGGCAGATAACCCTTTGAAAATACTGATTTATACGTGGATATCCTTACATAATCTCCGATGTTAAATTTAATTTTGACATTATTAATTTGACGTTGCTTTAATTTCACCGAAGAAGGATTTGCATCAGCTTGTATAGGTGTCATACCTATTGTTCTGTGTTTTGAATTATTATATTCGTTAATCAGAGATTGTAGAATAGAAACCCATTCATGTGATCCTCGTGCAGTGAACTCTCTATACATTTTTTGTTTCAAAGTTCTATTAAAGCGTTCAGCGATGCAAGCTTTCGTTGTACTATACGTGGAATATTTATGTATATTATGTTTCTTCATCAACGCGTCGAATGTTGTATTGTAAAATTCTTTTCCGTTATCGACTTGTAAAAGTTTTGGTGAACGATCACGTAATATTGTAGCCATCGCGCTAGTTACTTCTTTACCACTTTTATTCTTTAGTGGCTTCGCCCATGAAAATTTCGTAAACGCGTCAATCACAACTAGGAAATATTTGTAACCACCATTAATCTTTGAGTAAGGAATCATCTCGACCAAATCCGCCTGCCAGAGATCGTTTTTTCCATACACATTAACTCTCCGCCTTGTATAATTTTTTCTGGCTGGTTTGTGTAGTTCGAAAGCGATATCACGTTTAGACATTTGGAATTCGTTTTATCAAACCCGCTTCATACAATTCTTCGTAAATTGAAAGTATTTCGTTGGAAAGACCTGTATTACCAGCAGCTTGAGAAGCTAAAAGAAGTCGTAAACGTTCGACTAACTCATTAGGGTCATTCCAGTACACTAGACTTTTATTTTGTAATTTCATAGACAACCCACTACCCGAAGATGGGAACAATGGCTTGATTATATCAGTGTATTTATTTCCACCTTTTTTAATTTTTTTCCCGTTTGATGTCAGATGAGCTGATGTTTGAATTAATATGCGCTTATATACGTTTAAATCGTCTGTGGTATAGATTTTCGGAGTTTTCGAAATTATTAAACTAATAAGTCCTTGTGTTAGCGGGTACGATGTATCTTCAATAATTAATATATCTCCGGAAAGTTTAATTTCTTTTTTACCCAAATATGCGTCTCCGTTTGATTGTAATGTAGGACCATACGTTTTATCTATGTTGTATGAATCCAGCAACTCGTTTATTTTAAAAACTCTAGAATTTTCTGTATTATTTTTTTCAACTTTTTGTACACTTATGTCTTGAGGTTGTGATGTCGAATTATGAATCTCGTTTAATGGTTCAATAATTGGTTTTAATGTTTCTGTTACTAACGAATGAATATCAGCTTTTCCGTGTTTTAATGCGGCATACTTGCGTTTTATATTTTCTTTGGCTTTAATCAATTCTCCGAGTACTTCATCGTTAGACGACATATTTGCGAATGAAGTGTTTTTAAAAAAACATTAGTTTATATAACAGCGAACGTATCGAACCCGTAACGATATCGACCATTGTCGCGTTCACAGTCTTTGTTTATAACGATAAACTCAAATCTCCCTTTACGCCAGCATGAAGTACAAAAGTCTTTAAACTCTGGATATGTCATATCACCAGAGCAATGTTCCATGTAGACGTGTTTTAAATTTGTCTCGTCTTGATTAAATAGTATAATAAAATTAGCGTTATCGCGCAAAAGTTGCTTGGGTACTTTTGAATAACTCTGAGCTAAATAGAAAACATCTATTAAATTATGTCGACCTCTGGAAAAGTAAGTTCTTGCAATCTTTTGGTTTTCAGTAATAATATCATCGAAAATAAACACCGAGTTTGGTAAAGCTTTTTCAGGTTCAATAACTTGATCGTTTTCGTAGAACTTAAATAATTGTATTCCATCAATGTCTGATAAAATATCACTCAACAATTCATACTTTGGTTGATCCAATGTTTTTGAATATATGTAGACGTTGTGAAATCGTATACCGTTTATATGTGTTAATAATGTGAAAATTAAATTAGTTTTCCCACAACCTGAAGGACCTACGATAAGTGATCTTATCGTATTAGGTAGAAGCGATCCATGTCTTTGTTTTTTATACGAAGTAGGTGGATCCACATTTTCAACTGTGAGTTGTATATCTTGTTTAAGGAATTTCATTTTTAAATAAATATCTCTGTAACACTCGGAACGTGATCAGTACACGATGTCACTCGCTCGAAGAAGGATCAACAATAAAGGCGCTGGTCTTATCAACACGCTTATAAATAAATTACCGCTAGAGCTTCACGTGCCTGGTGAGATCATAATATGAGCATATTAGTAGTAATAATAATAATATTTCTCTCTTTAGGTTATCAATATTGTGGTCCTGGTACAAATTTAAAAAAACGTTTAGCCCGTGGAGATAAAGGTATAAACCCTTTAGACGCTGCGTGTAGAGATCACGATATTGCATACGATAATAGTAACTCTATCACAGATCGCAACCAGGCTGACTATATATTAGAGCAGCGAGCCTGGGATAGGTTCAAGTCTAAAGATTCTAGTTTAAAAGAAAAGGCTGTCGCTTGGGGTGTAACTACCGCCATGAAAGCAAAACGTAAAATCGGGGCTGGATGTGGGTTTAAAGCGGCCGTCAAAGCAGCTAAAAACGCTATAAAGAAAAATATCGGTGAAAAAAACATGATGAAATTAAGTAAAAAATGTTTAGCCGTCGCACGAAAAACATTCAAAAATAAAAAAACTAAAGTTCCAAGGATTATATCAATTCCGAAAAAGGGCGGGGTGTTACCGCTCATCCCAATTTTCGCCGGTCTGTCAGCACTTGGAGCGCTAACTGGTGGGGTTGCCAACGTGGTTAAGATGGCCGGTGAATTTAAAAGAGATTCAAAATCTCATTTGGGCGGCGGATTATACATCGCACCGTATAAAGGCAATTCGTATAAAATCGGATCTGCTGCTACACCATATAAAAGTGGTGGGGGTTCAAAAACTAAAAAAACTAGAAAAAATAAAAAAAACTAATAACTACGTTGCCCAGAAGAGCCTTATACGATTTCGAACTTATAAAAATGGCTCGTTTGATTAAAATACCTCATTTCGTCGGCGTGTTTACTCGAGATAGGTTGCCTGCTCGTCGTAAACGAATAGAATCAGCGATTGTTAACTTGGATACAGAAAACGGTATAGGTACTCACTGGGTAGCGTATAAAAAAATCGGAAATCAAGTTCAATATTATGACAGTTTTGGAAATCTACCACCACCATTAGAAGTACAAAAATATTTTCACGGGTGCAATATCAATTTCAATTATAGCAGAGAACAGAAATATAATACTACAAACTGTGGACACTTGTGTTTAAAATTTTTATCATGTACACGATAACATTAAACGGTAACTCGAGCGAATTGTCATGCGACATTTTTCCACCGTTGGAAGTAGAAAGTACAGCACAGATATGTCTTTTGAGCCTACAGACAAATAATTCAATACCAAACATCGAGCCTGGATGTAATACTATCGGTTTCCGAAATTTTATCGGACAGAACGAAAACATAATTATACCTACGGGGACGTATGAGTTGTATCAATTAGAGAGTATTATACAAGATATGTTACCAGACTATGTCACTGCGTTTGGATTAAAAGCAAACAGTAGAACATTAAAGTGTATTATGTCGTGTAGTCATGACGTGGACTTATCAGTTGGAAATAGTATAGCTAAATTATTAGGGTTTAGAAATGTACTATACACTACTGGTGCTACTCATGAATCTGAAAATATTGTCAACATAATGAAAATAAACAGTATAAAAGTAGAGTGCAACTTAGTTACTGGTTCATTCTGTGACGGTACGCCGAGTCAGGCTATACACGAGCTTTATCCATCTGTACCTGCAGGGTATAAAATCGTTGAAGTACCTAGACATCCAGTTTTTTATGCTCTCAACACGAGATCAATAACTAGAGTAAATATCGCGCTAAAAGATCAAAACGACTGTCTAATTAATCTTCGCGGTGAACCAATAACAGTCCGTCTACAAATCACTCGCGGATATGGCGCTCAAGTTTAATATAAAACCTGGTACAATCAAAAAACCTGTCAGTTTACCGTCTTCCGTTAAGAAGTCAACATCGAAAAAAACTATCTCTAAAGACATCAAGCTCACTAAAAACAATTTGAATTTTCTCCGTTCGTTGCAAGTTTAAAAATAAATATGGATGACTCGTATTTAGACGTAACGGCCGACTATGTCGACGAGTGTAAAATAACGCAAATGAATTATCATTCGTTCACTCCGTACTCAAACATGTCATTATCAAATAACGATGAAATCAGGATAAATATTTTAAATATGGACGCGTACACTTTACCGTATGAAAGTTATATTTTCATCGAGGGAAAAGTAAAAAAACCTGCCGATGCTGTTGGAGATGTTCGTTTTTCAAATAATGGATTAGCATTTTTATTCTCTGAAATGCGATATGAAATAAACGGAGTAGAAATACAAAAATTAAAAACACCTGGAGTTTCCTCTTGTTTGAAAGCATACTGCTCGTATACTCCAAACGATTTGAATACGTTGGAAAACGCGGGCTGGGATTCGGCAATGGATGGTGAAGATAATAAAAATTTTATGAGCGGCGATGTATTTACCGGGTGTATCCCTCTAAAACATTTATTCGGATTTTGTGAAGACTATAAAAAAATATTACTTAATTGTAATCAGCAACTGATTTTAAATCGTGCATCTACCGACCTGGATGCGATACACGTTGTTGGTGAGGGTGCAACCGCAGCCGTTGAGAAAAATAAAAAAATTACAATCGAACTTACTAAGGTGGTTTGGAAGATGCCCATTATCAAAGTCAGTGATAGAGAAAAATTAAGACTGGTAAAAGTAATAGATTCACATAGAACACTGTCATGTGCATACCGGACTTGGGATCTAAATGAATACCCTATACTTCCAAGAAATACTTCTCATTCGTGGACGGTAAAGTCCAGCAGCTTGCTAGAAAAACCAAGATTTGTGCTGTTTGGATTACAGACAGATCGAAAAAAAAATATTGAAAATGATGCTGGGCGATTCGATCACTGTCAATTAAAAAACCTTAAGGTTCACTTAAATTCTGAAGTGTTTCCATATGAAGACTTTCGCGCTGATTTTAAAAATAATACAACTAGTATACTGTATAAGGCCTATACAGACTTTCAAAAATCGTATTATGAGAGAGACTACTGTCAGCCGTTATTATCAAAACATATTTATCAAAACTTTGTTCCAATCATCGTTGTCGATTTATCACATCAAAACGACAATGTAAAGTCATCGACCGTGGATCTACGTATAGAATTTGAAACAGATACAATTATTCCAGAAAAGACTGCAGCATATTGTTTAATATTACACGACCAGATTATAACTTATAACCCATTTAGTGGTGATGTTAGAAAATTGTAAATTTTTTTTTTCTTATATTATATTTGTTGTAACCTTATATATTGTAACCTTATAATTATTTCCTTATTACTAATAAATAAAAAAACTTGTTTTTAAATATCATGGTTGTTTTTATTTCACACAAGAAAAAAATATTTATTAAGACTTAATAAAATAAATTCGGTGGACACAGATCAGATGGTTTTGACTTGCTGTCTGTGTAATCGAACAGGGGTGTTGGGTCTCTGTTGAAATACATGGGTCCGTCGTTCTCATCAATAGCCTATAAAAATTAATGATTATTTATCATATAAATTATATTTATATATACAATATTACCATTGCTATAGCATCCTGGAGGTTGGTACAACTGTCTTGTGTGGGTAGAGAATACTGCAAAATGGGGTACTCTGGCGAATGCTGCTTGTTTGTTGCCGACGGAGACAAGGGTGAGATTAATGCCAGATTTCCCTAAAAAGATATTTGAAATTTAAATATGGTTTGTAGATAAAATTTAAAACTGTTTATTACCTGTTCATATAAACTGCTGAACGATGGTGGGGAAATAGCTATTGAACGCCCTCTATTGTTTCCCTGTAAAAATTTAGTTTATTAACATAAAAATAAAATAAGTTAAGAAAAAATATTCATACCTCTTTCACTTTTTCCATCCATTTTTGAACGATAGAATCAGTTGCGTATAATTTTACTTGATTTGTGTAAATGTAATCGCCCTGACTAATACCATATTGTATTGCCTCGTCAATAACATGTCTTTGGATATAACTATTGTCAATTTTTCTCACTTTGTTTCTCATTATTTCGAGTGTAGAGTTTTGTAGCGGTACGTTTAATTGTAAGAATGTAGCGATTAACTCAATATGATGTAGTACAATTGGTTTAACTATTTCAGATTTTCTTTTAATAATTTCATAAATAGCAGATTCTAAATCTTGCAACTGTAATAGATCGGAGCGATTTAACAGAACACGACATCCGTCTTGAATTTTTGATTCTAAAACGAGTGTGTTCTCCGATTGATACACCATACTAGTTAAAGAAATTGAATCCGTCTCCAAAAATAATTTTCGATTATATTTTTCTGGTTGATCGAGTATGAACGATAGAATGTTGCCCATAAGTCTGAATATACGCATTAGAAAATCGACAGGAATATTTACATGACGTGAAGCTGTTATAATATGTATCTTGGTGTTGAATTCGTCGGTAGGGTCTAGTCCAATGTTTAAAAACTTCCGAGCCGTGAAATCAATAGTCAAGTTACTACAGTCGATGAGATTAGCTGGTGGCGCTGGTGGAGTATATTTAAAAGGTTTCTTCTTCCAAATATTAGCCATATTTTCGACTGGTCCGGCCATATTTATTTTATAGAACGAAAAATAATTTTATTTTAAAAACTTCTCAATTCAACGCTGAAAACGATACGAACGCACGAACACTCGGGCGGGTGAAGAGCGACTGATTTCATTTTACGGTATTAAACGTGTACATTGAATATTATTTGGTGGGGGGAGCATCTGCGTGTCACTGCAGGGATATTGCATGCAGCTGCATGTCCGTTACAATTGTTTAGATGTTCGGTAATATATTATATAACATGTACAAATATTTTAAATAAAAACTGAGCACAATAATAACGGGTGCTTGATAACACGTTCGTGATAAGAAATAATTTTCATTATCAAATGTTAACGGGTGCTTGATAACACGTTCGTGATAAGAAATAATTTTCATTAAATGATATTAGAAATAATATGTACATTTATACAAGTTAAATAGGGCTAGTTATTACCAATTAAGTATATGTGGCGGGGTGGCGCAGTGGCACAGTGGTCGCTCACCAAACCACAGGCTCGGGTTCGATACCCGGTCGGACGAAAAAATTTTTTAACTTATTTTCCCCGGGCGGCGGCGGCGGCCATAGAGTGCCGTCGGCGGCGGCGGGTGGTGGGGGTAGTCGACCGGCGGTGGGCTCTGCCGTCGGCTGGTGGGGGTAGTCGACCGACGGTGGGATCTGCCGTCGGCGGCGGGATCTGCTGCCGTGTGTCAGGGATCTGCTCGAGAGCATAGGAATCTGCCAGCAGGATCTGGTTCCAGAACTGTCTTTTTTACTCTACTCATTTCAATTTTTTAAAACATACATGTCATGTAATATTATTATATTATATACGAGGGGTAATTACAGAAAGTTTGTACACTTACTACAAAGATTACCTATGATTACCCATGATTACCCCCAAGGTGTTTACCCCTCGATTATAATATACTAATATTGTATTACCAAGTTTAATTACTTCAATTCATACCTTATACCTGTACTAACCTTTACATTGGGTTACACGTATTAATTTTTTGCAATATTTCAAACAAATTTCAAAACAAGAAAACTACATTTACATATTATATGTTATAAAATTATAATAAATTGAATTTAAATTCCTCCAAAGGTGTAAAACTATGCTTAAAATATTGTAATATTTGTCAACATTTTTATTATGTCGTTGGCATGCAAAAATGTATTATACATGATTTATATATATATTATATTAATAAATACATAAGTATCATTTATATTCTACTTTTTTAAACTTTATTATAGGACAACTGTATGCAGCGTTTTCCCGAGTGAGGGACTCTCAATCCATAAAATCCATTAGAGTTGCTATGTACAGTGATGGCCGTGGTAGATTCATCACTAAGAACATTGTGTACAGAGAAATTCTACAAGCGATATAACTGTACAATGAAGTCTACAAGAACTTAATGAACATCGAATCCGATCTGTGTGACACATGGTTTATAAGCAGTCGTAAGTACGACTCGCGGAGGAGAGAAAGTTCGACGACCTCCACGTGGTTCTCTCTGGATGCGGATTTTGTAATGAATACGTAACTGATGTCGAACATGCATTTAACCTGGCTGCGACTCGCACACTAGATGGTAAATTATTTAGAATTATTTATGTACTCTAAAAATATATCAGCAGATATTTGTATGCATTTGTATTATTTCAGAAACATTATACTAGAAATGACTATCAATGCAGGTGTAATAGAAACAGAATCATTGTTGGACTGCTACTAAGACATAGGGGAAATTCGACAACCTCTACGTGCTTCTCTCTTGATGCGGATTTTGTAATGTATTTGTATCAAATGTCAAACATGCATTTAAACTGGCTACGACTCGCACACTCTGTGGTAAATTATTTAGAATTATTTATGTACTCTAAAAATATATCAGCAGATATTTGTATGCAATTGTATTATTTCAGAAACATTATACTAGAAATGACTTCATCAATGCAGATGTAGCAGAAACACAACAAAAAGATTCATCATTGTATCAATACTGATTACTAATTTGCAACTAAACCATACTCTGATAATCATAAGAATTACTACAGCTAACACTTAATTATTATTCATTGTTAATGTGTAACTGATGTAGCACATACACACACATATATATATATATATATATGTATATACACACACATATATATATATATGTATATACACACACATATATATATATATGTATACACTTAAATTGATTAATAGTAAGTTTCATACACAAATTATTATAATTTCAAAAGCATATATTATCTACTATGTTATATGCCCACCACTATAGAGACTATAGAGACGCTTGTTTTACAGAATATAATAACGCCTGTATGTAGGCGTCTTATCTTAGATATTTTGCTTATGCGCGACAAGACTATAGTATCGGTCCTGTCGGCAATTCAGTCTAGAACTCGACTCATTCGAGCTAAGTAGTGAGCTTGTAGTATAAATCATATTTTTTAAAACTAATAAAGTATAATATTCTCATATAAATCTAAACGTGTATTCTTTTTATTAATAAACTATTAAACAACATTTGATTATCACCCGCTACACAGAGAACGGTTTCAACAAATTGTCGTCTTCGGATACAACCAGGGACACAATATAAAATATAACAGAACATCACAGGCATACGCAGTGGCGTTCATAACAACTATAACCAAGGTTTGTAAGAAATTTTCAATTTTGTTGTATGTACAATATGTTTCATTTCTACGTATTGCAGTCGACGCACGATTCAATTAAATTTTTTTAAACATCATTAAACTACACTATATTGTATGTTTGAATTTGTATTGCTTAACAATGTCTTTTATATGTAATAAACATAATGAGGTATGATTAGATATTTTGCCACCGCAAATAATTTTCATTGAAAAAATATTATGCAATTACTGATTAGTAATACCTAATTGATTATACATTATTTGTAATTTAAAAAAGGTGCTCTGCTGTACTGTAGGTTATAAGTGGGTCACTGTATAATGGATGGTAATAAATTTGAATTCAATGATATAATATCATTGTATAAGAAAAACGATTCTGAGTGGAGACGGTATGTCAGTCTAGGTTAAGACATATTATATACATATTACATAAATATTGTATTAAAATAAAATTGACCTATAATAAATTCCAAATTAATCATATCACAATATCCATTAGGTACTTATAAGCGTTATACATCAACAACAAACCGTGATACTATCATAGATATATAAATATAATAGTACATTTTAGAAGTTTCAAGTACCTACGAATAATATTATACAATCACAACAAAATA
Source organism: Macrosiphum euphorbiae (assembly GCA_949089665.1). NCBI lineage: Eukaryota > Metazoa > Arthropoda > Insecta > Hemiptera > Aphididae > Macrosiphum > Macrosiphum euphorbiae. Next base: position 141,905,046 of record CARXXK010000001.1, on the reverse strand, counting down.
ACTAAATTAGTTATTCTAGGTTTTTAATATATAATTTCGTCCAAATTTAAATTTAAAATGTCTGTAAAAAATAACTGTGTTCATATATTTTTTTAGATTTTTTGGTTACAGTATGAACTATTCATGAGAACCTTTGTTTTAAATTTGCAATCCTTAGCTATAAAACTGAACATTTTATAATTTATTAATTACAATGATTGATAATTTTCGAGATTTTTATGAATTTTGTCAAAATTCGATCTTTAAATGCTTATAAAAAGAAATTGTGCATATGTATTTGAAATATTTTTCAAATTGATATTGTAACAATATATCAGGAGCGTTGTATTAAATTTTTACACTTTTTGCCCCAACAGATAAAACTTTATTTATATTTATAGAAAAAAAACTAAAAAAATTGAAAACTGAAATGTCCGTAAACAGCTCAAAAAGAGTCAAAATATTTTCAAAATTGTATAGTGTTTAGAAAATGCTAATATAAACATTCAGTGAAATTTTCATGTATCTACAGTTATTCGTTTTAGAATTACAACAAAATAACGAAATCGCTATATGAGAAATCGACTGAATCTCCAATGTTGTAAAAATTTGAATTTCAAACACTCATAAAAATTTAATTTGACTTTCTTATAGACATTTTTTTTTTGATAAATGTAGAAAATCTTATAAGGAATCTTGTATTACATTTTCATATCTTTTATTAGCCATTGGTTAACAATTAATGTTACCATTAATATTATTCATTAACTATAATACCAACAATAATTTGTTCGAGCCTATTCATACCTACCGTTTTAAAGAGAGTTATGCAAACTTATAAATATGATACATATGTTATATATGTGTTGTAATATAACTTAGGTTAGGTTATGTATAAAAAAAAACACTTCAAAATAACTGTTGTTATATATTATATATATATATTTCTATTTATAACTTAATAACTATACTTATTCATTCTGAAAATATATACAAACACAAATTAGAATTAGACAATAAAAAGAACACAAAAATTAGTACACAGGAACTTTTTATAGCTTACCACTAGCTTGCTGTCATCCTATAAACAATGTATTTAAAAACATTTATAACTAACATGTATATTACAAATATATTACAATATTATACTCACTCCGACTTCATGAGGCCATATCGTGGCCCATAGATGACACAGCACTCGAGCCACGGTCATGGCCCCGAGTGCTGGTGCGAAGTTCTGGCACCATTCCCAACGCGGGGGGGCCGAGTCCCGCAGCCGCTGTGAGGTCGTCTCTCTCGGAGACCGATCTCGCCGCCAGAGGGGAGACCGATCTCGCCGCCGAGGGGGGGGGCGGTCTCGCCGACGGGGGGAGGACCGGTCCCTCTGAACTTTTGGTCTTCTGCCTGCATAATAAATAATATTTTAGATGCATTGCCTACGATCACATATATAATATACACAAAATACACTTACAATGGCGGGCCAGGTGACCAGGTTTTCTGCAATTGTAGCATTCTGAAAAGAAAAGCGAACAACATTAACCATGTTTTATCCATAGACCTATAAACTAATGGACAACGCTTAGAGAGAGAAGTAAGAGGTCCAATATACAGTATTAGTTTCGTAAGTCTATGATTTCCCACATTATGTTTTTTCTCTCCTTCTCTTATATGATTTCATCAAGATTCCCCCACTATGTTCCTTCTTACTCACTCTATATTGGCGTTACTCAGTGATGGTTGGGTGGTGAGGGAGGCGCAATCCATTAGTTTATAGGTCTATATGTAAGAAAAAAAGTCCCCGGAAAATAGTCCCGACTAAAATGCACTTTACCACACCCCTCACGAATTTCGATTTTTTTTTTTTTTTTTAAAGAAGTGTTTTTCAACGCTGATTTCGAAACTGTTTGAATTTTTGTGCGGAAACCATTATTTTGGAAGTTATAGCCTCCCAAAGTTAACGGTTTTACGTTTATACGCATGCGCGCAACATTACTATATTACCGCGCGGAGCGACGGTGCCGAGAAGCGCAGCGACGAGTGCCGCTAACAAGGGATCACTGCCCATACTATACAACATAACTGCAACAAAAATGCAATTTTCTTAACCCTGTAACCCACTTGGGGAGGTGTTGCACAGCAGTCGAGGGATATTTTCGATTTGCGGAGCGGAGCGACGGCGCCGAGGAGCGTATCGACGAGTGCCGCTAGCACCGCATCACTGTACGATGTTTTTTCAAATTGGTGGCTCGGTGCAACAAAAATGCAATTTTCTGAACCCTGTGACCCACTTGGGGAGGTGTTGCACAGCAAGTCGGGAGATATTTTCGATTTGCGGAGCGGAGGTATATAGGTATAGTAGGTACTACAATATACTCATTAGCTTATCTACCTGATATAATTATCATCAAGATAATTGAATATAACAATATTTGTAATAATATACAATTTAGTTATAATGAAATAGTTATAAAATAGTGATATTGATATAAAAATAGAACGAAGACCAATTAAAATGTGCAATTTTGTGCAATTTTTAAACAAATGAAGAAAATGCTGATAATGTTGTTTATCAAATATTTAACATTGTGTATAAGTACAATATACAATAAAATAAAAAAATTGAATTTCAACTTTAAAATTATTGTCCCCGTAAAAAGAATTTAAATAGGTAATACACGCTCCGCGCGGCGGTAATGCATAGTGGTGTTGAGTGCATGCGTATAAACGTAAAATCGCAAACTTTGGAAGGCTATAACTTCCAAAATAATGGTTTCCGCACAAAAATTCAAACAATTTCGAAATCAGCGTTGAAAAACACGTATTTTTTTAAAAAAAAAAAATCGAAATTCGTGAGGGGCGTGGTAAAGTGCATTTGTTCCAATAGTCCCCGGTAAAAAAGTCTCACGGAAAAAAAAGGCTCCAAATTACTATTTGATTTAAATTCTGTCTTTTATCATATATGTATTTATTAAGTACATAGCCCATAGGTAAGACATGTTACATATTTGTATTGAAAATTATTAACAATCAACTAAATTAAATAGATACCTTTCTAGGATTAAAAATTATTGTAGATAAGTATTTATATACATAATTAAATACATTTTAAATTTATTGAAAATAATATAATATCTTAAACATATAATAATATATAAGATTTGTCAACCCAATTTATTTAGAAACATAGATATACCAGTATATAACAGTATAGAGGAAATATCGTTTTATTTATTCTACAATGAGAGACTTGGTTTCCGTGGGACTTTCTTACCGGGACTTTTGTTCCCGTTACCGTATATACGTCATGACAATTGACAATATTTATACATACTTTTAGGTGCTACAATTTCAGAAGATGGTGGTTGGTTGGTTGCAGCCTGCACCGTCACCTTGCAATTTTTAAAATGAAACATTCTACAACGAAAAATTAACATTAGTAAAGTTGTCAAAAAAAAACAAAAAAAAAAAAGTGAAAAATATAATAAAGTAACGAGTACTCACTTCCACTGGTCGATGGCAAATAAATATAGAATTGATTCCACTGTTTAGTTTTGCCTTGCATTTTAGTAATGGTATTTACCGATGTTATTACCAGCACCGCGGGTCTGTCAAAATCGTTGAGCATTGACAAAAAGCTTATTAAAATTAAATAGGTAACATTTGGTAATACTGCTGTCACGTGGTGGTAGAGTAAACAGCGAAAAGCTCAGTGGACCTGGGCGGCTCTCCGCTCCGACTTCGGGCGACTTTCTTCCACGAGCGTCTGTGCGAAACGTTCGTTTTTACGAATTGCGTATACTACTATACAAATTTACACTCTTTTTTTTTTTCTTACCTTTTTTTATCCTACCTATTTTTTTTTTACTACGTTTGGCGTTTTATAGACTAATGAGTACTATTTTTTTTATTATTTAAAGCTTAATTGTTCACCCCGTGTACTTATACATCATTACAGTTTATTTACTGCAATTCACACTTTATATTGGCATAATTGCAATTTAGCTCCCCCTCGCCATTTTGAATTTTTTTTATCGAAACTTATGTAACTCATCGAGTTAAGAACGATGATGCAATCAAAATTTGTCGCTCTCACTTAATTTTGAAGTTATAGCCTCCCAAAGCTAACGATTTAGACGCATGCGCGCAACACTACTAATGCCGCACGAGGACCTCGAGTTTGGCGACCGGCATAGGCGCAATTTCAACATAAAAACTGAGGGTGCTTAAGCTCTGCATTTCCTGGGTATTTAAATTAAATTATACCTATGAGGCACTTATGACTTTTTTGAGAAAAAAAGGTTTTATGATAATTTAACATTGAATAGTTATAGTGCATTAGGTACATTTTATAGAAATTAATACAATAGTAAATTTTAATTTATTAAAAATTTAAAACAAATTATTTATATTTTATTCAAAAAATATGACAAATAAATATTAGTGTACAAGGGGTGTAACAGACAGACTTGACAAAAAAAAAAAAATGAAGCTACTTAAATGTGTGACAAAAAATTTTAAAATTATAAAAAACATTATAAATATTGATTAGAACAAAAGTTATTCCAAAAGTCAGTTATATCTGTACCTACTATATTATATAATTCGGCATACACAATCACACAGGCTGTCGGAAACTTGGAACTCCAGTGAACACCAACTGACAAGTAATTCGTATATCGTAATATTATGTTTTTGTCCGAATTAGATGTGGGCACGGGAATGTTTCTATTAGTAAATACTAAATACTCGCGATACTATAAATTGTCGTAGAGCTGAGTCGCTGCTGAACGTGATAACACTGATAATAATATAACCGACGACAACGACCGGGCTTAGTAGAAACATTGGAAAATAATGATTTATATTCTAAATAGATTTTAATTCGATAAAATTACAATTGTCGAGTTCATTGTTTCATTCATTATACTCTGATACCCTCATGTCTGATGATAAACTGTTTTTGGTTTTTTTTTTGTAAAGAGAAGTTTTGATACATAAACACATATTTATTAGATGGTGCTAATTTTAAAATTGGGGGTGCTAATACCCCCTAAGCCCCCCCCTATTTGCGCCTATGGCGACCGGAGGACTTTTTTAGTTGTTTTTATACTTAAACTGTGTAACACTGTATTACGAAATAACTTACCCTGTAACCTACTTAAGGTGGTATTGCATAGCAAGTCGGGAGATATTTTTGATTTGCGGAGCCAGCGACGAAGGCCGCAAACTGTATAATACTGCCCATATACGGCATATACTACGACATAACTTTTTACTTTCCCTGTAACCTACTTAAGGTGGTGTTGCATAGCAAGTCACTGTTGAGGTCCTCCGCGCGGTAATATAGTAGGTAGTGTTGCGCGCATGCATATAAACGAAAATAAAAAACTTTGGAAGGCCATAACTTCGAAACAAAGTGAGAGCGACAAATTTTGATTGCACCATCGTTCTTAACTCGATAAGTTACATAAGTTTCGATAAAAAAAATTCAAAATAGCGCGGGGGAGCTAAACTGCAATTGTTCCCGGGTTATGTATCCAATCCGCCATACACAAATGCCCTATAACTCATAGATTACCATACAGCGACGATTGATAGCTAGACATTCCATTACAATTATTCGCAATTCCTAATTTCTTATAAAGTCAACAAAACAGAACAGGACATACAACGGGGCACGGTATTACAGTATTACACCAATCGCAGGTGGATTGCATACCTGGTAATATACGCTTCACATATTGTCCGCGATCCGACGCAGTCGGATTACCTACCTATGTGATTTGATGACTGATAGCTAGACAATCAAATACACATATCGATACTACAATTTTTAATAATTTCAACAACCAAAAGCAGCTGACTAGAGATCCTGGAGATCGTATCTATTTACAATGTTTGTGACGGATTGCTAGACGATCAAACTTTTAAATATTCCTGCCAATGCGCCAAGCCTTATCTCCAATCCATATCACTAATCCTAAACTTTTGACTTACAACCCTTGTGATTTTTATAATTCCAACGACATTGTCTCCGAAATCGGCACTCACTTACAAACAAACAATGGTTGTTGGTATAAAGAATTTATATGATAACAAGTGAAACCTATTATTATAATATTATTATGTTGGCTGAAAAGTAATGTATAAAAACTGTCCTGGCCACAATAGGTATACCTACAACACTTGTTTGCTTTTTTCATCGTCTGTTTTATTAAACAGTTGTTTATATTTTTAATCCGAACAAATTCACGAGTTTCTATTTTATTTTTATTTTTCGACCGAAAGGTCATCATTTGTTTTAGTTTCCATAGTCGATTTAATTTTTTAGCGAGCAATTTTAAAATTAGTTTAAATGTTTTTTCATAAAGTAATTTATTTTAATTAACGTTCAATAATAATATGTATCGTGATTGGACTTGAATACTATTCTGGCGGTTCGGTACCTGCGTTTCGAAGTATGCACATCAATCTAGCTATTGTATTCAAAAACGGCGAACAAGAAAGTCAATTATACAACGGATACGTGAAACGAATATTCCTTTAGAGCAGTCAAATTTTGATTAAATGAAAAGCGGTGAGTTGTGTTGATAGCATACTACTATATTATCTTGTTTAGTTTAGTTAATTATTTTTAGAAATAATATTTACTCTGTACACCTGTAAGTCAAGATTATTGTGTATATGACTACATAGTATTTGTTTTGGGACACTAATGTACCTACTTGTATAATATTTAATAACAATTCATTATACATATATATATTAAGGCATATACGTGCCACTCCTGTGGACTACATTTTTTTCTAAGTTTTATCCTTAAGAATACAATAATATTTGTCCACGGGTTGTGTTACCAAAAATATGTTTCCCGAAGGTCTGTGTATCCGCCTAAGTGATCCAGATAGAATACATTTTTGTCTACTGAATTCAACATAGTACCTACTTATAAATTAAGGAAAGTGAATCTATTTGGTGATTCAAGGGGTAAAAATTTAAAATTTCCAATAGTTTTCAAAAACTATAAATAATAATAATATTTCTTTCAAAAAAATTAAGGAAAAACTAGAATTTTTAGGCAAAATTGGTTTTCGGCAAAATCGATTTTGGTTTTTAGCGTCACTACAAAATAACCTAGCAAATGTGAACTGAATGTTTAAATCATCATTTCTAATTCTCCTACAAAATGTTCAAAATAGTTTGATTTATGGCGGGTTTGGAATTAAAGAGCTGTATGTGTGACAATATCAAAATTGTTCAGTAGATCGTTATTAAGATTCGAAAATTAAAATAACGTAATATTACATGTTACTGGTTAGTGGTATATTGTTGTAAACATATAAATTGTTGTCTTTAACCATAATTGTTCATTCAATTATCACAAGTGGGTAGTCAGTTTGAAAATTTAAATTTCGTAGAAAAAATAACAACTTTTTTCGATCTTCATTTTAGATGTCAACAGTTTGATATACAATTATTTTCCATATAAACACATTGATACATTAAACTGCTATATTTTTTATAAACTATAATCTGGTAGGAGGGACTTCGTTATATTATTTTACGTGATCGTGTTCGTGAAAACCAACATTCAAGTTATTTCAAAACGTATGAAATCAAGACAACACAAAACAACAAAGAAGTTAGATAATCAAACAGCTGTGTTATAATATGATAAAAAGAGATACGAAGAAAATTGAGTGAACTTGAACATCGAACCAAAACTACAGTTTGAACAAAAAGAAAAATAATGATAAGAAGAATAAGATATAAACTATGAGTAGGTATACCTTGTCAAGACATCGATCAAGTAATTGAAGAGTTGTAGTACGAATTCCATAAGAAAACTGAACTACTGCCGAATGGAAAATCATTGCAAAATAAAAACAGAGGGAGGGGGTACAAATTAGAATAATACATGAAAATTTGTTGTGAGAGACTGACACTATTTTTGTCATAATTGTTGTCACATAAAGTGGTAACCGTTGGTATATTCAGTTTATCAATAGTAGTAAAACAGATTTTTCGTTTTTTTTTTAAATATTAAACTTAATTATTTTATTATTAGGAATCACTAAACAAAATAATACATAAAACAAGAATATAATTATAACTATTTCATTTGTACTCATTATTACTGTTTGATGTGGGGATAACTGGGTTGATATTGTCATCAATTGCTCTATGCCATTTGAAGTAATATTTAACTACCTACTTATAACTCTATTAACAAGATATTATGACGAGGCCCTTTTTTAATATTAATAAGTTAGCCACTCCTGGAAACATTGGTTATTTTCTGTTATGATACTTTTTGTTTACAAAAGTATTTTTCGATACTTACCTAGTTTATTTTTTTAAAACAATTAACACGTTTATCATTTCCAATAATTATTTGTCACATTTTTACATGATTTTTTAGTTTTATCTAATTTTTTTAAAACAATAATTTTACACAAATTTTATACAAATAAGAATATTTTAAAACTAATTTTACTAAGGGCCCGACCACAACGAAGTATTTTCGACGTCGAGTCCGAACGGTTTTACCACAGCGGTTTTTATGTTGCCGTCTAAACACCTGTTCTTAAACCGACTGAGCCATACTAAACATGGTATTATCGAGTCCATGGTGTACTATGACTCAGTAGATTTAAAAACAGTCTGTTGTAACATAAAAACCGTGTTGGTAAAACCTGTTGAACTCGACGGCGAAAATACCACAATGTGACTGGGCCCTAACAACACTTAAAACCCAATTTTCAAATACCAAACATCTAATCGAAATCAATATTGGTTCTTAATTTTTGTACACGTCTTACATAATTAAGTGAGAACTCAGTACGACATTTTTGTTGATTAATAAACCCATTTTCAGGGACAAGATATTCCATTTAAAACTCCTAGCTGTAGAATATTATTGTTTCGTACTCTTTACTTTAATTATAATATCGATTTCAATGTTGTAAGACAATTTATTACATCAATCCCAGCGCTCCTTGAATCAAACAATAAAAATATACAAATGAAAGAATTAATAATTATACTGTTCTACAATATTGATTTGATATGCATTTCCAAATCTATTAAAAATTACAAAAATAAACCGTACTATTCCGTTATCTCGACTACCACCCCGATACTATACCAGCTGGCCTTTATATAGTTCCCCGTAACGACAAGGTTAACTGCGGTTACCCAGTGACCAACTTGCGGTGGTGTTGTATAGCAAGTCGAGGGATGTTTTCGTTTTTTTTTGTCAGTGCGAACCGCAGCGAGGGACTGGCCAAGTGGGCATCGCTTTAAGGGGATTCCATACCGTGATTTTCTGTTTTTGTTAAACAGACGCGAGACATAGGATTTTAGACGAATTTTTTGCAAAAAATACCGATTGATCTAATTAAGGCTTAATTAAGCGATGATAATTCTAAAAACAGATTTTAATTTGTCATCAAGTCTTCTTGCAATCGACTTTCCCACAATTTTGATTTTTTTGATTTTAGCTTATCCAAAAATTTAAATACTCTTTTTTAACAATATGACGTTTTCTGAAATTTTGGGGATAATATCAAAAATGAGGGAAAGCCGCTTTCGAGCAGACTGGACGACGAATTCAAATCTGTTTTCAGAATATTTATCGCTTCATTAGATCAATAATTGGTACGTTAGGCGAAAAACACGTCTAAAATACTGTGTTGCGCGTGTGTTAGACAGAGTCGAAAAATCACCGGGTGGAATCCCAAATTTACCATATTGGAAGTTAATTTTTTTCAAGAGAAATGCTTACTTAAATTCACTTGGCCGATCGCTCGCTGCGCTGCGCTCCGACAAAAAGAACGAAAATATCCCTCGACTTGCTGTGCAACACCAGCTCAGGTTGGTCACAGGGTAACCTCAGTTAACCATGTAGTTACTGGAAACTATGCAGTCTGGCTGGTATTATAGTATAGGGGTGGTAGTCAAGATGGCGGAATTGAGTAGTCGCGGTAGTCAAGTCGTCGGCTGGCCGTCGGGATAACGGAACAGTAGGTACCAAATAAATAAATGTGTTTTCACTGTTATCGAAAAACTGAGTATATGAGCCGTTATCATTATATGCTACAGCAATTGTGGCAAAAATAGTGCCGAAGAATGGATTAGGACGTAATTTGATATTCCCAAGTCCGCCCTAACAGATTAAAATTTTTTAAACCAAAAATGTATACTAATAAATTACAAGCGGCTCTAGATCAGTCCTAGGTTACTTTTAATTATTCCAATTGTTCCTCAAACGGTTGACCAAAGGCGTGCTTAGGAATAATTTTGGATGGGAAAGGAGGGGGTTTGATTTTTTTTCTTTTTACACAAAATATTTGATACATTTAGCCTTATAAATTTAGTTTAACCCCCACGTGAATTTATCAATTTTTTTTTCGGACACCTATATGTATTAGAACAATTTTAAAACGACGCGATGGTGCAGAAGTTATATCCGGAAATCATTAGTATTTATGGTATAGCCTAACGAAGTTCACGAGTTTCGGTGTTCTAGACACACGTATAATGCTTATATAGTTTATGGCGCTTATAACAAATTTTCAATTTTTTTTTTTTTTGAAAACTAGGTAAAACAACGTTTTTAAAATTATGGTGATAAAATAATTCTGACACCCACCCATAATGGTTTTACAGGTCGAGGGATGTTTTCGATTTCAATTGTCCGAGCGAGCGCAGACGACTGTTATCAAAAATTAAAATACCAAAAATGTCAATTAGTTATATAACTTTAAAATAAGTCTTACCGCTAAATTCAGATTTCTCCATCGTTTTCAGCCTGCTAAACTAGATAGGTACGTTAAAAAAAAAAAAAGGTTGTTCAGTAAAACTGCAGAAAAGTTCCAAACGCCCAATAACATAATATTGCATTGTACGAATGAGTAAAACACCAAAAATCGTGAACTATGTAACTCTATAACTTAAAAAATGATGATTTCCGTCAATTTCTAGTTGTAATTTATACATAGGTAAAAAAATTATTCTTGTGTACGCTAAACTAGATTTATTAACAATAAAATAAAATTATTATAATTATATGTAAGTACAGTAGTACATATATTATATTTGTAAAGTGTTCATGTGGGGGGGGGGGTCACCATTAATATCAAAAACCAAATAAAATTTAAATGTTTTTCAAAAAAAAAAAAAACTATTGCAAAGTTTTTAGACTACAAAGTGATGTGCAGCTGACTTCGAAGTGGAAAAATTGGGTTTAGTAGGTGTATTGTTTTTTTCGATGTGATAGGTAATATATATCAGTTCGGTGACTACAACTGTATAAGAGTTAATATTATTATGTATTTTATGTCGTTTTGATTTTATAGCAAATTATTTTCGTAGTATAGCCAGTCATTACACAAACATGGATGACAATATTATAATATCATGTTATCGTATTGGAAACCCACAAATCTACTGCAAAATTTTAATTTATGATAATGTTATACAATATGCTTTAAATTCATATATTTTTAATTTTTTTATGAACATGTTTTCAAATCGAAATGGTGTCACTGCGAGCTTTCCGAACAGGAAATTTTTTAAATCTAATACAACGCAAGTCGACCCAATACACACCGCATGAGTTGGTAAATGATGAACTTGTACGCCGTGGGATTTTCAACTGAAAAAAACCCATTCAATATACGTTTTCAATCATTGTAAATTGATCCATTGCAATACCGAACCTGTGGGAACGAACCTTTATATGCAATACACTAGCACACTTTAGAACTGGTATGTAATGTAGTTTGGCCGTATTATAATTGTGATTTAACATAATCTGCAGTAATATAAAATAATTATTATTATGCACCTATAGAAATTACGACCAATCGATTTTTTTTCAGGTCATCTTCTATTCGATTCGAAATTAATTGACGAAAAATCGAGTATAATTTACAATACATCGTCGGGAGGAAATCATTCCACGCTTGATTAAACGTTACCTGCACGATTGTTGAGAATTCAATATCAGCGTCGAATGAATTATTATAAAATGTACCTCGAGTAGAGCTTAGTGGAAAATGTTATTACGGTTTTATATCAAAATAAATAAATCAAAGGTGTTGCAATTGCAGCCATACGATACACACCGTCCCTCCGACCATTGCAAATATCAAATATGCATTTATTGTATGACTATTAATTATTCATGTAAAATACAATATAGTCAATATTATAATAGTCGATTATACATATAGTTGTTATTAAATTTATTATTACTACAGTATTACGCATGGTGTACGTGGCACAATATATTAATTACTATTAACGAGTGTCTGGATTAGTGTTGAAGTTGGATCTTAAATCCTTCAATCAAAAAATATAACAAATTAAATTTGTAGTAAAAAAGCCTTCAACAGGTATGTTGCCCACACCTATGTAAGTAAAAAGTAACATTTTCCGAATTTTTTTGCATCAACGTTATAACCGCTATTTAAATATATAGTTGGGTCCATTTGCAAGAGAAAAAATAAGCTCCTTCTACCGAATAATCTAAGTAACAGAAACGTCGTTTTAAAACCGTTTTCAACCCGTTGCCCCACTATAATTACAATATTTGAAATTTTTTTTTGCCAAAAGTTGGATCTTAAATCCTTCAATCAAATAATATAACAAATTAAATTTGTAGTAAAAAAGCCTTCAACAGGTATGTTGCCCACACCTATGTAAGTAAAAAGTAACATTTTCCGAATTTTTTTTCCATCAACGTTTAGACGGCTATTTAAATATATAGTTGCGCCAATTTGCAACAGAAAAAATAAGCTCCTTCTACCGAATAATCTAATTAACATAAATGTCGTTTTAAAACCGTTTTCAACCCTATGACCCACTATAATTAAAATATTTGAAATTTTTTTTTGCCAAAAGTGTTAATCAATGACGGTTTAAACTATCTGGATTAGTTTTGAAGTTGGATCTTAAATCCTTCAATCAAAAAATATAACAAATTAAATTTGTAGTAAAAAAGCCTTCAACAGGTATGTCACCCACACCTATGTAAATAAAAAGTAACATTTTCCGAATTTTTTTTCCATCAACGTTTAGACGGCTATTTAAATATATAGTTGCGCCAATTTGCAAGAGAAAAAATAAGCTCCTTCTACCGATTAATCTAAGTAACAGAAACGACGTTTTAAAACCGTTTTCAACCCGTTGCCCCACTATAATTACAATATAATTATTACTATTAACGAGTGCCACAAGGAAAAGTTAGTTTCTAAAGTACTAGAAGAGCCATAGCGAAAACTTAAGTGGAATCTTGTAAAGGACCATGTAATCTGACTATTGTCTACTATATAAAGGCTCCCCATCAGGGAGACCTGACACACTATTTCTGCGTGACGACTAGTATATTACCTATAAAACGAATTATTTATTTTAGGTTAGAAATTGACTGAACTAGCTACATTAACAAGTATAATATAATTATTATAATTTTTTTTAATTCTTTTATTTGAAATTAAGGTATCGAGTATACTGCAGGGTTAGTACCTACATCAGGCTGCTACTGTAGGGAATGGTACTGTTGGTTTGAACACGTGTGTGTATGTGTGGCAAAGCTGTGTCACTAAAAATGTCGAGGGTCACCCATCCGTGAACTAGTTCAACAATTTCTGTTATCAATCCCATCACCATATTTGTGTGAACGTGGATTTAATGCTATATCAACATTGCTAACTAAAAAGAGAAATCGGCTGCGTCTTACTTATGGCTGTTTTTAAGTAAATTCGAGCCTATTACTAACAAACTCGTTAAAGAGCATCAGGTTCATCCTTCAAATTACATAATTTTTAATTTAATTTAAATAAAAATTCATTTAAATATGTTGTAGATTATTAATAATTAATATTTTAACTTTAATAAAAATAATTTTAATTATGATCAACAAAGCGTATGAATTATATTTGCGTATTACTCTAATTTAAAATATAAGTTTGTACTCAGATACAAGATATGACATGATTAAATATATATTGCAAGCAAATATGGAGGTCTATGAAAAATATTTGATTCTAAATAAGAACCTATGGTCTAAGTCTCGTCTTGGAGTTGACCAGCACGGTAATACGCAAATGTGTTTAGCTAAGCCGGTTTCGCAGCCACCCAAGCTACGTCATCGTCACTGTCGTCGCGCTGTACTATGGTGGTCTCTGTGTGACTGTGATAGGAATATTATAGTTGTCACTGAGCATACGAATAACCAATTTCGGAGTTTGAACGGGAAGATTGTATTAAATGATAAAGTGTCCCAGAACATCAATGAATTTATTAGTTACCTATTACTTATTAGTATGTACCTACTTCAAGTGTTTCTGTTCGTACGGTTTTTGTAAAACCATATTTTGATTACAAGTTTACAAATTAGTAATTACAATATAGTCTACACAGATTCCATCCAACGTTCTAGGCTCGATTATTGAGGTTAGGTTAGGTCTGGATATTTTATATTGTGACCTACTCGACATCTTATATTCTAATGTACAGTAGAACGGTACCCACTTTCCCGTTATTTAATATATAAAATAATAATATAATATTATTAATTAAAAACTAAAAAGATGGTCAAGTGGGTGTCACTCTGCTGTACAGTAGGTTATAAGTGGGTCATTGTCAGTCTTGTAAAGAATACTTTTATTTTGAACTCGGAATACATATTCGAATAAATTAGAACTAAGGTATTCAGAACACGTATTCGAATAGTTCTTAAAAATATATTCAGAATACATATTCGAATACTTTAAAAAGTATTCGAATATACTATTAGAATACTTTTTTTTACAACTAGTTTTTGTCAGTTTTTGAATGGTTGGTGATTAAAATGTACTAATTAATAATTAAAAATATATCGTAATTGTAAGTTATTTATAAATGTTGACCACATATTATGATACTGCCGATACAGGCCATACGGAATCGGGAATACAACACATTGGTGTCTATAAAAATAATCATATCATGGGCCAATATTATATTTTGTTCAAAGAATAAAATTAATGTTCATGATAAAATTATTTTTATGGATTGGAAAAAAGTATTTTTTTAATAAATAAAAAATACAAATAAAAGTATTCAGAATACGTATTTGAATACTTTTTAAGAAAAGTATTTAAAATAGTATTCAAATACTTTTATTAGAATACTTTACAAAACTGGTCATTGTAATGGATGGTGTTAAATATGAATTCAATGATAAACTATCTTTGTACAAGAAAAACTATTCTGAGGGAAGACGATCAGTCAGCCTAGGATATTAGTATATTACTAAGTATACCTATTTGATGAATGATGATATTATTGTGAATAAAGTAATTTGTATATAACCTATTTACGTGGAACCTTGTTTAAAATTTTCAATCTTTAGCTATAAAAGTTGAACATTTTATAAACAAAATACTTAATAATAATAAACTAAAATATAATTATTAAATTTTAAATTTGATAAATGTTGTCAAAATTGAAAATTCCAACCTTAAATGCTTATAAAAAAAAATAGTGCCTATGTATTTTTAATGTTTTTAAAACTACCATTTAAGCAATATATCAGGAGCCTTGTATTAAATTTTCACGCTTTTTACAAAACAAATAACATTTTATTGACAATTATGGAAAAAAAAAATAAAAACTGAAAATGCCCAAAAAGAGTCGAAATATTTTCAAAATTTGATGGTGTAAAAAAAAGCGATTATGAACATTTAGTTTGAATTTCTTGAAGAAATTTTTTTTTTTTATAAAGTTAGAAAAAGTTATGAAGAATCGTTTACTACATTTCAAAATCTTAGATTTAAAAAGAAAAATTTTATGAATTCTCAACTCAAAATAATTAGATAATTTTCGTGATTTTTCCCTATTTTGTTAACATTTGAATTTGAAATGCTTATAAAAAAGTACTGTGACTAAGGATTTTAAATAATTTCTAATGTCATTGTAACAATATAATGGGAGCCTTTTATTAAATTTTCAAACATTTTTATCCAAGAAGTAAAGTTTTATTGACATTCATAGAAAAAAACTAATAAAATTTGAAACTGAAAATTTCCCTATTAAGCAGTTCAAAACAAATCAAAATATCGTGTATAGAAAATGCTAATACAAACATTCAGTCAAAATTGCATGTATCTACGGACATTTTTTTTAACATACACCTAAAATCAAAATTGATTTTGAGTAAAAATCCCCGTTTTTCCTTAATTTTTCTTTTGTTTTTCACGAAGTTTTTGGAAATTACTAGGAATTTTACCTCCCCAATGCACCAATAATATTCACTTTAATATCGAACAAGATACTGAAGTTGAAAATCGAAGCATTATTTCAACTACATATCGTGTACAGTGTACACAGACAAAAAAATAAAAAATAAAAAAACACACATCATTGTAAAATTAATTAATTCATCGCTCCGCTCAGAATCTAAAATTATATTCTTTTATAAATTATTCAGTTTCAAATTATTTAATATTATGTTACAAAATTCAATGATCGTGACTAAAGTCTAAAGAAAATAAGCAAAAAACAAAAATTAACATTTATTTTATATTTTTCGGTCTCTAGAGACAGCTGTAACAATATTATTTAGTTGTCTCGTAGTCAGACTGTTAAGCTTTTACCCTACAGTGGCTTATATAGGGGGTGGACCTAGTAGGCTGCAGCCCCCCCCCGCCCCCCGAAATTACAGTGTTTTTAAATAGAACAACAATATATTTTATTAGGTACTATTATAAGTTATAATATTTCATAGCCTGTTGAAAAATAACAAATACGAATATATTTATAGAAACTGTTAAATATATAGCAGACAGTAGCCTCCAATTAATAGATCACTTGCTAGTTTCTATCTACTATAGCTCACCCCAAAAATTGTTTCTATATACGCCACTGCCCCCAGAGATTTATAAAAACCGTATAAAAAATTTAAAACCATACGTTTGGTAAATATATTACCTCTAAGTAAAGATATATCGTATGAATTAAATTATTTAGAGAAACTAGTTTTATTTCTATTCTTTGTATACGTTATGACTTAGTTACGAACTAGTTATGATTAATGTTTAAGCTTAAAGTATATACCTACAACTAATATGAAGGAGATACGATGTCCAGTTATTAAAAATACTACTTACTAGTTACTTGGGGACAAAAATATTTCACTACGTGATAATAACTGTGTAGTTTAGTAGGTATACCATTTAAAGTAACCACTGGCGTTGCCACCACAGCACCACACTATTCAACTCATCAACTAACTATACTACATGTTATTAAAATGAAATATTTCTTACCTGGTAGCTTATAAAATATGTTGACATGTTGACATGTTGTCTTTCTGAACTATTATCGGATGGAAAATAAAGGCCATTCAAAACTGTTGCCTCATTTTTAATTTAAATTATATAGCGTTTCACATTAGTATTGTAAATAAAAATATACAATGGGTTTTGTCTACACAATATTATAATATTACTTCTGTTCTTCCGTTATAAACTGTAACTGTATTTATGTAGAATGCGGCGCGGGTACATACTGTGGCCCACGAGAGAGTATTGTCGCTCGACGAAAACACGTTCGATTACGAGCATCGCCAGGTATTTGACATACACTAAATAGCCCAAAGTGGGGGAATGCACAAAACTGTAATACTCCCTCGTGGGCCGCAGTAGAGCCGTATGCCACGGTTTCAATCGGAACGAAAATAGAAATAGCCGATAACAAAATTAAAATGTGAATTTTCATTACTTTTTACTTTTTGGCATATACAATGTGTAGAATTACAGTGTTTGGAATTCATCATATCTATTATAATAATAATATGAATTTTTGTCTGTTTTCATACTGAAAGTTATATTTTCATATAAAGTAGTAACACATTACACATCAACATACTACTTTTATCGCCGGTAATGTTTTTTTCCCGGTCGTATTTAAATAATATGCTACTTTTTTCGTCGGAAACCTAGTTTTCGGAACATTTTATAAGTTATATTTTACAACCTCTTTAGCTGATATGATTGTTATTTTTTATTACATATATATATATATATATATATTAGGTATTCAGATTACTATAACATTATAATATTTAAAGTCTCAATGGAGAATCTTACAAAATATAATAAAACCAAAATATACAATTATAAAATTATAAATAAATTACAATAGATATATTATTTAGGTCTTTTAAATGTTAATCAATATGGCTAAATGGGTATTGAGCAATATGTATTCAACAATTATTATTTAATATTACTCACTGGAAGGTCTCTTTACATTGACCAACCAATAAGAAGGGCCCTTAGTTTGAAAATTTTTAAGGATAATTCTGAAAATACAAAACCAAACCACTCCAATTATGGTGCACACAGTCGTTTCTACGTAATAGGCGTTCACTATAACAACACAATCCCCTCCATTTGTTTTACACATCTATAATCAAGAAACAAAAGTTGTGAAGAATGCGTAATTACAAATTAAATAAAATAATATTTTTAATACTTATTTCAGTACTATTATACAATTCAAATCTAATAAAATTAAATAAATTAAAACGAAGACTGGAAAATTAAAACTATAATTTGAACATTTCAAAATTCAACACAACTATGGTCTGTTCACCGAGAGAACCCGAACTGACCAAAACTGGTGCCCCCGCGCAACACCCTGTCATTGGGGAACCAGTTTCAATAGCAAGGTGACGCGGGGGGATGTTGAGAATCGACGCATCTCACTGGACAGAGTAGATACCACGGTTTAAGATATATATTTAAGTATATCTTAAACCGTGGTAGATACTCTTTTTATCTTTTTTGTCAATTTATAATCTCGATAATTTTACAATTTTTATTGTATTGGCACATGAAATTCTCTAAAATGTTGAATAATTTTCTTATACTTGTGACTGTTACTTATCTTAAAACAACCACGTGAAAAAATATTATACCTACTTAATATTGAAAATTCAAATACAATCATCAACTAGTCTCTGACAAAAGTAAATAATTCATTTTTAAAAATGTCATCATATGCAAACATAATATAATGTTCATCATAATTATTATCATTCATTATTATTCAATAAATTATGTTTGTATTACTTACGTGTTTTAGATTTTCTGTAGAGCAACTATTCTGGTTATCTAAAGAACATTGTTTAAACGTTAGGACATCTACCATTCCAATGGCAACTGAAGACGACCATGCTCCTCCCAAATTTAAAAGTGTATTCAATAATGTCATGTAAGTACCACCAAAACGTGAATCACTTATTCGAGAAAAAAAAGATAATGTAGATACAGCCATAATGTTAGGTAAAATCTATACAAATTAAATCGTAATTACTGATATATAAAAAATGTTTCTTATGTGATATTAAAATTTATCACAACACTACAACAGTATATAAAGTAAAAATATTTTATTCAAACACCTATGAATTAATATAATCTAGTAATTACTTATTACGTACTCACCTTATGTATTGATAATATAAATACTAAAAGTGCATAGTAATATTCTGGAATATTAACAAACCCATTCATTGTTATCAATTTTGGTGTATAATAAATAAATAATACAAATGAAATATTCCAAAATAATCTGAAATTATATTTAAAACTAATTAAAGTAAAGATACTTATAATACAAATTTATATTATTATGTTTTATTTTTATAGAGTCTGGATAAAAGTACTTCTTTAAGAAGCCCAAAAATACAGACAGTAAAATAATGAGATTTAATAATTTAAATGTTAAAAATGTGGGCAAGTGGATGTCGAACTGCTGTACAGTAGGTTACAAGTGAGTCACTGTATAATGGATGGTATTAAATTTGAATTCAATGATATAATTTCATTGTATAAGAAAAACGATTCTGAGCGGAGACGGTATGTCAGTCTAGGTATAAGACATATACTATAATAATATACTTATTTATGGTATTAAAAAAAAATTGACCTATAATAGGTACCTATACTAATTTCTAAATTAATCATATCATAATATCCATTAAATGCTTATAACGCGTTATACTTATACATCACCAACAAACAGCGATAATATCATAGATATATATTAGTATACCTTATAAGTTTTAAGTACCCACGAATAATATTATACAATCATAACAAAATAACTAAAATAGTTATTCTAGGTTATTTAATATGTAATTTCGTCCAAATTGAACTTAAAATAATAAACTGTGTCTATGTATATATTTTAGATTTGTTGATAACAGAATTAACTACTAATGTGGAATCTTTTTTTAAATTTTTAAACCTTAAATATTATAGATTAAAAGTTGAACATTTTATAAATTTTTAACTACAAAATAATTATTCGATTTTAAATTTGATAAATTTTGTCAAAATTCGATCTTTAAATGCTTATAAAAAAAAATGTGCCTATGTATTTTTAATATTTTTCAATTGCTATTGTAACAATACATCAGGAGCCTTGTATTACATTTTTTACACTTTTCGGCCCAACAGATAAAACTTTATTGATATTCATAGAAAAAAAAAATAAAAATTGAAAACTGAAAATATCCGTAAACAGCTCAAAAAGAGTCAAAATATTTTCAAAATTGTACCAACTAGATTCACTTTCCTATCAGAAAAGATACTGTTGAAGAAAATCCAAGCACTTTTTCTGTCCTAAAAGGAGATGACAGACACAAAAAAAAATAAATAAACAAATAAATTAAAAAAATTAAAAAAAACACACACCATTGTAAATTCAATACATTCATCGTTCCACTCAGAATCTAAAATATAATAGGTAGGTATAAAATGTTATTTAAACGGTAATTCAATAAACTTGCCCAACTTATTATTTTCTGTATTGACGCAGATACTGTTACTCAGAATCTGATTTTTGAAATTTTGAGTTATGTTTTTTTTTTTTAAATTAATTAAATAAGGCTAACAATGTGACGTTAGTTATACAATATAGGTTCTTAAATTAATCTTAAATTCGTATGTAATTTATAATATAGTTTTAGGATTGGGAACTATAATGTGCCTAAAATAAATACAATTTATTATTGAACTATCATTCAATAGTTTCTCGTAATTTTATAAATAATATCTTAATTTTAAAATTGAAAATTGAAAATCGACTTCCTAACACGCCTAGATATTTTATTAAAGTATTCAAATATAAATATTATATAAATACGTGTGCTGCAATCCGCTTACTAAAATATGTTGACACGACTGTTTCATCAATAATAAAATATAATAATTAACTTTCAATGTAAGTTTAGTTGGAAACAATAATATGACACACTACAATATGTAACCATGAATCATAATAGTATGTATGGTTATAGTATTATTTGCTATTTAATTGTAATATATAATATTTAGACTTAAAATAAAACACGAGACAACTATAATGATAACGGACCCGGGACCATATTATGGAATGTGGGTGGTCCGATATGCATATATACATACGCACTAGGTACATATATACATTATACTCACTCTTCTTACATACAGGCTACACATGAAAGTATGAAACGCATAAATAATATTCTACACATCCCCGATCAACGTTTAGTGGATTACACAATCGGCAGCGCCAGTAAACACCGTATATTATAAAATCGTGAACTCATTCTTACGTATATACATAAGTGTATATAGATGTATAAATTATATATAATATATAGTATTTAGACGTATATACTATATAAAATATATAGTATTTAGACGTATATACTATATATAATATATATATATATTATATACTTCAAGACCCCTTTGATAATTCTCCGATCAAGACGCTCGGTTAACAACAAAGCAATAAATTACCAGCGGTCGCACCACACAAAATAAGAAAATATATCAATACTTTAATATCACGTATTAATCGATGCACATCAGAAGAAAGGATCACACCAAAATCGGCAAAATCTCATTATATAAGAGCCATACGGAATCGACTCACCAGCCAGTGTCATTCCAGAGAAGTCTTAATACACATTGTCCACGCCAGTCAACATCGCGACACACACTTACAAATCATTCGTAGGATATGCTCATATATTACCTTTTGCTTTATGAACTTATATGTATGTTGTATCATTCGAATATTCAGGTATGGTCACCATAGGCGCACATAGGGGGGTGCTTGGGGGTGCTTAGCACCCCCAAGCTTCAAACTAGCACCCTCAGTTTATTTCAGTATTTCACCAATCATTTATAAACTATCGTGGTTTATTGGTTCGGAATTTTTCTTTTCATTACAAATATTGACAACTGTTTACGAATTCACGAATTCATTTTTTTTTTTTTTGTCTGTCATCATCTTTTAGGACAGTAAAAGTGCTTGGATTTTCTTCAACAATATCTTTTCTGATAGGAAAGTGAATCTAGTTGGTACTTTGGGGGGGTCAAAAGCAAAAATTTCACAGTAGTTTTCAAAAGCGCCGTGAAAAACAAAAGAAAAATTAAGGAAAACCGGGAATTTTTACGCAAAATCTGTTTTCGAGAAAATTGATTTTGGTTTTTGGTGTAACTTTAAAACAAATGACCGTAGATATATGAAATTTTCACTGGTTATTTATATTTCCATTTTCTATACATGATAAAATTTTCTAAATATTTTGAGTTATTTTGAGCTTTTTACGGACATTTTTAGTTTCCATTTTTTTTAGTTTTTTTTTTTCTATAAGTATCAATAACATTTTATTTGTTGGGTATAAGAGCTTAAACATTTAATAGAAGGCTCCTAATATATTGTTTCAAAGACAGATGAAAAATATTAAAAATCCTTACTCACAGTTTTTTGTTATAAGCATTTAAATTCCAAATATTAACAAAATACTACAAAATGACCAAAATTTGCAAATTTTTTCGAGTTAGAAATTCATAAAAATTTTTCTTTTTAAATCTAAGATATGAAAATGTAATGCAAGATTCCTCATAAGTTTGTCTACCTTTATCAAAAAAAAAATGTCCACAAGAATCTCAAATTAAATTTTTATCAACGTTTGAAATTCATATTTTTACAACATTTGATATTCACTCGATTTCTCATGTAACGATTTTCTAATTTTGTTGTAATTAAAAAACGAATGACTATAGATACTTGAAAATTTTACTAAATTTTTATATTAGCATTTCCTATACACCAAATAGTTTTGAAAATATTTTGATTCTTTTTGAGCTATTTACGGACATTTTCAGTTTTCAATTTTTTTAATTTTTTTTTCTATTCATATCAATAAAATTTTATTTGTATGGTAAAAAAGCTTGAAAATTGAATGCAAAGCTCCTGATATATTGTTACATTAACACTTGAAAAATATTAAAAATACATAGGCCCAATTTTTTTTATAATTATTTAAAATTCAAATTTTGACAAAATTTATCACATTTAAAATTTAATAATAATTGTATAGTTAAAAATTTATAAAATGTTCAACTTTTATAGCTAATGATTGAAAATTTAAAACAAGATTCTACTTAAATAGGTTATATATAAATTGCTTTATTCACCTTAGTATCATCAAATATACTTAGTAATATCATAGGCTGACTTAACCGTCTTCGCTCAGAATCGTTTTTCTTATACAATGATGTTAGTATATCATTGAATTCAAATTTAATACCATCGATTATACAGTGACCCACTTGTACCCTACTGTACAGCAGAGCACCTTTTTTTGTTTATCAAACTTAAATAACTTTTATTTTGGTTTTGATATCGGAAATATAAAAACAAAGTTACAGAGTAAATTTTCTCATTTTTCTAGTGTGAACATTTAGTTTTTTAGCTTAGAGTAGAGCCTGAATGTTTTTTATACCCGTGCAAAACAGTTTTGCCTATGTTGTACCTATACGTCTGTAATACGAAGACAACACATGTGGGTGTACCTAGCGTCTTCTTTACAATCATACAGACTATTTGATACATTGCACTTTAGAAATTATTGTATACACTGTACAAATTAAATCTAATGCAATGCAAAAATATAAGGATTAGGGGGGTGTGGGGGGCTTTGCCCCCCACGGATCTGTGAACCATAAATTATCCCAGCACCCCCTAAATTAACACCCTATGTGCGCCTATGATGGTCACTAAGTTAGTTGTCTCATATTGCTAAATTAAATATCTTGTTAATTATTATCCTCCATCATCATACCTTCAATTTAAATAATCGATTGCTAGTGTAATATGATTAGGACATTATAATTATATTGTATCTCATTGCAAATAAACTGTTCACAAGTTAGGTTATATTCGGTTCGTTATCATTGTCCGTAAGAGGTCCTATATGGTGACGGCGAATGCAACAAATCTCCAATGATGTGTAAAAACAATTTCCGCAATTAAATAATAATCACATTACACTACAATTTGCAAGTAAAGCTAAAAAATTTAAATTAGAATCGATACGACTATATGAGTAATATTCGAATCATATAAACATCACCCACGATAGATAAGTTAGAACAAAATCATCTTAGTTCATTGTTACAAATTAGAGTCACTCGGTACATACTTAGAATATACAGGGATGGGCAAGATACTCAAAAATCAGTATCGAGATAGTAGATACTAGATACCTGGATTTGGAGTATCGAGATACTAGATACTCGATACTTGGCTCTAGAGTATCGCGATACTAGATACTCGATACTTGGCTTTGGACTATCGCGATACAAGATACTCGATACTCGATACTCAATACATTTTAATAAAATTAGTCACTGGATTTTTAAAAATTATGTTTATTATTGTGGGTATGGCCACTTCATTAAGAGGACGCCTCACCCGCATGTGTTGTCACCGTCTTACACACATACGACATAGCAAATGTTCGTTGGCTAGTTTCAATATGATATTGTCAGTTTTTATATAAGAGTGAATTGACCTATTATCAAACTTTTAGGTAACAACATTATCTGTGTTCTCTCGTTGGTTTTTTACGATATTTTAATTTTTAAGTGAATTATGGGTATGTAAAGTATTCATATTCTAAAATGTTCATAACTCACTTAAAAATTAAAATATCGTAAAAAACCAACGAGAGAACACAGATAATGTTGTTACCTAAAAGTTTGATAGTAGGTTGATTCACTCTAATATCAAAACTGACAATACCCTATTGAAACTAGCAAACGAAAATTTGCCATGTCGTACGTGTGTAAGACTGAGACAACACATCCGGGTGAGACCTCCTCTTAAGTAATTAGAATGAAAAATAAAATAAAAAACATTGACACTTTCAGTAATAATAATACATTAGTCACTTTTCAAAAGTGGTTTCTGACTAGTAAAAATAATCGTTAACAATTAATTTTTCAAAGTATCGCGTTAATGTATCGAGTATCTTTCGATTAAATTAATTCATGAAATACTCGATACATTGACTAAAAATGTATCGTGATACAAGATACTCGATACTTCATATAATTGTATCGAGATACAAGATACAAGATACAAATGTATCTAAGATACGTATCTTAGATACTTGTATCGAAGATACTGCCCAACCCTGAGAATATATCAGTCAAAGTGATATCGATCATCGAACACCGACCAGGAGAAATACAATTCAATCGCAGAAGGCAATCGTCACAACCCACACAAGAGGTAAGTGATTTGACATAATATATTATAATAACGCAGATAATATAAATAACATTAGGTAGGTATAATACGGTAGTAGTAAGATCTTACGCGGATAAACGAGCAATAAAATAATATGATCTTACACGTTTTTCAAATATGTAAACACACACACACACACACACACACACACACACACCCATACATACCCACAGTCGCTCTTACTAACACAAACAAACCTACTATAACACATTGTCACAGCGGGGGTATTGAACAGGTCATCAACTCCGCGTGTTGATTGTACACCAAGTATTATTTTATCACACCATATTTAATATAATATACTCACTTGCACCTAAAATCACCACTTTTCCCTACCGCGTATTTTCCCCTTACTACATAATAATATAGTGTTTAAATATTAACACCATCTAGAATTGAATATTGAAATTATGATATACTTTGAAGCGTATAATATGATCATTATTAATCAAATTCAATTTGTAGTAGGTATTTGCTAATGATTAATGCGTTCTGGATAAAGTTATTTTTAATTTACGACTCTACATAACGTAGATATTTAGGTACAGTGGAACCTCTATAAGTCAAAATGCAAGGGGAATTCAAGTTTTTTGACTTACTAAGATTATGTTAGATTTGGTGAGATTAGGCCTAATCTAACAGTAAGTTAGTAAGTTAAAAAAATTTAATTTCACTCACATTTCGACTTATCGAGGTTCGGCTGTATTTAATTTAACCATAAAAAGCATCCCGCCTAAAATTTAAAGTTGATGAAAAAGCAAATAACTAAGAATATACTATATAGTTTTACTTGATTAGTTTTTAAATTTTAACTAGTTCTATATTGATTTTGTTACCTTTAGAGTTGGTACAATGCTAATAGCACATGCCCCTCGATATTATAAGTATTTAGGTTTATCTACCTGATGGTTGTTGCTGTTAGGTATATGTTCAAAGGTTTTGGACCAGAAGTGTATTTCGCTACAACAAGTGGCACAGTAATTTTTACAACTAAAATTGTTGTGTTTATAACCATGATGTTCTCTTTTGGTACTCCTGCATCAATGAGCTTTAAAACAGCCAGACTGTCAGTTGCAGCAAATCCAATCTTTAATAATATACACAACACACATTGATACTTAAAAATTAAAATTAAATTGTATTACCTACACAGGCACATTGATTTCATAAAATATTTTAATAGCTATCATTCTAACTAAACTTCAAAGGTCCTATACGTAAATCAATCTGATGTAAGACTTGAAATAAATATATTTACACATATCGTGACAATATAAGAGAAAGAGTTATTCAATTAATTATAGAAGAAGCAAGTAGAATATTTAAAAAACCAATGTTTATTATAAATTTTAAACTAATCAGTATATGTAGGGTGGCCAGTCGGCCAGATGTATTGTTTGAATGGGTGAGTTCCGTATTTAAATACAATTAATTGTCCCATTTAACAGTTTTTTTTAATCAATGAAAATTTGTCATATTTGTAATTTTGAATTTTGGTTACAGTTTTTGCTTTATTTACATTTGTAAGACGGAGACCACACATGTGGATGTAGCATTTTTGTAAGTGTTTTATATCTGACCACCATAAGTTTATGCAAATAATAATGTTTTGATTAGGTATGAGGTATCTAAATATAT
The DNA here is from genome assembly GCA_949089665.1 of Macrosiphum euphorbiae. Taxonomy (NCBI): domain Eukaryota; kingdom Metazoa; phylum Arthropoda; class Insecta; order Hemiptera; family Aphididae; genus Macrosiphum; species Macrosiphum euphorbiae. The sequence continues at coordinate 141,877,770 of CARXXK010000001.1, read as the reverse complement.
TTACCCTTGCTGTCAACAATGTTAGTGCCAATATTTGAATACTAGGTAGTTTTAAAATGTCCCATAGTAGTAAATAGTTTTGAATAATGTTGAGTTTTACATGGTCGTCCTCTAATCTACTATCTTTTTCTTTTTTAAAAATTGCAATCAATGTAGTTATTAATATAAAAAGTATGCCCAAGATATAGAATAAACCTGTAAAAATTAAGAATTAGTAAATATTTTATATTTTGACAGTAATTTATTTATGTTATTACATTGAAAGCAGATTTATTGTATACCAAACTGTGTTTTACTCTCTTACTTTTCATAGTGAACAATCCTCCCACATCTGGACTAATCCGTAAGTACTTGTTGCTGAAGTCTTCCGACGTCAACAAGACGAAAAACAAATAACTCATCATCATGCCCAACACTAGACCGGTTGAATTGCATGTAGATGCATAGCCTACGTTATTCCTGTGTGATATCAAAATGCAACACAGGTATTATTTATGACGTTATACTAATTCGAAATAATAAAAAAAGTTGACAGTAACACTTTCTTTTTGAGCATTGTCAGTGACCAACCGTCGACGACTATGTCTAGAGTGGAGGCCAAGAAGTTTGTAAAGAAAAATACGGATACCAATTTAAGTATGTCCGGCTTTTGAGTTTCTGGCAACCATTCGTCAATATTGCCGGCCATATAAATGAAGCATGCCCCTGTTCGACAGAAACGGTTTTAAATACCGACATCACGGTCCTCTGCTTTATACTTTGTATTAAAATACGTTAATGGACTTATTTAAAAAATATATTAAGTTATAGCCCATACATTCGTATGGAGTTTTTGAAAAGTTTGGGTTCGTGAAATATATATAGGTTATAACAATTAACAATACGCTTACAATATTGCAGCCGACATACAAAAAACATGAGTTGATTTAGAACGATACTCCGTCGTTTGAATAAACGTGCGTAGTAATGCAGACATTAATATTTAGTCACGCACCCATTAAATATTGAACTGGTATGAGCCATGATTTTCGTCTTCCCATATTTTGTACGTATAGCGAGTCTATCAAAGGGGCCCATATCAATTTTAAGCTATCCGGCCATGCAACTAAACTGAATAGAGCCTGGAACAAAACATGATCACGTTTATGTTATAAGAAGCACAGTGATGTATACAATTTCTTAGATTTGGATACAAGTCAATATTAAACATATTTTATATTGTACATTAATAATGGCACGGGTACCTACGCAATTATTAATTTGAAATCAGATATTTACTTGATCATTGTAAGACACATTTTTGTTGCTTTGCAAAATTATCGGCATTGCTGATGCTAAACCAAACGGTATGCCTTGCATCGTATACAGCAACAATAATAGGAAAAAATTCAACCAATCTCCTTTCAAATTTGGCTTCTCGACGGAATTCGAATCATCAACTACTGCCACTGCAGTGAGGTTTTCTAGTTCGTCTTCCAGCTGCGGTACCGTCATGTTTACTGCTAAGTCTTCACTATTCACACACTTGACACACTATATAGAGTTAGACCCATCACGCACATTAACTAAAAATAACAAAAATAATAAAAAGTATTTATAGCGATCACTAGTGTGTTCGTTTTTATACAGAAGTAAAACAGTGACATGCAAATTACACAAAAAAATGTCTAAAATTTCCCCATTAATACACAGAAATGGCAATATTATGTTAATCAGGTATATTACAACCATAAGCTGGTTTAATTTAATTATTGTTTTAATGATTTTAATGTCAATTAATGATTATTATGGGTTAGATTTTATTACAAATATGAAATAAATTATACGACGAATTATTTTTTATTTTATTGTAAATTTGTATAAAAGATGGACCATTGTACACATAGATTTTTTAAGGAAATCGGTGGTGGTGTATTTATGTGGAGTTTAGTATAGGTAATATTTAAAGCGTGCACGTGCATGACTTGCGACTTTGTGTGCAGAAAATTATTATTATCTATTCGTATATCCACAATACATCGTGCCATACTTACTCGTACGTGCAAGCCACCTCAAGCATGTCGCATCACTAAGTACAGTGCTTCATATTGCTAAAAGTATGTTTTTTTTAGTCAATCCTACCGATCAACCCAATAGTACAATAATGCTTCTGATAACTGATCTGGATTCGTTAAAGAGTGACAAGTGAAAAATGTATTCTTTAAATTATAATTAAATATTAAATTATTTTAAACAGAGCTGTTAAAAACTATTTTTTCAAAATTAAATTTAAAAAAAAATATTTATTTAAAGATATTTTAGGGCGTATAGAATGGTCGGGTGACGTCATTTGTAAGCCGGTCCACAGTGGTATAATAAAGACAATTTTAGGTGGCCAAAAGTACTATTTTTAAAACTAAAAAATGAATCCTTTTTTTATCAATAATTTATCTTTACAATATTCTGACGCTAAATATAAAATTTCAAATGAACTAGCGTAACGTACAGTCGACATGTAGAGATGTTTGTAAAAACATCTACATTGTTTGATTGTAGACTTTTACACATATTATTCTATTTAATTTTCTTATTTCAACATACAATTTTAATTTTATTTATACAGTTATTGTAATGTCCTAAATGTTATAAAGACATATTATGTTTTACTTTACTTAATATTAATTTTAGTATTTGCTACATAATGTTGTCAAAATATTAAGTGTTGTATTGTTTTTAGATTCTGAGCGGAGCGATGAATGTATTGATTTTACAATGATGTGTGTGTTATTTTTTTTTTTTTTTTGTCTATTATCACCTTTTATTACAGTAAAAATGACGTACATTACCCTGGCCCCCTCATTAAACTTTTTACAAAAAAAGTCTCGAATTAGCACGCCATTAGCATATATTTGCACGACTATTTTTAGAATTTGCACGACATTTTTTTACGAGTTATTTATAAAAAACTATGGGGGGCTGGCGTAACGTTACCCCAGCCCCCCACAAGTGAAATAATCACTTTTTTACAATTTTTTTTTATCAAACATTAGCACGTCATTAGCATGCATTAGCATGCGTTTGCACAACTGTCGCTGAACCCGAAACTTTAAGATTTTCCCGGGAAAACCAGTTTTACACTTTCAGGCATTACCCCAGCCCCCCCACCTATTTGTTATAGGACTATTTCTAATATTGTCTCATCAAAAACTCATAAGTAAAATGGATGCATATGAATCTTGTAAAGTACTTGAGTTAACTGTAAAAGTATTCAACTACCTACTTTTTAAGTAACCAATAGTACGTATTTTTAATACTTTTGAAAAAAGTACTTGAAAAAATTATGTACTGTTGTATAATTTAACTACAAATTGGTGTTAGACATAGACATTCATTGTCATTTTAAATTTTAAATGAGTGATTTGTAGTTTTCGCCAATACCATTCTTCGAGGTAAGTATTTTTTACACATAATATATTAATATCATAATCAATACTTACATTTGATTTAATTTACATTAACATTGAACACGATTAGCATGCATATTTTAAATTGTACATTACACTCAAATTCTAACATTTTATATTGAACCAATAGGTATTATAATTTTATCATATCAAATATTTATCATGTTAATTTAAAAAAAAAAAAAAAAACGTTTCACGGGACACGCGTATGGGACGAATTCCCTTTCGTATGCAGGTTTGGCGTAATTAATCATTAACGTCAGACTCTCATTCTCTCTACCCACCGCTCTCTTTAATTTTGATTATTTATGAAATAAATAACTATATTCATAAATTTATTTGCAATATATTATGTATATTTATTTATTTGTTTTTAAAAGATTGTTTTTAATAAATTTTGTGTTTTTATTATTTTTTATTTCAATATTACAATATTACTCATAGGTTAGGTACTTTGGTAGAAACGGTTATGAACATAACAATGAAACGTAATTACGTAATTAATGGTTTAGCATATTTTAGAAGTATATCAATATTATAATTATTATTTTTCATAAGAACAATTCAATCATTGAAATTATAGGTCTATTATGGTAACTGAAGTAAGATATTATGTGAGTTTGTGATTTGATATTTTGCAAATATCTAGAAAAATCAGTGTCATTAGTAGTATTATGTCGTGTTGTAGATTCTGATGGATCTTGTTAACATTATGCAAACCAATTTTTTCATAGAGAAATTGTTTTAATATTAAAATCTCCTGTCAAAATTAGCTTAACTTATCATAATTCTTACGTTAAATGTTTGTCTCCGATGGTTTAAGGGGCCTCGCAATGGCATTGATTTAAGGAGAATCATTTAGGCAATTTCTAATCTCGTTGTCGCTACCCGAGATCTATGTGTTAGTCGTAAATGATTATTAGTGTGTGTGGCGTCCATGCGGGTCAATTGTAGCTCTCGCACGCACTCGCACACACATGTCAATATATAATAATATTGTGATCATGAAAAAATGCTTATTTTTCACTTAAACATACGATTCTAATTCCAACAGTACGTCGCAACGATTACCTCAATTTTCATTCTGACAAAATATTCTTATTTTCCACAACATGTACGAGGGATCGATCGAGGCACATTTTTAAAATTGTATTTAGTTAATTAAATATTTAAGTTGGAAATTCTGTATTTTTTTTTTTGATTTTTTTACAATTTTTATTGCAATTTAAATTACAAAAATTAAAAATGTGGCTCGATCGTTCCCTTGTATATATTACGGACAATCAGAATATATTTTCAGAATGAAAATCGTGATAATTGTCGACACGTATCGTTGGAATTAGAAACAGTAGTTTTTGACAAAAAAAAAGACTTGGTAGTGAGGCCCCTTAATAAACATATATCAATAATTACATTGTATTGAAGTTATGATTATAATATAGTATATGTAAGTACATGTACTTTATATTAAAACGTTTTAAGTAGTTTTTTGTTGTTTAATATTTATATCAAGTAATAATAATAATTTACTGCATTATATCATAATATACCAACATAAATAATAAAAATAAACGGGCCCGAAATCCAGTCGCGATGCTGCAGGTCGATTAGTAATAATATGATGGTTTGCTAGCTGGCTACTAATAAACGATGTTTGTTTTAATTTAACGGCGACGGCCTAGGACGAAATTCGGAATCAGCTCACTTGCAATTTAATATTCTGACTATACCTACACACGTACAATTTACCTGTGAAAATGGCTGAATTGCATACTACCAAAACCCAAAAAATCGAGAAACCCGTAGAGGACGTCATGAGGAACATCATCAATAACATCAATAGTATGACATTATGGAAGCAGAACTCAGCGTATTCGACAACTACCGAGAAGAGCCTACGGTTTCGGATTTGGCGGGCCTGTTGTACTATGCGACCCAGTTCGCGGCCGGCGACTCGTCGGAAACCATTCAACCGGACGACGATTCCAGTCTGACTGGACCGGTTGAACGGATCGGAGACGACGTGGACGTCATGCCAGCTGTGCAGGCGCCTGTGGAAGGGCCCGGTGACGAGGCGGAGGAGTTCGTCACACCGGCCAGGGGAGCTGAGGTCAGGAACAGCATCGGAGACTTGATCGGCTGGCTGGACCCGGGGGCAACGCTAGCAAAACGCGCAGGTCCGCCCAGACGGACGGCGGCGAGGATCGCGTCCGCTGCGTGGACAGGTATCACCCAGGCCGCACGCGTTTTCTGCTGTTGTTCCCCGAAGTGAAACCGTCCGAGAGTTCCCCCCTGGCCGAGGGCAGCGGACAAGGCGAGGTGATGAAGCGGGGTCGAGGTTTAGGTACGTTTATCCTGTGTGGTCCCCTGTCACATGACTTGCCGGAAGACGTCCAAGCCCGAAGGAGAATTATCAGAGAGTTCGAAACTAACCGCGTGGAGTTCATCCGCATGGTCGAGACGATTCTGTCGACCAAGGAAAAAGATGAACGCGAGGAACAGGCCCTGCGAAGGGCACAGGGGAACGTGCGACCGCCCTGATGGAGAACGAAACATCCAAAGCGGTGGACTCCGGTCGGAACGCCAATCGGATGACAGGCACACGAATTCAAGGGCGGCGGACTCCGGTCGGCCCGAGAAGGTCAGAAAGAAGTCTTAATAGTTAATTGTTAATGCAAAACTTAAAATGCTTGAACGGGGTAAGTCGGGGAGCTGTCCCGTCTGCCTCCCATGTATATATTAATTTTTGATACCGTCAATAAACGATGGCGGCGCCGCGGAAGCAATGCGAAAGCAGATCCCACGGCGTCGTCGGTTAAAACAGGAAAAAAAAAAAAAAAAAGTATTGATTATGATATTAATATATTATGTGTAAAAAAACTTATCTCGAAGTATGGTAGGTATTGGTGAAAACTAAAAATCACTCATTTAGAATTTAAAATGACAATGAATGTCTATGTCTAACACCAATTCGTAGTTAAATTATACAACAGTAGGTACATACTTTGTTCAAGTACTTTTTTCCAAAGTATTAAAAATACGTACTATTGGTTACTTAAAAAGTAGGTAGTTGAATACTTTTACAGTTAACTCAAGTACTTTACAAGATTCATATGCGTCCATTTTACTTATGAGTTTTTGATGAGACAATATTAGAAATAGTCCTATAACAAATACCGTATGTAGTAAAAAAAAAAAAAAAACGGTGAAAAAGGTTTATTTCATATGCGAGGGGGGAAAACTAAAGTTGGCAGGGGTAAAGCGTGAAAGTTTAAAATCGTAAAGTTTCGCGTTCTGCGACAGTCGTGCAAATGCATGCTAATGGAGTGCTAATGTTTGGTAAAAAAAATTTGTAAAAAAGTGATTATTTCCTTTTTGTGGGGGGCTGGGGTAATGCCTGAAAGTGTAAAACTGGTTTTCCCGGGAAAATCTTAAAGTTTCGGGTTCAGCGACAGTCGTGCAAATGCAAAAATGTCGCAAATGTCGTGCAAATGACGTGCTAATGTTTGATAAAAAATACAGAAAATACAGAATCGATGGTCAAAATTTGTATTAGTTGCCCAGCAAATTTACTACCTCTACGTAATATAGAACACAACCACTCAGGTACCTTAATATCGATTCATATCAAGGCATCCAACTACCAGTGTCAAGCAGTACAGATTAATTAAAATCTACTCCATAAACTAAACATGAAATAAAACAATACTAATTTTAATAACAGCAAGTCTATAAATGTATCATTTGAGTAACATTTATTATTTATAACTTAAATAGGTACATATTCTACGTTAACATGAAAAAATGTATAGGTACACATAATACAATTTATAAACATGAGTTGTGCTTCATTGCACATTTGTACCTAATACAGTAATACTTATATTTATGTATTTAGTCATCGAATAAAACATTTATTCTATAGTTTTTTCACAACAAACATTTCACTCTATCATTATGAAATTATTTGAATAAATAAAATTAATTGTAGTTAAATCATATAAGTGATCATTCATATTATAACGATGATCATATTTCTGATGAGGTCAGTGGCGTAAAAATGAGGGGGGCGAGATAAATCCCCCCCAGGGCCAAAAAAAAATTTACAAAAATGTCTTGAGAATGTCATCATGTATATAAAATTAAAGATTTTGTAAGTTATAATGTAATCACAAAAATATTAATTTTTCGTCCGAGGAGGTAGAGATACAAATAAATGTTTATTATTTACATAAAAACTATTTTTGTGTGGATATAAATATTGTTTATCATTATTAGTAAATTGTCTCTGTGCTGCACCCGTGTGTATGTGTGTCTATTTTTGTAATAGCGTACCCGCATGGCGCATACGGCCTCATCGAAATATTATTTTAATTTATAACTTTATCCCTTATCTTTTGTTTATTTATATATATATTATTATAATAATATACACGATTTTCCAAATGTCCGACGTTCAGACGTTCAGTGTGACAGTGTCTAATTGTTCAGTGTACTCGTGACAATGTTTAGTGTACAGTCGTGACTCGTATTTCAAATTATATCAATCAAATATACTATCTGCAATACTGCAATAGTAATCTAAAATTTTAAGGTAAGTCAATTTTATGATTTAATATTTTTATACCCAGTCATAAAATATTCTTAATGCATTAATTGGTGAATTAGACGACATAATGTAACCTGCAAGTGAATGTACAAATAAGTAGGTAAACCGTAAACGTATTAACAGTGTTCTAAATACTTATACGTAAAACTGTAAAAGTGTTTCAGTATCTGAGTATTGATCTGGTATGCAAATACTTTTTTTTCTTAATATTTAAATGGTTAATGAGACAAGAAGTTTAATGGTTATACCTTATTACTTTGAACCTACTTATTAAAACTATTAATAATTTTTAAATGCATATTATATCCTATATTAATATATAATTGACTTGTTCAAAATAAAATATTTATGATTCGATGAAATGTCTATAATACTAAAGTTAAATCATGTTTAAAAATGCAATGGATGCTCTTTCTGTATGTAACAGAGTAATGTTTCCAAACGTGTTCAAACTTTTGCAAATATTAGCAACTCATCCGGTGTCGTCTGCTTCAAATGAAAGATCATTTTCTACCCTCAAGCGAATTAAAACTTATTTGAGGAACTCCAAATCTGAGGTATATATATCTTCATATGACAAAAGTATTAGACATTAATAACTGTTGAATTATACAATTTATATTAGTACTTAATTCAAATTTAATAAAACTTACTTTTTTAAAACAGGGAAGACTTAAAGGCTTAGCTTTGCTATCCATAAATCGTCATTACCAAATAACCGCAGACGAAGTTCTTATTGAGTTATCAAACAAGAAACGACGTTTGAAATTTTTGTTGTAGTATAAAATATAGTATAATATTCAATATGTCTATTTTTTAAGTTGTTTTACATTTTTTGATAAAAGTATTATTACAAAAATGAGTGTGAACTCTTTTAACAACAATGATCTTTCGTCTTTGATAAAATATATTGCATTGGGTGGAGCACTCTGATAAACATGTATAAATAATATTATTTAATCCCCCCCCCCCATAAGACAATTGAATGTACGTCACTGGATGAGGTAGTCAATATTTATTTCTTAGTGGCTTTAACTATGTCATATATCGTCTTACATATTATAAGTGATAACATCAAATATTAATACATAATTATAATAAATTATCAGTCTCAATAGAGAACTGATTAACGATTGTATTATTGATATAATTATAATAAATAATACTAAAATAATAAATAAATTACAAAAGATATTTAAAAACTCGAAATGTTCATTACTATGGCTAAATGGGCATATGACAATATACAAACATTTATTTCATTTTCATGGTTTCTTTATAATGACCAACCAATGTGAAGGGCACATAGCTTGAACATTTTAAAGGATCTTTCTGAGAATACAAAACCAAATGACTTAAAATGAAATCTCAAAAACCACAAATTTACGTTTGCTAAGATTTATAATGAATTCAATTTTAATGTTAAATTGAATTAATTTTCAAAATCTTAGTAATCATTAATATTTATTATATATAACTTATAATAGAACCTTGCAATTAAAATTGGTTAGTACTACCTATATACATTATACTGTAACGAAGTGAATGGCCCTAAATATGGGTAACCGGATAATAGTTATACATCTTATAGGTAATTAAAAATTCTTGATTCTATCATATATTAGATAGATCATAGATGAAACATTCCTAAAGAACCTAATAACAATATTATTGATATAATTATGTATAATACTGAAATAATAAATAAATTACAATAGACATTTAGGCCCTTGAAATGTTCATCACTATGGCTAAATGGGCATATGGCAATATACATTTATTTCATTTTCTTGCTCGCTTTATATCGACCAACCAATAAGAACGGTCCTTAGATTGAATATTTTTAAGGATTTTCCTAAATATACAAAACCAAATGATTCCGATAATGGTGCACGCAGCCGTTTCTACGTAATACCCGTTCACTATAACAACACAATCACCTCCAATTGTTTTACACATCTATAATCAAAAAAACAAAAATAGGAAAGAATGTAAATACAAATTGAAGAATTATTATTTCAAATATTTATTTCAACACAGTTAAAAACGTTTAAATATAAAAAAATATACTTAAAATTATACTTGTGGTTGTTAGTTGTTACCTATCATAAAACAATCACGTGCCCACAAAGTATACAGAACTCGACTTAATATTCAAAAATCTAAGTTTAAAAAATATAATATTCGACTAGTCTATGAAATGATTAAACAAAACATTTTTAAGATAGTGATCATAAATTATCATATAATATTCTTAATAATTAGCATTGCTTTTTGAAATTGACATTGCTTGTATTAATCAAAACATAATTATATTTTTATAACTTACGTTTTTTAGATTTTTTGTAGAGCAACTATTCTGGTGATCTAAAGAACATTGTTTAAACGTTAGGAAATCTACCATTCCAATGGCGACTGAAGACGACCATGCTCCTCCCAAACTTAAAAGTGTACCCAATAATGACATGTAAGTACCACCAAAACGGGAATCACTTATTTGAGAGAAAAAAACCAATGCAGATACAGTCATAGTGTTATCTAGAATCTATACAAATGAAAGCACAAAGTTATTGATACATAATTAATACATAATATATTTAAATTGTTCATAATAATCTCATAATACATTTTAGATTCTGAGCAGAGCGATGAATGTATTGGTTTTACAATGATGTGTGTATTTATATTTTTAATTTTTAATTTTTAATTTTTTTTGTCTGTCATCACGTTTTAGGACAGTAAAAGTGCTTGGATTTTCTTCATCAGTAGCTTTTTTGATAGGAAAGTGAATCTAGTTGGTACTTTGGGGGGGTCAAAAGTATAAATTTCCCAGAAATTTTCACAAGCGTCGGGAAAAACAACATAAAAATTAAGGAAAAACGGGAATTTTTACGCAAAATTGGTTTTCCAAAAAATAGATTTTGTTTATTGGTGCAACTCTAATACAAATTAACGTATATACATGAAATTTTCACTGGTTGTTTATATTTGCATTTTCTATACACGATAACATTTTCAAAATATTTTGATTTATTTTGAACTGTTTGGGGACATTTTCATTTTCCATTTTTTTTTAGTTTTTTTTCTAAAAATATCAATAAAATTTTATTTGATGGTTGCAAAAGCTTGAAAATTTAATAGAAGGCTCCTAATATATTGTTTCAAAGGCAGATGAAAAATATTAAAAATCCTTAGTCACAATTTTTTTTATAAGCATTTAAAGTTCAAAAATTGACAAAATATGGAAAAATCACGAAAATTAGCAAATTATTTTGAGTTAAGAATTCGTAAAAATTTTTCTTTTTAAATCTAAGAATTAAAAATGAAACACAAGATTCCTTATAAGATTATCTACCTTTATCAATAAAAAAATCTCTACCGGACAGTCAAATTAAATTTTTATGAGCGTTTGAAATTCAAATTTTTACAAAATTGAATATTCACTCGATTACTCATGTAGCGATTTCCTTATTTTGTTGTAATTCAAAAACGAATAACTGTAGATACATGAAAATTTCACTGAATGTTTATATTAGCATTTCCTATACACCATACAATTTTGAAAATATTTTGACTCTTTTTGAGCTGTTTACGGACATTTACGGCTTTCAATTTTTTTTAGTTTTTTTTTCTTTAAATATCAATAAAGTTTTATTTGTTGGGCCAAAAAGTGTAAAAATTTAATACAAGGCTCCTGATATATTGTTACAATAGCAGTTGAAAAATATTAAAAATACATAGCCACAGTTTTTTTTAATAAACATTTAAAGATCAAATTTTGACAAAATTTATCAAAATCTCAAAAATTATCAATCATTGAAATTAATAAATTATAAAATGTTCAGTTTTTATAGCTAAAGATTGCAAATTGAAAACAAAGGTTCTCATAAAGAGTTCATACTGTAACCAAAAAATCTAAAAAATATATGAACACAGTTATTTTTTACAGACATTTTAAATTCAAATTTGGACGAAATTACATATTAAAAAACAAAGAAAAAATATTTTAGTTATTTTGTTGTGATTGAATAATATTATTCGTGGGTACTTGAAACTTCTAAAGTGTACTATTATATATCTATGATAGTATCACGGTTTTTGTTGATGTATAACGCGTTATAAGTATCTAATGGATATTGTGATATGATTAATTTGGAATTTATTATAGGTACCTATTATAGGTCAATTTTTTGTTTAATACCATAGAAATGTATATAATATGTCTTATACATAGACTGACATACCGTCACCGCTCAGAATCGTTATTCTTATACAATGATATTATATCATTGAATTCAAATTAAATACAATCCATTATACAGTGACCCACTTGTAACCTACTGTACAGCAGAGCGACACCCACTTGCCCACCTTTTTTTTTTAATTGCTATTAAAATGTATGATAACAGTATACTTTAATTAACATTGTGTTAACTTGAATCAAATTACTCTTTATTAATTAATTAACAGTTTTACTCACATCGTGTATTGATAATATAAATACTAAAAGTGCATAGTAATATATTGGAACACTGACAGATCCATTTATTGTTATCAATGTCGGTGTATAATAAACAAAAGCCAAAAATGAAAGGTTCCAAAGTAATCTGAAATTATATTTAAAATCTCTTGAATTCAAAAATTATTTTAGTATGAATGTAATTTATTATGTTTAATTTGCATACAGATATGGTAGTGGTATTTGAGGTATTACAAGGTATGTATATATGGCATATGCGTTAGTAAAATGTATCAAGATTGTATTTTGGCCTGACTAAAATTTTTCTGCGATGGATAAATAATAGTTTATTTTTAATTGATCTTAAGTATATTTTCTACTAAATGGCCATGTGATATTATTATAAATGTATTATTAAATAAAATAAAAAAATATTTTCTTGTAATTTGTATTAAATATTTTATGTATATGAATGAGGATTTCAGGATTTATTTTATATATATTATTTTAGGTACAATAGGGTCTATAAAAGTTTTAATAATTAAATCAATAACTAAAGTAAGTAGTACACAATATTTATTTATTTTGGTATTTTTTGTAAAAAGAACTATTGCCACTACTATTTTCTAAACGGCGTCTATTAATTGTGAATATTGTCTAATATCCTGTTTAAAAATTATATAAAATTAATACATTTCTTTTATCCGAATCTATACTGCCAAACACAACAAAAATTATATGTAGTTTATTATTCATAGTAATTGGTAATACTCACCATGGTATTTCCTTCTTAATAAGATAATAAGGTATAACTTATAAGTTATGTAGGTTTATCTACCTGGCTGGTGCTGCTGTTAAGAATAAGTTCATCGGTTTTAGACCAGAAGTTTTTTTCGCTAAAATAAATGGCAAAATCATTTTTATAACTAAAATTGTTGAGTTTATAACCATTATGTTTTCTTTAGGTACTCCTGCATCAATGAGTTTTAAAATTGACACACTGTCTGTTGCAGCATATCCGATCTTTAATAATAAATACAATATGCACAATGTTACTGTTGGATAAGTTAATAAAAATTAGGTAAAATTTTAAAACATATAGATTTCATACTATGTATACTCATTCTAACGGAACGAGAACTTTAAAGGTTCAATACCTAAGTAATTATAATATTATGTAAGACTTGAGATAAAAGTACCTATATATGATAATAATAATACATTTCAACTTCTTCATATAATAAATTACAATTTTAAACGTATACATTAATTTGATACCTACCTACTCTCTATAAGCAATATAGCTTGTCGTGAGAGATGATTACATACAGGTTGATTTTTCAAGCTTACTCAGTATTTGTATGCTTAAATTATGAGTATAACCAAATTCTAATTGTGGGAATTTTTGAGTACACTTGAAAACTGTATTTTCAAATACTTTAAAACTAATGTTTTCAAACTGATACCTTTAATTGTATCCATGTTATCCGAATAATAAAAACATAACGACACAGATAAAGTTCATCTCTATTTATGAATCTACTAAAAATACAGAGGGAGTATATAGTTGTCCCTCGCCAAACAGTTTTTGCTATATCGTACATTTGTAGGACGGAGACAAAACATAGGTACAGGTGGCCTTCTTAAGTATTTCTTATTTTATATCTGGAGGTCCATTTTCCCAACCCCGGATTAATGGAATTTCGAATATTTTTTGATTAGGTATCTTTATTCTAAATATATTTACCTTTGCTGTCAGCAATGTTAATGCCAATATTTGAATACCAGGTAGTTTTAAAATGTCCCATAGCAACAAATAGTTTTGAACAATGTTGAGTTTTACGTGGTTGTCCTCTAATCTGTTATCTTTTTCTTTTTTAAACATTGCAATCAAGGTGCTTATTAATATAAAAAATATACCCAAGACATAGAATAAACCTGTAAGAACTAAGAATTAGGTGAACATTTTATATTTTGACAGTCGTTAATTTTTGTTATCCCATTATAAGCATATTTATTAGCCACTAAAGATATACCAAAATGGATTTTACTGAGTTTTACTCGCTTACTTTTCATAGTGATTACTCCTCCCACATCTGGACTGAATCGTAAGTACTGGTTGCTAAAGTCTTCTGACGTCAACAAGATGGAACAAACATAACTTATAATAACGCCAATCGCCATACCACTTGCATTGCATATAGATGCAAAGCCTACGTTATTCCTGTGTGATATAGTAATGCGAAATCGGTTTTATTCATTATCAATTATATTATACCAAAGTTAACAATAACACTGACTTCTTGAGCATCGTCAGTGCCCAACCGTCGACGGCTATGTCTTGCGTGGCGGCCAATGTTTTCATGAACAGAAATACTGATACCAATATCAGTATGTCCGGTCTACCCGTTTCCGGCAACCATTTATTAATATTGCCAGCCATATAAATGAAACATGCTCCTGTTCGACACAGAGGTTTTTAATACGGATAACGCAATATACTACGGGCTACGAGCATTTAAATTTATTAATTATAATAAACAAATCTTGGTTAGGTTACAAGAATACAAGAGAATGATAATAACAGATACTGCCTGCGTTAAAGCGTTATATGGTATATTGAGAAGTGTATAAAACACACCAGCAATTATGTTTTCATGGGTAGTTTCACTGGATATACAAAATGTATACGTACCTACCTAGTATTAAATGCAAATATACAATATTATAATTATATAATATTGGTGCAACTATAACTTTTTAACTAATTCATTTTAGTACTCTCTGTGTAAACACATTGTTTGATGTAATTAAATAAAACGTTACTCCAACTGAAAATTATCCAACTATATTTACTATAACCAAATTTTTTTTTTCCGTGTCATATAGATAAATTATCCTTCAAAACAGTATACGCATAAATACGCTATAATAAAATCTGTATAACAATTTTTAATACCTACTATTGTTATGTAAATTGTTGTGTTTTTCTGCCACCACAACCGATCAGAAATAACCATGTACCTATACATTAAATATTAACGCAAAACCCAACAAAAAATTATGGAACATTGATCACAGAATTGATTAAATCTATGCTGTGTATTAACTAAAAAGATTACCTATATTTTATATTTTATGAGTTGATGACTCCTTGGCAGGGGTGGATTTACCCATGGGCGACCAATGCACGTGCCTAGGGAGTAATATTTTTTGGGGCGCAATATTTTAGTTAATTTTTACTTTTTAATAATTTCATAATTATATTTACCTAAATTTATATTTTATATTAATTTTTTTTTGTATACAACTAGCATGGGACTGGAGAAGGGCTCACATAGTCACGTCGCAGTAACGTTTTCATGTATAAGCTATAATAACCAATTGAGTTTAATCCTGCGACCAGCGCTCGCCGCCACCGCTAGAGGTTCGACATCGACACTCGACGAGGCAGTTGTTGCCAGCGTCGCCTATGTTAATGCATGGGAGGTGGTAAACGGGTGTGCGGCGTAAACACATACAATATTGAGAATGGCGCAAGCGCAAAACGCCAGCCAAATCAGTCAAATATACTGCCTAAGGCCGCCGGGTACATTGTTTATAGCCGCTCTACTACCTACGTGAGGGACAGCTCGCACAATGCTTAGCAAGTAAATTATTTGATATTCTAGAATGACCCACCTCACCCCGCACCCGGCCACAAACTAGACTATGACTATTATTCATAGAATACTGGAATTAATTCTGGATATCAGATGTCTTGATAAAGTAATTAATAATAATAAACATTTCGACGAAGCGCGACGCTGGGCACTGTCGCCCGTCTCCTGCATAGTGCATACTACTCAGAAATCTGCTAATCCATTACGATTATAGAGACTAGATACTAGAGTGCTCACCACTTTAAACAGTACCTACCTATAGCTTTGTTTTATTTCAAGGAACATTACAGGACACCCCCCATCCTCATGGAGCATAGAAATGTACGGGGTGCTAGTGTTGTAATGCCTAGGGGCGGAAAAATGGTAAGTCCGCCCCTGCTCCTCGGGATTTGTTCATACGATTATAAAACACTATAACCTTCTATTAAATTACATTACTATGGTTTTCGAACATTAAATGTAAAAATGAATATATTATACTATAATATTAAATAGGTACATGTCTATACATAAGCAATTATTTAGACAAATTAATATAGATAAGTGAAGTTTTCATCTAAGATAAATAAAAAGAAGACAATAGATTTTTATCTAGATAAGATAATATAGATAATTCAATTTTCATCTATAGATAAGCCACAACACTAATTAAAAGGCTAATTTAAAAAATATATCATGCTATAACATTCGGTTATGTATGCTTATGATTTGTGAATTTCTCATTTTAACTTCTAACCTACCGATTTTGTGTTCTCTTAATACTCAACTA
Source organism: Macrosiphum euphorbiae (assembly GCA_949089665.1). Taxonomy (NCBI): domain Eukaryota; kingdom Metazoa; phylum Arthropoda; class Insecta; order Hemiptera; family Aphididae; genus Macrosiphum; species Macrosiphum euphorbiae. Next base: position 141,860,828 of record CARXXK010000001.1, on the reverse strand, counting down.
CCTACTTGAGTAGTTGAGTTAAGGGGCCTCGCAATGGCATTGATTTAAGGAGAATCATTTAGGCAATTTCTAATCTCGTTGTCGCTACCCGAGATCTATGTGTTAGTCGTAAATGATTATTAGTGTGTGTGGCGTCCATGCGGGTCAATTGTAGCTCTCGCACGCACTCGCACACACATGTCAATATATAATAATATTGTGATCATGAAAAAATGCTTATTTTTCACTTAAACATACGATTCTAATTCCAACAGTACGTCGCAACGATTACCTCAATTTTCATTCTGACAAAATATTCTTATTTTCCACAACATGTACGAGGGATCGATCGAGGCACATTTTTAAAATTGTATTTAGTTAATTAAATATTTAAGTTGGAAATTCTGTATTTTTTTTTTTGATTTTTTTACAATTTTTATTGCAATTTAAATTACAAAAATTAAAAATGTGGCTCGATCGTTCCCTTGTATATATTACGGACAATCAGAATATATTTTCAGAATGAAAATCGTGATAATTGTCGACACGTATCGTTGGAATTAGAAACAGTAGTTTTTGACAAAAAAAAGACTTGGTAGTGAGGCCCCTTAATCATTTTCATTAACTTGCCAACCTTGGAAAATCATAACGCAATCTAAAGAGATACTTCCTCGTTTGAATAAACGTTCGTAGCGGAGGCATATTTTATGTTAATATATACGCACCAATTGAATATTGAACCGGTATGAGCCATGATTTTCGTCTTCCCAACTTTTGTACGTACAGCGAGTCTACTAAAGGAGCCCATGTCAGTTTAATGCTATACGGCCATTGAACAAAACTGAATAGAGTCTGAAACAAAACACGACCACATTTATGTTATGAGTACCAGTGAAGTATACAATTTCTTCGATTAAGACACAAATCAATATTAAACATTTATATTATACAATACAATAATCTCACGGATTCGCAATTTTTGAAGTTGAATCAGATATTTACTTGATCTTTGTAAGACACATCTTTGTAACTTTGCAAAATTATCGGCATGGCCAATGCTAAACCATATGGTATGCCTTGCATCGTATATAGTAATAACAACAGGAAAAAATTCAACCAATCTCCTTTCAAATTTGGCTTCTCTGCAGATTTCGAATCATCAACTACTGCCAACGCTGTGAGGTTTTCTAGTTCTTCTTCTAGCTGCGGGACTATCATTTTTACTGTGAAGTCTTCAATATTCACACTATACACATAACGCAAATAACCTAAACAAAAATAAAAAAAAAATAATACAAAGTATTTAGCTATACCGATCAGTAATCACTGCAGTGTTCGTACCTACACTGAAGTAAAACTGTTAAAGTTATCAAACACGTTATACATATAATATTCAACATTTTCATCAATGATACACAGAAATTATAATATTATGTTAATAAAGAAGTTATATTTACATATGAGATTGGTAGGGGATATAGTTTATTAAATCTATAAAAATTACATAAGAGCTATGACTTTCGATAACCAGAATTAATGATTATTTTGGTTTGAATAGTTTTTATTACTAATCAATTACCTTATTGTATTACGCATAGACATATTAGTATATTATATAATATTTTTATTAACCAAATACGATTACGAGCCTTTAATCTTTATTTTAAAACACATTTTTGACAATCTGAATATTATATTTATTTAGGTACCTACACAAAATATTATAATAAGAGTCTGCCAGTGTGATATTTATCTGCGTTCAACTCTCCAAAAAGCAGAAATAAACAGTGTGTGGGTGTTCAACCAGTGGCGCTGAACACGTACTTCAGGTAGAATAATTTATTGAGCAATGAGCAGCCTTGTAAATTAAGTAGATGTGTAAGATAATACAGTATATTTCCTAGTATTTCTTCTATAACTTTATTAACCCCAGGAATTTTATTAAATTATGTATCTGAATTAGTTAAGCTCGTTTCAGTCATTTTAAGGGGTGGGTACTGGGTAGGTCAATCAAACCAACCATCTGAACTTCCAGTTTTAATTTCATTCAGCGCTCCTTTGTCACTTAAAATCTACTCCATAAATTAAATATTAAATAAAACAATTCTAATTTTAAGTACAGAAAATCTATAAATGTATCAATTCAGAACCATTTATAATTTATAATTTATATAGTGCTTTCTACATTCATTAGGTACATATTTTGCGTTGACATGAAAAAATATATACACATAATTCAAACATAAGTTGTGCTTCATTGTACATTTGTACCTAATACGGCCTATTCATGTATTTAGTCATCGAATAAAACATATATTCTATAGTTTTTAGCTGAAGCCCCCCCCCCAATTGCCCGTATTATTATTACTTTTTCAAAAAAATATTAATCAAGTTTAAACTGTCAACTATAGTAAATCTCATATATGTCTTACCAGAATGAATTCATTTTTGAAAAAACATTGTATTTGCATACCCATTTTCATAAATTATCTGTAATTTTTTCGGTAAAAGTATGAGCTACTGCCTACTTGTATGAAAGACCTTGTATTAAATTGTCTAGCCTTAGATATACATATTTTATATTTTATAAGTTTTGAACTACAAACTAACCGTGGTTTTGACGGAATTTGAACTTTAAATGCTTATAAAAAATAACCATGATGCCTATGTATTGTTAATATTTTAGCTACAATAAAATTAAAAAAAGGTGAGTAAGTGGGTGTCGCTCTGCTGTACAGTAGGTTACAAGTGGGTCACTGTATAATGGATGATATTAAATTTGAATTCAACGATATAATATCATTGTAGAAGAATAACGATTCTGAGCGGTGACGGTATGTCAGTCTATGTATAAGACATATTATATACATATCTATGGTATTAAACAAAAAAATTACCTATAATAGGTACCTATAATAAATTCCAAATTAATCATATCACAATGTCCATTAGGTACTTATAACGCGTTATACATCAACAAAAACCGTGATACTATCATAGATATATAATAGTACACTTTAGAAGTTTCAAGTACCCACGAATAATATTATTCAATCACAACAAAATAACTAAAATAGTTATTCTAGGTTTTTTAATATGTAATTTCGTCCAAATTTGAATATAAAATGTCTGTAAAAAATAAGTGTGTTCATATATTTTTTAGATTTTTTGGTTATAGTATGAACTATTTATGAGAACCTTTGTGTTGAATTTGTAATCCTTAGCTATAAAAACTGAACATTTTATAATTTATTAATTACAATGATTGATCATTTTCGAGATTTTGATAAATTTTGTCAAAATTTGATCTTTAAATGTTTATACAAAAAAAACTGTGGCTATGTATTTTTAATATTTTTCAACTGCTATTGTAACAATATATCAGGAGCCTTGTATTAAATTTTTACACTTTTTGGCAAAACAGATTAAACTTTATTGATATTTATAGAAAAAAAAACTAAAAAAAATTGAAAGCTGTAAATGTCCATAAACAGCTCAAAAAGAGTCAAAATATTTTCAAAATTGTATGGTGTATAGGAAATGCTAATATAAACATTGAGTAAAATTTTCATGTATCTACAGTTATTTGTTTTTGAATTACAACAAAATAAGGAAATCGCTACATGGGAAATCGAGTGAATATTCAATGTTGTAAAATTTGAATTTCAAACGCTCATAAAAATTTAATTTGACTTTCTTATAGAGATTTTTTTATTGATAAAGGTAGATAATCTTATAAGGAATCTTGTGTTTCATTTTCAATTCTTAGATTTAAAAAGAAAAATTTTTACGAATTCTTAACTCAAATAATTTGCTAATTTTCGTGATTTTTCCATATTTTGTCAATTTTTAAACTTTAAATGCTTATAAAAAAAAATTGTGACTAAGGATTTTTAATATTTTTCATCTGCCTTTGAAACAATATATTAGGAGCCTTCTATTAAATTTTCAAGCTTTCGCAACCAACAAATAAAATTTTATTGATATTTTTAGAAAAAAAACTAAAAGAAAATGGAAAATGAAAATGTCCCTAAACAGTTCAAAATAAATCAAACATTTTGAAAATATTATCGTGTATAGAAAATGCAAATATAAACAACCAGTGAAAATTTCATGTATATACGTTCATTTGTTTTAGAGTTACACCAAAAACCAAAATCAATTTTTTGGAAAACCAATTTTGCGTAAAAATTCCCGTTTTTCCTTAATTTGTATGTTGTTTTTCCCGGCGTTTGTGAAAACTACTGGGAAATTTATACTTTAGACCCCCTCAAAGTACCAACTAGATTCACTTTCCTATCAGAAAAGCTACTGATGAAGAAAATCCAAGCACTTTTACTGTCCTAAAACGTGATGACAGACACAAAAATAAAAAAAAATTAAAAAAATTAAAAAATTAAAAAAAACACACATCGTAGTAAAATCAATACATTCATCGTTTCACTCAGAATCTAAAATTACGTATTAAGCTTTTAAGGTTTTTGACCGGATAAATAATTTTTTATTGAAATTTAAATATTTTTAATAATTTAATTATTGTTTTAATGATTTGAATGTCAGTTAATGATTATTATGGGTTAGATTTTATTACAAATAAATTATAATATGAATTATTTTTTATTTTATTACAAATAAATTATAAGATGAATTATTTTTTATTTTATTGCAAATTTTTATATACGATGGACCACTGTCCATTGTACACAAAGATTTCTTTTAAGGAAATCGGTGGAGTTTAGTATAGGTAATATTTAAAGCTTGTACCTGCATGACTTGAGACTTTGTGTGTAGAAAATTATTATTCCATTCGAATCTCCACAATACATCGTGCATACGCAGTCGTACGTACAAGGCACCTTAGGGACGTCGCATCACAAAGAACAGTCCTTGATTTGGCTAAAAGTAGATATGTGTTTTTAGTCGATCCTACAGATCGACCTAATAATACAATAATACTTCTGATAACTGATCTGGATTCGTTATCGAGTCTACATGAGAGCAATCAAGTGAATGATGCGCAAAACACAAAAAATGTATTCTTTAAATTATTTTAAACAGAGCTATTAAAAACCATTTATTTTGGTCAAAATTAAATTTAAAAAAAAAATATTTATTTAAAGAGATTTTAGGGCGTAGGTATAGAATGGTCGGGTGACGTCATTTATAAGCCGGGCCACAGTGCTATAATAAGAACTATTTTTAAAACTAAAAAATTAATCCTTTTTTTTATCAATAATTTATCTTTACAATATTCTGACTCTAAATATAAAATGTCAAATGAACTAACCCTAGAGTAACGTACAGTCGATATGAAGAGCTGTTTGTAAAAACATCTACATTGTTTGATTGATAGTTTAAAACTTTTACACATTTTATACTATTTAATTTTCTTATGTAACGATAAAATTTTTGTTTTATTTTTACAGTTATTATATTGTCCTAATTTTGTTATAAAGACATATTATGTTTTATTATACTTAATTTTTTTTTTAGTATTTGCTACATTATGTTGTCAAATTACTAAGTGTTTTAGTGTTTTTTTAATTTACCTACATTTTATGATTTTATTCTCATTAAAACATTGTCGAGTTTTTTATTTATTATTTACCTAATTGCTTTTTGACTACATCTAGAAATATAGGTACAATCGTTGAAAAATTATATGAACGTAATTTTGGTATTATAAGTTGCTATATTGTAGGTACTTGACATACAACCATATAGTATTATAATGTTGATTTTATTCGTTATAATATGATGAGGTATAATATTATTATTTTCGTTAGCTTTAGATGGTTTTATGTCTTATTGCGCATAGACATAGGTAATATATTAATATATTATATGATATTTTTATTAGCCAAATACGACAACGAGTCTTTAATCTTTATTTTAAAATTTTTTTTTGACAATCTGTATATAACATTTATGTAGGTACACAAAATACTACATTAGGAGTCTGCCAGCGTTATGTTTCTCTGCGTTCATCTCGCCAAAAAACAGGAATAAACAGTGTGTGGGTGTCCAACCAGTGGCGCTGAACACGTACTTCAGGTAGAATAATTTATTGAGCAGCCTTGTAAATTAAGCAAATTTGTAAGATAATACAGTATATTTCCTAGTATTTCTGCTATAACTTTATTAACCCCAGGAATTTTATTAAATTATGTATCTGAATTAGTTAAGCTCGTTTCAGTCATTTTAAGGGGTGGGTACTGGGTAGGTCAATCAAACCATCTGAACTTCCAGTTTTAATTTCATTCAGCGCTCCTTTGTCACTTAAAATTTACTCCATAAATTAAATATGAAATAAAACAATTCTAATTTTAAGTACAGCAAATCTATAAATTTATTAATTCAGAACCATTTATAATTTATAATTTATATAGGTGCTTTCTACATTCATTAGGTACATATTTTGCTTTGACATGAAAAATATATACACATAATACAAACATAAGTTGTGCTTCATTGTAACAATTTAATAATATTAATAAATTTTCATTTTTTTTCTCCAATTATTTTTAAAAGCACTAAGATTTTTCAATTTCGATCTCCTAAAAGTACTAACTAGATCCAATTTGCTTCCAAAAACATACACTGGGCATCGAAGCTTATGATCAGAGCATTTTGTCTACCAGAAAAGTTGAAAAGTCACAAACATTTTAAAATACCCCAAACAAACGTCTGAAAATATTAGACTGGACAAAATAAAAATTAAATTGTAACTAATTGTCAAGCCCCCCCCCCCCCCCATTGACAAATCCTGTGAACGCCACTGCCTTGGTTGTTGACTTCAACGACAAAAGACTATGCTATCCATAAATCGTCATTACTAAATACCTAACCGCAGACGAAGTTCTTATTGAATTATCAAACAAGAAACGACGTTTGAAATTTTTGTTGTAGTATAATATTCAATATGTCTATTTTTTAAGTTGTTTTACATTTTTTAATAAAAGTATTATTACAAAAATTAGTGTGAACTCTTTTAACAACAATTGTCTTTCGTCTTTGATAAAATATATTGCATTGGGTGGAGCACTCTGATAAACATGTATAAATAATATTATTTAATCCCCCCCTCCATAAGACAATTGAATGTACGCCACTGGATGAGGTAGTCAATATTTATTTCTTAGTGGCTTTAACTATGTCATATATCGTCTTACATATTATTAGTGACAACATAAAATATTAATACATAATTATAATAAATTATCAGTCTCAATAGAGAACTGATTAACGATTGTATTATTGATATAATTATAATGAATAATACTAAAATAATAAATAAATTACAAAAGATATTTAAAAACTCGAAATGTTCATTACTATGGCTAAATGGGCATATGACAATATACAAACATTTATTTCATTTTCATGGTCTCTTTATATTGACCAACCAATGTGAAGGGCACATAGTTTGAACATTTTAAAGGATCTTTCTGAAAATACAAAACCAAATGACTTAAAATGAAATCTCAAAAATCACAAATTAACGTTTGCTAAGATTTATATGAATTCATTTTAATGTTAAATTGAATTAATTTTCAAAATCTTGGTAATCATTAATATTTATTATATATAACTTATAATAGAACCTTGGCAATATAAAATTGGTAATACTACCTATATACATTATACTGTAACGAAGTGAATGGCCCTAAATTAGGGTAACCGGATCAGTGGCGTGGCGACAAGTTTTTATGTAGGGGCGAATACATTTTTTGGTACCCAGGTTATAGGTTTATAGGTACCACATTATATATATATATTTTGTTCATGGTGTTCTTACTGTTCTTAGTATTTTAATTAATTTTTATTAATTCTTAGAATTGAAATTTTACTAGGGGCGGTTGCCCCAAAAAATATCCTTCGCCACGCCACTGAACCGGATTAATAGTTATACATTTTATAGGTAATTAAAACTTCTTGATTCCATCATATATTAGATAGATCATAGATGAAACCATTCCTAAAGAACCTAATAACAATATCATTGATATAATTATGTATAATAATGAAATAATAAATAAATTACAATAGATATTTAGGCCCTTGAAATGTTCATCACTATAGCTAAATGGGCATATGCCAATATACAATTATTTCATTTTCTTGGTCTCTTTATATCGACCAACCAATAAGAACGGCCCTTAGTTTGAATATTTTTAAGGATCTTTCTAAATATACAAAACCAAATGATTCCCATAATGGTGCACACAGCCGTTTCTACGTAATACCCGTTCACTATAACAACACAGTCACCTCCAATTGTTTTACACATCTATAATCAAAAAAAAAAAATAGGTAAGAATGTAAATACAAATTGAAGAGTTATTATTATAAATACTTTTTTCAACACCATTAAAATCGTTTAAATATAAAAAAATATACTTAAAATTATACTTGTGGTTGTTAGTTGTTACCTATCATAAAACAATCACGTGCCCACAAAAAATACAGAACTCGATTTAATATTTAAAAATCTAAGTTTAAAAAATATAATATTCGACTAGTCTATGAAATGATTAAACAAAACATTTTTAAGATAGTGATTATATTATTATAAATGATCATATAATATTCTTAATAATTGGCATTGCTTGTATTAATCAAAACATAATTAAATTTGTATAACTTACGTTTTTTAGATTTTTTGTAGAGCAACTATTCTGGTGATCTAAAGAACATTGTTTAAACGTTAGGAAATCTACCATTCCAATGGCGACCGAAGACGACCATGCTCCTCCCAAACTTAAAAGTGTACCCAATAATGACATGTAAGTACCACCAAAACGGGAATCACTTATTCGAGAGAAAAAAACCAATGCAGATACATGCATAGTGTTGGCTATAATCTATACAAATGAAAACACAAAGTTATTGATACATAATATATTTTAATTGTTCATAATATTCTCTTAATACATTTTTCTTAATTGCTATTAAAATGTATGATAACAGTATATTTAAATTAACATTGTGTTAACTTGAATCAAATTAATCTTTATTAATTAATTAACAGTTTTACTCACATCGTGTATTGATAATATAAATACTAAAAGTGCATAGTAATATATTGGAACACTAACAGATCCATTTATTGTTATCAATGTCGGTGTATAATAAACAAAAGCCAAAAATGAAAGGTTCCAAAGTAATCTGAAATTATATTTAAAATCTCTTGAATTCAAAAATTATTTTAGTATGAATGTAATTTATTATGTTTAATTTGCATACAGTATATGGTAGTGCCGTAGTGGTATTTGAGGTATTACAAGGTATGTATATATGGCATATGCGTTAGTAAAATGTATCAAGATTGTATTTTGGCCTGACTAAAATTTTTCTGCGATGGATAAATAATAGTTTTTTTTAATTGATCTTAAGTATATTTTCTACTAAATGGCCATGTGATATTATTATAAATGTATTATTAAATAAAATAAAAAAATATTTTCTTGTAATTTGTATTAAATATTTTATGTATATGACTGAGGATTTCAGGATTTATTTTATATACATTATTTTAGGTACAATAGGGTCTATAAAAGTTTTAATAACTAAAGTAAGTAGTACACAATATTTATTTATTTTGGTATTTTTTGTAAAAAGAACTATTGCCACTACTATTTTCTAAACGGCGTCTATTAATTGTGAATATTGTCTACTATCCTGTTTAAAAATTATATAAAATTTATACATTTGTTTTATCCGAATCTATACTGTCAAACACAACAAAAATTATATGTAGTTTATTATACATAGTAATTGGTAATACTCCCCATGGTATTTCCTTCTTAATAAGATAATAAGGTATAACATAAAAGTTATGTAGGTTTATCTACCTGGCTGGTGCTGCTGTTAAGAATAAGTTCATCGGTTTTAGACCAGAAGTTATTTTCGCTAAAATAAATGGCAAAATCATTTTTATAACTAAAATTGTTGAGTTTATAACCATTATGTTTTCTTTAGGTACTCCTGCATCAATGAGTTTTAAAATTGACACACTGTCTGTTGCAGCATACCCGATCTTTAATAATAAATACAATATGCACAATGTTACTGTTGGATAAGTTAATAAAAATTAGGTAACATTATAAAACATATAGACTTCATACTATGTATACTCATTCTAACGGAACGAGAACTTTAAAGGTTCAATACCTAAGTAATTATAATATTATGTAAGACTTGAGATAAAAGTACCTATATGATAATAATAATACATTTCAACTTCTTCATATAATAAATTACAATTTTAAACGTATACATTAATTTGATACCTACCTACTCTCTATAAGCAATATAGTTTGTGGTGAGAGATGATAACATACAGGTTGATTTTTTTAAACTTACTCAGTATTTGTATGCTTAAATTATGAGTATAACCAAATTCTAATTGTGGGAATTTTTGAGTACACTTGAAAACTGTATTTTCGAATACTTTAAAACTAATGTTTTCAAACTGATACCTTTAATTGTATCCATGTTATCTGAATAATAAAAACATAACGACACAGATAAAGTTCATCTCTATTTATAAATCTACTAAAAATACAGAGGGAGTATATAGTTGTCCCTCGCCAAACAGTTTTTGCTATATCGTACATTTGTAGGACGGAGACAAAACATAGGTACAGGTGGCCTTCTTAAGTATTTCTTATTTTATATCTGGAGGTCCATTTTCCCAGCCCCGGATTAATGGAATTTCGAATATTTTTTGATTGGGTATCTTTATTCTAAATATATTTACCTTTGCTGTCAGCAATGTTAATGCCAATATTTGAATACCAGGTAGTTTTAAAATGTCCCATAGCAGCAAATAGTTTTGAACAAAGTTGAGCTTTACGTGGTCGTCCTCTAATCTGTTATCTTTTTCTTTTTTAAACATTGCAACCAAGGTGCTTATTAATATAAAAAATATACCCAAGACATAGAATAAACCTGTAAGAACTAAGAATTAGGTGAACATTTTATATTTTGACAGTCGGTAATTTTTGTTATCCCATTATAAGCATATTTATTAGCCACTAAAGATATACCAAAATGGATTTTACTGAGTTTTACTCGCTTACTTTTCATAGTGATTACTCCTCCCACACCTGGACTGAATCGTAAGTACTGGTTGCTAAAGTCTTCTGACGTCAACAAGATGGAAGAAACATAACTTATCATTACGCCAATCAATAGACCGCTTGCATTGCATGTAGATGCAAAGCCTACGTTATTCCTGTGTGATATAGTAATGCGAAATCGGTTTTATTCATTATCAATTATATTATACCAAAGTTAACAATAACACTGACTTCTTGAGCATCGTCAGTGCCCAACCGTCGACGGCTATGTCTTGCGTGGCGGCCAATGTTTTCATGAACAGAAATACTGATACCAATATCAGTATGTCCGGTCTACCCGTTTCCGGCAACCATTTATTAATATTGCCAGCCATATAAATGAAACATGCTCCTGTTCGACACAGAGGTTTTTAATACGGATAAAGCAATATGCTACGGGCTACGAGCATTTTAATTTATTAATTATAATAAACAAATATTGGTTAGGTTACAAGAACACAAGAGAATGATAATCACAGATACTGCCTGCGTTAAAGCTTTATATGCTATATTGATAAGTGTATTATAAAACACACCAGTAATTATGTTTTCATGGGTAGACGGGTAGTTTCACTGGATATACAAAATGTTATACGTACCTACCTAGTATTAAATGCAAATATACAATATAATTATATAATATTGGTGCAACTATAACTTTTTAACTAATTCATTTTAGTACTCTCTGTGTAAACACATTGTTTGTTGTAATTAAATACAACGTTACGCCAACTGAAAATTATCCAACTATTTACTATAACCAAATTTTTTTTTCAGTGTAATATAGATTAATTATCCTTCAAAACAGTAAACTCATAAATACGCTATAATACTATTTGTATAACAATTTATAATACCTACTATTGTTATGTAAAACGTTGTGTTTATCTGTCACCACAACCGATCAGAAATAACCATGTACCTATACATGAAATATTAACGCAACACCCAACAATAAATTATTGAATATTGACCACAGAACTGTTTAAATCTATTCTGTTTGTTAACTAAATGATTACCTATATTTTATATTTTATGAGTTTATGACTCCTTGGAATTTGTTCATACTATTTAAAAGTACTATAAAATTATATTAAATTACATTAGTATGGTTTTAGAACACAAATGTAAAAATGTATAATATACTGTAATATTAAATACATGTCTATACATAAACAATTATCTAGGTAAATTAATATAGATAAGTGAATTTTATCATCTGGATAAGATAATAGATAACGACATTTTCATCTGGATATTTCGCAACACTGATTAAACGGCTAATTTAAAAAATATATCATGCTATAACATTCGGTTATGTATGTTTATGATTTGTTAATTGTTAACTTCTAATCTATCGACTTTGTGTTCTTTTAACTTGACTACCTACTTGAGTAGTTGAGTTAATCATTTTCATTAACTTGCCCACCTTTGCAAATCATAACGCAATCGAAAGAAATACTCCCTCGTTTGAATAAACGTTCGTACCTAACGGAAAGATTTATGCTAATTTACGCACCAATTGAATATTGAACCGGTATGATCCATGATTTTCGTCTTCCCATCTTTTGTACGTACAGCGCGTCTACCAAAGGAGCCCATATCAGTTTTAAGCTATTCGGCCATTGAACAAAACTGAATAGAGTCTGAAACAAAACACGACCACGTTTATGTTATGAGTAACAGTGAAGTATACAATTTTTTCGATTAAGACACAAATCAATATTAAACATTTATATTATACAATACAATAATCTCACGGATTCGCAATTTTTGAAGTTGAATCAGATATTTACTTGATCTTTGTAAGTCACATCTTTGTAATTTTGCAAAATTATCGGCATGGCCAATGCTAAACCATATGGTATGCCTTGCATCGTATATAGTAATAACAACAGCAAAAAATTCAACCAATCTCCTTTCAAATTTGGCTTCTCTGCAGATTTTGAATCATCAACTACTGCCAACGCTGGGAGATTTTCTAGTTCTTCTTCTAGCTGAGGGACTGTCATTTTTACCGTAACGTCTTCAATATTCACACTTTGCGCATAAGGCAAATAACCAAAAATAATAAAAAGTATTTAGCTGTGTGTACCGATCACTGCAGTGTTCGTACCTATACTGAAGTAAAACTGTTAAAGTGGACAAACGCGTTAGGCGTATTAATAAAATATTCAAAATGTTCATCAATGATACACAGAAATTACTATATTATGTTAAGAAGAAAGTTATATTTACATATTAAATGGGTAGGGGATATAGTTTATTAAATCTATAAAAATTACATAAGAACTATGACTTTCGATAACCAAAATTAATGATTATTTTGGTTTGAATAGTTTTTATTACAAATCAATTACCTTATTGTATTACGCATAGACATTAGACATATTAGTATATTATATAATATTTTTATTAGCCAAATACGATTAAGAGTCTTTAATCTTTATTTTAAAACACATTTTTTACAATCTGAATATTATATTTATTTAGGTACACAAAATATTATAATAAGAGTCTGCCAGTGTGATATTTATCTGCGTTCAACTCTCCAAAAAGCAGAAATAAACAGTGTATGGGTGTCCAACCAGTGGCGCTGAACACGTACTTCAGGTAGAATAATTTATTGAGCAGCCTTGTAAATTAAGTAGATGTGTAAGATAATAGAGTATATTTCCTAGTATTTCTGCTAAATAAAGGGGTGGGTACTGGGTAGGTCAATCAAACCATCTAAACTTCCAGTTTTAATTTCATTCAGCGCTCCTTTGTCACTTAAAATCTACTCCATAAATTAAATATTAAATAAAACAATTCTAATTTTAAGTACAGCAAATCTATAAATGTAGCAATTCAGAACCATTTATAATTTATAATTTATATAGGTGCTTTCTACATTCATTAGGTACATATTTTGCGTTGACATGAAAAAATATATACACATAATACAAACATAAGTTGTGCTTCATTGTACACTTGTACCTAATACGGCCTATTCATGTATTTAGTCATCGAATAAAACATATATTCTATAGTTTTTTCACAACAAACATTTCACTATATCATTATGAAATTATTTGGATAAATAAAATTAATTGTAGTTAAATAATAAATCATATAAGTTATCCTTCATATCATATTATAATGATCCCACCAAAAACATATATGTAAAATGAGAGCCAAGTTCAATACTATAATATATGTCTTGGTTCAGTGGCTTCCGCAGGGGGGAGGCTAACGGGCTGAAGCTCCCCCAATTGCCCGTATTATTAATACTTTTTCAAAAAAATATTAATCAAGTTTAAACTGTCAACTATAGTAAATCTCATTTATTGATATGTCTTACCAGAATGAATTCATTTTTGAAAAAACATTGTATTTGCATACCAATTTTCATAAATTATCTGTAATTTTTCGGTAAAAGTATGAGCTACTTGTATGAAAGACCTTGTATTAAATTGTCTAGCCTTAGATATACATATTTTATATTTTATAAGTTTTGAACTACAAATTAACCGTGGTTTTGTCGAAATTTGAACTTTAAATGCTTATAAAAAATAACCATGATGCCTATGTATTGTTAATATTTTAGCTATAATAAAAAAACTTACGTATTACATTTTTAAGCTTTTTAACCGGATATATAATTTTTTATTGAAATTGATGGAAAAAAAATTTTAATTAATCAAATACAATCCAAGTTAAGATGGTATAACCAAGCTTGTTACCAAACAATTTAAATAAATTTTCATTTTTTTTTCTCCAATTATTTTTAAAAGCACTAAGAATTTTCAATTTTAACCTCCTAAAAGTACTAACTAGATCCAATTTGCTTCCAAAAACATACACTGGGCATCGAAGCTTATGATCAGATCATTTTTTCTACCAGAAAAGTTGAAAAGTCACAAACATTTTAAAATACCCCAAACAAACGTCTGAAATTATTAGACTGGACAAAGAAAAAAATTAAATTGTAACTAATTTCCAAGCCCCCCCCCCCCCCTATTGACAAATCCTGTGAACGCCACTGCCTTGGTTGTTGACTTCAACGACAAAAGAAGTGAAATCTAAATGGGTGCCAAGTTAGGACGCAAACTTAGGATAATATATTGAAGCCTAAGGTCTGACTTGGCTAGTTTTCATATACGAATTATTATTAAGTACCTACTAAAACAGTAATGGAAGAGTGAAGATGATTTTCGGAAGAATAAAATAAGAACTCAAAGCTTTAGAACTTACGAAGGCTATAATATAATTCGTAGCCAAGTGAGACCTAAGGCTGCAATATATTATCCTAAGGGCCGATTTCACCAAAACAGTTAAATGTCGATTACACTTAATCGGCTGATAACAGATATTTAACGGGGCAAATTCGGCCGATTAAAGTCCGGTTAACTTTAACCGAGATTAACTGTGTTGTTGAAATTGGCCTTAAGCTTGCATCCTAACTTAGCACCCATTTAGATCTCACTTCTTTTGTCGGTGAAGTCAACAGCCAAGGCATATATTATAGTATTGAACTTGGCTCTCATTTTACATATATGTTTTTGGTGGGATATCATTACTTATTGTATGTAAATAATTATAACATAACCTTAAATAACCTAGCCAGTAGCCACGAAGTATTCCATAAATAAAGTTTATTACTATATACTAAAATTCCGTTAATAACATTATTAATATTTATTATAAAATATTTTCTGTTGTATACAGAGTATAAAATATAAAATTATTTTATCTCTTTTTGAGTATATTTTTAATTATCATCATTTTATTTACTATAATTTCTACTGGTGGGTGGTTAATTCATAATCGTAAGATAATTTATTTAATTTTTTTTTAATTAATATTAATCACATACATAGAAAAATAAGTATGTTTTATTAAAATTTTGATTTAAAATTAAATATAATAGATCAATTAATTAAAAATTTACAATTTACAAGTTTCTAATTTTTCCTTTGTATTCACCTAACTACCTATCTGTATGCCAAATTTTAACTTTCTAGGTCATCTGGAACTGGGTTAGAATTTTGATCTATAGGTCAGTCAGTCAGTCAGTGATAAAAATGACGATTTTAGGACGTTAATATCTAAATAACGGTTTGAGGTGTGTTTATGAAACTTAGAGCACAAATGTATCTCGTAAGTCTCAATATATGAGCCAAATTTGACATGTTTATGTGGAATAGTATTTGAGTTATGAGGGGGTCAAAAATGGCTCCAAATGGTTCGTGTAATATTACACACAGTGCTACTCGCCAGTTCTGTTACCTAGAACTTGGCTTGACACGCTACCGCGTGTCTAGATTATCATATTTCCGATTAGGTACCTAGTCAATATTTATTTCATAGTGACTTAAACTATGTCATATGTTCGAGGCGACTGATGTTACTTGATGTTGACATGGATAGATTATATAAAACCAGTATGCTGTGACTTTATTACAACTTAACATAATATTATAAGTGATAAAATTAAATATTAATACATAACTATAATAAAACATCAGTCTCAATATAGAACCGATTAACAATTGTAGTATTGATATAATTATAATAAATAATACTAAAATAATAAATAAATGTTCATCACTATGGATAAATGAGCAATATACATTTATTTCATTATCTTGGTCTCTTTATATCGACCAACCAATAAGAACGGCCCTTAGTTTGAATATTGTTAAGGATCTTTCTAAATATACAAAACCAAATGATTCCTATAATGGTGCACACAGCCGTTTCTACGTAATACCCGTTCACTATAACAACACAATCACCTCCAATTGTTTTACACATCTATAATCAAAAAACAAAAATAGGAAAGAATGTAAATACATATTGAAGAATTATTATTTCAAATATTTATTTCAACACAATTAAAAACGTTTAAATATAAAAAAATATACTTAAAAATATACTTGTGGTTAGGTTAGTTGTTATCTATCATAAGACAATCACGTGCCCACAAAGTATACAGGACTCGACTTAATATTTAAAAATCTAAGTTTACAAAATATAATATTCGACTAGACCGACTAGTCTATGCAATGATAAGACAAAACATTTTTAAGAATGTGATCATAAATTATCATATACCTAATATTCTTAATAATTGACATTGCTTATATTAATAAAAATATAAATATTATATTTTTATTACTTACGTTTTTTAGATTTGCTGTAGAGCAACTATTCTGGTGATCTAAAGAACATTGTTTAAACGTTAGGAAATCTACCATTCCAATGGTGACCGAAGACGACCATGCTCCTCCCAAACTTGAAAGTGTACCCAATAATGACATGTAAGTACCACCAAAACGTGAATCACTTATTCGAGAGAAAAAAGATAACAAAGCTACTCTCATAATGTTATCTAGAATCTATACAAATGAAATCACAAGAAGTTATGGACATACATAAAATATTTTTCATGACTGATATAAAAAAGAATCATAACAGTGTTTTAACTAAAAATGTGTTGATTTGAATCACATATTAATTAATAAAATATTATTACTCACATCTTGTATTGACACTAAAAATATTAAAAGTGCATAGTAATACATTGGAATATTAACAAACCCATTCGTTATTATCAATGTCGGTGTATAGTAAATAAACACCCCAAATGAAATATTCAAAAGTAATCTGAAATAATATTTAAAAACACTTAAATGCGAACATAATTATATAATTGTATTTAATTATGTTTTATTATTTTGCAGTATGGCAGGCCCTATTTTTATGTGCACCACGACACACAATGTGCACTACGAATGTACGGTCTACAAAACAAAAATTTAGTAATATGCTAGCTACTAGGAAATATGAGTATTTCCAGATTTTTTTAAAATTTAAATTATATTAAATTATAATTATTTTTATCAATTTTCAAACATTGTTATCTGTTAAAATATTTTTTGCTTATAATAAAAAAAATTATAACACTAGTAATGCTAAAAGGAAAATATCCTCCGGAACTCCGCCTGTTGTATAAGTATAGCATTTCGTGGTCAACCCCCCACACCCTCCAACCTTGTCGTGTCTAGTCCTGTATAATATATATATTATATATATTATATTATCTTAGTCCGTGGCTATAACCATAGACCTTAAACTTAAGTATAAGGTCTATGGCTATAACCACGTTTAGCCTTTAGTATAAAAAAAACGCTTGCCAAGTCAGGGATCGGCACGTAAACTTCCTTGATTTTTAATTTTTAGAAATTTATTAACTGATATCTCACCCTAGCAGTATAACAATTTGAATCCAGAAAAATGTAGGTGGGAACAGCCCCACAAAAAATCATTTCCATTTTCATTTAGTGAGATGGATCTCTGAAACCAGAAAGCTGATTTCGTTGTTTGGGGTCTTGTTAGATTCACAGTGATTAGGAGAAGTGCAATAAAGATTTGCAGAACTTTATCTTTAATAGTTAATTCACTACAGAACATTAAAAAAAATTAAAACTAATTTTATTGGGCGTTTTTTGATGTTTTTCATCTTTACAGCTTTGTAGTGAATTAACGATTGGAGATTAAGTTCTGAAAATCTTCACTGCACTACTCCTAGCCAATGTGAATCTAACAAGACCCCAAACACAAATTCCGTTCTCCAGTTTCGGAGATCTACCTCGCTAAATGAAAATCTAGAGAAAATAACTCTTTTTTTTTTATCTATGCAAAATTAAATAATTAAAAAAAAAATTAAATTCCACATTTAGTGTCTACTTTATAATCCCTTTTTAATGAGTTATCAACCAACTTTCTAGCTAGGTATCATAGTTTAGGAGAAAAGTTAAAAAAAATAGAAATTTTGGGACTGTTCACGCCAACGTTTTGTGGATTCAACTATTCAAGTAATTATACCATTTGGGTGTGATATTAAATCTCTAAATTAGCTAGGTAGCTAAATTACCCACCTGAGTTACATTTTTGTTATATTCCTATTTCACACAAATTCTTGAAGTATTCAAAATCCAGACTTTTTTCATTTCAATTACCATACTTAATTTTTGAGAAATAATAGTAAGTTAACTATATAACTATTTTTCTTTCAATTAGTAAGGTTCCAATTCGTGACAAAGTAATGTAGAATCAACATTCTAATCATATATTATTTGTATGTAGTTTATAACATTGGTAAATATGGAGTATAAAGATCAATGGAATATATTTACACAACAATTTGGTCAACACTAAATATACATAAGAATTGTACCATATCGGTTTGGTACGATTTTATGATATATCATGTGTACCTAAATATTAATACCATCTAAAATTGTATATTTCAATTATGAATTATGATGTATTTTCAAACGTAACCGTTACCACATTCTATTTGTAGTATTTATTAATGATTACTACCTACGATATGAAATTATTATAAATTTAGGACATTACGTAAAGTGGGAAAATTGAAGGTATTTAATTAAACGTTAAAATGTATCATATCTACGATGTAAATATTACCTATATTGATTTTATTACGTTCAGTCTTCGGAGTGCAGTGTTAATAGTACCTACATGTCATCCAATCTTATATTTTTGTGTACCTAATTTTGTTTATCTACCTGAAGGGTGTTGCTGTTAGGTATACGTTCATCGGTTTCGGACCAGAAGTGTATTTCGCTACAACTAGTGGCAAAAACATTTTTACAACAAACAGTGGTGTTTGTATAAACATAACGTTGTCTTTTGGTACTCCCGCATCAATAAGTTTTAAAATCGCAAGACTGTCAGTTGCAGCAAATCCAATCTTGAATAATATACACAATACACATTATTACTTACTGATGGATAAAAGAATAAAATAAAAATAAAACTGTACTACATATTGATTCTATGAAATGTATTATTCTATCATTCCAACAAAACTTTATAGGTTCAATACGAATGATACCGGTATGTAAGACTTGAAATAAATATATTTACACATATCATGATTATGAAGGAAATAGTTATTTAATTTACTATAGAAACAACGCGAGTAAAATATTTAAAATGCCAGTGTTATTAGGGGAAATTTTTAATTAATTAGTGCATGTAACTAATTACTCTTTCCTTAGGTATCTATATATTCTATTTACCTTAGCTGTCAGCAATGTTAATGCCAATAATTTAATACCAGGTAGTTTTAAAATGTCCCATATAAGTGAATAGTTTTGAACAATGTTGAGCTTTACGTGGTCATCCTCTAATCTGTTATCTCTTTCTTTTTTAAAAATTGCAATCAATGTAGTTATTAATATAAAAAGAACACCCCAAGCATATAATAAACCTGTAAAAATTAACAATAATGAAATAAGTAAGAATCTTTTATTTTGACAATCAGTTATCATTGTTATCCTAGTATACTCAGATTTATTCACTTACTGTTCATAGTGAACACCCCTCCTACATCTGGCCTAAACCGTAAGTACTTGTTGCTAAAGTCTTCTGAAGTAAAAAAGATTGAAAATATATAACTTATCATAATGCCCATCACCAGACCGGTTGAATTGCAAGTAGATGCATATCCCACGTTATTCCTGTGTAAATACCAAAATGTAACATAGGTATAATATAATAACATATTATAAATATTCGGAATAATAAAAAAGTTAACAATAACACTGACCTCTTCAGCATTGTTAATGACCAACCATCGACAACTATGTCTAGCGTGGCAGCCAACATTCCCATGCAGAAAAATGAGTATACCAATTTCAGTATGTCTGGCTTTCGCGTTTCTGGCAACCATTCATCAATATTGCTGGCCATATAAATTAAGCATGCTCCTGTTCAACACGAATGATTAAGGAACATGGATAAGGACGATGAACGACACTACCGTATACCATGAAGGGTGTATCTTAAGTCGTTGTACGCATGGTTTTCTAATGAATATGGAATTTCAAAAAAACTAAAAATAGACATATTCCATTATTTTAAACGAGCAATCCCTTTTATCGAAATTTCAAAACTTTTATGTACTATAATATATTATATTAAGTGGATATAGACTATAGAGTGGGTAGATATTGAAATATATGCTAGGCATCATGGTTTATAAATGTTCACAGTACATAGGTTATAGCCTATAGGTACCAACAATACGCGCACAGTTACAGGGCATATACTTACACAAGTCATGTCATAATCTAAAGAGATACTCCCACATGTGTATTTATAAGCGTGCAGAACAGAGACATAATATTTACATTGATACACGCACCCATTAAATATTGAACCGGTATGAGCCATGATTTTCGTCTTCCCATCTTTTGCACGTACAGCGCGTCTACCAAAGGGGCCCATATCAGTTTTAAGCTTTCCGGCCATACAACTAAACTGAATATAGCCTGGAACAAAATACGACCACGTTTATGTTATAAACTTATAAATAATGGTAAATCAGAGGTGAACGCATCGGTGGGGAGGGGCTAAGTAGGATTGGGCAGTATCAAAGATACAATTATATCTTGTACATATATCGTGATACACAATTTTATTATTTTAATGTATCAAATAGCATGTGCCATGATCCATATTTTTATACTAGAATCATGTATTATATTTTGCCAAATGATACGAGATACTTCAATTGTAAACATTTGTATTGGATGGTACCAAAAAAATTTTTATTTTATTTGCAAGGCACTGAAAACTTAAAATAAATGTAACTGTGTTTTAACATGTACGATAATTTTAAAAACAGAGCACCTTTTTTAGTTAATAATTTACAATATAAATTAACAAAGGTAGGTACCTTATAGTTTTCTGGAATGTATAATTTATAGTTTATACAATTATAATAACAGGTTATTACAAACAGTTGTTTCTATCAATGAAAATTTACACGTATTATTTATTTCGAATTTATTTCGAAACTGGTCAGAACGCAAAATGAAAGAGACAAATATAATATATATATACATATACACATAAATTAATTTAGATATACGTTTTACTATCGAATTTCTGGTCAGAGTCGGATATTTTACATTATATTAACATTTCTTTTAGTATAATAATTCATAACTTATAATATAGGTAAGTTGATTTCATTTTTGCAGAAACATTGACACACTGACACGGTTTTTTAATACAATATTCACAAAATTATCAGTAATTTTTTGGTTAAAGTGTGAATTAGGTACTTATATGGGAGACCATTTATTTAAAGTTCAAGCCTTAGCCATGCAAATCGAAATTGAACATTTTATGAATTTTTAATTACCAATTAATTGTGATTTTGACAAAATTTGAACTTTAAATAATAATCATGCCTATGTATCGATAGTTAAATAGTTATAAAAAACTACTTATGAGGAACTTTGTATTACATTTTTAAGAATTATGATTTTTGACCTTATACGAATAAGTTCCCATAGATATTTTCAGAAAAAAAAAACTAAAATTATTCATCAAAGGTAATTCAAGCAAAAGGCGGTCTAACCAAGAGGTTTGGTAAACAATTATTTTAATAACAATATTACAACTTAAACGAATTTTCATTTATTTATTATTATTTTAAAAAGTAATGCACATATTCAATTTCGATCTCCTGAAAGTACCCATTAGGTCCAATTTTCTTCCGAAATCCTCACCTAAACATCTATACTTATTAAACTGGACAAAATAAAAATTAAACAATAATTAATTTTCAATGAATCCCCACCTACATTGAAAAATCCTGCGTACGTCACTGCGGTTAAGTATATAATTTTGTAGATTTAGATACAAGTCAATATTAGACATTAAAATGATATTACATTATATTATATTTATATTATTTTATATTATACAGTATTAATCGCACGGTCAAGCCATTGTTGATATTAAACTTTTATATTATAAAATACAATAATCGCAGAAGTACTCATTTTTTTATGTTGAATCAGATATTTACCTGATCTTTGTAAGATACATTTTTCTTGCTCTGCAAAATTATTGGCATTACCAATGCTAAACCAAACGGTACGCCTTGCATCGTATACAGCAACAACAATAGGAAAAAATTCAACCAATCACCTTTCAAATTTGGCTTCTCGGCCGAATTCGAATCATCAACTACTACCACTGGTCTGAGGTTTTCTAGTTCATCTTCAAGCTTTGGTACCGTCATATTTACGGTTGAGTCTTCACTATACACACCATAAACGCATAAAACACGCATAAACACTAAGAATAACGAAATATAACTAAAAATATTTATACCGATCACTGAAGTTTTCGTATCTATACTGAAGTAAAATTATAAAAGTGAACAAACTCGTTATAGACAAACTATTCAAAATATTCTGTTTTAAATATTTAAATAATTAAATCTCAGGTGGGGTAATGGTATAATTAATAATGAAGTTTAACTATTCTCTTTTTTCTTTATCTTGCTATGTATGAATTTCTTACGGTTTTTATATCGGGCTATAGAACAATATGGCATAATATAGTATTTTATTGGGCCAGTTACCAGACTCTTAAATCGACGACACCTGGTTTCGAGCAAAAAAAAAGACAGGTTTTTAATGGTTTCTAATTCCTATGTACTTCTTGGCATAACAATTTGTACACGTATAAGGTAAGTTAAGGTAATTAATGATTTGGAATGATGGCATGCGGCTTTAAATTGGGAAATTAATTGTCACAATCCCGATATTTGTATACTAATAAATTATATTAAAAACACTAACAGAAAAAGTTTGTAATGGATATTTAATTTTAAGGTATTTAAAATCCAAAACCAAAATTCAGTTTGAAATTTTATATGCTCGAAGAATGGTTAACAAATGTTAAACAAAGAAAACTAGAAAAAATTATAGTTTATTATTATTTTATATAAACATATTTCTATAATTTTTTTAGATTAAGAGCGATAACGAAATTACTTTAATTCAGTGTGTTGATACAATAAAATACCATACTCGCTTATAATATAAATTTTACTATAGTTGAAAGATATATACAATGTTAAATATTATTTTTTTTTCGATTAATCTTTTATGTCCATAATATGTATTTATTGGTTTAGTTTTTTCCAATCAATTAATTCTGTTAAGGCGACTCGATTCCCGGGGTTTATTGAAAAAGCAAAGTATTAATTATCCTGTATGGTATTTTTCTATTATTCAATCACTAAAAGCATATATTATCCATAGATAATTTCATTGATCATGAACCATTGGACCATACTTCTTATAAAGTACTAAAGCAACAACAATAGGAAAGAGTTCAACCAATCTCCTTTCAAATTTGACTTTCGCCAAATTCGAATCATCAACTAAATAGTAACTACTACCACTGGTGTGAGTTCATCTTCGAGCTTTGGTACCGTTATTTTTTTTTTAGTCTTCACGATACACACATTAAACGCATAAAGCACGCATATACACTAAGAATAACAAAAAATATTTATACCCATCACTGCAGTATTTGTATTTATACTGAAGTAAAACTATAAAAGTGAACAAACTCGATATACAAAATATTAAAAATAATACCAAAACAAGGATCACTCATCCTATTAAATAAAATAAATTTAAGCACTCACGTAATGACGAGTAGAATCTATAAAAAATAAATTAGTTACAAAATTTAACATTTTGTTAATATGATTGTATAAGTAGGTATACCTACTGTTAGCGGCTAGTAATTATTGTGTCAGTTTTAGGTAAGGCATGTGGACGCCGTGTGACCGTTTGGGGCACTGGACCTAGGACCTAGGTGTGGTGTTGTTAATAAGGGAGTTTACCAATTGCGCTTAAAATGACCTTTTAATATACCAATTGCGCTCTATCTTTTTTGGGTCGATATACCAATTGCCCTCAGTTATTTTCAGGGTTTATAATATTATTCTAATATTAATATGTTTTTAATATTTATATTTTATATATTAATATTAATATTATAATATTATAAAAATACTTTAATGAAAATAATATGTATTATAAATAGATTTTTTCAGTCAATACAAAAAGATTATACAATGAACGTCAATTTTAATAATATTTGTACAATATAATTTATATATATATATATATATTTATACTATATGTTCTATGTATTTACTTAGTTGTCTTATAAGTTTCAAATGTGTTTACCTGATGATTTTCAAGTTTACGCATATTGATTCTGTTAGACCTAATCCCGTGAGTAATGTATACCAATGTAGGTAAATACTAAATAGTAAAAATGATCATTGATTATAGGTACTACTATTGTATCAAAATTGTTTGTTCCCAATTCATCGACCCCCAAATCACCGACACCCGGTTTTACGACCAAAAAACCAGTATTTAATTTTAAAAAAAAATTCCAAAGCGCCGACAGCAGTGACAACGGCGATAATATTTGCTGTTTAATTCTTGGAAGTTGACATATAACCAGTTTATACAGCTATAAGGTATAAGGTAAGTAATCATTAGGAAGGATGACATGCGGATTTTAATCTGGCGATAAATCGTCACAAGCCCAATATTTATATACTTATAAATATTAATAACCGACAGCAACACTTTAGATTGAATATTTCATCTCATAGTATAGAAAATCCAAAACCAAAATCAAGTTTTAAATTTCGTAGGTTAACAAATGTTAAAGAAAGAAAACTACGTAAAATACTAAGTAGCATATTTTTTCTATTTTCTGCATACATAATTACATACTATATTTTTATTTTTTATTTTTATTTCATTTTCTTTGTCTCTTTATGTTGACCAACCAATAAGAACGGCCCTTAGTTTGAACATTTTTAAAGATATTTCTGAAAATACAAAACCATATGATTCCGATGATGGTACACACAGCCGTTTCTACGTAATACCCGTTCACTATAACAACGCAATCACCTCCAATTGTTGTACACATCTATAATCAAAAAACAAAAAAAGGAAAGAATGTAAATAAAAAATATTGAATAATTATTATTTTAAATAGGTATTTCAACACCATTCAATCGTTTAAATCTAAAATGAAATAAATTAAAACAAAAACTTAGAAGTGAAAACTATATTATTTTGTACATTTAAAAAAAGTGAAACAATAATAGCTAAATATAATAGCTAGGCGAGTCTGTTTTATCTATTTAGAATGTTAAATTAATTTCATTATAATTTTAAAATATTTTTCTTATCCTTATGTTTATGTTTGTTTCCTATCATACAACAACTACGTGCCTGTGTATAACTAGTATACAGAGGTAAAGTTTAAATTTAAAATTTAAACATAATAATAACCTGTTATTGCTAAATTAATCAAATAATTTTATTTGAATTTCTTACGTTTTTTAGATTTGGAGTTGAGCAATTATTCTTGTTCTTATTATCTAAAGAACATTGTTTAAAGGTTAGAATATCTATCATTCCAATAGTGACTGGAGATGACCATGCTCCTCCCAAATTTGAAAGTGTATTCAATAACGTCATGTAGGTACCACCAAAACGTGAATCACTTATTCGAGAGAAAAAGGCTAATAAAGACACAATCATAATGGTATCTATAATCTATATAAATGAAATCACAGGATTATTGAAAAATTAATAATACATGATATATTTTATTAATTTCATATTTTTCTCATAATACATTTTTCTCAAGGGTGTCGGTGCCGGTTTTCAAATTTCCGAATTTCTATAAAATTTAAAAAAAATTCTATTTTATTTTTGTTACTACCTTAATTATAATACTTTTCCATTAATTTACAGATTGATATATATTTAGTGGTAGAGGGAGTGGTTGATATGTGTATTGTATCAACGAAAATGACTTCACAGGAAAAACTTTCACACCTTTTAGAAAGTCGGATTTCATTAATTTTTTTTTTATTTAAAAGATGAGATCATTTTTCACGTCAGATAAAAGGCAGAATTTTCATTTTATTTTAAATATTGGTAGAAAATACGTTTGAAAAAAAACAAATATTTTGCATTATTCATATGCGTATTTTAACTTATATAGGTAATTATAATTTTTGAAATCAGTCTTACCAGAGTCTTATTAGAGAGCCGAGCATCAGAATGTTTTCTTCTTTTAACTAAAAATATTAACGAAATCCAACTCTTCTACAGGGCCTGAGAGATTTTCTTGTAATACATTTTTTTGTACTAAGAAACGCACCGGCTCCGACGCCCTAAATTGATATTAATATGTATCACAATAGTATTTGAATTGAAATTGTGTTAATTTGAATCACCTATTTATAAATAGTTATTACTCACATCATGTATTGATAATACAAATACTAAAAGTACATAGTAATATATTGGAATACTAACAGATCCATTTATTGTTATCAATTTCGGCGTATAATAAATAAACACCAAAAATGAAATGTTCCAAAGTAATCTGAAATTATATTTAAAACCTCTTAAATGTGATTATTTTAGTATAAATGTATTTTATTATGTTTTATTTGCATACAGTATGGCAGTGACATCACTTGAGGCATTGCAAGGCAGTGGCGAACCCAGTGGGGTGGACCCCGGGTCCGGACCCCCCTTGGCTTATTAGTTATTTCATAGTATTATTTTTATTTTTAAAAGTTCCCCTGAAATGTTCATTGCAACTTATTGATTAGATTGATTATTACTTATGAGATTAATATTAGACAATATGACTATACCATAAGTTAATTGGCATACATTGTAAAAATAAATTTAAAAAGGTGGACAAGTGGTTGTCGCTCTAATGTACAGTAGGTTACAAGTTGGTGACTGTAATGGATGGTATTAAATTTGAATTAAATGATATAATAACATTGTATAAAAAAAAAGGATTCTGAGCGAAAACAGTCGGTCAGCCTATGATATTACTAAGGATATTTGATGATATATTATTGTGGATAAAGTAATTTATATATAACATATTTACGTGGACACTTGTTTTAAATTTCAATTCTTAGCTATAAAAGTTAAACATTTTATACATTTTGTAAAAATTCTATTTAACAACTATAAATGCTTATAAAAAAAACTGTGCCTATGTATTCCTGTGTATAGAAAATGAAAATATAAACATTCAGAAAAATTGTCATGTATCTAAAGTTATTCGTTTTTAAATAACAACAAAATAGCAAAATCGCTACATGTTTAATATTTTTCAAATGTGATAGTAATAATATATTAGGAGCCTTGCATTAAATTTTCAAGCTTCTTCTAAAATAAAGTTTTATTGACATTCAAAGAAAAAAAGATTAATAAAATTGGAAAATGAAAATGTACCTCAACAGTTCGAAACAAATCAAAATATTTTGAAAATTTTATCGTGTTCATAAAATTTGAATACAAACAACCAGTAAAAATGTCATGTATAGACGTTCATTTGTTTTAGAGTTACACCAAAAACCAAAATCGATTTTGTCAAAATTCCCGTTTTTTATTTTAGTATATTTCGTAAAAAGAACTATTGGCATTATGGTTTTTAAAAAAGTGTCTCTTGAGTTCAAATATTTTTTTATATCTTAAGAACTAGTTTATTGAGATAATGTATCCGGTTGTTGGCGGTGAGGCGCTCATTACCGTGGCAGGATGGATATTCGTGCATCATGCGAAAAGTATAATTTTTTTTTTTTTTGGAATTTTTAAGTACCTAATAACTAACTTATTTTTAATAAATATACAATATTTGTAATATATTATATTATTATATGGAAAATATAAAGTTTTTTTGGAGTGCCTAGTGGTTAGAAAACCATTTAAAAAGTTGTAATAACTCCGCTTCAGTATTTATAAAAGTATTTAACAGCACCACAAATACAGATACAGGAAAATAATGAGATTCTTCTAATTATATGTTTACAATATCTAAAAAGATTAACATAGGAATAATTAAAACTACACCAGAAACATATTTATATATCAGGTAACAGTGTAATTCACCAAGCATACCAACATTATTTTTTTTCTATCATAACTTTTTGGGACAATAAAAATACTTAAATTTTTTTTAACATCATCTTCTCTGGTAGGAAAGTAAATCTAGTTAGTACTTTGTCAACATATTTTATCAACATTTCGAAAATCTTCAAATTATTTTGTAGCTAAAAAATGAAAATTAAAAACAATGATTCTCGTATAAATAGTCCATACTGTAATCAAAAAATATAAAAATATAAACACATTTATTATTTACAGGTAGTACAACGGACTATAATAGTATAATAAATTATTTGATCCACAATAATATCATACACTTTAGTACTTTACTTAGTAATATTATATGCTGACAGTAAAACGGTCTCGTCTTCGCACAGAATCGTTTTTCGTATACAATGATTATTGAATTCAAATTTAACACATCCATTACAGCGCTGCCCTTTTTTTCTTTAATAATGCAGTTATTCAAAATCCGATTTTTGAAATTTTAAAATAAACTTTATACTATAATATGTAACTATATGTATACAGATACACTGTATACCTACTTAAAGACCATACTTTCGAATACATGACTTTTTTTGTCCACATTGATGTCTTCTTATCTAAAATAAAACTACTCGTACGAATTTTGATTAAGTCATTAAGATAAATCAAAATTATCTGTTGAATAATATAGTGAAAAAGAAAGTTATCATTGGAAGTTTGTAACGCCTTTATTATGTAATCGAGATACAATTTGGAAGCCTTTTTGAGTTCTTGACTGGAAATAAAGACGACTATATAATAACAAACTGCAGTGCCTAAAAATCACGAATTTTACTACTGCACACCTAATTCCACTCAAGAAAACTTAATTGCAACCAAAGTCCTCCTCAATGTTGTTATTGAAGAAAATCTTCTGCTTCAAAACGAGATGGTAGACTCAATAGTTTTATTTTTAGAAAAACTTACACCCTTGTGAAACCAATATATTTATCATTCGGTATTCCATACAAAGTATTGAATTGTTCTAAAAACTCAAAACTATGTAAATAATTCATATTGAATATGACAACAAAAATTGTAAAAACTATTAAACTAATATGTTAATAATGATAATAATCTAATTTATAAAAATAATCAAAAAATAAATATGTGGCTTGGTGTGCCACAGTGCGTACACTCAACGTAACGTAACGGCCGACATTGCTATTTCC
The DNA here is from genome assembly GCA_949089665.1 of Macrosiphum euphorbiae. Classification (NCBI taxonomy): domain Eukaryota; kingdom Metazoa; phylum Arthropoda; class Insecta; order Hemiptera; family Aphididae; genus Macrosiphum; species Macrosiphum euphorbiae. Next base: position 141,830,669 of record CARXXK010000001.1, on the reverse strand, counting down.
CGGATAGAGATCACCCGGGATTTTTAGCCACAATCCTTGTCAGAGTTGTCACACATACAAAACGTGTTTTCAACTGTTCCTCCCCCTACTAACCACCTGCAAACAAACAAAAAAAAAATAACCAACAGCTAATGGCCCAAGTCCCTGGGCTCAAGCTCAATAAAAAAAAAATAAACAAATAGACCACTTCTTAAAATCAATAATAAATCATGATTTAAAAAAAACAGTATTTTAAAGAATCTTCAAGATGTTGTGGAAAACCAGTTTTTGCATACATTTCTTTATAGTATATAGAATTACATTTTTACAGCTGATTCAAAAACTGTTGGAAATTCTAAATAGGTATTTAATTTCTAGCTATAATCGAATCTACAAAATCTTCTAGTATATAAGCCAGAAAGAAAGAAGATATCAAAACTTTTCAATATTTCTTTCCATTTGAAAATTCTCTTCGAAAAATACACATCATTATACAAAATCAATACTTTTGTTTTCTCCGAATCCATATTAGGTACTGCTAAACGCAACAAAAATTGTATGTTTTTGTTTTTATTATATTTTTATTTCTAAGACTCCAATGAGTGACAATGTTGGTTAGAACTTAATAGTTAATATTAACATAATAACATCTAAATATCTAATCGCATATTTGTATGTAGTTTATTACATAGTATTAGTATATTACTAATGCTATTATTATTTATTAATTATTGCTACCTATGTAATTAGGTAATTACTAGTTATTTAGGTATTATGGTTTATCTACTTGATTGGTGTTGCTGTTAAGTAAACGTTCATCGGTTTTGGACCAGACGTGTATTTCACTACAACAAGTGGCAAAATCATTTTTACAACAAACATTGTTGTTTTTATAAACACAATGTTGTCTTTAGGTACTCCTGCATCAATGAGTTTTAAAATCGCCACATTGTCTGTTGCAGCAAATCCGATCTTTAATAATATACACAATACACGTTGTTAATGATGGATAAATTAAAATAATTAATTAAAATTTGACTACATATAGATTTCATAAAATGTATTAAACTATCATTCTAACACAACTTAAAAGTTTCAATACCTACGTAATTATTTTAATATGTAAGACTTCAAATAAATTTGTATGATAATATATTATATACGGGTTGATTTTTAAGAATGCTCACCCTGCAGTTTGTATGCTTAAATTATGCGTATATTCAAATTCTGACTGTTGGACATTTTAAATACACTTGAAGACCATATTTTCGAATACTTGAGATTTTTTGTACCACTTAAGGATGATCAATACAAACTTTGTTTTTTAAGTAGAAACTCCCTTTTTTAAATTTTAATGTCAGCGCACTATTTGTTTTCTCTCTCTGGCCCACGCGCAGCATAGACAAAACGCATGAACGCAGAATCATTTTTTCTATGTTTTAAGTAATCTTAGAGTAAAATTACCTATTTCAAAAAAGATAGAGAATAATATTTTTGAGGGAATGTCATATCGATTTTATATTTTATTGTTATTTGACTTTGTATTCGACTTTAAAAATAAACAAAAAAAGTTGTACATTAAAATGATGTTTAAATTTGTTTTGAGACAATATTTAGACAAATCGATATGACATTCCCTCAAAAATATTATTCTCTATCTTTTTTGTAATGGGTGATTTTACTCTAAGATTACTTAAAAAACATAGAAAAAATGTTTCTGCGTAAATGTGTTTTGTCTATGTTGCGCGTGGGTCAGAGAGAGAAAACAAATAGTGCGATGACATCCTCTTAAATCGTGGTAGCGCCGTACGCACATAAATACATAATAGGCGCACATTGGGTATGAATTTAATACAAAATATTATAACGTACCACACAAATACACAATATAGTATTAACTGTAATTTCAATTAATTTTATGTGTGTAGGTAGTTATTATAGAGTTACCTTATATAACATCGTGTGGATCGTGGTTGTATTTAGTTTTCCAACAACCCAAACTGTTGTCCATTGATTGGGTTCTTCCGAAGACAACCGGAAAGTAGCAGTAACATACTTACATTTATATATATACCGTGTGTTCACCAATTTAGGAAACACTGAATTTCTCGGCTGGATTATGTTGGAATAAATCGAATTTTTTTTACAAGCTTGTGGTATATAAATACACATTTTCAGATAAATTTCAAATTTTTAAACCCTTCGGTACGCGCATGCGCAATGCAACCTACTTTTTTTTTTAATAGCAACAGGTAGTTTTGATACCAAATTCGGATAGACTGGATTTTTTTAAGTCATTTTGACCAGTTGACCATGGCTCTAAAACCAAAATTCACTATAAAATTCACTATAAAATGCATAAAACCATTTATAATTATTTATTATTGGTTACTTAATATATATATTATATATATATATATATATATATATATTATTTATATATTATATATATTTTACTATATTCATCTTTACGTATTTTTTTTTTTATACGTGTTATAAATAAGATTAACATAATATGGATATAAAATTATTTAAACAAAATTGATTACAATTTACAACAGTTATTTTATAACTACACAATTAATTAAATAAATTGTTCAAAGTTAGCTCCGTGATTGTCGACACATAATTGAAAACGTTGTAGACATCCTCTATTAGTTGCTGACACTATTTGACTTTCAGTAAGGTTATTACACGCAACCAAGATTTTATTTTTTAAATCTGCTAGGTTAACTGGTGGATCTGCGTAGACTACTGTTTTCAAATGTCCCCATAAAAAAAATCAAGTGGTGTAATATCTGGAGATTTTGCTGGCCATTCAATGGGTCCATAAGTGCCAAACCAAAAAAAAAATACGTAAAGATATTCAAAAAGTAACCAATAAAAAATAATTATAAATGGTTTTATGCATTTTATAGTGAATTGTAAAAATGTATTATTTATTGAAATTTGAATGGCTCTCATTCAGTCAATTTTGGTTTTAGAGCCATGGTCAACTGGTCAAAATGACTTAAAAAAATCCAGTCTATCCGAATTTGGTATCAAAACTACCTGTTGCTATTAAAAAAAAAAGTAGGTTGCATTGCGCATGCGCGTACCGAAGGGTTTAAAAATTTGAAATTTATCTGAAAATGTGTATTTATATACCACAAGCTTGTAAAAAAAATTCGATTTATTCCAACATAATCCAGCCGAGAAATTCAGTGTTCCCTAAATTGGTGAACACACGGTATATCGATGGTAATCTGGACCAAAAATGATCAGTGTCGCGTTGGTCCTGTCCGTGTTTGTTTGTTACAATCATGGTTATTGGTTATGGTAGTTTTGTTGAAATTTATCGTAATCCTAGTGTTTTCTTTGTTTTTAAGTTATTTACTAATTAAGCTAAAGGAGTATTATTTTTTATATCTAATAAATTCCTCATACATTTTATGAATAATTTTTCTTTAAATGAGTTATCAAAATATATTGTCATAATTTAAAGGCATTTTATTTATACCTATCTTAAAATTGATGAAAAATGTGTTAAAATTAATAATATTTTTTTTTTTGTTAGAATCATGCAGGTGCTTCTTTCATTAATTATGAATATAATATTTAAATCCAAAGTAAATAAATACAGCCTAATAAAATAAATTATAGAAATTAAATGTTTATTAAATAATAAATAAGATAGTACTGGACAATACGAAAACATAATAATACAAACTGAGTTACAGAATAAAAAACAAGTTTTTAACAACAGTTATTAAGTAGGTATTTCTTTTATTACATAATACATTACATTTTATAATTTTTAGGTACATTATTTTTACATACAATATATTAAGTATACAAAATTTATAGACAAAAAATGTACAGGCAGTTCATTAATATATCATATTATACAATTTCATTATTAAAAATAATATGATATTAATTACCAAATATTATTTTTTACACATATTCTTTTACATATTGTTTTACATAATATTTATCATACACATTTATTATTTTCACACATATTATTACATATAATATGTATAATACAGTGTGATCACGATATTAGGTACCACTGAACATCTCAGATGGGTGTCTGTGTATTGAAATGGGATTTTCGGGAGGTGATAGGGAGCACTTGAATACATATTTTCAGACCAGTTTCAAATTTTTAGCTCACTCGTAACGCTCATGCGCAATACAACTTACTTTTTTTTAAATGGCATCCCCAGTTTTTTCTGCAGTATTTTTTTTTAAACATTTATTGTATAAAAAGTTTTTTTCTATTTTCAAAACTGACAAAGTTAGAATAAGTCAAAAATTGGATTTATGCATAATATGTGTTTAATACAATTTTCATTTATATCCACTGAAGATAATAGAATAAGTGCCAAATAAATATTTAATGGTGGACGGAGTGACCGAACGGACTAAGGCGTCGGTTGAGATGCACACCGTCGCCGGTTCGAACTTGGCCATGGGTGGCATTTTTCTTCTGGCAGTCACGGTGTCCGGAGAGAGAGGCCGACATGGCGACATCCCCCACCTGGGCATGGCAGATGCCTACGTGTGTGTTTGTTTTGGCAGAATTTTTAAGTGGGAACCCGTAGGTATCTGCCATGCCCAGGTGGGTGATGACGGCCTCTCTCTCTCCCGTCACTGTGACTTCAAAAAGAAAAATGTCGCCCATGGGCCGTGGCCGAGTTCGAAACCAGCAACGGTGCGCGTCGCATCCGACGCCTTAGTCCGTTCGGTCACTCCGTCCACCATTAAATATTTATTGGCACTTATTCTATTATTTTCAGTGGATATAAATGAAAATTGTATTAAGCACATATTATGCATAAATCCAATTTTTGACTTACTCTAACTTGGTCAGTTTTGAAAATAGAAAAAAACTTTTTAGACAATAAATACTTAAAAAAAAATACTCTACCCGAATCTGCAGAAAAAAACTGGGGATGCCATTTAAAAAAAAGTAAGTCGTATTGCGCATGAGCGTACCGAGTGAGCTAAACATTTGAAACTGGTCTGAAAATATGTATTCAAGTGCTCCCTATCACCTCCCGAAAATCCCATTTCAATACACAGACACCCATCTGAGATATTCAGTGGTACCTATTATCGTGATCCCTCTATATAATGTATTATTAATTTAAGAAAAATGAGACTACGAAATATTTTTTTTTACACAATACAGTGTATTTCCTTTTAAAGGTAACACTAAATAATTCTGTCAAGTGACATCGGATTAATATGCGGTTTTCAGGAGGGGATAGGGAATACATAAATACACATTTCTTAATGATTTTTACATTTTTAGATCTTTCCGTGTACGCATGCGCAATACAACTTGCATTGTTTTAAATGGCAACAGGTGTTTTGAATACCAAATTCGGATAGACCGAATTTTTTTAAGTCGATTTGGTCCTTTTTACCATAGCTCTAAAATCAAAATTGACTAAATGGAAACCAGTAAAAGTTTCGATTAAAATTATTGAATCTTTCACCAATCATACTAGAATTTTATGAACTATTATGAAATTTTATTTATTATTAATTGAACTAACATTTACGTCTAATTGAGGTTAATTAATTCCTCAAAATTAATAATAAATAATAATAATAATTAATAATAATATTATTAATTTAAATTTAATTTTGAGGAATTAATTAACCTCAATTAGACGTAAATGTTAGTTCAATATTCAATTAATAATAAATAAAATTTCATAATAGTTCATAAAATTCTAGTATGATTGGTGAAAAATTCAATAATTTTAATCGAAACTTTTACTGGTTTCCATTTAGTCAATTTTGATTTTAGAGCTATGGTAAAAAGGACCAAATCGACTTAAAAAAATTCGGTCTATCCGAATTTGGTATTCAAAACACCTGTTGCCATTTAAAACAATGCAAGTTGTATTGCGCATGCGTACACGGAAAGATCTAAAAATGTAAAAATCATTAAGAAATGTGTATTTATGTATTCCCTATCCCCTCCTGAAAACCGCATATTAATCCGATGTCACTGGACAGAATTATTTAGTGTTACCTTTAAAAGGAAACACTTAACACACTGTATATTATTTTACATATTTATTATTTTCACACATATTATTAAATAAATTATAGGAAAAGACGACCACCAAATATTATACATATTGCGGTCTATGCAGCCTATTTAGCACCGCAACAAAGCATTCGCCGGACGAACTTTTTCGTCCGGCACCACAGAGAGCGGCGTTTGGGCATTGCCACTGTTACCTTAGGGTTTGGAACTGCAATAACTGCATCACTACAGCCACCGGGGGTTACCACCATATTATCCTGTATTCTATTATCCTGCTGGACCGACGGTTTCGTTAAACTGTTTTTAGATTCATCACCGTGACACTGTGATTCTGACATGTCATTCTGAGGACCTGATTGCAGCGGGTCGGCGTCTACCGGCTGAACATGTGGCAAAGACGTTTGACGGCGGCGCTTCGATTTCGATAACTTTTTTAGTGACAGGGGTGGTCGATATTGACAACTTGGTATACGGCGTTGAAACTTGCAATCAAACCATGGATGAGATGGAAGGTATCTCATCGACATCGGACACATATTTTGCAGAGTTACATCGCACAGCTTAATTAAGCGTCGATATACATCGCGGCAGTGGCGGCTATCCTATACTCAAGGTGTATCCGTCGATACACCTTATAATTGGGTGGGTGGGTGGTAAATTATTGGTTAGGCACTAAATTGTATACCATTGTATACCAGAGTTGGTGGGTGGGTAACTAAATTCAAAATTTGATGCACCTTTATTTTGTTTGATAGCCGCCACTGTATGATATTATATACATTTACACATTATAGTGATATAGTATATTATACACATTACACATAACATAATACTATATTATATAAAAAATTATTTACCTATATGATATATGACTGTAATATATATATTTAACTTAACTAGCTGATCCCGTGCTCTTTGTTGCAGCCAACCAATAATTATTATTATAATACCTTAAAAACCCATGGCAACCATTTATAAACAAAAATGTCCATCAGAAATCTCAAAATCCCTGTTTGAGCACCTCTCAGGGTTAGGTTATTATCCTCGCCCTTTATAAATTAGTCTATCTTCTGCCCATCTATCTCTGTACCAAATTATCCCGCGCACTTCGTTGCCCGGTAACAAATAATGATCACGTGCACTTCGTATATGACTATGTAATTTATATTTACAATAAATACGGCGCAATAAACAGTCAAAATGCATTTAGACAGGATGAATGTGGACCATAATCATTTCCCAAAGATTTTATGGACACCGCATCCGTGGAAAGAAGATAGTCTTATCGATAGGCTGGTGGACAGTAAAAGTTTAATGTACAAAAATATTACAATTCAAAACAATATCAATCATAGAAAAAAGATTAAATATCAATTATCAACTTAACAATTTCAAAAATTGATATCACATTGTTATGTGTAAATTTCTCGTATCTAAAAACTCTATTTCTTAAATGTATGATCAAGTATGCGATAATCATGCGACTAAACTTTGTCACCGACGTTTTATCAGTCAACAAATAGTCGAATGTTTTTCGTTCGACTAAAGTCATACCACAATTCAGGAATACCAAATATTTATTTTCATGTGATAAAAATTTTATCGAATACGACAAAGTTTATCACGATTTCAATAATTGGGTCCCAGGACTATATGGTGAACCCTGAAACAGCCAGTATTTAGACGTGATCTGTCAAGCCAGGACAAGCACCTTCAAGCCAATTAGTATAGTAAAATTATATTTTATACTTAGAATATTTTCGAAAAGTAATAATTTGGACTTAGAAAATATCTGAAAGAAATCGAATACTCCCGTTCCGAACTATTTTACGGACATAAGTGTTTAACGTGTTAATAAATTTCATAAATTTACAATAATTCAAATAAAGTCCACGCATTTATTTACACCTCAATTTATCCTAAAATCCACTATACGTCACTTGTACGAGTTGGCTTACACACTATCATTGAAATCTTAAACGAAGTTGATGACGATAATTCCAAATTTAAAAGTGCATTCAATAAATAAATAATACTACATTGGATAATCTATGTTTTCATAAATAATTATTATGAATTTTTTTGTATTTTGTTGTATAAATTATTAATATTATATTATAAGCACATCAAACGTTATTAAAAATAATTTAAACAAAAAATATATGACTGTATAATACAAAAAAAATTGTAAGCATATTTATAATTAAAAAATGTGGATAAGTGGGTGTTGCTCTGCTATACAGTAAGTTACAAGTTTCAAGACGTAAAATAGTAAAAAAAAAAAAAACGCGTGTGTCTCAAGCGACCCTCATAAGATGTGAAAACATATATTATATGCAATGAGTTTAGAATTTGAAGGAAAAATTTGGAAATAAATCACAAGTCTGAAAATATCACCTCCATAGAAAATTCGCTCGGTATGAATTCCAATTTCGACCTACCCCCAATGTTGACGCCCAGACTGACGTCCGAATTACTCTGTTAGTGGCAAAAGAATTTTCGGTGGTTTTCGAAAAATATGGAAAAAAATCACAAGTCTGAAAATATTACCTCCATAGAAAATTCGCTCGGCAGGAATTCCGATCTTGACCTACCCCCAAGGTTGACGCCCAGTCTGACGTCATAATTAGTCTGTTAGTGGCAAAAGAATTTTTGGTGTTTTTCGAAAAATTTTGAAAAAAAAAATTAAAAGTCCGAAAATATTAACTCCATAGAAAATTTGCTCGGTACCTACGAAAAAGGTAACGCTCGAAAATTTACACTGTCATGCAAAACGATTTTCACATCAATAAATATAGGTAGGTACTTTTGATTAAAAAAGTTTAAGCAAATTCAACCACGGTAGGTATTGGTTGTTGGAACTGAACTACTGAAATCGCGGCATAATTTTGGTCGCAGACGGGCACCAGATTTCGGGTGAATCACCTGAGGCGTTCTTCTGCACAGCCAAAATAGACGTCGCCTGTGCGCCTGTGTACTCTTGTCATCTTGAGATTCCAAAGTTTGTGCTAGATTTGCCAGGAGCATGTCGAAAACCACGAAATATTTATCAGTCACGGAATGGATCTTCAGTGCTGCAATATTTGACGTCATATTGATCTGATACGCGGGTTAAGTTGATCTATTATACGAAAAGAACGTTGGGACTTTTATAATGAATTATAAATGATCCTTAAAGTTCGTTTTAACAAATAGGTACTTATAACTGTGACGGACAGAAACAAATTACTTATGTTTCAAACACTTATTTACACCCATGGTAACCAATATATAAATGATATATAAAAATGGAGAGTGAAAATGTATAACTATAGTCTATAGTTATACCTCATCAACGATACCTAACCTAACAGAGAACGGCTGGTTCGATTTGGCTCAAATTTTTTTTTAAAAGTTCGTAATTGCCAGGAGAAGGTTTTTACGAAAGAAAATTATAGGAAAATTCACCGGAAAAGTGGGAAATCTGGATGTAAAAAATACAACAGCGGCGCAACAGTGTATTATATATTGGTTGCTATTGGTTAATTGGATATGTTTGTTGATTTGTATTATGATTATTTTTTTTAATGAATGTCTGTGTGTATATTAGACCTCTGGGAAGAAGACAGGCTAATTTAAAAATGGTTAAATTTGGTTTTTTTTATTCATCTGATATTAGTGTGGTTAGGTTAGGATTTTGTATTTATTGATTATATTAATCCACCATAGATGGAATACGACAAACTTGGTATAACTTAGATACTTTATCGTTAAATCATACACTTACGTACAAACAGCACGGGGTCCGCGATCTACAGCAGGTAGATTGCCTACCTGTTAATATACTGCTGCAAATCAGAATTTTTATTCCGGGCAACGGAAAAGTTAAGATACATTTTGAACACCATACACCGAATATTAAATAACGAATTGAACAAAGTTTGAGTCATATAGAGTTGGTGTATTTAACGAGCAACGAAGTGCACGGGATCGGCTAGTTTTTTATAAATTACTATTAAATACTGTTTAATTTTTGGTTCCCAAACATGAAATATTGTTATTTTATCATTTTAATATTTCATAAAATAAATTGATTTAAATTTTTATAGTGACGCAGCAAAAAAAGCATTCAGTATACAGTTTTACAACGTATTTTTTATTTGTATAATTAAAAACTCTTTACATGATATAAGAATCTTCTAATACTTGCAAAATGCAAATACGTGACACGCCTATAGCTACTTAGATTTTTATCAAATTACCATTCCCATCTTACGTCCTTACATATTTTATAATTTAAATATATTTTATTCTAATATTGTTGAAACCTTTTTCTTTTATAATGTAATACTAATTATCAAATTGTATATTATGGTCATATCACATTGACTAATAATATAATTTGCCTATGTTTAACTTATAAGGGGTTTTATTCATAGACCTTATACGGTATATATACTATTATAATAAGTATAAGCCATAATGTTAATGGGTTCTGTTCAGTGTTGAGAATATTGTTTTACAATTTTTGTCACGGTAGTCGAGTTTTAGATTTATACCCATTTTTTGTTGTTATATATAGGTAACTTATAATTTATAATTCGTAACTATTGTAATTTAATTAACAAAAAACAACGGACAAACAACTAAAATAGAAAACCAGATTACTTCTGAGTACTGATCACAAAGATTTCTGTAAAAGAACACACAATTCCAGAATCACGGTAAGCATAAACTTTTTGTATAAATATTTTATCGTTAGAGGCACTTTTTTTATTTAAATTATCTTAATAATTATTTATATTATTATCACTTATATACAATTTGTAATACAGATATTTTCTTCGACAATTTTGATGTAGCCTAATCAAAATTTAAATGAATAATTTATTAAATATATAATTTTGTGTAGGTACAATGTACATACTAAGGTTAATAATATGTTTATGGTGATGAGTTGAATAGAGAAAGAGTAAGCCCCTTTGATTCGAAAATTTTAGTAATTAATATTAATTATGTATCAATATAAATTATAAACTATTTTTGATAATTATCCGAGTATAATAAATACTATATCTGATATTACATAATATGGTTTAAATTTTAGTAAAACCATTTTTAAAGATCATTATATCCATTGTATAAACATTTTAATAACTCTGAAACTATTCATTAGAACTTTGATTTTTAAACATCAATATTTTCAAGTAAATTATCAGCTAAATAATTGTCTGTAAAATAGTGGGTTTCTCATTTGAAAACTAGAAGTTTGTACCACCACAAGGCACTGGGTACTCCTTAAGTAGAACAAAAAATAATCCAAAAGACATAATAGTACACTTAAAATTCTAAAATGAATGCAATACGCTTTATTAGTGATAACGTTTTATCAGGGAGTTTCTACATATGCCGGATCCAAACATAGTATTGTCCCTATGCTAAATGCACGGAAAAATTTTTTAGCTATTTATTTTTATTAAATGTACTTATATTTAACATGATTTTTTGATATATTTAGATACATTATGATACAAATATTTGTAATAATACATTTAAAGTTTAAATAAGGAGACAGAATTTAAATAAATTTAAAAATTAATTTTGGCGCCAAAATCTTTGTACAGCAATAATAATAATAAAAATAATATCCTTTTTTATTTTACTCTTTGTTCTTATTTGCCTGATTTATTGTTGATTATTTTTTTAAATATGATAAATAAATAGTTGGGAGTTTTAAAAAATATTCTATTTTTTTTTTTAGCAATTATTTATTTTTTTTATTCACCATAATGTCTGCAAATAGTGCTATTAGTATGTTTGCGATATTTGATTATTTTAAATCAAATCCCAAACAACTAAAAAAGGGAGAACTTTCATTTAACGCTGGATACATTTGTAAAATAGTATACGACTCAGCCAATGGATTGATACAAGGTGAAGTAAAAGCAAGTATGAAATCAATCCAGTATAAAGTGAAAGTATGCAATATATTGTATTAATTATTATTAGGGCTCAGGACTTCTAGGAGTGCATGTTTTTAACTAATCATTAAAATCATAGCTAAGTAATACAGACATATGTTTCATGGCAATACAAGTTTAAATTTAAAATTTATAGTTGCATATTTTACATATTTGACCATTTTTTATTTTATAATAGCATATTTGACAATTATTTATGTGAATAAGTTTTTAATTCCCAACTTAAGAAAATATCTAATAGTTCAATGTAATACTCAAAGTAATAAGTACTAGGTATTTTAAAAATATACAAATATATTCAACTTGTTGTTTTTTAAAAAAATTTTATAATGTTTGTATTACATTTAAACAAGCTGAAAATATGAAAATAATTATCTCAGATAATTAATCAAATTTATCTATTTATGTATCGTATCCACAAATAGTATTATTATTTACTACAAATATTACTTTTTTTTAAATGCATATTTTAATAGCATATCAAGTGAATCTTTAGGGCATAAATGCATGCATATTTTAAGGTTTTTTAGGGCATGAAGTCCCTAGCCCTAATTATTATTATAGAACTTCTAAATTTTAATCATAGAAAACATTCTCTCATAGATATTTCTCAATGATGGAGTTATATGTGACAGTACGTGTACATGTCCTAGAGGATTGGTGATTTGTCATCATATGGCAGCTTTATGTTTGTTTGCTCATCATAATTGTAGTTCTACAGATAGTATTTGCTCTTGGAATGTGAGAAATAGTAATCTTGAAAATACTAAAACTATTAGTGATTTATATCCTGCTTGTTCATATAAAGCTACAATTTCTTTACCAAACAAAAACCAAAATAACTTTAAAAAAGCTTTAGAACAGTTAGGTACACCAATAGGTATGTCCTGGCTATTAAAACCTGAACCCAATGTTGAAGTGTTATTTCAACAATCACCAGTTGTATTAATTAATGATATAATTATATCAGATGAGTATAAATCATCAACAACAAAAACACAGCTTCTAGAAAATAAATTAAGTGTGTCTGATGAAATTATTTTAGAAGTAGCACAAGAAACAATTGGTCAGTCCAAAAACATTAAATGGATTACATATAAAAAGCACAGACTTACTTCAAGCATGTATGGAAATATACTTGCAGCATGCCATAAGAAAAAATATAATCCATCACTGTTTAAATCACTGAACAATGAATATATCACTACTGGTGTGCATGCTATTGAGTGGGGGCTTAATAATGAAGATGCAGCATTAAGTTTTCTCCAGAAAACTGAAAATGTGTTGATTCAAAAAACTGGATTATGGTTACATAAATGTGGATATCTTGGTGCATCCCCAGATGGACTTATAGGAGAAAATTGTGTAGTTGAGGTAAAATGCCCCTATAAATTCAGAAATAGTTTGCTATCAGAAGAAATAAGTAAAGACAAAACTTACATAATTTATAAAGAACATAATCAAATTCATGTAAACCAGAAACATAATTACTGGCACCAAGTTCAAGCACAACTATACTTTACCAGAAGACAAAAATGTATTTTTGTAGTTTGGACACCAAGAGAATCAATCATAGTTCATATATTTAAAGATAACCAATGGCAAAACAATATTGAAATACTTCAAAAGTTTTACTTTGAACAATATATTCCATACATTATATCAAATAAAATAATATAGCTTTATTCAAAATATTTTTTACAAATACCTAATTTTATACATTAAATAGTTCCTTCAGTTAATACTTTTAATTATTAAAAAAATAAATTTACATTTTATTTTGTATTTCTTTAATTAGTGGATACTGAAAATTAGTGAGCGATGCTACAACTTTAAAAACATAGTCAGCTTGGGATAACAGAGATGTAGGTATATGATCTAAAATTCTGTAACATTTTATTCTTTGAATAGCTCTCTCTACATGGATTCTAGCTTTAGCAATAGTTTCGGTAAGTAAAACTTGTTCTGGTGTGAACTGTGGAGTGTCCAGAAATGGAGGTATATTCAAGTATACATTTGGAGGTAAAATATCACGAATTAAAAATCCCTTGTCTGCGAGTATTAAATCACCTGGTTCCAATTGAGATAAAACACCACTTTTCAGTGTTATTGTTTTATCTGAAGTGGAACCTGGAAAAAAATCGCTTACAAATGTAACAACACCATTTGGTGCCACACCAATTAAGGTTTTCAATGTATGATAGTGTTTATAGCTACTAAAAGTGGCTTTTTGTGTAACCATAGACACTCTAGTAGTATCAGTTTTAATTTCTGTACAATCAAGAATAATTCTACAGTTAGTAAATGTGCTGAAGGAATTTGGTAGACATAGCTTATTTTTATTTTTTGATGGAATTTTAGACATAAATACTAAGAAAATGTTTTCATACAGAATATGGATCCAAGTCATAAAAATGTTTGTTATGGTTGCCTGACTACATTTAAATCGTTGGCCAAGATCTACATGTGGCAAATTAAGTCTTAGTTTCATTAAGGTAATCAACAATTGATCATGCATAGAAATATTTTCAACTTTCCATTTTAAATAATAATTTATCTCAATATTTTCACATATTACCATCAGTAAATCAAAGATTTTAGAATTGGGTAACCCAGTATATAACTTAATTAATTCATCATTACTTGAAATCAGTTCATAAGATAAGCACTCAGAAATTGAGGACATTTTTAATTTTAACTGTTCATTTTCTTTTCTTAGCAACAAAATTTCAGCTTCTAAGCATTTGTTGGTTTGACTAGACCTACAAATAGTAAGTATTTAACTTGTTAAACACAAAACATTTATTTATGCATAGTAATGGGTATCATACATTATAGATATAATATTTTATTAGACCAGTCCAAAAAAATAAACAATTTTGCTTTGATTCCAATCATTAGTGTTTGAAATATTAATTTATATTAGGTATTTGATATTTTGATATTTATTTAAAATTTAAATATAGGTATTTCAAAGGATTATAACTTGATAAAATATGTATATTGTATAGGTAATATACAATTTTGCTAATTAATTTAATAAATGGTCTTATAATATAATATTATATTTAGTATTTGTATTTATACATAAACATAATAGTTACTAACTGGAGGAGTTGATTCTTTAAATCAAGTATGTTTAATTCAACAATTTCTGATGATGGTTGTAATGTATGTAGTATTCCATGATAATTAGTTTTAAGGTTATGTTTTTATGATATACTCTCTTGCTGAGTATTGTAATGTGTATTGAAACAACTATGTCTAATAAAGTGAATAATTAATTAATCTAATGTAATGTGTTAATTATTAGTACTCGGTACACCACATTGGCGACGAAGATAATTCGAGTACGTATGTAAGTAATTCCGTATTTCCGTGTAGTGTTAATTACTTTATAATGGACGGAAACGCTTCGAATCAGGTCAGTCCACGTGTTTGCACAGGGCAACAAATGGGTCAATTGACAGAATTTAAGCTCAAAGAAGATGATTTTAATTCTTGGATTGAGAGATTTGAATTGTATGTGATGCTTAATGAAATTAATTTGCATAAAAAACAATTATTATTCTTAACATTGTTGGGTAACGATGGGTATGCATTACTGAGAGATTTATGTACACCTAGTAAACCCATTGAAAAGAAATATGATGATCTCAAAAAGTTGCTTACAGATTACATAAATCCGAAACCGAATTTAATTACTGAAAGGTACAAGTTTAAAGAACGCAGACAGGCTGCAAATGAAACCATTATTCAGTTTATTACGGGCCTTAAAAAAATGTCTGAACATTGTGAATTTGGAACTGTGTTGGATGATGCATTGAGAGACCAAGTTATTTGGGGAATCAGAGATAGTAATATAAAGAAAAGACTATTATCCGAAGACTCTTTAACTTTCAAAAAATGCATTGAACTGAGTTTGGCTATGGAGAGTGCTAACAATGACATTTCAAAGATGGAACATCATGAAGCAGTAAACTACCATACAGCTTCAAAGAAGAAAAATACCAAGTTCCTGACCAAAGTCAAGCAATCATCATCGAATAATAGTGGCAAAACTGGTGGAGAATCAAACATGAAAGGTACAAAAAGAAATTGGGTATGCTATTGCTGTGGGAAGAGTGGACATACTAAACCATCATGTAAGTATATTAGTTATAAGTGTTCAATTTGTAACAAGGTCGGTCATTTAAAGAATGTCTGTAAGAATAAAGAAAAAAATGTTAATAATGTTGACCTTGATAATGTAGATTTGAATTTGAATAGTTTGTTTAATTTAGAAACTAGAAATGTAAGTTTTGTGCAACCTTTTTGTCTTAAACTATTAGTAGATAATGTAACCATAGAGTTTCAAGTAGATACGGGTTCAGCGGTATCGGTTATGTCTGTGAAAGATTTTGATAAATTTAAATTGGGTTGTGTGGAGGATTTGGAGAGAACTGATGTTAATTTAAAAGCATATAATGATTCAATAATTATACCAATAGGAATTTTAAAGGTCAAGGTTAAGTACAAAAATCAGTGGAAGTCATTAAGTTTGTATATTGTAATGGATGGAGGACCACCGATTATTGGCAGACATTGGTTGATCGAGTTAGAGATATTACCATTAAAATTAAATTTTCATTCCTTATCTCAACAAGATATTATACAAAAGTATCCTTCTGTTTTTAATGAGGAATTAGGATGTTTTAAACATAAAACTTTTAAATTGTATTTAAAAGAAAACACTATTCCTGTGTTTTGTAAACCTAGAGTTATACCTTTTTCTCTTAAGGATAGTGTGAGTAAAGAATTGGAAAGACTAATTAAAGCAGAGCTGTTAGTTCCTGTGGAATCAAGTGATTGGGCTACTCCTATAGTTCCAGTAGTTAAACCTGATAAATCTATAAGGTTGTGTGGGGATTATAAGGTTACTTTAAATAAATATCTGGAAGTTGATAGATATCCGATACCTAGAGTAGTAGACTTAATAAGTGCATTCCAGGGAGCAATTGTATTTTGTACATTAGATTTATGCCAAGCATATCAACAGTTGTTACTTGACGAAGAAAGTCAAAAGTTAACCACAATTTCTACTCATAAAGGGTTATACATGTTCAAAAGATTACCATATGGAATTTCATCTGCACCGGGTATGCTGCAAAGGGAAATGGAAAAGTTACTTTGTAATATACCAGGTACAGTTTGTTTTTATGATGATGTAGTAGTATCAGGTAAAGATTACACAGAAGTAAATAATAGACTTGATAGTGTTTTGAAAAAGTTGAATGATGCTGGCTTAACTCTTAAAAAAGGTAAATGTAAGTTTTTCAGTGATAATGTTACATTTCTTGGTTATCATATTGATAAGGAAGGACTGCACATACCTAAAGAGAGAATCAAAGCTATTACAGAAGCCCCAATCCCTAAAAACGTTCAGGAAGTTAAAGCTTTTTTGGGATTAGTAAATTATTATGGCAAATTTATTAAAAATATGTCTTTTAAAGCAGGTGCTTTGTATGCATTACTAAAAAATAATGTTAAATTCCATTGGGGGGTGGAACAAAAATTAGCTTTCAATAAAATCAAAGAATCAATAGTATCTGAGAATATACTTGTACATTATAATAGTAGTTGGGAGTTAATAGTTGCAAGCGACGCTAGCCCAATTGGCATTGGTGCGGTTTTGTCGCATAGATTACCTGATGGATCGGAAAAACCTATTGCCTTTGCGTCTCGTACATTAACAGATTGTGAAAAGAAGTATGCACAAATCGATAAAGAAGCTTTGGCTATAGTTTTTGCTGTTAGGTATTTCCACCAATATGTTTTTTGGGCGGCAATTCATTTTAAGAACTGATCATAAACCGTTAGTGAGTATTTTTGGAGAAAATAAAGGGATACCAGTTATGGCTGCACATAGGCTTCAGAGATATGCAGTGTTTTTATCAGGGTACTCATATAAAATTGAATTTATTAATGGGGTGAATAATGGTAATGCTGATGCCTTATCTAGATTACCTATCAAAGATTCGGATAACATTAATGATGCTGAGAGTGATAATTTTTTTATTAATTTAATAATGACAAATATAAAATCAATTACTGATTTAGATATTTGTACAGAAATTAAGGAAGATAAAGTGCTACGTGAAGTTTATTTTAGGGTATTATCTAATAAATGGCCAGATAAGATCAAAAAAGTAAAGGATGAATTAAAGCCTTATTTTAATCGAAAAAATGAATTAACCATTGAAGTAGGGTGTTTGTTATGGGGACATAGAATAGTAGTACCTGGTAAATTCCAAAAGGAATTATTAAATGAGTTACATCATACGCATATGGGCACGGTTAAGATGAAGTCTGTGGCTAGGTCATATATCTGGTGGCCTGGTATTGATTATGACATACAGAACATCACAAAAAGTTGTGTTGCTTGTTTAGCTAATAGTAATAATCCACCTAAAAGTGTATTACATAGTTGGCCCTGGCCAGAAGGACCATCACAACGTATACATTTAGATTTTCTGGGACCTGTAGATGGTAAAATGTTCATAGTGATAATTGATGCTTTTTCAAAGTGGTTATATGTTAAACATTTACTTAATATTACTACAGTATCAACTATCAAAGTGTTAAGGGAATATTTTTCTATTTGGGGAATTCCAAAAAAATTAGTCACTGACAACGGACCTTCTTTATGTTCTTATGAAATGGAAGAGTTTTTAAAAATTAATGGTGTTACACATATTAAGACTCCACCATATAGTCCTTCGACTAATGGAGCTGCAGAAAATGCAGTCAAAACCTTTAAAATGTTTCTTAAAAAGTGTGCAAAAAATTCAGATATAGAAGACAACATAAGTAAATTTATTCTAGCATACAATAGTACAAATCATTGTTCAACTGGGGTGAGTCCTGCAGAGTTACACATTGGTAGACAGTTGAATATAGCATTGGATAGGTTAATAGTCAAGGCAAAATATAATTATACAAAAAGCTTAGAAAGAGCCAAGGAAAATTATAAGGGTGGTAGAACAAAATCGTACGAAATTGGAGATGAGGTTATGTGTAGGAATTATGGAGAAGGGAATAAGTGGATACAGGGAAAAATTATACAACAATTATCACCTGTTACATACTTAATTAAAATTATTAAGGGTAACATTTATAAGCGACATTTAAACCAAATAATTGATTGTATGAATAAAAATGGAACAGAAGTAGAAATTAATGGAGATTTATTAGAAGAATTACAAAATGCTGATAATAATAAGGGTAATATTAAAGAACAAATAGTTATAAGTGAAAGTGTTAAAGAGGCAGAAAAAGAAGTAGAATTGGAAACAGAGGATAAAGTTGAGGGGGTGGAATTGAGGAAAAGCCGTAGGGTTATTAAACCTCCTGTTCGTTTAGATTTATAGACTATTGAATGTTAATTTATTATTATTATTATTTAATTATAATGTTCAAATTATTTAATAATTAATATGTACAATATTACTTATATTATTACTTATATTATTTTTTTTATTATTATACAATTAATATTATATTATATTCAATAATTTTATATGAAATGTAATTCTTATGTAAGTCGGGAGGACTGTAATGTATGTAGTATTCCATGATAATTAGTTTTAAGGTTATGTTTTTATGATATACTCTCTTGCTGAGTATTGTAATGTGTATTGAAACAACTATGTCTAATAAAGTGAATAATTAATTAATCTAATGTAATGTGTTAATTATTAGTACTCGGTACACCACAATGGTGTTTGGGTAATTGTGCTACAAGTGCTAGTGCTAGTGCTAGGTCCATTGTCATCAGAATGGCAAGCAATTTTGGTTCTTTTTCTTTTTTCTGGTGATTGAAAATTAGAAAATGCATTTTTCCTATGATCTAATATTTCAGGACCATTTTTTTTGTCTCCATTTCTGAAATGACAACCACAGATTCTAGCACCAGGTCCAGGTTCAACATCTCTTCTGTACACAAATAATTTTGTTGTTTATATACCTAATACTTATATACCTACTTGAAACTACTGAAAATTTACTACTTTACTACTTTGTTATAAAATATAAATGTTAACAAGAATTTTATAAAATATAAAATAAAGTTTTATACTTCACTAATTTAATCCATCTACGCCTCTCTTTAGTTTCAACAGGAAATTTAAAGAAACTACATTTGTGTTTTTGGTTATTATGAGTACAATTAAATGCCCAACACAGCATGACTAATGGTCAATTTTATTTAAAATAGTAATCACTAATAATACTATGTAAAGGTGCAACAAATAATTGCCTAATTTCATTTAATGTGCTCAAACTTTTTGTCCGGCTATAATATTATAATAATACTATAATATTATAATTATAACAAGGTTAGGTTAAATTATAACAGGGATGTATGTATAATATTTCCCGCCAAATTTGTTTTTCTGATTTATTTAAATTTCTGTACATATTTTAGAGAATCCAATATTTTAGATTTTTTATAATGACCTAATTTAACGTTTTTGACTAAGATACATAACTAAATCAAAATAGTTTTATTTAAAAAAAAATGTTTAGTTATAGACCCATGTATTAGATATAGGGACTTCGATTTGTTTGGATCCGGCTTATCTATAATCTCCTTGGATGACGTCACACTAATAAAGCGTATTCAATGAAAAAATGGAGGTGAGCAACCTCAAATCATCCATAGATAATAAAAATCTATACATAATAAAAAGAGTTATAATTAACAATAGAACAATCGTGAGTGGAATATTTTTAAATCCATAGTTTAACGGTTTTAGTGAAGAAGTCAAATTAATAAATTTATGCAAATAATATCGCTTTGATTAGGAATCTATATATTTACCTTCGAGGTCAGCATTGCTATCACCAACAATTGAATACTAGGTAGTTTTAAAATGTCCCATAGTAATGAATAGTTTTGAACAATGTTGAGCTTTACATGGTCGTCCTCTAATCTGTTATCTTTTTCTTTTTTAAAAATTGCAATCAATGTAGTTATTAATATAAATAGGATACCCCAAACATAGAATAGACCTATAGAAATTAAGAATTAGTACATTTTTTAGATTTTGACAATCGGTTTTTTATTTGCCACTAAATATTTACATAAATCAGTTTTAATCGCTTACTTTTCATAGTAAACACTCCTCCCATATCTGGACTAATTCTTAAGTACTTGTTGCCGAAGTCTTCTGACGTCATCAAAACGGAAAATGCATAACTTATCATCCAGCCCATCACTAGACCAGTTGCATTGCATGTAGATGCATAGCCTACGTTATTCCTGTGCGTTATATAAATGCAACACAGGTATTATTTAAGATGGTTTATATTAAAATAATTCAAAATAATGAAAAAGTGACCAATAACACTAACTTCTTGAGCATTGTCAGTGCCCAACCGTCGACGACTATGTCTTGCGTGGTGCCCAAGGTTTTCATGATGAAGAATACTGTTACCAATTTTGTTATGTCTGGTCTACGTGTTTCCGGCAACCATTCATCAATATTTCCGGCCATATAAATAAAACATGCTCCTGTTCAACACAAAGGTTTTATAATATCGGTTATATAATATGCTTTAAAGTATCTGGGTTCGTAAAATACACATTCTAACAATAAACAGATAAATGCAGCCAAATAGCAGATACTACGCAAATCGTTAAAGGCAATCATTAACTAGTTAGATAATTTTTTAATACATTTATGGCAATAACTATAGTAGGATTGACAGTTGAAATGAATCTCAGTTGATTTTAAAATTATCCACCAAGTTTATGATTTGTTAACTTCTAACTTATCGATTTTGTTTTTTTTTAATTAACTGGACTTGAGTTAATTATTTTAATTCACTTGCACATCTTTGCAAAGAATAACGCAATAACGAGATTCTCCCTTGTTTAAATAAAGTGCGTAACAGAGACATTTATAATAATTCATATTTATACACGCACCAATTGTATATTGAGCCGGTATGAGCCATGATTTTCGTCTTCCCATCTTTTGCACGTACAGCGCATCTACCAAAGGGGCCCACATTAGTTTTAAGCTATCCGGCCATGAAACTAAACTGAATATAGCCTGGTACAAAATACGAACACGTTTATATTAAAACGGTAAAGTATACAATTACGTAAACTTCGATACAAGTCAATATTAAACATAATTAATACAATTCTACTCGCACGTGTACGCAATTTTGATGTTGAATCAGATATTTACTTGATCTTTGTAAGAAACATTTTTGTTGCTTTGCAGAAGTATCGGAATTGCCAATGCTAAACCATATGGTATGCCTTGCATCGTATACAGTAATAACAACAGGAAAAAATTCAACCAATCTCCTTTCAAATTTGGTTTCTCGGCGGAATTTGAATCATCAACAACTACCCCTTCTGTGAAGTTCTCTAGTTCAGCTTCAAACTGTGATACCGTAGTCATATTTAAGGTTTAGCGTCATATAGTACTAACCACATAACGCACATATACTGAGTGTAACAAAAAATAATTAAGCAAAACTATGAAAGTAAACAAACTCGTTATGCACAAAATATGGTAAATTATTCTGTTGTAATGTGAGTACATTCAATTAATATTACCTGTATTACCTTATAAGCCTTATAAGGTGGGATACTAGTATAATCACTTTTCAATATTCGTTTCCTCACTACCTTGTTATGTATGAATGTCTAATGGTTTTTACATTGGCTGTAGAACAATATTGTCTATGCTATAATATAGTATTTTATTGGGTCGGTTAGCCGACTCCTAATACGTTGATGAATAATGATGATAATAATCATGGTTGGGATTTTCATATTTCTTATGAGATGCTTAAAAAAAAGCAGAGTAAGCTAAAAATGTGTTTAATGATACAGAGAAATCAAATTAAAAATTTTGCTTTTTTTTTGCATTTTTTACGATTTTTTAGTTTTTACTGCTTTTTTTTGGGTTTCTTGAGACTTTTTTGCATTTTTACCTGTTTTTGAATCAAAATCTGTCAAAATTTTATGAAATTATATTTTATTAAACGTGTTTTTAGATTTTTGTCAATTGAATTATCAAATAAATTGTAAATGTACCTTTAGATTAAGTAAATAGGCCGATTACGATGATGCAACGCCGTACAGCGTTAATATATAGGTATAATATAATACTACGATAATTTCGTATTAGGTATTTGGTTCTAATTTTTGTTATGTGCTAATTTTGTTGGGTTTATTTTTTTGTCGATTTCTACTGCGATTATCAACGTTGTATTATAGTCAATTCATTTTATATAGTCCGTCTCGTGTGTCTGTACTCGTGTGTTACGTTGTATTTTCGCCGTTTGTGTGTAGTAACTTTGTTTTAAAATGCCAAAAGTTAAATCATGTCTTTCGTGTAAACTCGATAATTTTGTATCCGAGTTTGGCGAAGAAGTGTTTAAGGTAGATGACAATGTATTATTTTGTCAATTATGTGAGTGTAAAGTGAACAGTGAAAAAAAATGTAACATAACTCAGCACTTAAAAACAGATAAACATATTAAAGCAACGAAGCTTAATAAATTTCCTTTTTTTTTTTCATATTTTGTTGTTTTTATTGCATATTTTTAACGCATATTTGGCGATAGTTAAGGTCATATTATAGCGCATATTTATGCAATTTTTTTTCCAATTCAATATAGTAAGTACATACAAATTTGTAATGACACTGAAAAATTTGCTGGGCTTACCAATAACACATATTCTTGTGGCCGCCGGCGGCTACACGGTGGTCAACGTGATAAATATTGGGCTTGTGACAATTAATCTCTCGATTTAAAACCACATGCTATTATTCTAAATCATTAATTACCTTAAATTGCCCTTATAGTTATATAAATTGGTATGCCAAGAAGTACATAGACATTAGCAACCATAAAAAAAACTTTTTTTTTGGTCGTAAAACCAAAAAAGGAAAAACCTGGTGTCGTCGATTTAAATACTAGTAAATGAGATAAAAAAAACCAACAGTAAAAATATGAAATGGATATTAGTACCTACTGAACATATTCAATTTCAACCTCCTGAAAGTGCCAATTAGGTCCAATTTTCTTCAAAAAACCTCCATCGAAGTTGATGATCAGAGCATTTTTCTACTAGAAAAATTGAAGTTGTACAAGAACTTTCAAATACCTCCCCTAAAATTATTAGACTGAACCAAATAAAAATAAAACAGTACCTATTAAATTTCAATGAGTCCCCCACCTATATTGTGAACGCCATGTGACAGTTTGGGGCACTGGGCCTAGGTCCAGTATGGCGTTGTTACCATGCATGTTGTGTTAGTCTCAAGTTAGAAATTTCGTAACCTCGAAGAACGGTTAACAAATGTTAAAGAATTCAACTACGTAAAATGTACTAAATAGTATATTTTTTTTCTATTTTCTACATATACCTATATTTACATATATTTTTCAGATTAAGTTAAACTAAATTACTCTAATTGAGTATGTTGATACAATAATATACCAAATCTACTTACAATATTTATATTATTTTTGAAAGTTACATAACATGGTTATTTATATAATATAACATAAATTATTTTAAATAATATTATATAAAATAGTCTATATTTATTTGTATAAAATATCTTGTATTTGTTTATATTTATTGGTATTTTTTTCAAACAATTAATTCTGTTAACACTACGTCACTACCTAAACATTTTTCGGGGTTTATTGAAAATAAAATGTATTTGTCCTGTATGACATTAATCTTATTATAATATTATGAAATCAGTAAAAGCATAATATCTTATATACAAAATAGACAATTTCGCTATAATGTTGTGAATAATATAAAAAATTCTTGAAAGTATTCACCTACGTGGCTACGTCATTACTCATTACCTATTCATAAATCATTAGAAAATTGAAGTTTCATGTTCAAGGTTTTATAGGATATAGTTTGTACCTTCATTTCATTTTCTTGGTCTCTTTATATTGACCGACTAATGAAAACGGCCCTTGATAATGATTGAAGTATGATAAGTATTGATAAGTATGAAGAATGTAATGAAGTAATGAAAGTAATGAAAGTAATCAAAAATATCACTTTAAAGATTTATTAATATTCAAAAAACTAAACACATAAAATCGCCCATTTATAAATACACTAAATTTCAAAAAAAAAATTTTATATTGGTAAATCATCGTCTGAAGCGAAGAACTTTTACAGGTATAAATTATACCGTATAATATAGGCCAACGTTCCTCAACCTGTGGTACGTGAAAAAAAAAGCGTAATGGCGGAAAAAATTACAATTTGTGTATTTTAAATGGTTTGTAATTTGTGAAATATTTAATAATGTGGGAACTTACATTCGCCCGCACAGCTGGACACTGGATTTTATCTTATCGGGTTACGTAACGTTGTTCAATACAATGTCAATCATTTGTCTATTAAAAATCCATTAACCATCTTTATCTCATATACATCACTCTCTGTTAGTTTGATATCGAAATCTATTCGAAAGCGTAGAAGGGCTTTTGCTTTGCTATCCTCTTACTGAAGCACAACAGGTGCAGATATTTTCCATGCTATTACTTCATCGAAAAGAGAATAATGTGGTCAAAATGTTGTGGCTTAAGTTACTCTTCAAAACAGTACAACAGTAACAATATTCCAAGTTACTGACAAAATAGAATCTTTTGTACAAAAGTTAAAGTTGTGGAAGTCGTTCAAGACGTTCGAAGTTCAAGTTGTTCAACATTTGAATGGACTCAAGGCGGCTTTTAATAAATACTTCCCAAAATGTGAAAAAGGAGACCACTGGATAGCATTCCCTTTCAGTGAAAAATATTTCGAATCTGCAGTTTTATCAGTACGAGAAAAAGAAAAACTTATTGAACTGAAGACGAATTCTTCACTTGAGGTAACATTTGAAAAAAAATCTCTCATCGCTTTTTGGGCTGACGTAAAAGAAGAGTATCCTGAGCTTTCAAACAAAGCATTTAATGTTCTGCTGCCGTTCACGAATACTGTATTGGTGGAGGACCTTTTCGGGCTTTTCGTCGTACACGTACATTAAAAATAAGTATCGTAATAGACACTCTGTGAGTTCAGATTTACGAGTTTACTTATCATCCAAGGAGCCAGATTTCAAAAAATTATGTGCCATCAACAAGCACAAGGGTCTCATTAAAATTAAATTGTAAAGTTTATATTACTTATATATATATATATATATATATGTACATTGTATAGCTAATTAAATTAATTAATAAATATTATTTTCAAATTTCCCATCATCGAACTTATTTCATAATATCTTATTTGTGTTGTGTGTGAATATATAATAAATTTACATTTGGGGGTACGTAAAGCAGTGGTGAGAGGTCAAGGGGTACGTAAATGAAAAAAAGGTTGAGATACGCTGAGATAGGCAATTACGATGAGCCGGGCCCAATGACGTCCCGCGGCTATTCTACATTTCTTAATATCTCTTAACGTAATCATTTTTTCTTTTTTGTAAGTTCTTTTTTGCTACTACCAATATTATATTTTTTATCAACTACCTATTTAAATTGACTATACTTGTCTTGCTTATTTATGCATTATTATTATTAGTATGTATATTGTATTCATGTATGACATAAATTATTATGCATTTTACTAAAATATTTAGATTTTTCACTAGCAAATTTTAACCCTACAAATATTAACAAATAAATATAATATAGAAAAATAGGTATTTTAGTTTTTTTTCTATCCTACTCCAGGACCACCGACAAATTATGAAAAACCGCTAAAAATGGGATTTTAATTTCTAAAGCTTTGTTTATCACTATAGAAACGAATAAAAATTAATAATACCAATAATTTATTATATTTATTTATTAATTCAACTTACAGGCTATAATAAATAATAAAAATATATAAAATCCAGACTAACAAACCATCTCCGCTCAGAATCATTTTTCTTATACAATGATAATATATCATTGAATTCAAATTTAATACAATCCATTATATATTGACCCACTTGCAACCTACTGTATAGCAGAGCGACATCCACTTACCAGCTTTTTTTTTTAAACTCATTTTCAAATTATTTATTTATATTAAAAACCATTTTACCGAACATAACAAATTATCTACTGAAACTGAATCAACTAATACCTTATAAATTGGAATAAATCAGACAAATTGTGCAGATGATAAGCATATATTATTTTAAAAATCTCAAAAACCACAAATTAACGTTTGCTAAATTGTATAATGAATTTGATTTTAATGTTAAATTGAATAAATATTCAAAATCTTGGTAATCATTAATATTTATTTTATATAATTAATTAAAAGTTAAACTTATAATAGAACCTTACAATTAAAATTAGTAAACACTACCCATATACATTATACTATTTATACTGTCACGAAGTGAATGACCCTAAATTAGGGTAACCGGTTTAATAGTTATTCATTTTATGGTTAAATAAAACTTCTTGATTCCATCATATTATATTTGATAGATCATAGATGAAACATTTCTAAAGAACCCAATAACAATTATTGATATAATCATATATAATACTAAAATAATAAATAAATTACAATAGACATTTAGGCTCTTGAAATGCTCATCACTATGACTAGATGGACATAGATCAATATACATTTATTTCATTTTCTTGGTCTCTTTATATTGAAAAACCAATAAGAACTTCCCTTAGTTTGAACATTTTTAAGGATATTTCTGAAAATACAAAACCAAATGATTCCGATGATGGTTCACAGCTGTTTCTACGTAATACGCATTTACTATAACAACGCAAACACCTCCAATTGTTTTACAACAGCATTTGAATTAAAATTGTGTTAATTTAAATCACTTATTAATTTATAATTAGTTATTACTCTAAATAGGTACTCATCTAAGTTGTCAATAAATTTATTTGTTGCAGTTGTTTTGAAGTTTGTAATAATTAAATTGTTTTGTGTCATTGTGGGAGTGAAGTTTTTTCTTCGTTGTCTTTGTATTTTGCATTCGCTCATGTTATTATTTGCTGCAACTAAGCTTACGTTTGTTTTGGAGGTACCTAGTGATTATACGCGTATTTATTACATTTTGTGTTTCTATTTCGAAAACTGAGGGTGTTTCTGTATTTTGAGATAGAGTCGGTGAGACAGGTGAAGCGGATGAAAAGGCTAATTTTTTTTTGTTTTTTCATTTTTTTTGTCGTTAGCCGTATGATCGCAATGTTGCTCTATAGGTAAGTTAAACTGGTTTTGGATGTCATTAAATTCTTGATTATTTTCGTGTGCTATTGCCTATTTCCATTGGGTTATGTAATGTGCTGCTGAATGGTTGTACAGAGTGTTGCATATTGTCTGTTGTATTAGAAATTTGTTTTTGGGGAAATTTGTTTTGAGATTCTTTTGAGGTTTCAGTTGGTTTTTTTGGGCAGTTTGTGGATATATGTCCTCAGGGCCGGACTGGGCAGTTGGGATACCTGATGTTTTTAGATGGGCCTGTTGTTTGAATTGGGTCGCTTGTACGCGTAGGGACATAGACATAGACGCATTTTCTAATGCAATTGTATTAGAAAACTATTTAGTATTAAGAAAATTCCTCAAATTAGATATTAAAAAATGTATAAATTGTCAAAAATAGATGCTTGTGTGTTGTATCATATTGTTGTCTTCGTTAATCGGTATCCCTACCTTATCGTAACCCACCGCCTAAAATGTGCGACAATAAATTATCATCACACAAACTCTCACCTATTCCGGTGCCACCGTTGAGGCTGAACTAAGGAATACTAATATAATTATGGTGGACACACTTTCGTAAAAGAGCTCAAACATTAACAAATTGCGTAATATGTATTAATACGTATTCCGGAGTCCAAACATATGTTTTTTGAATAAAAATGATAACATTTCTTTGTACCTACTAACCAATTTTTAATTTATAATAATAATATTAAGTGTTCAAATTCTCAAAATATTATACAATTATTTTATATGAAAATATATGTTTTTAGGGTTGTTTTTATAGGTATACCTAGGTCGGCCTATTTTTTTTATTTTCTCAGTAGACATTTTTGACCCAGTCCGGCTCTGTATGTCCGGAAGTTTTACATATTATAAAACACAGTACAGAGTCGTCAGAAAAGAAAATTCTATGATTAGTGTTATCGTAATTTATCAACATTGAATCAGGCAGTTAGATTAAATTTTCGGCTAGGTACTAGGTATAAACATTTGAGTATTTGACGTCAGAAACTAAGTAGGTACTACCTTATGTAAGTAAAGCATGTTATGTTTTATTACATTTTATACACTTTTGAATTAAACGTTTTTCGAATTATTTATTAATAATGAAAACTATTTTTCATGCTTCAACTAATTCTAATAAGTAAATTCAGGGTTGACTATATTTTTAAAAATCTGATTGTTCTACACATCTATAATCAAAAAACAAAAATAGGAAATAATGTAAATACAAATTGAATAATTGTTATTTTAAATACCTACTTATTTCAACACCAATAAATTGTTTAGATCTAAAAACATATAGATAAAGACTGAGAAGTGTAGGTATACCATAAGATGAACATTTCAAAAAATGTATCTGTTTCGTCTATTTATAATCGTTTATACTATAATTTATAATGTTAAATTAAATTCAGTATCATTTTTGAATATTTTTCTTATGCGTATGCTAGCCTATCATGAAACAACTACGTGCACACATACCTAGTACAAATTTCTCGACTTAATACTTGAAATTTAACATAATAAACATAATAATCATCTGTCATTGCTTGTATATTTATCAACTTATTATATTTGAATTTCTTATGTTTTTTAGATTTGGTGTAGAGCAATTATTCTAGTGACCTAAAGAACATTGTTTAAACGTTAGGAAATTTATCATTACAATACCGACCGGACATTTTACGAATTTTTAACCACAAATTAATTGTGGTTTTGTCAAAATTAGTACTTTAAATGATTATAATTTATAAATAATAATCGTGCCTATGTACGTTAGTACTTAGTTAAATATAATTAGTTAAATAATTTATCTACCTAGATACTTGAGTAGTTGAGTTAATCATTTTCATTAACTTGCCCACCTTTGCAAATCATAAAGCAATCTAAAGAGATACTTCCTCGTTTGAATAAACATGTGTTTTATATTTATTTTAATATTGAACATTGAATATTGAATATTGAACCGGTATAAGCCATGATTTTCGTCTTCCCATCTTTTGTACGTACAGCGCATATACCAAAGGGGCCCACATTAGTTTTAAGCTATCCGGCCATGCAACTAATTGAATATAGCCTGAAACAAAACTAAAATAAAATATTTTACCTATCTGTATTTTCTTCAATTTCTTCAGAACGTTGAGGAGGGTTAAATCCTGGTTATGTACTACCATGACCGACAAAAGACTCGATGCTACATAAATTTACGATGAATGACCCAATTAAAAAAACAAATTTTATGATGAAACTGTTTATTGTTTCGGAAGAGATGCAAGACGTTTACAACTTTTTGAGAATCAATAAAGTTAAATTCACCTAATCACCTGTATGTACATTGCATAAACAGGTTCTACTTGTAAGTTGTAACTTGATAAAATATGTTGTGTTATGTTTATGTTCAGTGTTCATGACCGAGATTATTTTCTATGTTTTTCGAAGACGGAGTCTTGTCTTCTTATCTATGAAACATCACAAAACATGAAATATTGTAATGACTCTTTTTTCAATAATTAAAACATTATTTAAAATAATGCAAATATTAGCCACAATACCAGTCACCACAGTTAGTGGTTAACGAATAGATATTGAGAAGATTCAAAAATTTTTGATACTGACTATGTGCCAGGAACATTTGAGTAGATGGTCCAGTCATAGATATTCATAAAGAAATCCTGTAATAAAATATTCATGAAGTAATAAAAATATTTTCAAGGACATCACCTAGAACGGCTAGAACTCTGGAAGTATGACAGAATATTGGTCAAATTATATTTAAGTTCATTTTTAAAACTACCAATATTATATTTTTTATCCAACTACTTGTCTTGATTATTTATGCATTAAAAGTGTATTATTTATTATTATATTATTATTATTTGTATGTATCATGTATTCATGTACGACATTATTGTACATTTTTCTAAAATATTTAAATTTTTCACAAGCAAATTTTAATCCTATGATTATTATTTATTAATATATAAATATAATATGAATGGCAATTTTTTAAAAGGGACCCTTGTACATTTTCAACTACTTTTCAGGAGAAACAAAAAACAGTTATCCTTTATTTCTATTTGAGTAATAAGTACATAGGTACATGGGTATTTTTTAACAAACTATGAAATATTTCATAATAATTTTGCACAGACAAGATAATACGAAATAAGTATTTTTTAGCACAAAACTATGTGTTTACATAAGAGGATGAATAATATACAATAAAACTATTTTTGTCAAAAATGTAACTTGGGTCCCTTTTAACAAATTGCCATTCATATAGTAAAATATTATGTATTTTAGTTTTTTTTCTATCCTCCTCCCGCCCTTTTTTTTCATTCCTAGACTGATATCACTCAGATGCAGGCGCTGTTGCACAATAGTCCGACCAACAGTATTTTCATCAAGTGCAGGCAGACATTATAGAGACAGGTAGGTCATTAAATTTACAATAAATTTAAATAATACAGATTGATTTTTGTTGACCGTTTTTATTTAACATTAAATTGAAAACAATTTTTAAAGTCAATTTTTAAGTTTTGTAACAGTAATAGTGCTATTAGGTACAGTATTTAGTCTTGTTTTTTGACATTTTTCTTATAACTTAGAAGACAAAAATCCGAGCCGAGATATATAATTATTAGTATAAGAAAATTTTATATTTCATTTATTCTAACATGACCATAGAGCAATAACGTATATGCTACATACTGTTGGCCTGTTTTTATAACAATATTATATTTAATTTAATTAATAAGTATCCAACATAGATATCACCTTGCAGGCGATTATTTTTATCAATATTCTTATACAGCATACTTATAATATTCAAAGAATCAGAATATTATAATTTATTGACTAAGGCCTACATCAAAATTTCAATGTAGAAGGTAGTTTCATTTTTTTTTTCAACATAAATCCAGTATAGTTTGGTAAAAAGTAACAAGTATATTGATTGCATAACTACATTTAAAGAAATTACACATAAACACTAAAAGAAATATTAAATAGGTTTGTTGAATTAACCACCGTTAGGTTGGTTAATTTGAGTGGGATCTTCAAATACAGGTGGTTGAGGTCTGAATTGTTCGGCTGACATGTGCATAAAAAATAATCCAAACCCTTCAATCATTGCCAATAGTAAACCTCCAAAAACAGCACTGGCTGTCATAGCTGGTATTCCATTACGTGCTGCTAATATACCACCGGTCAAAGCACCGCTGGCAATAGAATTCCACGGGTCTT
The DNA here is from genome assembly GCA_949089665.1 of Macrosiphum euphorbiae. Lineage (NCBI taxonomy): Eukaryota > Metazoa > Arthropoda > Insecta > Hemiptera > Aphididae > Macrosiphum > Macrosiphum euphorbiae. Next base: position 141,798,166 of record CARXXK010000001.1, on the reverse strand, counting down.
CTTTTTTCCTGATGGCCACTAGTGAACAATCAATGGTTGAAAATAATCCTCCCCATATTGCAAAACTACCACCTATGTTGGGTGCTTTGGTTGCCACAGAATGAAAAGCTCCCTAGAAAATACACAAATATGTGCACTGTTAATATACTGACTAAAATAATAGAATTAAATTCATATAGATTAAATAAAACAAATTGGTTTATTAATAATTAGTTACCTAACATATAAATTGAATATCAAACATTTTTATTAAAAATATCAACTTTGGCACTTGAAGTTTATATTGGATATTAGATGATTGTATTGTTAGAAAAACAGTGGAAATACAATTCTAATAATATTTTTGCTATAGAAAATGTAATAATTTAGGTATTTTATTGTTAATTAGGAGTTTAGATCTTGTACCGATATCATTTTTATATCTATTGGTCTAAGAAAATTGTATTCATACAATATACGATAGATACACAAAAATATACTTTGCTTTTAATTTTTTTTGGCCAAAGAACGTTGTAAAATTAGTAGTAATACTTCGATCTTAGACTTTGAGGATAGTTTCTTGTACTAGATTGGATCTAGTAGGTACGTTGAAAAGAAAAATATCTAGTGATCGGAAATTTTTTTTAAAAACAATAAGGAAAAAGGAATATTTATGCAAAACCAATATTATTTTGCACATGCTCTGTTCACAACTTAACCTAGCATGCATCAACTTAGGAGAAAGCAGCAACTGCCTCATTGAGTGTCGAGCTTCTAGCAGTAACGGCACAAGACTAAAAATCAAACAGCAACGAATAGTATATGTTATAACTAAGGTCCACATTCAAATGCTCTAAAAACTGTGAAAAAAACTACATAATGGCTAAAAGTCCATAAAAAATTAATTTTACCCTTAAAATGCCCTTAAAAATTGAAATATAAAATTTTCTTTTTAATGCAATGTTTTATTAAGTACACCTACCTAATTTAAAATGTACAGTAAATTTAAAATTATTTACTAGACATTAAAAAAAAAAAAAAAAACGAAATTTGATTAGAAGTTCCGTGTTTATAAATTATAATAATGGCCTTACAGATTGTACTATTAGATACATGTTTTTCCTTCTGTATAGACCTAAGTGGGTAAATAGTTAAAAACCGAAAAAAGCTAAAAAATGAAAAAAAATCCAAATATACAATAAAAAACAAAATAAAAGTTTCACCATTGAAGTGTCTAAAAAAAATTATGTACTTTAAACGAATTGTCTAAGATCACCCAAAAAAAAAGATGCACTTTGCATTGAAATCCAGGCCCAACAGCTTTAATGTAACAGCGACACGTAGACATTCTCGTGTTAAGTGCAAGTTCTGTACAAAAAAAATTAAATATTCCAAATTGTTGTTTATCTAAAGCATCTGATGTATAATATATATATATATATACTAAATATTTTTAATATACAAATAACATTTAAAATAGTACCAGTATAAAATAAACAAACATTTTTTAATATCTAAAATTACTATCTACGGTCATTTGTTATATAGTTACACCAAAAACCAAAATCGATTTTGTAGAAAACCGATATTACGTAAATATTCCCGTTTTACTTAGGTTTATTTTTTACCGGAGCATTTGTAAACTACTGAATAAATGAATAAAATTGGACTTACGTTAAAACGTCTGTTAACTCCTGTGGGTGCATTACGGAAGCCTTTTATACCTTGGAAAATACCACCACCAATAAGACCCATGGCAAAAGCTCCGCCAAGGTCTTCTAATATTCTCATTGGACATGGTTCCCTTCCAAATTCTTCCATGGTTTTTTTTCTTGCTGTACTAGGTTTTTAAAATATCTGAAATACTAAAAACACATAGTATTTATTACTAAAATGTCAATGAAAATTAAATCCTAACCATTTTTCCTAATCATTGAACATTTGTTGAGAGGCTTTTAATGCAAAATTATCATTCAAAAACCTGGTTATCACAAATATCAATATTATTGTAATTATTTGTAATAGTATACTTAAGATTAATTTTGTAGTAAATGTTGTAAACCATTAGGTATCTTAAAAAAAAAAATGTATTTAATTTTAGTAACAATTATTATAAGTCTATTGATAATAATATAGTATAGTATACCATTTAGCAAAAATGATACTTATCGAAGATATAAAACATTAAATACTATTTTTTTTATATATATACATATTTGATAGTATTTCAACATTTGATTGAGTAGCTTTATACTTAATAAATATATGAAAAAAAAATGTAAATAATTAGGTTTAAGATTCATTCTCTTTCAGGAGATTCAATTCTTGGTCTTTTGTTGAATACTTTTTCTGTTTTATTTTGTACATTTTGATTGTATTGATATTTGTTGGAGAGTTTTAAAATCACTTTTGTATTTTCTTTGACATCTTTCTTTTGCGTCCTAGGAGTCCAATTGTTTTCGGTTAAAATATCATATATCTCTTTAACTGTTTGATTAACAATAACATTAAAATATAATTTTTCAGGATTTAAGAATCTCACAATTTCTCTCAATTCCTTACAACTGGAGTGGCTTGAATAACAAACTCTGGTTATGTTATTTTTAACAATTACATGACCACTTATGTCTATCACATCCTTAGTAAATGCTAGGGCATTAAGTTGTACACATTTTACATTTTTATTTAATTCCATGCAGTTAATGCTATCAGTGTCACATTCAGTTTTTGAACATGCGTGTATTCTATTATTAGTGAGAATTGGTGTTACATAGTTGTCTAAATCTGCAATTGAACTGTACAATTCGTCATATTTTTGTTTATGCACATGAATAGAGCATTTAAAATGTTTGGCAACTTCGACTATGGCATATTCTATGCCCACATATCCAGGCATCCACAAGCAAATTTTATTATCAGGGTCTTGGTCTAACCACTCTCCAACTACTTTTATCAAGTTGGCACTACTTTCCTTTCTCATTGGAAATTCATAATATTTTTTGGATGCAAAAGTAGTATCTAAATACAATGCAGATATATTTTTTGGACCACAGTTACCGTCATTATCCATCAATAGTGGTTTAAATTGTTTGATATCTTGTAATTGTACTCGGAAATCTCCAGTATATAAAATACGATGTGGACGGGCTTCGATCAAAAACATGACTGATCCTGGACAATGTCCAGCTGGTAATAGGGTCACACAAATGTATTCAAAATGTTCTGAATCCACTTTTAATAAATTAGGGAAACCAATTTCAAGAGGTATAAGCTTATCTTCTCTGAGATTAATGGATTTATTTCGCTTTAAATAAGTTATTGTCAATGGCGATGCATATAGGATCATGTTGTTCTTAATATTATTGAATGCCGCTTGAAAAGATTGATCTTGAATACCACGCATGTGGTCTTTATGAAAATGGGACAACATAAAAGTAGAACAACTCAGCAGATGTGATTCAAAAGAATCAATGCCAATGAATCCTAATTCCTTTTCTTCTAATTTTCCGCAAAAAGTAGACATTTTCCTGGAATAACAAAATATTTAAGAAAACCCAAGAAATGAAAACACTTCTTTTTCAATTCAGTATTTACATGGTGCATAATACAAAATTTATAATCAAATTGATAAATTGATACTTTATTTTTCAACATAAGTAAATCTTAAATTTATTATTTACCTATTGTCCAAATTTATTTTCATACATTTTTTTATGAATCGAGGAAAAAAAGCCCACTGAAAAAAGCCCAGAAATATAAATATGAACACAATATTATGTATACAATATACATCATGATATATACTGTTTTATAACTTATAAGTTCCAAGTCAAAAAATATCAGTCTTAGGTATATATAGATACTACTATGAGTTATAAGTCAAAAAACATAAATCTTCGATAAGTATAACCATACTAAAATGTATACAAAAATTAAGTAACTATTGAACTATATAAATAATAGTATAATAAGTTAATACAAAACAGGTGGTAGCATAATATATTTAGATAATAGTCAATATTTTAGTATGAATATACCTAATAAGACTTATGTTTTTTGACTTTTAACTTATAACACAATATGTCATGAGATACATAATATTGTGTTCATATTTATACCTATTTTTATTTTATTTACAATCTATATTTTATACAATTAACAATTAATTATTATTTTCATCATAATATATTATAATATTTATCATAGGTACATGGTAATTACTAATTAGGAGTAGAGAATACGTGTGTTCACATCTATATTTCTGGGCTTTTCTTCTGTGGCCTTTTTTCCATGGGCCATTTTTTATACGTTTCACTAATATCAATTTTTCATTTGTCGAGACTTTCTGTTACAAATCATATAATATATATCATATTATGATAAATAGGTTTAAATCGACATATTTTTAAACTACTAACGAGTCTTATACAGTCGAACAGAACAATAGACAACACTCCTTGAGAATGTTGGATATGGTCGATATGGACATAGCTCGATAAGCAACTTGTTTAAAATTATATTTAACCAATATAAGCAAATAATCTTCATAATCATATAGTTGACACTGAATGACTGAACAGTGAATAAGTACTGATATTACATTTATTGAAATTTATTATAGGCACAATATTTGATTATAGGTACTAAACACTAATTATAACCAATGGTCAATACTACAAAATATGTAACACATTTAAATTCATATATTATAAAGCAAAATATGTACTATTATATTAATATTTTACTTACGTTTAGATATGTTAAATTGGAACTTAATTGGAAACCAAATACCAATTCGAACGTTGAAACTTGAAGGAATCCTTTATTTCTATTCTGTAATCTGTATATTATTTTATTTATCATTTATCAATGATATTGAAGTTTGATGGTTATGTTAGAAATTAATATTGTCCAAACCGCTACAATCTCAAAGAGGTTATAAGAAATAAATAATTCCCGCCATGAACTTAAAATTATTAAGTAAAATATTAAAATATAATAATTAATAACTATTTAATCCGAAAATAACTTAAGTATTCACTTGTTTAATTGTGTACACACGATCAGTAACAAAATGAGGACAACCTATATATTCTGTAAAAATTAAAAATCAATCATATCTAATATTAGTTATATTATATTATGTAAAACATTATAAGATATTGCTTTTGCAGTGAATTCCCATAATCAGTTATAACTTATAACTAAAATTCACAAATATGAGATGAGACTTCTATCAGTGGTTTTACAAATTATTATTATTCGACAGGTACTCGAATAGTCATTTATTCACATTTTGAATTTATTATGAATGTATGATAAAAAAAATTGGTATGTCAGCAACTATTTGTGATACGCATATCTGCCATATTGCTTTTCTCCACAAAGTTTATAAGGACGCCCGTAATTTTCCAGAAGATAAACGACCCAAACGTTAGAAATCCATAAAGTAAATAGAACAGAAAAATAAATTTGAAACTAGTCCTTAGTTTTAAATCATTGATCTATAAACTAGTTTTAAGTTTATTTTTAATTATTACATTTATTTATTTATTTTATTTTTAAATTTTTAAATTTATTTATTATATACCCAGGTATATCTTAGTCCGTGTGAGAAACATAGACACTGTCATCATAAATTAGTACCTAAATCACTATGTGACTGTCACGTCACAGTCTAGACAGTGATGGGCGATTCTTGAAAGTGAATCAATTTAAATTGTAATGAAAAAAATCGATTCATATAAAATCGTTGAAAAATTACCTTTTTTATCAAATCGAATCCAACCGGTCACTCCAAGAATCGGTTCTGAAAAATCGATTTTTTTAGTACATTACCATGTCACACTGATGATAAAATTGACGGGAAAAGCAAATGACTAAGGGCTACCTGCGCCGTTCCCAACACAGGAAAAAGTGAGGATGCCCAAACAAGATTCAAATTCGTATTGTTGCTGGCAGACCTCTTTTCTTTATCATGGAATTTAGCAAGATTCATGGCTTAGGTGGTTTAGTACTTTAGTGTTGGCTGCAATCATAGTATAAGAAATTACTTCGTATGTCCATAAAAATATCCCCGGTGGCCTTTATTTCAATGTGTATGAGCTGATAACCATAAATTATATTTTTTATAATCAAATCATAGAATTATATTATAATAGTCTATGAATCAAATAGGCCATGTTAAAAATCAGCCAAAACTACCCCATCCCCCTAACCTCTTGACAAAATCATTTGACCACCACGGCCAACCTGCAAGTACGTTCCGTCTATAAGGTATTAGCTTATTTAGCTATTACGATTTACAGTCTGCAATGGTTATATCCACATTCCATATTTCCATACCATAAACGGCATACTTAAACATATTTATACTGCAGCTTGGATAAACATTGTCGATTTCGTATGTAAAAATCACAAACTAAGACCATAGTTCGTGGTACAAAATATGAATCGATGAGTACGGACGTGACTGTACAAATGTCAAACGCTTAATTTTGTACCAAGCTCAAGACTCGAATCATTTGACATTTGACGTTGTAAGGCGAAGGCCCATTGCATTTTCTTGTGTTTGGGTTACTACAGTGTCTGATTTTTTAAATCATGGTAAAAATAATAAAACATTTATTGCATAGTAAGTTATTGCATTTATTCTATTGTAAGTAATTCATAAAAAAATAATTATAAATTGTTAATTTTCGACAAATCTGGGTTGTTTTTGAAAAGCCACCGTATGATGTAAGCGACGCTATATGTCCTAATTGAATCCTGGCGATGCGTGGAGACGTGGAGTGAGTGAGATTTCTATTCTGATTTCTGACCATGGAATGCGGTTCGACGATCACTGAACTAAAAACATATTGTAACACGTGTATTAATCGAAATATGATCCTGATATAGGGTGGCCAGATATAAAATACGAAAATACGGGACAAAGATAAGAATTTTTTTATCATGAATAAACATCAATTTTTGATGAAATACTTGAATATTTAAAGTCTTAAATCTAAAAATGATAATTGATAACTAACAAATTTAACATACTAAAATAATCTTTTTTAGATATTAAATCATAATTTTAAAAATTATAAATATTTTTTTTTTACTTATTAGTATAAACTATAATAAATATAATATAGACAATATAGTGTAATATGATTTTTTAACAGGTGTTCGAAGTTGATGCTTGGGTATTTAGTATTACAGTTTTTGACTCCTTCGGCAAATATTTTTCGGACGAATCTATATGTTTTAAAAGTTTTTTATTTCCCAATAAAAAATCATGAAACCCAGAACAGTCCTCAGTGAAAAAATGTTTTACGACTAACATGGCTTTAACAGTTTTAACATCACATCTGCTCATCAGTCCACAAGTTATTCATGTCGGAGAAAATTCGTTCAACATTTGCATTAGAACCTGGAATACACATTAAAAATTCCACAACGATTTTTAAATTCGGAAAGTCTCCATCAATATCTGCTGTTTGAAAAACATAGGTCCATTTTTCATCCAACGTGTTAAAAGATTTAATCTTTTGGTTTTTCTGTAAATTGGTTTTAAGTTTTAACAATAGTAAACTCGTCAAATAATTCTGCCTCATTAAATGTAAGACTAGGGATTACATTTTTTATCAATTGTATTGTATTTGAAATGTTTTTCCAGGAGAAATCGTCTTCTATATTTTTTAAAGTAATCCACGAAACTCCATTGAACTTGCATAGTGTTGGATTTGTCCACTCAGTAATAATATAATCGGAACATGTTTCAAAAAAAATTGTTAGCCTCTATGCGGGCTGTGATCCATTACGATGAAGACCAAAAATAACTTTATATTCGAATAATCGAATTCGATATTTACAAATCGGTTATCATAATAATATAGCAAAAACATCATTATTCTACAAATGCATTATTATATACGATATACATTTACTCCGTAGACCTTATTTGATATTTAATACAGATAGATGAAGATTATATTTTTAATTTTATTTACATATTATTTTCTATTATATGAAAATATTCATATTTTTAAAAAACGGGACAATATAGCGTCCCGGAAGCATATGTCGGGACAACGGGACAGACTTTTGAAATACGGTACTTTCCCGTATAATACGGGACGTCTGGCCACCCTATCCTGATAGGAAGTCGCCAAATTATTATCATAGATATTAAAGAATGGATACCGGATAGGCCATGGCCCATGGTTATAAATTATAATGATACAGTATTGAGGGAAGCATGCCGGAATGGGAAAGAGAGAAAGACTATGTTTATCATTGCTTCTTATTCTAGCAGAGGTCTCATCATAATATACATATAACTCATATAATTATATACTATATACGTATAATCTTACTTCTTAGCGTATAATACATACCACGAACTACGATATAGTTTTTATTTTTATTAGTTCGTGATACATACATTTATTTGTGATAAGACCTCCATAATGTCATGTTCGTTCCCATATGATAATTATTAATTAATATAGCTCAACCATTCTATTATAGTATAATATCTATGCATATTATGCATTCCGACTTCCGAGTCATAGAAAAACCATTGAACTATATACCGAACACCATAAGCGCAACTGGGGGGGATTTAGCCCCCCCACCCAAAAAAAACTTATAATAGCCCCCTCAAAATAAATTATTCAATTCTTTCCTAAAATATTAACAATTCTTTAAAAATTAAACTTTGTTTCTTATTTTTATATTTTGGAAAAAAATTTGCCTAATCAGTTGATTTTTTTAATTTTAATTTAAACTTTTTTTTAATATTGCCTATGATAAATATCATAAGCTGTATACTTGTATCCGTTTTAACTTTTAAGGAAACATTTTATGTCGGTATGATATAAATTATATTGTATTTGGTAAGATTATTCCACATAATTTTGCAGTATACCTATGCACTGAACTATAACATAGAGATAGGCAGAAGGTTACAAGCAGTGTTGTAAAGTATTTGAGTAAAAGTATTCAAATACTTTTTTCCGTATTGAATACTTTTTCAAATACTTTTATTTTTGAAGTATTTGAACGGTATTTTAAATACATTTTTTTACTATTGAATACTATTTTATTGAATACTTTTTTTATTCCTTCAACTTTTTATTCATTGTCAAATAATAATAATGTCTTAATAATATTATAATATATATTTATCATTTATGAACAATTCTATATTGGTTTTAGTTTTCGTCTATTAATAGCTAATTAATATTAGTTACTCTGAGAAACCGTCTGTTTATCGTCGACACTCGACGACGATTGGAACGGTACGTTTCGGTAACTACTACCTACCAATATAGTATATTATCATAGCGAAATATAATACGAACATTAGGTAGGTAAGGTATGTCGTATACGTACGTATTTTTTTGTTTTGTATTTGAAAATTTTTTCAAATACTTCTAAAAAGTATTTGAGTAATACTCAAATACTTTACAATAGATAGTATTTGGGTGGTATTTTAAATACTTTATTTTATAAGTATTTGAGTAATTACTCAAATACTTTTTAAAAGTATTTTTTACAACACTGGAGATAGGTAATAGCAGAATAAAAATCCCCTGAAAAATATCCCGGACCCTAGGAAAAATAACCCTCAGACTTCAATACTACTGACAACCCATAGCATTTTAAAACGTAATTAGTGTAATTATTACATTATTATTATTTAATTACAAATATATTATTATACATTTATACTCATATAATAATATAGTCTATAGGTATACTTTTCATTAAAAAAATTAATATATAATAAATGATATTCAAAAATTAACAATAATATTATTTTGTTTTATATCACGATGTGAAACAACTTATATGTTAATAGTTCTTTTAAAAGATTACTAATTAGTGATCCTTTTCATTATTAACTATTTGTTTGATATTTATTTATTTTATTTGATGTATCGATCATTCAAAATATTTTTATTTTGTAATCTTTTAAATATTGTATCTACCTATATATTAAGTAAAACTTGTAAAATGTACTTCTAATAATAATTATTATTATGTACATATATATCGTTAACATATTATTAGGAAACATAATATTTTATTTCGGGGATATATTATAACATATAATATAGGTAAAGGTATTAAGAAAAAAATATTATTGTTAATGTTTGAAAATTATAATATAAATATTAAAAAATAAGGTATAATTAAATACTTGAGTAAGTAAATAATTGATTTTGTTTGTATGTTTTTTTTTATATTTTTAAGTGAACATAATGTATGGGTGTGGGAGCATCGCTACTGGTTACTTTTCATGTAATGTCAGGTGGGACAATCATCTAGGACAATCCGTCCCCGGACAATTGGTCCCCGCTAAAAAATGCGGCATGCGGACAATTGGTCCCCGTCATAATTTCATACACGGACAATTGGTCCCCGGCTTAAAAGTTAAACACAAAATAATTTTTTAACATAAAACATTCACATATAATATAATTCAAATTCTCGTGACACTGAAAAAAGTAAAAATAATAAAAAAGTTAAATAAAATTAATAATAAAATTTATTTTATAATTAAATATAATATTTATTTTAATAAAATTTTAAACATTCTCATATATTAGGTACTGTAAATTCTTATATATACAATATATACACAACAGGAATTTTTCGGGGAGGGGGGGGGTCAAAAATATGTATATTGTAATCTTATTGATTTTTGTTTCCCCCCTCACATACTGCTACAGCCCTCCCGGCATTTCAATTTTCAGCCCTACTTGCGCCACTGTCAAATACTGAAATACCAACATAATTATTATAATATAGTTCAATGGGGAAAACATGATGAATTAATGTTATGTTATCTATGCAAATTATTTATTCCAATAAACAATTGTATAAAATCATAAAATTGATATTCCCATGCATTTGTTGCTCGTCTACTTATCTACCGTGATTTGTTGTCTCCGTCTTACACACGTATACGACATAACAAATTTTCATTCACTAGTCTCAATAGTGTGCTGTTAATTTTGATATTAGTGAATTGATCTCTTATAAAACTTTTAGGCAAGAACATCTGTGTTTAGGCGTCAGTGAATTTTCAATATTTAAATTTTCAAGCGAGATATGAGCATTTTTAATTTATAATATTTCACTTACCCATACCTACCTCGCTTGAATATTAAAATATTGAAAATTATAGATAATGTTCTTACCTAAACGTTTGATAATAGGTCAATTCACTCTAATATCAAAAACAGCACACTATTGAAACTAGTGAATGAAAATTTTCCATGTCGCACATATGTAAGACTACGGAGACAACAAATTCATGGGTAGCGTACTCTTATGTTACAAATCAAATCGGAATGCATATGGCGGCTCCCGTATAGGGACATTTTACATAATATGAGAGAATTACACATTACAATCACGCATTACATGTATTTAGTTCAGTGGCGACGATACATCCGGCATTTGTTTAATCCCGTCTGATGAAGCTGATTGAAATTTTAATAAATTAATCACTAAGTACAATAACCAGAAGAATAGTAAAATTCTTACGTAGATGTTTCCGATAAGTAATAAAAAAAAAAAGACTATACAAATTATTTTAAATTGTTTTTGACAGTACTGTAAATCGGAGTTGAGATTTTGAATTAAAATATTTTTTTGTCGAACCGCATCGTCATTTTCAAACAGCCTTACTTTTAGCTTTAAAATTTGATTTTCGAGTTCTATGATTTCCATATCAGACGTCTTTCGCTTCGGATACATTATACACTGATACAGCGTTAGTTTAGCGACGACAAGAAAAGTAAAAACAATATCGCTCACCGTACGAAGACTCGTTAGACACTGAATAACGATGAAGTATTTAAGTATTAACGAGTATCTCGGACCCTGGTAGTGGTATCGGTGTATTCGTTAATGTATTTGTTCTGTGTTAATATAGTAGGTACATGTACATATTATAAAAATGTGTGTGCTTAAAATTATATCTTTTACTCGTGTTGCATTGTGCAACATGCTACTGCCGACTGACTAGGCACTAAATACTAGTAACCAATAGCACTACATTACTAAAAAAAGAGGTATGATCACAACTTTGTGATGCACAATGCGCATACCGTTTTTGTAATATCCTATTGACAAATGACAATGGTTATGACGTTTTATGCACGAACTACTACCACAGAACAATACTATTACAATAATATTATGTAGTGGTTCGTGATTTTGTGTGTAGAATAGTAGGGAGATGCGCAAATGGGACGAAAACTGGTTTTATGTAATCATACCTATTTATTTAGTCATCACAGAATTCTATATAATAAAGTATGGAAGCCTATGTTAGTCATGTAGGCATGTAGCCCATGCGAGTTACGAGCAGTGGCTTATTTAAGAATTGTTTAAGGGAGGGGATATGGCATTGAATCACTTACACGAAAGGGGGGGGGGGCTTTTTCTCCCACCTTTCAAGTGTTCTACAATATGCTTCGATAAATAAATAATCAAAAAAAAACTGTATAGCAATAAATTAGCAGTCAGTGGTCCTCAAACTTTTTTGTTTGTGGAGCCCTTACGGCTTACCTAAGTTGTTAGGAGAATTCTACGGAACCCCAAAAATTTGCTTGTTAATTTGTTTTTTACAATACATATAATATAATCATTAGGTAACAATAAAAGAAAAAATATAACCTTTAACCAACTAAAGTCTCGCATCGTTTTCGTCTTCCCTACAAAACAAATTTTTTTTTTTTAATATCATAGGTACAAGTAGCAGGGGGGCTACGTGCTTACATTGATGTTAAAAATGTTAACCCCCCTAAAATTGTAATGGACTTCTGCCTATTATTAATAAAATAAACATGATAATTGATAAATGATAACCCAAATATTATTTTATTTTAATTTAATTCAAATATGTCCATGCAGAATCTAGGACAAAATATCCAACGGTCAAAATATCCAAATGTATACGTTTTTCCAAAAATAAGAACATTACACTTTACTTTCTTATAAAATTAGCTCGAATAGTCGAATATCAAATTATGTATTTAATTATAAAAATATACCTAATATATAATAATAATATAAATATAAATATATTATATAATATATAAATTACCTTAGTAGTACCTAATAATATCATAAAATATACTGCACAGATATTAGTCAAATAATCAAATAATATACTACACTATTTTCTAAAAATTTAGAAAATGTTTTTAAAAATTTTCTATAAAAATTAGCTCAAATATTAAATTATAAAATTAGTTAAACTTATATACGCTGTATAAGGTAATAATAGTAAAATAAATTACATTAATAGTAATAATATCACAAATTATATGCACACACTTTAGTCAAATAATATAAAATAATTTGTTTTTAATTTTTATGAATACAGTATACACACTGCAATAAAATAAAACAAAATATTAAATAATTTGCTAAAAAAATGACTACCTACACTACTTTCTAAAAATCTAAAAAAACGTTTTTGAAAATAGAAAAAAAAATATATATAAAATATTAAAAATATATAATATATAATATCAACAACAATTAAAAACTCAACGCAGGGGTGGATTGGGGGGATATAGAATTATATAGAAACCGAATTAGTTCCTAGATCCTTTTCTATTTTATTATAATTTTTTTATTTATATAATTTTAGTTGTTTGTCAAAACTCAAAATGCTTGACAATTATTTTACATTTTAACTATACATTTTATTTTATATTATTTGAGTATTTGACTAATGTTTATGCAGTAATGCAGTATAGTTGGTGATATTTGAGCTAATTTTATTAGAAAGTAATGTGTAATCTACTAATTTTCGTATTAACGGATAAATTTGGATATTTTGATCGATTACCGTCCATGCCCCTAGATAGTAGATTATAAGATCGTGAAAGGCAAAACACAGTAGTTTAGCCCTTTCTAGACCAAGCACTGTGGAAGATAAAAATAAATGAAAATAAAAAAGGTTTACAGCTATGCACATTATTAACCCAGTGGCGTCATTTGAGGGGGGCAAGGTGGGCATTTACCCATGTCTGATTTTAAAAGCGGCCCAATGGGCCGGTTCCCAGTTGTTGACGTTTTACCATTATTATATTACTATTATTACCTAGCTCAAAAACATGCCTATTTTATAATAATATTATACATTGTACTAAGAAATTATTGTCTCAATGATACATTTTTACTAATTGATAGTTGGAATATATTTATATTTAGACGTGTGCGGCCGTGCGGGAACGTACACATTGTATGTATGAGTATGTATTTATGTATGTTTGTTTGTGTGAGTGTGTTTTGTGAAGAAAATGAACATAATATTAATATTGTTTTATGCACAACAATAAAATGAATTAGTATCATAATCTCGTACAGTTTAATTTCTAAAATGTTACCTATTTAATAAAAAGGGTACCATAAAAAAATGTAAGTAGATGAATGTGCAGGTCGCGAGCTGTTTTTTTACCCATTCGGGCCGGTCAAAACCTTTGCCCCCCTCTATTGAAAACTGAAATTACGCCACTGGATAAACCACCGTCCACCGTTGACACCGTAATCTTACTGTATTTTTAGAAAATATAGAAGGAATTGAAATTTTAAAAAAAATACAAGTATTAACATTGAAAATTTTAAATCATTGTAATAAGATAACTTAACAATATACAACTAAAAACAAAATTAAACATTAATTGGTAGTAGGTATTCAACATGATCTAATAGCTTTCAATTAATTTATATAAACTTCAAAATTCTTTTATATTATAACAAAACCAAAATGTAAAACATAGTTAATAAAAATATAATCAAACCTTAAACATTCTATTTTACCGAAAACGACCTTCAATATAATTATACTGCCTAGGGTATTCAATACGTGAAAACACATTTATGTACCGTCCAATTTTCGTAGATGGAAAATCTGTGTGAAATATTGACAAAACATTCTTGTATTTTCCTTTAGTCAAAAATGCATGTAATGTGTTTGATAATACATCAAACATAACTATGTGTGTTGGTAAATTATTATTACTTTCAGCAGAATACGACTCATCAAGCCACTTATTAGGATTTTCAAAAAATATATCAGCTTCATCAGTATAATTTGAAATGTCGTTTAGGTTTGGCTCACATGTTAAAATCCTTGCAGATATATTCAAATGAAGATGACTATAAAGTGGAGTTGAGTGACATGGCATTAGAAATAATAATGTTGAATTTTGTGGTATCTTAGCTAAATGTGGCATAACCCTGATAGACCCAATTTGATGATACCGCCCCAAATAAATCAATACTATGATATTTAATATGACCGTTAAGATTCCTAATTTTATAAACTTTCTACAAACTATGGAAATTTGTTGAGATGTAATAAAGAATATCATAGGAAACAATGGAAGTAGAAATCTTTGTTCTTTATGAGTAATCATACTTAACACTGACAAAGACCAAAATACTGTGATTATCAACTTGGAATCAGTATCATTAAGATCAAACTGTCTTATTTTTTTTATAAAACAATAAATGAATATAAAAAATATAGGTCCTAACACTGGTGGTAATCCACAGACAAAGTACCAATACCAATGTTCAACGGAATAATGAGCATTGACTTTTTTTATAATATTATAATACAAAAAATTCCACTGTGTAACAACAAAAGAACCGTGAAAGTATGTATCTAATGTTATAGAAAGAATAAGTGACGTCAAACCAATACAAATATACCTTGCTAGGTTATTTAGAGTGTAACGTTTATGAGCAAAAAAATCAAATACGATTAATGGTAGCCACACTATTATTGCTGTTGGGCGCATAACACAAACAAGAGCTACTATCCATAAAAATTTGACGTCTTTATTTCTCAATGACCAAGGGTAATAATATAAGGCAATTGTTGTCAAGTTGGTTTCCAATGTGTTGACTAAGGTACGCGTCGAACAATATGCCAAAAACGGATTTGACATATAATAAACGACTGGCCAAAATACATTTGAATATTTAGAGTTTTTCTGTACCCAGGACACAAAACAGTAATCTGAGAATGTTGAAAAAAGTGTTTGTATAAAGCGTGGACTCCATATTAAAAATTGTAATGTGTCCAGGGAGAAAAAATTTAAAATCTTGTATATTATTACAATCCATGAAATGGATAAGTAACTTCTTATACCGACAATCCACTCCCAAGTGCGGTATCCAAAACCAAAATTAATATAATGAGCTATCTCCAAAGACTGCCAGTATTCATCTGGGACATAAAATGAACGAATTATATATAGATGGAACAATCTTACAGCCAATAATGATATACAAACAGTCAACGATGTTGGATATTTCATGTTTCAATAATGGACAATTGCACATTTATGTAACTTCTTAATTTTTCTTCTTTTTCTTTTGATGATCAATCTGAAAAATACATAATATAAGTAATTTATTTATCAATAATTATGACATGGATAAGTTAAAGGCTAGTTTACTTAAATATTTTACAGTCTTAAAACAATCTGTATTCAAAGAGATGTAAAATTAAATGCAACTATTTCAAAGGCTGTCATATTTCAATCAAATACTTGTTTGAAATTTAACTTAAAGATGATTAAGTTCATTAAAATTATACAATAATAGTATGATATTATATAAAAGCATTAGAATTCATTCAATAGAAAAAATTTATAATTTATTTTACAATATTAAAAATTATTTTTTTTCATCCATAATATAATAAAACTATTATTATTTAATAAAATACCTTCAAGAAGTTCAAGATAAGACAAACGTTCAAGTCGTTTATATGAGAGACTGGTTACGTTTTTAAGTTCTTAATATTATACCAATAATTATATAAAATTAATATTAACTATTAAGTACTACCTATTGGCTATTAGGTGCCTAATTGGAAAATATGACATCAACAAATACTACATATAAATTACATAAACATTAAATTTAAATTTTTAAGAGATTTAATGAGACTTATATCAGTGGTTTTATAAATTATTATTCAATAGATACTCGCATAATCGCATTTTTCATTTAACAAGTTTCACTGTTTAATACTGCTGGCAATGCTGTTGTAGTGCTGTTGCAATTCAAAAATCAAAATCTTATCTTATCTATTGTTTACAGTTTACTTGTGTCTTGACTACTCTTGAGCATAGACCTATAGAGACATTTATTGATGAGTCTATGGTCTTGAGCACGACTTTAAATTGTTCTGTGGTGATGCTATCCGCATTCTCTTCTTTTTAATTTTTTCTATTAGCTTTTATTATGAAGATTAGAATAGATTATTAACTATACAATAATGAATTATACACATGTACAAATGTACAAACTTTGAATAGGTAATTGTTCAAGCTATAAAATGTACCAAGAGTCATGGTTTTAAAAATGTATATATTATCCAAAAAACCGTAAAAAACATGTCATGAAAGTATACATCATGACAATTTAAACTATATTTTGTCATGGTATAAATTATCTCAGTGTGGCCTACGATTTAGAGATAGTACTATCTTAAATCGTGGTGGGGCCCATAGAGTACTCTATGGGTGGGGCCAATCAATATGGCCGATGACTGATAACAGGTAGATATTAGATAACTCCAATCAATTTATCAATAACATTATTATCAATTGGCACGTGGTTTTAACTTTTAGAAACAATATTTATAATTATTAATTTACCTGTTTTCTTTACCTATTTTGCATTGTATTGAGCATTCGAGCCTAAAGGATTTCAAAGTTTCGTAGTTTTTTAATTATTCTTTATTCGAGTGAGTTTATGAGTTTAATTTATCTATTCTGTGGTTTAACGTTGTACATAGGTAATTACTGTTTATTGTTTATAATGTGCATTTCCATTTGAATGTAGGTTGGAAAAATGGACGAAGAAACGTTAATTGGCTTTAATGATATAGCCACATTAAAACCAGAGGTCAAACAAAAAACTGGCAAAAGATCGGGAGGTTTCCAAGCCATGGGATTGAGTTTCCCTGTACTGAAAGGAGTACTTAAAAGGGGTTACAAAGTTCCCACTCCTATACAGAGAAAAGTAAGGCCGGACCTAGAACCTATGTTGTTCTTGACATTGTTTAATTGTATTTTCCCCTTTTTGGCATTATTTTTCAGACAATCCCTATTGCTTTGGAGAACCGTGATGTTGTAGCTATGGCTCGCACCGGTAGTGGAAAAACCGCTTGTTTTTTGATACCAATGTTCGAAAAATTGACTCAGCACACTGTAAATGGCCATAGAGGAATACGCGCTTTAATTTTATCACCAACTCGAGAACTTGCTGTTCAGGTAATATTTTATGGAATTATAAATGTAATTTCTGGACAATACAATGTCTTAAAATCCTTAATATTCATCACACATGGAAAACATTATAAAAAAATTGTTATGCTGCTGTGAACTAACCAATCCGACTACATTCATAGTTTTGTGTGTGTATTTTATGTTATATTCGACAGGATTGGAAGCTATTGGGGTTAACTTGATAGTTTCTGATATTAATTAAAATAAGTATCCCATAATGTTATTATGGGAACCATTGTTCCATTAACATTTAATCATATACAATTAATCAATTAATTAATGTTGTATATCGAGTAACTTAATGTTTATTAAATTAATAAGTAACTACTTTATTAAATATTACATTACCCTCAGTTGCCAAAAAATGAATTAATATAATAATATATTTTTCCAAGTACCTATTAGTATTATGTTTTTTAATAAATTACGACTTATCTAATTATCTATACTCTGTTCCACATTGAGATCAGTATCGGGCAGCGACCAGTTTTCGTTTGAAACGTCAGGCGCCGTCCCCACTGTATTGATCACGTTATGTTCTGTCACTTGATTAAACTACATCCATGCTCACAATTTGGCCTCACGGTA
The DNA here is from genome assembly GCA_949089665.1 of Macrosiphum euphorbiae. NCBI lineage: Eukaryota > Metazoa > Arthropoda > Insecta > Hemiptera > Aphididae > Macrosiphum > Macrosiphum euphorbiae. Next base: position 141,779,267 of record CARXXK010000001.1, on the reverse strand, counting down.
CTGATTTCATTTGGAACAGAATATAAGTTATGTAGCCTGTAGAATAGTTTTTGTAAGTTCAAAATATATTTATGGTATATTGTGTTTGATAGATAAAAAAGACAAATCTTATTAATTTAAGTTATCATCTATAAAAGTATTGTTTATATTGTGAATATATTTTGATTTCAGACATTGAAGTTTTTAAAAGAAATAGGAAAGTTTACTAATTTGAAATCGGCCGTGATATTAGGAGGTGATCCAATGGAACCCCAGTTTAGCACAATGCACAGTGCTCCAGATATTATTGTAGCAACTCCAGGTCGATTTTTACATTTATGTGTAGAAATGTCTTTGAAGTTGCCTTATATTCAATATGTAGTTTTTGATGAAGCAGATAGGTAAGTTTCTTTTTAATTAAATCGATTTACTATATTATATTTTATAACCAATATATGTTGTTTTATAGGCTTTTTGAAATGGGTTTTGGTGAACAATTAACAGAAATTATTGCTCGTCTACCTGAGACTCGACAAACGTTGCTTTTTTCAGCTACTTTGCCAAAAGTTTTAGTTCAATTTGCTCGAGCAGGACTTTCTGATCCCGTTCTTATAAGGTTAGATCTATATTATAGTTGTTCTTAGTGTAATTTTGATGAAAATATAATTTTTATTCAACCCTTTAACCTTTTTAATATAGCTTATACCAGTGGCGTATTTTGAAATTTTTTGTGGGGGGGGTCTAAATATTAGGTACCTACAAGTTTATAATATAAAAAAAACACATACGAGTTACGATGTAATAATTATATTATATTATATTTTTTTCTGGGGGGGGTCCCGACCCGGGGACCCCCCCCGTAAATACGCCAGTGGCTTATACTAGATATCCTAAATGTTAGTCTTGAATATTTTAAACTTTAGATTGGATGTTGAGTCAAAAATACCTGATACACTAGGACTAGGATTTTTGAATGTGAGACCTGAAGAACGAGATGGTGCTCTATTATGTCTCCTGAAATATGTTGTCAAACCAGATTCTATGACTATAATTTTTGCTCCGACCAAACATCATGTTGATTTTATTCATTTAGTAAGTTTTCCTGAAAAATACTTTCAATATACATTTTGTATCCATTATCATTGTCCATTGATTATAAATACATAGTACAAATATTTATAATCAATACTTTTATCTATTGGATATTACAAAATCTATGTGGTATATTATTAAACGTATTTCATAAATTAGATTTTATGTCATTTTTATTTTAGCTTCTGGATTTTCAAGATATATCAAATACATTCATATACTCTGATTTGGATCCAACGGCCAGGAAAATAAATGCTAGTAAATTTCAAACAGGCAGTGTGAAAACTCTCATAACAACTGACATAGCCGCGCGTGGTATTGATATTCCACAGTTAGATACAGTTATCAACTACACATTTCCAGCAAAGTCTAAATTGTTCGTGCACAGAGTTGGTAAGTAAATACTAATACCTATTAGATATAAAATATATGTTGTTTTTTTTTATCATACTTAACAACTATTGTCTATTATTATTCTATAGGGCGGTGTGCTAGAGCTGGAAAAGTTGGTCAAGCATATAGTTTAGTGACACGTGACGAAATGTGTTACTTATTAGATCTACATTTGTTCTTGGGTCGTCCATTTAGCCCGGTGCTCGAAACACCAAAGTCCGATGATGATACTGATGGCCTTTTCGGTATAGTACCTCAGTTGTTATTGGAAGAAGAACTAGGACAGTTGACAAGCTGGTATACATCATCCATTGATGTGGTAAGCTTAATGTTTTGCATATGCAATCAAAAGACATATTATTATTTCTTTTATTGTATAGATTATAAAATATGTTATGTATTGTTCTAGATAAATTCTCTGAAAACTTGTACAAATGGTTATAAACACTATATCAAGTCTAGGCCAGGGGCGTCTGTTGATAGTGTTCGTAGAGCTAAGAAAATTAACTTATCAGTTATTGCAGAGCATCCAATGTTTCAGAAAATAATTGCAGCAGATATGAAACGTATTGATTTTGTTAGCCGTATTAAAAACTTTAGACCAGAAACCGTAAGTCATTGTTTTCAAGTTATGGTGCACAATAAGAGGGAATAAGTTAATTAAGTCAAAATTCACTAAATTAATTTAACTTTAATATTTTAATTATTTCGGTAGAAATTTTCTATTTAGGCAAAGATACATCTATTTAAACCACTATTAAATACCAACTAAGTGTCGTAATACTTAATTTAAATATTATATTCTTTTATAGACAGTTTTTGAAATGGGTCAGTCTACAAACTCAATACCATTACTTCAGATGAAATTGTTAAGGGAAAGAAATATGCCTAGCGTTATTAACTATCATCGGAAAAAGCGTGAACAACTCGATGATTGTGAAGGGGTGCGGTTGAAAAAAGTTGATTTGCCATCGAGTGATCAAACTGAGATTAGTGAAACATTTAATGACATTATCACACAAAGACCTCGCGTAACTGGTCAAAAAAAGAGAAAAAATCTAAAAAAAACAAAACAAACAAAACAACCCAAACAAGCAGTTAAGTCGGAACATTTTATACCATACCAACCAGCTGATTGTTACACAGAAGAGGGGTAAGTGAATAAAAATATATAAACTTTAAAATAATTTTAAACACATGGTCTTACACATTGTATTCTTTCAGTTTGGCTATTGATAATTTGAAATCGAGTGAAGGAATATTGGATTTGATGGGCGATTCGGAACAGTCATTAGCTAAACAACATTCGAATAAACGTAAATGGGATCCAGTGAGTCATAAATATGTAACTGCACAGAGTCTTGAGAAAAATCAAGTGAAAAAAATCAAATCTGAGTCTGGGCATTGGATACCAATTACATACAAAAGTGATAGGTATGAAAAATGGCAGGAGAAATCAAAATTGAAGAACTCTGCAGCTGAAGGAAATAATGAAGAAGATGAAAAGAAAATAGCACCTTGTAAGTACAATATAAATGTAATATTTTTGGAAGCCATAATCATTAAATTCTATCCGTTCATACTTCATATCTAAACCGATTAACCATAGTTATTGAGATTGCCAGGTGAAGAATGGTCCATAATCTCATTAGAAAACTATTTAAAGATGCTGGCCTTGGAATATTTTAAAATTCCACATATTTTTATGATTTAATTATTATCATATTATTTATCAACAAGTACATTAATTCTGTAAACTTTGCGTTTTATCCTTTTAGTGTTCCGGTTTAAATTAGACACTCGTTGGGGACGTCACAATGCTAAATTGCGTGAACAACAATCTGAAAGCCGTCTGAAATTGGACACTAAACACATACTGAAACAGAGAATAATTAAAGACCACCGTAGAAAGAAGAATGGCAGAAAACCTGTTAAAAAAGATAAAATTCGCAAGAAGAGTGCTAAATTTAATAAAATTTAATCGTGTAAAATTATTGTTGAGGACGTTAATGTATAATTACTTATTATTATAAAAAAAATGAATATTAATTATTATAAATTATAGTAAACGAATTGTCATTTCAAACTTTCATGACTTCTCGTTATTACAACAACAACACTGTATATGAATAACTATTTTTAGCAAAATCGAGATTAACTGTCTACCTAAATAACTGAAGTGTGTAAAAATAACTGCGGATTAGTGTTTGAGTGCCTAATATAATATGTTTATATTCCAATAAAATTATTATATTATTTTATATTATACACAACAATTTAGTTTTTTATACGGAGTAATAAGATGATGTCAGACAACTGTTATGATGTAGGAGGTGTGATAATCTGGAAAAAAAAGTTCCTACACTTTGTATTTTAGTGTGTAATGTATAAAATGCTTGTAGTTAGTACATATCTTGTTATCTATCATCATAACTTACTACTTAGGATCTTTCGATCCTATACCTATTTGGTATTTTGGTCATAATGTAAGAAAGAGGTGTGATTAAAATATTATATTTTTAATTGCACTATTATAATAATTATGTTGGTACTATTGTATTTATTATTTTAGACTTTAAATTAATTGTATTTTTCCTAGTGTGGAACCTTTAGTCAAAATATAAGACAGACTACAGAGGTGTGATCAGTGGTGCCGAAGTACAAAATTAAATGTATGGCAAGGATCTCCGACAACCACCCATCCCACCCCACAAAACCCACTAAGAAAAATTGTAACATCTCACAATTTGTCACCCACTTTTGTTTTATTTTTGATCACATTTCTCTTCTTTTTTCAACCAATCCGTATGAAATAATATTAAAATAATATTTAATTACCTGCAACGGCTGCATCGATAGTACAAAATACAAAAATATAAACAAAGTGCAACCTTTTATATTATATTATAAATTATAATATTATGTATACAATATTGTTATTACTCTCAATGGGCAATATTACTTAATAATTTGTGATCCTATTCCTATTAATTTTCATAATTTTATTCTCCTATATACAATAAATACATTAAAAAAACCTACACATAATTCGTTAAAAATAGTAACAATATAGTGATTTTTTCATACTATTATAAGTGACATATTAAATAAATTAAACAAATATTCTACAGTTTTTGTCCCCACTTGACCCTCCCCCCAGCTAAAAAAAAGTTTTCTTTGTAGCCTGGTAATGATTTGAATGGCCTGCAAACATTTTGGCACCAAAAATAAAAAGTTGAAATGATGCCCCTGAGGTACCTACTTGATAAGTAATAACTATTAAGGTGATCGCAGTCACATCAAATCACGTCACATTCGAATTTAATTTTTCATACGTTTCAAAGTTTTAGACCAAATGTCTGTGGTAAATTACACATTAATATAGGTAAATTAATCGGTTAAAAAATTGTCTTCAGACAAAAAAATAAAAAATATCCTTGTAAAAACAATACATTAATCGCTTTGCTCAGAATCTTAAAATTATTATTATAATATTATGTATTAATCTAGATTAACCCGTATTCGATATTTTCGAATGATTATCGTCACGACGTCGTGTAGTCATATGATAATGTAAAACCAATCGGTGGAAGTACAAAAATGATAGTGGATTTGTAACTGAAAGACCAAAGTGCCATAATAGTTGTGTATGTGATAATAAATAAAGTAATATAATGCTATCATATGTGCCTAACATTACCTTTTAGTAATAATTTATTTATATTAAAATAACTATAATTGAATAATAATCGTCAATCATTTCATCATTGGCACAACTAGGGACATGCTGAGGGGACTAGTGTACCCCCAAAAAATAAAAGACTTACCATTATATTTTTATCAGGTATTTTGAAGTAAAAGTTATCAATAAATACAAAAATGTTGTATTATACCATTTATACCTATATATTGTATATTGAGGAATAAAATATATATAGGTACTTTGCTACTTTATTCCCAGCGACCCAGCTATAAGTTATAGCCTATATTTATAACATAATATTATGAAATAATCTTTATAGATTATATTTTAATGTGTCGTACAGAACAGGTCACAGACACGTAGTTATTACCATTTATTATATAATACAGTGTATTACTTAATCAATGTTATTACTTATTTGTATAACAATTGTTATAATATTATTATTATTATTATTATTATTATTATTATTTTCATTAACTAACCCGCGGCAACTTAGGCCATTGGGTGGTTTTTAACTGTGGGGGAGCCGGGAGGGTACTGTAGGTTTTAAACACGAGTGTTTTTAATTTGGCAGAATTTTCAAGTGGGCACTCGTAGGTATCTGCCATGCCCGGGTGGGGGATAGTGGCCTCTCTCTCCAGACACCATGACTGCCCGAAGAGAAGTGCCGCCCATGGCCGGGGTTTGAACCGGATGCGCATCGCAACCGACGACTTAGTCTGCTCGGTCACTCCTTCTTCCCATAATATTATTATATTATCGATTGACGAAATAACTTTGAATACAAGATAACGACATTTTATCTTTATCTTTGACTGGATGAAAGCCTATGAATGTAAGCGAGTTGTCATTGTCTCCTTGTTTATAATTTGTTATTGAAGTGTATTGATTATTGTCTATTGAATATACTATTATAATAGGTCGTATCATTTATCACAAAATATTTGTTTTTTCAATTTTTTACATACAAATGGGGCCGCACGCCCGCACAGATCTTTAGAAAAAATTATCGTCTGAACTGCACTTCTGCAGCTCCCGAGGTTTCGTAAATTTGCACTTAAACCACTTGTGATCTATACTGCTCCAAAAATATATTTCTTTAATCTCTACCTACCGCTGTCTTATGTCATATAGATTTTTTATCCAGGTTTATTAGTATTTGTGTTATTTATATTACTTCAATGTACTAGATGATATAGGATGACTGCAGCATCGTATAAATTTCCACACCACCTAGCTAATTAAACGACATCACATCACATCATCCATGTCGTTTAAAAGCATGAGGTATTATACGTGGCGCGTTTTTTTTTATTGTGGTGTCCCCTGTAGGCCTAATCCACATCGCAAGCGAGAACATGCGAACGCCGATTGACTATAATATTGTAATTTACATAGATACAGCGAAACTGCACTACTCTTGCATAAAATTGTTCGTTATTTATACATCGAAAAACATATTTTAATATAAATAAACAAATATCGAATTTAATGTTGAATAGGTTTTATTGTTTTAATTCAAACTTTTAATTTTGTCGCAACACGGCATTCTCACATTTTCGGCTTACTATAGCGTTGAATTTTAGTGTGTTTCAGCCTCTGGAAAGGCGAGCTAGGCTGCCTGCTGCTGGTGCCAAGGGATTTATATTTATCATATATCATTACAGTAAGTCCAAGAGGAGTAAAAATACAGTAGCTTTAAATTATTAGGATGACATCCCCCTGATCTTTATTTAAAATTCAACACTGTCTTCATAATTATAACTATAACTAGGTATTTTATCATTAGGTACTATAATTATTATTTTTATTATATATATTATAATTTATTTATTATTATTTAGGAATTACCAAAGTCATATTTCTAAGTCTCCTACCACTCACTATTCCTATTGGACCTCTTAATTCAACCTGTTTTAAATGTCGTGAAACTCATTCATTCATAAACATTTTTTTACCGTCCTGGAACAAAGTGCTTATTTTGTGTGTGTGTGTGACACCGGCCGACGATAGAGTTTGGTGTGGAGATGGAATGGTGCAGGAACGACAATATTCAATATAAATACATTTTACAAAATACTTAATACATAAAATTATCTTACTTGGTTTAGGCATCTATACTCTATAGTTAAGCTTACTTATCCACCGATCAAGACTTATATAAAAATAATTCCTTATCGTCACCAGGCGCGGACTGGCTGGGGTGCTGGGATGTTACAGCATCCCTTGCCCTAAAATATATTTGCCTAATATTATTTATTATATATTTAAAGACTCTAGACACCTTATGAACAGCAGATTGTTACCAATTTACGATTACTAGTAATCTATAATATTGTACAATTTTGATTGAAAGTTAGTTGTAACTTATTATTTATTTACGTTTTTAAAGTATATTCAATACTTTTTTAAACAAAATAAAATATATTAATATTTTATAAATAATCTACATGTTTTAAATTTGCCCAACAATTTTTGTTATTTGCCCTTTAAATTGTGTAGCATCCTGTGCCCTATTTTACCAGTCCGCGCCTGATCGTCACTTGTACTTAATAACTTTTCTATAAATCTTGACGGGTGATGAAACATTGTTGATGCATAAAAATATTTCTTCAGATACCTATGTGGCCTTAGAGATATAATCCTTCGTTAATAATTGCATTCATTGTTGATGCGCGTGCGTCTATGAATCTAAAAAGTGTAATTGTTCTATGTTGAAAATAAAAAGAACTTATACTTTACGAACGAAAAGAAAGTTAAAAAAGTTAAAAAGAATATAGGAAAACTTTTAGAAAATAAAAGTTATAACAGTAATTGGAAAAATATAAATATTATTAACGAAAGTAAAAACTGATGAATTATATTTAAAAAAATAATGTATTTTGAACAAAATTAAAACGGTAACAATATTAATGAGAAAATTAATAACTACCTAGGCATCATACTATTGAGCCAGCATAATATTATATATTATTTATTATAATAATATTTATGAAGAACTTGTTAGTGTACGTTTGTTTATATTGTGTTTGTGGCCAACAAATTAACTCTGAGTTAAAAAGTACCAACTCAACTGAATAAAAATAATTGTAATAGCATTATTGATTAGGGTGTAATTGATATTATAGGAGAGGTGGACCACGTCGTCCAGAAGTCTGAACTAGCAGTAATTTAAATATACACAATTTACTGTCCGAAAAATTATGTAGTTGCCACAATTTAGTACTTACTGTTACTGTTTCACAAAAATATTAAAAATATAGGTCAAGTTGAGCCTACGCATTTCATTCATGTAAAACCACTTTTAGATAAAAAAAATTTAGTCCTTCAGTAAGAGGTGAGGTACCATATTGGATAATAGATTTAAAAACTATTAATGGGCAACTAATATTTGAAACATCTATTTCAAGTTTTTTTTATGTTTATTTAAGTAGGTACTCAGTAAGATGTTTTATATGATTTTTAATATAATATTCAATATTTAACCTACTGCAGTGCCTAAATCTAATTTACAATTCTCAATTTCCTACTTTGCCCGTAACATATATAAAAGATCACCTAAAATTATAAATCTAGTCACAGAAGACGTGTTGGATGAGGACATCGAGCCGGGCCAGGGGTATAGCTGTAAAGAACTATATAGTTTTGCCAGTTTTGGTGAGCTGGTCGGTTGGCTGGACTTGGCAGCAGCACCACCAGGAAACTGAAATTCACCTCGTACGAGGTGGAAAATCGTCAGACGCTTTTTTCGCGGTCTGGAGGCGGAGGCGACGGAAGACGGCGACGACACGGCTGCTATATAGTACCGGCGCGGGCTACGATTCCGCCCCGACGGTACACCGCCTCAGTACGATGGCAATAACGATTCGGTACGACGGCAATGACGATTCGGTACGACGGCAGCGACGGAGACTTCGGCACTGGGTGAGTGGTATGGAGATTTGCGTACTAAGAACACGCAGACGTCAGCGGCGCCGAACTCGCGGAAACTTAACTGTTATTCACAGGGTCTGGCGGCGGAACGAAGACGCGACCGAAGGGATAACGCCAGGGCGAAAATTACCGAGATTCAACGATCGCGCTGTGGTCCGCTAACGGTTCGCTCGTCCCCATACCGGTTCCACAGCACTAAATCTCACTTCGCTCGCTCCGCGTCTTGGTTTTCGCCGTCCGTGGGCCGAGTCGTCAAGCCCTAGCGGCCGTCCGTCGCAGTCAACCGTGGTAGCTCCCGTGGAAGTTTCGGTCTGGCCTCGCCGGCTGGGCAAGGTCGTCAAGCTCCCGAGCAAACGCGCCAGTGACACTCGTCAACCCGCGGGACCGGTCGGAGAACGTGCATAGGTGACCAGGGGCCAGCATCACTGCATTTCCGCACCAATTCGCCGACTCGCATCCCCCCCCCCTTGTGTTTATTGTATCTCCTGTCCATCGTATATATTTTTTAAATTTTATTAAATTATCTCAAATTGTTAAATTGTTTACATATTATTGTAAATTTCCATTTTTTAAAAAAAATTATTTTTTTGTTTAAAACTAATAAACGCATTTTGATGTGAACAAAAAAATATTGTTTCTTTTTTTTTCGTTTTGTTGAGTGTATAATCAACATTATACTAAACTTTTAAATCTATAGGCTCATAAAAATAATTTTATTAAGAGTTACAACTTACAAGTGTTATAACGTACGCGGTTTCTTTAAAATATAATAATTAAGCCGAGTCGTTAATGTAAAATGTTTATACAGATCAATTTGGCGCAAATAGGCTGTCTCAAAAAACATACCTTTTTTATTTTGGCCTAAATAGACTGTACCCAAGCGAATTAATTTTTTTGGAGCTAACGGGTGATTCCCAAATTTTCATTGTGGCGTTTCGTGGAGGGCTCTACCCCCACGCCTTCCCTTTACCGATTTATGTTAATGAAATGTTTTAAAAAAAAAATCATGCCTGTGTAACTTTAATATTTTTAAATTAGTTATAATATCAAAAAGCTACAAAATACCTTCAACATTTGAAATATACACCTATTATTACCAAAAGTTTTCGAAAAAAATTCCCAAAAATCAAGCTAAACTGCATTGTTTAAATATATTTGTGCGATATTCAATTTGAAAAAGTAAATAGTGTTTATTACGAAGTAATATTATCTTAGTTACAGCTACCATAGGGGATCTGGCTTTTTATTTGTTGTTTCTATAAAATAATAAAATATACTATATTAGTACCAGTAAATAATAAGTACGTAAATAACTAAATAAGGTTCGCAAGTTAAAAAAAAGTCACGGGCGATACGACACCATCCCCCCCCCCAGTAACTACGAACTAATACAACTACGAACAACTGAGTTTTTGATCAGAACGATAGATAGTGAAATAACAAAGGTAATATAAAAATTATAAAATATCTACCTAATAATGAGTCATGAATTAGATGACAAATTGACAACCAATAAAATTACGTGGTGGTTGAAAAATCAGGTGCAGCACAGGGTAAGTCTTAAATCGTATTTACTACCCAGTAAGTAAGTACCTAGTACCTACTCACCAATTGACACGGTCCAAATGTACATGTCATGAATTGCCTAAATGTTACTTATTAAAACGTACATGTACATGTAATTTTTTAGATTTCCAAAATAATCAATTTTTTTTTGAGTAAATTAATTTAGAACGTAATAACTTTTTTAAAAATATTATTTTTTGGGAATTTCATGATATCAGTATATTTCTTAAATTATTTATTAACCATATAACTTTTACAATTTTTGTTATACGTAGGTAGTATCAATTTTTTTTTTTGCCAGGTCTGTTATTTTACATCCTACTACAGTATACTCGCAAGACTATACTTTATTTACTTCGAGCCCGATTTGATGTTTGAGAAAATAATATATTATATAATAATACAATTATATAATTATAATTTAAACTAACTATAATATATTATTATATAAATAGAGAGTAACTTTGCAAATATCGGTGTAGCTATTGATTTATCATTATTTGCATGTCCTTCTGAATCATATATAATATTATTATATTATACTGTCTTATTATAATAACAATCGGTTGAGATAAAATTTATTCCTTCTATTAATAATATATTAATTTTTTTAATGCACTTATTAAATTCCGTATCGCACATAATAAATTTTAGGTACTGAACACGGTAGGTACCATTATATATATATATGTATACGTTCAACGTATAATATACTATAAGATGGTATAATTATTGTTTATATATATACAAAGAAATATAATATATATTAATATTAAACAAGACGTTTTTAATGTCGGTTATAAATTTAAAAATATCAAACAAACTTCTACTATAGAAGTGAATAAATTTATATAAAACATTTAAAATTAAATTAAATACGACTCGTTTAAATTCACAAGTTTTTTTTCAATAAATTATATAAAGGACAATAACGGGATTGACAATAATAATATGTCCCGTCCGCGCCAAAAATATTGTCGATTGTCGTCTATATAAATAAATACCTATATATTATACTTAAATACTTAATAATCTATCAACTTCATCCTCAAATGTTTATTATTAATCTTTTGTCCTGTACAAACAAACAGTATTTAAATGGTACAATTATTCATTTAATATATTTTTTTTTTACATTGAGGCAGAAGTATATAATAAGTTAAATTCATTTCTTTCGTGGTTTTTTTTTTTTTTTGAAATTGGTCTTTCAGATATTTTTAGATTACGGAATTATCATTCTTATTCTTCCTCTTCCTCTTCCTCTTCCTCTTCTTCTTCCTCTTCCTCCTCTTCTTCCTCTTCTTCCTCTTCTTCCTCCTCCTCTTCTTCCTCTTCGACCTGCAAAAATAATCGAAATCGAAAAGGGTTAGTAAATAACATTTAAGGACGATAAACAATATCGTGGTAAATAGCACGGGCATTTACTTCTTCCTCAGCTTCTTCGTCGGAAGGTAAGCCGAAAGGTTCTTCATCTTCCTCGTTCTTCTTGAGCTCTTCCTCTTCGGGTGTGTCTGGGTCATCCTTCTTCTTGCCCGGACGTTCGCCGAACCATTTCGGTAACCGTCCTGCGAACACGGCACGGGAGAGGTTTAATTAACACGAACACATTATTATATTTACACGTTCAGAGTAGAGGAACACAAACGTCTTTTTGGGTTTTGTAAAATGATTGGTTTAGACGGGTAGATAGGTAAGGTAGGTCGGTAAGCAGGCATATTTGTTCATAATATTAGATAGTCAAGTAATATAAAAAATGGTAAAAAAAAGCACTAAAATGTGAGTAAATCTAATAAATTCTCGACTGCTCGAAAATTAAATGAGACATGAACAATTTCAGGTGGTAATTAGGTGAGACGTCGAGAATCTACTGCAATAATATTGTTATAGTTTTACCTTGTTGTTGCATATTGTGGTAAACAGTAAATTTATATAATATGTTTTATAAACATTTTACAAAAATCATATAGGTAAGCGATTGACTCTTGTAACACTCAAAGTGTATAGAATGAATTAATTAATAAATCACGGATTGTGAAAATATTCTTAACTGAAATTTTCTTAAAAATCTTTTTTACATAAATACCGAGTAACTGATTTGGCAAGGTAAATATTATATAACTGGACATTTATAATACGATGTGTGCGTAGAATAATAAAATATAAATTATAATATGCACAAATCTGATAAGTGATAATTGTAGATATAATGATTTTAAGAATAATTATCGAACATTTCAAACAAGCTGTAGGTCTTTACACGGTTTATTGTGAATAATATAAATTTATATATCAAAATCACTCGATTACAGTGATTCATAAGTACCCATTAGGTACTCCTAGAAAGTAATCTGAATAATTGTTTAACTCGAAAATTGGAATTAACGAAATCGACGAATTTGACGATGAATCTCCATAAACGGATTTTATACAAACGGGTTTATTACTTACCCTTAGCGCGGCCACCGAATTGGTCACTCTTTTCTGTCCATTGTTTTTCCATCGATTCTTTAGTGGTTTCCATATAACCCTAAAAAAATTCAAACAAAAAAAAATAGGAAAAGGTATCGTGCATGCGGGTACGAAAAATCAAAACATGGATTTGGCCGAAAATAAATGTTATAAAATGCGGATATCTAAATCGGGTGCGATATAGGCTATGGTAGGGAAACACGAGAGGGGATCGACAGACTTTGTATTACTGATGATGGACGATTATAGTATGGCATAGGTGATAGGTGTTTCTGGCCGTGAGGGTAAAGCATGCCGAAAATCGTAACATGTTTACGTACTTCTACTTCTTTTCATGAATTGTTCGTATTTACGATTCCAGTTAGACTCGGACTTTTCGCCTATCATCTCTTCCAGACCCTATTTATTTCGTTAATATCTCTGTATAGATCTTTGTATACGTTTATAAAATACGTGCACACTTACTCCTTCGAACAGCTTCTTTTTGTCATCATAGGACCTTGTATCCACTCGCCTCTCGTACTTGGAAGCGACTTGGATCTTGGGCTAAGCATCGTATAAAAATATGTTAAGAAAACGCCAACCGAATAGTAAAATCATAATATGTATGTACTATGAACAAAATATACACGGTCGTTATGTTATATGGTGAGCACTTACTGGGTATTTGCCGGTTAGGGCTTCGGGGTCAAGACCCTTCTTCAGAGCCTTGTGGCGGAGCTGTTGCTTTTGACGTTCTTTCAACTCTTTCAACTGAAACACAAGCATTCATTATTGTGTGAGTCCGCATTAGATACCAACACACATCACGAAAACCAATATCCGAAAGTTTAAAAGATGACTATATAATGTAATATTATTGCATAGGTAATATTACTTACGTCGTACTCTTGTCTCTTCTGCCTTTCCTCCAAATCGTACTTTTCTGTTTCCAGCTTGATGATCTGGTCCCAGAGTTCAGTGGCTTTGAATTGGAGTTTTTGCACAGAGAAACCTTCGATGGTCAACGGTTTGATTCTGAAGCTCAACGATATTTTCTTTTCTTCTTCGATCTGTTCTCTGGTCTTGTTGCGTTCAAGTTGGGCAGATGTCATACTCAACGCCTATTATATAATATGAAATAAAATCAAAATAAATTGAATTGCATTACGAACAAATTAAACCCCTCGTCAACAATTGCATTGAAAACTTACGCCTTCTTTTTTGCTAATGGTGAAGTTGGGTCCTTTCGATTTATTTGTTTGTTCCTTGAGGGCAGCCATCATAGCTTGTCGTTTTTTCTCGGCCTCCTCCAGACGTTTACGTTTTTCTTCAATGTCCTTTTGTTTCTTTTCTTCCACTTCTCTTTGTCTGCGTTCTTCTTCTTGCTTTTTTCTCTCGGCCATCCTCTTCTCTTCTTCCGCTCTCATCACCTTGCGCTTGGCCTGTTTTTCCTTCAACTTCTTTAAGTCGTCTTCTTCCTTTGACCGTTGTTTGCGCCATTCTTGAATGTACTCTTTAAGCTGCTCGTCTAAGGCTGAGGATTTCATTTCTTGCCTCTGGTTAAAATCAAAAATCGTTGGTCAGTTATAAAAATAATTGAACACAGTTAAGGGTAATGCATATAGTTATAAAATTACATAAAATATTAACATAACATAGATCAATTACCTTAACGAATTCGGGATCTCCATCTCCACTAAAGTTTGCAAAAAGAAAAAGTAAAAAAAGTATATATTAATTTCGATATCAATACATTGTTTTTTTTATGGGTTGATGACTCCGTGGTGTTATTTGCCCTGCGGGGGGCTTGTTATTTATAATGTGTGATTAATAAATGGGTCATTTGAATTTTGGCACCAGTTAACTGTAACAGGATATATTGTCAGAATAAAAATAATTTTTAGTAACGATGCCATGTGGCCTATCGCCAGGCAAAATTAATATATAGTAAAGACACGCAAAATTTATTGTTAAAAAAATTTGCACACAAAAATCAGTTTTATGTATGTTTATACTTCAAAAAACATTTTAAATTAGTTAAGAAAAAACTTTATATTTTAATCGTTCTAAATCTAAATATACAAAACCTCTTAATATTGCTATAGCTAATATTTTATAATAAACATCTAACGTTTCTAATTTCCATTAAACTAATAAAATCAATACCATTCTGTCTACATTCTAATTTTTCTACTAAAACAATACTGCATAAACTAAAGGCTTATTGTATGGATTGTCTGCACTAAGCCTTTTCTACTTTCTACTTAAGAATCAACTCAGTACACATATTTTACTTTAACTCCCACTGCAGTAAACTTACTCTTTGCTTTTTTCAGGCTCCGGTTGCCTGCGCCAAAAATTGACGATTTAGACAAATTCCAAAAATATCACAAACATATAGAGTGTACACTGTACAGTGTACATACGTCGATTTGTATTTATAAATTGTACTTTCTTTCAGTAAATAATATAACTATTATTAATTTATGAACTCATATATAGTTGCATTTTAAAATATATATATAACTATTAAATACTATTATAGATAATAATAATATAGCCAAAGTGCAACGTTCGAAATATTCAAAATGTTGTAGAGTTTTTATATTATTATCATAATACTATGTAGGTAGGTATATATATAATGAAATGTAAAAATAATTCCTGCCACATTACGTTGTACACTCTATTAATAAGGAATAAGCCAAATAAACAATTCGGGTGCTCAATACACAAAATCATTTGGCTTATAACGTATTTACAATTTTTAAAAGCGAGCAAAAATAAGCAAGTTGAGCTAATGAAATAAAATCAAGTGACTGAAAATCGAAATTAACATCGTATAAGTGAATTCCTTGGCAAACATTTATTAATAAATCGTTTAGACAGCTATAAATTTTAAGTTCTTGTCACCGAGTTCATTTCTAGCTCAACATTCATATATATATGTACAATGCATTTGAAATTATTCTTCCAAACACTTCACTCTTTACAAAATTTTTTTTTTGTATCTCCAACATTTACATGTTTACTCGCTAATTCCTTTCAAATGCTTTTGCAGTAGCAATTTATAAGCGCAAAAAATAATTTAATATTTTGAAACTTACGTTTCCTCTTCGGAATCACTGAAACATATTATGTTCAATGTAAATTTTATAAAACGTATTTATATGTACCTAATCACATTGATGAACGACTAAAATATTATAATTTAGATAGACCTATAGACCGGTTAAATCTGTACCTACTAACCAAAAATATTCAAAAGCAAAATTTGTAAAAATAATTGTGAAAAACGTCTGTACTTATAACTTGTTGGTCTGTGAACCGAAAATTAATTTAAATGTTTGAAGTGTATTCGCAAGTATAATTTTATAAAATTGTCTAGTAAAAAATACAGTTACTCAGACGTTAACACGATTGTAAGTTATCGTTCTCATGCGTGTTGATATAGGTATATTATATAATACAGCCATATATAGTTAAGGGAAAACAAATTGTCCTCGGGTACTATAGAAAAGAGATTAGTTAAAAAAAAATTATAAACTAAATAAAATCAACGCAATTAAAATATGATGGAAATATTAATGAAGGAATATCTATATATTTATTATTTGTAGTTGATAGGTACATATATTTATTAATATTTCATTATTTTTTTAGAAATGGATATCATGCCCATGTGTTTTTTTTATATATAATAAAATCGATTTACTGTCATGTAAATGTCAAGAAGCTCGTGCTCACCGAGTTATTTAAAACATAAATAAAAATAAAAATATAGATTGGTGAATAAAACGATAAGGTCAACGAAGAACGTGAAAATATTACAATTGATTATTGCAATTTACATTGGAATGAAACTTGATCTAAACTCTAAAATAAAGTTTCATTTTGTCCGTCTATTTATTTTACGTAGGTAATGAAAATATCGCGTGCCTATCCACCATTCTAAGTATACAATTATTTCGAATATATTCGCGTAGACTATACAGGTAATGCACCTAAGTATAGTATTTTCAAATAAATGTAGTCGGGCACGATGTGTAATATATTGTGCAAATTTAAACATAACTCGGATGAACAATAATAACGTATTGGAACGTGTATAACGAATGTCATTAACCGACGTATTTATTATTCCAAAAAAAATAACTATCCAACCCATCCTATATTATTATCTACGGTATAGAAAGGTGATTTAATTTAAAAAAAATTACTTACGTGTACACTTCTTCTTCGTCAGACATGGTTAAGCGTGTGTCTAGGGCCTAGTCTCTGTAAACAAAAATAATCTAAATTAAAAACCGACCGAAACGTGTAAATCGCGGGCACACGAAATGGGTAGGTATCTCGTTCACCCTGTCCCAAGCGGTTTTATTTGAAAATGTATTTCTTGCGGAGAAACGACCGGTAGACGTTAATTCTGAAAATATGTGGGAGGGATCGGCGGCGGTGGATCCCGTTGATATTAATAGCTGCTGCCGGTTCGGGCTGCCAACATTGCCTTTTTACGACCCACAAAATCCTAACGCGTCTATTTATATAAAACGTGCATAGTACACCGGTGCGTATATAGTATTATGCGGAGAGACAAATCGTTCGGGATTTCGACAGTAATATAATATAGTAAAACACATAATATTATGGTCCATTACTGTATGTTCGGGTGTACGAATTCAGTTTTCTAAATCGTCACCGGGAAATCTATTGATTCTATATACACAAACAATAAATAAATACTTATTAAATACACCAGTAAAAGATTACTAAAACCCCGCTAGAGGGACCAGAAATAACAATTTTTTTTTTTGTAACAAAAAACAATGATTAATACTCCACATTAGGTAGATATACCTAGAGTATACTAGAGAAGACGATTGCTTTATTATATCTGTCGGAATAATTCGAGACAACTCCATCTAACAAATATGTGCGTTTAAGAGGACGCCACGCGGATATTTGTTGTCTCCGTCCTACAAGTGCTTAACATACCAAATTTACGCTCAGCAGATAACGTTTAGCTCCGTTAGTTTAAAAATTAAGAGTAAATCGATTGAATTGAAAAGTTCTGAGCGCTTTTCACAATAATAGACACCTGGTTATAGTGCACGTTTTCCGATAATGTTTTTCATGTCGAAATAATATGCACTGAGAAAAAGCTCTCAAACACATACAATATCCAACGGTCCCGACGTCTGCAGAATTTTTGCATTTTCACGATTACTAGGGTCTGTATAGGGTACATGAGAAAAAATTCAAGACCAGCTGATATAAAAAGGACATTATATCATATACGGTGCCCAACACGATCGAAAGAAGTCGTTTTGACGAGTGGGCGAAACAGAAAAAACTCCTGTAGCTCCCAATGCGAAACGCATATTATCATTATTCAAAGAACGGCACGACATGAACCCGGATAAACGCACTCTGGGTTATCGATTTCGTAGGAAAATCTTATGAAGATTTTCACCCGTCGTCCTGAAGTTGTCCACCGCCAACCCTCGATCGAATCCCGAATACGCCGACATGTGATTTAGGTAGGTAGGCACTCATCGGACCGTCTCGAAATCTCACGTAGGTTGTGAAAATATATAGCGAAATAGCAGGTAGGTTGATATTTCATAATTAGGGGTCTGGCGGACGCGATTACTACGATACAGTAACGAAATGTAGAGTCTGAGTACAATATTATTGTGTTATAATTAATATTATGTATGGATGGTGTACTTACAAAAAAGATAATATATGTATACCGCGACGGAGGTCCCACTAACGTCTGCGGACGACTGATCGCCGTTGGAGTTCGAGATCACCGATTAAACTCGTCCCCACCAAACAGGGGCTCGCGGACAGGAAATCTATCCGGGATATTTTTGGCATTTTCCAGTTGTATCGTATAAACACGTACACATACATATCATCATGTTTTGCGTATGGAAAATGTGGTGGAAAAAAAACGATAATAATAATAGAGACGACGAAAAAGACCATTCGATCCTAACTGACGGGTCGGTGGTGGAGGGGAGGATTTCAAAAGTGTGTCAAAAATATTAACGCACTCGCCGTTGCCCGCCATAGGAATTTATTATTACGTTGGGAGTATATCTGTGGTTTGTTTTTAGAATTCCCAGAGTACACGAACGTATTATTATCCGTCACCTCGGGTGCCACGAATTTTTGCCGACGACAGCGCCAGATAATTAATAATTAACACCTTAAATGACATTTTAATATTTGATGTCATTCATCTTTTGGGTAGATACATTGTACCTAAATATTATATATCAGACTCTTAATATGAGAAAAGAACCCAAGATTGTGCGATCGCATAATTTATATGTATATAATATGTACTATATAGAAAAATCATAAATGAAAATCTAGTAATATTCTCAATACATGAATGTCACAAATGTATACAATTATAATACATACAATACACAAAGCTTGGTGCATACATTTAATATAAAAAAATTAGTACTCGTTCATTAACAAACTAAATAGAAAAAAAATTCTAAATAACAAGCATTTTTTTTTGATTTTTATATGCTTGCATAATTTGATAGAATAGAGAAATATTTAAACACGGGTTCAGATAATTTAGTACAATAGTTCAACAAGTGTGTATAAATATAATTTTTGCTAGGTAGGTATGTAATTAACTCAATACAACAGATTTGTACTATGTAGTGACAGTAATAAAAATTATCAAAATGTTTTTAAGCAAATATCAATAGATCCTTAATTTTAAAATGCCCTCCTTCTTTACAGTTATATACTTTTATGTGTAATTTCATAAAATTATATAATTTATTGGCTAATGTAATATAAGTAGTATTTTATCCAACAGTAAAAAACACCTATACTATTATGGAATGAAGTAAGCATCAGTGGTAGAAATGGATATCTTTGATCAAACCTTAAAACCATCCATCCAACCTCAGTCAACAACAACAATGGCCCTAGACTTATTAAATACAATTTTTCTATACGATTCAATGATTTAAATTTACCAGTATTATACAAAAATGAAACATTAACTAAAAGTAGTAGTGATTTAGTAATGAATTCAAATGGCTTAAACAACAATGGAAAAACAGAATATGTAGAGATAGTCGATAACATTGTAAACATGGAACAGTCATTTGTAGAGGTGAATACTAATAATCTGTAAAAAAAAATAAACATGTGTCTATTTAGATATAAGATGAAAAGAAACATTGAATTGCTTACGTTAATGGTATGACGGCTAGCAGTAAAGCTTTCTCGTGAACATGCCAACCAAACATAAATGAAGTCAAACCACATAATATAAGGCATCGAACAAAATCAATAGGATTTCTGTCGGATTTCCAAAGTTTATATAAACATGGCTGGAAATAACAAAATATTAATACTTAAATAAATAAAACAAACATAATAATACATGAATAATCATTTTTAGTATTATACAATATATTATGTTCTATAAATATCTATCTCTGAATAGTTATGGGAGTATTAATACATTTTACATGTAAAAACAAAAATAGATATGTACTTGTACACATATTTTGTTTTATCTGGTAACGTGAGTTAAAAATATATAAATGTACAAGACAGAAGTATTATAAAACAAAGAGTAGGCCCACTGTCTAAACCAACGAGAAAATAATGCACAACTTACCAACATAAAAATTATTGTTAAAATAAAAGTAATCTGAGGAGTAATTGATGGCAAAACAGTGTGTTCAAATTCTTGAACTAAGCCTCTTGTCATTGATGCTGAATTATTATTTTTTATTAAATCGTAGTCTTTATCTAAAAAAATTATCTATCAGAAAATGCATAAGGAATTCAAATAGATAAATAAAACATAGAAATCTATAAATACATGTAATCTTAGCACCAATATCAGCTGCATTATATAGGGCCCAAAAGTTTGGTGCCCAATAGGCATGTGATAAACCTCGTTTGAATGGAAATAACTGTTTAAAAACCTAAGAAAAAATTAAATTAGTAGAATTAAAATTTATATTCTAATTAGTAGTACCTGCACAATTTGACCATTGAATACAAAAGGTCCAAATGATATACTAGATACACCGAGAACAATTAAACCTAATTTTATAAGTCTTTTCATTGCAAATTGTATATTTTTTCTAAAACAAAAGTGTTTTAATAAATATACAAAATATGCTGGAGCCAAATATAAATAAATATGCTTGAAATTCAACAGAACCGTAAACCAAAATGCACCTCGATAGTTTTCACCCTAGAAAAAGCAACTAAATTAGCAAAAATAACAAGGTTTACTAAAAATATTTTTAAATTCTAGTTATAAGTAATATTTTTTACCTTTAAAATGTGTGATATTGATACAAGTAGGATTCCGAAAAGGAAGCCATTGTACTGAAAGTGTATTTGGTCAATAAGCAATAATGTTACATTGGCTATTAACAAGAGTTCAATGACAAAAACAGAAATTTTACTTTCATCCATATGTTTTTTCTTTTTAGTTTTGGGTGATTTCACAAGTAATGCAATTGACTGAGCACATCTAAAAACAATATTTTGTTCGTTAGTAAACTTTCATGCTGATCATGTTAAAAAATATATTAGATTGGTTTGAAAATGTATCCATCACGTTATTCTAACAAACACACATTTCTAGTTAGAAACTATTTAATTATTTTATACTTTTTTTTATAAAAAATGTTGTTATTTACATTTTCAAAGTTGATATAAAACAACTGATAGCGTATACTCCAAATGCCAGTGTACTAAACAGACATTATATGGGCGATTGTTTCATTTAATGCATAGACATAAAGTTATGGGTAATGTGAGGTTTAGGGCCATTTTTACAATGTCCGGTTAAAGCTAACTGACAGATAACAGGTTTTATTACCGGCAGAATTTGGCCAGTTAAACGGTAATTAAAGTTATTATAAGTAACAATGTAAAAGTATGGAGACCATTAATATTCAAAATTGACTAATGAAAAAATAATTATTTAAGACAACAATAAAATCTTCAATAGGAAATTTTAAAATTAAACATTATCTTCCATAGTTGATGGCTACAGAACAGTACTAGTA
This sequence comes from Macrosiphum euphorbiae, assembly GCA_949089665.1. Lineage (NCBI taxonomy): Eukaryota > Metazoa > Arthropoda > Insecta > Hemiptera > Aphididae > Macrosiphum > Macrosiphum euphorbiae. Next base: position 141,757,064 of record CARXXK010000001.1, on the reverse strand, counting down.
GTTCCATAAATATTGAATAATAAAGTAATATTCTGTGTAAGTACAATATAATATTTCTTAAATTAATTTCAAATATAAAATAAAAAAAAATAGACTTGGAAAAACTGATATAAAAAGGGTAAAGAAGAGGAAATATGTTGGCAAAATATTCAAGCTGAATTGCTCATCTTAAAGAATTTATTAACGTTTTTGAAGTTGCTTTGGCAGTTCTATGTGTTCTATGACTAAGTTACTACTAAATATTAATTTACCTTGCGTACCTCAATAATTAACCTCAGTGGTATAATTAAATAATATCTAAACATACAAGTGTATAATATACAACATAAGACATTGTTATTCAATTTGAATAATATTTACTTTCGAGATCCGTAATAAAAAACAAAATCAGTAATGATGACGCTAAGTCGCTGAAAGAATACGGTGGCGTTTGACGAGTAATTACGATTGTGTATCGATAACATGTCAATATCAACAAAGGCAGCAATTTGAGCCAAGAAGTATTCGAACCACGCAAAAAGTGGTGGATAGTCGATGGTCCATTCCGAATGATTAGCTGAATACCACTGCGATACAGGCAGACTGTACGTCGTAGCCAGCCAGTTGCGATGCACCTCGAAATCGGTGGAAAAACTGTCGAAACAGAATGAGACAACAATTTAGTGGGCACGATTGTGGATATTACAGAGAGAAATATTAAACAACTGTGAATAGACTTAAGACAGCGAATAACAATGACGATCCCCGACGTCGGAGGACCTTCACTCACTAGGATGGCAACAGGAGCAACTTCACGCACGTTATGACGACGTGTAGGGAACTCGTCATTTTCGGTTTGAAAAGACTTGGTCAAGACGTCGATGAAAAGCCCATGGTCGGAGTGAAATTATTCAAACCGTCAGACGGAGTGTAGTAAATTTTAATAATAAAGACGTTAATGGTCCCGAGCTTGGTCAAAAAAACATCTTCAAAAGCGACGCTGCGTGTAACCACTTCAGAGCCACGACGACGATAATAATATTACGATTTACGATTGCCCACAACAGACAGCTGCAGTAGACATTTAAAATTAATATGATTTGATGTATTTATGTATCGAGTAGCCACGAAACGTCATTATTGAGACGTAGTCGGCAAGTCAAAACGTTACCGGTGTAACGATTAATGATGAAAAAGTAAATATTGTTAACTGTTATCACTGGTCTGCTTATCAACACTGCGTTTAAAGCATAGACGTATAATATATTATACGTCTATGGTTTAAAGATTTTTTTATGACCGAACATGCAAACATCATAATATTTTAAACAATTTAAACCTATAGCCGTTCGGATTTAAATAATATTTTGTGTATTTTGAACTCTGGCGGCCTGGGCGCCTGACGTGTATCTAAATTTAAATATCTTAAAAAAGCCTTTTATACAAACTTAAGGTGATTCGATACCGTGATTTTCTGTTTTTGTCTACACACGCGAGACATGGTATTTTAGACGTGATTTTGTCAAACTTACCAATTAATCTAATGAAGCGATAAGAATTCTGAAAACTGATTTAAATTTGTCGTTAAGTCTACTTGAAATCGACTTTCCCACATTTTTGATATTATCCCCCAAATTTTTAAAAATGTCATATTCAAAGAGAGTATTTAAAAATGATGGTATTTAACATTTTGGAGAAGTTAAAATCCAAAAAATCAAAAATGTGGGAAAGTCGATTTCAAGTAGACTTGACGACAAATTCAAATCTGTTTTCAGAAATCTTATCGCTTTAATAGATCAATTGGAATGTTCGGCAAAAAACACGTCTAAAATACTATGTCGCACATGTGTTAGACAAAAACAGAAAATCACGGTATCGAATCCCCATAACACAGATAATGTCCCTAACATTAAATTTTATTTGTGATAGATCATAGATTATACAGTGGCGTCATTGGGGGGGGGGGTGCAGGGTGTACATTTACCCCAATTTTTTTTTTTTTTTTAAAACGCCGGCTTGCCAACAATAAATAAAAGCGCTGATATACCATATACCTAAGTTTAAAACATATTTTATATTTTATTTTCTAAGAATGTTTGATGTGGTTTTCTACACAGTGCACATAGCTTGTCAAAAATAGTAACAATATTGTGATATTTTCATACTAATATAAGTGGCATATTAAATTAATTATACAAACATTTTAGTTTATGCCCCCCTCCCCCCCCCCAAAAAAAAAAGTTGGTGTGTAGTGTGTACATACATAATAATTGATTGATGCATAATATCATCAATTAAATTTTGAGTTTGAAATAAAAAAATGTTGATGGTGTATGATTATATTCACTGTTTTGGTAATTTCTCACAAAATTCTTAATTTAATGATTCATAATTTATACTTGGTACTTATAAAATTGTTAATCAATAGTCAATACCCAATAATTATAATTAGTAATTATGAAATAAATCATCTTTAATATGTTTTAAAATACAGTACACGTTAGTTTTTGTATAAAATAAAATGTGTATTATACTATTTACTAGAATTAACTTACAACAATACCTGAGCTCTTTAACTTTAGAACAATATTGAAAATATCAGTCGAGGTTAATATAAAATATTTAATATTATATATTTATAAATCATTACAATACTAAAATCTGCGATAATAAATAATAATTGTTTATACCTATATTATTCATATGAATATACCTGGGATTCAAGTGTTACAAGCTGTCAAGCTTGTTTCATTTATCAACAATGATCATACATTTAAAGAATATAAAATAAAGTCCAAAGAATTATAGTATAACATGCTAGCTTATGCTATAAGTATAACGTAAACAAATGTATTTTGTATATATACAGAGTGTCCCGTGAGGATTTACTCATTAGCCGTAGAGGGGGACTCGCCGCCCGGACAAAAACCAGTTTATTGACGTTTTACTAATAAACTAAAAAAATTATTAAAAATCATGAGATTAATGAAAATAAAATGTTAAAAGCTCAAAATGTTCACAAAAATATACTCTATAGAATGGCTATCTTCAATTTTTTCAAAAATTAAAAAATTAAAAAATAATTTTTTTAACTTTTTTACTAAAAAATTTAATTTAATTAAAAAATAAAATATTTGTAGTGCTTACCTCTGCGAGTCTTAATAAAAAAACATAATTACGATATCTCCATTATTTCAGGAGATATCGCAATGAGTAAATCCTCACGGGACACCCTGTATATGTTTTACAGATTAATATAATTTTAAAATTTTTAGCTCACCAAAAATGAAGGCTATATAATAATTTGACGAGTATTATAATAATTATTACAGTAGGTTATTCATATTAGATATAGGCATGTAGCACTAGCTGCCGAGTAACAATGATTTTTAAACACAATGAAGAATTTAACTGTAGAATAATATTCCAATTACAATTGTTATCAATAATATATTGTATTACAATAAGTTTTAATATTATATTGAAACTGCAGAAATAAAATGTGATTCTATAATGTTATACTATTATAGATTCTAATTTGGTCACAAATTATGTTCCAAAAAAATAAATCAATGATTCAAATAAAAAAGTTTTAGTTAAAAAGTTAGTATAGGATAAAATAAAAGATAATATTCATTTTTAGTACCCTGTCTTTGAGAGACAATCAAGGCAAATCACATTGATTCAGAAGATTTTTTAATATTTCATCATAGAAAGTGGTAAATACTTTTCTGTTATATGTGATAAGATGCAAAAAACTGCCGGTGACGGCTGCTAATTCATCCTTGAATGCAGACAAGCCAAGTGGGCATTGCTGGGGAACTGCGTTGTCAGAACTGATGACTGCAGCAATAAACTCTTTGAAACGCTTCTCTGAAATAAGAACCAGATGAGATAAAAAGGAAAACACTATTATTTATTTTATATTATTTTATATTGAATCAAAAGAATGATATTACCAACTAGAGCTCTTATTTTATCGTCAGGGTTTTGGATTGACAAAACTTGAGTTTCAAGTGTTTTGGCCATATCTTTTGAAACAGGGCGTCCATCTGGATTTAGATTACACATATACTTATTAATGTGAAGAACTATTTGTTTAACAATATCTGGTATGCAAAATCTAGAATGAAAAAAATTGATGGAGTATAATACACTACTATTTATAAATTAACATAGTTAATATTATAATAAATACATGTTGAAATCATTTAGTTTAATGAGGCATAAAATACACTCTTTTAACTCATTTTTGAAATTCATGTCTCTGGGAATAACGGAATTAGTTGTTGATATTGTCACAATAAAAGTAGATGCTGCGAGTATCAAAAGATTTAGCATTTTATTTGTTGCCAAATATCGATCTTTGTCCAATGATAAAGCCTGAAAATAATAACCAGCTATTTTATAAACAATGTCCTGATAATGCACATAATTGTAACCTTATTACCTCTGGGAATATAACATTTTCATTCCAATCAAATATTTCCATATAAGCTCTTGCGACTATATCATGATAAGGTTCAGCAGTCTTTTCAAAATTAACGTGGCGTTTTAACCATTCGGCAGTCAAGTTTAATGCATCTGTTAATAATTTTTAGTTAAAAATAAATATTAATCAACTGTAAATTACATAAAAAAAAATTGGAATTAACCTGGTTGAACTTTTAAATACTCTGCAAATTTATCTCGTTCATAACCAGCACTACAGGCATTTAATGCTCGTCGTTGTGCAGTTATAGTGAAATTTGCCATGTCAAGTTTCATCAAGCTCAAAGTCTACAAATAAATACCATTGGCATCCAACATATATTTTTAAATTTTTCAAATATCAATACTTAAATTAATTAGTAATTAGTATACACTTTAAAATTAATAACTATTAATGTAAATAACTGTCTACTGAAGCACTACGATATATTTATAATTTTTGAAACAGGTGTCTAAAAATCAGTATAATGTTTTTATAACAATTTTATTTACTTTAAAAAAGTTAATAGTTTTAGCCTTTGTGTGTACAAATAGTATATGCTTATTTCATAATATAAAATACTAAATTGTATTTAAACATATAATTGATTAAAATGTACAAGTAGGTACTTTGCAAGCAAGCTTATTCTATTATTTGTTTTTAACACTTTGATAAGTTCATTATTTTTTACTATAACTCAACTCATTCACATAATTTTTGTAAAATGTAATTGCTACTTATACTGAAAAGCAAACTTACAACAAGTTTTTCCACCTAATTACCATTCGATTATCATCAAAAATTATATAAATCACATTTAAGATTAAAATGTAACAAGGCTAAACTGTGGGTTTAAAACACAATTTAAATAAAAATTAATAAAATAAGCCACAGTATATTGAACAAACCTTTTCAAAACTGATATTTACCATACAAGACTAAAAATTTATTGACATTTAAAAATAATTATTTACTTGCTATAGCTTCAAAATAATATATAAGAATTGAATAAGAAAATTTCCTTTTATATGCTATATATCTTCTATCTTCATATATAATATAATAATTTCCACCTAATGTTTTTTTAGATTACAGTATTGAACAATCTACATCATTGGAAATTTTTCAATGAACATTTTTTGTAGGATATATTGTATATTATTGTATTTATTGACTATTTAAAATACTATTTTCAACAGTATTAATGCAATTAATTTAATATTATAATTACAAAACTGCGTTACTAATATCAATATGTAATCTCATCATTAATTCTGTGGTATAACAGAACATTTAAACTAGATATTCAGACTATCATATAGGCACTTAAACATTTTACTGATTTAATTAATTATTGTAATTACTTATATGATATTAAAATTATTAAACAAAACTAAATAAAATAATATGTAGACAAATATTATTTTATCAGTTATTAACGTTATAAATATTTAAGCAATTATTTGAATCTTAATTTAGTAATTTACCTCTGTTATTCCTTTAAATATATCAACAGGATCATTTAATAGAGTTAGAGCGCGTATCGAATCATCTCTTACTGGAGCACATATTTTTGACATCAAATTCAGTATAAACTTGGTATAATACTATTGAAAACAGGTAAATAAATAAGTTAAGACAAGCCATATTTAAAACTTCATAGCTTATGTTATTTTAAAATTACTTCAAAATCCAAAGAGTCATTGTCTATCTGATTTTGTATAGCCTCTACATCTAAAACTTGAGCAATATCTTCTTTCAATTTTGTATGTTGGTCTAACAACAAACTTGATAAGCTCTATAATAATTTTATTTTTATTTAAATTAATGAAGTTACTAAATTAGTAAAATAATAATACTAAACAAAAATTTTTACATACTGTTTGAATTTCTGATAAAAGTACCATAGCTTGAGAGTATACAGGAGGATCATTGTTTAATTGTTCACGTAACAACTCCCAAAATGCTTTATGCATCGTGTCTTTGACTTGTTTCATTAAACTGACAGAATAAAGCATATTCAAAAATATATTAAATAAATATTCAAGAAACACAAATTGTATGTTAATAATACTATGTTCAGTTGATTAATAATTTTACCTGTTGTTTGGATGTTCTTGAGGCTCCAACTTGAAATTTTCATTGACCGCTATCTCATGAACAAGAGCAATATCTTCCAATTGTTTAGCAGCTACCATAATTTCAGGTAATGACAAGAACCTCGGAGGCGACGCAGCAGTTATATTATTTAACCTGAAAATTATAATAAAACAGATGTAAAATAATCAATAACAAAAATGCTATTATATTGAACTATAACATTTCTTGACGAGCCCCGGGAATTGGTCTATTTGGTGTTGATTGATTGTCTTGATCATTATTGGATGTATCTTCTGAACTCATTTTAAAGAAGTTTTTAATGAGATATAATAACTGAAAAAAAAATTTTATTTTTTTAAATTAAATGCATATTATATTTCAAAAATGTTTTAGTAAATTAGATGATTATAAAACAAGTAAACCTAGAATTTTTCAAACTCAACTAATAACCTTAATCAGATGAATCTATTTTAAATTACCCATATTTAAGCATATAGTTTGCAACGTGGTGTTTTTAAAATTATTAAAGATATTATTGTCCTAAGCTATAAAGCTCCAATATATGATAATGAATAATAGATCAATACACATTTTTGTAGATTTTATGCTTGGGCTATAATTTTTCTGAACAATTTTATTACAGACATTTTCAATTACACTATATCTTTGGGAAGAATTGTTCGATGTTAACTAACTATATTAGGTATATTATAATTCAATAATTGATCATAATGGCTATTGTACCTAGTACAAATGTACAATAAGTGTCAATAAAAAAAGTTAACCATTCAAATACCACACATAATAAAAATAAGAATAGACATTGTATTTTTAGAAAAACATTAATCATAATACTCCATCACCCTAACAATATTGATGTATGAAATACAATGTATGTATCAGTTTAAATAACAAAAATCAAAACATTATTTTATAATTTTCACTGTTAAATAAAAATTATTAACAAATTGATAATCAGATTGGACACCAAACATGAGGAACATGTTTAAAATATATATTTTAAAAATCAAAAAAACAATAAAATTACTTTTGGTTTATTACTATGTCGGAATTATTTTTAAAGTTAAGTATATTTATAATGAGGAGTACCTATTATTGTTCACACAGAGCAGGAAAAAAGAGAAAAAAAAACAGTATATTTATAATGATTAACCAATATCATACAGAGTACTTACATAGTGCGTAAATTAAATTCAGAAAGTAACAAAAATAAAAATAATAGAACAGTAAAAAAAATGTATGAGTTTTTGAAGTAGATAATATTATGTAAATCTCGTAAAAACACTAAAAACTCACAGGGGAAATCAATAAAATTAAACTCAAATGTCACACAACCGAACATGAATGTGTACAAGGCACAACGAAAACCAAATGTAGTCGTTTCAGCCGTCACAAAGGAATTGACAAAGGACTGGCAATCAATGAATCAGGACTCTCGAATTTCGATACGACGATGATATTATTATAAAACAAATATACCTTTTAAGGTCATCGGCCTTGCGACGAATATTTCAAGAACGCTCATAACTCGGAAATGTACTACTACATCAGCTACGATTACACAGCGTATTTTTGTCGAAATCAGTTTTCAGAAAAATCGAAACCATCAAAATTATCAATTCTACCTTAACGATAAAACAAATATTTGTGATACACACAATTGGTTATAGATCGTGAGCTCGGATCTGCGTATAATGGAATTTGTTTTGTATTTAGGACTTGGGTATATAAATAATAACTGAGTATCAGGTATGAAGTGGATAACTTCGAACCCAATTTCCCGGTCTCAGTCGATGAAGTCTTCGCGAAAACGTCATATAGGTACATGATTGGGATGAGATAAAGTGCTAACTGCTAAGACTCACCTTCTAGGCAGTCATCTTCCTGGAAAAGTACGTGTCACGAAAATGAAGTCGAACGGCGAATATTCTGATCGTACCAAATAAAATAGTAAATATAATCGAATTTAACGAAATTTTTCCTAGTTTATGTCAATGTAATATTATGAAAATAAGTGCTTTAACTAGCTGGCAGATATAATTTATTATTTATAAACACGATTACCGTGTTTTTACCTTATATAATATTATAACGTAATAACTCTCAATGCTCTTCTATACCTTATATCGTAGTAAGTTCACGACAATAATGTTTTTGTTGTTATTGTCCACAGCTACAGCTGTTAATACGATAAATAATAATATTATTATTGTTAAGTATTTGTTATTATGTATTCACCAGGATCCAGGCAGTATTCACGAACAATTTTCATTTATTTTATCGGTTAATAGTGGTTGATACCAATAGATAGATTACCAAGGTCAATGGTTGATACTTGATATCATTGATATCAATACAACATGGAAATAATAAATATATCATATGTTTGAAAGACAGTGTCGCCAGCCGTGGTTTGATAATTATTTAGTAACACCACGATGTAGGTAACACTCACGATTAAATATAGTAATATAGCATTGGTAACCATGGACCAAGAGCACGGTTTAAGATAGACTGGTTGCGCGTCGAACGAAAAAAAGTGGCATGAGAAAGCGCTTACAAAAACTTACTGGCACATAACGCGATCTAGCGGTAATATTCATAATCTATATTCTATAGTATATTCCTTTCTGGACGGAATAAGCTCCACGGTTTTTTTATTTCACAAAATCACTTTTTAATTTTTAATTATCAAATAAACCTTGATTAGTTGATTATTATTTAGATTAAACAGTCCTAATGACTAGTTGAATGTTTAATGACATTAATTTAAACAGTACCTATTAAATGATTGAGTTGTAGATTTAATATTTAACACAGTGTATATTATATTATATTTAAATTTAAATTTTTAAAATGTCTAATTATAACTATTGTTGTATTCGTAAACCTCACGAGCAATCCAAAACGTCATTTGGTGTTCCAAAAATTGAAAGCGAGCGTAATAAATGGGAAGAAAGTTTAGGGATGGCATTAAAAAAATCTCATCGTATTTGCCTACAACATGACCACTATATTTGTAATGTACATTACAATGCGTATGAGGCAATATTCATACATGGCTAATCAACAAACAAAAAAACAAAACAAAAAAAAAAAAAATTATCAAAATTAGTTAACTCCTAATCAAATGATTATTTATACATATTAAATATGTATATTGTATATTTTAAATTGGGTGTTGTAGGAGGTCACGACACCATTTCCTTTTTAGCCTGCGCCTTGGATTTCCTGAGAGAGTTAGAGAGGAGAGGTTTTTAATAAGAGGATTTTGGTGGGATAGGAGTCGCTTACGGAAGCGCGAGTAAAAGAATTTGGCTTCTTCGTTGATGGTTTTCATTTGAAAATCATTATGTAATGTTGGGTTTGAGACGTACAGTGGTGCATTGGAGAGTCGTCGAAGAGCTAGGTTTTGGAATACTTGTATTTTATTGATATTGGATTTTTTTGCTGAACCCCAGAGCTGTATGCCATAAGTCCAAATAGGTTTCAGGAGGGTTTTGTAAATTAGAAGTTTAACTTTTAGATTGGTATTATTAATTCTTCATATTAGAGGATTAATTAATTAAATATATTTTTAAGATTTCAGTATTTCACAAGTATTATTATTATTATAAATTCTTAATCATTTACTTATCCAAATAATTTAAATTGCATATGTCATGTTTATTCTTTTTGTGTTAGTTGTAATTTACTATTTAAGTATCTAATTAAAATAATATAATATATAACGAATTTATTTGGTTGATTTATTTTAAAAAAGATTTCCTATAAAAATGTGTTGTAAATATGTACCTAGTTAGTATGTAATAAAATTAAACAACGTTAATATTGTAGTTCGTAGAATAGTAAATGGTTGACAATGTGCAAAGACCTAAAGTGGAAGAGACACTCAGTGAATAATATTGAGGTTTGAGATACCTAGAGAGATTAAAAAAAATTTAACAATAGTCATAATTAAAATCATTGCAAAATAAAATTACTGTTTTAGCACGATTTAGTAAAACTTATAGGCGTCAACGCTAGATGGCACTTACTGTCAGTCAGTTTATGTTAGTACATTGCATAGTCACTTGGTCAGTAAGCTTAACATACGTCGATGCGCAACCTGTCTATCTTAAACCGTGACCAAGAGTATATCTTAGTCCGTGGTGCCGTGGTGGTAACACTTAACGTCAAGATCTACAACGCCGGAAATCTTGTTATTATTATTATTAATATTGTTTTAATTTAAAGTTGATAAATCTTAATTGTTATAAGAATTATTATTACATAATAATTAATAATGAGTAGATACCTACCTAGCAGTAGTGTACATGGGTACCTACTATTTTTTTATTTAGGTTTTAACTTGTAACAATTTAAATATTTATTTCCTTTTTATTTTTCGTATCGTTTTTTAAGTAGCCAGTAGGAGTACCTATGTCATGTGATGTGTATATATAAAGTGTATATAGATAGTATACTGTATACTGCAGTATATAGTGTATGTATATATCACTTTATAAATACCTAGTGTTTGGATTATATTGTTTCGGAACTTTTTATATAGATGAGGATGACCCACAACTGAATATATAAATAATAAACATTATACAATTCCATACTCGTATAGACTATAGAGTATAGACAATAGACATAATGCCTAGTGCCAAACAGTCATATCTAATTTTTCCCAATTTAAGCACTGTGCAGAGGGCGGCATTTTTTTCAGAAAAATATAAATACATAATTTTGGTACAAATATAATTATTAGACTTGGGCCCTTTAAAGCGCCATATTATAGGTACCTTCCTATTAACTATGGAATAAAGTATTAACTTATACAAACTTTATATGAGTATTGCGTTCAGTACATCACTAACGAGCATCTATAATCCTATACATTAGTAAATACCTAAGTTAGATTGTATAGGTATACTAGTAATAAAGTACATTTGTAGTTTTTATCTATATAGCCATATAATAGGTATAAATGTATAATATATATAAATATATAATACAATGTAGGTACATAACATACTGAGTATAGACATGATAGTAGGTATATGTATAAGTGTATAATGTTAATAACACTATAGTGCAGCTGGCGACCACCTAAAATATAAGAAAAAAGAAATGTTTTTTGCTTACAACCTGCAGACGTCGTGTTGCGGGAACAAAAGATTATTGAAGAATATAATATGATAAACGATAGTAGGACTTGACTAAATGTCGTCCGTTAACGTACAATTGCACGACGACGACAACGACGACGATTCGCTTTCATTCTGCTTAAATATTTAATACAATACACCTAGTCACATAGTCTGTGTATAAATCCTTTAGTCTATAATACGGCTATACTTTCTGCAGAGCATATTTTAACATACAAAGTACGTGGCACTACTGTACTAGTGCCCCCCAGTGATATTTGAATGCTACCCAGTGGTGGGCGATCGTGCCACTGACCAACACATTCTCATAACGACCGATGCCAATGTCAATTCATAATTACTATGTATACAATATAATATAAAGAACATAAAACTATTTTAAGCTCTCGACTCTTGTATAGTTTATCCCGTATTATATAACAAACAATAATATTTTATTGAATGTAGAACATGTTAGAAGCCGCAATGCTTTGTCGGAATTGCTTATATATTGACATAAAATATGAATAGATATAGATGTAATACGAAAATAATACCTACATGAAATTTTAACAATGTAATGAATTACTTCGGAAGTCGTCGATCGTCATCGTCTTCATAAATTGAATAAGGCTGGGTGTACAGGTACGGTACGTACATTTTATATTACGTTTATACAATTATTTAGGAGTATTCATATTAGTTCTCTAATACTTATATTTACTCGTCTAATATGATACCTACTCGAACAGTGGCGCACGCAGAATTTTTCAATGATGGGGGGGGGGCTTGAAAATTAGTTACAATTTTGTTTTTATTTTGTCCAGTCTAATAATTTCAGACGTTCATTTGAAGTATTTTAAAATGTTTGTAACTCTTTCATACAAGTAGTTCATACTTTTATCGAAAATTACAGATAATTTTAGGAAAATTGGTAGCAAATATACAATGTTTTTTCAAAAATCAATTCATTCTGTTAAGACATATATGACATTTACGTCTTACTTACTATAGTTGACAGTTGAAACATTATAAATATTTTTTTTTTAAAGTAATAATAATACGGCTGCAATGGGGGAGCTTCACCCCGTTAGTCACCCCTTGAGTATGCAACTGTATTCGGATGTACCTACGGATGTAGCTACACCAGTGGCGTAGCGTGTGTCTGTGTACAACAACTATTGAAGTATTTTATAATAGTATAATATTTTGCTGATTATCTTCATAGTTCATTGTGATTACCGATTGAATTTAATGATTTATCCACAACACCACGGCCTCGCAGAGTTAAATTCCTTAACACCTCACTATATTAGTGGCTATAGGACCTTCCTAACTACCTAACAAACAATCGAGTTGTTCAAGAGAGGCTATAAATTCAAGAATTTAGGTATATCGCTCTCAATGGGATTAGAACAACACCGTTTGACCCCAGGTCTGCATGTTGCTAAGTTTCTGGACTCTAAGGAGAGAAGGAGGAAACTACCTGACCCAGATCTATACAAGAATCAAGAAATTATACAAACATTTTTTTCCATTGATTCAAACATGCAATTTTAAATTTTAGTATATATTTGTTTCAAATACATATACTGATAGCTTTATATATATATACTCTATTTTACTTATTTTATCAAGGTTTTATTATTGAAAAATCGGTTATGTTGATATGTGTCTCGGTAGAGGTAAACCTATACAAAACTTGTAGATATATTTTTCAGTACAGTTCACTTATTAAACCTATATATCGTTACACTAATGACAATACCACGTATCTACATTTTACCAATTGTTCAGGAGAGTGAAAAAACTGAATAAATATTAACAAATATTATACACCTAATTTTTTTTTCAAGTTTAAATTTAAGTTATGATTTTTTGACATTATTTTTAATAAAATTCTTTAAATTTGGTTGCTGTTTAAATTTTAGTGTAGTTACGTGGTATTTACTAAAGTTTTTGTGAGATACGTGTTATTGAGCAGTGTTTTTATATGGTTGAAATTTATAAAAATACTAATAGTAGTTCCTAGTATAATATTATTAAATAAATATTACAATATTATTTATTAATGTTTATACTCATTTTAAAAATATGGATAAATAAAAAAAAACATTCATACAAATCAACATAATATCAATGTGTAGCTTCTTGCTTACTTTTATTTAAATAGATTATTAAAAATTAAAAAAATTAAAATTAATAAAAAAAAACTTTGAAACAAAATAAAAAAAAACAATATTTAACAATAGTATTTAAGTATTTTCATTTTAACAATTAACAGTCTTTTGTATTCTTATGTTATTTAAAATATTATGTACAAAATATCAAATATTAACTAAAATCACATTTTCTGGTTTCTTTCTTTGAAAGCAGATTCATATGGCAATGTGTCATAAAAAGGGTGCACATCCACAGGCAAAACTTTTTTCAACTTTTGTAAATCGTTCCATTTACTTCTAGTAAGTTTTAGTGGTCCTGTGTATAATGGCTGTAGTGGTGCTTCTTCAGCAAGGACAGCCTTGTTTCTTGTTGTGCGTTGGGGTAACTCAGCCCAAGGATCATCAAATGTTAATTTATAATATATAATTCCTGAGGGATCATACATCAGTCCTCTTAAATCCTTACACTCAGGATCCCCCACAGTCTTCCCAGGCCTAATGGAATTATAAATAAGGTTTTTTTTATAGTCATGAAAGAAAGTATGTGTGAGCAATTGAGCATTAAGTGGAGTTGGATACTTTCTTGCATTGATAGTGTATCTCACATAGTCTGTGGGTAAAAATATATCTTTTTCTTTACAACTTCGCTCAATTAGACTATGGACACTGTCAACTTCCATCTGTGTATGTCCCTTTATTAGATATTTTTGTGTTACACTTACCTTATATTTCATAGAGTATTTTAATAGGCCATTGGAAAGTACTACATTTCTGTTTTGGTATCCACACCCATCTGTATACACAACTATTGGTTTTTGGTCAAGGCAAACCTTCTCAAGATGTTTAATGAGTATTGTGGTGAAGACGGATGCTTCTAGGTTTCCTTCAGTCTCATACCACCAATAGTTGTGGCATTCAGCATTGCCAATATTGTATATAGTTAGGTTGTGTACTTTTAATTTCATGCTATAATATAATGCACTAGCTTGAAGATATGGGCATAATTTAACTGCTTGCATGTCCATTGTAAATACATGAGCCCTATTTTCTTTGGAAAGTTGTTTATCAAATTCTTTCTCAGCCCGAGCACGATCTTTATGAGCTATGTGTACAGCCATTTTATTTTCTGAGACTTGGCCAACTTCATACGAAGCACACATATCGCATTTGTCCTTTCTAGGTTTAAATATTGAAAACTTATTTTCTTTTTTATACTTGACAAAAAAAGCTTTGCTAAATGGAGCTAATTTATCTGAAATACATTTTTCTGTGTATAAATTATATATTGCTTGCACATCTTTGAATGGCCCTTCAAAATAAATTCGTTCTGTTCTTTTACGACAATAATGGGAGGGAAGTTTTGGTAAACTATCAAACCAATTCTTAAGATAATCTAATTTATTAGCATAAGATAGTCTTCTTGAAATACTTTGAACTGATCTATACTGTGTAGGAGACTCATTATTTGTGTCTGGCTCTTCAATAGAAATAAGTTGGTTTTGTTTTGGAATACCGTGCTCACTTTTTTTTACCCAGTTTAATACCATCCATTCTTTTAAGCATAATGTATTTAGGTACATTTTCTTACAAACTTGAATAGGCAGACTATCTTTATACCTAAGGTGATAATTATAAGTTTTAGATCTTCTTGTATTTTCTTCAGTTGTTTTTCTTTTAACCTCTGTTACCAAAGCTGTTCCTAATACAAATGTTTCTTTTTCTTCCCATGAAGCGTTCCAAAAATGATCAAAAATATTTTGTCTTTGTTCCTCAGTAAAATCACTACAAAATCGTTTTTTGGATTTTAAGCAAACATTAGATGAGCAAGTATCCAATAAAGAACGTTCAGACCTAGATATATTTTGTTGTACAACATTTCCTGTACGACTGAACCCTATATATGCCTCTCCTTTCATTCTTAATTTTTTATTTGTTTCTCTTTTCCATTTAGTACTGTCTGGATATACATTTCGTTTTCTTTTAATTTTACCTGAATTGGAATTAATTTCAGCACAATGATCTAAATTACTATTTTCTTGAACATCAGAAAAATCATTTGTAATAAGTTCATTGATATTAGTTTCTATATCATTAAGACAAATTATTTCACTTTCTAATGATAATGTATTTTCAGAACTCTGGATTTCAACATTGTTGTAATATTTTTCTACAGGTAAGTTTTCAATAAACGTATTGCCATCATATTCTATGGATTCATTTTCATTATTATTTTGTACAGTAGTTACTTCTAAAGGTATATAATTATCTTCAAATACAACTTCAGCAGAATTTATTAAATCTTCATAACTAACAGGCTCAGGGTCTTTCAAACTTGTGTTATTATAAATTGCAAGATTAACTAATTTTTTAATTCTTGATTTTGATGTCATGTTTAATAGTTATATTTAAAATAAAACAACAGCTAACTAATATTATAGTAAAAATAATTTAATAATAATTAAAAAAATAATTTTTACTTTGGTAGGTATAAGGTACAACAACACGTAACTGAAAATTTATTTGTTTTTTAATATTGCAATACCACGTATCTGAAACAGTATTAAAGAAGTGATTTTATTTAATGAATTTCATAGTTATGACAAAATAATTTATTTGTAATTTAAATAGGAACAACTATGTATCGTGTTTATAAATTTGAATGTAATAAATACCTGCTGTAGTGGAAGGATTCCGTATGCAAATCCGTTCTCGAATCCTTCACACGATAAACTGTGTAGATACGTGTTGTCACAGATACAATTTGGATACGTGTTATCACTTAAATCCAATTTGGAGGGAAAATAATTTTTTTTAGGTTATTGTATCAGAAAATAATTTTGTGCGCAAGGAGATTCCAAATATTTTGATACCAAAAACTCATTTTGTGTAAAATGTCAGATACGTGGTATTGTCATTAGTGTAACGATATTAAAATTGTTGAGATAGAAGAGCAAGAGTTTATTTCTCTTCTATGTTCATCTGGTAAACAATTTTATTGAAGTGCCACCCAGTGAAAATTACTTAAAATATGCTCTGACTTTGTGGCTGTGTCTCCAAAAAATATTGTTTGAAAAGGTTTCATTGGGGAGGGGGGATTGAACCCTCCAAAACCACCATTTTCGTGCCTGGAACACAGCATATTATATGTTATAAGCTTAGGTATATCGTATTCGTATATATAACTATTTATAACTTAAGTATAAACTATATTATACACAACAAAATAAGTTCTAGTTCCTGGGGTCAGTCCTTATTCGTGCACTAGGCGCTAGTTAGTATTCTACTCCGGTGTCTGGATATGTCTACTGACTACTTATTACTTACCTGATTTAAAATATACATAGTGATGCAGCATTGTTTAAATGTATCTTTGTAGTTTGTAATTTGTATACTATTATTAGTTATTCTGACCCAGTATATTGTCTGATATTACTTTATGGGGTGGTTAATGCTTAATATTTAATTAGTCAAATCGGCTGTGGTTATGTATGTGACCTACCTTTGATGAGTGCTGAGTGAGAGTGACCTATGTGACCTAACCTATGGCCGTAGCTAGGTAGGTCAAATTTTAATTACTTACATAATAATCGGGACCGGCTTAACAATAGGGGTTAAAGAGGCTATATAGCCCAGGGCGCAGTTGCAATAACGTTAAGATGAGGGCACTAGTTTTTTTCAGTTATATACTTATATAGGTATCTAAATAAATATTCACAATATAAAATTATTATACCAATACGGATTTTCTGAAATACTGCAATTATTTCTAAATCAAATAATTAGTATTCTTATTAGAAAATATAGGGGTGCTATAAAAAGTATAGCTCTGGTCAAAGCCCTCAATCTACCTCTGATAATATTAATAATAAATAATAATAGTATGTCTTGGTTATTAGTTATTAGCAGGGCTAGTGAGTTCATGCTCTAAAAAATGCCCAAATAAGTATG
The DNA here is from genome assembly GCA_949089665.1 of Macrosiphum euphorbiae. Taxonomy (NCBI): domain Eukaryota; kingdom Metazoa; phylum Arthropoda; class Insecta; order Hemiptera; family Aphididae; genus Macrosiphum; species Macrosiphum euphorbiae. The sequence continues at coordinate 141,739,248 of CARXXK010000001.1, read as the reverse complement.
CACTTATGCACTAAAAGCTGGAAAAATATGCATTGAAATATGCCTTTAAAAGTTCAAAAATATGCATTTATATGCACTTAAAATCTAAAAATATGTAGATTAAAAAATAAAAATACTATAAGTACATTTTGGAATAACAAAAAATGTCCGTTCATATTATTAAAAGTTATATTTTATTATATTGCAGTCGGTGAAGACTGAAGTGATGTTTTGTGTTTCTCAGTATTAATATGTTGCACAGCACTAAAGCGTTTTACACTCGCGACTTTTACTTCGCAAACCTTACAAAATAATATTTTACTGTCGGCCGAGAATATATCTTCACCAAATTAATTCACTAATTATTGTCTTAGTCTACAGGCCGATGACAGTTTTTTTTTCGGCATGATCGATAATTTCAAAACGAAGTTAAAAAATATATAAGATTTTCGAAATATTGTTAAAGTCTAGAATAAACCAGTAAACCTCTGTAAAAGTATCGAGAAGATAAGTCAGATAAGACTATAAGAGTAAAGACTATTTTCATATAACATGTTTTCTACTAATTGCTTAATGCGGGCTATACGTACCTATACATTCGTATACGTAAGTTTGTACTCACTTTATCTGCTCTATTTTAATAATTTGATGTTGCGAAAATTTCCATATATTTTATACTGTGTAAAAATATAAATTATTGCATTTTGATCAAATTTCGGTAAAAATATGCACAATAAAATAGAAAAACGCATAAATATGCCAAATAGTTAAAAAACCTCTAAATATGCAAAAATATGCAACATAAAATTTCACATACTTAACCACAGTACCTTGAAATGGATTTCTATGTCACCTAGCATTAAATACGACTTAGCAAGATTGATATGCAAATGCATGAACTCACTAGCCCTGGTTATTAGGTACCGAATCATTTTAACTGACGATGTGTAATGCTTTGTGAGTGTGTTTCATTTGTAGTTTGTAGTTTAGTACCTTATGGCTTATTGTACCTACCTAAACGGATATTTCTACAATAATATAATGGTACAAAACCAAAATTTAGATAAAAATTTGATTAAAAATTTGGAAATAATACATATAGCCGCAAACGTTACAGTAATACAGCCCACTATGTAACCCGCAATCAGTGATCAGTGATCACACTATCACATTAATAAAATATAATGTTCTGTAGTTTATTCTTAGGAACATTCATCGCAGTTACTGAATATCTCTGAAATACCTATTACGGAATAATTTTTTTGGTATAAGGCCTGGGAACTACCTATTTGTATGCCAGTCATTATTAGTGTTCAATGTTCTTATAGATTAAAATATAAAATATGTTTATATTTATTTCGTCATAATATTATATTAATATAGGTACCTACTTACATATTTTTTTTTTGTACAGCATGTTTGTGGATTTTGTTAAAATGTTGTGATGAATGTGATGGGATGAAGTTTGTAAAAGTAAAAAAATTATAACAATGCTCCTTCAAATGTTTTGTAAAATTAATTTTTTTTCAATTGATTTTCAACATATGTAAAAATATGTTTAAAATCTTATACTCTTAATGAAATTATTAAAATATAATAAAAATATATAAAGCGTATGGTAGGCCACTAGGTATCATATACTATACCAAAAAAACTACTGATACTTTGGTAGCCAGTACCGATGTGGGATAACTTTAGTAGATCGCACATTTAACCGTTTTAACCGCGTAGCCATATAAATCTATTGATTGTCTTATATAGCCATATAGGCATATAGCCATATAGGTAATATAGGTATACAAGAAATAAGCAGGTTCAAAACAGACGAATACAGTCTCAAATAAAATTTTGTGGTTACACCATCGACTGATGCAACTAAATACGATACTATCATATTACTAGACAGTATAGAACTAACTATGGCTATATAGTATAAACTATAAAGGATAAACACTTCTATCAGATAAAAATGATTACCGGATGAGATATTAAAACAAAATATGTATAAGTACTAAAGGTACTTATTCCAGTCATCAGCAAGTTATCAGTGTGTCTTAATGTATTGTAGTAGTTATTAGGTTATTAGGCTTTTAGCTTTAAATTACACTGAAAAAAATATTCTGTTAAGATAAACAAAATGTAGTAATAATAACTGTGAATTCCTGTTGGCTCAGGGACAGCAATATGTATGGTTATGCTTACTAATTCATTCCTGTTAATCAGAAGTTGTAGTAACAACAAATTTGTTCTGTTATTAAAACTGAATGTGATCAGTATTGACAACAGAAAGTATGTTTATTTATGGGTGAACTCAGTATGACATTTACAAAATGTTCAGTTACTACTACTAAGTTATTTTGAAAAATCAACAAAACACTGTGCGGTTTTAACAGAACACTTAAGTAAAGCAGAAATATTTTTTTTTGACTTTACATATTCAATTGTATGTACTACAAATTATTTAGATCGTACAACAAAACTCACTCGTTGAAATTGTGTATCTGATAGTTATTGTAACAAAATTACTTAGTTGTTACAATATTACTATTCAGTTAATACAACTTGGTTTGTGGTTAAATAAAATTTAAAGAAAAGCAGTTTTCAAATTAATATTTTTTTTTTATTCATTGACACAAATTAAATAAACATGTTTATTATAATTATTTTACATCATAATATATAAAAAAAAAAATATTCAATGCACATATACAATATTAAAAATATACAAAATAATTACAATTGATACTTAGGTAATTATTTATAAAGGACTTCTTACAGTTATAAAATACATTCCATTTGATACAATATTTATAGTATTAGGAATAGGTGATATCAATAAATCTTGGAATATATAACATAAATCATTTATTTCTGGTGATGTTACTTCATAACAAAAAACATGTATCATCATATATGATATATATTTTGTGAAATAAAACTAGATAAGTAGGAGGTATCTAAAAATATTTTTTTTTTTTAAGAACATAAGCTAATTAATTAGTTGTTACTTATTACTTATTAGTATAGGTACCATGGTAATTGCCATTTATGTAGTTGTATATAAATTGTTAAAATTTAGCTTAAAAGAATAGTTTTTAGTTTTTACTCGAAGTTGTCTGTAAAATGAAATATGTTTAAGTTAACCCTTTACCTATATAATATAACTGTCTGTAAGATTTTATTTTATTTTTATTTTTTAAAACATTAAAACTATAGGTCCTTATTATTATTTTATATTTGAAATAAAAATAATGTATTAATTTGTTGTGCTTCAGTGTATGAAGTTTGTTGATACGTTGTCTCTGTTTTTAATACTTGTGAATATTATTATTTTATTTTTTAGTTGTGAACAATTATAAATAACATAAATAACTGCTCCCACCGATTTCCATGCAAGCATGCCTCCTCACTTATATTGTTGGATTTATTATTATACTACCTACTGCTCTCTCAAAACGTTGGGCCCAATTGCGTCTGTGACCAGCATTTTATTCTAATTTTGAGCGGTAGGTACCCATAAAAAACAACTTATGAAATATGTGTTAGGGTGTAGACATAGGGAATAAGTAATAGCGCGTGCGTGTCTATAATATATACGTCTATATGACTATATAATATTATAGTGAAATATCTCGTATAATATAATATGATATAAATTATCATTGATAATATTATTTTATAATATGTTTTTATTGTGCACAGGATCAACTCTATAATATACATAATACCACTGGGTTGTATAATACCTATGTATATATTATATTATATGTCTCACGTGCGCGCGTGCGCGTGACAAATCCGTAAAAAATATTTTTATCGTTCCGAAATTAGTCATTATCCAATTAAACCACTTGTGGAGCGAACGTGTATATATACAATATAATATATATTATATTATAGCCGTGTCGTGTGTCCGAAAATATGATTTTAATATAATAATATCACGGAATCGTAATACACATAACATCGGGTAGGTAATAAATTATTTCAACGGCGATTTTTTCGATACGAAAAAAAATGACCGAAACCAGTTTATAAACGCATAAATAACGGAGACGTTTTAAAGGAAACGCATATTGTCTATATTATATTCGATAGGCACGTACCTATACACATAATAATATACACACTTATATAATGTATAATATTTACCTATATGGTATACATTTATTTTGTACAACCATACACAATCCATATTTTATGATATTTTAATAATAGACGTGCGCGCAGACCAAACAGCCATATGTAGGTGTTTATAGACTATATTTCGCCATAGATTCGGTCGTATAATAATAATTAGAAGTCTTCTACTGAACACGTCTGCACTTCGGCATTGAATTATTATCATGTTTACTGCAGAGCTGTGATTAACATGTTACACTGCTGAACAGTTTGTTCTATTATCTATTTGCTCCGAAATCGAGGCGCCGACGCTCGAGGTCACCGGGTAATGTTTCAAAAGCTATATTTACCGACGGAAAATTATTGTTATGTGATATATTTGCAAGTGTGATACTATGATATTATAATATAATATAATTGATACGAGTCCCTACACTACAGGGATTTAAAAATAATATGTTCTTATGTTAACAGTTAATCAAGTTATGTATGATGACTGTCTCTTTAAGGTTTTTTGTTTTTGCTGTATTTAGTAATTTTTTTTCATTTCATTATTAATATCAACGATAGCGATTAAGAGCTCATTATATTATGATATTATATATTTTAATTTATATATTCACTGTTGTTATTATATAATATATATTACCATTTATTATAAATATACTTGATTTATAATCAATGTCCAATGATATTACCTATCTATAAATGTGTTACTGTATTTAATATACCTTAACCTATGTACTATATTGTTAAAACCCGTATGGCATTTATGAGTAAACTAAAAAAATAAAATTACCAGGCAGCAGGCAACAGCCACCCTGTACTTTTTTCGGAGATACCAGAATTCTGGCAGAATATTTTATTAAACGATTGATTTGTATTTTGTGACATGCGACAAACTGACAGCAGTGCCGAAATGGCCAATCGGCGATAACGATGGGATTCTATTTATAGTGTACATACAATGTATACTATATGCATAATAATATGTGCTTATATTATAATCATGCGAGATAGTCTCTAGTCTTCATGCCTTTAATCCTATAGGTGTAATATGAGATACATTTTTGAGAGGGGGGGGGGAGGCAATCAGCGGTAAAACTAAAAATCTATAAGGTAAAATTACACTATGGTCCACTCAGTTAGTCACTTAAATATCTGAGGTGGCCGTTGCCTTTGCCCCCTCAAAATTACGCCTATGCCTATTCTATATGTTATACCATTGATTATAAATACTATTATCCATTAGTATTTAATATTTATAATCAATGGTTAAACTATATAGTATTAATAATAAGCACGTGCACGAGGCGAGATCAGAAAAAAACTACGTCCTGCAAGCGCTACGTCTGTATATTATTTGATAATAAGTGTGGCGAATTATTTGCGAATTTTTTATTTCCCTTTTAGACCCGTTTATAAAACGCTTTAAAATACACTATATTACTATAATATAATTATATATATATATTATACACACACACGCCGGGTGTCCGTTAATTGCACTCGAATCGTATATTATAGTTATGTTAAGTAAAACGTTTATAGGTCATAAAATACCGGTGACCGCCGCGACCGTGTACATGATATTATTATAAGTTATAAGTTATAACTATATTATGTCTTTAATATACTTATACATTATGCATAATAATAATAATCGCATACGACTCGTATTGCTTATATTATAGGTACACGTTAAATTAGTGGCCAATAAATAATTGTATATCATATACACAACGGACCACCCTAAATATCCAATACATATCATTATGTTATACCATACAGGTATGTCCATTGCCCACATAGTATACGATTTGCATGTACATTATAATATTATAATATTATATATCATAGCCTATATCATATTATTATAGTGTAGAGTCGTATATAAAATAGAATGAGTAATAAATACTATAATACTATATATTAGACGGTGTGCGTATCACGAAGTAATAATCGGATTTGGATTACCTTTAACAGTCTATATTTACATTTAAGGGAGCTAATTGACTGCCATCGAGATTTAATTGGGTTCTAATAACAATATTATAATTATAATATATTTTGTCATTAATTAGTCAGCTAAACATGAAACCTCCATTATTATAATATAGGTACCTACACTTTATTATCGTCCACTGTCCAAATTGTACCGAGGTCAGAAATTAACCCGACATTCCAGACAGCCGACGTACTGGACCATTTTCAGATGTCAAAAGAGTATAACCTCACTACGCTAATCGATTTAAATGTATATAACTTAATCAAAGGTCGATTTAATATAAACTCCCATTATTCATATTATATAAACACCGAAAACGGGAACATTACAACTAGCTAACGTAGGTAAGTATAGTGTGTCGACATCATAAAAACCAAATAGACCAGCATAATAATCGTCAAATTGATACACTATAGTATAGTGACTATACTTATAAGTTATAGGCATGCTAAAACCACACAGGACACCTGCTATCTCTTGGACATCAGTGTGTGACTACTGACTTGTAAACGGATTCCAGGAGAAGGTCGTATGGAGTTCCCGTTCCTGTTTACGGCAATATAATATAATATGTAAGCACAATATATTTATTTATTCATTACTATTAGTAATCAAATTTTTTAATTGTTATTTTATTATAACTAGTATAATAGCAAGTCGTTGTTATAATCTTATATTAATATCCACTTGATGCGCATGTCTTATCTGCAGATATATTTTAATTGAATTGTATCTGTATGATTATCAGATTATAAATATTTATAATATAATTATTATGGGCTTAATACCAAAATATCCGTTCGTAATTTTGTTGATAATGGGTGGGGTCACATTTCGCCCCAATATTATTTCATTAAACTCACTTTTAAAGGATTTACTCAACTATGCAGCCTAACCCCGAGGGGACGTGCTCAAACGTTTCAAAATATTTCATTCGCTTAGCTGTAGTGTCGCGTATAGCCGTATAGGTATAAAAACCCATTAAATATTGGTATAAAATAGGACAAATAAAAATCTATATAATATAATATTACGTAGGTATAACAGCGTGTAGTACTGTAGTACAATATACTTGATATACCTATCTCGGGCCTCGTCTTATATAAGTATTATGAACGCAAACGGATATGGATTGACCAAAAATCTCTACCTAACATATCGTTTTCGATCGAAACCGCCTATAATGAAGAAACGTTAGACGAACCAGAAAAATAAATAATCTAAAAAAAACAGCATCAGCTGCAGCTGTCTTCCTGGTTGAAGTATTCGAAACGGCTCGCTCTGCGTACAACGGCGACGGAAGATACATCGTCGTGTGCTCGAGTTCATATTATTATAAAATATATATAAATGTATAATACACTATTATATTATATTACACAATGTCTGCCAGGCAATTCGTTACAATAACAATAACAATAATATATTAATATATTATATGCATTATACACAATCAAAATGGGGATCGAAATAACACAATTTTTTCCGTTTAAACTGAGCCTAATGCTCGAAACCCGTATTCTGTATTTTCTTTAGTTATAGGTATACATATTTTGTTAAGACGATGTGAACAAAACTGGATTAATTTGATAATATACAATACGTGGTAATATATTACATATAGTATAATATATAATATGTAATACCTAATTAATATGTAAGGCACCCTATTGTACCCTTATTTTTTTACGAAAATTATTCAATCGTCCCTATAATGAATTTTTTTAGTCATTAGTGTGAGATTATATGCGTTAGTGGTAATGTGGTACCGCTATTATGCCCTTCTCTTCGGAAGATTCAATATTTCGGTATGTGATGAATTCACTAAACAGTGTAAACTCTTAAACAAAATATGTGTGACAATAATGAACGAGTTATTAATTATTATTAATACATGTTTATAATAAAATATGATAAATATTAAATACTACAAGTATACTGGCCTAAACCCTATTCATCCAACCTCAAAGACGAAGTAATTATTAACAGACCACATTTAGGTCACTATAAAAGATGTTTAGATGTCCCATGGAAATCTTAAACGAAGAGAAGAACCAACACTGTGCCAAACCTGCGGAGAACCCCTCACAATCAAACACCCCCTCGTAAACACTGTCGAAACCACGTGAAAACCAGAAGTAGCTTAGGAATTCCAGACAACCTTTGCGAAGCTCTAAGCCCAATTAAATACATCAGTAAAAAATAATTTTATTTCTTTAATAAATTAACATGTATAACTAAATCCAGGAAATTCAATGTACTCATTCATATGTAGCTAATATTATTATTGTTGTAAGCTAATAACCTGAGATGTTGATGTAGCAGTACGGAGACTACAAAAAAAGAAAAAAATATAACATAGGTATACGATTTTAAACATAACTATATTTTTATTGGAATTGCTATTATTCTTTTAAATATTACTACCAATAATTTCAGACTTCAGTATTATTAGATATTTATTTTACTTGTACCTACGTGTGCTATAATATAATACTAATAACTATGATATAATTATTACTCGATTTTATTTTATATACTTTTTTTTTCTATATAGGAGGAATTCCAGGAGGTGCAACTGTATATATAATATTATCTGACTTACATAAATTACAACTGCACTCTTTATACTTATCTATACTGTATATCTGCAGGACATTAGTAGCGGTACCTATAGTCTTCCTGTACCATGCGCAGCCGCGGGATACAATCTGAGGGAGGGTTTGACCTGCCCAACCATCATCTTTCAGCAGAATCACTAAAACAAATGAAAAAAAAAATAGTTTTAAGTGCTTATTGGCAATTACCTACCTATATAATATTATTATACAGAAGTGTCGGGGAAAGAATTTGAATTACAGTTCTGGTACATGCCGGTGCAAAGCGCATACCGCCTATAGGTTAGGTACCTACCTATAAAAACATTAACAGCGAAGACTGATTTTCTGGTAGAAATGTGTACAAAATCGCACAAAATAAATCGTAAACGGCTAAGTTAGTTTTAGTACTAAACTTCATATATTTGGTCTTGTAATTTAAGTAGTTGTTGCACATGCATTGATATAATATTATACCATACAACAATACAGAAGACACTAACCCCAGCGCGTTTAGGATTTTTCGAAGAGGGAAGGGATCTCATTCATATACTTTATTATTTAACATAAATTGCAATAGGTATACCGCAGACAAAAATTTAAATATTTTGTTTTGTTATTATATCATATTGGGATTCATGTATGGGCACGGCTCGAGGGGACGGAGTGATCATTCACCATAAAAATATGTCTCTGCAGTATAAAAAATACAAATCCATACAGTTTGGCGGGGCTAACGAAGAATAATATAATATTGTATATTATTATACTCCAACGCAGGGCCGTAGACACGGGGGGGGGTTTAGGGGGTTCAAACCCCCCCCCTTGGAAAGTTTATAAATTTATTTCAAATATTTAAAACTACTAATATATCTTATATATTAAAAAAAAAATTTTTATCAATAATAGTTATTAATAATATTTTAGATGTTTGTGTTGTTAAGGGTTATAAGTAAGGTATTTTGTGTATCGTCTAATGGTCGCAATGACAAATCACCATTACCAAAACCGTTTTGTTACTGTGATAATTGATAATCTTATTATATGTTTATGTTGATAATACTGAAATTTAAGATAACATATTAATAAGGTATTATCAGTATTATAGTTAAAACTTTAAAAGTTAAAACTGTGCTAAAAAAAACATAGATTTGAGAGAAATGATCAGTTTGGCCAATATCAGTATCAAGGTTCTTGACAATTTAAGGGAAAATGTAGATCATGAATTTAAAAAAATGTTCAAAGAAGCTCAAGTAATGAATGCCTTAAATTCAATTTTAATGTTCATTTTTTTAACTATAATTATATTTTTAAATAGAGATTGCCTCAGATGTTAGACTTTGAAATATCAGTCAAACAGCTGAAAAAGAGTCAAAATATTTTCAAAATTGTATGGTGTATAGGAAATTCTAATATAAACATTCAGTGAAATTTTCATGTATCTACAGTTATTCGTTTTTGTATTACAACAAAATAAGGAAATCGCTACATGAGAAATCGAGTGAATATCCAATGTTGTAAAAATTTGAATTTCAAACGCTCTTAAAAATTTAATTTGACTTTTTTATAGACATTTTTTTTTTTGATAAATGTAGATAATCTTATGAGGAATCTTGTATTACATTTTCAAATCTTAGATTTAAAAAGAAAAATTTTTACGAATTCTTAACTCAAAATAATTTGCTAATTTTCATGATTTTTCCATATTTTGTCAATTTTTGAACTTTAAATGCTTATAAAAAAAAATTGTGACTAAGGATTTTTAATATTTTTCATCTGCCTTTGAAACAATATACTAGGAGCCTTCTATTAAATTTTCAAGCTTTCGCAAACAACAAATAAAATTTTATTGATATTTTTAGAAAAAAAACTAAAAAAAAATGGAAAATAAAAATGTGTCTAAACAGTTCAAAGTAAATCAAAATATTTTGAAAATGTTATCGTGTATAGAAAATGCAAATATAAACAACCAGTGAAAATTTCATGTATATACGTTTATTTGTTTTAGAGTTACACTAAAAACCAAAATCGATTTTTCGGAAAACCGATTTAGCGTAAAAATTCCCGTTCTTCCATAATTTTTATGTTGTTTTTCCCGGCGCTTGTGAAAACTACTGGGAAATTTTTACTTTTGACCCCCCAAAGTACCAACTAGATTCACTTTCCTATCAGAAAAGCTACTGTTGCATGTAACAGTACTATAACATGTTATTATTATAATAAACCCCCCCCATATAAAATTCCTGTCTACGGCACTGCTCCAACGCGTATAACGGTCGTTATTATAATTATATACGGTGACACTCCCGCGAACAGTTTTAACCTCCAGTATAGATCTCACGGAATAAAAAATGTATAAGTTTGTAAAATATATAATAGGGTTTGATTAACAAAAAATACCAGTGGATACACACTCTCTCGAGCACACTAACTGCTATAAATAATATAATACCGATCATCCATCTTATATGCGCTTTGCCAATACTGACCCTTCATTCTCACTCTAAAATTGAGCCTCGTTTCCGTAAAACAAATTATTACTATTATATTCATGTATTAAAGGGTTCATCCCGTATTGTAAAATAAATAAAATAAAATAAATAAATAATATATAACAAAAAATAAAATGATAAAAGAAATTAAGATGTTTTTAGTTACACGCTTAACCTATATATCTATATATACGATTTAAAATTTAAAATTTCACACATTTTCAACTACAACTAGGCCGCATTAGTTCTAATTTACATTGTAGTTACATATATTTTACACTAAAGTTAGTGATCTTACATTAAGTCGTATGACTCTATATTTCCTTTAGGAAGTTTATGGTGTTGATATTTGATTGGAGGTCTGGTTGTGGGACTTATCCTAGTAGATTAGGCTTGCGCCGTTTATTTCTTGATTTTTCGAACTTTAGGTTTGACCATGTGTATTCCTATTTCCTGTATTCCACTCCGGCACTCCACATGATTCGTACACAGGGGAATCGTTTCTAGCCTTGAGGTGGTTATGTGTGTCCTATTCGGAGGCGATTTATAATGGTTTCACCTATCCTTTTTAGGCCAGGGTATTTCCATTTTGTGTATATTGTTTTTTATAGTGTTTAGTTTGGTATTTTGTTTTATCCCGTGCTTATGCCATTTTAGGTTAAGAACCTTCTAGTTCTGGATGTGTTCCTTTATGTCAGAGTAATATACCTATACGCGTCATCTTTAAATTCAAATGTATATAAGCATCATATCACATTATTGAATATTATAATAAAATCTCAGGTACTTATATAATATATAGGAAAAACTATCGCATTCGAGGTATAAGGCACGGTTTTAGTATCTCATACATTTTCGAAGGTTTTAATAAAATCACTATACAGCTCCCCCCTGGGCAAGATTTCTATTGGATACGAAATCAATTTCCAACTTCGTATCTTCCCACCCCCACCCCCCGTCACACGAGGTGGTAGTTGATGAGTTTCACAATATATATATAATATATTATATTCGAAACGCCGACATGAGCTGCTCTTTCTGCAGCACGCCATTCACACGGTAGGCACTGCAGCCAAACTACAATATTATTATTATACATATACGCATATATATAGATATATAATATTATCGCACAATGCGTGTATAATATGTGCATGTATATAATATATATATACGTATAATATATTTATTATACACGCCTAGCCGAGTCAGCAGAAATCCGCGACGTCCGATGTATTATATTGTTATTATATATTATATTATTATATACGTACACTGCTCGCATATACGATTTGTGTCCTGCCGTTTATACCTATATATATATACATTATATAGATCCTTTGTCGATCGAGGTCCGTTTTTCTCCTATATATATCGGCCGCGGCGGTGGTCATTACGGTTTTATTCAACAATACACCCTCTTCGTCGGTCCTTTGCTCCACATACACGAATCCATGTATATACATATACTATGTGTATATAATGCGTATACATATATTATATATATAATGTTATACTGAACGCTATATATGCGTATCGTGGCATTGTATTGCCGCGCGTCCTGAACACAATTATTATTATTATTATACACATAATAAAGCGCGAGGTACCCCAACGACGACGAAATTCTCATTCCCTCTGCGTATAATATAATATTGTAGAATGCGTGTAACTATATAATATATATATGTATATATATTATACATTATATTGGCACACCGTGCTATATTATATAATACAATATATAATGTATAGGTACGTACGAGAGTATAATATGTGTCGTTTTGTCACATGAAATATATTGAGCGACCCGTAGAGAAGACGCGACATCGCAATAATATACAATAATATATAATTAAATAATATGGACCACTTGAAGCGCGTTTTACGAACCATACAACATAGGTATATTATACATTGTATTAGTATACACAATGCGAGTATACATTTTTTGTAGTATATTGTTATTAAAAAGACATATATGGAGCTTATAAGCCCTTATATTATAGTGTATACCAAATACCACGAAAAACGAATGCATGGTAATAGGTATATAATTTATCACGCTTGAAATGGAAATAAAATACAAGGGGATGCAAAACTTTTTAAAAAAATGTTCACATCACTAGATTTAAATATGTCTAATTATTAGTTAGGATAAGATCAGATGGGACACATTAAAATATTTTTAAATAAATAAGAAGTACTTCACCCCCATCTAATGGAAGGCGGAAGCAGTGGAATGTATATATAAGGTTATATTACTGCATCACTGCAAATTGTATAATACTGAAGTAGCCTGTCTCTGCATCAATAACTATCGGGATACATATTTTTAAAATCTGGTTAGGTTCTGGAAGGTTTTTATATAGGTACCTAGTATCTTATGACCAAATGATTCAAATTTTGTCACAAGGAGCCAGTAGCGGATTTGATTCGTCTTCTAGGTTTATATTATACGATTCTACTTCCCTGGACAGCCAGATCCCAAAAATGTGGGTATTATATTTTATTAATATTATTATTGAACTTTCTCGGAGCTCTTATACGAGTGGTAGCCGGTATAGGTACTGCACAATATAATGACGCCAAATCCCAAAGGGTTAACAGATACACCGAAATGGGTCATCGAGGGCGCGACCCTCTCTGTGTATAGAGTTATAATACGATGATTGTGTATTATTTCATGCCATTGCATATATTATACAGGTACAATGTCTCAAAACGAGTGCGCCTTTGATTTTTCACGCGTACATAATTAAATATTATACTATACATAATATAGTATACCTAGTGTACTACATAATATACCTAGTATAATAGGTTGACGTTGTCCTATAGATTATAAATAATATATCAATACCTAAATAATGAATATATATAATATATTAAATGTAAGAATAGAAAACCCATTGAAAATATTATCATCACGTGTAAATACGTAATTAGAATTGTATCTTATTTTGTTTAGTATAGCTGAGACAAGGCCTTTCGTATGTTTTTTACCTTATTTTTAAAATTTTGTTAGTACAACTATCGCTTTTGTTTTAAAAATTATTATACCAGTTGCACAACAAAAATTTGTTTTCATCCTCTTACCGAAGTCTTACGCTTGGACGAAGCGTACTAACGTTGTATTTTAAAACATTTATAGCATATTTTATGGAATTAATCATGACGTCTCAATGACCCATATACATCGTATTATTTGTTGTATATTATAATTAATAATTAAATAATTTTATTATTACAACCTACACCGATCATTTCTTACGTATACAGATAAAATATAACATAACTATAACTACACACAACTATTAAAATATAAGGACTACCTCTATATATTTACTGTTTTGTTCTATACTTCCATATATTGACTGCTCACAACGGCCAAAGAACCCATGTCCGTCATTAGCCTATTAATATTTACTGGTGAAAGACTTCATAGTATATTTCAGCAGCATTTCGTCCAAGACTGAAATTACTTTTCCACACGAGCCACACATACCTACTATTTTTTGTCACTCCTCTACGTTTTTCGTTTTATTTATAGGTAACATTCAACTACGCACTTATGCGGTGAAAATGATATAATATGTTTAAATGTTTACGTGTCATGCAATAGGAGGTGCAGGTTATAATACGAATATAAGATGACGTTACCAAAAGCTTATGTTTTGTAAGGACCGTAGACCGTGGTATAGACTTCAGTGTCTGGTTGTGCCGGGCGGCTAACACTTTTGGGGATTTCCAGTTTACCACCAGCTGCAGACGGAAAAAGGTCGCTTTCCGACGCTTCGACCGTCATCGAAAACTAAACTTTCGGTGCAGCCGTGCAGGTGGTGACAACAATATTATATTATACTCCAAAAATGTTTTCTTAACCTAGTTTTAAATTTTTTTTAATGTTCATTTATTTCACCATATTTAGAACATATACAACACACCACAAATATATACAAATAAAACTATTAATGCTTAATAGTTAATGCATAATATATATACAAACAACAGTCCACAATGTTACAGATAATATGTCCTCAAATTTTTAAATTACCACATTCATAGTTTAATCTAAAAAGTTTAATCTATAGGAATTTTATGTAAGTACATTATATTACTGTTCTAGACATATTAAAAAATTTCAGTTTTATCCTTAAACAATTTTTTTTTTAAATCAGGTGGGTGCAAATTTCAAAATAACTTTAAAATGTTATAAACTTTTCAACAGTGTACTCGATTTTTTAGTTAAACCTTTCTGAAGGGCCGCTATTCCACCTAATGTGTGGAAAAACCTGGAAAAACGTAAGCAAATTCTAAGCAATAAATACAAAACCTAGTAAACTGATTTTTTTAAAGTTATAAAAAATGTGTGTTGTTCTTTTTACCCAAAAAATCAGGTGGGTACCTTGTAAGATATGTTTTCCTAATTCCAATTTTGTGAGCTTTTCATCATGTATTCAAATTAATTGTAGTACCTACTACCTACGGTTTAGGAGATATGAACATTATTATGAATCAAACTTGCGTTTAACAAAAAAACACAAACATGGAAATGATCACCCTTATTATTGATAATTCGATTATGGTCACAAGGTCTTTTTGGAACGAAGTTCCTTATGGGGCGTTAGGTGGATGGGAGTCGCTGGAAAAAAATCGCAACACCAAAAAGCGTAACACCGAAAAGCGTAACACTGAAAAATTGCTCGGCTCGGCTCGGCTCTGCTCGGCTGCCGGCTTACATATCCCCTCCCTCCTCTCATATTATCGTATGTCCCCACTAGGATCGTACCATCTGGCAACCGGGTTCCATTCGCGTAGGCTACCCAACATCGGTCGTCACGCGCGTAGAGGTGACCGTCGGGCGGAATGGGGGGGGGGGACCCATTAAACGAGTAATTATTTTTGACGAAGCATAACTTAGCCGGTATTCGACTTAGAGACCCCGGACCAATGGGCATCTCAATTTTTTAGGCCCCAGATGAATTTTCAACATTAGGGAACCAAAGCCCCCACCCCCCCACATTTTGAGTTGAGTGTAACTCGGCCGGAATTCAAGTTAAAGACCTCGGACCAAGGGGGAACCCATTCTTATTATGAAGACTACAGTTTTCCGCTTTAGGGAACGGGGGCACCTCCTCCCCCCCTTTTGGATTTTGCTTTTTTGATGGATTTTGGTCCGGGAGAGTACTAACACCCACCTCGCCAAGGGGAAACTCGGGGTTTTGAGTTTTTGATGGGATTTATTGGGATTTTCATAAATATTGTTTTTATTGATAAGGAAAGTGATAAGAATTTTATTTTCAAAATAATTTTTGCCCCTTAAATTTATAAATTCCATTGTGATTTCCATTTACCTTCTTCTCTATATACATACAAATCTATTAAACAAATGAAATTAAAATTTACTTTTGAAAAACGATAATCGAGTACAAGCTGTATCAACCGTATCATTATTAAAATTTCTTTCAGTAGAATTGACTTAACCATAAATAGGTTTTTTTTTTTTTTTCTTTTTATTGGATAACCCGCGGCAACATAGGCCATTGGGTGTTGGGAGGGAACTGTAGGTTTTTAGATTGGGTAGGTTGGTACACGTGTGTGTTTGTGGTGGCAGAATTTTTATTGGGGCACCCGTAGGTTTCTGCCATGCCCCGGGTTGGGGGATGGCGGCACTTGTACTCCGGACACCGTGACTTGCCCGGAGAAAAATGCCGCCCAGTGGTCGAGAGGCGAACCCGCGACTGCCAGCGCCGCAGTCGACGCGTTAGACCTACTGATTAATTTCATAATTGCTTTGTACTTTTATAATGATTAAAATACCATTTTTTCATAATACTCAGAAAAAATTTATTATAATTTTATTACCATGCGCGCGATATATTTATACAAGCATTCATTTCTCTCTCTGTCACTCTCTCTCTATCACTATTTATTTATATTTTTCTAACCATATATGTTTCCGCGTCTCGCATCACATGCACTGAACTTCGTTCCTGCCGAGTGTTCAACAACACTCACTGTTTTTTTGTTCCATTTGAGGTGTAGAAACCCCTCTAGAAGCATCGGCGTAACTAGGGGGCTTAGAGGGGCTTAGCCCCCTCGTACTTCTATTTAGCCCTCCTAAGAGGTTTTACTTTTTAGCTCCTCCTTAGGCTCGTAGTTAGAAACCAAAGCGTTACGAAAAAAAAAAATAATGTATGAAATAATAAATTAAAATAATATCTATAATAATTATTATTATTATAATATTCGAAAATTATTCCACCAATAGAAAGCCACATTCTTTGCGAGTGTCATAGGCTAATTTAAAAAAAGAAATGATCACCCCCGGTAGGTGCTCAAACAGGGATTTTGAGATTTACGATAAAAATGTTTGTTTATTAATGGTTGCTATGGATTATAGGAGTTGAGAATAATATTTATTTATTGTTTTTTTTTTTTTAATTTGAATATTAATGAAGCGTCTCAAATCTGAATCTCATTAATTAATATTAATATTGTATTATAAATATTCTATAATACCTAATTATAAATATTATATAATATATATGACATTGTGTACAGTGTAGGTATGTACCAAGTACGAATTTATCATATTTCGTCATAGATTTCGCGGAAGAAATGTGTTTATGTGTTTGAAGTGTGTATAGTTTATCTGCTTATTGCATATTAGCTTCAAGCTTACCTATATAACGCATATGTTATATTCAAATTAAAAAAATCAAGTAGTGCTAAAAACGAAGATGACCCCAAAAAATTATGGTTTGTATTAAATTTTAGTTTTAGCGGACTTTTTCTAACAACTAAATTTCAGTGAATCTTTTAAGTGGGGTGTGGGGGGCTTTACCCTTCACGTGTTATTTTACACTTTGGTTTTGTAGGACTCCAGCCCCTGTAACTATTCAATCCTAGTTACGCCCATGTCTAGAAGTTTGACACATTCATCGTATATGGCATAAGGACATCTCACCTGCAGAGCATCGAACAATTTTCAGTTACATTTCCCTAAATCACTGCTTGTATGAATGTACCACTGTGCAGGCACGCGAGTGTATAATGTACTTAAACCATCAATCATCATAATATGCATAAGGTCTGTACTTCACACAAACATATAAGATATGCATATATTATACATATATACACCTAGTAACAGTATAATGTTAAATAAAACCGTAAAATCATATATATACATACGAATGGGCTGCACGATGTCGTATTATATTCTCGCGAGACTTGTTGATTTATGCGCGCACTGGGTTGTTTTAAATAATATCGCGGTCCACAGAGGGATGTTGCAGTTTAAGGGTGCGCGCATGCGTTTGTCGTTTGCAGACATGCCTCGGCGGTCTACGGAGACTTCGGCGATGCGTGCGCGTGGGCGTGAAACACTATTTTTTTTAGTGAAATGATTTATAGTCCAACCGCGTTTGTCAGTTGTACAAATAAAAAATTCGAAATCTGATTCGCGCCGTACATAATCCATTATATATAATATTATGTTCTTCCTGCAAACTATAAAAATATAATGTCACCACTATATTCTATTATATACATACCTAACATATAGGTACGTACATAACGTTCTCAGTCACGTCATTATATATTTATTATTATTATTATTATTATATATACGTAATACGCATTATATACATTGTCCTAGGTAAGTTTTGAACAGTGAACGTTATTATAATAGAATTATACACGCGCTTGTATGTATTGTATATATATACGCATGAAACATATAGCTATATATAAGGGACAGTCCCTTTTAGTTTTCGCGAATTAATTTGATCCCCGAAAAAAGGGCGATTAGCCGCCGGAGCCCATTGTAAATGAGCTGATGCACCCACCTCCCCCATAATACCGTCTCTTCCGCTGTAGACGATCGATCTAACCGACAAGTTAATAGAGAAATCCGTTAATTGTTTGTAGTACGACAAATTTCACAAATGTATAAATCATTTCTACAACGCTGCACCCCGGGCGATTATACAAGGCGATTCACCAAACATGATCACCTCATTTTTTGTCCTTCAGTTATAACACACTAATCTGATTTTTGGAATTTACAAATATATGCTTTCCAATTCTTCAGACTTTTTATATTACCTACTTACTTAAGAAGTGTCCTGTCGACGGATAAAAAATTCTGTTTTTAAAAATAAACCCATCTTTTCTACTGTAAAATATTTGGAGGATAATATTTTTGAAAATGTTGACGCATCAAAATCAAAATTTGAAGTACCAACTATATAGTACTTTTAGAGTTATTTTTCTACGCTGTCATTCAAAGAATTAAATTACTTAAGAAAACGAAAAGGATAAAAATAAAAGTAAAAAATACAATTATTTTTCAAAACTATTTTTTTGTAATTTCTTATTAGTAAAAAACGTCTAGTACTTTTCGTATAGTCGTATATTGATACAAAAATAATTATTGTAATTAATAATTATTCATTTTGGGTGTTGCCTGATAAATTAACCAAATTGTACTTAGTACTTACACAGTAAAATAATGACCGTATCATAATTAACTCCCTCTTTTTTTAGCGCAAGCTTTGCTTTTAGGAATAAAATCAATTTATTTTATCTTATTATTATTTGTATTATCTATATTAGTAATTACTAATTTGTTATCAAATAAACATTATTATTACTATAGTAGGTACCTACGAATATATTGCAGTTTTAAGTTCCTACGTGAAAGTACTCGATGTAGGATGTCAGGATGAGTGATGAAAGTATAGAATATATAAATTTATATATAAATAAGACCTGAGTGAAATAACAAGATATCTTCATATTATTTTGGTCAAAATTAGTTTTTGATTGCAGCACATTAGTAGATTACTAAAAAAAAAAAACAGAGTTTTGAGGCAACAACTAGAAATCTCCGATTGTTAAATAAAGAGAATAGAGATATCATATAAAATGGAAGTTATATTAAAGTTTTAAATTATGAGTTGGAGATCATACAAATTAGATTTCAACGAATTTAAGTTGGATCTAAATATACTTTTTGTGAACATTTTTATGTGCCTCCTAAAAAATAACTGTATTAATTCTAGGTGTATAAATTGTTGTTGCTCTCAGCTCTTCATAACAATATGTTGTGTAAGTTTCTTCACCACCTTTACTATTAAACATTTAAACGACATAATAGGTATTATCGTCCATGTTGTATAAAAGTTTGATGTACTGCACTTGGAGCGTTTTTTTTTGTGGTGTCCCCGGTAGGCCTAATCCACATCGTAAGCGAGAATAAGCGCGAATGCCGATCGACTGCAATAATAATTTAAATAAAAAATAAATCGAACATTTCACATCTCTAAATAAATAAATAATAAATATCGAATTATACATTTAATAAGTTTTAATTTCTTATTTTTCATTTTGTCGCTGCACGGCATTCGCTGGTTTCCAATTTACTGAAGTTGAATTAAAACCATTTTTGCTCTATGAATTGATAACATCCATGGGGTGGGGGTGGGAATAATGAATTCTTTAAATTTATTAGGTATATTACTTGATATACTTATCTAATAATAACAGTCGTTTTTAATTTATTTAAAGGATGCTAGCCTTTCCCAGTCCCCCCGGATCCTTAATTCAACACTGTTCTAATACTATAACACTATATCTATATTATTATTATTATTATATTTATCATATGTTCATTTAATGCCATTGGCCAAAGTCCTATTTATAAAGTATCCAACCACTCACGTTTCACTCCGAACAAGTGCCTATGTCGCAAAACTCCTTTATAAACATCTTTTACGGTCCTGGAAAGACGTGAGTGTGTGTGTGATGCCGGCCGACAATAGTGGGGTTGTGTTGGGCACGGAGATCAAATGCTGACGCGTCATGAGGGGACGAAAATATTAAATAAAATGATAATATTATGTACGTGAATACGTGATACGAATAATACGGGGAGGATGCGCCGCGAACAATTTTCATTCCCGTCTACTAAATAACCGAAATCTTCTAGGTCAAGGCACTGAATAATATTATATCATCTGCCACTATCACAGCTGGTGGCCCACAAGTGTAAGTCTAACAACTAAGTTTATTGTACTTGTATAATATTAAATTAGTAACTACAATAAATACTAAAAATACTCTGTACCAGTGTTACAGAAGTAAAGTAACAAAAGTTCATTTTTTTAAAATAATGAGTTAGTTATATAATCAGAATATCACTTTTGTGATATTTTTAAAGGTATTATAAAACCTAAGTCTAATATACAATAAACCATAATAACATTAATAAGAAACAAACAATTGAGACACTTATAAGAACAAGGGCCCAATTCGAAATTTAAATTTTTTTCAGGAGACAAAAAAAACTTATTCAGTTAAAAATTATTAGTATGATCACAAATTTTGAATTGTCTTCATATTTAATACCTTCAAGTCTATAATT
This sequence comes from Macrosiphum euphorbiae, assembly GCA_949089665.1. Taxonomy (NCBI): domain Eukaryota; kingdom Metazoa; phylum Arthropoda; class Insecta; order Hemiptera; family Aphididae; genus Macrosiphum; species Macrosiphum euphorbiae. The sequence goes on along the minus strand of CARXXK010000001.1, from coordinate 141,717,615 downwards.
TTTTTCAGTTAGAAGTTATTTTGAATATTTCAGTAAGTCAAAGTATTTGTTTGAAAATTGTAAATTTGGGCCTTTGTTCTAATAAGAATTTTAAACGGTGTGTTTAATTTTAATTTAATGAGACAACACTGGGCTTATGTATGAAATATAACCTTTTTATTAAAAAATTAAATAAATTGACAACAAAATATTTATTCTTTAGAATATTTCATAAAATTAGAAAAAAAAATAATAGAACTTAATGTAGTAAATTTATCACAAAACAACTATGATTATGAACTATATTATGTTCCTGTATGAATTTCGGGCCGCTGTTCTACCAAAATATAAAATTTAATAAATTAAAACTTATGATAAGAAAAAATGCATTTATGAAAAATGACTAATTGGGCCCTTGTTCTTATAAGTGTCTCAATTATAATTATATATGGTTGGTTTCTTAAATTAAAAAAAAACTAATAACAAACATGTTATTTAGCCAGCATATTATATTATTACTAGATTCCAGTGTTTGTCATCCCGCCTACGGCGGAAAGACTGTGTGGGCGGTGGTGCATCTTTGTCGGCGATGCTGGGTTTTTTGATCCAGCCTGCGTCGGGAAGGGGGGGGTCGTCGGGTATTGTGTTTTGTCGTGTTGGCAGCACTGGTTAAGCGGTAATTTTTGACCTCGGAAGAGTGTCTAGTCGTAAGTCACGCGATTCAAGTCGATCGTAAGACACAGCCAGCCAGGTAGGCAATCCGACTACGTCGGATCGCAGACCATACACCGGGCGTGTATGTCCGGTTCTCGTATGTGTGTTGAAATCGGAAATTCGGGTTCTCTGAGTTTGAGTGTCTAGCTATCAGTCATCTCGATTCCCGAGTGTCGGTTGCAGTGGGGGTGTAAGTCGCTCGTATGCAAGTAGCTAGTCAGGTAGGCAATCCGACTACGTCGGATCGCAGACCATGCATCGGGTGTGTATGTCCGGTTCTCGTATGTGTGTTGAAATCGGAAATTCAGGTTCTGAGTTTGAGTGTCTAGCTATCAGTCATCTCGGGTGAAAGTCGATTCCCGAGTGTCAGATGCAGTGGGGGTGTAAGTCGCTCGTATGCAAGTAGCTAGTCAGGTAGGCAATCCGACTACGTCGGATCGCAGACCATGCACCGGGCGTGTATGTCCGGTTCTGGTGTGTGTGTGTTGAAATCGGAAATTCGGATTCTGAGTTTGAGTGTCTAGTTATCAGTCATCTCGGGTGAAATCCGATTCCCGAACGGACAATCCGCCTACAGCGAAAAGTGCTCGAAACGGCCGTTCAAATATGAAAAAGTATACAGGAGGTAATAAAATTGTATTTGTTGATAATTATAGAGAACAGTTATCAGGTGTTTTATGTTAGGCTTCACTGTAATCAATGTAATCATTGTTATGTTTTCGCGGTTATAACAAATAAGTCGACAAAATCTAATTTTCTGATTGGATATTTTCTAAAATATACCTACCTTGTATATTTATTTAATTATGAGAATTAAGTCAAATTAACAAATAGATAATTATATTGGTGAATAACAAAGTTTATTGAAATGTAATACTATCCTATTAAACGTAGGTATCTATAAATGAATACACTATACATACTCTCGTTTCCGACACACTACTCCACCCCGGGACTCGAATTTTCGAAAAAAACGGCAAATGAAGCAGTCACTATTTTTTAATATAGTATTTATAATCTGTAGCAGTATTTAACCAAATCGGAATCACGTAAAAACTGTAATATATCAAGTAGGTACTACACGTAGGTTAGTTATATTATAATGTATTATTAAAAGAAACATGTAGGTGCGTCGGTAAATGTTAATTATAATTATTTTTTTGCCCAATAAATATCGTCAAACGAATAATAATAATATATATAATATAATAATGCAAATTTAAAAAAAAAATTAACACTTTCGTTAAAAATGATAAATGTGACGAAAAAAAAAAACGCAAAAAAAAAGAAATTCGATTTAACACGGCCCCGCCGGCGTTCGAAACCACGACCGTCGAATCACCCGTTTTAACGCCTAACCTACCTAGCCACCTACCGAGATGAAATTAAGAGTCAAATCTATGACTCTTAAGGGCGTTTGAGCGGACCACCGTGTCCGCCACCTTCGGACGTTCAAAACGCGAGATTTGCGAAAAAAATCGAACCTCGAGGCGCATGTATATACATGCGTATATATGCCTGTATATAGCGATACCTACACGGTACCTACTCTCGTTTCCGACACACTACTCCACCCCGGGACTCGTCTGTGGCTATAAATATAGCAGGGAACGCGAATAAGTAGTCGACGGGGAGGGTGATATGACCGAAAGGGGCTAAAACTATAATTTTCAAAAAAAACGGCAAAAAGAGCAGTCATATAGTCGTACTATTTAACTGCCAGAGTTTAATCAGTTCTATTAGATCTATTAGTTTATTAATACCGTATTAAACAGTATTTAACCTAAAAACTGTAATATATCAAGTAGGTACTACATGTAGGTTAGTTATATTATATTGTATTTATATAAGAAACATATAGGTGCGTTGGTCACGGTAAAATCAAGTATTATTATTATTATTTATAAAATAGTACAGTATCATTATACAATTTAGTTACAATTAAAAATATCTACTTTAATATATTATATTAATAATTTTTTGCCAAAAAAAAAAAATGTGACGAAAAAAAAAACTCGAAAAAAAAACATTCAAATTATCACGGATGGCGCAAATTATCGAAAATCCCAGAGGCCGGGTTCGAACCCACGACCCTCGAGTCACTTATCCTATCGCCTAACCAACCTAGCCACCTACACAGATGTAATTCCGAGGCAAATGTATGACTCTTAAGCCGCGTCGCCGTGCTCGCGGCGATAAAATAAAATTCTTATCACTTTCCTTATCAATAAAAACAATATTTAAGAAAATCCCAATAAATTCTATCAAAAACTCAAAACCCCGAGTTTCCCCTTGGCGAGGTGGGTGTTAGTACTCTCCCGGACCAAAATCCATCAAAAAAGCAAAATCCAAAAAGGGGGGGAGGAGGTGCCCCCGTTCCCTAAAGCGGAAAACGGTAGTATTCATAAAAAGAATGGGTTCCCCCTTGGTCCGAGGTGTTTAACTTGAATTCCGGCCGAGTTATACTCAACTCAAAATGTGGGGGGGGTGGGGGCTTTGGTTCCCTAATGTTGAAAATTCATCTGGGGCCTAAAAAATTGAGATGCCCATTGGTACGGGGTCTCTAAGTCGAATACCGGCTAAGTTATACTTGGTCAAAAATAATTACTCGTTTAATGGGTTGGGGGGACGGTCGCGGGGTAATCGATTTATAAGACGTTATTATCACGTCAAAAAATTGAAAAACACGGGTTTTTTTTAATAATAATAATAATGTTCGAAAATATTAGGATCGATAAGGAAAAGGGAGATAAGCGAGCGGAATTTATAGCGAACGCGCGGGAAGTATTGTGATTGGTCGTCATGGAAGAAACGCGGAGTGCCGTGAGCGCTCCCCGCGGATCTTATACGCGTTATTAGCGTTTTATTATATAAGATTTATTATAATATAGAATAAAAATAACCCTGTTTGTTATTTGCGTCGTTTGTGGCCACCATTCGATAATAAGAATTAATACTTAGTACTAGTTAGTATAATATAATATATAATATATCCACTATAAGGCGGTACTTTGGACAAGCGGAGCATAGGGCAAATACAAATTAGATTTGATATTAATTATAAAGTTTGGGTGTCAATATTGCAATCGTTATTTTATTATTGAAATACGTTAAAGATGTGAAAATGTTTTCATACATGAATACTTTGCTGAATATTGACTATACGCCTAATACTTTTAGTACAAAAAGTACCTAGGTATATATACTTCCGGTACCGGTGGCCAATGGTGAACTAGTGGACAGTCGTGACCGATATCGCATATTCGTATCGCTGCGACAACAATGGTCGATAAGAGGGCATCGAGGCTAACCCGTATTTTAAGGGGCATAACATCACAAAGAATCGTTGACAATTAAAATTATAATAGTGATCGCGTGTTAACAGCACTATAGGTATTATACTTTGTTACGCTTTGTTTCGTAACTACAAAATTATATTATAAAAAGCTGTTTTTCTCCATCCAATACCACGTGCTTGAAATAAAAAAAACCAGTCCAAATGTCACGGGAAGATAGGTTCTCTTAGGTTGGGGGAAAAAAAATACTGTTTCACTCTGTTACAAACGCGTGCTGAGATTCTGAGTGCTTTAGGTTAATTAAATGACTTTTATACGGTTATCACGAGTAAACGCTAATTTTAATTATACCTAAAACTATTTGCCGCGATAAGCCTGTCGGTTGTTTTCGTAATGTTATGTTTAATCGCGAAACTGAAATATTAGAGCAGCTGAGCTGCACCTTCAACGGATAGAATCGTACGGTGCTTATCGGCCGTACCTATACCTGCCTTTTATATTAAACGCGATACGATTGAGATGGTCAAATTAATTTAATTTTTGTGCGACGTCCACTCGTTGGGAAATCGCGACGGCGTATATTATTATTATGATGGTTATACGTATTATAGGTCGTATACCTTATATGAGAGGACGTCGTGCCCGCATAATAATAATATACACGCGAGCGACATTGCAAATTTTCGTTTTTATTAAAAATTTCAATAGTGTGCTGTAAGCTAAGGCGCACGTCAAAAAAAACTGCCGAGGCACACGTGCATGGCCACCTGTTATGCACTGCGACCGCACTGATTTGGTTCTACGCCCGGCCTTAGTTTTAGAATATTAAAGTGGATTGATTGATCTATTGTCAAACGTTAAGATGAGAACATTATCTGTGTTCTCTAGTCAGTTTTTTACGATATTTTAATTGTTAAGTGAATTATGAGAATTTTCTAGTATTAATATTTTACATTCTCATAACAAAATAAACTCTTATTTATTTGTAGTACATACAACTATCGTCGGAGGCCTAAAGTTTGATGGTAAATAATTACGTATAAAACTTCGGAAAATATTATTTTCCAAATTGTATCCGTTTGGAAATATATTTCGTTGGAAAAGTATTTGAATGGAAACGTATTTCGATAGAAAAGTTTTTGATAAGAAACGTGTATGCGTTTGGAAATTAAACCGTCGGAAAATATTGCATTGGAATCGTTTTTAATTGAAACTTATTTTTGTGTTGGAATATTGTAAGTGTAGATATACGTATGTATTTCGTTGGAAATGAACTTTTTCGAAACCGCTCAATATAACGTCATAAATTTCACAATGGTATACATTTCCAACAAAGTATTTTCCATTTATTGCGACTACCTATAACAACTATTATAATTTATCACACTAGGGCAGGCTTAGTACACGCTATATTATATTAATCGCTTCCAAAGGTTTTATATTTTTTCATTGGCTGTTCACAATGTCGTATACTCTGAACAAATTTTCGAGAGGGGTGAATCTTTAACCTTTCCCCCCCTCTGGCCCCATGGGTACGGCCTTGGATGTTGAGTATTTTTGTTGGATTTTTTTTTTGTAAACTGATGATAAATATGTAATTTGCAGATCAACTGCACCAGATGGAATGAATAGTAAATCACATTTTGGTATATGTACAAAAAAATTATATTTTTAATAAGTAGTAAAAATAATTTACAATTTAAACTTAACACTAAAATGGAAATAAGGCACTTAAACATAATACAATATGCCTTTGTACAGACAGGAGCATTATAAATTACATATAATTTAACAAATCGTTTAAAAACATTTAAACTTTATCCCTGTATACGTGGTGGTTTTAAAATGAGCAATTTCAAAAAGTCGATAGTCATAGCCTAATATATATTTACTTAGGTAGGTAACAATATTTTAGAAAAGTAAAAAATTCGTTATAAAAATACCTTAAAAAAATATTTGCTAAACATAATGGGTACAAAAAAATAATTAAAATTTCAATGATATAAAAAAATTACCAGAATAGTAAAATAATGGTTCTACAATTTAGAAATATGCATACGGTACGATTTAGATAATACACGTCATATAATTATGTATATTATTTTGAGATGATGATGAAACAAAAGGAGAAAAAAGTGTACCTAATCGTAATCAACTTAATAGCGTAATGACTAGACTTTAAATGCACTATAACAAAAGTTAACAAAAACATAATAAATATTATGAAGTTATATAAAAAAAAAAAATGAATGTTGAAATTCGAATAAAACAATTCGTAATCATTACAGTATTTGTCCACCTTAATAATAATAATAATAATAATAATCTGCTTTAAAGTGGCAATAACATGTTTAGAAGAAAATTTACCGTGACAAAAACAAAATATCATTTACTACTACTACTACTACTACTAATAATAATAATAATCATAATAATAATGATATTGTTAATAATAATAATAATAATATAATAATAAAAGAAACAAACAGGCTCTCGATTGATTTAAGTCCGCAGACAATTATTGTTTTTAACTATAATAATTATAATAATAATAATAATAATAATACACGATGAATGAACATTTTTCGATCGAAAATGTTCGATGTCAATTTTGATTGTCAGTCAATAGTTGTGTGTAGAAATTGGGAGGCATGCGGAATTGCAGCTCACCGGGTTCGAGCTTGTACTGAATGTCGGAGAACAGATTGATGTCGGCCGTCGTCAGCAATTGATGATGTTGTTCGGGTTCGGGCTATAAGGACAAACAAATAGAAACAACGCGGTCTTATTAAAATGTCTCACAAAATATAAAATATTAAGTACGGCGAGAACTCAAAAGTGAAAATAGGAATAATACCGGACAAAGGGAAAACAATTCGTATAACAAGGAGATGCATTTAGTTTGTGTTAATTGCGTGTCGGTGCAGTATACTCACGTGGATATTGTGTTGCTGCTGTTGATGTTGCTGCTGCTGCTGCTGCAGCACAGGGCTCTGCAAAGACAGGACACCTTGCAGTTGATTAATGTACTCAATAGCCATTTGTAAGGTCTTGACTTTGCTCATTCTCTTACTCCTGTAACAAGCAAACGAGCACGTTATAGTTTTTGTGTCGAGTGTGTAATATATGTATATAGCGTTTTTATAGATTTGTACCACACATATTATTATAATAGTATATAAAACGGTGAAAGGACTGTTATAATATGTAATATTCAATATACACGTGCAGGGCCTCGTACCCGCGACTGTGCAACAGAATGTTGCACACATTTTCCCGTTTTTGACCCCGAAAAGTGATTTGCCGAAACAGCACTGAGTGGTATACTCGCGGCTGCATCCCAGACGGATTATATACATGTAGGTGCCACGCGAGACGACGGAGCTCTGGTGCACAGGAAGTTCCTAACGAGGGTGCGGAAACAACATCTGTGGCGGCGGCGAGTACGACGCGCGAGCACACAAATGGGCCGAGACGCTCGAAATATTGGCGACATGTGACTTAAATTATATTTATTATTATATTAGTGTTTTTATTATATGTTATTATGTACAGTATACACCTTCCAGACATAGGCGCACTCGATTGTCACCGCACGTGGTACCCGGCCTGGTATAATAGCAATAACAATAATAATAATAATAATCTAGGTATATATAGCGGTATATACTGTGGAAATCCCAAAAGTACTCAAGGGTTGATTGAATTTATGATTTGCAGATTTGTGGTGGTGTCGGGATGGGAGTCGGGGATGAGATTAGCGCGTTTTGTGCAACGTCCTGTTTATATTATAGTCGTATACGGGAAAGCGAGACGATTTGCGGTGCGAGTAAGTTGGAAAAAAACGTATGCGATTACGTGAGGCCGGGAATTAAATGACGAAAAAATATCTATTCTCTCCGAGTGCGTACCTGTTGCAGCAGGCTGTGGTATAATGAAGCGTTTTAGCGGGTATAATAATAATTATTGTACAACGTACATGACGGCGGGAGGGGTTGTTAATATTTCAGAATCCGCGCGTGGCATCAGCCGCGGGGACGACTGAAAACGCGTGTACAGTTATTAAAACAAAAATCGAACCAGGCACGCGCCGGACGCGAGCATCATTTAAACTTGTATAATATGTGTATATATATATATATATATTATATACTTAATATATGATATCTATACACATTAATACGGACGTCGTAAAGTAGGTGCGATCGCCAATAATAATTGACTGGTGTCGGCGGTCCAGAAGCACCTGTTGTTTTGTTTTTTTTTTTTATCCGATTCTTTCATTGGTGGCACACGACTACTAAGTGTAAAAAAAAAAACCAGTTTGCCGAAAAATAAGACAGCGGCGCCGGCGAAGGGGCGGCGCGGAGGGAGAGTGAAAAGCTGGTCAAAATATTATAATAATATGTACATTCGCCGCCGCCGCGTACCGGTTCCACCCGAAATGTTTTTTAATCTCTTCCTCTTGGCCGGCGCACACGTCTCATGTAGGTATATAATAAAATATTGATGAGACGTGTGTTAATGTGTGTGTGTGAGTGTGTGCAGCGTAATATTATTATTAATAACGGGGACCGGCGGCGGAGGAGTAGACGATTCGGTCGTCGGTCATAATATATATAATATATATACATATCATTATATAGATGTGCATGTACGCATGTGTATGTAATATTATATTATACATAGGAGGAGGACTAGGACAAGGAAGAAGGAACGAGTCGACCTGCTACCGACGACCAAGACGAAGACGACGACGACCGCGTCTCGTTGCAGGTGCTTTTTTGGTTTTTTTCTTAGTTTTTTGGGCGGCTCGTGCCACGGGACACGCCACCGCATCACCTGTCCCGTCGTCGTATATAGTTTGACCTCAAGTGCCGCCCGAGAAGACGTTATTACTTATATTTGTACAAAATTTCCGCCGCACGCTAACACTAATTATTACGACCAGTTTTTATTATTATTATTTCGTTTTAATGTTTTATTATCGGCGGCGGTCCGGTGGTTCCTTCTTTTATATTATATTATTATGCGCATACCGCGTACTTATAATATATATTATAATTTTATATCTCCTCCGTTTTTACATATAATATACCGTTGACAGCAGGAGAGAGACGGGGAGAGAACTTTTCGGCAGTCAGATCGAACGCCTTTCGCCGGGTGCAACGGAATCGTTAAATTTGTTTCCGATGATAAATCAAAGAAGGCCAATATATAATTAGTGGCGTTCGTGTCGTGAAACTTCTCGGGTCCTCACAGGTGTATTGTTAAGCTATCATATTTTATCAAGGCCTGTGTTTAAGTCTCATACATAGTATGTATAGTATATAATATAGGTATACATTTTTAAACGACTCGGTGTAAAGCTTAGGTAACAGTGGATGTCATAGGATGTTAATATATAATAATATGTACATAAATATATTTAGTTTTTCGGTCGTCAAACATTACACTAATACTCCGGATATCTACCATTCCTGCACATGTACCCGTAGTGAGCGGTGATAACCGCGTATACCGAAAGAAAATCGTTTGTTTTATACCTAACCAAACGGACTTCCGAGAATTTCCGAGATAATTGAAGGTTGGGGCCGCGGGCCGTGGTGTAAGGTTTGTTTTTCGGAAACACTGTATATCGTGAAAGGATTTTACAGCCCCAGAGCAGAGCATACAGCATATAATGTAGGTAATATAATCTAAAAATACGTCTAAACGAGCGTGAACTGTCGGAAGGGAAGGTTTAATTTTTTAAACAAACATTTCGGTTCATGAACAGTGCACGGATGAGGGTTAACGACGCGGCGATTAGGAGGGCCTTGAGAACAAAAATGAGATATTATAATAATATGTATGAAGACATATTATATAGCTGTATATTCGGTTATGGTTTAGATACACGAGAGGATGCATGTGACTTTATTATAATATATGTTTAGGTACTAGCCGTCATGTTCTGTACGGCCGTCCGTTGAATGACTTCCCAGCACTTGAGACAACTACAGAAGCGTATATTGACAGTATCTGTCATTGAAACTAAATTCGTCAATGTGCCACACGCACCAGAGAAGAGTAATCTGGTAACTATTAAAATGTTGTTGTTATTGTTTTCATATTATCGAACTCGACGGAGTGTAAAAAAACAAATTTTCAATTAATTTTAACACATTTATTGATTTGAGGCGCAATGAAAAAATTAATTTTGTAATTTAAAGTTGATTCAACTAATTTATACGTTAATAGTTAATACACGCTTAATCGTTGGTTTATTTTTGTACGCAATACTTATAAACATAAATTGTTAATCTCATAACCTTCGTATTATAATCCAGTACGACGTCGAGTTGCTTATATTATCATATTATATTATATTCGGCACGTTTTTTTTGTAGGTTGTAAAATTTATATATTTTTTTTTTACACGAAAAGTCTACATTATGATGTATGAGCAGTTGGCACAAAACGTCAATGTCTTATACACCTATGTATTATATTTTTTTGATCGATCATTTTATATACGAGTATTATAGAACACGCCGAAGGGCTTGTATTTGAGTTGTGTGTTCGGTTTACAATATGATACCATACAGTCCACAGAGTTTGGAATTATATTCATAATATTCCTCAAATAAAATATAATATAATATATATAATGACGATATTTTGCTCGAATAATTTAGTATCTTGTATTGAAATGGATTACGTACATATGCGTTTAATAATTGCAAAATATCAGGGGAATAATTATTTTAACGAAGGGTGAAAAAATTACATTTACTATGCAGAACAATTTTCACATTGTCATAGCGTTGTGTAGTGAATAGACGTGTCTATACATTAAAAAAGAAAAATGATTGGAGCCGATTAATATTTGCCAAAAAAATTTGCCCGATTTCCTCGCGATAAATATAATATATATTATTGTAATAATACAATGTGTGTTTTCCATATGAATACTATACGTATTTATATATTGTAGGTAATTTAATGGTATTGCACTCACTTGTTTTCTTCGAGAGGAACGACTTTTCGGAGCCTGGCGAACGCCCAGTTGACCGCCTGCACTCGGCGTCTCTCGCGGGCGTTCCGTCTGGCCACCACCTGGGCGGGTTTCTGTCCGGCCGGCGTGTCTTTGGACCGACTGCCCTGCTTGGCTTTGGACGAACCGGCCTTCTGGCCACCGCCAGTGGACGTGGAAGCCAACGAGGGCCCGGGCGACGAGCTGGTCGTGCTGCAAATAATCGTGTTTTGACTGTCCGAGTCCGATAGCCATTCTTCCTTGTTGTTGTGAGCGAACGCTTCTGAAAGTAGAAACAACGCATTATTTTCCGGTGTAAAGACCCAACAACGGCAATCGCCAGCAGAGTACAATATAAGTATAGGTAGTATAATTTATAATAATTATAATATTATGTGAGTGCGAGTGCTCACGATGTTTTATTGTAATTTGTAATGCGACGCAGATAATAAAATATGTATATAAAGTACCTAGATATAATGCAGTTAACAAAAAAAAAAACGGGAGTAAAAACCAAATTTGAAGAGCTCACGCGCGAACGATAAGAACTGCCATTGTCGTTATAATAATATGTATAGGCATATACCTACGAGCATTATCTCTCTCGTTTTGTGTGCGCGCGGCTTATAGTAGAGCGGCGCGATGAACGCGTATTTGCATACAAACCGACCGATTAAGTATATATATTATTATTATTATGGTCGTTGTTGTTGATGCGTACTTATTTTATAATATATAGTCATCGTTCCATTAGGCAACCGCTTTCCTCAACCTCCACCCCCACCCACCCCCAATCCATCATCATCCGCAAGAGTACCGACCGCGCGCTGTGTACATATATTTCAGTTTTTTAGGTTTTACAACGGGGCGAGTCGTCATCGGTGGTTATATTATGGTCCGCTCGTATAAAAAAAAAACCGGAAACGCTAACATGGCCCTTCTTCTGTACTGCCGTCAAACAATAGGCACACTCAACATCGAGTTCTCGTTTTATTATTATTAAAATTATTTCGTTCCATTGAAACGGTGCCCGGGCTCGAAGTGAAATAAGAACTTAACATCCGTTAGAAAATTTTTATTTAAAAAAATTCCGGGATAATATACATTACATGTTATAACGATATAGACATATTATATACATTAATAATAATATTATAATATAAGTACGCGACGGTGCGGCGACGACGACACGCGTTATGTAGACGAAGACGACGTCCGACGCGCGGCCGTTCGCGCCAGCGAACAGTTTAATTTCGGTCAAAAACTGGTTCTGGTTATAATCGTCAGATATTATCGTCGTTAAATTATACTCATTAATATTGATGGCCAATAGGTATATAGAATATTATATATTATTACTATAATATTATTATAGTGGTGGATTAAATACCTATAATAATAATAATAACAACAAATTGTAATTATTTATCTATCGTCGTCGGTTGAAATCACCGCGCGATAAGAATACACGAACTATAAACAATACGATGATAATAATATTATATAGGGGTGATTTGCATATCATTACAATACGCACACGCCCGGGTAGAAGCGCGTTTCGAAACTCACCCAGTTGTTGACTAGAAGAATCAGTCGGTGACGGCGGACTTGAAGTCTCCATAAGTGCGAATTTCGACAGTGATATATTATGTATATTAAATGTACCTATAAACACGCCGAGGACAGCGTTTTTCCGGCGTTTTTTGACGTTTTTCTACGATTTTCATACACGACCGAGCGCTCGGAAACGAACAAGGTAAACGTACCGGCGGACAATATGGTGGCCGGTACGAAACTGGATCGCATACGAACGGCGAATAGGTATTTGGTCTCCGGAGAATTTTGAGATCGCATTTATCGTACAAACATCGCGCTCCAGGTATACGCAGGCACACACATAGGTATAACCTTTTGTGTTTTAAACCAGTTTTTTTTTTTGTACTTTTCCACCACCGTCGTCGTTGCACACACACACACACGCACAAACGGGGATGTTGGAGGTACCATGCAAAGCCGCCTAAAGGTCTGGGCGGCGCACAATGGAGAGGGCCTATAGAGGGTTGTGTTTGTGTGCGTGCGTTTGTGTGTAAGTATGTGTGCGTGTGCGAGTGCGTGTGTATTTGCCAGTGTGTGCGTCGTGCGAGTTTGCCACAGGGATTCCGACCCACCCTACACACAAAGACCGTCGGTTAAGTACGGTATTTCGTCGTTTATAATGTATAGGTATTATATAATAAAATATATTACCTATAGGTACACATTGGAGGGGCAAATGTAACAAATTTTTTTTTTTCAAATCGCGTCGGGGCACCCTCCGCCCAAGGGAATTCGTGATGTGCATCACGCCAGGAGGGGCTCAAAGAAGAGACGGGCGGACAATAGACACACACAAGCGACGGAGCACCCCGATTACGTAAGGCCGCGTTGTATTATTATTATTATTATAATATATACCTGCGCACTACCGGAGTTACACGTTCGCGTCGGCTATTATATTACGTAGACAATATATTTTTCTTTGGCGGACCTCACGTGGTTTCAATGTGATAGTACATTTACGTATGTCCAGAGTAAAATAATTTATTATCTCGAAAAAAAAAAAAACAATCGGGTCAAACCGTTGGATATCGAATTTGAGTGCGATATTATTGTGTAGGTACATCGTACACTATACGCTAATGCACATTATAATATATATGGAAGTATTATCTGTATATAATAGTAATAATATATTGTATTAATATAATAATATAATGATTATATATATTACATTATTGTCAAAAATATTTAATGTTCACTGAGATATTTTCCCACTGTATTACTCCTCGCCGTACGTATATAATACCTGTAGATATTATATTGGTATCTATATAATCTAATGATTTTTTTAATATCTACTTGTTATTTAGAAAAGTTTTGTTGTTATTGAAATACATTTTTATATTTCTTATATAATTTGTATTAGGTGATAATAGTTTCTCACAATTTTTTTAAATGACAGCATTCAAATTATTTAAATTATTCAAATTATTTTCAGTTTCTGAAGTTCTGAATACTTATTTAAAGTTTAAATTAGTGGAATATAATAGACCTGCAATATTTTGGGGGGTACTAATATGTTTCAATCCACACCACTAATCTATACTATATAATAATGCTGCAAGTTGAAACTAATTATATCTACTCGTTTGAAATTCGATTTTTATAAATCGAAATTCTTAGAAAAATAATCTGCTTTGGGATAGGTACCATTTGAAATTATAAAAAATGTAGGTATGCTGACTCAAGACAAAGTAAACACTTATAAAATGAAAGCGATAAAAAACCCATATTATGTACTTTTCCTAACTAACTTTATTCAAAAATTATGTTAAATTGTTCAAAACAATATTTTCAAAAACGTTAATACTTTTTGAGACAATGCGTGTTTAGTGTCTACTGTTTAATGTTAATAATAATCACTCTGTATTATAATAATATGTAACCACTAACCATACATAAGTTTCGGACACAGGCCGCCGGTCGTAATATAATAATACACGTGAGATCAAAAGAAACACGGAAAACAATATAACGTAGTCTAGCGAGTAGACGATTTTTTTTCCAAAGGTATAAAGTAGATATTACTATATTATACTCGCAAGCATTCATACACCTTATGTCATGGACCATATGACGTACATATATTTCAATTCCTTGGGAACAGACCGCGCTTATATATAGCCCATATGGTCTCTCTAGACTAGACGAGAACGGGAACGCGACGCAAACATGCAACATATGGTGCACAAAGACGTTAATGAAAGGCGTTCACCTTTTTTCCACCCTCTCGATCCGTCTGGTAACGGTACGGTCCGGACATTTCGCGGACTTGACGCGCACATTTGGTCATAACATCGTAATAATATATATTGCAGTACCTATGCATATATATACAAAATACAGTTCGTTTTGCCGAACCATATATATCACATTAAAATAATATATAGGTACGCCGCACATTATGGTTGCAGACTATATTATAATATATATACGAATGAAACTCTGTATAAACAAAACAACAGTTGCACTGCAGTGTATAGTAGTGGGCGCTGCCACCTGAGCCGAAAACTGACCAACCGTCAAATTAAATAATTTCACCCGAACCGAATCTACTTCCGGGCTGGTTATTACGTTATTATGTCCCACGCCGTACACACGCATAATCTCGATTTAACGCGCGCAACCCTGTCGGACACGTACAGCGTATATAGATAATAGTATAGAAGGGTTGCTGCTGCAGAGTACAATAATTGCTCCGCACCTGAGCGAATTATTCGAATTTTTCAACCCCAAGCGGTGACGAGGACTCTGCATGCAGTGCGTGGGGAGACTAGGCAAAATGTTCACGGTCCGAGTAACACGGTAACAACTCATTTCCTAGTGTGTGAGAACCAAAACAATAAATAAAATAAAACACAAACCTCCGAGTTCCGGCGGTTGAGCTCTTGTCTCGTTATTGTGTATTATCGCCAGGCAAAACAGACAAATCTGTAACGAATTTTCGTTTCCCTCTCCCCCCTTTTTTACATAGCTAATATATAATATGTTGCACGCATGTCGTATATATACACTCACACTCACATCCACACCAAATCACAATAAATTATTAAAAATTATAATAATGTTATATATCACTGTATTGTCGACCCTTACCTGCGTCGGATCCGGCGGTCCACCAATCTTCCTGTACGTTGCCTTGGTCAACTCTGGAGCAGAATTGCATGAAGGACGGCATGCTGGATTTCAGTTCTTCGCCAAGGCTCATCATTGTAGAGCCTTTTGTGATAAAACCTGAAACGATACAAATGGAAATAGGACTTTTGTTAATACACTGCGAGAATAGTAGAACACACAATAATATTATAACATGATACGATAATAATATATTATTATTGACCCGATGTATTGAAATAGAGTAGGTACTTGATAAAATAATATACAAGACGCACTGCGGCGTACGAAGTCTCGTTTTTACGTTCAGATATGTAATATTGTTTCAACCACCTCCGCGGGGCGCCACCACCGGTTGTGGATTATTAATTATTATTGTCGCCGTCTTAGGTTCCAATGTTTGTACTGATAAACGAGAGGTTTATTGTATATGACGTACGCGTGCGAGTCGCATCTGCTTTTGATAAACAAAATAAAATCGCCTGCATTTAACCACGCGCGCCTGTTGCTTTGCTTTGCGCAAGCTGCAATGTCGCGAGTGCGCACCTATATGTATATAATACACACGTCTATATATTATGGTATATATTACCCTCGTTGCGTGGTTTTACGACGGTCGTATAATCGATTTACTAGTTTTCCAATCAACCCTCAATATTATATTATACGACCGTGGTTGTAACCTAAACAATAATAATAATATTTAACCACGCGCGGCACCGTACAGAGATCTTCCCTTTCCAAACGACCTATACGCAAGATCTATATAGATAGTGACAATATATTATACTATAGATAAATATGCTATGATTGTTCTGCGCTCGATATAATATCGCGGATGTGTGTACAGTACAACTGTACACTGCACGAGTCTTATCACTAACTAAACAATTTGTCGGCGAGTTCGTGGTCGTCGAGAACTGTATGTATATATAACATTATAAATAGGTAAACGTCAGTTTGCTTGAAAAATAAAACCCATTAGAAACAATATAATAATATTATATAATATGTAATTGGCCGCGGCACGTTTTCAAAACGACAACTGGTTTTACAAGCTTGGCCACGTTAATCATGGTTTCGGATCTGTCACTGCTGCGGCAGTCGTACCGCCTTTACACGTACCTAATACCATAATAAGGTGACGTATTGTTTTTCGTTCGTTCATTCATCGGAACGCTCATCGGCGATAACGCCGTCTCACACCACTAATCGAAATCGAAATTATATAAATAGGCATATACAGGTATATGCAACGAGTACAGTATGTTATTATTATAAATTATAATTTTATTTTATGATAGCAATAATATTATAATGTGTACGCTCGGGGAAACCGCTGTTGGGCCGGTACATGTTTTTTTATTCGAATGTAATTCGTCGGAATATAATATATATATCATTACGATCGCGGTCGGTTGAATAACTCTAGAGCGGCGGCTTTTTATACATACCTAGGTAGGTAGAATGCATAATAATTTTTTCTCTTTTCGTACACACTTCGACGGACCCGGGATTTGTGCGCGCCCCATGAAAACCGGTTCTCTATACACGCATTCTACAGGGGGTTGTGCCTGCGTGCGTGCGTAAAGGGCTTATTATAATGGAGGGTTGGTTAATGGTTTCGTATATACATATATTTTTTTTTCCAGTTTCATGCTCGAGTGCGATTGTACGCTGCCGCCCCGTTTCCCTCCGCCACACCGCCCGTTCATCACTCTCTTTCTGTTTTTCTACAGCGCGCACCAACGGCAGCAGCGTCACAAGTATTATAATACTACACATTATATATCAGCACGGAAACCGTTTGGGGGGGAAATTATTCACCTATATACCATTATAAACGCACGCACATCAACCCCGCGTGTCTCCCATTTTGCAAGGGTGGTTGTTGTTCGCGACGGGTTTATAATACCCATACTATATATATTATACTTAAGCGATTTGACAATGTCGCGATTCCGTTCTGCTGTAGACGGGTTTGTCTAGGTTATATTATATTCTATGCTGTAGAAGGCCTGATTTTAAAATGGAACTTCTCGGGGCCTAAAGACCGAGGTGTCAACTTTCTAGTGCGGCATAAATATTTTCGAGATTTGACAACGGGGTGAAATACTTAAAAATGTACAAATGCGCAGTGACTGATTTCGATTGAGTTATATATGATATAAGAAATAAGAATACATAATAATATATGTTGTGCAGCTCTACAAGATTTGAGAAACTAACGAGAATGAAAAATACTTTGAGAAAAGGATAGAATATTATTATGTACTTTTGACTATTATCTTTCTTCTATAATGGACGGCGAAACGTGACAACAAGAGCGCGTATTGTTTTGTCAAACGTTCGGAATAATCTTTCCGAGGATTTTTGTCGGTTATAAGAATCGCGCTAAGCTTTACTCGGTAAATTGTCGTACAATTTGTCGTCATAAAATTATAATGGTAAATGGATAGAGACTGATAGAGATTACAGTGAACGTAAGTCGTTTTTTTTATATATATGGTTGTTACAATTAACGTTATCCGCGTCGTACAGCGGATGGAAACGGACGACTGTTGTATACGACAACCGTTGTAGGACGCCAAATAACAATGGTAATCTACATGTTTAGCATAACGACTACCTGCATGGACTTAAAAAAAAAGTGTTGACTCAAATACACGCCACGCACGGCGGTAACCCCAAAAACCCAATATAGACAATATTATTATACATACATATTATTATACGCGCATAATATAACATATTATAAGTATACCGCCGTCGTATACACGATCATTATTATATTATTATATATTTGTTATTCATAACCGAACGTCTTACGCGTACCAGCATGAAACATGCATATTATAGTGTCTGGATCCCGTATCCTTAAAAATATATGTCTGCCGAAGGACATGATGTATACCTAATATTATTATGCATTATTTTCACCTCGCCCGTCGCCGCCGGTTAAGTGCCGGCGCGCGCGTGCTGCGTTGTGACACACGATACCGTTGTCGCGCGTTTTCTTGGGCCAGCGAATTATTAATATTACTGTCGTGGAGTATATCATAGGTGGAGGTGCACGATAATCATAATCATAATAATAATAAACAATACCTACAACAATAATAATAATGCGGCTACGTGTATTTTCGGTGCGCAGTGCGAGCGTGATATTATATCATACGGGACGCACACGGGTAATTTACACATAAAGATAAATAATTATTGCAGCGATCTACAACAGCGAAATGAAATAATAATAATAATAATAATGAATAAAAAAAAAAACAAAACAAATATACTTAATATGTTAAACTACTACAACTATTACAATAGTGTCTTCTGTTTAGGAGTCGAACCCGCATTGTGCGCGCACAAAGGAACAGCCACTTATAATAATATGCAAACACACAAACACACACACAGTCTACAGCGACGTGACAAATTACTCGGACGATTAACGACACGTCGTATCTACGTACGGATTACGGCTGCCCCCCTCCCCCGCGACCGTAAAAGTCGTCGCCGCGTCCTGGATCGCGATTCGCGGTGTTTAATCCGAACGTGATAATATCATATACAATTAATATTTAATAGTAATAATATGTTATTATTATTATTATAAATAATTATTGTCGTCGACGACGCGTATTGGCCAATAAAATTCGACTTTGCAGGCGCGGGACAAACGACAAACCGTCTCGCCCCGTACACTCGCGGGTTTTACGACTGCGAAACATAATATTATCACGTAGGTACCTCCTGTGTCACGATAATAATATAATATTATTGTTATGTTATATTTTTATACACACACACACGACACACGTGTGTCGTATAAAACGCGGGTCGATATCGTTCGTAGACTGCAACAGTGGCCGCCGTATAGATGAAAAGTTTATCGATCGTATATTATCAACTACTGAGCTATATAATATTACATCGAAATTAAAAGAAATCCTCGTGTGGCAGCATGGCACCATGTATTGTATTATTATAGGACGCGACGTGGTGGTTATACTCGTCGTAAACCTGGCGGAGCTGTACATTTCGCGTTAAAATAAAATAAATACGATATAATAATATATGACGTTCGTATATTATAATACGGGATCGTGACCGCGCATGACATTATTTTTTCGCTCCCGCGCGTACGTGTTCGGTAGGCCCGCATCGGCCTTATATATATATATGTACATACGGTTACTCTATATACCTACCTAAGTATACGACTTTTAAATCCGTACACGGTAAAACGGGCACACAATATCATAAATAAATAAATAATAAATACAAATATTATACCGGACGCGTACGTGCACGGCGGTACCCCTTTTTCCCCGCGGGTCGAGTAAAAAAGAGTTCTCGTCCGAGTATTATACACCTATACATACCAGTTATTACTTACTATACGGTGCACACCGGATACGCCGCGTAAAAACAACCCGTGCGAAGCGGAAACTGAAAAATTGCTTTTCGATGTATTTCTCTCCATCACCACCCCTCACCCTTTAACGCAGCGCGTCGGTACGAGTTAGCCGCGATTAAATTTACAATAACAAAACGCGGCGACTACGGTGCAAGTAGAATATTAAGCACGGCCTGGGGGCAAACCAGCCCCGAGAATACGATGGTGGGGGCAGGGTAGAGGTAGGAATGAGTGATTTATAATTGTTTGACTGGCGGGAAATTTGAAAACCATGTACAAACACTTTTATTATTAATTACACTTTTATTGTATACGCATGTCGCAGGCTTTTAGTACGTAAAAAATGAATAAAATTATAGGTTAGATTACGGTTTACAACTACATAATAATATAGTTTATTAAATAAATACCAAGAATTTCAAAAAAGAGACTTTTTCAAATGTAAGTTTCTTAATATAGACTTATTACAATACGAAACATCAAAACTCAATATATTTTATTTCACAACGGGGAAGATTACAATTGACTTGGCAGATACCCCTTGCAGAATCCGTTCCTGAACGAGACGCTGAATAAAGGGTAAGTCACCTATCGATGTATAACGGACTTTTAAATACACCAAATTGAACGTCATATGAATACGGATTGAATATAGATTTATTTTTACTATTTATTTTTTGAATGAAGAAGCTTGAAAAACTTACTATCAATACGAATTACGAATTATAACTGTGCGAAATTAAATAAACCAAAATGTGAAGAAATAATTTTTGAACTTAAGATATTTATTTGTACTAATTGTTAGTACCTATGATCACAACATATTGAACAACTAAAGTTAGTCTTCTCAAATCAGTAGTTTATAAACTGAATGATTTATGATTTCCTTCGGTCAAAGAACTTTTCGAAACAAGTATAATATTATGTAATACTTTGCGAGATTGTCTGATATACCTATAAACGGTCTAAATTTCAAACGAATTTTCAGTGATACGACGCGAGTTAAAAATAATATTTATTATTCGTAAAATACTTATATAATATATAACAAAAACAATAATAATAATGATAAAGATAAAAATAATTATCAGAACAAACAATATAATAATATAGTATGAAAACGGTAAATAACTAATGAAAAAAAAATGTATAAAATTGTTTACCTTCAAAGAAAAACAATCGCGCAGTTCGGCGATAACGATGTTATTCGTCGGAGGTGTAGTCGATCCGCGGGCGTGAAAATTCTTCTGCAGCAGCAGTGGAGTGGAGAGAGCTGAAGCCGTCGGTGTCGGTGCTTGCTGGTACTGAGACAGGTATACTAGTCTGGTACAGTGATACTTTGAACGAATGACAGCAAAATACGAAATTGTTATTGTGATACGGTGAAACGTGTGGATGTGAAGCTTGGACGAGAGTATGGGTGAGCTTGGGAGCGAGCGTCGTGTACGTGTGCGGTTCGAAACGCGACTGATCGTGTCCGAGGGTTGCGGCGCCGGTGTCGCCGCGGAGTATATAGTACGCCGTTCGACGGGATGGCGCGCGCGAGGGAGAGGGACGACACGCCGACGGGGGTGAGCCGCTGCAGTTCGCGTCTATATAGCGTCACTATATATATATATAAATATATTATACGTATATACCGATATGCATAATAGCAGCGTTATGTATATATATATTTTATGTGTATATATATATAGGGGAACAGCGCGCGGCCATGTCGGCGGCGGCGGCGGCTCTTGTCATCCCCACTGCTGCCGCTCCGACGCCGCCGGTGGCTCGCGCGCGCGCCCGACCGGACACCTGGAAACGCGGCGCGCGGCGGGCATATACACCGAAGGCACGCGCCATCCCCACCGCCGGGCGGCGGCGGTGGCGGCAAAGAATAGTAAGCAAGGAAAAAAAAACACGACCCAAGAGACGAGTATTTATTACACACACACACACAACGCACACACGCGCGAGCGCGCACATCGAGCACTCTGTTGCTGGCGGGCAGCAGCTCGTGGGAACTTAAAACGCCAACCGGTTATTTTTTTCGTCGTTTTTTCGGTGCACTTCTCTAGTCGTCGTCGCCGCCGTCGCCGCCGCCGCCGCCACCATGCCTCCGCCACTATGCCTCCGGTTACCAGACTACCGTCGAAGGCCACCGCCACCGTCTCGAAATATATGTATATAATAATATTATATTATTATACTTAATATATTAAGAGTGTGTGTGTGTGTGTGTGTTTTGTGTAAGTGTATCGTAATAAGAGTCGACCGGCGAAAATCCTTTGTCCGAGCAAGCGGGTCGCGCAAAACGCGTACACGAGTGTGAATGTGTGTGTGTGTGTGTGTGTGTGTACTGTGTAGTACCTATCGCTTTGCTCTACATACGTCGCCGCCGCCGTCATCGTCGTCGGAGAGAACGCGTGTTATTGCGTCGACGTTCATCAAAGTCTCCGGTGCGACGGACGGTTGTAGCGTCTCATCCCGTCGCGCCGACAAGCGAACGCGAATCTAAACAATTTCCGTCGCATGGTTTTTTTTTCCTCTTCCGCGACTTCCGAACGTCTTCTGCGGGGGTCCAGAAAACGGTCAGAGTCACTGGTCCATTTCTTTTATCTGAAACACGCGGACAGAGAACTTAATATATTATAGCAAATCTGAAAAACAGATTGTATTTGACATATTTGGAAGGACTATCGTCGACGCATCGTGACGAAACCGAATTTGAAAACAGATTCAACACCTACCGAATTATAAATGTGTTTATTCGATTTAAGTACATATGACCCCGCAGGCTGCAGTTGTATATTATATACGATACATTAATACTGGTTAGATTCATAAAATATATTATATTTACTAATATATTATTAAGCCGATGTAAATAAATGTAAATATAAACCATAAACGTCCATCAATATTCTAATTTATTTCCAAGATGAGATGCTGTTAAGCTGTTTATAATAACTTCTGAAGCTTAGTTTTGAAATCATTCAAACAAAACCTGTTTACCTGTAGGTACAGCCTATCGTCCGACGTGCGCTTCTTATGATAAATAGATCATTTTTGGATAAACGGTAAATAGATCATTTTTAGCAACCGTTTAGACCGGTTTTTATACTCGGAAATAGATAACAGGTATAGGCTACTGCAGGTTAGTCCTATCAAAATTCTAAAAGTACTAATTTAATTTTCCAAACAAGTTGAACAGTACTAAGTGACGCGATGGTCGGATACAATTTCAAAGAACATGGCTGTTAAAAATTAAAATTCATAAAACGCTAGTACCGCCGGAATACAACTACCTATAGCATATTTTGATATCAGTTCTGTGATCAAATTCACATGATTAAATTTTTTTTAAATAAAATAATAATTATGTAAGACATTGTAATATTTTACAAGAAAAGGATCAAAGAATGATCATATGATTCGTGAAAGAATCAAATAAAAAACTAATTTATTATGTTACTTATAGCCTATAGGTACAGAGGAATACATTTTCAATATTGTACGTCCTGCATAATTTCTAAATATTAATTGTTTCATAATAATATGTAAATGTAGTTATAAATAAAGATATCCAAATTTAAAATATGTATTATATAACTGTCTTTAAATTAACATATTTTAACAATTAATTTGTTTGCGTAATTGTCCAAGGTAAATAATAGTTTTAATGTATTTAAATATAGGTATACCTACCCATAATATTGTTGTGATTTATTCGAAGATTCAAATTTATTGATGTAAATTGAATAAATAATGAATAACATGTTTTTCTATTAGCCGATGAAACGGCCGATAAACGCAGATTTTTTTCTATTTAGTATAGTAAAACGGATTCCATTACCTTCCATTACCACCCTACTGATCTTTATGTAAATTATACTGTTCTATATTAGCATTTTTAATGGTAAATGAAAAAGTCCACCATAATTGATCGAACATTGATATGTCGTTTTTGGTTTTTATGATCATTGGCTTAAATTTTATATTTAAATAAAGACATTGGTATTTGCTTAACAGTATAAATGAGTTAAAAAATCGATTCATTGGTTAATAAATGTAATAATGTAATGATATGATATAGTTTAATACATTCGATGTGTGGGTACAAGTGTTTTCTTGAATAATAATAATAATAAATTTGACATTCGACAATGCCGGCGTTATAATTGGGATTATAATCGATTTATTAAAAAAATATTTATCTCTAAGTTCTTGGAATTGCCTTAATAACGAAGGTAACAGAAATGTATCAATAAAATACTATATACATTTCACCCACTAGGGAACCACAACCTACATTATAACCGTCATTGTTCAAAAAACCGATTTTAAAATCTTAAGTAAATATCTTGGCTCCAATAGCACCTTCCCATGGTTGAACACAATTGATGTGAATAACGATCATGTTGTTTCCAATTTCCCATTAACACCTTTGCAGTATATAAAAATAATAAATATTGTATTGTTCGATTTCTAGAAAAACCAACATGGATAATCTATATACGATAACGAGAATACAATATTTATGGGATTTTTTAATGTATTTCAAAACTAAATTAGTTTTATTTTTTGATGAAATAATTTTGAGTATAAGGTAAGACTATATTTTTTTATCAACTACATATCTAAAATGTTTATCTCATGGCTCATGCAATACCTAATTATTATTATAATCCCAAATACTTTTTCGATTTCAAATAGAAAATAATATCATCTTGTTTGTATGATATTTGACGTAAGATAAATAATACAAAAAAGGGAAAGGGTTGTTATTTGTTTCCAATATGTATTTCTAATTTAAAAATACTTTCCGATATAATTTACCCTTAAACAAAACGTAAAACCTTTATCGCGTTCATTGTCAAAAACTTTTACACAAACATTATTTCTCATTACTTCGTACAACATTCGAATATTTTATGATGTTCAAAATGCATCTGCCTAACGGAAGAGTACCTATAGAGGTATACCTCTATAGGTATATAGATACCTATATATACCTATAACATGAAAAGCCCGGCGGGGCGGTGGTTGAGGTTTTTTTTTATACGTATACATTTTTTTATCAAGATAAATGATGATTTAAAATTAGAATATAATTAGAAGATATATAAATGGTCATCTAGTGATGGGTTGTTTTTTTTTTTTATTTTAGTTTGTTCACCCGACCGACCACCCTTAACGCTGGATCCATTTATACTGAGGATAATGGTCGATGTTTTTTATGAAGTCTTAAATAAAACACACTGACCGCCGCCACTGCCTATTCATTAAACAACGTACTTAACGAAGGCGCGTGCATCAGGACTATATTATATATATATATCACTATAGTGACTTGAACGCCCGTCGGCACGGCGGCAGGCAATGCCACGCTATAATAACAATAATAGGGTGAAATGGACAGGGATAACTTTTGAGTCTTATTATATTATATATACGATAAACGTTTCCAAAATGATGTTACTACAAACATATATAACATTAAAAACAAATGTAAATTAATATATATTACTCGTATATGATATAGTACGAGTAAATTGAAAATAGCTGTTTTGGTGGAAAATGTCTTAAATTATCTGGTATGATATAAGGTTTTTAAATAAAAGGCTGGCCAAGCGTTAAAGTCACCGAGAACCATTTTGTGTTAGTATATAGGGTAAAAATAGATACATTTTTATGATTTTTCATTTAATTTTAACATAAGTAAATTTAAGTGAAAAAGGTATATAGTATAATATACATATTCATAGTAAAAACAATATTTAACAATATTCCACTAAATAACATAGGAGTGTGATGGTAAATGGTAAGTATTCGAGTACAACAATAATTGTAAGTCTATATAGAATTAATGTGTAGACTATTTTCGATGCGCGGGAATAAAAGTATGCTAAAGTCGCTGATAGAAATCTTAAGCCAGCTGCAGTGTGAATATGAAGCATGTATAGTGCAGGTGCATAAACTATATAAAAATATAAATTATAAATATTATATCCTATCTTTTATCTTGATAATGACACTTATCGAATTGTTAGCATGGCGTAAGGTATAATATAATATCATATTGTATATCATAAATAATTAAATTTAAAAAATATTAATTTAAGAACTTTAATTTGATCGATTTAGTTTATGCCAATAAAAATAATATAATAGATACCTAATTCAAATTTAAATTTTTAAAAATAAATAAGCAACAAGTTTTACATGTGATGGTTAAAAAATAATTTTAATAATTCGAATAATTTGGTACCTAACAAGAGGAAATACATTACGGAATTTAATATGGTAGTGGTCTGACAGTGCTATAATATAGATGGCCTCACGTGGAATAGTAAAAATCACAAATCGAGTATTTTTTAAGATTATCAAAACAATTAAATACTAAGTAAATTATACTTTCCATTAACGTTACATTTATTTTATGATCCTATGTATTTATGTATACGGCTATACATTACTATAGGCAATAACTTAAGCTTTATATTACAGTGTATATAAGAGTATTATCGATATTCGATAAAAGCCCTGTTAAAGATTTTAAATGCTGTATTGCTGGCTCAAAAAAAAGTTTATATTTTGGAAAAATCAAATCCTTAGTCGCATATACAACTATTAACATTGTTTGAACTTCTATGTTCATATTATTATTCTCATCACGATTGTGTAAGATTCAAAATGCTTAACAATTTCTGTTTATTACGAACATAGTATTTTAGAAACGATAATATATTATATTATTGTTTTATATATTAACCGATCTCGTTACTCGATACAGGTATCCAAATATTATGAAATATCTAATTAAATACATTTTTTTACTTGATGTTGAAACAACAGATTTTTTTATATCGCGTGTTTTCTTTGTTTAAAATGTTTAAATTATTACTTAAACAATAGTTATTGACCTAATAACGGATAAAATACTAATAATTTATAATGATAATATAATATTAATTTCTGGCATACGAACGTACTGCAGCAGCTACTGCCTGCACACACGTCTATACTGTACTATTATAATTGTACGAAATAAATATTGTATAAATACAGGTGTTTTTTTTTTTACTTTCGAACTGCTCGAAATGCCATAAATCGAGAACATTAAAATATTTTTTTTTTTTAAGTTTAAGTAGAAGAAGAAACCCGTATTGAACGTAAAATTATAAAGTAGTTATTAATGTGAGCATTTCGATGCAATGCACGGTTGCGTGCCACGTGTGCGTAGAACAAGACCTCATATTAGCTTTGCCCCTATAATTTTTAACGAGACCCGGCAGTATAATGGAAGATGATCGAGATCCTTTTCGTATGTCTATGATACTTATACACAACACACGGAAATTCCGGATTCATATAATTATTGAATAAAAAAAAAACATGAAATTAAATTCAAACAAATTATGATACAAAGAATAAACGATATTGTTTAAAAAAAAAAATAGTACACATTGAAGACAATCACTTTTTTACTGCCAACAAAAATTGATCTACATGTTATTATTGTTATACCTATAGGATGAGATTAAAAACAATTTACCTATTGTAATTTAATTTTTCGAAATTCGAATCGGTTTTAATATATATATACATTATACATATTGTAATATTGTATACCTGCAACGATTTCTTTAATTGGATTCACTTTCATTGTCTATATAGGTTCTGTAATTTAAAAAATGGAAAAAGGGTTAGCACCATATACCTACCAATAACTTTTTGAATAGAGTTCCTCCGTACGAAAAATATATTAAAATCCAGATTACAATGATTACATATGCAAACCGTTTTAATATTTAGAAATATGAAAAACATAATTAACCTTTTTAAAATCTTTTACTACCTAATACGTTTTTTTGTTAAATTGGGTATTTAGGTACAAATGTAACCAATAGATACACATAATATTAATCCATAAAAAGTAGATAGTAGATTGATTTGTTAATAAAACTATGAGCGAAATTTATAATTTGTATGATTACAAAATGTGTACAAAATTGTATACATAAATACAAAATATTATTTTCATCGTAGGTACGTAAATGAAAAGTTCATTTAAAAAAGTAGTAATTGAAATTCTAACTGATCATATCTTTCGGACTAAATAATCACACATATCATCATAATTTACAATCGTGCATACCTACTATAGGGAAAAGTGAGAACATGTCCTTTTCATTCGTCGGCTAATGCCTAATAGATAGTAACGAATATGAACTCTTCCAGAATCCAGATAATAACTATAATTTAACATCGCAGGCATTATTATAACCAAGTGTACAAGATGATCCATTTAAGTGTAGACACCCATTTTTTAATTTTACACAATTATTTTATCTCATTACAAAACATCGTTTTTGAAAAAAAAGTTATATTTTCACAGCTATTCATTGTTCTTAGTTTTATTATTTTTACTTTTTACAATGAAAACATAAGTCCTTAATTTCATTATTTTTTGGGTTCTTCGATGAACAACAAATTTTGAACGAGTATAGTTAATTAGTTATAAGTTATAACTATTATAACTAAATACTAACTAAGTAAAACATATAATTTTTGTTTTGCAATGACATCAAATTATGTAAAAAATATTTTTTTCCAAAACGGTTACAACTTTTAAAAATAACAAGGGTAGACACTTAAATTGATCACCTTGGAAGGTGATATGTTTATATGCTATAATGTAGTAATCTGTAAGTAGCCACCAGCCAGACTATATCTAGGTTTTTGAAACTGAATTCGTAATCGTCCTGCATGGCTGCATATAAAATTTTATACTATAGACTATAGTAGGTATTATTATAGGTAAAGGCGTCTATGTTACGGTCTACGATGATAATTCTGTTGGAACGAATAAAAAGTAATAATTAATATCGTAAAACAGCACAAATATTACAATATTATCAACTACATAGCGAATCAACGACTTAAAAAATATGACTTCAGTCATGAGGGGCACGCGGCACAATTCCGTCAGATACAACTCTCGAAAGATATACATTTTGGCACGTGCGATTTTATGGTCGCATACGATTAACGGCGGCGCCGATACCATGTTGTGTGCGATTACTGACTATATTGGTTCGTGGTGGACACTCCGTCGCGAACGCGTACCCGCGCGTTGCAGCTGCAATAATATTATAGTGTGCGTGTTGAACTCGAGGGTATTTCACTGTCGTTTTTTTAAAATAATTATTATTCGTAAAAATATTGCTTCACTCTATATAAGTACCACAAATATTATGCGTATCGCGTAGAATGAAATTTGAATAAATTAGTGTAATTTAATTTATTAACTTATAATATAATAATCGCACACACGCACCTCCATTATACTGCAGTGCAGGTTAAAGTGGGAAAAATGTTGAAGGGGGACTATAGTCACCAAAACTTTAGGAGCATTCCCGAGTTCTTCCAAAAGTCTATACCTAACCAAACTGTTTTAAGAAGCCCACGAGGTCTAAATACCTCCATTATTTTTTTTCTTTCATACACACCTGTTTGTCCATAAAAAGTTTATACTAATAGGTACATGATGTAAAACACATTTCCTTGTAAGAAAATGATCCTACCAACACCATTTAAGCTAACCTACTCAGTAAAATAATAAATACTATCTTTTTAAATCTATAACCAGAAATGTTAAACAAAAATTTATTTAAATTTTAAAGTTGTTATAGTTTTATATATTTTATTAAAAACAAGAAAAAAACTAATTTTATGAATATCACGTTAATAAATTTCTTGTTCACTTAACTGACTTTGGAGACTTAAATTAAAGAGGATGCATTATCTTGCCTTAAATAAGATGGGGCACTAAGAGGCAATAAGAGGGGTCGCCACCCCCTCCATAACACCACTTTATAACCACTGCCTTTATGAATTGTTTCAACTTTTCGGAAAAATCCGAAAACAGCCGATAACGACCGATGTTTAAATATAGGTATATTACTTTCTTTAATTTTTACAATACCTACCTACAACTTATAAGTTATAGTGATAAGGTATAGTCTCTACCTAAAGTTCGTATAGTCACTATAGTATCATTACAGAACTGCGCCACACATGCAGTTTTCAGTATCAATAGTAAAGACGTATGTATAGATACTTAAGATAGGTAACCATCACGCGAAACCCGTAGACTAAACCGCGGTATGCCGGTATGTCGTATAACAATGTTTGTGTTGCTCATCTCTCAAAGTGTTGAACAGTTATAATATTTAATAGGTACCTACGGTTCATCCGAGCGATGATAGTTAAGTATCTACCTATAATGTGTATTATAATATTAATCGGTACCTATATAGGTAGTATATATATATAGGTATATGCAGTAAATCGTTGTAATGTTATAGGCACACGACGACGGGCTGTGATAGTCATATCGTGGAGATCAGTAAGGTATTCGTTTCTTCGTCGACCTTGGTCGTCACATACACTGGGGTTGCAGCTCATCGGTCCATTCAACATTAATTATTATTATCGTCATCGCCTCCGTCGTGTAGTCGTCGTCGTCGTCGTAGTCGGGAAGCCAGCTCCAAGACGTTCGCCCTAGGGTGACGCGCGGTGATCCGCCCTTTTCAGAGAGCACAACAGGTTTACAGGCAGCTCGATTAAATCCGAACGAAGGGACCGTAGCTGCCCACCGCCGGAGCCAGAGCGGTGAGCGAAGATACACAACCTACACTGTCAGCGAGCCGGTATACCCTCGGTCGCGTGGCACGCCGAAATCGAACTAGAACGACGGCGGTTGTCTCGTCGGCTTGCTTTTTTTGTGACGATAATTCTCCGCGATTCCATTTCCGGAAACGACGGCGATCAATAGCAGCAGTGTACACGCATTTTGTATAGCATATCCATCGGCGTAACTATAAGGGGGGGCTGCCCCTTAGACGATTTTGCATTTCAGCCCATCCTGGTTAAAATACAAATCCTTACATAAAAAAGAAACTTTCATGTTGACATGGTTCGATGTGTAAAATAATTAATAGTTATAAATATGTATAAAATATATTATAATATTAATATTGTGGATGTACGAGTTTATGCGTATGAGGAGAATCATACGTCAGGTTGACTAAATGAACCAAAACAGATTCAGTATGATCGGTGGCTATAATAAGTATGGTATTATAATTATCTAATAAACGATTATCGATAAATTATATTATTTTATAAACATTTTTGAGCAATCTAAATAAAAAATAGACGTATACAGTTATAAAATATATACTAATT
Source organism: Macrosiphum euphorbiae (assembly GCA_949089665.1). Classification (NCBI taxonomy): domain Eukaryota; kingdom Metazoa; phylum Arthropoda; class Insecta; order Hemiptera; family Aphididae; genus Macrosiphum; species Macrosiphum euphorbiae. The sequence goes on along the minus strand of CARXXK010000001.1, from coordinate 141,686,231 downwards.
ATAAATATTTTATTTTTGAGATTCATTTTTAATGACGCGGGGGTCCCTTTAAGTCTTTTACTCTGTGGTTGATTTTAAACTTTGATTTTACATGACTCCCTGCAGCAAACTACTTCCGTCTTCCATAGTAACGCTCATGATGTATATGGGGCTTATTTTGAACTTTGGTTTTCTAGGACTGTATAGCTTCTGTCACTTGTTGCACCGGCGCGCGCATATCTCGGGCGCTCGTTTCGTTCGACACGCCGCCGTATCCAAGTATATACTTATTACTTATACCTACCGACGAAGATCGATTTCTCAATAGTGTATATTATTATATTCTTGTGCCATAATATTATAATACACAATATCACATTATATCGTGGCCGCATAGGTGTAGGACGAGCACGCGTTTCGTATTCACTCGCACGGGATCTGCACCTGGTTTTCTCGGCACCGCCGTCCTGCCTCCTCGGCCTTCCGCCTCACCATCGGGTCCGCGTACGCGAGCAGAGGAGGCTGCGGGCCGCCCGAGACGCGTGTCTAGCGCGTGCGACCGACGCTGCTCCTGCAACCACCGCCGCCGCCTCTGGACCACTCTCGTCAGCCGCCGCACACACGACCGCCGTATTATGGTATAAACGAAACTATGCCACACACGTACGCGCATAATATATTATTATGGTATAGGTACACCTATACGTATACGCATTATGTAGCGGCAACGAGTTGTAAATATCTATATATATTATATTATATATGTGTATATTGTGTGTGAGCACGTGTCTGTATAAGTGCGCGTAATTATTAAACGCTACGCCATAGTATTACGTATATTATTATGTGTGCATACGACTTGTGCGACGTCGAAGTCAAAACACGAGTATAATAATATTCCTGCACGACGAATGCAAGTGTGTGTGGGTGTACTTCAGTGTGCGCTACTGTTACGTTAATTACACGTTATAATATATTTTATTATTGATATTTATAATAATAATATTATGTATCGTATTATCGTTATGCTTGTATATCGGAGGCATACCGAGACAAGTAGACAACCCAGTTATAATATACAAACGCCACATTCGTCGCCACCGGCCACCGCCAACAATAATGTTATTGTTTACGTGTAGGTTTACGAATATTATCAATTATGTACCTACCGACTTATATTTTTCATGCTATAATTGAGTTTGTAACTCTTACTGCTTGATGCGCTTGTACACGACGATTGAACAATAAACGATCGCCGCTATAAAATGAATATTGCAATAAATTATTGTACATTTTATTTTTTTTCATAGTAAGTACCTCCACCCCATCAACCACAACAAAAATATTTGTTGCATTATTTTTTTTTTATGGAATTTCTAAAATAATAATCAATTCCCACTACAGCATATTTTGTACATGACATGATTAAATGAAATATTATTCGTTTTTTATTATTCTCTCTACAAATTTTTAGAAATGCACACGGTATACCGTATATGGTATACATAATAATATATGTATATAATGTATCTGGTGTAGAATTTTTAGTTTCAACGTTTTATTGAATTCGATCATAAATATTTAGTAACTAATAAACAATTCTGACGTTCTTATTTCTCACGAATTAAATCTAGCTGAGTGCTAAGAGGATCTATTAAACACACATAGATTTAATTGTAAAAAGCCAATTTTAAAAGAAAATTAAACGTTTTCAATACTGTTTTAGTCAATTCGCAATGCAAACGGTTTAACAAATAATTAATGATATTGCATTTTACACAATTTATTAGTGATTTAACATTTCTGTAATAATATTTTGGATATAAAATATTATTATTTTAGAATTCATCTATTAATAATAATTAAATAAAGATTTGTATCAATTTACCTGAGAAAGGGATAACATCCATTAATGATTAAAATTAAATCTGCTTGAAAGGGTTTTAAAAACATAATAATAATATATATTATAAATTGATATTAATCTAAAAATTATAATTAATTATTATAAGTTTATAACTATAATATTATGACAGTTAATTAGAATCTTTTTACGATAATATCAAAAAACATTTTTTATTAGATTTTTGAAATTCTTATTTTAAAATTAATTGACCTCCGTATGAAAATCAATTTTAAATAAATTACAGAACTTAAACACAATTCTTATCTTTTACGATTTAGGATTTTCTTTATTATTTTTGTAGTATATATTATGTTAAAATATTAAAATATATAACAGTTTAGTTTTATATTTTAAATACATTTTTCTATCAAAATGTTCCGTTAAAAATTGTTATAAGATCAAAAAAAAAAAAGCATTAAAAGAATTACAAACAATTTTGTGAAACATTTAATTATTCATTAATTATTAGTAGATATTCTCCATGTATTAATTATTATAGTTCCTATAACAACGTTTATTTAAATGCTTAAATTTAAATTTATATAACATAAGAATTTATAAATTAATTATAATGTTGTATTTTGATGAGCTTATATAATTATGTTATTAGCATTTATATTTATGTAGCATAGTTGAATACACATATAATAAACAGCAAATAAATCTAGTGAATCTGATGTTTATGGGAGGAGATTATGTACTACATTATTAAAAAATGATATGTAATTAAAAAACTTAGACCAAATCTAAATATTGTATAAGAATTTTTCGAATTCAGTTAAAATTGTTACCTACTATTTATTAACACGATTAACAGAGCTCCGATTACAATATATTTTATCAATATATATATTTTTTTCTATCGATTGATTTATATTTATATAAATACCAAACATATAAATGTACAACAATTTTGACTACACTAATAACTATAGGTGCATTGTGACACTTGTATATTATTTTTGTACGATTCGAAAAACATTAATTTCATTTAGTGTCTGGAATTTAGTTTGACGTTTGTAAATTTATGTTTATTACATTTTAAATAGCTCTAAGCAATATAATGCAATGATTGCTAGAACTAATGGAAACGGTTGTTGAATAACTATAACTATTTACAAGTAATTTAGCAAATGATGTAGACACTAAATCATTTTTGGTTTTTCTTTTGCTACTGTAGGTTGATGAAACAGTTTTTTATAAAATAAATAATCTTGCGGCTTCCATTATTTTTAAGTGATAAAATTATAAAAAGGTAAAAAGTATAATTTAAAACTATAAATTGTAATATAAAAATTAAAGTGTAATATTATTTTGTATATATTTGCAAATAGTATACAGCGTATAACAGTCTAATATAGGATTAAATACATATTATATACCTACCAGTCAAATATACTTATGTCTTTTAAATAGACGCGTGTTTAAAGTATAAATGTTGTCCTAACAGTAATCCTATTGCATTTGATTTGTATTAATAAAATAATGTATTGATAATAATAAGGTATATATTTTGTATTTATTTATATAAAACAATTTCAAGGCGATTTTATAATAAAAATAATATAATATAATAAATAATCCTATGCCTTAACGAGTAAATATAGTAATAATTATTTTATGTAAATAATATTCTCGTAGTTATAATGGAATAATTATGACTGCTTATTATTTTTTGAAGTTAACCCGCGATCACATGATGGATTAGTTTCGTTTTAAAGTAAGTAAATAAATAAATTATTATCATATTGTTATATGCCTTGAGGAAATAGAGAATACGGCGCTACGCTGTGACTGTGCATTATTGGAACAATCGAAAAGATGCTTGGAACTAAACGGTTTTTACGAAAAATAATTAAAGGACTAAAAATTGACGGGATAACAAGATCCTGCTACGGTTAAAAAAATATGAACGGGACGTGATGATTTATGAAATAAATACCCTTGTTAGATTTTTTAATTAAAAAAGGTGCAAAAATCGAAGAGTCATCTAATCATTGCTATTATTTACCACCCTTTTAAATCAGCGCCTGTTGAACGCATATTAGTAAAGGCTTATGCAGGGTAGTAAAAACTAAAAGAACACCTAGCCTATAATAAAAAAATAGCCGAAGGGTATTTAAAAAAAAAATTTTCCCATTTTCGGAGGATTATCTATTTTTTTCAAGTCTGTAAATATACATTGTACTATACGAGACTTACTGCACAATAGGTTTTTGAATACCATAGACGGTACCCATTATATCCAACGGTTTTCTTTTCAAATCATTAAAATATTTCTATTATCCACCTATAAGATATATAAATAATAATACCTGCTACGAAATGCATTCCAAATTGAAGTTATACACTTGAACAACATAATAATATCGAAGACGTGTATTCACTTGTACATGCAGTATATTATACTTTTGTAATAATTACGTAACGACTTAAAATTAGTATACCAAAATACATGACGTACACAATATACTCATGGCGTCATGGAGAATAATGATTTAATATATGTTTAATCAATTCGACAAAGATTAATAAATTCTGTTTAGATTTTTTCATCGTCTGACGCAGTATTTGATCATAATATCTTTTTGACGAGACATATATATACGCATTATTTCCAATTTATATATTTTATCTCTATTATATATATACTATTATATTATACACGCTAATCTTGTATTAGCATTTTCGCCCAACAGAGGGAATTCGGTGTACGAACGTATATATGATCCTGTCAAACTGGCTACTATATATATATATATATACCACAACCAGTCGACAGTAGCGTGTTCCTTCTTGTTTCTTTGTGACAATGTCCGATACAAATCAAAAACGTCACAGGATAAACTGTTGGGTACAATGGAAATTGACAATCGGGGGATTTATCTCGTCCCCGAAGGACAGTCGCACAATTTTTCATAACGCGCACGATCAATTGCTTACCAATAGTGCATTGTATGAAAGAAACTGAGTAAAAATGATGACCACGTCATACGTCATTTTTAGTTTAAAAAAAAAATTTTAAGGTTGATGGAATATAACGTATATTACATTTGTGTTATTTTCATTGTACATCATATTGTAAAAAAGGTAAAATAAACAAAAACCACAAATCCATACCCGCATAGATGCGGCTACAAGCTGATACAAGTCTCCTTATAAATAAATTTAAAAAAAAGTTATATGAGTTACCTACAACTTAATTATTATTAGTTATGTATAGTTTATCAAAATCATATGGGTATATATATTATAATATATATACAAATATACACATAGCATATATAATATATATAAATATATTACACATATTTCAGGGAACTCGAATCTCAAAAACTGAGAGATCAATATCGAAAATGTATTCAGGATAGTTTATTGTCGAATCATCAGTGCCTATCTATACATCGCACTCTGAAAGTAGAATCATTTTTTTCGATAATTTTAAAAACAATAATAACAATAATATAATAAATATATAACTGCCGAAACGATCCCGTTGCACGCCTTTTCGGCCTCAAACTCACAAAACAGCGACAGCTGCAGCTGTACATTTTAATTCTGTCAAATTATCGCAATCCGTTACAGCGTTTATTTACCGGATAAACATAATCAGTGGCGTTGAAACTCAAATGGTTTCCGTCCGCGCCGCGGAGTTTGCCGCGGATTTACATTCGGTATCTATTTTTCTTCTTCTTCTTCTCATTATTATTATTATATATATATTATATTTTATATTATTGATTTCATCCGAGTTCACGGCGTTCGAGAAGAGACGGCCGATCGAGAATTCTGGTGCACGCCAACCGTTCAGCCGCGACGAACAAAAAAAAAAAAAAAATACATATAAAAACCGATCGGTGACCTAACCCGAACACGGTATATTAACGCGTCGAACACGGCGATTATACAGTATATAGTTTTCGGGCTCTCGTCAAGTACACTATATATAGGTATATATTATATATATATTTTACGCGACGCACACCTGTCTGGCACGGCAGCCAATTGAGGAGCGCATAGATAATATATTTACTGCCACCACTATAATATACCGCACGTCCTCGCGGTGATCGCGATGATGATATTCACGCCGTCTAAATTTGTGACTCTGGAAATCTTCACGGTCGGTTCCGATAACCGTATAGTAGGTAGTCTATCAGACGGGAACCGTGGTTAACGTTTTATATATTATATCGGAGTACCTACACATTGTTGCGTACACGCCCCTTCGTAATATATCTAATAACGTACATCGATAAATATAATATAAAAAATATAGGTATATAATATTATATATATACATCATGCAGTGCTCTATGACTATGCAGCGTCATATTATACGATATACGCGCGGGGGAAGAGAGGACGATGAGATTTATGGATATTATTATTATTATTATATTATATTATATTATATTGAATGTGATATTATGTCCATATACTACGAACAATGTGGCTATACGGAATAAAACGAATTTCTAAAATCGAAAAAATACTTCGCTACACCTATATATAGGTACACTAAAATATGTTATGCGTTAGAAACCAGTTCGCGAATATCGTTTTTACCGGAATTCCCGGGGTGGCTGAATATATAAATCATTTTTTTCCATACGACCGTCGTTGAGAATGCAGGTGGGCGCGATCCGCGACATTGACAATGGGGGACGGTCATTTTGGAAAAAAAAAATACCACCGAAATCGTATGAATTCGAAACATCATAATGTTGCCAGTTTGGGTCTCATCGATTTAAGCGCGTCGGAGGATTTTGAAAGGATTTTCACGGGACGTTATTTCGAGTTCCCACACTGCAAACCCTTTCCTCTTTAATCGGGCCGATAAACATCTCAATTTGAGCGAAAAGTCGAACAAACATTCAGATCTTTTGAAAACGGGACCTATTCGTTCTACTTAAGTCCTTTATACAATAAACCCATTGTCATTTTGCCAATATACCTAAGTTTTTCAATTATTATCAAACTTTTGTGCATATAGGTAATATATAAAAGAAACCGAAAATATATCATACAAATATATAATAGCAAATATTATGTAGGTATATAGGTACTTACTATATATAGTATATTATAATATATGGTCGACATGAAAACATACATAAATATATATATATGAATATATGATATAGGTACATCATTATACACATAGAAATGTATATAGTTATAGAATAATAGGTATGTAAACGTACACAAAATGTCAAAATGTATATATATTATACTTATAAGCGTTCGAGACATTTGCAAAACTTCATTTATAACGAGTATAGGCACCAATGTAAAATTGAAACCTTATATTGTTGTACAGTAGAACACGGTGTCATATAAAATTAGATGGGGTGCAAAATTATACAAAATCACGAATGCCGAATGGAAGTATCAAAGTATGTGTCTGCAGTCTGCACACACCGTAATAATGAAAAATGATTATAAGTATTAATGGAAACTGTTAAAATGGTTATAGTTTATAGGCTTATTGGCGTACCTACTTACCGTGTAACTTTATAATAATATTATATGTCCTCATCTCAATTAATAATTATAGATAGATTTCAGTTATTTTCTTAACAGCTCGAAATAAGTCATTATCGTTCCTTCGGAATTCGTCGTTACTCAGTATCTTTATAATCATTATAATTTTATCACTTACCGACGAATACAACCAAACGTTCAAAAATTGTGGTTTTAATATCAACTTCTAAAAAACACACATTTATAACTTTGTCGGGTTCACGATACTGAGTACCTACAGACTAGTCTCGGTCAGTGATCTCATCATTATGTCCGCGATCATTCACATCGGTACTAAAATATAGTAAATTAAACAAATTACACTTTTTCATAAAACATCAATACGTCACATAATATATTATGCTGGAGTGTTACAATAGTTTAATTTAAATTGTAGTTTGTACAGTATATTACAATACCTATATTATATTCCGTCATAATGTTCAAATTATAATATAATATTTGTGATTTATTTTAAAAATATGACTAGATATTTGGTTGAATATATGAATAGAGTACGGAGTTCATGGAAATATCCAAATGGAAAATACTGAATAGTAGGTACTTATGTTGTAGAATTCTTAAGGTAAATCTTTGTTAAGTATACTATACTTTTATAGTGTACTACTATATTATAAATGCCAAATTATTATTATACATCATATAACAATATAACATATTATATGGGATTAGGAAAAATGGGAGAACTGTGTATTCGCCTAGATGTTATTATCACAAATTCTGACACGGAAAATAAAAACTGAATCCGCGAGTGAATAAACAATATAAAGTGTGAGTGATGAACAATGAAGAAAAAACAGGGTCTCAAATTATCAGCATCTTATAACATCATATAATGAAAAAAAACACCGGAAATCAAACAAAAAAAACAAAAAACAAGAGGTTTTTTTTGCATTTTTGCTTATTATTACCCAGTTAAAGGAAAAACGAAAAATATTTTTTTAAGACATTGTCGTTTAGAATTTCTTGGAATTTCATCAACAATAAGCAAAATCTAAGTAGAATGCAAAAAAAATAATAAAACGAAGGGTGACTGCCGGCAATAGGGCTGTATGTACGTTGGATATAAGATAACAAGAAACAGGAACAAGAATGCCCTCTAATTCATTATACAATAATAATATATGTGCGCATGTATTGTTCAGTCTTGGATCTATGAACAAATCGCTACCACATCATATAAAATTATATATATTACATACGTTTACACATAGGTACCTACGTCTAGTGTCTACTGTCTACCTATAAAACGCTTTTACCCATTATTATAATGCGTATATGCATATGTATTGATATAGAGATTTAATGAGATCGTATATAGACGCGTCCTGCTGGTCTAGTGGTTATATAATATATAATGATATAGCGCCGGTGAGGCATATAATATTAATATGACGTTTAAGTGTTATTACTTATTATTATACGATACGCAAAATCACATAGTTTTAGGCAAGACGGAAAAAAAGACCAATATTATATATTTTTAGTCGGCGAAGGACGCTCTAGAGATAATTGCCAATGTTAATATCGTATATTATTATTTAAGAACGCACACACATACACACACACACACACACACACACACACACACACACACACACACACACACATAACAGCTACATCGCGTCACGCTTAGCGGCGGCTGTGTGGTTTGCCGAAATCGACGACATTCCGACGGCGAGGCTTCAATACAATATATTATTATTATTAATATACGGGTATAATAGATGTACCTATATCTGCAAAATAATATATTACTTACGCCTCCCTTGCAACGAGACCATTATACTGCGATATATAAAAAAAAATTTGATATGTGGCCTAGAGGCACTCTATATATAGGTACCTGTAGGCGTGTGATAATAATTATGATTATCACGCGGTGTCGTTAGTCGCACCGCCTGTGACCAGACGTCTCGAGAGGAGGTCGGCGGAATTCAAATGTCCGCGTATAAAATATATATATATTATTGTACTCACTACCGTACGACTGTCGATGTACGTATGTATACTTATGATATGCACATTACACAACATAATATTTTATTGTACAAACGCGCCGCCCTGTACCCGAGAGATTTCGCCACAGAGGGTGAAATTCGTCGTGTAACGTATATACACACTGCACACGCGCGTCGCGAGCATAAACCTACACATAATATATACGCAGAGTATATACAGTTCGAGTATGATATTATATAGGTATATACCAGTTATACCTATATACCTATGTGGCTATGTACCTATATAATACGTGTACATAATAATAATATGTGTGTGCGCCGCTGATGCAGAGGGATGAAGGAGACGACTGCTGCAGTGAGCGCGCGACATAAATACAAAACCGGTTACGTTCGTGCACAAACTCTGCACCGTTCTCGCCCCCGGTGCAGGACATTCTTCCGCCGCACACATATTATAGTATTTAATAATAATAATAATAATAATATGAAATAAAATCGCGCGGGGCGCAAAAAGGTTTTTATTATTTATTTTTCTCCACTACTACTACTCGTCTTACCGCCGTGCCTGCACTCGCTCACGAATATTTTCATATCGTATACATCAGCTCGCGTCTCTCATTCCGTTTCAATGGCGGTTGTAGGGGAGCCGGCCGTTTGGTGCTGAGCGGTGGTAGGGGGGTAAGGGGACGTTATGCGCGAAATATCTCATTGTCCGCCTCGCGGGCCCCAACAACTTTTCGGCGCGAACACGTCCATTGTTGTCGTCGTCATCGTCGTCGTCGTCCGACGTTCGAGGGGTGAATACATATACGTATATATTATATTCGTTTGTATTATATTATTTTATTTTAAATTCGTTTCCCGCTCACATCTCGTCTCTCTCGTGCTATTTCATACAACTATTATTATTTTTTTGTTCAGTTTTTCCAAAAATCAGTTTGGTCATCGGCAGTAAAAATTTTTTTTTATTAAAAAATAATAAATAATGACTACCGAGTATATACGCGCGTCTCTATGCGCGCGCATGTAAGTGTATATTTTTTACACGCATGAAATTCCAAAGTCGTAAAAAGGACCGGTTTCACACGCCGAAAAGTTAACGGATGGGTCGATAATATAATAATAATGTTATATCTACACACGCTATAATAATCTATATGCATATAATTCATAAAATATAAATACGATTATTAAAATATTTGTAAGGCCGATAAACGAAATGCGTCACAGCATCAGTGATATACCGTCCATGACATTGTTTAAATTAATATTTATTCACACACATAAGACTTGTTTGAAAAATAAAAGTGTTTAAACGAACTGCAGTTGTATTACAAAACAAAACTGATGGTTAGGTAATATAACTATTTTCATTTTTAAAGATTTTGTAAGATAAATGGGGGAAATCAATGGATGTCATCATAATCAAGCTCGAACAAATAATACTTAGTTTAAATAACAACAGTAATTACATTTTCTATTAAGAAAATGATTTTATGTTAAATATAACATGTTGTAAATTATTTATTGTTAGATACAAATTTGTCATTATATTTATAAATAAATAACTCCTAATCAACTAGTTTTTAATTAGTATATATTTAAATAAAGTTTGTTTAAATAATAATGTACACGTGTATCATAACCATAAAAAAATTTTGCGCCCTAAAGTCTGAAGAACTTTTAAAGTATGTTAAAATAGTGTGCAATCAAAACATGGAAATATTTAGATTTATCGACGTGTAATAATATAATTCGCACTCCTAGAACAAGACTGTCACAACTCAAAATTTATAGTTTTGAGAAAAATCAATTTGAAGTTTGGACTTAAGATATTTTAATGAATTTTTTACTTATGCGTTTGAAATTTAACACTTAAATACTTACAACCATACTTTACATTATTAATTTTTCAAATAATTTGAAATTCACTCTTAAACCCAAAAATTTAGACTTGTGGCCATTTACAATTTTTTAAGTAAATGCAAGACTGCCATATTTTGAGATGTGACTATATGAGAATTTGGTGCAAAACGAAAAGCTATTCTATTTATAAATACAATAGAGTCATAATTCGTGTTGTGGCTGCACTATCACAAATTATAAAATGCAATACTGCCACAACTCTAAATATTGCTGTTTTGCACTCAACATATTACACGATAATTAGTTTTTATTCAGTGCAAGAACGCCACAAGTCGAAATAAGGCAGTCTTGAATTTTGACTTCAGTGATAATTTGGATAAATAAAAATAAGTATACTGCCATAAAGTAAATATGGCTCTCTTGCATTGAAAATTAACCAATATTTAAATAATTCAATACAGACACATCTCTATAGTGGCTAAATGAAAAATGATATTGAATGTGGCGTTCTTGCATTTAAAAGAGCTTATTTTTCTCTATCCAAAAGTAGTAATAACTCAAAATTCATGAATTTTGAGTTGTGGCAGTCTTGTTCTAGGAGTGCGAATTAACTAATACAAATAGTCAAAAGTCTTCCAATAGTTTTCAATAATTATTGATAGCTAATAAGTGACATATGTTTCCAATTTATAATAATTATTATTATATTAGATACCTAGTGCTGTTATAAATATTATAACTAGATAGGTAACTATTTTTTTTTATTGAAAGTTTAGTTTTAAAATTTATTACCTATCAAAAATATTTTGTTCACTATACTTTTTGAAGTGGGTATTTCGTTTGGGAAATATGAATAAAATATCTTTCGTCGTAAATTAATACATCAAAACATTCAAAACATGTAATATCATTATTATTTTTATTTTCTACTCATTCATTATTCATATTTGTTTTGTACTAATCCCTCCAAGGCTTATAAGGTTAAAACAAAACCGTCATCTATCAAGTATATAGTTTTGATTTTCTTCATTGTTAAAATATTTCACAATTTTAATTCTATTTTAGCTTTTAATATTCGAGATTGTCAATTTTAATAGGTTGCGAATTTATATGTGATATTATTATTAGGCAATTTCAGTGCCAGAGGGTTATCTATTCATAAATAATCGGGTTGTATGAATAATGTTGTTGGGTATAGATAGTTGTTACCCGTGAAGGAAATCTAAACGTAGTTAGTTATACCTTGTATATATATATTATTATCTATAGTAAATCGTAAAAATCTAAACAAATAATAGGAACTATATGATTTAAAAATAAAAATAATTGTGTATTTGTATTGATTCATGGAATTTAAAAAACGCGTTCTAGGTCATTGGTGTTGTACACAAATTAACACTCGTATAATATTATGTACAAATGAGTATCGTTCGATACAGTTTTAACTACTATATATCTTCGTTAAATGATTATATACTACACCACGGGCAAAAAAAACTATAAAGAAATGCATCTATAAAGGGTTGAGGTTCTTATATACGATTGATGGTCATCGAACGAGCGGCTCATTTCGTTTGTAGATTTCGAATTGTCGGCGTCGAATGACGATTAATGTTTGAATGGGACATCCTTCACAAATCTCCAAATCTCTGATGGAAATTAGAGGGGAAAAAAGAGAGAAAAAAAGTGGAATGAGATGAACTGATGAAATAAGACAGGTGAACGAGACGTCCCTGCGGGACTCCAGACGTAATTATTATATGGATGCTCGTGTCCGACAACGAACGCGCGCGCCCAGACCATGGACCCGTAATGACAACCACATAACGTGTAATTTAAGGGTGAGTTAGATATAATATTTTGTGATCTATTTTGTCAGAGAGAATTCTTTTTGGACTTTTTATGATCGTGCCGGAAACGGCGGTGATAGTTCTTCAAGATCTATGCCGAAACCATGTAAATCCGACATCCGGTCACCCGCGGTCAGCAGCACAAAATAACAGTCGGCGTCGCCCAGTAAAGACGTGTATAAGGTTTCGGATGACGTTCTCATATCGAAAAATAACATTGATTTTTGCGAGAGAATAAACAAATCGGAATTGACCTGCAATAACAAAAACACGCGGGAGGCCTTATGAGAGAGTCAAGCTCTTGTCAGACATCCTCGGGCCACGAATATTAAACATAATATATAATACAATATGGTACTCGGTCGAACACCACGCGCACATGATGATATTTTTCGGCACTCGAAGATTTCTATTCACAAATTCTTTGCTTGAGAACAAAATTCAAAAAAAAAAATAACTAAAATACCTATGCCTATGCGGGTATATTATTATATTATTTTCTGACCAAAATTTTGCTAAACAAATCAATAAATGCATTTTATTATTTATTAGTGATCAAATACAGCTGTAGTCACAAAGTATAAAGATGTATATATTATATTATGTTGTTTTAAATCTGTTGAAAAAAAATTGTATATGTGTACCTACTCTTTGCCTTCATAATATAATATTAATAAGTTAAAATAAATAATATCAACATATTATAAACATATTATTATCGTCCATTGTCTTCGTGAAAAATTAAAACAAAAAATATATCCTCTTTTAAATATTATTATATTGTATAAATATATTATCTTAAAGTTAAAAATATAATTTTTTTATTCTAGACCTGCATTGTATACCCGCATGCACCTATGGACCAGATGTACACTGCAAGACACACGAATCATTTTTCGTCACTAAAAGTATACATAATATACACGCATAATAATCATATTCATATACTTATGTACACGACTATACATATATATATATACGACCTGGTGTGATGGCGAGTTTACTGTATATAGGGTACACGCGGGGATGACGGCGAAAACGCAATCTCCGACACCTTCAAAACGCCCCCTATACAGTCTTACTGCGGGACAGCTGTCTCGTTAAGGGTGTTATTTATGAGCACACGTAGGTAGTTATTACCAGGCTATTGTAATAGGACGTTATTATCATCGTCGTCGTTGCCGCCGCCACCGCCACCATGTATACGTAGGTACACGTATAATAAATATATATATGCGGACAGAATTTTTGATTTTCCGAGTGCGTATATACACGTACCTACAGGTATTGAGGTATGTATAAATATTTTTTTTTATCAAATACATCCATCTATAATATGGTTGCCCGCGTACAAACGTCGTATATAGATAAACACATCTGATTGTTTTTTATTTATTATATGGTTTTTGCCGCGCCACCGCCGCACGCCGACGACAACGGTCGAAAACACGATATTTGGTCACAGCAGCCGGCGCAAAAAAAAAATAAATTAAAAAAAAATAACGAAATTAATAACAATAAATAAAATATATCAGACAACGTTCTTCAGCGCACTGCAACACATTTTACTGGGCTGATCTAATTAACAATATTTTTCCTTCTTATTTTCTTCGAGGGTGAAAGATTTGCTGCTGCTGCTACAAGTCTACAACGTTTGAACAACAGACCAAATATCGTCGGTTTTTTTTTCGACAGATCTGTAAGTGCAAAGGAAATGCCAAAAAAATAATATAATTCGATCCATTAACCGAGTAAACATCATGCGTTTAAATGAAATCCTATACTTTTCTTGTTATTTGAACAAGAAACCGGGCTTCCTGGGCGACTTCCGACCAGTTTCAGATGATGGAAAGAGAACATAATATAATATACGTACGTGCAACATAAGAGATGAACAACAAAAAAAACAACTAGATCTCATACCCTGGGAACGAGACACAATACAAAGCATCCGATGTATAATAATCCACCTTTGGGTACGAACTGTTCAGGTAGGTAGGTAGGCAGGTAGGTAGTCCGGACAAAAATGAAACATGGTACAACAAATATATGTATGTATATTTACCCGTCGAAGAAAACATATTTTATGTCCTGAAAAGTAACATAATGGAATATTCGGGTTTTGGCACTGAAGCAATGCAACAACCATTATACTCAATGGACCCATACGCGTTTTGCAACGCTAGTAGAAATGTCTAGTGAAACGAAAATCAAATAATATAATAAAAATACTGTCTCGATGTCGTCGATCCTGAAATGTCAAATGTATTAAAATCGATTACGAGAAAGGATGAAGTCAAGTATTTTTGTGAACAGTATACCTACAAAATACAATATACATACCTACATCTCATGTACAAAAATGCATACCTACTGATAATGAATATTGACTGGTCGTCTGCACTATTATATTATATATGACTATATGAGTGTGTATATATAATACATATCATTTATAAAAAAGTTTTATAATATTATATTATTATGTATATACCTACTGTAGAATACTTTGTATAGTAACACACTAACAAAACACAAAATTAATAGGTAAAATAAAATGGTTTTGTATGAATTTATCGAGAATATCATGTGAAATTATAAAATAATTTAATTAGTATGTAGTTTAACGTGTTATGACTTATGAATAAAAACGTGTCATTAATATTGTTAAACTATATTATACTGTAGTATTGTTCATATTTCGTTACCATACAGTTTTTTGATTGGGAAAATGCAAATGTTCTAATTCATAGGGATAGATTACGATATTTTATAATAATTAATAACTTAAAAAAAATTAATAAATTTGCATTTTACGTGGTTTTTTATTTTTAATATCATATTATCAATAAATTCAGATCTGCTGTCTACCACTGAAAACTAATGAAATATCAGATTGATTGTATACAATTATATTAGACATAAATACATAATATGTAATTAAACTAATTGCATATAAGAAATCCTTTCGGTTTTTTTTACATAAATACTGGTAGAACCTGCTGAAAAAAGTAAATATAATATATAGAGACGATCCTAATTATTGAAACAATCAAAACTTCATATAATTATCACTCGCTATTACTATGATTGAATACGTTCTTTTGATACATTATATAAAATATCTGAATATTTTTTAAAAATACAGATTTCCATTAAAAACATTAGTTCTTGCTATAATTTTATTTATTGAAGAGTAGAAAGTATATAGAATACATAAAAATAACTTTTCTATGTACATGCAATTATAATTATATATATTATGATTTAATATTAACACGTATCTACCTATATGTAATTTACATTTTTAAAAAATTGTTGATAATCTACATAATATTAATGATGGAAATCAAAAATGTATTTGATATCTCTACATTTTACAATAATATTTTCTACTGTTATATTTAATCATTTATGAGGTTTATAATAAAGGTTATTTATAAATCCTATTTATTATCCCGATTTCCAACTTATATTTATAATATTTATAATAGTACATACTAACTATGTACCTATAAGTAATTTTTATTCTGTGATTTATCGTTAATGATACGATTTTTCAATAAAAAGAAGAGCAGTTTCCATCGGCACTTGGTTTTATACTGGTTTCCCCCTATTTTTCTGGTAAAGCCCAGACCTACGAAATCGTCGACGGGTGGCAATTACTATTATAATACTATACCTACACACAGTCTAAGGGAGTGTGAATAATGTATGGAATCATGTTGTATTAAAAAGTGTAGACGCCAACACCCTCATGAAAGCGCGTGCATGCAGCACCTTATGGAGTAATAATTTTAAATTAATTTAAATTGCTCCATAACCACAGGCGCTATTGGACTCATTGTAACAGCAGTATATTGTTGTGTTTTCAATAAAAAAAAAATATATGTTTACTAATAAACGGTAATTTTTCGAAAAAAAAACGATAAATCTAATACTTATTTCAAGCATAATTTAATGTTTTTCGTAAAAAAAAAATAAAACAAAACGGTATACGGGCACCTCCACGTTCATCATCCAAACACCTATGTAGTGCGGCACACGTAATAATACGTATTCGATTAATTTGTGGTTTTTATAATAATATGATGACATACGGCCGTTGCCGGGTACCTACTCATCATCAAACGAAAAACACACTTAACTGTACGTTATGAGTTCACCGCCCACCATGACCTAAACTTACACCTATATTATAATATACATTATGTTTATTCCGCCAAATAAGTAAAAATGGGTTGCTGCTGCCCCCCACCCAAGCTGTATAAGTAATATTTAAACAAAATATTGACTATAACGGCTATATGAGAAAAAATCGTTGTTGTTTCTAGCAATACTCTTTTTATATAAGACTTTAGACGCACACGCATGTCCCCCCCCCCCCCAAATGCTATTTTATTTCATTGTGGCGTTATGTAATTTAATGTAAATCAATTATAGCGACAATTTTGATACATTATGTTTGTTATAATATGGTACATTCATTAATACTAATTAATATTTAAAAGAAAGTAAACGGGCAAATTTAACAATTATTTAGCTAAGGATAAAAATATCAAATATATTAAATACATAAAAAAAATGTACTCGCATCCCTCAGACATGATATTATTGATTAATATTTGACTCACAATCAATATGTCAGTCTGACTTTGTTAATTATGTCATTCACAATGTTTCATGAAATATAGATTATACTACTTCAGTACATATATAATATAATATATGTTCAACTATTACACTATTTTAAACTACCTAAACAATCGGGAATTACATTACTTTTACAAAATCTTGTTTTGAAGAAACGCTTATCGCTTTGCCTCAGGCATTATTTAGCCATGTCCTTGTATATTGTATTTTATTTTTTAAACAAAATAAAATTAAACTACATGTTTCACAATATTATATTATTATTCAACTTGAACTAGCCATTACTACGATTGATCCTAAGCAAGTCAAATATTATTTAACTACCTACCTATATCTAGATGACTGCAGGATAACACGAGATTATATAACCAGAATAATCAGATGAATGTTTGGTTTTAAACGTTTTGAAAATTGAGTATAACTGTAAAAATGTTGAAATGATATAAAATATTTAATATACAACCATTAACTAACATACATATCTATCTAAGTATTAATAATACCATTGATGATATGATGATAATAATGATAATATTATATAATTATTGTAATTACATATTTTTAATATATGAATATAATATATAATATAAATTATATGTTTGATTAGACTTGTAAAAATGATAATCAAAAATATTAATTACATTACTATTTAAACATTGATATTTATAATATAGGTACTAATAATTACTACCTACTTAAAAAAATTTTTTTTAATATTTAAGTATTTAAGTATTTGGAATACTTTTCAAAAAACTTGTCTAAAATACTAAAAAATGTATTTTTATTTGATTTTATAAACAAATTTCGAATAGCCATTGTATATGTATGTATAATTTATTATAATGTAGTATAGATACAACTATAAGTGTATGCGGCTTATAGATATACTATAAGTTGGATTAAGAATTTAGAAAACATTAGTATACAATAAAATAACAGAAAAAAAAATACTTTATGTGCACAAAATAATTTTATTTACTAAGAATCTAGATATTTAGATTTTAAAAGTTGGTCATCAGAATGTAATATACCGGATTGAAAAATCCACATATTTTGTAGATAATATCCAATACTACTGATAAACTAAAATTTAGCAAAAGTTAAAATTTATTTTTGCGATTAAAATAAGAATATAGTGTTCACACGGCACCTAGCGGGAAATTAATAACAATAATCGTTATAAAAAGCACAAATATAAAATAAATTATTGATTTCATTAAATTAAAAGTATTTTTGAAAATAGCATTCAATACTGAAAATACTTAAGTCATTTAAATATAAAACACAAATTATTAAAAAAAACTATTTTGCACGGGTAATATATTTATTCGAAAATGTATACATAAAAAAAATGTAGATAGTATGTTTATATGTGTGATGGTATTATACTATTATTATATCTTATATAATTAAACTTATGCCTAATGTTATACTACCTATAGGCTATAATATTAAATTATAAACGTTAGAATAAATACATTTTCCTTGTTACGAAAGGATAAATACCAATAAACGATAAACCAAATATTTTGATAAAGTTTTTTATGTAACTTCAGTATACCTATACAATAATTACAACCATCAATGCTATGTATGTACCTATACAATAAACAAAATATGTGACATAATATTTAAATGTTTGGAAAACAGTAAGTATTTAATCTTTGTTTTAAATATAAAATATATAAGCCAAATAATCTGGTAAAATTAATAGGTATAAATGTAAATGTTCATCTAATTTTATATAGTTAGGACAAATATTTTGGAAATGATCCAAAAACTTTAACGCCCTCATCAACAGATATTCTATTTCCCTGGCACTACTTTCCACTCTATTTTAAAACTTATATTTCACTGGTCTCTCAATTAACAAAATTGCTTATTGCTAATGCTAACCAAATAAAGTAAAATGGAGATGAGTTTAGTTTATATACAATTATATTTGATGACTCAGCTAAACTAATTGAATGTTTTTGTTGGTTGTACTATAATAATATACTATATATGCATCAGATGAATTAGAAAAGGGTATAATATTTGTTTGTATTTTTGCTAGAAATTTAATACGGTTTTTTAATTGTGCCATACTCGTATGAAATAATATATAGGTATACAGTATACTACATATAATTCCAAGACCGTAACAGGAAACAATTTCCTGGAGTGGCAACATTTTTAAAAATATTTTTACCGAAAATATAAAATTATTCTTGATCCAATAGTCAATAATCAATAGTGTTACCTATTGCTAACCCATTTCAACTTAAAAAAAATGAATTATCAGATGTTGGTTGTAGACTTATAAATTATAATTAACTCTTTTCAACCGGTTTAAACAACAATATATTCCTCTTAAAATTATTGATGTTTTTCTACATTCACTTATCGAAAATTAGGGATCATATTGATTTATATACATAACGCTACATTATATATGTATATAGAAACTCTTATAGGTATATATACCAGGTGATCTTTGACGAAGCCGATAGATCTGACCTACCTACCAGTAATGGTCATCATTAATAATTTGGTATTTTTTTTAATACATATAATATAAACTACCTACAGTTTTATATTATATACATAAATAATAAAATAAAATAGATCGCATTGTGTTTCATAAGCGATAACAATGAAGAATGGACAATATTTGTAAAAAAATTTCAATCAGAATTTCAATACCCATCTCATCAGTTTAACAAAAAAAATTAATATATTATTCAACATGTATTGGTATACGGTGTATTGGTATACAATCATTACAGTTAATCAGTTTATAACGTTAACTATAATTTCGAAGTAGGTATAACCACCTTTATATACAAATGCTTAATGCGATTCAACATTTGAATAATAATGCCTTAAATATTTAAATAATAACAATACATATTTTAAATTTCAATATATTTTCTTAAAATACCTATAATTTACTCATTATATTGATATTAAGGACATTTTTCAAAATAAATAAGAAGACGATAAGTTTATAGGAAACTCTTTAAACGCCTATACGAAAAAAGACAGAAAAAGCCTGGGTAAATCTAAAAACTTTATTTTTAAACCAGCACAATGAAAGGCTGACACGACTTATTCAAATTCGAAAAATTTACTGTTTCGATCTATTCGTATTCTTTTATTATTTGCGATGATAATAATAATAGTATACAATGCCTATAGAAATACCTACAGAATACTGCAATATGTAGTGCAGTACAACACCTATATAGTATATATTCATCAAATAATATTATAATATCGAATCTTATAACATACTGATTGTTGCAACTGATGTAGTAGTCTGCAGTGGTGCAACACTGCAGTCGGTTAGCGGATACACCACGGCACACACACACACACACATATATTATATATAATAATATATTATACATATTGTTATGAAATAAGACGACCGGTGTGAAACGGATTTCGCGTGTCGCCGGTCATCATCATCAACATCATAACAATATATATATTATAATACCTGATATAACTATAGAGAGCGTATACGTCGAACAACAAAACGCACAACCCTTTTCCATAAACCGAAACGTGCCATCGACGCGGAATATGTGATATTGGCCTAGGCCAAATGCGCACCCGGGCTGCTGCACAGGGACAATATACGCGGCAATAACAATATATGTATATATATAATAATAAATAATATGATATGCAGCGTATACAATACGCACCCACCCACCCACCACATGCAAGCAAATTTTATATTATATATTTTAATATTATTTATTATTATTATTGTTATATTTTACGTGCGCACATGTATTGGTATTGAGTAGGTATAGGTACCTCGCGCGCGTCGTAGTGGGTGGCGGCGGCGAGATTACCCGGCCGATCGGTGGCGTGCGCCAGTCGCGCGAGCTCTCCCTGCGTTTACCCGCTGGCGGCTGCTCGATACTCCCGCTGCCTCCCCGAGAGCAGGTGCAAAGTTTTATAATATACTCTCGTCGGCTGTGTGTCTGTGTCGTCTTGGTGTGTGTGAGTGTAATACATTTTTTGGGCTACGCCGCAGACACGTCTCTCTCGCTCTATCTCTGTATTATGTCTGTGTACATCATACCTCGGCGGACCAACTCCTGCAGGCTCTGTCTGCAGCCGCCGCCGACGACGTGTGTCCACAGTCCACACACAATAATATATTATAATAACATCACCTAAGTACGATAATATACTGTCTAGTGTTTATACTGGACGTACCTATAATTCATATAACTGCTAACTACGTATTGAGCACATTTCAAATGATAAATATCTAATAACTATATTATATACATAGAAATATAGAATACATACCTAGCTATTAATTATTAAATAACTATATATCTTATAATTACCATTATAGATTTGTTTATCAAATATAATATAGGTGTATGGTATACCTATATTATACATTTTTCTTTAAAGTTACAGACCGTATCTAGACCCTTCGCTGTTTCTTTGTCTGCTTCAATTTATTCCACTCATTTCTATTTTTATAATAATAATAATAATAGTTTATTAGTAATAACTTAATAAGATGAACAACAAAAAAGTACTCAATGCTCGTAAGAATATAATTATATAAACCATACCTACAGATTTATCAATAAAATATTGCATATTATTAATTAAGTGTAGTTGTTTATGAATTGTGGACGACGGAGAAAAAAAAATCAACATCAGTAGCAAGTTTATTCCACAAAGCATATGGCTCTTGAATTGGAGAGTTTTTTTTTAATAATTGGTGCTGTGCGATAATAAGTAAAACATGGGAGTAGATCGGTTATTATAGACTAGGATATTAAATAGGATATTATCTAATAAATAAGGGGCATCAATATAGTGTATATGGTGATTAGTGTATAATATAGAAAATTAATGTCTGCTAATAAATGCATGTCTAGAAGCTAGAGCGGAAAGGTTTAGTAAGGATATTTTATTGACTGAAAGTTGTACTGATTAATAGTTATGTTGAATTTAAAATCTGTAAACTTTATACACACGATTTACGATTATAATATCATTATAAACTTTATGTCTTTATTATTATTTTTATAAAATGTTTAATATAGGTATAAACAAAAATAATAATTAGTATCATTTTAATTACATCAATTACAACTATAAAGTATATAGTATATCTTCGCTGAATATATTTTTTTTAATTAAAAATGAAAATTATTGAGGTGTCATCTATATTTTATAAAATAGTATTAACACATAGTAATCGTCTATATTATATACGTCAAACTAATAAATTACACAGTTTTGTGTATAAAAATGTCTATTATGAGTTATATTTATTTATGAAGTAAGATACAAAAGGTGTAGTATTACTATATTCATTCAAAAAAAATCATCCCCTTTTTATTGAAAAACTTGTTTTGAAGTTTTTAATTAATCTAGTTCTGACGCACCTGCTCAGCCCGGTATTATTCTGTCTATGTTTAATATTTTAAATATTTTAAATGATAATAATTATTATACTCGTATGTCTTAAAGTGCACATACATGTTTTGGAAACTTGGACTTCCACTGTCGACCATTCACTATCACTCTTCACTCTTGACTACTTTCCGCCAGGAGTTCTGGTCGGTTATTGACGTGATGTCAGCTAAACATCGCGTCAGCATAATATATATTTCATATTTTTCCTTACTCGGCATACTAGGAGTAATGTACGATGTCGATGACGACATGTTCGTTACACATGTATATTACGCCTATATTTATACTATAGGTATAAATGTCAAAGTATCAAAATACTTTTCTTTAAATTAAAGGCAAACATATAATACGTTTTAATATAATACTTAGGTACCTTCCTATAAACATTGAATTTTGTATATCAATATATGACTATATATATGACTGTATATTGCATTATTACCTATATAATTATTATACAATATTATACATATAATAATAATAATATTGTTTATTTTATCAGAATATCATTATAAGCTAATTACCATTTTATAATAATATTCTGATAAAATACAAATTGACAATGGGTAACTTGCCAAATAATTTTTTTTTTTTTTTTTTTTTATTGATCTGAAGCTTCGGCAACTATGGCCATTAGCTGTAGTGATATATTTGTGTGTTGTTATGTCGGTAGGGGGAGGAACACGTGTGTGTTGGGTTTGGCAGAATTTTGAATGGGGCACCCGTAGGTTTCTGCCATGCCCCGGAGTGGGGGATGGCGGCACTTGTTCTCCGGACACCGTGACTTGCCCGGAGAAAAATACCGCACAGTGGTCGAGAGGATCGAACCCGCGACCGCCAGCGCCGCAGACGACGTGTCCGACCGCTCGGCCACCTCGTCCCCCCAAATAATTTTTAAATGTATCAAATTACTATACTAAATGTATAAAAGGTCTACAACAATTTAATTTAATGATAAATGCATAAAATAATTATATACACTCAGAAGTTAAAAGCGATAAAGAGAGATGTTGTTATTCAAAATATAAATTGAATCATTTAATAACAATTAACAAATACCTATAGGAATCTCCACACTGGTATAAAAAGTTGAGAGACTTATATTGTAGGTACCTATATAAGTAGTTATTTTTACCCTTTTATGTACAATCCGAAGTTAAATGGATTTTACATATCAATCACTAGAACTTTTTTTTTTAAATACTTGCATGCATATTACATACTTGTATATAAAATTCACATTAACTATAAATGTGTGTTTTAATTAATTGTTATAATGTATATGCAAGATTCATGTGGTGGACGGACAGCTGTTTCAACTTTTTGCGTTCTCACAGCTGCTGCTTAGGGCATACTCATTGATGGCGTTACATAGAGAAAATACGAGTACACGAACGTAAAAATAATAATTCGGTCAAATCAATTTTCAAAAAAAATGTCTATATTGACTATACTTTTAAACAATATATTTTTGAAAAGTAATCTTCGGAGGCCATAAAAAATATCCGATGCAGTAGCACAATAAATTAATGATTCGATGTTTGCACGTTTTGACTTATGTTTCTAAATATAAACTATATACTGGCTAGGTACTCATGTATTCATATCTATTAAAAAAAAATAATTTTACACATATATGTATTTTATTAGGAACCGTATATTATAGATACAAAGTATTATTAGTAGATATTATACTATATAATATATATATAGTATATATGTACCAATATTTAGTACTATAGGTATATATATAATATGCAATTGGACGTATTATATATTATAGGTACATACCTAAATTAGTGAGTAGATATAATGATTGATGAGTAAGGCTGGGATTTTTATGCAAAAGCATCTTTTTTTCTGATCATTCGAAACGTTGGTCCATAAGTATAAAATGTGTTTTTGGTGATACAGATTATTTTAAAGTAATTTTGTTTTTGCATTTTTTTAACAAAATTAACCTTAAATTAATTTTTGACAATTTTAGTGTATTTTCTTAGTTTTTAGAGAATTTTTCAGAATTTGTTTATAAGAAGAACAAAAATTGTTGTGATTAACAAGAGACTTTCGACAAACTGTTGACGGTACGAATAATAAATTATATATCACGACAAGTTATCGTCGATAACAATTTTATCATAAAAATATTTAGTAATTTTATCATAGAATTTTATCAAAAAATACACTACTGTAGTATCATTTTTAAATTTTTTTTCCAATTTTTAATCTATAATAAATTAAATGCATTTTATAGTGCATTTTTTGGGTTTTTAAAGTCATTTTTGCCTTTTTTTTAGATTTTTTAGGGCATTCAAATCCCAGCCCAAATAATGAGTGATGTGAATATTATTGAAAATAGGACAGGTATTTTCAAAATGTTTTACAGATAATTCAATTTTTAATAATATATTGAAATTCAAATTTAAAGATACTGCAGATAATATATTTTATCTTATAACCTCCTTGTTGCCCAACTTATAAAATATAGTTATGTTAAGGTTCAAGTGATTTGATTTAATAATGAATATTTCAATAACAGGTATCTCTATCTATTGAAATTTGGATTTAAATAGTTCTAAGATGAAAAAAATTATATAGTAGGTATAGTTATCTAAAATGTAAGTACAATGATACATAGAGCATTTACTTATTTAGTAAGTATACCTATATAGATTTTTTTTATTAAATATCAACAAAATTAATTTACATTAAAAAAAAATTATACGCCTTATATTTGAATAATATTTGAACCCCTCTTAATAATACGCAAGTAATATAAACTAAATAATGATTAATCAGTAAAAATTTGATCCTTCACATTTGATTATACGGTGTGACGTAGATATAATATATATGTATAGACAGCTATCATATTGTCGTTATTTATAAAATCATATATTTGTATGAGGTATGACAGAAATGTTGTGATTTAACCCAATCACGGATCAAGTCTATAAGTGTCAAATGTACATTCAGTATATGAGATTTAAAGTCACTATTTATGTCAGAATTATAGAATTTAACATGTTTATTGATATTATAGGATTATTAAAGAATTTTAACATAATATTATTTAGAAAACTTTGACAGCATTACGCAAGCGTTAAAATCTCTTTCTCAGATTATACTTTAAACATCTAAAATGAATAAATTTTAGTATATTTCAGGGATGTAGTTTTTTCACATCATTATTCACATTTATACACAATAGAATAATAACAGAATTATTAATTATGAATAATGTAAATAACGTGAATTATGGACAATGATATTTAATTACTTCGCCTTAAAACTGGTCACTTAAATTGTATAATTCTTTTCAACTTTAACACTTCTATACTAAAGTTTCATTAATAACATCATCATATGCCATGTATAAACTAAAAAGTAATAAAAGCATATCCATAACGATAAAAAAAGAAATAAAGAAATCAATGTTTAAATAATAATAATATATTATACTATAGACGTTATTGAGATATGTACAACAAATAAGAACAACTCAATCACTATGAAAAACTAAACTCTTTTTTTTATGATAATATAAAAGTTTGTCATCGGGGAATGAAATACAACCTGTGGTTTCTCATTAAATAAAAAAATTGAACGATCTGTCGGTAGACGTATGGAAGATGCATCTATTATCGACAAGGGCCAAGAGGTGGAATAATTATAAAAAAGTGGCAAAACGATAAAAAAAAATAAAAAATATTACATACGAGCAGAGATTTCTAGTGAAAAAAAAAGTAAATAAATAACAAGGAATTAATTCATACGAGATAAAAGTAATGGCGACGGCCGTATATACGACGACGATTCGAGGCACGCGCTTGACGGCGGCTTCAGCGCGCACGGACCAAACCAGTTTGTCAGAAATATCGTCGTGTGTGTAAAAAAAAAGAATTTTCGATATATTAATCTCATCCAATTTATTCGGCAGTACCTACTTATGTATATATATACACTGAACGGAATCCGATGGAAAGACGTTTCCACAAGATAATAATACTATTAATTCCTGTTTTGCCAAATTCTCGTGCGCGCCGTTGTCGTCATCGCGCAGTGGTCCAGAGGACACGAGGACCGTAGACGAAGCGTATATTATGAAGAAGACGGAGAAAAAAAAACGATCAGAAAACTGGATTTCGACAGTGGCGGCGTGTTCATTTCACACGCGTTAATGGACAAGTCCGTAATAGATCGACCTGCTGGTTGTTATATACCTACATATACCTTATAGATAATATGTTTTAATATACGTTTGTGTGCGCGTGTGTGTATAATTTTATCTACTTGTTACTTTTTTCTTCACATTCGGTGGCGGTTAGAATATTATTCAACCCGATAAAACCCACCGACAGCGGTGGCAGCGCAGCGTGTGGTAACTGGTAAGTGTAGTATACTCGCGCAAAGCTAATCGGTTTGGTTTCCAAAGCAAAACGCTGACGCGCGTGTCACCACCCAGTAGAAAGAGTAAGGAAATAATAATAATAAAAAAAAAAAAAATAGTGAGCCATCAAATAAATGAGTCTTGCCTCGCGAGTAGGTAATAAATCCGGGAGACGCTTAACATAGTGGTACACTGGTCGTATGTCAACCACGGTGACAACAATATTATACTCCTTTTCTTCTAAAATCGTATAATTTCTTCATTGGTAATCATCATCAACTGCCATATTGCCCATATTATGAACGTACTAAGTACTTACATAATAGTGTACATCATATTCCTCTATATTTTATCTATACTCTTCATTCATCGACGCCACTTGCTTAAATGGTTTTCGTACTTGCCACTTGGTATGTGGTACCTATACCATGCACGAATGCATGATATACCTGGCGTTTCGCAAGTTACCTAATGTATGAAATATGTTCGTATTTCGTACCCACTTATTTATAAAACCTGCGATGATTGTATTTTTACTTTTATACAGTCGAATAGAAAATTGTATGTAGCTCTATAAGTAGTTAGTAGGTACATTTGGACTACGGAGTGTTCTTATGCTGGTAAATGGACAATTTCCTCAGGATATTTTTGTAAAATAGTACATTTTCCCCTCACATTATTTAAATATTTATTTGAATATTAAACTACCTATTATTTTTTTTTTTTGTCCAATATCTAATGTTGTTTAATGAGTAATAAAATAAAATAGAATGCATTTCCAAATATTTCTATAAATATAATTATTTATGTATGTATAATGTATGTATTATATTATGTCGATAATCATTGGCTCTTTGATACGATAAAAAGTACTATTATATACCTAATAATAAAAAAAAATAATAATGTTTAAAACAAACTAAGTAAAAATATAACTTAAAAGATCCTATATAATAACTAAAAAGTTTTGTAAATTAAATGTAGTTAATAATTTTAATAAAAATACTACATTTTGTAGTCTTTGATTTGTGATTACTTTATTGGTTACCTAACCTAATCTATCAGCTATCCAAACGCATATTTTTAAGTTATAATACTATCTAATTGCTATTGTTTTAAATTTAAACATTACAGGTTATTTTTTTCTTATCATTAGTATATTAGGTATATTTTATTTTTTTAAACTGGGGAGAGGCAAGTCCACCTTAAACAATATACCGGGGTTAATTGTATTACATTATTTTATTATACTATACATTAATATTAAAACCTAAAGGGTACACCATGAATCCAAATATCACAATTACTATTAATATGATATATGTTTATATCTATATTTAGTATTTTTGCGGTGCTATACATATAGTCGTATAATGCGGTTGGAAAATTGAATCATATAAGCTCAATTATATTTTTCATTATGAAAATTATTAAACTGTTAGTGTCTGTATTAATTCTCAAGGATACTATACTTTTTAATTTTTTTAAGCCTGTTTTCGTATAATTCTTTGTACGTCAAACACTTTGAGACTTGATTCAAATGTGTTTCGACCCAGGCAATACTACTTTCATTATCTCCTATAATTTGTATATTCACTAAATACTTAAGTTCTTCGATTTTACATGGCATACTATAAAACGTCTGATAAAACGGTTGGTTTTCCAATCGTCTATTACTTTTAAATATAAACCTGTTTTTAAAATTGTATTTTGGTAATTTAATTTGATTAGACAACCCTATATATTATAACTATAACATTATTATATATATATATATATATATATTTGATAAATGTGTTGAATTCAATAAGAATGTATTTACCCCTCTGGTAAAATAACATTTAGATGTGTATGGTTGGTTTTACAATAATGTGCGTGTGTGTTTTTTTGTAGTAAAAAAATGCTAAAATATCCAATTTCGAGAGTGGTCTATGGTGGGAAATTGAATCTAGTTGGTACTTTTACTCATTAGAACACTATTACTCAAAAGTAATAAATTTACAGTACTTTAAAAAATAATTCGGAAAAAAACAAAAAAGAGTTGAGGAAAAGCGGGGTTTATATTTGGCCCTAAGAGTTTATACCTACTTTAGACTGGTTTTTAATAAAATCGATTTTTTTCTTTATTGCCATTCAAAAGTTAAAAACTATAGGGACTTGAATTTTTGTCCAAATATTTATAGTAGCATTTCTAAATATTATATAAATTTAAAAATATTTTTGCTGTTTTTGTTCTATAGGCATAAGAAATGTTCTACTTATTAAATTTTTTTTCAATACCTACATGTATGATAACATTTTATTTGTAAATAAAAAGCTTGCTAATTTAATACAAGATTCCTAATAAGTTGTTCTTACTAAAATTAAAATAATATTGAAAATAGGTAGGTATATAGTCACGATTTTTTTATAAGAAATTCAAATTATAAAATATGTAAATTAATTTGTATAGTTAAAAATTCATAAAATATTTAATTTTGATACCTGAGGCTTCAAAATGTAATACATGGTTCCTCATCATAGTTGTTCTTATAGAAACATACCATTCTCAAAAATAGATAGGCAAACATTTCTTTTTTTTTTGTAGACATTAATTCTTGTTCAAATTTTGATAAAATTGAATATTTTATTTTATTGTAATTCAGCAAACATTATACCTAGGTATATTAAAACGGTTCACCACTGAGTAAACTATTACCTATTTATTATACACAATGAAATTTTCAGAATAATTTTTCATATTATGCAATGATTTATCATTGAGTTAAAACTTCAAATTAAACACATATCTATTACAGTGGCCTACTCAATGAGACGACACGTTCGACACGTTCTATACAGCAGAGTGACTTCCCCTGTTATTTTATAAATATTTTTACATTACAGGTTTTTGATGCCTAATTAAAAGTCATACACATTTTCTCTGGTATTTATACATCATTAATTGTGAATATTGCAGGTAGAGTTAAAAGTATGCAGATTATTACGGATCATCAAACTGCGCCAAAATATGATAAATGCTTATTCGTTCCAGATTACTATTAGTTATTATGTTCGTATGTAGACCTTCAAAAATGTGCAAGTTTTGAAACATATACATGCAAACAAACATTAAAATATACCGGTGGCAGTATAATAATATTATGTAAAAAAAATATTAACAATTTTAGCTACTGTATAAGTCATTAAAAAAATATAGTATGAAAAATTAATAGGTACTTCTAAAAACGAGTAGTAATAATAATAGGTAGAATCTTAAATGAAACAAATTTTGACTATCCTATTAAATTTTATTATACAGTATAATTATCCAAAAAGCATTTAAATACGCGTGAAAATATGTATAAAAATGTACCTAATCTATCATTAAAACTAATGTGACCTACCTACTATTTAAGAAGTATAAAATGATCAATTATTAAATACATGGTCTACATTATTAAAAATACGATTTGTTACATGTAATAATATGTTTGGTCTTTGGTATTCAAAATAACAAATAATTGGTTAACAAAAGTTTAAAAGTAATAATCAGATCGGACATGACACAACGTTTCAAAAATGCATATTCAAACACGTGGTTAAGCAGTTTACTCATTTCTGTTATTTCCAATTAAAATTTCAAGTGCAAATGTGCAATACTTTATAACCACAGTATAAACTTGATATTAAAAAGCGCTTTATTAAATTAATTATCACCTATTTATTACCTTAAATCCATTTTATACTGCCGAGGTTTGACTACACCTAATATCAGAGGTTTTATTATATTAACATTGCTGCTTAATAATATTTTGAAAGACTGATATTTAAACATTTTAAATTCTCAAAATGTGTTATGACAAAAATTTAAAAAATGTATTATTGGTATCTATAGTGTACCTACTAACAAAAATTAAAAAAATGTGTCATTGGTAAAATCTGTGTGAAAACTGTCCAATTGTTATTAGTTAATTTATAATATAGACCGCCCGACCTCGGTATTTTGCAAAAATGTAGAAACATATAAAACACGATTGAGAAACGATGATTTTAAAAACGAGATTTTTTCTTCGTTTTACATTGTTATTAAGTGGGCATGCGGCTGATGCCATATAGCTTCGAGACAAGAACACTGAAATAATAAAGAAATCATAGCGATACTATAAACTATATAAAGAGGCCAATTTAGGTATTGATCGTGATTTACAGATTTTTTACCTTCGCGGTCGTATCATTACATGATACACGCATGTGGTTTATGTCTAAAATAATGTTGTTATATGGCGGGATTTAATATTATACGGTGCGAAGAAATATATATAACACAGCCGGCTTATTATAATAATGTCCATGTAATAACATTATATTATGCATTATACCTTATACGTACCTATATAATATATATATATATATATTATTTATATAATAATATGTGCCTATAACTATATATATATACCTATGATGTCGTGGAGGCTGGTTTTTTAGGTTTTGTTTTTTACGCACATCCTCCCACTATAAATACAAGCTCGAGCTATCACATCCCGGGGGGAAATTTGGCAAAAAAAACTTAGCGGCTGCTGCAGTGCTAAAGAATCCCACACGATGCAGGGGTGGAGGGGTTGTTGGCGGCCCAAACCTAAAGACAATGACCCGCGTGCTCATCATTTCCCACCTGGCCCCCGCAACAAAAACTCTGTTATTCTGTGTTCATTTTTTTCTATTTTTTTTCATTTATTTATTATTTTGTATTTTTTTACCTACGACCCGAAAAAATAACGATGTTATCATTTGGGACGGGTTTTATTTTTATTTATTTTTTACTACTTTTTTCTGTGTATTTCCCCGACTGTATATTATAACTGCATGTTATAATGCGTATTATGTGTATTTGTTTTGTTCGGCGTAGGTCGTTAACTCTACGGCGCGGCGGCGGCGACGACGACGACGACGAAAACGGTTTTTATTTTAGAGTTATAGTTATATAGTTGTATATTACATTATACGCTTGTAACTGAATTTTTTTTATTTTTTGTTGCCCCCCCGCGACGGGAATTTCGGCACACGCCAATTAACAGTGACACGATATCGCAACGGACCTTCGTTGCATGTATGGAAGAAGAGTGGTCCACCCGTATCGACCGTCATCGTTGTTCTCTTCGCGTCATTACTCGCAGCGACGGACTCATATTATAATGTAGTAAACGGGTATAGGACCTGTCCGAAAAGCGTCCGGCGACGAGTTGATTACCTACGGACGTCTGACGTGCAAATAAAAGAACGAGACACAAGGAACAACTATACTGCAGGCTTAACGACTGCAGACAAAAGTGTCTTTTACGAACATATTTTTTATACGTGAATATATGAAAGGTCTTATCATCCTGCGTGTATGCTGTATAGACGATTTTCCTTTTGAATGCCTGCCTACCTACCTAGGTACTTACGTAAAATATCGGTAAGATTGAAATTATAAATAGTACTTTGGTACAAACTTATCCCTTAACCAGTTATATACCCATACATAATATAGGTGGATTAGGTATATTCATAAAAGACATTAAAATTAAATTAAATAAATTTTTTGATTTTTGGAGATGACTACTTTTATAATTGTAAAATAAAACAGATGAACGACACAAATAATATTAACCCACGAGTATATTTATTATTAATTTTTTATCGATATAAATTTAATTAATTAAATAATAAATTATGAAGTTGTTTAGTGCTTCTATAATTTCAATACATATAAAGACTAATTTATTGAAAACGACTTATAGACCCGATGCCATTTAATGGAAACTATAACCATTTGGGTGGCTGGCTATGTATTATCTGAGTATAATCCTATATTTTTTTTAAGAAGAATTCAGAATACTTTTCTAAAAAATATTAAATAAATAGTTTCTTGTTAATAAGTATTTAAAATGAAGATGCTACATAGGCACATGATACAACAGTATATTTTAATAAAAGAATATAAGCAGATGGTAATTTTTATTTAACAGAGTACCTAATAAATTGTGCTAAGTTAAAATAAGATGCATCTGGGTAGGCACTAGGCACCCAGTTTATGTATGTTGTAAAAAATCATTCCTTGTGGATTAGATTAGACGACTCTTCCGTCATAATATACCTACTATTATTTTGCAGATACCAAGAATCCATCTTTGAACTCCTGTCGAAGAACGTACCTACCTTCGAATTACGATTTCCATTAAACTATGAAAATGTTTAATAAGTATACTGCAAATGGATTTCTTCAATTCAAATCTTGTGATATGGTAGATTTTCAACCAGTTATAATATAACACTTACATTAAATGTAAGTTTTTAATTATTGTTGTTGTTTATTAAAATAAAAGATTAATAATAAATGTTAGGTATAACAATTCACTGGTGCATAACGAGCAGTGGGTGTTTAATAATAATTATTAGGACTCAGCCATATAGGTGCCAATATCTATATAAGTATGCACTATACGGTATGCAAGACACGGGCAATTAAATAACACTTATCACCTGTTAATAAATGTATATAAATAGTTCTACTTTTTGAATAAAAATCAATCAAAAGCAAAACTCAATTTTGTTGTAAACCATAATATTATGAGGAATGTAATGTTACGTTTGTATGAAATAACAATGAAAAAAACTTTTGAGACATTGTCCAATAAATTCCTTACAATCGATTATTATAATTTATAACTTAAATAAAATAGCTCAAGTAGGTACATAGCCATTTATTTTTGAAACATTTAATTTATCTATAGGCAATAATAATAGTTCAAGAAGAAAAAAGTATTTTATTAAAAATACGTGGGCCGCATGGAACCAATATGATTTTCTTACTATATAATCATACACAATAAAAACTGCAAAAAAATTAAATTGTAGAGCCTCAACTCAATATGTAGTCGTTAAAATTGAGGCCGTCTGTTACTATAAAATTAAACTCGACACACACCATATCCTAAAAAAAAAATCAAGACCAAAATAATACTCAATTGCAGGGTTATTATTTTAACATCTATAAAATTGACAATATTATCTGCAGACAAACTAACCTAACCTGCAGTACTATATCATTACTCATTAATTAATATAAAATACCTGTGTATATCCGAATAGCAAATTAAAATTATCTCAAGCTTTTCAATAAGTAAGTCGTAGAAACGATAAATTATAACATATTATATAGGTTTACACATATAGGTTTACAAATATCTACTTGAATAAATCAAATAAATGTATAGTATTTATAGTACTTTATGAAAGCTGTTATACTATATAGTAAGCCAGTATAGGTTATTTGTGTTTAAAAAAAGTTCTTAGATTATCCAATGTTGTCTGTCAATGAATGTAATATTAATCTGTGATTATTTAAATTTAGTACATACCTTGTCATTTGTACGTGTATTTTATAAATTTGTGTTTGTAATTAATTCACAAACTATAAAACACAAGATAAATAAAAATATGTCTAAAGAATTAATTTCCCTTAAAAAAAGTTTTTTGTTACACTCCAGACGTCGATATAATTTGTGGAAATTATTTTCATTTTATCGTGTTATCTCAAGTGACACATAATAAACAATGGGGTTTCGCCCCCTTTCGTCGATAGAAATTACAGTTGGACCAGAAGCACCTTGCTGTCAATCAGATTACATAGTATCTATAGGTACTGATGGTAAACGATTAAATGAGGGTTTTCATTTCTAAAGAAACATCGATATTTTAACTAAGACGATGTAAGTTTCCGATACGATTATCCCACCTAAACAACACTCCTTCACTATTTTTTATTTATTCGATTTGTACAACATACCATTCGTCGAGTAAGCCTGAGAACATTTCACACTAAACGAATTTAGATGAAAATCAGTTATTGATAATGAATATCGAAATGACAAAAGAAACGTATTTCTGAAATTGAGAACAAACTGTATTTATTTTATCATCTATGTAACCATTTTTTTCCTCTTGAATTGACTGAACATATTAATGTGGGAGTGGATAAAGCTTTGTAGATCTGGTACCTCGATCAGGTATGACTGCAGTTGTACATATTTTAAATATGCATATACACGAGTACATTCATTTTCTGATATTCAATCATTTAATCATTAAACATTTTTTTTTTTTTTTATAGTTTGAACATAATATGTGAACTCAAATACAAAAAAAAATGTAGTTAAGTACAATATTAAACATTACTTATTGAGTATAGGTACTTAAGTATTTTGATTTACTTAGTTACTTATATAAAATACTTAATTATAAATAACTATACGGTAATTTATTCAACATCATCATATTAAAGTTCCATGAAAAATAAAAGGTATAAAACGATATTTACAGGTTAACAATAAGTTAATTACCTAAGTAATTAATTAGTTGGATAAAATAGTACAGTAATCGTTTTATGATTAAACAATAAGATTCAGCGGTTTTGACTTTAAGCTTTTAAGAATATTAAACTTGTTTAGTTGAAATAAGAAATTAATTGTATTGCACAATTTACATTACATAACTAGAAGGTAATACACTACAGAATTTGAAAAGTTTTGAGTAAAATAATTTTACTAGTAGGTACCTATCAATGCTTGTTCGTCAAATTAGTATTGTTCAGAGTTGTTATAAATTATAATTATATACTTATTGTAGTCACGAATCAACTTTTATTTCAAATTATATATTTTCGTTTTAAAATGGACAATTCGAACAATCATTTGAAAATCATGTAAAATAAGTTTTTTTATGGCAGATGGTTTTGGATAATAACAATAATGTTTGGTGTTTTCACCGCAGTCCAACAGTAACAATATCTAGTTCCAGATGTATTATTGAAAAAGACTTGAAATATGAAAGGTGTATTGTGTGTGGACATAAAAGGCACCAAAACCCTTTCGTTCGGTAGCATAAAAATGTTGAAAAAAAAAATAAGTATATATTCCGTCTCCGTGTACAATGTACCTACAGTATTATTCTTTTGAAAACTGAGCCACTGCAGAGTCGTGTTACTGGGTCCCTGTGGATTTTCACGGGTGCCCCCGTTGCTCTCATATTTTTGGAAATAATGATTTCACCCAACTCTTTTCATATTCATTTGTACTTAATAATATGAACATTATGTGAACAGAAATGTAGGGCGGGGTGAATGCGCGATACCGATTTTATATTGTACCTTTAACATCCTAACTCCTAGAGAAATATATAAAATCTAACAATATCAATATTATGTGATTAACCTTTAGATTTGTGAATTATAATCATTGTACAGGTTAAATACTGATTGATGGACGTCTATTAGTGTGACTACTAATTTATAGACGTTTAAAATTACACAACTTATCTGTTTTGTCATATTAAATATAACTGTAGCACATACTGTTAATTCAGTATATAAATGTGTACACATTATTTATTACCTATGCATTATACATGCATATGCAATAACTTCGATAACGTTTTTCATAAGGAATATTCAGAACAATAGAAAAATAAACCTGCAAGTTGTTCAGTCAATCTGATTCTCGATGGGTACTTATAACGCATTAACACTGCATGAGTTCGTCATACGCTACTGTGCAAGTTATAAAACAAAAAGCCCAGACATTTTTGAACATTGCATTTATAAAATGAATTCGATTATACTTACCTAATGAGTGAATGACTATAAATCATATAGTTTTCTACATTCCCCAGTACCAGCAATCATTTCGTACATTTTTTATTTAATATTATTTTGGTATGCTTACAATACTATAATGACGTATTCAAATTTACGATAATTTATAATATAATATTAAAGTTTTTATTTCACTACTTTCTAACACTATTTTAGTATAATATAATAATATATGTTAATATGTTATGTTAAATAATGATAGAACTTTATGGAAAAAAATATGTTTTCTCCTATAGTTCCGATATTGCACTTTTACATACCTATTATATGTATATACTATGTATATTATTTACAGATACAAACAAACTTCAGTCTACTTCGACCAATATGAAATAATGTTAACAAGGTTGGCTGGAATTTATGCGATCACGCAGGGTTTTGTTAAAACAAAAAAATTGTTCACTCTCAAATAAGAGAGTAGACATTGCCGCATGAACGGCCCAACGTGCGTATAAACGTCCAGTGGCACGTTCCGTACATAACTGTTGGCTGTAAGTATATTATAACCAAGTACGGAAAACACAATAAAATACAAAATTAAAAACTGATCGTAGGTCAGGTCTGCGTGAAACGTGCTTCGGGCTAAATGTACACTCGTAAAATATCGTACAAAATAAAATATAAAATAAGAAATCTACTTACAGTTTATATGTTGCGCTACTAAAATTTTTTACGAGAAATGTATCAGTGTTGATTGCATTTTTTGTATGTTCTCTTATCTTGATACTCTGCAGAAAATAACATTCGACAAAATTGCCACTTTGTCAATGTCTGCAGACTCACCACTGCAGCGGATCTGAAAAAAAATATGTAGGTATATATAGGTAGGTCGTAGGTACTAAATTATGTACCTACCTTTATTGGATAAAAAATAAACCATATACATAATAGGTACCTATACTAGCCAATGCTAATACTGCAGTCATAGGTACTACTAATAACTATTGATTATAAAATATAAATACTACCTAGTACCTAATAACGGATAGTATACTGTATAGGTATAGGTATATCTACACCAAAATCTATATTCTATATACATTGCAAAGGGCCAGCTGTACATGTTACATTTACATACAATATCTTCCAATAATTAAAATCAGTGTTATTAGATCACAAATATATAATTTATATAATGATATATAATTCTTTAGAGTACAGTGCAAAAAGCATGCTAACTTCCAAGATATTATCGAATATACCTAAGCCTATCTACTATTATAGTAGGTATAATTAATTCTTATATTCATGCTCAAATTTTAACTTCGGTACAATACGTCATAATATACCTACTCTTATTTCTAATATATAGGTACTAACATAAGATGGACAAATAGGTAGTAAAAAAACCATACATTTGGTATTTATCGAGGTATTTATTTATTACAATTATAGTTGAGTAATCAAATAGAACTATGCATAATATTATACCTATATGAATATTTTTATAAAATCACGACCATAAACATTTACCACGAACTTAAATCAGGTTAGATTAGATTTTTATTAACCATGTTACAATATAATGTTTTATGATTTCTAATCAAATTTAAAATCTACAAACGAACTTCATCTTAACTATCCAGTACCTATCTAATTAATAATCTTTTAGGTATTTAAAATAATATTAAAATAATTAAATGACAATATAATTAGTTGAATAAATACATTTTTAAGTTTTGCACAAACATAATTAAATTCACTGATTTTTAAAGGTTATATGTTATATACTATGCAGGCCACACACCGACATGTCACTAAACTGGACAGTTGTTGTTAAGTTGCATTATTATGTAAATACCTATTTGTGTTTAAAGATTTGTAAACAATATTGCGATAAGATATTTTTCATTAAAAAAAATATAGTATTTATAAAACCTATGTCCTACCTACACACTTGCAGACTTATACGATATTTTGTTATTTGTAATTTGTTCTTCAGATACCACAAAAAGGTTTGGAAAATGTGATTTGAACAGAATTTATTAAATATTAATAAGTTCAAACACTATGTTGTATAAAATATATAACACAATAATATATTTAAGCAATATATTGTACCTACCTATACAAATTTAAAGTAGGTTGTAGGCAGATATATACATGTATTATTGTATTACTAACTATTGACCAATGACGATTGATAGAATAGTCATTTAGTTCTGTTCCAATCTAAAATACTATAGTAAAACTAAACAAAAAACTAATAAAAAATAAAGATTAATATCATACTTACACGGAATTTACACTAAATATAAGTAACTATAAGCATGTGCCCGTAACGGAACTATATAACCGATTGTTCCAGAACGTTGTTAATAATTCTATTACGCAATCATACGGAACAACATATAAATAAACTTTAGACTATTCGTTCCGGAACGTAAATTAATGGAATTTGTTTAAATTTATAATAACATTTTATTTTTGCATACGTAAAATAGCTCTAGTCGTTAAATCTATAATATTATATTATATATATTATATTAGGTATGTAATTAGAAACTTAATTAAAATAACATATCATACTGACTATACTATATAGTATATACTTTATACTCAATATAAGTATAAAATTATAATATATTACTGTATAAGTAGAGTACTAGAATTAAGATATTATGTAATAAATAATAAATATACTTAATAATAATATAATATAATATAATATAATATAATATAGGTAATATAAGTAAAAAAAAATACAAGCCTATAGGTGGATAATAAGTAATGTCTATACATATAGGTGGCTATAGGCACAACTAGACCTTAAATATTGGGTTGCTAAAATTATTCCAAGCCTAGCATAAAAGTTACTTTATTCGTTTAACAACAGACAGTGTTTCTCAATATCAGTTGGACACATTGTTGGAGTGGCACAAGCAGCCATCATGAAATACAATTTGTATTAATTATTTTTATTTTACAACGCGGAGATAAAATAAAAGAAAAAACTACGACCGGTTATCGGGTATCGATAAAGGTCAGAATGTTTAGCCGCTAAACACTCATAATTTTCACCGGGGTACCTAATCGTTTGTGGTATAAATTAAATGTTTTCAATTTATTGGAAGGAGCGCGAGATTTTTGAAAATCTGCAAAAGGGGACGTAGAATAGCGGAGATTGGGAACCACTGCTTTATCAATTTAACATTTTAGATTCTGAGCGGAGCGAAAGAATGTATTGTATTTTCAATGATGTTTTTTTTTCTGTCTGTCATCAACATTTGGGTTGGTAAAAATGCTCCAATTTTCGAAATCAGCATCTTTTCTGATAGAAAAGTAAATCTAGTTGGTACTTTTGAGTGGTAAAAATATAAAAATTTCAAGTAGGTAATTATTGAAAACGTCAAGAAAAACAAAAAAATGTAAAAAACTGTGATAATTTTTACACCAAACCATTTTATTTTTATGGTACAACGTAAAACTAATAAACGTAGTCAATAGAAATTTTACCAAAGATTGAAATTAGAATTTTTAATGACTTGTAACATTTTCGAAATAATTTGTCTCTTTTTGGGAAATTATTTGAATTTTGTAAATTAACAATTTTTTGATGTTTTGTTGTAATTCAAAAACAAAAAATCTCAGACACTAGTAATTTTCACCAAATGTTAAAATTACCATTTTCAATAAATGGTAAACTTTTCAAATTGTTTTAACTTTTATTAAATTTGATTATTTATACAAGTATGCTGGGCTGAGTGGCTGACACAACGTCTCCGCTCAGAATCGTTTTTCGTATACAATGATTTATTATCCACATCCATCGGTCATTACAACGACATGCTCAACAACAACTGTACAGCAGAGTGATACCCACTTGTCCGCCTTTTTAACATATTTTCTTTAACAATAACAATCGATTACTTAAATAAAAAATGAATAATAAGTAACCATTGGTTAGGTTAGTCTTCGGCTGAAAATCT
Organism: Macrosiphum euphorbiae; assembly: GCA_949089665.1. Taxonomy (NCBI): domain Eukaryota; kingdom Metazoa; phylum Arthropoda; class Insecta; order Hemiptera; family Aphididae; genus Macrosiphum; species Macrosiphum euphorbiae. The sequence goes on along the minus strand of CARXXK010000001.1, from coordinate 141,645,026 downwards.
ATTAATAATATCTTCAGTTTTTAATTGATTTGTTAAGTATTTAACAATAATAGGTACATTTGAAAATAGTTCTTGATTCATGCTATTCCGTAGCCAATTCAAGTTATTTGAGGGTGCTAACACAATATTGGAAGGCGATAGCCGATAAGTAACCTACCCCTAGGGCCTAGACAACACCACCTAGTTGTGCCCATGACAAAATAGATCTATTTTGTCATGGTTGCGCCTATGCTACATTGCTACACTCAAGTACCTAAGTCAGGCTTACTATTTTTTTTTTTATAGTATTATCCACAGATGTCTATAATATAATATAGACATCTGTGGTATATTCCTATAAAATTCAGGGTGACCAACCGTGACTTCCCATTTTCCTCTTTTAGTTGAACTATAAATCGGGAAAACACGATGTACCCCCTGTGTAAAAATATTTTTTGGTCAACGATTCAAAATGTAAAAAAATGTGTACCTAAAATGATTTAAAAGTTGCAATTTATACTATGAAGATAACGTATGTATAAATGTGTAACAATATAATAGGATTAAAAAATAAAGAAAATCCCATTCAGTTCGATTACGGGCCATAATAAAGGTGAGTAGAGTAGATAAACTTATTGCAGATTAGACAAGCGAATATATAAATCATGAAGGGAACTATATTTTTATTGGCTTAAAAAAGTTATTATTATTACAATTTACAGATTAACTAATTTATTATTCTTGTACTTTGCATTTTACCTATATAATATCATTCGTGTAAAAATAGTAAAATAAAAATGAATTTCCTGATGTAGGGTAAGTAGGTACTCCAACTAACTCACCGGTATTTTTTTTTATAGTATAATAATATTATGGTCGCAGTTAACCGTCTAAACTATGAAGTACTCCTTAAAGGTATCAATAGAACTATAACTACCTACTTCAATAGATTATGTATTGATATTACATTATTTAATTATTACCAATAGGTTATAGGCTATAAGTTCACATTATAAAAACTAGGTAATTCACTTTAAAGTTGACTTGTTAAGTCACAGAGCATGAATATAGTTAGATATATAAAATAAATTATTAATTTGTTACAAAATAACTGACAAACTGTTGAATTGTTTAAATACATATTAGTATATTACTATAGTCTATAAAATAACATGCAATATGCATACCAAGTGGCAAGTATCGTCTGTGGAAGCATCAAGAAATATGAAATAATAATATTATTTTTCAATTCTCTCACTAGTGCTGCTATCAATTACAATATAATATACTTTTTTAAAATCTCAAGTTTTGCTTTATTTTACCAGCAGATAGCAGCTGTATTAGATAGGTACTTCTTTGTACGGCTATAGATTATGTTATCTGTACTTCATTGAAAGATAACATTACAATTTACATGGTGTTGATTGTTGATAGTTGATAAATCTAAAATCAAAATCACAATAAATAATTATATTGCTTCGGATTATAGTAAAAACTTAAAAAATGAAGTACTTGTTTGGTGCTTTGAAACTTCAAGCTCCAGTACGTAATTGTCGTAATCAGCAGATTTGTGTTCTTTAGAAAAATTAAAGTGTTGGCTTCTATAGATACCTTTATAAATCCATTCACTCCGGTTTGAATCTTCGTAGAAATGTAAATATTAGTTATTTAATTGTAAGTAAATGATTTACAATATAAATATTATTATTGTTTACAATTTTAACGATTAATATAACTATGTTTGTGGATTTAAATCGGATTATCACTAAATTTCCTACTAAACACTTGGTGTACTGCTTTGCTTATGGATCTGGTGTATTTCAACAGGCTGGTCGTACAGATCGTGCAATGGTAGACCTAATATTTGTTGTAAACAATACACACGACTTTCATCGAGAGAATTTAACAATCAATCCAGATCATTATTCATCGATTCGTTACTTAGGAGCATCGGTCTTATCAAGTGTTCAAACTTCATTTGGTGCTAATGTATATTTTAATACACATATTACAGTAGACAACTTGATGTTCAAATATGGCATTATAGATGTTAAAGATTTTCGTCAAGATTTGCAGTCATGGTACACACTTTACATAGCTGGCCGGCTTCACAAGCCCGTGTTAATGTTGCGTGATGAAGGATTAAGTGATTTGGTTATGCATAATCTAAGAAGTGCTGTGCATGCTGCATTACTTCAGTTACCTGAACAATTTTCCGAAATAGACTTATATACTGCCATTGCAGGTCTATCGTATCGAGGAGATTTCCGTATGATTATTGGTGAGGACAAGAACAAAGTGGCAAACATTGTACAACCTCAAATAGAAAAATTCAGGACATTATATACACCAGTTTTTAAATCAATGGGTGATAGGCTGTCTATAAATTCATTTGTAGAACAAGACAAGAGTTTGGAGAGCAAATTGTATCATTTACAAAGGTTACCACAAAATTTAAAGAATATTTTATTCAGATCTTATAAGAACAAATTAATGAATAATGATAGAATTTTAGAAGATTTAGCAAAACAAGATGATGTTAGTAAAATTGTGCGCAATGGTATTTGTAGAATAGTTTTTTATTCAAGTCTTATGCAAAGTATAAAAGGAATACCAACAGCCGGCTTACTAAAGTCGGTTGTCTATAGCTATAGCAAATTAAATAAAATGGTTAAATCTATGTTTTTATAACTAATTTGATTATCTAGAAAAATAGTGTTGTTATATAATTGTATTTGTATTAGGTAACTGAAATTAAACTTTATATTATTGATATTAAGCAAAATTGTACACTTATTATTTATTTATTTATTCATCAAATTGTTTTTCATTGTGTTCATACATATTATAACAATTTTAGATAGATATTTTTATTTATGTAACAATAATAATAAGTATGATTTAATGAAATTCAATAATGTGTTATGTATTGTTATAAATTTACAACTTAAAATAATTTACCTACCTACTTACACATATAATTAAATTATAATATCCAATGACCAATACCCATAATTATCTTAATATGAACTTTTTAATGCCAAACAATCACTAAACAATTAATGAATCAATGGTGAGGTATTGGTACCTTCAACATGATTTAGTTGGTCCATTCAATTTTAGTGAACCATTAAATTAATCAATTTTTCATATATAACATGTCATACTTGTTTTAAAAGTAAAACAAAATTTCATTTTTTTTTAACTCTGGGTATTTTTATTTAATTGAAGACATTTAAACATAATAATAAATAAATATCTATTTTTTGACAAGTTTTTATTTATAACATTTTAAATTTAATCTGAGTGATATTATAATTAGAATATGAATATATGATTATCAGTGAACTAAATGCCTAATTCAGTCTCATTATACTATTATAGTATAAATATATAATCCTTACTCATATAAAATATTGTGGTGTTAAATATTAATTAGACCATCAAGTTTCAAGTTGTAACTTTAAGTATAAATTCAAAAAAAAGGATTATATTATTTTATTCCTACAAAAAATGTTGTTTCAAAGAAAATATAACATCTTCATTGAACAATATTTTTCTCATAGACACCAATCGTTGAACATTTGCTTACTCGTTCTGTTTGTCTCGATTAAACATCACAGCATTAGAATATTGTTAATAAATAATTATGTTTAACGACCTTATAATACAGAACTTTGGACTAAATACAATACAACTAATTGCTTTACTATTGCTTCCATTTGATACCAAAATAGGAAAAATATTGAATAATTTAATTTTAGTAAGAATCATGTTGACTGTGGTTCACAGTTATTATTTAAATACATCAAGATAACATAATAAAATATGTTATTCATAGGTAATAAATAAAGAGTGAAATAGTTGTATACTTGCATCGAAATTGACTTAACCAATCTCAGACATAAATCAGCTGCAATAAGTGCAATATGCAGCTATTGTCAAGATCAAAGGAATTTTTAATATACCTAACTATCAAAGATTCAATAATACATTAGTACCTACCCATCGTAATAACTAATAATTTATAGTGATCAATCAATCTATCAATGGTAGTAGCATAACAAGTGTAGTTAGTAGCACTAACAAGTAACAAGTGTCTATAATTCTATTTTCATTGACATGGATGTTATTATAACTCACGAATCATTAATAATGATATTAATATTAATTTATATTTATCTTCAATATTTGAAAATAATGTATTAATAAATAATATAATAATATTATGTTAAATAAACTTAAGTCTTAAATTATACTTTTATAGAGTTATATTACTTGTAAAAATATCTATAATGTGAAATGATCGTATAACGAAAAAGAATCCGTGGCCCGTTCCGATTCACTGTTGGCGAAGAATCAAAAAAATTTGGAATTTATGCAGGTATTTTGTTTAAAACTAAAATCGTATACGACAGCGCTGTCTATCGGTTAAATAAACGACAGTTTCGGGAGGTTTTATCCGGAATGGACACAACGGCGGCGGTAGATAACGCTGCTGTTATCGTTCAGAGTTTCAGACGACATCTGAATACATAATAAGTTTCCTGTTGCCATTTTTTTTGTATTTTTGTAATATTGCCATTGCCGATTGCGAATGCCGGCTTGTCATAATTTAAAGTCTTGGTGTTCGGTAAGTCTCGAAAGAGAAATCTTGTATTTTTAAAAATCAAAGCCATAATAATTTAAATATTTTTAACTATACCTAATGACATTCCTGTTTCGGTTTTTCGGAAACATTATCGTCAGAGATAATCGCGTAAACTACAACTAACTATCTACCAAAAAAATGTTTATAAAAATTATTAAAGTAAATACAAATAATTTATAAACTGCAGTATTTAAAAAAAAAAAAAAAAAGGTTGCTATGTAAAAATATCATTATTACTACCTATATCAACATCCTACTAGCAAAAGGTCATTTAGAAAATCGACAAAAATTAAATCACCTTTGATGGATGCACAGAAGGCACAGAACCATTTTTCTCACCTTCCAAACTGATGCTTCATTGACATAAAACGTTGGTCAAGTTTCACTGTTAAACATCAAGTTTGTGGGTCTATAAAATATAAATTTGGCCCCTTATAGTTATCGGTTAGCACAAACAATATTTTACAGATCACTAAAATTCCGACAATGATGCCGACTGTTACCATCATGTGGGTCGCTTACAACATCATTACCGGGTTTCTGTACCAGGGTCTCATACACCAGTTGTACGTCAACGTCACGGGCAGCCTCGTGATGAAGTGTTGTACGTTCGGTTGTCTATCTTATACACCTTAATGGATATCCCAACTGACCCAACACTAAAAGCAACTTTACTTAGATTTAAAGTATGTCATTGTCTAAGAAATATGGTGTGGGTCCCACACTTAAACACTAATTATTCAATGAGATACAGGCATTTGAAAATATGAGTGTTACGTCATAGAACCGAAGTCTGAACGGCGACGTATGTTTTACCTTTTACGTGCAAAAGTGTCTAGATTAACTCAATGATTTCAATCGTCGTTAAATATAATATTTTTAAAATGTTTTTATTTAATCTTAAGTGTTTTTTTTGTGATTATGACACTGGTGTGATTATAATTTTTATATACTTTCTAGTTTTTTTATAGTAGATAAATCTATATTTTAGTGAATTTCGTAAAATTTGGTTTATAATAGAATTTAGTTCAATTTGGTTTATATTATGGTAAACGGTTCTTGTTATTTAAAAACAATCACCCATAATACTAATTATTTTACAAAGTTACGTAATAATAATAACAGTGAATTATTATTACACAGTGCATCTGACATCTGCAGGCTGCAGATATACCTATTGTTGAAACTGTTAAATCAGAGGCTCAGTGGTGGATATATCCTAGTTCTGCATGAGGAGGGGGGTGAATTTTAAATCCACAGAGGCAATAACTTTCAACCCCTCCCATTATTTTATATTGTTATAATGTGTAGTGGTGGGAAAAATCCCAAGGCGGTCCACCGCACTTACCCCCGGATATCCGCCACTGCGGAGGCTAATGGAAAAAAGAGGAGTAGTGTTACCAAGCTGGTAAAGATTTTCGTATCTATCGCCGAAGATGATAACTTGGCACCAGGATGTCCGAAGAACTTATAAATATTACTAAAATAATGGTAAACTGTTCATTATATTTATTTTTACTGTTAACCACCATTGGTGTCGAGCTTTATGAATCTGGTGACCAGTTTTTTCAAGGACCCAATTCGCAGTCTGATCATCTTCAACTTGTCTTTGTGTACCTTCTTCTGGTCCGATCCATCACAGAAGATTGATTTGTTTTTAAAGCTCCAATTAGATATATTTCACTATCTACCACAAACAAACTTTAATGTTAAAGCTTTTCTCGATGTTTTTAATATTAAATATCTTTAAATAAAATTATATTACAAGAAACTAAAATCGTTAATTGTGTAATGGCAATCCAAGTTAGTCGACATTTAATCTTCAGACGTTCATGAAAATGATTTATGTAATAACACTCATATTATTAGTTTTGTTTTATAATTGCATACTTTACCCGAGTACACTGCTCCGTTAATGAGTTGTGCAAGATAAGGGTACCTACTTAACATTTAAGTATAACATTTTTAAATACAAAGCTGCGTCAAATATTAATGGTGTCCAACATCTAACCACTGTATCTATCTTTAGGACCATTTCATGCTTTATCGACTTATTGTTGACAAATAAATATTCATTGCATTTTAGATTCTGAGCGGAGCGAGGAAGCTAATGGTTTCACAATGGTGTTTATTTATTTTTTTTTATATCCTGTATACAAAATTTCTACCAGAAGAAATGCTTCGATTTCAACATATAGTACTTTATCTTTTAGAATATTGGATCAAGATGGTACTTTAGAGACGTCATTTTTCGATTTTCTCAATAGTTATTTAATGCCAAGGGAAAAACCACGGAAAAATTACGAAAAACCACTAAAAATGCGATTTTAATTTCTAACGCTTTGTTTATCACCATAGAATCGAATAAAAAAAAGGCAGGTAAGTGGATGTCGCTCAGCTGTACAGTAGGTTACAAGTTGGTCATTGTTTAATGGATTGTATTAAACTTGAATTCAATGATATAATATCATTGTATAAGAAAAACGATTCTGAACGGAGACGGTTTGTCAGTCTGTATATTTTATATTGTCATTAATTATTATAACATGTAAGTTGTTTTAATACTATAAACATGATATTTATATAGATAATACCTACCTATTTTTTTTATTCGTTTTTGTTTATAAACAAATTGTTAGAAATTAAAATCCCATTTTAAGCGGTTTTTCGTAATTTTTCAGTACTTTTTCCCGTGACATTAAATAACTATTGAGAAAATCGAAAAATGACCTCTTTAAAGTACCATCTTGGTCCAATTTGCTAAAAGATAAGGTACTATATGTTGAAATCAAAGCACTCCTTCTGGTAGAAATTTTGTATACAGGATATAAAAAAAAAATAAAAAAAAGGTGGGCAAGTGGGTGTCGCTCTGCTGTACAGTAGGTTACAAGTGGGTCACTGTATAATGGATGGTATTAAATTTGAATTCAATGATATAATATCATTGTATAAGAAAAACGATTCTGAGCGGTGACGGTATGTCAGTCTATGTATAAGACATATTATATACATATCTATGGTATTAAACAAAAAATTGACCTATAATAGGTACCTATAATAAATTCCAAACTAATCATATCACAATATCCATTAGATACTTATAACGCGTTATACATCAACAAAAACCGTGATACTATCATAGATATAATATAATAGTACACTTTAGAAGTTTCAAGTACCCACGAATAATATTATTCAATCACAACAAAATAACTAAAATCGTAATTCTTGGTTTAAATATCAAATTTTGTCTAAATTTGAAATTAAAATGTCTGTAAAAAATAAGTGTGTTTATATATTTTTTAGATTTTTTGGTTACAGTATGAATTATTTAAGAGAATCTTTGTTTTAAATTTTCAACTCTTAGTTATAAAAACTGAACATTTTATAATTTTTTAATTCCAACGATTGATAATTTTCGAGATTTTGATATATTTTGTCAAAATTCGATGTTTAAATGCTTATAAAAAAAAATTGTGCCTATGTATTTTTAATATTTTTCAACTGTTATTGTAACAATATATCAGGAGCCTTGTATTCAATTTTTACACTTTTTGGCCCAACAGATAAAACTTTATTGATATTTATAGAAAAAAAAACTAAAAAAATTGAAAGCTGTAAATGTCCATAAACAGCTCAAAAAGAGTCAAAATATTTTCAAAATTCTATGGTGTATAGGAAATGCTAATATATACATTCACTGAAATTTTCATGTGTCTACAGTTATTCGTTTTTGAATTACAACAAAATAAGGAAATCGCTACATGAGAAATCGAGTGAACATCCAATGTTGTAAAAATTTGAATTTCAAACGCTCATAAAAATTTAATTTGACATTCCGGTAGACATTTTTTTATTGATAAAGGTAGACAAACTTATGAGTAATCTTGTATTACATTTTCAAATCTTAGGTTTAAAAAGAAAAATTTTTACGAATTCTTAACTCAAAATAATTCGCTAATTTTGGTGATTTTTCCATATTTTTACAATTTTTGAACTTTAAATGCTTATAAAAAAAAATTGTGACTAAGGATTTTTAATATTTTTCATCTGCCTTTGAAACAATATATTAGGAGCCTTCTATTAAATTTTCAAGCTTTCGCAACCAACAAATAAAATTTTATTGATATTTTTAGAAAAAAAACTAAAAAAAAATGGAAAATGAAAATGTCCCTAAACAGTTCAAAATAAATCAAAATATTTTGAAAATGTTATCATGTATAGAAAATGCAAATATAAACAACCAGTGAAAATTCCATGTATATACGTTCATTTGTTTTAGAGTTACACCAAAAACCAAAATCAATTTTTTGGAAAACCAATTTTGCGTAAAAATTCCCGTTTTTCCTTAATTTTTATGTTGTTTTTTCCCGGCGCTTGTGAAAACTACTGGGAAATGTTTACTTTTGACCCCCCAAAGTACCAACTAGATTCACTTTCCTATCAGAAAAGGTACTATTGAAGAAAATCTAAGCACTTTTACTGTCCCAAAACGTGATGACAGACACAAAAAAAAATATAAAAATATAAAAACACACATCATTGTAAAACCAATACATTCATCGCTCCGCTCAGAATCTAAAAAAAAAAAAAACACCATTGTAAAACCACTAGCTTCCTTGCTCCGCTCAGAATCTAATAATAATATAATAATATTAATTCAACTTACATGCTATTATAATAAATAATAACAATATAAAATATCCAGCCTGACAAACCGTCTCCGCTCAGAATCGTTTTTCTTGTACAATGATATTATATCATTGAATTCAATTTTAATACAATCCATTATACAACGACCCACTTGTAACCTACTGTACAGCAGAGCGACATCCACTTACCCTCTTTTTATAAATGTCTTCTGTAAAAATTACTTTATATGTAGTCGTAGTGCGACTTTAAATACTGGATGACGAATCATTTTGTCTTTTGGAAAAGATACTTCGCCGAAAACGTTTGTGATGGTTGAATCGATTTTTTATTATTTTGTATTTTTTTTTTTTTGTAGGTACAATCTTCGGAGTCACCGTCTTATTTGTCCACTCGGTATCGCGGGAGAAGTGCGGGGTGGAGGAGGATGATAAAACGGACGTTCTACATTAAATATGCCCGGGGATGAGACGAGAGGCCTGCAGCAATAAGTAGAACGGGCCGAAGGTCCGGTCGCGGTCTACTTGGCCGCCCTCGACGGATTCCTATCGCAGCGGAACGGCCGCTCGCGAGGTCTGTTGGTACCGGGCCAGGTGTCGCGGTCCAGCTCGTCTCCCCCCCCCCATACCTTAGCATCCTTAAATTAAAACAACCTGTCGTCTGCTACTCTGCTCTTATCATACGTCGTCGGGTGATGCGAAAAAAAACAAATATATTATGATACTATTTAACGACACGCGACCGTTTTTCAATGACGAAAACAATATTGTTGGACTCGACGTTAAACGCGACACTGCAGCACCGTGTATGATGTTCGATGATAATATAATATTATGGTTATAATGGAAGGGGCCAAGGCCTTCGTGTCATACTGCAACCGCTATTTTACATATAATATTGTATAGATGCAACTGCAATTGCACGATTATTATTTCTAGAAAAACATTACTCTCTCCCCCTCATCCCCCATCACCCGTCTATATAATATTCTAAATATTACTATGGTCACAGACATTCGGGCACCTAAAAAATCATAAAATATTATAAGAATCAAAATTTGAACTATTCAGTCAAAACAAATTTTATTATACATATTTCTTAAATATTACAGTATACTGCATATCATTGGTGCCCAGGTCACCAATCCATGTTTGGAGCCTTTTTCAACATACAATTTGATATAATTTCTATTTGGGTATCCTAAGATTAGAATTTACATACATTCATTTTGAACCTCTATCTTAACCGCTCACTGTGATCTCGAGAGTTCCTTTATGTTATCATGCACTATGCACTATTGCAGGCAATACGAGCACGTGCATTTACCTCATCGTTTTAGATTACCTATACATTACCTATCAACGAACAATGAATATCATTCAAAACATTCAGACTACAAATTTTTTTTTGAACTGTACAAATAATTTTTATATTTTTTTCGAATAGGTAGGTAGATACACTATTAGGTGTCCATTACTTTTTCACTAAACGTTTAGTTTCTCTCTGTAAGCACTGAGCATACACAAGACCTATATTATCTTCTTCCACTGTTATTCTGGTCCATGTTGATATGCATCTTAATGTGTTAAATGAAAAACATTACATTTTACATCTTCCAGGAGGGTGACATGTCAGTATGTCAACCCCTTGTAGGACATCAAAATAGTGCTGCATCATAGTATGTGCAGTGTACTTACCGAGGCTGAGAAAAATCCAGACCAATTCATTTCTAATTAAAATCACTCTATGACATTGAACAAAATTGTCAGTGTAACTAGATAGTTTAATAAAACTGACAGAATATATTTTTTATACACTAGGTTTTTTTTAAAATGTGTATATTATGTTTTTATTTCTTTAAAAATCTTAGTATGAGTACTGTTACGAAAAGTAATTTGTTTATTGACTATTGTGTATTTTTTTTTTATACCTTTTTCATCAACATTTTAGCTATGTCCAAAATATCAATTGTTAGCTGTTACTTCATGTGAAATACCGAAATTCAAACTAGCTATATTAGTCACTGAAGGGACAATTATAAATAAATAATCAGTTCAGGTTAGAAGTTGCCAAAAATTATAACTTGTAAGTTATTTCCAACTTTTCTATTCGACTGGTAACTAGTAAGTGACCGACTTTTGTGGTTTAGGTAATAAGTGTGACACTGTAGTACTGTACATGATTTAACAGTTTTCTTCAAATGTATACACATTTTAATTCCATACAAAAACGGCTCATAATTCAATGTGTTATATTTTTGTACAAATGAAAAATGTATGTATCATAATACGATTCACAAAAACCAAACAAATAAACAATTTTTGTTTCAAAAATATTATACAATATTTTATATTTTTATATATAAATATTTACAACAAAAAAAATCTTAATTTATTTTCATTTAATCAAATGCAACAAACATCTCAGGTCTTTGATTCTATATTTGCTACTAAAAAAGAAAATTAATATATTTATACATAATAATATAGTATGTACTACAAAATAACTATTTATCTTTAGGGTTTTAATAATTTTTAATTTTTTCTTTTATTTTAGAGATCAATAAGTAATAATTTTAAACCTCTACAAAACAACATACAAGCAATGAAAATCGTTTCCAAAAAGAAAAAAAACAAATTCTTAAAAATTTTACCCGTGAGTTTACAACAAGTGAGCTTTATGTACATAAACTCTAAAATAAAATATTATATAAATGTATTTTCTTTAAACCCTGAATATGAGACCATATCATATAATAATACTACTACAAAATACAACAAGAAAAAAAAATTAATAATTATTAATGTAATTAATACAAAATTGAACTATCCACGAATAGCAAGTCAATTACACAGTCGTGTTACAAATAAAATTAACATATTCCTCTTTCCTGACATGATTGACATATAAAATTTTGAAAAATAAAAATGTATATAACTGTTATATTATATTACATAGGCCTTATTGAAATGATTCTAATATGCAATTTTGAAAAAATATTTAATAATATTAAAAAAAAAAAGATGTAAAGGATAATGATTTATTACGAGGAATGTTAGCTTATAATTAAAAATGTATCGAAGACAACAGTTATTTATACTTTTATATATTATTATATAAAATGAACATCAAAAACAACAAGTCTCGTTAAAGTAGATAAAAAAAAATTTTACATATTTTTTTTTTAATTACCCAACACAAGTCAAACCAAATTTAACTTAACCTGTGTTTGTACACAACAAATTTGGGGCATCACATTTTCAATATATAATTGTTATAAATAATTATAATATAATACATAAATATGTACGGATTTGGCCGTACGTGATTGAAAGACATTACAGCATGTACATTGCAATTTGGGCAATTTGTGTAAATGTATTTTAGTTTTTTTTTTTTAACAATTTAATAACCTAATTAGTAATAAACTTATGAGGTATTTGATTAAGTTAATACACTTAAAAAAAAATATATATATATATTTATTTATTTATTATGTATGTATAATAATAATAAAATAATAATAATAATAATAATAATAATAAATTTATTTAAATAGACATATGTACATGATTCAACAAATTATAACAACATATTTTTTTAATTACTATTTATTCTTATTAACTTTTAATTTTCTATACTGAGGAAGACACTTTTGTTTTTATCAATCACCTATTTGCTTATACATAATAAAAAATGTAAACCTTAAAATATATTCGGCTATATATAACTGTATAAAAATATAATCCAAAGTCTCAGACGTGTTTTTCTCGCATAAACTTTTACTAGTCAACTGCGTTTAATAATGTCAGTCAATTTTTTTTTAAATTAATTATAAAAAAAAATCCATAATATACTACTGGTAACGTAACATTCTTCGGATGCAAGCATCATATTCGTTGCGCTGTATATATTTCGTTGTGCGACAGTCTTAAGGGATGTGCCATTGGCGCAGTCGGAGACTGTTAATAACTGACATATTTAGTACTACTAAATCTTGTTATTATTATTATTATTATTAATTTGGATATAATAAAATACCCTGTGTGGATTGCACCCCGAACATACCATTAGGAAATATGTATGGAAATTGTTCGTGGTTAGCGTACAAAATAAAACATTCGACTTGGTAACATATTAAGAAAAAATATATATATATATAATAAAGACTTTTTTCTTGAGTAAAACTTGTATACGCTGATTTAATAAAGGCGCACGGTGGGGAGGGAGGAATTTGGCAGCTGCCCTATGAAGCTTGTTCAAGTTTAAGAGCTGCTTTCGTCATTCCAGAAGATACTGGTGGGGTCATGGAAGTAGACATGTTGAGCTGAAGTTGCATTGATGAACTAGTCGACGCTGTCGACAAGTCTTGAGGTCCTTCCTGCCACGAGCTGGGTGGACACGACATGCTCAAGTCGGTTGGTTTATAGTCTTCATCAGATACATCTCCTGTTGATTCGAGTTTGGGAGTAGTTGTAGTTGGAGTTTGAGGCGTGGATGCCATTTGCTGACGCAATAGAGATATATTTTTTATGCATTTTAATTCGCTGGGGTTACGAAGAAACCTACACAGATAAAAATGATGTTGATTAACAATGTCACATGGAAGCAAATCCAAAAATAAAAAATATTAACTTACTGGTAGCAGTGTCTTTCGCCCTGCACCTTCCTGAGGATGTTTACCCTGTAATAGTAACGCAAGGCTCTGGACATTTTGTCATAGTTCATGGACAAGTGGTTCTTCTGTATGCCCCACAGTTTGGCCAGACCCGGGGGGTCGACAATCTTGAACACTCCCATTTCTTGGTTTTTCCACGCTATGAAGCCGGTGAAACGCTGTTGGCCATCGTTCAGCAGTTGCTGTAGGAAATCCCACAAGAGTCGACCATCTGTAAACAAAGAGGCACGTGTTAATCAATCGAAACGAACTTGTTTGGTAAACAACAGTAACATACTTGTATTTGGTTCGATTGAGTTTGAATCACCGCCAGACGGGAAGAATATATTTCCATTCGACTGTTTGGGCGTAGAAGGAGAGTATGGCGGTGGTGACGTTGACGAAGAAGGGGTGGTAGGCGTGGGCGGCGGTAAGTTCAACGTGCCACTGCTAGCAGACGATTCTTCTGGGTCGGAATCGGATTGATTGCTGCCGCCAGAGCTCGTGCCGCCATTGTTCGAGTATCCTAAACGGAAAACACACAATCATGAATATTATTGTTCCAAATTCGGTAAGCAGGTTAACCTAAGGTGCGTGTGTACAGGTCGCATCTGGCAGAAATTACATGATATGTACTAGTTTAAATGTAATTTCAGTGAAATTTTGTTAATATCAAATCGTCAACGTGTAGACGATATTGTGATGACACATTTATTATACTGAATTGAAAGTGTAGTAGGTACTATATTATACAATGTCATATTATAATTTACTATTTACGACTTACCAATTGTCGGAGTCGTCGGAAATATAGACACGCTGGGCGTGAGGTGGTGGCCGACTGTGGTTGTGGTGGAGCCGACCGGCGGCTGCTGATGGTGGTAGTCCAGGTGCCGAGGGCTGTCTGACTGGCTGTCTATGGACGGGGCCGGGCTGAGGACGGCCGGCGAAGAAGGTGCCGGCAGACACCACGTGGGGCTGAAAGGGAAGTGCGAGGCGACCGGGCTGCCGGGCAGGTGTCCGGCACTTCCGGTGCCCATCATGTCACCGCCGCGCCGCAACAGTTGCAGCACGTTGTAGAGCAGGTCGCCGGCGCCCGGACACCGTTCGCCCAGGTCTTGTTTGGTCAATAGGCACAGCGCTTTGCCGTTCATCTGGAACAGTTCGGTTTCGAATCGCGGCAAGTCGAATTCCACTTCAGCCCACTGTATGAACGCGGTCACGTCCTCTTTGGTCCAGATTCTCGGGTCGGTAACTGCGCAAACGAGAGAAACAATCAAATACTGGTGTTATAAAATAGTATCCCACCCGCTCAGGACGATTGTCTAGCGGATCCACAACATTTCATTAATTCAGTTTAAAAAAAATGAAATGTTTTGGAGACGGAGTTTTTAGGATATTGTACATAGCATAATATTATATTTACACTCACTAAGGTTGGCTGGCAAGTGGTGTTTGAAGTCGAGTGGCGACGGGAACGGAGTGGGTGGCAACAGGGTTGGCGAAGGCGGGAAGTTGAAGGCACCACCGTGGTGCGGGTGGTGATGGTGGTAACGCCAGAACAGGTCAGCGGCGGCCGCTGCACCGCTGTTGAACACGAAAGCCGCGGCGGCCGCGTTGTTGGTCATACCCGGGCCGCCGGTGGTGCCGCCGTTGGTCGCACCACCCCCGACTGCAGCACCGCCGCTTAGGCCACTGCCTAGGCCACCGCTAACACCGACTCCACCGCCGTGCCGCGTTATCGTTGACACCTGACCCGGAGTCAGGGGCATCAATTTCATGATGCCTTTAGAGGATCGATCTGAAACAAAAATAATATGACGAATTTATTACACCTGTCAATAGTAAAATAAATATTAATAATAATAATATGGGTTATGTTATATAGAATATATAGTAGGTATATATACTATTATAGTGGTTTCGGATAATTACTGACTTAAACTGGACGATCAAAAAATGATCACCCAGAGAAGACGTACTAAAATATACATATAAAGAAAAACAAAGCGGATATTCGGTCACCCTAGATCGACAACAATCCATCGGTGATTGTTGCCAAAATACGTTGAGTTTGTACCTATTTCCATAACGGTCCCGGCTGCTGCTGATTGCCGTGTTGGCTCGAGTCTATTGTGCACATCCGTATGTTTCGGAAGGTATGATTTTTATATAATAAGCGTATACAGGGCCTACTGTAGGTGCTATGCTGTCATGTTAACCTGTTGTCTATCTCTTTCTCTCTCTATATACTCTCTATCTCTCTTATATTATACAAGATCAGTTCGGTCGTCTTCTGTACCGTTGTCTGTGGGGTTTTTTTCACGATCCGCCAGCCTATACGAATTCGATAAACCGCACAAATTACACACACACTATAAGGTACTATTATACAATATAGGTACCATGCAGCTATTAAATCCTATTGTCGGTCGAACATGGTGTATAGAAAAATAAGCGCATCGGTAAACGTAATCGACACACAACACGACGACGGTAGACGTTGACAACGATTGTCCTACCAATTTTATAGGTCTCGAGACCGAAACAAGATACAATATAAAAATATAAAAAAAAACGGAGAATACGTTCGAAATAATAACTACATTATACTCTCCCACGCGGCTATTGCGCAACACGCGACGGGGCGCACCACAGCAGGTATTTATTATATCCTGTTGCCGAAAAAAGAAGCCACCGTTTCGCAACAGATTTTTGTTCGCTTTCCACGTAAGGTACAGATTTCGATCGTAAAAATCTAAAACCCACCAGCAGCAGGTATAGTGCAGGTAGTAATATTTAACGTATTTTTGAGAGAGAGAGAGAATAAGATTACCGCAGGGACAACTAAACCCAGTTTAAGACGCGGAAAAATGTATTGTGCGATTGTGTAAATAGCATGAGGTTGTGCGGAAGCAAGATTGTAAGTACTCACGTACGTGTGCGCGAAACCGATTAATTACTACTGAT
Organism: Macrosiphum euphorbiae; assembly: GCA_949089665.1. Lineage (NCBI taxonomy): Eukaryota > Metazoa > Arthropoda > Insecta > Hemiptera > Aphididae > Macrosiphum > Macrosiphum euphorbiae. Next base: position 141,628,119 of record CARXXK010000001.1, on the reverse strand, counting down.
AATAAATAATAGTAACTAATGGCGGAAATGAACGTCGATGTTGATTTGTACTATATTACGGTAAATAAAATTCCTAGTAAACCACACACTACAACTAGTTAGTTCACAGGCGTTTTGACTTTTGTTGGTGCAGTTGTGTCGACGACGAATTTATTGAAAACGGAACGTGAATAAGTGATAAGCGAACAGTTGTTGCTACGGATGATGATAACCCCCGATAGTCGATAACCCGCAGTCGAAACCGAAATCGGTTTTTATATACACGACGCTCCTTCGTGTCGTATACGAATAACAAATTATTTTCTACCGCATTCGCTCATACAGAGCGCGACCGGAAAGTATGTACACGTTACAATCATATTGTAAGTAAATAGAAAATACGCCTCCAAAGTAGATTTAACGCCCTTCGTACATAATACATGTTTAAGTGCTGGGTGGACCACCGTTTTTCCGTTTTCCTATAGGTACCACGAATTCACGGGAAAACACATGTTGCTCACTCTGTATATCATGACGATCGCGTTATTCGAAGTCCCGTCCTTTCGTTGCATACAATTTTTTGTTCGATTCGACGTATCTATTTCTTTGTCTTTCGTCTAGCGCTCCGGTTTGTGTACCCTCCCCTGCTCCACCTCACACAACTCGCTGACAGACTGCGAGCAACACTCTGTATAATTCCGCGTGGGATTTTGCGTATACGTCGTTCCCGGAACACACTGTATGACAGAGTGCGGTGGCGAGAAATGCCGTGACAAAGAATGCGTCACATTAATTTACAATGTATAATATTATTATGAAATTTGTAATAACTAATAACGTTATAATTGTATTGGATTGTGTACGGGTATTATTATACGTGCATAATATTATATTGTTTTACGCACAATATGTGTGTGGTGGGAAGGGTGAGGGGGTGATGGAAGTCGTGTTCTACAGTAAATAATAATATTTTTTAATTGTTATTTATTTCATGTGTCGTCGATTCCGAAATGTACGCCGTAGCCGCCGGGTCGTATTCTATCAGGAAACCGCGTTTTGACACGGAAAAAAAAACGTTCTGGTTTCCTTGAACAACAATAATAATAATAATAATAATAATATTAAAATACCGCAGTGTTAATGGATATCGTCGTCTCCCAACGACGACAACCGATTTTCTATATTTTATCATTACTGACCGACGAACGACGTTTCGAACGCTCGCCGAAAAATATGTTCATTGCATACAATTAATTTTATCAGCAGTCCAATTATCATTATTATTATTATTAAAATGTCGTCGCCGTCATCGTCTTCGTATCGCCAAACTCGTTTAGCACTAACGAGACAACGACGACGACGACGGCTCATTATAATTTTTTTTTCTACTTTTTGTCGTTTCCCGACCGAACCGGTCATATTATTATTATAATATTACTGTCGTATCATGTGCGCGGCTCAACCTTAACGTGTGTGTGTGTGTACATTACAATAATACTTATGACTGTTTATTAGTTGTAGTCGCCGTATACGACGAACATGGCTAGTCGTTGGTAAATAATATACCATACTCCTCTCGGGGGATAACAATTTAGTTTTGTTATTGTGTATACAGCGTAGCGTGGCCAAAACAGCCGCCGAACGCGTCGATCTCAAAGTACGTCGGACGACAATAATAATATACTCGGCAGTGTTGTACAATGAACACTATATTCGAGGGGCACGGACTTGTCTATTATACTGTAGGCAGTAATTGTTGTATAATACCTATGCGATGTTTATAGGGTTTAGGATATTTCAACATTATCGCGTTTCGAGTGCCACAGACTATAAAGAAACACACCTGTCGTCGTCATTCCCGGCGTAGTAATCGCCAAGAATACAACGCTGTACGATTATTACGAGGTGCAACAAAATACATGCGTGAAATCATGTTGTTTTCGTCGTACATCGCCTGGATATCACACAACAATAATTAACTATTATTATTATTATTATTATTATTATTAAAATTCGATAGTTTGCGTTCGTTCCGTTATCGACAGGGCACACACGGCCGAGTAGCTAAAGGTCGCGAACACAATAATAATTGAGACGATAACGAAATAATATTATGTTACTTAACTATAATATTATTATTACAAATGCTTTATTATACTCGTTACTCGTTATACGGTCTCGGAAGAGAGAGAGAGAGAGAGAGAGAGAGAGAGAGAGTGAGAGAGAGATAGAGACGAGCTGTTTCCAACAATAATAATAACCCGAACGTCCCGAACAGTAAATCGCTGTACTTAAAACTTTACAAGTTATAACGAATCGATAATAAATCAAACGGTTGAAGAGCTAAACCGTCCGACGATCTTAATATGTAGCAGCTCGTGGAAAAACGTGGACGAGCTCTACGCGAACTTTAAGCGGCCGTTGCCCATTTTATTCGACTCGCACACACGGTATGCGCTTCGAGCCCGAACCAGGATCCGGGTACACCCGGTAGGAAGGTCAAACGAATTGATTACCATACTATACACGTTTGTGCATTATAATGTACATGTGTGTTATTATGCGTACTATGCATATGGAAATGTGCGGTGTCGTGTGTGTGTGTGTGTGTGCTCGCGAGAAACGGGCGCAGCCGGAAACGCTATTTCTTACGCGACGGCGCGGTAATTACATTCTTCCGACCTTTTCCTCCCATATTTCGTTATACACCGTATTAATAATGTATTACGCTTATCGAATTTTATCTACACCGTATTATGTTATTTTAAACATAATTACATTATATTATTATTATTACACGTTTCGTTTTCAGATAGCGTCGTCAACAAACATAATAATAATAATAATAATAATACTACCATGTCCGAGAAGAAACGCGAGTACCATTGATTATATCATTATTGTTCGATACTCGCAGTTTACATTTTACAAAATAAATACTATGATAATATTACGCCATCGCCGCGGTCGTAAAACAGCAGCCGGCTGCTTTTCGTTAGCGCGAGAGGTCGGTGGAATTCGTGAGTTTTCGGAAATTTGAGCGGCTTTTTGTTTACAAGCAAGCGGACGATGACCGCGTCCGCTGAGGACGTGCAAGTTTGTTAAACAAACAGTAGTGGCGGGCGGCGGTACGCTTCTGATTAAACAACAAAGTTTTCGTTACGACGTGCCCAGTAAAGAATTAATATTAATAATAATATTGTAATGACGACGGTAAAAATATTTAAAAAAACGAAGTGCTTGTACAGTTGTACAACGTTAAACGATATAATTGTACAATAATATATCCAATCGCGTAACCGACAGCGCATCGTCTCGCCAAGATACAAATCAAGCCCGTCGGTTTTGACTAAAATATCCCCCCTGCATTATCGAAAAAAAAATATATTTAAGTACCGGAGATATATTACTATTATTATCATTCTAGGCGGACGAACTCGACCGATCTCTTGTTGTTATACCATCGAATCACACACACACGAGCTATGAAAAAAAAAACTACAATAGTGAAAAGAAAAAGAAAACGGACCGTTTATTGGTTTTCTACGGCAGTGATATTGGGCGATGACTGGTGAACGGTGGCGAGCGACGACGACTACAACTGCCTGTAATGACGTTTTATATGACGTCCAGACCGATTATGCGGAAAAAAAATTATCCAAAAATATGACAAAAATAATAAATATATAAATTAAACGCGAACGAGTTAATAAACGCGACATTTTTGCATTCAACCACCCGACTGTCGTTGTCATCACCGTCGTTTTCCGGGTAAAGACAATTTTTTAAGGGGAAAAAACCGACGCGTGACGTAATTTCAACGAACACGACCAGCGCCGCCGGTTTGCACGCGTACTCGACGTGTGTCGGTTTTTTTATTTTTTCAAGCAGTCTCCGGTGGGGATACACGCACGCACGCACACACGGTGTGGGCGTGTACGTCTCGCAAGGTGATCGTCTACGCGAAAATCGTCAAAACGGAAATGCGATAATGCAATATATCAGCACTACAGAAGTAGAAGTATGTAGTAAATATTGTAGTAATAGTAGTAATAACCAACAATAATAATATTATGTTCACCGTAAAAAAACAAAAATCAGAAGCCTTTTCGTACTTACAGACATTATCAAACCGAAAAACAAGTCTAATACACGGTTATCTACTAACAGTGGTCTAAAACGTATACCGTTCAAAATGATCATAGAACAATAAAATATATGATATTATATGTTCAATGCTGGGGACGGCTTTTACCAGACATTTTGATAGGATTTGTAAGATTCGTTGGATTTTCGGGGCCAGGCTCTTCGTTACCAGTGACGACCGCGACATCAATAACACGACAACTTAATAAATAACAATAAGACAATTAACGACAAGACATAATATTATTATCACAAAATATATTTTTCTTCTTCTTTGAGTTTCGACTAAAAGTTATTACTATCGTAATTTACCAACCGTCTGCAGAAGGTAGGTGTAAAACCACATTGTACAGCGTTTCCGTTCCGGTACTTCCGGTATTTACAATATTATGTATACACCACGTCATTATTATGCATGTTATTAGTATTTTTTTTCATTTCGTTCCCCTTATAGACGACCGGAGGTCGTCCTGTACGATGCGCATCCTGTGCCGCTACCGATAAGATTTCCGGAGTGAATTTTCTACGACAGCGCGAAAATTGCCCTCGAACTTAAACCAAGACAAGGTGGCAGGTAAAACGAGGGGACGCGCAAACGAAGTAACGGGATTTCCGGTGTTTGTCAAAAATAAGAACCTACGAAAAAAAACCTTGAACCGCCGCCATGAAGAGGAAATGGAACAGAAAATAATAATAATAAATAGAATAGATAAATAGTGCATAATTTTTCGTCACCTAAATTCAAAACGAGTTTTCGTGAGCCGGCGAAATATATTAATATTTTTTTCATATACGACTATACGAGTCATCGATGATAAATGATGAAATTATTTCTATAGTAGGTATACGACGTATACTATACGTACAACAAATATACAATAATTAACATTTTTCGTGCTTATAACTCACACTTCTCTGAACGTCAACTAATTAATAATATGATTAATCTTCCGCATATGAGTTAGTGCATAACGCGTATAACTTCTTCCTACTATAGAAAGAGTAGTTTTTTTACAGCAAATACCGAATTCACGTAAAACCCTTGTGGGAAACAGACAGTCAGATGTTCATTAAGTAAAAGTGCGTAAGTATAAACTATAATAATATATCTTGGGGAGATATCGTTTACGCTCTTCCGGCTCAGTGGGGTAAAGTCTCAAACAAAAAAAATCGAACGGTTAAAAATAGATACATGTAAACCCTTCAGGACATTAACCGCGGTACTATCGGCCGGTAATAATAGAACCACAACCATACCTACTCAAACTACGTCTCCCATGGTTACGCTATAGATCTACTACGTACCAGACGATAAAGCTTCCTTGAATGCATCGAAAGCTGTTATTGCTAAACTATTTTAACGATATTTGTTTATGAGAGGCTTGAAACATAAATAATGTTATGCGCCGATTCGAAGTTGAGGATGAATGTTTTTTTTATAAGGTACTTGGAAATGATTTCATCATTGTCTATTAATTTTAATATAGAACCGTTGCGCACTGAGGATATATTGGAAGTTGGAACGATTAACAGTGATTTGGCCTCAATAAATCGTTTAAAGTTCACCGAATTAAAAGAAGAAAAAATAAACGTCATGGTTAGATAAAAAGTACAATTAAAACATACGGATGACAAGAAACGGACCAGAGATTGCACGAAACATAAAGAAAATCGAACGTCTTATCTCTAATAAATTAACATAATATTTTATGATTGCTTAAAAATAACGAGTAATTCCTAGAATTATAAATAATATCGTAAATATGGTAATTATTATTAAACGACGACGCGGCGGCGGGCTGAGGAGGAAGACGACGATGTACGTACCGATAAAAACCGTATTAAATTTTATAATATTATAATATCGCACGTTAATCGGATGGCTGTCGAACTCTAGTCGTTCGATATTATTATAAACGTATACTAAACAATCGTTTTCGTATGATATTTTAATAATAAAAGACCCCGCGAGTTAACAACAACGCGATTTGATTGTACGTCGTATCGTCGTCGTTAGTAGGTTAACCGACATAGGTTAACCTCCGTAAAACGCGGAAGAATGTAGGTACACGATAAACATTGTATTATAATATTATCGTGGAGAGAAATCGTTTTATAAAAATAAAATTTGAAAAGAACGCGTTGATTCATCATATTTTATTTTGGGCAAGCCGTCGGAAAAACTATCGTCGTCAGCGGTGGACGAAAGTTCGAAACGATGGTCGTAAGCAGCCCTATAAGATAACACTCGACGACTCGGACTAATGTTATATTGTTATTACAATTTATAATAAAATTATATTTAATTGGTTGTCTTTTACTCTTTTTTAGGGACGATAATATTTTTCCTCCAATAATGTTCGGACACGCGATTGTTGCACGCTGTAAAATTATCCATTCGTTTCTCCGTCAAACGTAAATAATAATAATATGTCCGTCGGTCGTTCAAAATTTATGGTACGGAAATCGCGGTTTGTATACGTAATAATGCGTTTGCCATGATAATGTTTTACAGCGTTGTCACTTGTCGCTTGTACCCGATAATAATAAATTATTATTGTTGAGCGTACGTGTCCATGTACGAGATTAATATTTATGTTATTAATAGGATTTTTAGCAGCGCGCCCGTTTTTTAGGCGGAATAATGAAATAGTATCGTCGCCGTAGTCTCATATTATTATTATTATTATTTTTTGTTTTTCATAATAGACACGGCGGCGGCGGCGACGACGACGACGACCAACACCACACAACGAAGACGACGACGGTTTTAGACACGCACGGATCGTAAAAATAGAACGGTAAAACAACGGCGGCGTACCACTAAAACTTCTTGGCGTGCACTTCCCGTCGTTACCCACAAAAAAAAATTAAAAAAATTCGTACGTACAATATATCAAACATAATAAACCGTGTTATGTATCGCCGTCGCCGCGGTAGAAACACACTTCCGGTCGTACGGGAAACGCGTGCGCGGACCGTCTCGCCGGTATTTCAACAATATTATACACATTTATACCGTCTTTTTGACCGCACAAAACCGCCGCGGTGGTTGTCTTTGTCGTGTGCGTGTGTGTGTGTGTGTGTATGCCCTCGTTTGGTGTAATATTATAATATTCTTCCGCTTGTAGAACACGACCGTCGTCGCATAGACCCTATATAATAAATTATATTACGAGCGCGCAGAATATTATTCATTATTTCTATTTTCTAATAAAAAAACTGCGATGGTCTTAATGTATAAATTGTCGTCGAATATCTTTAATAATAATATAATATTATATAGTATTCTAAAACAGCAGTCGGCACTGCGACTGCCATCAACTATCAAGCACACTTCGGTATTCCTTATCAGTTATCGGTGCAGCAGGATATCGATCGAATACGGGTGGAAAATTTTTGATTTTCGTTTTGTTTGGTGCTCACGAAGTAACTCACACACGCGATATTTTAATATGCACACAGAAGGAAAACCGAGACGCGGCGGCGGTTAACCTTGAACGGAGGCGGCAAACGCGGTTCTTTGTCCCGGGACTACATACACATACACACACACACAAACGTAATAGGAACTTCCGCTCTGCGGCGCGCGCAGCAACAGGTCATGTTACCCCGCCGCCATATGTCGAGAGAGGAGACCCAAACGGGTTTCACTTGGCGCTTCCATGTCGTTGCTTTGCGTGCACGACAAAAATCTGCGGTGCTGCTTTGGCTGGTTGGCGGCGGTGCAAGAAATAGAGTAAAATAAGGAAATACTAGAGGCCCTCCACGATATTTTGTTCTTGGAAAAGGCCAAAACCAAATAGTAATAATTTAGACTATATTCCGTGGCAAGTTTTGTTGTTATGTCACTGAGTACATAATATTGTGTGCTCTAGCCTAGGATCGGATCACCGGAAGCGACAATATTAACATTTAACTAATTATAATTTATTTAATTAAATATGTATAAGGTAAAATAAATAAATGCATAATTCGCCGTCGTCGATTGTGAAATGGAAAAAATGACCTTATTAACCGCGAGCGCGCATCCGATATCCTGCGAACGTTATGTCACAATACCATTATAAAAATAAGAAAAAAATTGCACGTACCCAGGACTAAAAAGTCGGTCACCTGCAAGCGCGGTGAATGACGGGCCGGACGAGGTGGTGGTTAAGTGTTGTTGGAAAAACGACGACCCGGTCACGACCGACGTTCGGAAACGAATAAAAATCTAACACCGAATAACGGCCTACGAGGGGGGACGGAAATATTAAAAGAAAAATATGTGTCATCTCGTGGAGATTTCTCTCCCCTACGCGGCGGGGGCGTCCCTTTTGTGCACTGCGACGAGAAAGAGAGAGATGAGAGAGCAGGTGTTCCACGTCGTCGGGTGTCGTAGGGGTGCGGTGATTGCGGCGGCGGCGGTGATAAAGAGAAAAGAGAAGTGAAGAAAAAATAAATAAGGAATCCCTTGTCCTCTCCCTTCACACATGCACCACCGACACAACACCGGAGAGGAACACACAAACACACACATACACACACTGACGGGGCGCCCCAGACACCGAACCGTGGGAACGGGGCCGTTTCCTTTTTTTCTTCGTCCCTCCGCCACCGCACCGCACCACGACGCGCGGCCATCAATTCCACCCGCCATCTCCGAACCCCCTCGCGCACCGCCGCTGCGAACCCGTACTGCTGTAGACCCATCGTTACATTCCACCGGCTGCGACGGCAGCTTCCCAAAAACACGCGCGCGCACACACAAACACAAAGTGTGCGTCTTCTTTGTCGTCTCTCCCACTTCCTATACGAAGCGAGGAGTCTGTAACAATCCGACGGACGAATATTTTTTCTCCTTCGAGCGAGCGACGACACACACACACTCGGCAACAATACAAAAATAATAATGTAAATATGTAATACATTATTAATAATATCACTATCACCGTCCGTCGTTGGAGCGCATAACTCGAAAGAGGGTATAATATCGTCGTTATAATCATATTATTATGATCGGGAGTTGTCGTGATCGTCGAGAGTATAATATTATTTGCGGTGCTAATGATGCGTGTGTGTTGCTATGTGAAACGGAAAATATACAAACAAACCAAAAAACCCCCGAGAATGAGAATTCGCGAAAACAACAAACACGGGAAGTGTTGTTGTACGTCTTGCACTCGGCGACGGAATGCGAAAACAAAATCCTTGACCCTCCCCCCCCGAAACACGCGGACGGGTAGGCAAGAAAAAACCCAAACGACAACGCGCGCCGACGGGAAATACGCGTAAAATATCGTTGAGTTTAATAGTTTATTATTATTATGTATTTATTTTTTTTTTCACGTAACGACCATATACCGACTTAGGCGGCCAGTATGCGCGTTTGTGTGAGTTGTGTCTGCGTCGTGGAAGTCCGTCCGGAATCCGGTCGAGTGTACAAGTGTGTGCGTGTGTGTGTTGTCAAGGTCAACCGTAGGACAATAGCGTTCGACGAGAAAGGGAGGCGGTGGCGGAAAAGAACGCATCTTGCCGTCGTCGTCGTCTCCGGGAGCCCTCTCTCGCCGGCCGCCTAGTCCGTGTCCCGCACACACTCCTTCCTCCTGTGCGCGCTACACCGCCGACGCAACCGAATACACCACACGCCGCGCGTCCTAACCACTCTTCCTCTACAGCAACTACAGCCGCCGAAGCTGCTCCTGGCAAACACACACACACACACACACACACACCTACGACTGCGTATGTTATTATTATTATATACGACACAATCGTTATGATCGCGGAACAGGAAATACGAGCGGCGGCGGCGACGCCACAGACTGGCCTGCTGCTGCTCGTGTGACGTGCGTGACCAATAACCAGTGCGGCCAACCCTTTCGACGCGCGCGACGTTATGCGTGTGTGCGTGCGCGCGGTTATTCAGTTTTGTTTTTTCGCCGCACGCCGCGGCTGAACGGAAAAACTCGGAAAAACAAAACAAATCGTCGTAAACCGTACCACGGTTACCACTACGCACCGTTTCCCGGCCGACGATATTAGTATTATTATTATCATCATTATCGCATATTCGCATACCTATTATACGATCGCCTGTTACAGACGGAACCCTCCTTTTCGCGCGCCGACGGGGTGACACCTGTTAGGGACTACGCCGCCGGTGTGTAAAGTGCACCCCATCACACACCGGCGGGCACCCTTCCATAGTCTGTGCCCTACATTATAGTCGTTTCGACGGTTCGTATTACCGCCTACTTGTTTTGCGTAATAGCGAGTTTGGCACGGACGGTGGGCGAAGACGCAGACGATACAAAAAAAAAAAAAAAAATTAGAGCAAAAAAAAACATGTTATCTGCCCGACCCGTGTTACGAGCACGGGGTTATTATGTAAAGGCTTCGTGCGCGCCACTGCGGCCACTGTACTTAACAACGTGTATTACGTACCCAACTAACGATGATAACAATATTATTATTATGTATCGGTACGTATATTACGTTACGAGGGCAGAGAGGTATTATACTGAACGTAAGCGTTATGCAACGATATTTTATTTTCCGCAGACGACAGTCGACGCTACCGGTTTAATTATTTCTTTTTTCAACACGCTACGACGATGATATCGAAGTCAAAAAATAAATAAATAAAAACCCCTAGGCGAACAGCGCTGTATTAAATATCTAAAAGTCTGTACCTTTTGGTTTTTACGTTGGCAGTGCTCGATAAACTCTGCAGTAGGAAATCCGTTGTCTGTGTCAAGACGACGACGATGGCGTTGGAGTGTTTGTGTTCGTACGGCGATGCATCTACGCGCATAAAATCGTACACGGCGCGCGCACACACAGAGGTAACGACGGCGACGAACTGGTTTTTCTTATTTTTCTATCACCGCACGATGCGCACAAAAATCCACGAACGCGGAAAACGCGATTTTCCCGGGGCGAGAAAAACAAATTATAATACGCACCGCAGCGCGTGAACACAGTCGAACGAGGGTTTTTTTAAAAATAAATTATTTGGCGGAAGCGAACGGAACGAGAAAAGTATTGACAATATTACGTGTAACAAAACTCTCGGGTCGTAATATTTTAAGCCAACAGATTGAAAAATAATTTAATAATAATATGTCGTTATTATCACGTCGTCGTGCGCGGAACGAAAGAACGACACTACATGCTCTACCGGCAACCTGACGGCAACAAAATCGGACGCGGCCGCGGCTGATAATTGTATGGGCGTCGTGCAGAACGCGTGATACGACAGAGCGTGGCGGTGGCGGCGGCGGCGACGGATCGCTCTCAGTGTTGCCCCTTCCACGACATAATAATCGTACCGCGGTGCGCGCGCACTCCGTACTTACGCTGCGTGCAACTAGTAGTAATAGTAGTAGTAGTAGTAGTAGTAGAATATTATTATATATAGTAATAATAATGATAATAGTAGTAGTAATAGTAATAATAATAGTAGTAGTAGTAGTAGTATTAGTAGTAGTAATAGTAGTAGTAGTAGTAGTAGTAGTAGTAGTAGTAGTAGTAGTAGTAGTATCGTATTTGTCCATACGCCACTGATGTTTGTGTGTGTGTCGTGTGTGTGGGTGTAAGTAATCTGTGAAACGTCTCTTATGTATTATTTTTAAATAATAATAATACATTTTCTTTTCTTTTCGCCTATTCTTTTGCGGTAAACAGTTTATGGTCATCGTGAATCGCTAATAATAGTAATCGGTCTCGTTGTTGAAAACAGTTTAAAAACGATGACGATGATCATTATTATTTTCAACAAACCATTTGTAATAATATATATCAGCCACAATTCCGACTTTTAAGCATAATATATTATTATGTATGTTCTACAATATTATAATTTATAAGTGTTGATCGTAACGAACCTTAAAACGAAATCTCATATTATTCGTAGTCTGTTGTACTTACTTACTCAATAATTAGTCCTATTACATAATCCAAGTTTAAAAATGCCAACAGACAATCCGTATTGTCTACCCAACGAATACAAATTAAATTATTCAAATCCAATGACGTGAGAGAGTATTATTTCGGTGTTTTCACCTATATGCTGTTTTTCGACAATCATAATATTATTATATTTTATTATATATAATATTATATAGTTGAGATACTTGTAAAAACTTTTAGCGTTTTTACACTTCCGGTCAGGTCGACAAAATATTTTGACGATAACGCACAGACTATAGGCACAATAAAATTGTAACTTTGACTCAGACAGCGTGTACCTATACTTAATTATAGCCCTTGTAGCGTATACACTCTTCACAGCTCGAAATAATACATAGGTCAGTAGGTGTAGTTTTTTTCGCGTCGATCGTCTAAACCGGTGAAGGTATATAATATTATAGAGCCATAGAGGTGATGTAACATCGTAATCACGGAAAAGAGCCCTGCCGGCCATTAAAATAATGTACCTACATATGCGATCGACTGCGGGCGACTACGGGCGCGTCGCCTAATATTATTAACAAATTATAATATAAATTAATAAGTGCTGAAGGTATACTAGGTACCTACGGTAGAGTAAACGGTAAAAATACAGTGTAAAATAGAATTATGCGCAAATGTCGTTGATACCCAGTGATGATATTACACTATTATTATTTTGTAGAATATCATTTCACATGGTTTAATGGTAATATTCGTCACAAACGGAAACTCGTTGGTTATAAGTCGTCGTCGTCGCAGTCGTCGCAACTAGTACCACGATGGCCTAGTTTTGGCGAACGGAAAATATTATTATTTTCCGAGAAGTGAGCCGAACACAACACTATCATTGCAATGCCGGCCACTCGTTTTATATATTATGTTACATTACACTCACTATACTTGCATGCACATAATAATGTTATGTGATGTATATTATTATTATTAATGGTGTGCAGCACTGTGCAGGGAATGTTTCGCGAGAACGCTTATGTACGCATAAAAACGGAACAATACAGATTGAGATTAAATTGTCGGTTTCGCGGAATTAGAACGTGTACATTACGCGCGTACCTAAGTAGCTATGTATATATATATATAGGTTTTATATGCATACAAACGTACCACTTACATATTATTATATCTTTATTATTTTACGATATTGTGTGCGGCGTACACAGTCCGAATAACAATAATTACAGCCGGAGACAATATATTAATATCGATAAAATATGATATTATAATAATAATAATATTATAACTGCGACAGTTTTTCGTACAATAATCGCGCACGAATGCCTCTCGATGATCGATTTACATAATGATATTATGCGCTTAACGTAGAGCTAGAGCACACGAATGCTTGCAGGTAACTCGTTTACATTATAGTCGCGAACATTATAAAACACACACAGTAATAATATTATATTATAATTTTTAAACAACAACAATACCACGTTATAACTTATAACAATAATAATATAATGGAAATAGGTAATTATATATTTATATGTGTATTGCCGGAACGTGTTAGTTAATAATTATATGATTTAGTATGCCATTATAAGACATGAGTATAAGTACCTATAAGTGGACGTCTTAAGTTCTGTCAGTATCCACTATCCTTGGTCATCAGCACTTGACTTGGAAAAGAAACAGTATACTATAGTAGAGGTACAACTCTGATGACACAAATACAAAATTATTCAAGTTCCTATCCATAGTTAAAATATTGAATAAAACCGTAGGAGGCTTCCATGAATGAAAATCTTTTTCACCTAAATTAGGTGAAGTCTTCTTGTCTTTTAGGACAGCATATATAGGTAGTAGGTACTTCATCTGCAGTATATCTTCGCTTAAGAATCCACGATGACACATAATTGGCCGAGTTAAATGTTGAGTCATATTAATGTCTACATGATTATCACGTATCGATGTATCAGGGGTATTATCATAACTTCCGTCTTCCACACATTTTGTAAGCAGTCTTTTTTAAAAAAATAAAGAAGGTAGTAATTTTGTAAAAAGCACCTAAATAAAGTACCGTCCCATGTATACTAACTATTTTTAAAAAAAAGTGGAAGTACACTAATTCATCTGAAAATGAAGTTGGGGTACTGGCGTAATGCGTCCACCCCAAGTCAAGTACTGATAAAGTGAATATTATGATGTTATTAACATATTCTGTAAATACTGTAAACTCTGTCGCCACGTCATTATCATATCATTATATAGTAGGCAGGCGAGTATAGCTGGAGGTATACATATAGATACAATTTTTGAAACGATATTATCGTTAGGTATTGTTTATCACATAATTTTTTATTTCAGTGGTATTATAAAAATATAAAATATATGTTAATTACGTGTAGGAATGCGCATTATTATTATAGGTATTATCTACTACGCAGATGCCGGAAACTGAGAGGAAACAATATATTTGACGAGAAAACGTCATTAGTTGGCATACGGGCAACGGGCGTATACAACGTCATATACTTTATAGTGTACCTAACCGATGTGTGGAATTCATGGATGAAATATCACTTAGAAAATACCAATAGCGATACTTAGGACATGTAGGTACTAGGTATACGTGTTAGTGATTATAAAAAACATAGTGAAAACTACCATATTATATTGTGTACCGAGATAAGTATACTGTACATGTATGAACTATGAATAATGCAGTACAAATGACACGAATACATCATACTTGTGGGTACAGAAAAAAGGGTGGAGGGTTCAAACACCAATCATCCCGTGCATATTGCATAGGTGTATGAGATTAAATATCGTATTTATAAAATGTATAGCAAATACAGAAACTGTATATAGGTGTGTGTGTGTAGTTCGACAACTGATTTCCGGTTTTATACGCCTATATTTATTATTATTATTGTTATTAATTATTAATTTATTATATTATCATTATTGTCTGTTGTCTACAATCTGTCGACCATCGGACTGTCTACAGAGATCTTCGCAATAATAATAATGGTAATAATATAATATTGTTAGCCACTTTATTGGTTTATTGGCGCGCGGGCAAAATTAGCAACTATAATATACTGGCAGTGCTTCGTGTCTATATAGGTGAACGTATAGATTGTGTTATTTTCGTGCTGCTGTGGTGCGAGTTGCACGTGCAAAAAAAATAATTTATTATAATATTATAACAAACCCGATGTACGGTAATGATATTACCACCGCCGTACATGGACGACCACGCTTGGTACAGCACACAATAACTTACCTGCCTATAATACAACGAAATCGTTACGACGATAAAACCGATCGAATGTCGCGACGAATATAAAAGGAAGTAGAAAATATATATATGTATAAAAAAAATATAGTAATTTCTTTCCTCATCCGCATCAAAACGCGACAAGAGTCCTTGGACCGGCATATAGTTTTCTGTCACGGTTTAACGATTCTCTCCGTTTGAAAACAATTTCCTGGGCACCACCGCAACCGCCTGTCGTTACCACTACCGCTGTCCCGGCAGTAAAATAATATAATGTATAAGTCTATCACTATACATAATATATATATATATATATATTACATCAAATATCTATATAGGTACTCGGAGCAGACGCATACACTATTATTATACAACTATTACAACTATCACTATCATTGCTGTACTTGTACCACCACTACTACTACTATACTAATCTACTATTACTATTTACTACTGTTACCATAATATTATACTAGTCAATGCTACTGCACTTGTACTACTATATATACTATAATAATATATAAATATACCATACACCCGTATAATATTATAATATGCTTTATATTCTGATTTTGATCCAGCGCTTCGTAAGGGGAAACCACGTAGGCATTACTTCTTCTCGTGCAGCATCATCGTTTGTTTAAATAACAATACACGGCATATTATAGTCACCCTCGGCGAGGGATTACTAAGCGTATTTACCCCCCCCCCCCCCCCCCCCTCAAGGTTCATCTACAATTATTTCGACCACGATTATAATATTATAACCTACGAGTATACGTGCAGCATAACCGCGGTAGCTGTCCGTTTTTGTCTTTAACGTGTTATTTTTAATAGGCTCGCACTTGCACATCTCGGTCCGGAAGTACCGTCGGTTTTTTCGGACGCACGTCAGCATACATTATTATTTCTATACACGAGATTGAAAATATACACCTACAGCGGAATATCTGCTGGCGCGGAGCGTGAAGATATTCTCCCCCCCCAACCACCACAACAGCCACTCGACGTTCCAACACGCCCGCGGGAGACTTACGACCTCGCGCATCCGTCGTCCGTAAATAACTCGGTCCATCCGGGAAGCCCTACCCGGTCGTGTACTATACCACATAATATAATATTATGTATATATTTAATAATAATAATAATATAATATTGTTATATGCGCGCGCATTCTTCACACTCGACGTGATCGTTATTCGCACGCTGGTCTCGTCGCGTTAACGTCATCCGCCGCCGTCAACGGTTCCGCACTTCGCGGGTTTCCTATATATTTATATTTTATATACTTACATTATACGCGTGTCATGTCGACTCCCTCCCCCTCCCCCCCCCGAACCGGAGCCGGGTGACTTTTTCTCTCTGGGGCGTGCACTGTAGTTGTAGTGATATCCACTTTCCTGGAGTGCCAATCGTAATCCCCCCCCCGACGAGGTATTTTATGACAGACGTTTAAAATCATCGGATTTACTCAATCTCAGATACACCTGTAGTAGGTTATTCATAGTAGATATATACCGATTGAGAGCTGATGTCACCGCACATGGCAATATTATTATATAGAGTTCCAATTCGAAAAATGAATGTGTTTACAATACGATCAGAGTTTCAACATTACAATCGTTGTGTAATACATTACTAGGATTAGTAGGTTGGTATAATATATCCCTATAAATAATAAACAATATTCTATGTATATGTATATGTATATACGAATTGCAAATAATATGATGGATGGATCCGCTATAATATGTGCTTTACGAGTTATACGGCGATTGCTAAAAGTATGAAGACCGAGGGACCTGAATTAGAATGTATTTTATATATATTATACATGCATTTTATTATACATATTATAATATGATCATAAGCACTTCCGTTCCGATCAAAAGCTTACAACTTACTGTTTACCTATAAGTTAAAATTAAAAACCAAGACTTGTATGGGAGCGGCCATATACATTTCCACAGCTTCCCTCCCAAACTATAATACCTATATACACCTGAACTATATTTCGAGTATTTTGACGCTTCCACATCTCGTTATCGACCGTTCATATTATTATGACGTGTAGGTATTTACTACTTCGTATTTAGTTTATTGTTTATTATTTATAGTATAGCCAGGATATAATATTAATAAAATACCGATCTAGCATTTTCGGAAGCATCCGACCTTTTACCAACAGATGATAAAGGATTATTATCTACGTTTTTACCGCGGTACATAGTTCGACGTCATTATACGTATTACATAAAAAATGTGATACCACAAACGGATACCGGACATACCGCTTTATCGGCGGGGAATACGCCCGATAAGATTTATTCCTATGACGTCACTCTATAAACTAACGTGGCACAATGTACCGCATAATTGATGATATGTATTTATTATGCTACCATAATTATATATAATAATAATATTATTACCTTACTGCAGTATACACTACTAAGTACCAACTACGAAGTACGAGTCTTATACCGACATACGGTGTTTACGTTGTATATTATAAAAAATTCTGCCAATTTTATGCTGTTTTAATCGCGATGTGTTGACGTGTCCGTCGCCCTGTTGTCGAAAAGCGAAGCTATAATAATGTAATTGACTATTCAACTATTGTTAAAATGCATTCGGTTTATACTTAGTAGACAGTAGTTAGTAGAAGGCAAACTCATTAACGTTTAACCTTGGGCGAAATCCGTTTGCATAACACTCCCGCCATGCCATATTATAATATGTATTATATAGTAAATAAGGAACTCAAATATTTTCACAAAGTCGGACGTTTTCCGGACGGCAACTCAATATTTTACTTAACTTTGTACCGCTTCAATACTATTACTAATTACTATATATTATCTAAAGTATAATTCATATCCTCATGCATGTATGTAGTGTATATTGCATAAGAACCACAGGTATTTTATGTGTGACATATTATTATGTTATACCGAATCGCTACTACAGTCCGACATCATTGAACTTTTTTACGATTTTTTTGGCTGTTACTCCAAATATACCCCACAGAGGGTCTTCGCCTATTCAACACGGTTATTGCTTTTTGATCAGAGGAGGGAAAGGCACACATTGTATTTTGTTTTTCACATTTTCTGGCGAGAATTTTTTTTTGAATAATTTCATTAGATTTTTTCACAGAGTTGTTGCAAATACATCCCCTCCTACAGATGTCATAGCATCAATCCATTTCCATTTTTGGACAGAGGAAGGAGGGGAGGACACACGTGTATTTCAAGGTACCAGTTTTTGGGCGAAGCATTTTAAATATTTAAAATTTTTTTTTTCACAAGCAAAGTTATTCAGCTATAATATAGTACGCAATTTATAATAAAAAGGAATACATCACAAAAGACAAAACTGAGTGTTAAACTGAAATATCACATTCACTATACGGTGTAGGTATAGTTATAGTGGTATACCAAAATATATCATAAGTGTTTAGTTTTTTAAAAATATTTTTAGTTTTTAAATAAATAATTATAAGGCGAAATCTTAAGTTGTAAAATATATTGATAAGACAAAATATGAATATTGAACCTTTATTTGAATGTTAATCATGTCCCTATTATATTTTAATTACTATAATGTTATATTAAGTATATTATCGTATATATTCTAATATTGTAAATTTATTTTTAATTTTTGGTACAAGTTTACAAAGTATATATCAAGAAAGAACATTTTTTAATAGATAAATGATACATTTAGCCATGTTGAATATTTTTATATTGTAATTTTCGATATCATACTATATTATATTATATTAGAACGCAGTTGTTATGGATATTTATCACATAAATTCTACTAAAAATATCCTCTATCGATGGTGCAGTTGTGCTGATATTACATAAACATAAATATATATGTATATTCATGAAATATATGGATATTAGATCAGTGGCTTGTATCATAAAAAAAAACATTGTTGTTGCTCAAATAATTTTAGATGACCTACCTCATAATATTGTTACACCAACTTAGAAAATGTCCCATTTTTCTTCTATCAATACCCACCAACCCACCAACCCACCAACCCATATTTTAGATGTTGCCTCAGGCAACACAGTATATTATGTTACACGCCACTGTATTAAATACATGTGCAATTCACCAATTCATCATAAATATTTAATCGAAATAAAAATAATAAATTCATTATTATAAGCCATATTATCTATCTATTGTGTATCGATACTTCCGGGCCGAATACTGAAAAATGCACATATATTCATTGTATATTCGTATATAATATTATACACAAAAAAATTGTAATTACGCAGTACAATATTATGCATCGGGTAGAGACGTATAGGTATACGTTTTTATTATTATTAGCCACAGCTGAACGATAATGTTGTTACGCCGAGAAGGATTATAATAATATTATGCTGTCTGTAAGGATATTTTTTGTCTTTGTTTGAGAATAAAATTCGCAAATTCGGGTTACCAACGCCCAGCGGCGGAGGGTGCAGAAATCGACAGTGAAGACGAACTGGATATAGTTTTAGTATTTTTTGTTTCGTTCGTTTCCAAAACCGGTTGCCTGGAAGACCTAATGCTCGATCATACTGTTTGGAGCTGCTGGTG
Organism: Macrosiphum euphorbiae; assembly: GCA_949089665.1. Lineage (NCBI taxonomy): Eukaryota > Metazoa > Arthropoda > Insecta > Hemiptera > Aphididae > Macrosiphum > Macrosiphum euphorbiae. Next base: position 141,608,201 of record CARXXK010000001.1, on the reverse strand, counting down.
ATGGTGGTGGTGTCGTTTCCTCTTTGTCCGCCTGATGACGAAGGCGTCGATACCCGGCGGTGGCATAATAATAATAATAATACTAATATATCCACTCGTGAAAATATATAATAATGTATTGACAACAATGATAACAATAAACGAAATGGCAAGTTCGAATAACGCTTTATCATAATGTCGTACGACGTACCTATACCTATACTACAGCTGTTGTGGTATGCGTTAGAAATAATTATGTCCTAACTGACGAAGGCGGCGACAGGCGATTTTAAATTCAAATCGTCAAGCCCGCGCTCGGACATTCCGACGGTGTAAATGGAAATTTTTTTGTTTAAAACAAAAATACATTTTTTTTCTCTCTGTGTGCTCGGAATTTGAATAATTTATGACGGACCTTCCCATTCTCTACCGTCTCAACGTCCGCAACGAATACACAAATGGCGCGTCGTGTACCTATATATATTATATTTTATATCGGTTTCCGTTCCGATATCGTCTGCTGCAATGGGTATGACTATGCTTACACCTGTAGCACCCAAGTTTAATAATATCACGTACGACCACAATCAGACGATATAATAATATAATATAATATTATATACCATATAGTATGAGACTTATTGGGGGACGCTCGATTCCCGTACAACGAAACACTCGACAATCGTGATTCATGATAATATATAATATTGTAATTTATATAAGAGTAACCTATTCATAATTCGTATTATATTATATTATATGTGTACAACTAATAGTATTGTACCGCACAACGATGCTAATCATACAATATGAAAAATGATTATGCCGTTTGTCGAAAAGCGTTGCCCATATCATATTTAATTAAAAATAATTAAACCATAGTTTTGGCACAGACATGTAAATACAATTTTAATGATGATATCATTGATAGCATTTTTAATTACAATTTGTTCCCTAATATTGTTTTTTTAAATGCGTTTAACAAACACATTAGCGCAGAAACTACATAAATATGTTTTTATTATCATTTATCTAGCTCATTAGTGATTAATATACTTATTTAATCTGATTAGAAAATCGTATATGTGTATATGTATGCCCATTATGTGTGAAATATGTTTTTTTAATTATTGTATTAGCGGTATGTATTAAGTACAACTATTGAGAAGAATAATCAAGACTTTTATTTCGTATACATATTATATAGAGTTAAACATTATTTCATAACAAAAATTCAGAAACACATTATGGTTTCTGTTTTTTTAAAAATGTTTGAAATAGCACTTTGTATACTGACTATACACGCTGCGAGATACCTAACTAAACTATTTCATTGAACATTGTGGAGTACGACTTTCACTAGTCGAGAATTTTTGACCGAAAACAGTAAAACCATTCTTACGTCACTTAAAATGAACAAAAAATATTAATTTTTTATCATATAAGTAGATAGTACAATTTTTTACAACGAGATTAATGAGATTACATTTTAAACGTAGAACAGCGATAATAATTATAATTTTAATTAATATAACAATTAATAAGTTACCATTAAAATCTGTAAAAGCCCAATTTAAAGCATGAAGTGAAGAACGCTATAGCTTTAGATTCCAAAAATATTTATTTAAACTGTTTAATAAAACCTGTATACTGAATAACGCGTAATATAAATCATTGATGATTATTCGAGCATTTGGCAGTATTCTAGATACTTCATAATATTACCTATCTAATATTATAATGTTGGACATTTATTTTTGAGTATTTTCAATTGCACAGTCTGTTTGACACTATATTATTAATTATTATAAATAGATACGTAGAACAAAATTAATTACGTCTGCGTAAAATCGATGATACATTAGCTTTTTATATATCAACTCCATAAAATAAAGAATGAGCATGTTCAATATATTGCCACGGATCGTTGGTTTTTGAATTTTCAAACAGAACGGAATTATTGCATTCGACGCAATAATCATTATTATTTTCGAAGATCGAGGAAACGAGACGAAATCCACAATGTGTGTGTGTGTGTGGTGTGTGTAAGTGATAAATATAGTATAATATAATATGATATATATAATATATTTATCTCGTTAAAACCAAACACAAAACACACAAATACACACATATATATATATAATATGTATATTGTATATTATAATATATTATATTATGTACCTATATATTATGTTATTGATGTGTGCACAGCATAATATGCTTATTTTTATAATATATATATTATAACGATTCAAAACTGTCGTGCGAGTTTTTATTTCGAGAACTAAACGAGGATGGTTTTTTACGGGTTGAACGACCTTGTTATATATTATTGCACTGTACACAGTTTATATTTTGGAATGCCGTAGACATTTTTATAAACGCGGTCCTGCGAATATCACGAATGACGTATAAACGAACGAACGACCGGATGACTCACGTGGGTTTTGGAAGAAAAAAAGGCGTATAGGTACATGTTACATTATATGCACATATATTATAATTTACTAGGAACTAATATATATATATATATGACGCACGTATTCATATGCCAATATTATTATATATTTTAATATATGGGATGACTGGTGTGAGTAAAAACAAAAACTGCGACGAGTTTATGTCGCAGGTGTTGTATATACTTGCGGTGAATGACGGATTAGCTATGTTATATAATAATATACGCATAATATTATCATATAAATATATGTGTGAGCGGTGAGCTTAAAAGTTGAAAATGCGGAAATCGGTTGGCAAATCGTAATTACAACGATCGGCTCATTATGTGTCTGCCGCCAAACAAATATCAACACGTAGGTATAACATAATATGTCGATATGCAATTATATTATTTCCTGTACGAAATTTTAAGACAAATAATCTATAGTGTAATAAAAGTATAAAAATATATGAATGAATAATTTTTAAATCAATATATTGTATTGCATAGATACTAATGGTATGCATATTATGATGTGTATATAGACGTGAAATATTTAAAAATAATATACCCAAAAAACAAACACGAAAAAAATTCCTTTAGCCTGAGAACGATTAACATTTTTCAAAAATTTAAGCACATACAATTAAATTGCCTATACGAAGTTATTTGATGCAAATTTTAATACACAATTTGGATAATAGCAAATGTTTAATTTTTTTAAAAAATGATTGAATATAAATACAAACCGATATTATCTTTCGACTGCCTAAGCTAACCGGTAAATTTGAGGTATTTTCAAACTGCTGTTAAGTTGATTCCCGAGGCTTACTTTATGTATTAGTTGATTTCCAGATTATTAAGAGGTTTGTAGGAGTTGATTTCCTTGTTGTATACCGCAGTATTATAATATATGATAAATGCATATGAGTATATGACAATATGTTTAACGAACACTTCAGCCAATAAGTGTTACCCAATGGACACCACGAGGAAGTCGGCTGAAAATTCTTTCAACAATTTTCTTCTTTTTAGTTTTTTCATATTTTGAAAATTATCATGGAACATCATACAACTTTTTTATTTCAAGTATTTTCGGTATTCATCGTCATAGTCTGAAAAAAGTAAGTCATAGCAAAAAAATGTAGGGAATTTCATTTTAGTTAGCACTAAGTAAAAATTTGATCCTCATATGAGCCTTTAACCTTTCTAAACGAAAATGCTCGAAAAATTAGTCAACTAAAAAATAAGCCTATAGGTAATCAATAATCATACATAATTCCAATATTATGCTTACCTAACACTTAATTTGGCGTCCACAACCGTTACTCCAAAATTAACCCAAAAAACCATTTAACAAACTCAATCTTACCTCATCTCAAGAAAAAAAAAAAATTAACACTGTTCCGCAGCTTTTCTGAAATTCTGAATGTTGTATATCTGTGTTTGATTGGGTGTGGAATACCCTAATGCCAGTCTCCTTTTTAAAATAAGTAAAATCTTACCTCCTGCAGCTTATTCCTACTTTTTAAATCCTGCCTTATCGATTACCATTTCGCTCTTCTGTTAAATATTGTTTTAGAGAGTAGAAACCCAATTCTTCTATCCTTATACTTTTGTGACTGAATACTCCGATAATAAAGCGATTCTCTCAGTTTATGAAAGTCTAATCACTGCACGGCAAATTATTTTTAATCTCGTCTTTCTCATTTTGAAACCAGGTGTCAAAACTGGAAAGTAAAGATTAACGAAAGCAAATCCATGCCAAGTACATCACTTTTTCTCTCGAACACGACATTTGTATTATCTTCACGAGCTATATTTAACAAACAACATATTAATTACAACCTCACTATTACTATAGGTATAAAATAATTCAGTGTCAATTTCGATAAAAAAAAAATTATCCGGATTCACCATATCCACAATATCGAACTAAACTAAATTCTTGTATTCTTAACTCAAAATTAACACTTTCACTCCCACTAAAAAAAAAAAAAATATATATATAATTAAGTAACTCAAAATAAAATGCTTCGATTAGTTACAAAGGGAACCCTTCTACATTTTAATTTAATTACTACACGCAAATCTAAAATTAACACGTGGTGGAGTTTATATTATGACAATGATTTATATCGTTTATATATTGATATGTATAAAATAATACAATTTTCGTATATAATATAAAAAAAAAACCGTTATTATTATCAGCTGTTTCCCTACAGGTAATGACACTTTCACGTAATCGGTTTGGAAGAATAATATTACGAAACACTATAATTTCGATTTACCCGTAATTGTGACCATATATATTTACACAATATTTGTGACGTATACCTCATTTACTAGTACGTAATCCACACCGCCCAAATGTTTGATATCGTGCTATACAGTTCGGTCGATGTATTTCAATGTGGGTTAATGATACGTTCAGAGTGCTCGTCTATTAGACGATATTTTAGGAATTGCAGTCGTAGTTGTATATATACGTATAACAGTATAGGTATATACTCGTAGGTACACTACGTCATTTCCTTCGGATTTTGTTTTAATTACCGCGAGGGATGGGCGGGATGTAGGTACCTATGCATATAAATACATGATTATAATATTTGTTGTAAGGTTATATGTGGTTTACGATTTGATTAACATACACGTGGAAATTAAAAGATGCAAATTTTAAATTCCCTGTACACCTGTATTATAATTTTGTTACATGCATACGGCAAGTCTCATAATCCGTGCAACGCTTCGTACTCAGATATCGCGTCAACTCTACACATATTATATGGTCAGCCGATCCATTTCTGCAAATATTTCAACTGGAATTATTATTCTAGAGTTCCCGTAGTGGCCATTTCCGTTCTCCTATAACCTGCACGATCTGTCGATTGCACACGTTTTATCATAATATTATCAAACAACAGGCAATTGCGTATAGTAATATCACTAATGTAAGAGTATACTTACTATCAAATTTAGTAAGTAGGTACCTGGTACATAATAATATTATGCCATGTTACTGTGCTGCAGATGATAAACTAAATAAAATTATAATCGTGTTAATTTTAAAGCGTTATCAATTTTTAAGTTTTTTTCATCGGTATCAAAATATAGTTGTATTCAATATGTGATTTATCTATACAGGGTGTATCTTATGTCATTGTACGCGGAGTTTTTTGACGATTACGGAACGATGATATGGAATTTCGTTAAAACGAAAAAAGACGTGTTTCTTTATTTTTAACAAGCAATTTTTTTATAACAATTTCAAAATTTTTAAACACGCAGGTGTACCAATAGCAAAATCAACTTTCTTTTTTCAAATGGTAACCACTATATTTTTTAATGGATTCTGGTAAAGCTTTTTTTTCTGAACATTTTGGTAGTCGAATCGTCAATTTTGGTTCGCTAGTTTATTAACTATGGCCCTCCAAAGATTAGTAAAATATGCATTAATACTTTTAATTAAAATAATGGGTATAGGTTAAATTTACAAGCGCTAAACAATTTTTTCTTATAACTACCATTTGATACACTACAATTGTTGAATCGGTAATCTAATGACACCCTCAAAAAAAAAAAAAAAAAAAATAACAAACATAATTGTTTGTAAACATACTTCATTATTTTTATTTTAACATACGATCATAAAAATCAATATTATTATTTTAATTAATTATTATAATCGTAATTAATTACTTTACATTTTTTTCATCACAGTTACTTTTCTTACAATATCATAAATTTGAATTCTTAATTAGGTAGGTAGCTAAGGTAATAATGGTAAATTGGTAAATGGTATTCGATTGTTGACATTAATATGTGCAACGAAAAAAGTGCAATGTTTGTGGTGCTCTTTTCGTAGTGGTATAAAGTATAAACGTGATATTTTAACCATAGATTCCCTAAAATGGTATCGCATCCAAAGTATGAACTTAGGAGTTGTAATTCAGCCCTTTCCATCCTTTTTAGTTTTGGATATTAAAATAATAATATTGATTTTTATGATCGTATGTTAAAATAAAAATAATGAAGTATGTTTACAAACAATTATGTTTGTTATTTTTTTTTTTTTTTGAGGGTGTCATTAGATTACCGATTCAACAATTGTAGTGTATCAAATGGTAGTTATAAGAAAAAATTGTTTAGCGCTTGTAAATTTAACCTATACCCATTATTTTAATTAAAAGTATTAATGCATATTTTACTAATCTTTGGAGGGCCATAGTTAATAAACTAGCGAACCAAAATTGACGATTCGACTACCAAAATGTTCAGAAAAAAAAGCTTTACCAGAATCCATTAAAAAATATAGTGGTTACCATTTGAAAAAAGAAAGTTGATTTTGCTATTGGTACACCTGCGTGTTTAAAAATTTTGAAATTGTTATAAAAAAATTGCTTGTTAAAAATAAAGAAACACGTCTTTTTTCGTTTTAACGAAATTCCATATCATCGTTCCGTAATCGTCAAAAAACCCCGCGTACAATGACATAAGATACACCCTGTATATACATTATAGAGTTCTAGATAGTAATTTATTAAACAATTTAAAAACGCTGAATAAGTAAGTACGTGTTCCAATTCTCGATTACCTAGTAGGTATAAATGTATAACTTCATAAAATTTGAATTAAATTATACCTGCCTACAATCTACATCTATTATGAAAGAATTTATTAGATTGGACTACTGCAGATGCAGAATATCAATAAAATTATTAAATCGTTGAGGGTTAAGTTGTGGCCTACGACATTTGACATTGTCAATAGTCTGCAGTTGTTATAATGGCTGTGGGTTACGCACATGATTTACTTTTTGTCACTGTTGTATTTTTAATAGAAACTTCTCCTTCAGAAATGACATTGAATATAAAAATTAATAATAATAATTCATAATAATTTTTAGTATCAACCAAATAATATATATTTTTAAATTTACTTAAATTTGTACATTAGTTACTTGGTTGTAACTTATATAATTATCACAATGTGGAAACGGGATAGACGAATTGCACTTAATTACCTAAAAATAAATGGTCGAATTGCACTTGGGTTCAAAAAAGGTAATGATCGAACTGCACTCGGGTAAAAATCAGGTAGTAGTCGAACTGCACTCGTTCAAAGAAAGGAGTTAAAATTTTAGGCCACTATGGACCTTCACTATTATTATTATATAATACTATTTGAAGATTTAAAAAAATAATAAAAAAAATTATATATAATGTAATATTATAACTACAAAAATTATTAAAATTAGCTAAAAGAAAAAAGTTATAATAATGACAATAATGATATTTGACGATTTAATTTAATATGTTATAATTATGCAGTATATATAATATTATATTAACATAATGGACAATGGTATGTCGTATGTACTATGTATAAAACAATCATTTTTAACTACGCCAATAATTAAAATCATTGTCAGTTCAAATGCATGATATTCTTGTTGAAGTGCCTTTTTTGAGCCCAAGTGCAGTTCACCCATTACCTGTTTTTTACCCGAGTGCAGTTCAACCATTACCATAATTAAACCCAAGTGCAGTTCAACTAAAATAAGTGCGATTCGACCATATCCTGTGGAAATACTTAATGAAAAAAACCTACTTTTTAACTAATTTTCACCAAATTACAGTATATATGCTTATAATTCATAACACTTTATTTTAAAAACGCTACATTTCTTTCTTTCTTTAGTTATCTTAATAATGTTTAATTATGATAAAATTATCAAGTTTTAAAAAAGATATAAAAGATTTTTTAAAACAGAATTATCAAACTTTAAAAAGCATGTATGATGTATTGGAAATATCAAATAATCACTAAAAGATTAAGTGCTATAAATAATTTTTATTTCAATAATTGTGGTTGTTTAAAAATATAAATATATGTAAATTTTCAACTATCTAATAAAATAGCATAATAAATTATAAAGTATATTAATGATTATGTAAATAAATTTTGATTCTGACCGTATAGCGATAATAGGTAGTTATATAATAGGCTTAACAATGTTGTGTTCTTATTTTTTTTTCATTCATTATTCTCATTACTCATTACGTTTTAGAGCAGTAAAATGTTATCAACCTTCAACTTTGAGGAGGATTCTGATTTCTGGTATCCGATTTTGTTCTATTTGGTACGATGTGGGTAAATCTAAAAATATATAATTCCTACCTCTCAGTTCCCAGTTTCCAGTAGTTTTCAAAATAATAGGGGGAAAATGTTTAATAATCGGAATTCGCTTTGTTGTATAGTAGGTATGAAGTGTACCTCGTCATTGAGTAGGTTACTGTAATGAATGTGTTAAATTTGAGTTTAATGATAAATAAATAGGTATAGGAAAAACGATTATGGATAAGCGGAGACGGTCTATGATCCTATATTTCTAAGGATATTGTATTATGTATGAGTATTTATATTGCTATTAGTAATATATTGCGTTAGGTTGAACTAATTTTTGACAAAAACAAATGGCATAATAATATATTACATAATAATAATTATAATATCATTTCATACAATAGCCAATACCGTAGAACGATGTGAATAAAGTTCATGGTATAAATAGCTTAAAATTAATCTAAATATTAACTCAATTCATTGCATTGTGTAGGTATAGTGTATGTCTGTATAGGTACTAAAAAGTAAAAATAGTATACGCAATTGTGATGAGTTTCAATTCCCTTACGAATAATATTTTTTGAATTACAACAAAATAATTAAAATCCAATTTCATGAAAATTTGAAATTTAAACGCTGAATTTGCGAATTGAATAGTGTCTACGTGCACGTCATTTTTATGATATAATTACTTGATATTATTGAACTATTAGATTATATTAAGTACATTACATTATATCATCCGTCTTATTGCATATTATATTATATTAGATATAAATATAATATATTATGTTTTTATATTCAAATAAAAAACTGTCTAGGTGTCGTAGTTTTGCGATGTATGCAGCTGTTATTTTTTATCTTAACATATTTGCACAAAAATGTTGCGTGTCGTCCGTACGGTATATAATATTGTGCACAGAGGTACCCTATCTGAGACGAGAGGAACAGCCGATTGTGTTATGTACATATTATATAGTTGTTAATAGAGGATAAAACATGATGTAAGTTGTTTGACTCTTGATCTCTCGACGCACCATGAAAACAAGTTGATTATTACTGCTCTACTAGGTTGAAAATAAATAAATTAAACGTTTATAATTATTATTGTCGTTCATCATTCGTCTTGACTCCAACGACACTCGACGATATATTTAGGTCACTGGGAACGATATCTGTGTTTCGAAATTGTTCACACCTACACTGTGACATACGCAGCTATGCTATATATATTATTAAACAGGCGTATAATGTCACACTTGACACTTTTGCATATCCGCCGTCATCGGCGTGTAGGGGCGATGGCGATAGAATATGTATCCCTGCCGTGTATTATATTATAGCTACTACTGCTGCAGGATATCATAATATGAATATTATTATATTTCCGAGTAATTTTTAGCTGAATTTTTGAACGCGTGGGCGGTGGTGAACACTCCGCACCGAACATTTCCCACGAGCATTATAAAAAAGAAATATTGTTTCGTCCCCGAGACGCACACACACACACACACGTATACTCGGAAATCCATAAATTTCGTACGAAATAATATAAATGTGAATAAATATAAAACATTATTATTATTGTTATTATGCTGCGATCCATTGTGATACGACCTGGCGGCGGTGGCGGCGGCGGCGGAGGGCGACGGCGCGTCGGGTATTATATTATTATTATTATTATTATTGTGGTGGAAACAGTTTTCGGGACCTGAAAATGCAGCCTGTCCGGACAATACGATCCAATATTGTATCGGGAACCGTTAACGCTGACGGGACTGCGGCTGCTACAATGTGCGTGCCTTCGTACCCATATTATATACTTACTCGTGTGCGGATCTATAGGTGTGTATATGTGTATACCTTTATATATATATTTATATTATTCGAGGAGAGTGCAGAGGAGACGGCGAGAGAACAATATAATATAATAATGGATCGCTTTTAAGATTCTTATCGGGGGAGACGGCGGCGGCGGGTGGAAATGAGTATAAACGTCTCGGGCCCAGTTCACGTGTTTCTGCTGCAGCGCATCCTACCTCGTCGCCATCGTCGTCCCTTTCGCGTCGAGTCCGTGAGTGTGTTTATTCTACGTCGTTGATGTACATTTATACACCTATGTATATATATATTATGTGCGTATTGTACGCTGTCTAAAAACGAGTATTTTTTTTAAGCTCTTTTATGCTCGTTTATCGTTTTGTAATAATTTCGCTCCGACACGCGGTTTACAATAATATATAATATTATATTTTGTAGTCGTCCGAGTTGCATATTCTTAGAAATCTGATCTCCGGGGAACGCGGACCACATGCATAATATATATATACATAATGATGAAATACATACATATACATACTATAATATCCATACAACGTCCTCACGGCTACAACAATAATATTACAATGATAATAATATGGCCGAAGAGGCACAGGTGAATTTTTCTTCTATATATTATATTATTTTTTTGTGGTCCCCATTAACGCCCGGCTGCTGTGCGCTGATAACCACCTCACCGTTCGTAGTGGTGCGACTTATATATATTGACGATACACAATGTACAATAAAAATTTTATATATACCTCACATCTATCGTGTATAACATGTATAAACTGTATGATGGGTATGAGTGTATATTATAATATTGTGTACAGACGATCGCAGTGCTCGTCTCCGCTCACTATATAGAATATCTATAGGAATTTCCGCAGCGGGAAATGTGCGCCTGGCAGACGGTACCTAAATAATATATTTAAACTTGTATGTAGGCCATGGGTGGATACTCAAAATCATTATTATATTATAACATAGTAGGTACCTAAATATATGTCACTTGACCATGGGGGGAAATCGGATATGAGGGTGGATTTTTCTTCTATATTATATTATTTTTATGTGGTCCCCATCAACGCCCGGCTGCCGTGCGGATAACCAACTCACCGTTCGTAGTGGTGCGACTTATATATATTGACGATACACAATGTACAATAAACATTTTATATATACCTCACATCTATCGTGTATAACATGTATATACTGTATGATGGGTATGAGTGTATATTATAATATTGTGTACAGACAATCGCAGTGCTCGTCTTCGCTCACTATATAGAATATCTATAGGAATTTCCGCAGAGGGAAATATGCGCCAGGTAGACGGTACCTAAATAATATATTTATTGTATTTTAAAAAAATTGCATAGCAACGCATGGCAGGTCTATATTTTTGCTTCCGGTGGCAATTTTTTTTTTTAAATTGTATATCTGTGACCAATGGTAACCTTATATATAAACAAAATAAATTATTCGATTTTCGTTAGCCAAAACAACATCCATGTGTGAGCCTCTTTAAGCAACCTATATGGGGTTGAAAAAGAAGCAGAAAACATTACCCAAATCTCAGCTAGGTATGTGTGTAAGATTTGGTGTCAATTGGTTCAGTAATTACTAGTTTCCAAGTCTATATGACGACGAATAAATTTACATTTTATGATGTATAATATAAAAGCATATATCATAATTTATAATTTATTATTCACATATATGATAGGTACGATCTTTCTGTTCCATCGTTAGTCAGTACTCAGTGGTGTATAATATAAACGTATGTATAGCCAGTGGCGTGAGGTTATGCCACTGAACAGGGTCTTAAGACACCTAGGCTTCATGGTTGAATTTTTTTTAGGGGGTGTTGTAGTTGGATACATTATGGTAACTAATAACATAAAACAGAATTAAAATATTTACAGTCACATAGTAATTATACGTACTATATATTATATTAAGGGGATAAAGAGTGGGTAGGTACTGAAATATATGGTGGGCATCATAGTTTATAAATGATCAGTACGCTACTGTGTGCAGCTATATGTTCTACAAAATGTCGTCTGAACTATCGGCTCGAAGCTGGGGAACAATCTTTTAATATTATGCATTATTTTTTATTGATTTTTATACTGATGACTTAACAATTTTTTTACACACATTCTTTTTTCTTCCCTATTCTATAATATATTCTATATATATAATGTATTATAGGATTTCCCATCTCCACAACGGGGCACGGGGTCCCACGTGAACCTTGTCGTCTATATTATAATGTATAACCTATGTCTATCACGATATGATGATATTAGTGGACTATTATACATAAACACAAGTGGAAAGCTAAAGATAATGGATGTTTACCAACAACTACGAGACGTATAATATATATTATACAGTATATAGACGTGTATATATTATACAGTATACCAATCGATTGATAATTATGTTATAGTATAATATACTATAATATATGCATAGTCTGTGAATTCTACACGTATTAAACCGGATAAACGTACAATGTTATGGTAATAAATAATTTTGGGCCAGCGATCCGACGATGTATTGTATTTGGTACATTGGTATGCAGAATGAAATAAAAAAAAAATGATTTAAATTCATTTTCATTATTGATAAATATACTGCAAACCCGATAAACAGCCACTGAAAACAGTGAAGAAAAACTGATAATATCGTGTGGATGAAGAACACTGTAGTCCTTTCGATAAAAAGGAAATAAACCAACAAATTGGTTGGTACAATATAATAAGTACCTATACATTCATATTATTATTCTTATTGTCGATCGGAGAGATACTCAATACTTCTTGACATGCTTTTGAACGGAATTTCGTTCAGACAATGAAAATAATATCAGATAATTCGAAAACACAATAGGAAAATATTTTACGTCGATTCCTATGTCGTAGTAATATAAGACACATGTATATATCTTATATATTATACCCTAAAATGTTGTTACGAATAGGTACATAAAACATACACACAACTATACGAGTATAATATAACGATAAAATATATCAGTACATACAATTTCCACAAATATTCCCAAATTATTCATGTCGGTATGTATTATTATTAATATTAATGTTATAACATTAGCAGTGTAAAACAATACGACGACGTTGGTATATATTCTAGACAATAGTACCTACCTATCTATTTACTAGTATGTAAAGGTAGACAATCATGCAAGTGATCGCATAATCCCGTAGCTGATATACCATAGTATTATTACAGTCATATTATATAGGTTAAAGTTTGTCAAATTGTTAAAATTGTGAAATTAAGTTCGCTCTCAGTAGTTGATTCCGTCGCAACCGGCTTGAGTTATTCCACGCACACAGGAACGAAAAAGACTATTATATTATATTGGTACGACGGTAACTTGCAGCTATATAATAACTGTGCGATCTACAACCCACTAGTCGCTCCATATATATCATGGCGAGAATATACGTTTTTACGACGTCGCTTATGTCGTTTGTGTACATAGGTACTCATATTATATACATGCGGCTTAAATGATAGTCGTAATAACGATTCCACACACATACACACGACCTAGTTGAACATTTTCTTTTTTATTATTATTATTATCATTTGTGTGTGCACTTCCCCGTGGGAGGAGGATACGCCGGAGCATAATAATAATATAATATAATAAATGTAACATGACATGATGGCGGCGGCGCTCGAAAGAGGCTGTAGCGGCCGCGAGGATGCATATTATTACTATATGGCTATTATTATTATCGTATAGGTATATTTCAGCTATTATATTATTATAATATATACGTTTACCTACGATAAGTTACATATATATATATATATATATTATGCGTTAACCGGAGAAATACGAACCTATTGGCTGATATTACATGTAGGTATATTATTATTATTACCATCATCGCCGTAGCCGCCACCGCTGCCAAAGTCGTAGTTGTGTACACGTGTATAATACGACTATATAGACGTAATAGACGTTTTATTATTTATTATCCATGCCCGATATTTATCATCCAGCGCGTACGTCTTCTCGCTCGTACACATAATAATATTATTATAACATTCCACCGGATTACTCAACGGTTTTGCGAACGACCCATCGACACCGCACCTCGCCGACGACCTAGGCTAAGGAAATTAAAGAATATAATATAATAAACGGTCTGTACTAATTACCATAATGTACGTGCCCGCGGTTTATTCGACGCCCGTAGCAGTAATGGTATATATAATAATATCGTATGAATCGTATGATATATATATTGTGGTATAATATAGTCTCTGCAGTACATTATTATGTATACGGTTTATATTATTATACACAATATTATACCATACACCTACTGTACACCTGCACATTATATTATACCGGCTTACCTAGTGGCCGACAGGATTTTTATGCAATTTTCGACGGGAGACCGGTACAGCGATATTATATATATTACGTCACGATGCCGTTTTGTAACGTTCGCGTATAATATAAGACAGGTAGACCACCTCTCATCATATTCCTCTCGGGTCTCGGATATATAATACCATGCACAGCTGATATATAATAGCAACACGAATTATATTATTATCATTATTATATATATATATATATATATATAGGTATTATTGCCGTATTCTAGGTGTATATATACACAGAGGTAGGTGGTAATATATATAGGTATGTAGATAGTTTTTCGTTCCTCCTCTCGCCGACCGCGATGGTTTTTATCGGATTCGTTTCGATTTCATATTACACATATACGACATATGGGTAATATAACACATGCATACCTATGTACAATATCCATTCGCCTCGTCTATAAAAGCACTGTTGTGAAACCTCGGATTAAACATTTAAACAGCAATTATGTATACGTTTCATGTATAATATTATGTATATAATGTATAGCCGTATATATAGATACGGTATGTATACCGTAATACCTATATCGTACTATACATATATATATATATATACACGACAAACCACCCCCTGTTCCCACTGCAGCCTTAAGCTCGATGTGGAATAATTATTACTCGGGTACATGTCATCCACCCGATAGTGGAGGTACATATTATTATTACGTCGTATTGTAGTCATTCTCCGCTGCAGACGTTATACTATAGAAGTCTCTCTACGACCGTATAGTTCATTGACGGCCGATAGCTGCACTCCTTTGAAAGCACTGCGATAAACATATTATCCTTCGACGCTACACCACTCTGTATATCGGTACAGGATAATTAATCACCCAGAACAGAACATTTTAGACACACACACACACACACACACACACACACGCACAATCAACGTGGTGATCCATTTAACGTAAGAGACATATTCTTTCAAATCATCGGGCTTATAACATTTTACGGTAAAACATGTTGTCACAGCCACGGGTTCTCATTTGATAAAAATGAGAAGTTTGTATCGCCACAGGTCACTCTTTGAATGGTGTAAAAATCTAAGTAATTATTATTATTATTATTATTATTATTATTTATTTATTACGGGCAGCAGTGAGCCCAATATAATGCACAGAAATATATAAATTTAACCTAAGTGGGTGTTACAGTTACCCAACCAACTTTACAAATAGAAATTTTATGGATACAATAGTAATAATACAAACACAAGATATAATATACAGTGACAAATACATTTACATTTTTTTTTTTTTTTTTAGGTACATGATAGTAATAATACAACACCTACTGATATCTAATATATAAGTGAGGGTGCTCATTGCCAAGGCGCATCATCCTGTCAATTGGTTGGTTTCTGCCGTAATTGGTCGTGTGTGGAGTAATAGCGAAGGGAGCGGATGACCTAGTTTGACGGGAAGGAACTTTAAAACCAACTTGTGCGAGTAGGGAAGGAGCATCAATAGATCCATCAATTAGTTTGTGTAAAAAGAGTAAGTTAGCCTCAACTCTTCTGTCGGCTAAAGAGACAAGACCTAGTTTTTGCATGACTGGTTGGTAGTCGTGAGGTGGATGGTTAATTTTCAGAATAAACGCTGATGAGCTTAAAAATCTTCTCTGGACACGTTCTATAAGAGATGAATCCACTGCCGTGCAGGGGTCCCATAGTACTGAGGCGTACTCAAGAAGGGATCTAACAAGGGAACAGTAAATAGACTTGAGTGAAGCAGACAATTTTAACTCTTTAGATAATCGTAGCACAAAACCAAGTGTCTTTAGAGATTTACAGCACATTGCTTCGATATGAGAGTGAAAGCTCAGTTTAGGACAGAGTATAACACCTAAATCTTTTTTCATGGATACCGATTCAACGATTGAATTATTGATGATATATGTATATTTGATAATAGACCTACTTCTAGAGAATGACATACTGTGACATTTATCTGTATTGAACTGTAGTCCAATAGAATTGAACCAGGAAACCATGGAATTTAGGTCACTTTGTAAAGAGTCACAGTCACTTAATGTGTTAACACGACTAAAGATTTTAAGGTCATCTGCAAACATAAGGAACTTGGCGGAGGGTATCACATTTTTTAGGCCATTAATAAATAGTGAAAAAATAATAGGGGACGAGTGATAGTAATTGAAAAGACTATGGTCTTCGAGTATACTAGAAAATTCCAAATGATGTCTAAAGCCATAATTTGAATAAGTTAATTATTAACAGAACGTTTGGTGATCACCCAGTGTACACTTAGGTATATAGTTTAATGGTTAAATATGAAATTTTTTTCCAAATCCCCCGTTATCGTTTCAAAAACGAATCGAAGATAACAATATTTCAACATAACATATTAATATTCGTTTAGGTTAAGGGTTACGAGAGAAACATACGAAGGCGAGGTTATCATAATATATAAGATACAGAGATAACCGTCGTCGAAAGTTTCAATTTGCAATGTAACACACTAAAATAATTTACAGTAAGTTTTAATACTCGTACATATGTATAAAATTATCCAAAGAACTCGTTTTCCTATTATATTATACATAGGTACCTATATCATTTTGAATAGTGGAAAATTTCTTGTTAAACATCGAAAATCAAAGTTCGTTCCTAAAAGAAATAACTGTATATATTATTGGCGTTCTACAAATTTTGTTCAACTTATTCTAATGATAATCAACTGGTTTTGGTCATGCATCGAGAGATCAACAGTCAAACGGCTTACAGACTTACATAATAAGACACCTATAGTACAATATAATTATTATATATGTATATCTCATATTAAGTGATGTATATACGCATTACTGGGGTCCAAATAACACTATTATCTAAATTATAATAAGCATAAGTATATAAGCAGTATACCTATACAAAAGTGTTTTAAAAATAAATTAAGAAATCACTCTTTGCCGTATCAAGTAGATAGGTATAAATTCGCTCGGTACTGAATCCATAATGACGTGAGTTTGTTGTATAGAAATGTCGTCGTATTTGCGTTATTAAAATCGAAAAATCACATTTTATTATGACTATAACCAAAATAAACTCGTTTGATATACATCCGCGAGACACTGCAGCAGTTCGTTGTAGAAAATCCTATCATTTAGCTTTTGACATAATACACGAACACACTAATATAAGTACTGCTGTAAATATTTAAATCCTCATATTTGCAAGTTTCTACGATCACAAATTGTTATACATTTTGAAAGCGGCCTCCTCATCATAGTAATATTACAACTGCAGTAATATTATATTGTTGGGCGTTATCGCATGCGTGGTGTGCATGAAATTTGCGTTAATTTATCAAATACGATGAAAAAAAAAATGTGTAGAATCAAGTAACAAGTAATAATTACAAATTACATACATGATTTATAGGGACTAAAAAAAATACGTTGCGCGCTTCAAACAATTAAAACTGCAGATGGACGAATTTTATTGTTGAGCACACACATCTTTTGATTAGCGTAATTAGTGCAGAGACCGTTGTTTTGCTAATCAGTTTATGATTATAATTATGAAACTTTTAAAGTCCCGACAATTAGTATAATAATATATAATATTATGTAATTGCCTTTAACAAAATATTCGTGTATACATGTACTATAATTCTATATTATGTCAAGTCAAATATAATAGTACTGGCTACTGCAGTATTGAAACAAAAACAAAATTTATGATTATATAGAATCACTAAAACTATTGTTTACACTTGGGTCAATGTATAATTTGTCTGTACATATTATACGTACGTAAGTATTTTTTCAATTGTTATTATATTAATATTATCACCGTGGTTAAAAAATTGTAATTACTATTTATTTTTTTATTTTTTGTTACAGTCATAATAGTCATTGGTTATAAATATTGATCTAAAACTGTGTTAGATTTCGATGGTCACCTCAATATAGTGATGACTCAACGAAGAATACATTGTTTATGAATATTATATATAGTGTACACCGTACAGAATATGTTATTTACAAATCTGAATGAATCATACTATAAAATCGTCAATACGGATATTATACTTATTTATACATAATGTATTCATTTATTTAACAGAAAGATTCAACAGTGCTTTAGTTTCCGACTAAAATATTTGTAAAATGGACAAGAAAGTTAACATTTATGTTGAAATTTAAATCTCACACAACTCACAAGCATATTATATTCTTTGTTCGTTTTTGTTATTTGTTATAAGTACACAGTGACTAATACTCATTAATAATAATTGTATTATTTACATACAAATGTTATATATATATATTATGTTGTATTCATTTAAAAGTTAAAGTATTCCGACGATTAAACGAATTTCAAAATAAATTAATCGGTCACGTTTATCTGAACTTTAAAGTGCAACTCAATGACACGGCATTACGATGTTTTAATATGATATATACAATTTAATATTTCAATAATTTTCTATAGTCTTATGTTACTGCTTCATAGAGTATTGATATTTCGTACATATTTGTCGGGGGGGATAGTTAAAGAAAAAGAATTTTGTTTGCAGTATATTTGACCGATATTATAGTTAAAAGTTTTAAAAATACATGCAGAAATCTATCTTGTTACGAACTCGTTGGTAAAATAATGTACAATAACTAAAACTGTACTTAGTGTATCTACACAGGGAAACCCTGACTAAGACAGAGAATTTATAATTATGTTCAAATCCAAAAATTGCCGTGCAGCATTATATTTAATGCTAAGACGAGCTTCAAATTTACAAAAAAACTAACTAAACTTGTCAAGATAAATAATAATTAAAATGTATATAACTCAAAAACGTTTCACTATTTACCATCGAAAAAAACAAACAACTTAGTTTTGTTTATCCCGGGACTGATGACACAGAAGATAAAAATAATATGTTATCTATATCCAACTGATATGCATACCTATACAATTTGGCGTGGATGTGAATTTTTAACTATTTTCGCTTATACCCACCGGTCATAATAATAATTTAATACAACATCGGATGATTCATAGAGATGCCGACACCGTACAGAAGAATTCCGAGCAACAAAGGAGAATAGACGGTTGTTTTGTGCGAGGAAATACAATATTACGAGCGGATGTTCTGCGCGAGTAGCTTAGACGAACGCTCGGGGTCGAGATAATTAAAAAAAAAAAAAAAAAGCTGATAACATAATGAGAGGAGATTGATACACGGCTACGCAGGTATTCAATATGTATATGTTATACTGCAGAGGAGATATCGAAACAAAAAAACTATAATCAACGGTTTCGTTATAATATTATTCACCACTTTTGTATTTGCCGGCGAAATCGACTGCTCGCCGATGACTAGGTAGGTATTTGAAAACGAGTGGTAGACAGTATCACACCTGGTGGTTTGCAAGCCACAGAAATAAGACACTTGAGACTTATCCTGTAAATGTGTTATTCATGGTACATCGGATATACCTGAGTGTTATATTGATGCTGCAGCAGATTAATGCCGATCTGCATATTTTTTTCTTTTAATTCGTCGGTTTTATGGTATATGTATAGTGGCTGTAATATTGTGCTTATACCTACATTATAAAAATATATTGTCAATATGTGTTTTCAGTGGAAACTGCTCGTGCGTCGATTAATCCATCGTGTCCGCTCGAAGACGTCGAAAGAGGCACTTATTTAAGTTTAGAACGCATTCGAGTATTGATTTAAGTCAACATTTTGGAAATTAGTCAACTTTAACAGACATTAATTGCTCTATAAGTTCGATCTAATATAAAATACTTGAATTCGAGTAGGTACTATTATATTAAAATATTTTAAATTACTTACATAGTTTAATATGAATAAAAATTAAATAGGTAGGTACTAGTTGATTGAAACCAAATCGTAGACCTGGCGGCCCACACCAAATCGAAAATGATAATCATCCACCGACTGCAGCAGGGTAGTTAACTATTATATATTAGCATTGTAATATAATATATTATTATAAAGTATACAATTAATGATGAGTGTGGATTTGGACTTCAGACCGACATGGGAAAAATAGCGGTTCACTAGCTGAGTCAACTATTTAGGGGAAATCTATAGATATAAAAAAAAATTAAGACATTTGGCATAATAAAAGACCTGTGTTTGTCTATAATTAGGTGAATCGTTCAAAATATAACTCCTCTACGTCTCCCGAATCACTATTTTAATGCAATAATACGTAATTCTAGAGACCGGGTAAAAGACGATTTCGAGTTAAAAAAGTTCGACTGTATAATAACAATTTTAAATATGCATTGCCTAACTTATTTTTTCTTATGTAAATTTGTACTTTTGCTGTCTCGCTTTGCAATGCGCTCATTGTATGAAAGAAATGTAAGAAACGTATGAGAAAAAACAGTCTATAATTATTATACTAGTCGTTTGCGGTAGGCTATTGCGGCCTCGGCCTCGTCAACTCGAGATGCTACGCTGTTCATCGGGAATTTCCCGATTTCCGGATGTCAAAATTCCGGTTGTTATACCGTGGTATAAGTATGACGTATTATGACATGTTTTCATGTTTTCTTATGCATAGCCCCTGAGCTGCAGAGACCACTGGTCACGTGGTCTATGCCAATAAAATACGGTGCACTAGTCTTCGATTTTCTAGGTGCCTTTGCCTTCATTCCACCGAATTCACACCTCATCAAATTTAAGGTTATATTTAACCGCGTTGGCGACCATCACTCTGGTAAAATACCACTGTAGATCTAGGGCCATCCTTTAAGGGGGAGGTGGACTTTCTCACCAGCCACCATGAACTATTTTATTTTGACATGAAATTTAGACAATATATTTTATAATAATAATTGCACGTATATTATAATATCGAGTTCACCTCTATGGAAATAACTGGTAACAGTTATACAGGGGGGCTAACTTCACATACATTTTCTAGGGACACCACTCTACAGATGTCCCACCGGATCATCGTCGTGTCATATTAAAATGCTGTTCGACTATTTATTTTTGTATTCGTTTGTTTTTCGTATACAAGCAGTATTGTTCTATACAATGATGTCGTATAGTGGTGCCCGGGTATATAACGGTACATATTATGTTACACGAGCACTGTCACGCAGCACATATTGTATATTATATATATATATTCTATTTGTTTGTATAAACTAACAATAATATTGCCGAATAAGCAAAATGTGGTTAGGTTATACAACCGTCATCGAAAATGACGTTTCGGCACGCGGATGCGTTTCTTTCCTTTTAGAATCCTGTCGACGTATGCTGTATTGCTGTAGTATAATATAGAAATATTGTAATTTCGATACGTAAAATAATAATTAAATATGATGCGCTCTTTGTACTGTTGCAGTCTTTGAGTTTTGTTTCCTATGCGATTTACCTACAAAAGTCATGTGCCGGGCAGCACGAACAACGTTCACCAAACATTTAACGAATCAACAGTGAGCTATTAGTTCCCTTAGACATTATTTAGTGGCCCGTGATTGGTCAATTAAACTTTATTGAACCATTAAATTAATACATTTTTCATGCAACCCGTCAATAGTGTATCAGAGGTAGGTTTATTATTGAGAAACGTTATGTTAATATAAAATATTATATTATAGAAATTGAAGATGATGTATTTCGTATGTCAAACACCTACTGCAGTGCTCTAGTCGTCTAGTCCTCTCACTAACTATACAATATTCCATTCAAGACCGTCGATTATTGCCAAATACAGTCCTAACAGGAAAAGTTACAAAACAACACAATATATTATATATAATTTATAATATATTATAGTATATAGCTAGCCATTTGGCTTTGTCCATTGTTGATGGCAATAATATTTTAAAAATAAAACATAATATTATTATGTCCATACGTCTGAAACGTCTAGAAATCAAAGCGTAACGGAAACATCAAAAACACATACATGCATAAAGTGTTTAACCTTATACAGAATTTTTCGGTGAACACGATGACGTTGACGATGCTGACAGATAATTCAAACGGAAAATGAAATGTTATCCTATTATAATATTTTAAGAGTCGAAATAATGCTACCATGGGAAGAAGCCAATATGAATACCAGCTTTATTCTATATAGTATAATAATCCATATCTATATTGTTAAAATACAAACACCAAATAACAATACGTTCTGTTAACGATCTTAATTATTTCAACCGATATTAAAATATGATTTAAATGTCAATGTTGAAATCGAGCCCAGTATTATTGATGTATTGACGTATTGTATATAGTATAATATAATATATGGCATGGCATGAATAATTAGTGCACTCTTCACAACGTGTTTCGTTTAGAATATAGTATCATATTATTCAGTGTCTGCTTATATAACGAATAGTAAATAAAATTAGAATCGGCCTATATATTAGTACCCAGTATTTCATACCTACTACACCAACTATTTTAGTCATAATATACGCTGGTGACAATATAACAATTTATAATATATACAATTATATACATCTGCAGAAACATCACAATACCTACCGCGGTATACGAGATGTTACCTGCATTTCAGATTGTAAAAAAAAAACTATAAAAGACAGTATAGTATATTATTGTTATAGTATAATATACTATATAGTGCTACAACATTACGTTTTCTATGTCTGCTTACTTATATGTCGCTGTGTTACTCACTTATTACACCGTACGCCACAGATGACAATCATATATAACGTAGGTACCTATGTGCAGTGTGCACGTCATGTGTTATAATAATAATATAGTAAATAATGTTAAATTAGTATCGCGCGCGGACGTGCGGTCAATAATTGACGGAGCGACGGCGTTGTTCCGGTGACGATGTTTAACGAACGGCTATAATATAACAATAATGATTTACCTCGCATACTATTATAATATTGCAGTTGCGTCGTACATATTTTCGTGGGACTTGTTGAATATTATACGGAAATCGTGCGATCGTCCGCTGCAGCTGGGTATAATATAAGGTTTTGCTTTTATGTTGCGGAACGTTCGCGAGTCCGATCGAATCGGTCCGGAACAGACCGTATTACGACGACGACTATTATGCAGGACGGTAAAATAAAATATTACATCGACTTCCCGCAAGTTATATTTGAGCCCGAGGACGACAGAACACGTAGCGATGACTCGATATAATATATTATATTATACAGAAAACGGATTCACTGTATGCGGTTGTTAAAGTGCTTTGTGGAAAAAGTGCTGATATAATATCATTTCGGTATTTTCCTCCGACCGATCGGACTCGTATGACATTATAATATAAATATACATATTTTTATAATATTGTCCGACGATCGGAGTACACCACGATTGCAGGTTATCTCACGTCAATGTCACCTCAAGATCTCGAGTCTTTGCAGATATAAAAATCAAGAGATGTGTCAAAATGTTATGTATGTCAATATGCCATTATGTATAATATAGCATGATATAATATAATATAATTTACTGTAATATTATATCAAACAGAGAATTTTAAAATAATCATCCTAAACGTTGTATAAGCACTAGAAATAATAATAGAAAGAATCATTCACAGAATATTATTACTATGAAAACATATTTAATAGAAAAGTCTTTAATACTGACATAATTATTTATTTTATTGACTTATATGTAGTTAAGGCGTACATCGAAGTATAGTTATTCAAAGCTTTGAGTAGGTGAAGATTTTTCTTAATGTCATTAAAAATATTAAAATTGATGTACATGAGTGATATTTATGTTTCTCACGTTAGGTTTATTTATTATAATATATACGTTGTACGGATAAACTAAAATGGACGGATATTGTATGAAAAACATGAAAATTAAATGCGTTATTAAATGTATATTTTAATTTCAATAGTAAAATTTAACAGATAAGAACTTTATAATTAATTACTTATTAGTGCATTAATTTTAGGAGGTCTAACGTTCGAACATTCTCAGATTTCAAATATGTTATATTATAATCATATTATTCATGATATCATTATGTATAGACTATTAGACAGACATTATACAGTTAAATCAAAGTCCAACTTTCAAATTATTAAAATCATTTTGTTGTAATACATCTATATATTATACTATAACTATCTAAATGTACGTTTGTATGGGACCTATAGAATTGGAAAATACTCTAAAAATTGGCATCAAATTTTGCCCACATATTCCTCGAGAATCGAAGAGTGTTTATATAGCTGCGTTTTTTAACCTCCTAGAGGTTACCATAAGGTGGCTCTGACTGGCTCACATATGCATGGTGGTGCATGGTGGATTTGGCTCGAATAATTTTTAGTTTATAAAATATAGGATTGCTAATATTGCCATTGGTTAAGGAAATACTATTTTGAAAAAAGTTAGTACAGACTAGCCATGCGATGCTATGGGATTTTTTAAAAATAAAATGATATTAAATTAATTATTTGTAATTCAAATGTGTCTAATATGAAAGGCAATATACGTATAAAAATATCGATTAGTTGCCAAAGCTTACCGTCTACGATTTTCCATTGAGGTATAGAACCGAGATATACCTATGTAGTATCGTATTATTTATTTTTTCATGGTCAAAGTCTGGTTATACAGCTAGTTTTGTATTAAACTTTAAATCTATTTCAACAGCATTTTGAAGAACTAATACAAAAATCAACAACCATATTTAGGTATATAATATACCAAGAGCAAACCCAGTTTAAGAAAATGGACGCATTTATAAAACTATATCTTAGCCTTTATCGAATCATTGTAGATAAACCATTATGTTATTATATAAATTAGTGAAATAATTGTAAAATATAATAATTTGAATCTGTTTAATAATGCTATTAAAAGTTTAAAGTGCACTGGTAACTATACTCACACAATTTCAAGATCGTATTTATTGATTTTATTATTTGTCGGTTGAAAAACATCAATGAATCATAAAATTGGACATTTTATCATGTAAAATTATTAATTAATGAAGTGGGGACGGTGGGGTTAATATTATAAAATAATAGTATGTGACATACGCTGTGTAAATTGCAGCACAAAACAATATTATTTTTTAACGATGCGTATATATAGGTTAGGTACATGATGACTTTACTGTCTTCCTTGAACCGTTTAATGTTTCCAAACATTATATATTATTGTAACACGCATAATAGAAATGTGTTCTATTCCTTCTAGACGGTTTGACGTCATAGCCTTATAGAAGAATCGAAACTTTCACTATAGTCGCTATTTATATATATATGATGTAGGATCGTGCACCTGGATATGTACATAATATATTTTATTGTTATTATAATATACAATATGTAAAAATCGCAAAATGGCGACGCAACTATACTATGTAACATAATATGGACCTATATATATACCAACGACGACGTATGCGTTCAGAGATATCAATAAACACTACGAGTGTGTGTATTGTGCGTATATAATGGTACTCTACATGTTGTCGATCTTAAACGTTGTTACTGTATACGAACGGTCTGCCAATAAAATGACGAGAGTTCTATTTCCTCGTCGGTCGCCCATAGGTCGATCATTCGATTTCTTCGATATTCAAATACTGAAATATACCTATATATAATATTATAATATAATATACAAGATTATTGTGTGATTACTACATAATAATAATATGTCATCTCCACAAACCACGCTGTATATGTAATAATTTATAGTCTTAATATTATAAATATTTTCTTTTATCGTTCGACCTATTTTGAACGTATACCCACCTATGGACACGCGGATCGGGCGACCAGGTGAGGAATAAAATTGTTCCCGAGCACAATGCCATTTCATACCTATATAATATTCTAATAACAGTCGATAGTTTATAATCGAATTTAAATAGGTATATATTATAGATTTAGTAATAGATATATATAGCGCCTGTTTGTTTTGCGTAACGAAGCGACTATGTGTAATATAGGTACGTGCATAACGTGACCGTATACGTATAAACGTATGTAATCGGACTAAAATCGTTGGTCAGAATAGGATGTGATGTATATAAATATGTGTGCGATGCGCGTATTATAAATAATATGCAGATTTATATGTCCTTATAGGTATAACGTATAACCTATATACATAAAAAGCACACATAATATATATACACACAAATATGGTGCATAATAATAATATAATAATGTGTACAAATAGATATTTTGACGAGTACATTATATTAAAGGTATACCTAGGTATGTTATAGTACTGTTAATATATATTGCAGTTATTACGACGTGTAGGGCGTTTGCCGTTCGTTTGCGTTCGGAACTTGCGCAGGGCGAGAAATATTCTCGTTCGGTTGCGCAACGTCCATACGTATTATACTCGTCTCGTCGTCTTCGGGACTAGGTGAGAAAAGACTCGGCTGATACGTATGTATAATAATGTGTAAAACGAAATGTTTTTTTCTCATCAATCACACGAGTCCCGTCGCCTATATAGGTAGTATCCATTATAATATAGGCACCGCTGGCTAGCAGAGTATACAACACGATTTTATTACCAGCCATTAACCGCGCGGTATATAACACATAATATTACACCCGTATTATATATTATAACATTATGCAGTTGAGTTTAATAATATATTATCAGCGTGTATAGTTGCACAAGCTCACTCTGAGTAGATAGGTAGGTAGGTACAACACGAGAAGCGCGCCGTATATACGTTGCGGCGGCGTGGCGGGCGTCGTGCGAAAACGCCTACGCCGTCGTCGACGGAAGACGCGCGTGAAATTTCAGATCGGGTTAAGGTCGGCTCGCGAAACGAAAAATATATTACACTTCTTCGAAGGCGAAATGGAAACGCGCGTAACAGGCGTACGCACTTATATATATATAATTAATATAATACGATATGCTGTTACGACGACTATATAATACGCCATAATAGTGATTATAATTCCGTATACCGGAATCGGACCTATAACCACGACTGCACCGGTGCTCCTCGGTCGGAGGCCGGTGGAGGTGGAGGCTGGAGCGCCGCGGGAACTTACCGCATCGATTGTTACGCGCGTGACGCAATCTCGTGCCGCCGCCGCACGCCCACGAAACCGGTCCCCCCTCACCGTACCGCAACCACAACCACGGTTATCGTTTCGACACCGCCGCGGTCACCGAATATCGTACATTTTATATATATATAAATATTATATAGGTACCTACGTATTATGTACATAGTATATACAGGTAGTTTAGCTGTAATCTGCAGCGCAGTTATGTCACCGGGCGGGCGCCTCGTCTGTTCGTATTTCCTGCTTAGATAATAAGTTTCCTAAAAAAATTATAAATAAAACAAATCCCGAACCTGATTCCTATTATAATAGTACCGGTAATACATAATTGTATCTATATAGTTATTTATATAGATGTATTATACGCTTATTATAATATTATATAGGTAAGTACCTCGTACCTACTTTTGCCTCGATGCGACACTGTGGTTTCATTTTTTTTTTCATGTAGGTACGCATATTATTATAATGGTCGACGTTATTCATGTTTGCGGCCAGGCAAGTACTGCAAGTGGTAGTTATATTATATATTGAAAGGTTCAATTTAAAAGTTTCTTAAACGAGCACGGCGTGGTATATTATAGGCGTACGTAGAAACGTAAACGCGTGGGGGCTTCAAAGGTTACCAATCAATTGACGATTGGTTTTCGATTAAGTGAGCAAATTCTGTAGACTTTAGAGGCTGACCATTTTTCCCATACCAACTGCTGCGCAGTATCGTGAGCAGGAAATCCAAGATACGTATTGCAGACTGTTTCCCGTTCAGGTTAACTCGAAGAAAGCAGCATTTCTCACAGTGACGTTTGTCCGTAAACTCGACCAGAAGATACCAGAGTTACAGTGGCGTAATTACGGAGGGGGGATTTGTTGGTGGTATCACCGCTATGGCTTTTTTTTTTTAACTGGAGAACCATATTTATGTACTTGGTAGGTATTTAATATTTATTGGTACTAATATAGTATATTTTATAGAAACAACAAATAAAGACCCAAATCCCCTGTGGTAGCTGTAACCAAGATAATTTTACTTCGTAATAAACACTAATCACTATTGCAAATTGAATATTGCACAAATATATTGGAATAATGCAGTTTAGCTCAATTTTTGGGAATTTTTTTTGGAAACCTATATGTAATTTCAACTAGTTAAGTGCAATGGTGCAAAAGTGCAATCAAAATATTTTTTGGTAGGACTTATAGAAATGTTTCAATTCCCTCCCCCTCCCCCCCCAACATGGCCGAATTACGCCACTGTTGAGAGTTATAATTTACTGTGTCAAATGTCACACAAAATATTGCAAAAAAAAAAGAAGAAATCAAAGACGAAACCACTATACAAAATACAAATTACAATACATTTGGCAATCGGTAAAGGGTGATCCGTAGTTTTTTTTTTTAATAATGCGCGTACGGGGTATATTATGATGTTATGTGTATACAGGGTGGGCTACTGTGTTTTAACAAAAACCTAACATTGGAAATCGGGAATTCATGGTGGTCGCATGCACTGTGTATTTAATATTTATGTCTAGCGCATACACCTTAAATCCAATAAAACGTTTCAGCGAATAATCAGCCAAGACGTACGTGAAGTTAGCACCCCGACATCCTCCAATCGGTTCCAAATCGGTGTCACTTTTTTGCAACCAATTTGCAATAATTTGCAACGCTCATAAAAAAATTTGCAACACATTTGTTACGGTGCTACGAACAAACATAGCATTGGGGTGCCAAATTCACGTGGCACCCCGAAACTTTCCGAATGTCTCCATGTCCGTGTCAATTTTTTGCAACCAATTTGCAACAATTTGCAACGCTCATAAAAAAATTTGCAACACATTTTTTACGGTGCTAAAGGCAAACATAGCATTGGGGTGCCAAATTCACGTGGCACCCCGACATGGTCCGATCGGTTCCAAATCGGTGTCACTTTTTTGCAACCAATTTGCAACAATTTGCAACGCTCGTAAAAAAATTTGCAACACTTTTTTTACGGCGCTACAGACAAATCTAGCATTGGGGTGCCAAATTCACGTGGCACCCCGACATGGTCCGATCGGTTCCAAATCGGTGTCACTTTTTTGCAACCAATTTGCAACAATTTGCAACGCTCGTAAAAAAATTTGCAACACTTTTTTTACGGCGCTACAGACAAATTTAGCATTGGGGTGCCAAATTCACGTGGCACCCCGACATGGTCCGATCGGTTCCAAATCGGTGTCACTTTTTTGCAACCAATTTGCAACAATTTGCAACGCTCATAAAAAAATTTGCAACGCGTTTTTATGGTGCTACAGACAAATCTAGCAATTTGCAACAACGTGGCTAAGTTCCCCCAGAGGCCATATTCAAGGGCACAAACACCCGATAAGCCAATTTGCGCAGTTTTATATATCATACTATAATTGGAATTCAATTGGTATATATTATACTGAGAGTTGTATAGTCTAACCGTTATATTCATAGAATATCCACGTTTGTTTAATTTTCGGATATTCCTAAATTCTAAACAACATAGAATCATTAATTTAATATTAAAAAAAACAGTTAACACGAAGTAAAAAAAAACTGATTTGATTGGATAACCAGTTACCGTTCAAAGAATCATCGGTTTAAATCTCGAATTTGATAACCGATATCTTGTTTTATTGGTCGCGCTCTTGGATTTCGTTCTATGTTTTGGTATGAATGTATCACGGACTAAGGGCCGATTTCACCAACACAGTTAATCACGATTAAAGTTCACCGAGGAGTTTTAATCAGGCGAATTTGGCTGGTTAAATATCTGTTATCAGCTGATTAAGAGTTAACCGTGATTAACTGTGTTGGTTAAATCGGCCCTAAGATATACAGGACTATACACGAAATTAATATTGTGGTTACGAAATGTAGTACAACAGGCAGAGTTCAGGGGCATTACTAGTGTCGTCTTAGTGGATACTTATGGAACTAGAACACATCATACAAATTTCTAGTTCTATAAGTATCCACTAAGACATCGCTAGTAATGCTAAAAGGAAAATATCCCTCCGAACTCCACCTTTTGTGCTACATGTGGTCAACCCCCACACCCTCCAACCGTGTCGTGTCCAGTCCTGTATATGTTAGTCCGTGGTATGTGTTTATGTATATTATGATTGATAGTCAATATGATGTGGAGAACTATGACAAAGGCGACGTAAAGAGCGGAGGATGCGTATCAAAATACTGTGATTATACCTATTTAATTTGTCATGCTATTTACAATCAGTGGTACTTTGGTAAGTGTAGAAGCCCCGTGGCTTAGGAGGGTGACCAGTGACGACTACACTTACAAACAAGATCCGACTTCACGTCAGAAAGGTTACACGAGTTTAAATAAAGAGTAGAGTTTTCGGTTGATGACGCAAGAGCGTCGAGGTACGTATATTTAAAACAGTAAAATAAACAAGTTAGTTAAATAATAAAATGTGCCGTACGCAGTACGGGAAATACAAAATGGCGCGTGAGTGCGCGAACGAACGCGGGACAAAAAGCGTGCGGAGAAGTCGCGGGCTCGGAGCGGCGGTTACGGCTCGATGCTTTGCGTTCGAGCACTTCGAGTGCATTGCATAAAGAGAACGTGTCTATAAGGCGGCCAACGGCGCCGTAGCCGTCGAACTGTCGAAGTGCGAGTTGTTACCGACGAGCGAGGCGGGGGCAAGTTCGGTAATAAAACACAGAGAACATAAATATAAATACATAGAGATCGCAAAGACAATAATACACAATGAATATAATACAATTTAAATAATTCGAATTTAAAATAAGGCGCGCGTCGCGTAATGCCAATGCGCGGTGCGCGAGTGGTGATAAGACCCCGGTATCGCCACAGTACTAGCTTAAATTGCGATTCACAGATATCGTGTGTACAGGATTAACTGATAGGCCGCGGTGGTGTCACCTTGATGGCTGGGGATGGGTGGCGGTGGTGGTGGTGGCGGTGGTTTCCCAGACGTTCATGCGGATT
This sequence comes from Macrosiphum euphorbiae, assembly GCA_949089665.1. Lineage (NCBI taxonomy): Eukaryota > Metazoa > Arthropoda > Insecta > Hemiptera > Aphididae > Macrosiphum > Macrosiphum euphorbiae. Next base: position 141,576,357 of record CARXXK010000001.1, on the reverse strand, counting down.
GTCTTCACAAATACTATTTTTATCAACATTCAAATATTATTTCTATATATACGCCTACTATACATTATTTTTTATATTATCTGTTATCTGTATCACGATAATAAAACTTCTGTTTACATTCATTTTATATCAGTATTTTGTTGTATCGGATATTTTTATTTTCTTACATTATAATTGTATTCCAATCGTCGTTTATTATTTACTCTACGGAAGTGTATGTCATTTGTGGTCTGTTTCTAAACAAAAGTAAAGCACAGCAAGATACTTAAGTGCTTGATTTTTAAAAATGGAACCCGATAAGGTAAGTTGAATATAGTAATTTTGATATTGATAATAGTTTATAAATCTATTAATTTCTTTATATCTGGCATAGAATACAAAGTATATTTAATTACCTATATATTTATAATCAGTGTCGTATTTTCAATTTTTTTCTGGGGGTGGTCCAATAATTCCAACATAATATAGATAGGTACTGATATATAGAAATAGTTTTTAATAGATTAGAAGAATAAAAAATAAAAAACTAATGAAAATGGAAAATGTCTTATGCCCAAAAATAGCACAAACGGACTCAAAATATTTTATCTAATATACCTATTGTGAATTAGGTAATTTTTAAATTTTATTTTTTTCTAGGGTGATAAGCTAAGCGTTAGAAACAAATAGTGTAGAAAAATAAATTTTGTTGTTTTTTCACGTATTGTTAAAAAATTAATGAGAAAATCGAAAAAAAACCATCTTGATCTAATTTTCTAAAATATAAGATACTATATTAATTGTTGAAATCGAAGCATTCCTTCTGGAAGAAATGTTGTTTACGGGATAATAAAAAAAAGATTAACATCATTGTAAAACCACTAGCTTTCTCGCTCCACTCAAAATCTAAAATTGTTAGGTACCATTGGTTACCAAAATATGGGCCGGCTTAGTTTGGATCGTCTTTGATTTTTTTAAATTTTGTTTTTCTATAAATTTACATACAAGATTGTTTATTTGGTTAGGTTGGTAGTATTATTTTAGTTGTATACAAATATTAAAGGCACTTAGACAGGATTTTTTTTAAAAGCTTTTACAGTTAAAATGTTTAAAAAAAATCATAAAAATTAGGTAATTATTTTGTAGTAAAAAATGTAACCTTCATCTGTAATCAACAAATAACTGATCATTTTAGTATAACAGATATGGAAATGCAATGTTTTTTTGAAATAACAACCTATTATTACTGATAGATGATTAATAAAATATAAAATATCTTGGACAGACACACCATCATCGATCGGCATATATTTTCGTTTACAAATGTTCAAATCATTTAGTTTTAATTTTAAATTAATATTACAATTTTTACATATTAAAGGTATTGAAACTACTGAAAATTTTGAAGAAGAAGATGATCATGCAGATTTTCCTGATCTTGATGATAACTGCGATGACCAAGATTATAATGAAGATTTTGTAGATGGTAATTCATCAAACAATATTGATAATTTCTTAAAAGACATATTATCATTTTGTAATGGAAATTCTGAAGTAAAAGGTGATAGATTGTCAGCGTACTATCTACCTGGCTTGTCAAACGATATTATGAGAATGTCTAAATATTTTCCTTTATGGACTAACGTCATGCAAATATTTTTCAATTCCCCTTATAAAATCGCCACATCAGCTTCAGTTGAAAGTGATTTTTAAGAATTAAAAAATAAAATCTTACGGTTTGATACAAAACCTATGACTGTAGATCGATTTATTGCTAAACATTTACAGAGCATTGATAGCAATACCAAACTATTTAGAAGTTCACAACTAAAACAAATTAATAGAACTTCAATTGACAGTCAGAATTCGGGAAAATACTTTAAACCAAACGTTGAAAATGAATTTGAAAGCCTTGAAGCAAATAAAGAATATTGTAATGGAAATGAAGATGAGCAGGAAGATGTTAGTAGTTGTCATTCGAATATGTCCCTTGAATTGACAGAGACCACCGAAAATTGGCGCGGTCTTGGTAAAAACCAAGATATACAACCTTTAGAAAAAATAAAACGGAAAAAGGTTACGAAGTACATGAAAAGCACTCCTGAAATGTTGAGTAAAAAAAATGATGAGCAGGAAGATGTAAGTAGTTGTCATTCGAATATGTCTCTTGAATTGGCAGAGACCACCGAAAATTGGCGCGGCCTTGGTAAAAACCAAGATATGCAACCTTTAGAAAAAAAAAAAAGAAAACGTATTACGAAGTACATGGAAAGCACTCCAGAAATTGAAAAAATGTTGAATAAAAAAAATACTCGTTCCCACTTAAATACGCTTCTTTTAAATGGGAATACAACTTCTTGTTTACGTGTATCTCGAAAAAGATACATGGTTCATAACACTTGTCCTTTTGATTCGATGGCGGCGATGATATCTATGGCTTATCTTGATCATTGTGAGTACCAACAATTTATAGATTCCACTACAAATGAATTTTTGAAATTTTGTAAAAATCTAGCTATTAAAGGAACAACCAAAAACACATATATTGAACGTTTACATTTATTAAAAAATATATTCCCAGAGGTGGATGGAATAACTGGTGTTCAATTAATCGATGCTACATGTAATGTTCTGCATTTAGTTACAAAACTGATGAACGATGTACCATCAGCTACAGAACACAAGAAATGTTCTAATGAAAAATGTCAGAATGTTAATATTATAAGAAACAGTCCAACCATTATTTTAAGATTTAACCACGGATTTGAAAATTTGGAAAAATCGTTGGAAGCTTACACTGATCCAATAGTTAGTGAATGTTCAATGAGTTCATGTTTGGGAAATGTGACAACAACAAGGAATCTCCATGAACATTTGTTCATTGAAACTGATGCCTTTAGTAATAATGAAAAAGTTCCACTAACAAGTTTCCAACAAAGATGTCAATTGAAAGACTCAAGGTAAATATTATTATATAAATATATTATTTTGTATGTATATTATTTTGTATGTATATTATTTTTTAAATGACTAAATATCAATGCATTTTTTAGTTACATATTCTATGGAGTCGTGGCTTACGGGTTTGATCATTACATTTCTCATATAAAAAGAGAAAAAAAGTGGGAAACGCACAATGACTTACTTAAAAAAGTGCTGACATTTGTTGAAGGTAAAAACAAGCTAGTAAATCCACATATGCTTATGTACATAAAAGAAAAAGATTGAAAAAAAAATTTTATAATTTATCAAATGTTTATATTAATTTGTAAAATTAAGTAAAAAGTTCTTGCTTATTTTATCTAAGGTTTTAAAGTTGTATAATATACAGAAAATTATATTTAAAGGCTTATAGTTCCAAAAATAAACAATTGTTTTGTAACGTTGAATAAAGGATTATTAATTGTAATTATTTTTGTCATCCTTCATTCCTGTTTATGTACAATAGTATATATGTAATATATATATACCAAACTAAATGATTTTTGTATCATTTAATTATTATATTTGGTTACCTTTTTTTTATTTAAAAAAATATAAAACATTATAAGATCCTTTTAATTAAGAACTATCAATTAATATTATATTAACAAATAAAAACTGTAAAAATTATATTCATATGGTAAAGCGAAATTGATTCACATAAATAGATTTGTATCATTTGAGAAAGTATTAATGAATATTTTTCAACTCAGTTAAGTAAAGAATTTTTTTTTCAATTAAACTTAAAACTAAGGTCATAGACATTTTTAATGCATAAATTAAATTTGAATTAGGAAATAAATTCTATTAACTTAACATGACTTAAATAAATAACAAAAGTCATTAAAAAAAATATTAATTAAAACGGTATTAAAATAACTAATGAGTGATAATCATTTGGATAGTAATGTACAAATGAATATTATTATGTAAGTAGGTATGTATGGTAACTTAAGGCCTATACGGCTGTAGGCATTTTAAACTTATAGTTTCTATATTTTACAAACTTATAACTAATATAAATAATATTATTCTGGATGATATAAAAAATCAAAATTAACTTAATTGGAAACATTATAAATAATATTAATTGATGTTAAATCAACGAAGATTCAAAGGAGTTAATTTAAAGTTAAGTTGATTAAAACACCGATAAAATTAAGATATAAAGTTAAAAATAACATATCTTTTAACTTATTAAATCATTTATGCTAATTTGGCAGTAATCATTGGAACTTACCAAAACGCTAGATACTAGGCAAAATACGGCACTTTTCTTGAATATTCCTTGGCAGTCTTACTAAATGATTGCTTAGTGTTGACGTAGCAAGTAAGTAATATAAAATATAAAATGAAAACAATTTTTCAGAAACTTGGTATAATTTTGGATTTGATTAGATAGGTTATCGGGGTGTGAACTTCATGGACTTAGGGATGTTGCGTGAAGTTGGCACCCCCATCGGTGAATTGGATTTTCCAGAGAATGACTGAAGTTGCAGATTTACAAATTGTCGTTGCAAATTGTTGCAAATTGGTTGCAAAAAAATGACACCGATTTGGAACCGATCGGACCATGTCGGGGTGCCACATGAATTTGACAACCCAATGCTAGATTTGTCTGTAGCGCCGTAAAAAACGTGTTGCAAATTTTTTTATGAGCGTTGCAAATTGTTGCAAATTGGTTGCAAAAAATTGACACGGTCATGGAGACATTCGGAAAGTTTCGGGGTGCCACGTGAATTTGGCACCCCAATGCTATGTTTGTTCGTAGCACCGTAACAAATGTGTTGCAAATTTTTTTATGAGCGTTGCAAATTGTTGCAAATTGGTTGCAAAAAAGTGACACCGATTTGGAACCGATCGGAGGATGTCGGGGTGCTAACTTCACGTACGTTCAGCCAAGTTGAATATTACAATTCAGTAAAGGTACCTAGGTACATGATATTATTATTATAACAAAATATATTATACACCATTATATTATTGTTATATCGATGTTTATATATGTAAATTGTTATATTATATTATCGTGGGAGAATTTATTAAATGGTAACAATATATGTATTATTATATTAAAGTCGGCCGTATAAGCTATTACGCGAGTTATACGACGCATACGCGATATGTACTGATATTATTACTATTGTTATATTCGCGAACAATGCGTTAAAAAAAAAAATCGTATTCCGCTATGCAATATCATAGTATAGGTACGCGTGTTTGCGAATAAATTTAATTGTTCGATTCCGATGAACCGGCCACGGGCGATATTAGCGTATGAATTATAATACATTTACCTTACTATACATATATGCAATAATTCTTAATTGCCCGATACCCTACTTCACACGCGATTCATCAAATTTACTTTAAAAACTAAACGAAAAGCCTGGCCAAACGCTATATGGGAAAAAAAATTGGATTTTTATACAATATTGTTGGCAGGTACAATGTATTTTATCGATTTCAAATTTTTAGGGAGGGATGTCCTCACCAAAGCGTATTTTGGGCACAGACTTCATAATATCATAATATTTATGCACTCGTATAGTCGTCACGACTGTGACAACAAAACATGATAATATTGTATTAGTTCACCTATATGCAGTGTGTATTTTATTGTTGTACTATATATGTAATATCACAATTATCTAAACAATGACGCATAGAAATTAAAAAATAAATAAACAAAAACGGTTAGCGATAATATAATATGGAGATTAGATAGGACTAAAGATAATTAGAATGATTTTTTGCAATTTTTTTTCATAGCAATCATTTAATTTAATTCTTTTTTTTTTTATATAAATTGTATAGTTTGAAAATTGACTAATCGTTTTACTGGGTATAATAATATACGGCAATTGTTACAATAATACAATAGATGTTAGTATTTTTCTATTTAATATTCCGAGTATATACTATATTAGGTGCTTACTATTTGTTTATTTGTTTTATTATTTACGATCGGAGGTAATAATACGTAAAAAAAAATCGACACCGGTACATGTATTGTCGCACACCCCTTCCTAATTTAACTCCATATATAATAATAATATTATAGCAAATCACTCGCCATCGTGAGATTTCTTCATATCCTGATATGAATATAATTTTATTATAATATATTGAGCACACCGAAGTAAAACGATTTCACGATGAGTCGTATAATCCGACATTTAATATAGTATTATTATACGGTTGTCTTATAATGCAGAATAATATTATATTATTATAATCCATAGGTGGACGGTTGGAAAACATTACAATCAAATAATATCATACTCATACAATATTGAATATACATGCATATTATAAGATAAGAAGCCGGAGCTGATTAAGAAATGAAAAACGGGAGGGGGGGGGCTCGATGACAAAATGTTCGTTTATTAATCACTCTTAAATGTCAACAAGCAATATAATATATAATATGGCTTAAGTATATAGCATAGTATATGTATATAGTATTGCTCGTCTAACCTCTTTACTATAGTTAATAAACTAAAAATTGATGCAATCTTTGAAATATTTTAAGAATCTAAGGCCTCACGGGGGAGGCTTCAGCCCCCATAGCCTCCTCTTGTATTCGCGCTTGCTGAAACAAGCGTTACTTTATGTGCACTCCAGTAATTAGGTACCCACTTAATAATCCCCCCCCCAATTCGAGCTCTGCTCTTGCTCGTTAAATAGTGTTAATAGTTATACGCTGATACACTATAGGCCAGGGGTTATCACTTAATATTACCAATTGATATTTTAGAAGAGCCGCATTAAGAATCTGGGAATTATTTGTTCTCGAACCATCAAATTTGCTGACATCGAGTGAGTAAAAACCAATGAACAACAATATTATTATAAATGACAACACTTTGGTCTGTCTCACGAAAGAACTGTTAGTAATTTAATGTTTTTTTTCTTGTCTGCAGGCCGTCATTTGGTGACCATTGCTGTAGTCTATGCTCTATAGAAACGTATATTATATATTATTATATATTGGCCAGCGATATGCGACTTATAAAATAATAACAATATACGGTATGCTGCCGTCATACATGATTGGTGCAAGTCGCGACGGGATTATATTATGCGAATGAAACCGAAGAGGAGTCCCTTCTTGTACTTACGTACCTATTACAAGTTATATACGCATATTATTATATGGTAACTACGTGTACAAAGAATACCCGTGAGATGGTCTCGGAGCAATTCACTCGTGAAATAGATAAGGGAACATGAGACTTTTCACCCCGGTCAAACGTGTTGTACACGGGCGGTGTTATTATTCGTATACATAATATCAATATAGGCCTGCGTATATAATATAATATTATAATATAGCTTTACTGATCAATCGGCGTGGCCGATCAACATATCTTGTATATATGGTGGGCATAATATTATAATAGTCGATTGTACGGCTTTTGAGGTTTCGCTGCGTTTTTATTATTCTGTTCTGCGTTGTAGGTATAACATATCGTGTCTACGAATCATATTTTATACCGTTTGAAAATCTACAGGTTGCAGAGAATGACGCGTATCGAGTTATTCTCCGATTTTCGCATTTCCACAATAATGTTTCAATTTTTTTTTCTCAGACTTCAAACGTATGGAACGTCACTTGTCTGTGAATAGAATAATTTATTACTATATTCTAAGCCCACTACTGATTACTATAAAACTGTTTATCGGAAAGAAAATTACTGACGTTTTCTCGCCGTTCATAAGAATCACAATTTTATGAACCTATAACAAACCTATAATTACCTTCGAATGTCACTGCGTATTCAAAACTTTTAAAAGTGTGATCGTTTGACATAAAAATGTTTTTCTCTGCAGTATAATAATCCAAATGATGCATAATAATATATAATATTAAACGCGTAATTCTTGGGTATGGATGAACTTTCGTTTGTTTTTGAGTTGCGAAATAATTTATTACTTCTAAAAATAAAATAATTTATATTTTAACACTAATTTTACTTTTTTTTGAACAACCTTAATCGTGAAATCGGTTTTTTCGCGTTAACGATAGAAATATGAATCCGCTGCGTGAAGATTCGTTGTCGACAATAATATTGTGTTTTATTGTTGTTCGACTAAAGCTACTGTTTCTCAGCACACGGCCATTTAACATTATCAGCTGTATCACTAATCACTATACCGGACGGTAGGTAGGTACCCATTTGTTTCGTCACGTGTACTGCCTGTAGTGTTTATACGGTTGTTACCACAAAACACAATTATTATCCATCTTTAAAATCGTGTACTCACCTATTTTACCTTTGAATAACGGACCTCGACGCGAGTATAGAACGAAAATAAAAGCGTTCATCTGCACACACCGGATGAGAAATGAAAAAAACGATAGGCTTTCGAACAAGCCTATTTTGTGTTCAAAATGATCTCACAGTATCGGCTGTGTGATGCAAATAATAATAATAGTAACGGTAATACACGTACGAGTATGTGTGTATTATGATAATATATTAATATAGTGTAGGATAAAATCCATAAAAATCCGTTCGTGTGCTCGTGTCACCGGTCTCCCAGATTTTGGCGCTCACAGAATCGCGTGATCGGTGACGCGATATCAATAAATATAAAAAAAATTACATATAAATACACATATTATACATATATATTGTAATACACACACTCACGTATATATTATATCACGATGGCTGACTTGGGCTATTGTACGTATATATTATTATATTATATTTGTGAAAAAAATAGTAATAATAATAATAATGTTTAGCATTGTTAAAACGGCCGAGCCACCCAGGAATGCGTCTCGACTTTTGGCACGTCCGGAGGGTGGGAGCGAGATGGGAGCGAGCTGAGTGACGGCGAGAGAGCGACCCGGTGGGTGGGATATAATATTATTAAACCTGGGGAGAGTCGTGTATGTTGTACGAGTCGTGGCACAATACGAAGGAGATAAATCAACGATTTCGTTTTGTTGCCAATTTTTAACGACTGACGGTCAGAAGTCGCGCGGCGGAATATTAAAAAGAAAAGAAAATAAATAAAGAAAAATAACGTGCGTAAAATTCGGTTTTTTTTCTTCCCCGCACACACACACATACCCAAACCGGTCGAGTGGGTATATAATGGTATATATACCGCACTAGAAACCGGATAGACCGTGGACCATATAGGATATTATATTATATTATATCACTTCGCATATTATATTGTTGCATAGGTACACCATGCAACGACATCGCGTCCTGCAGTGAATAATACTATACAATATATTATAATAATATACATATATATATATAGGTACACACACCGTACAAGCGGTAAACCTCCCGTTGTTTTAAGATTTTTTCCCTCATATTATTATTGTTATTACCCTGTAATTTTATTCCAGTTATCATAATAATGATATGTTATCACGATTTCGTATTAATTGTGTTCCATTATTATATTGGTCACGTAATATTAGCCTCTGTATTTAATTTATATTTTACACAATACACGAATTTAAGTTCGACTCCACTAAAATCTGTCAATACTCAATTTATAGCATATCGGTGCATAACATAATTATTCTGATTTTTTTTTATGATTAAACATAGTCGGTTTGTTGGTTTTTTTTTTGACGTCGTCGTTTATAATGATATACAACACAATGCACAATTATTTCATATTATGATTTCGTTTTTTATTTGCTTAGAAGAATAATTATTTGGTATTGTACGATAGATACGACAGATAATAATATGATTTAAAAAACGTACAGCGGTTCTCAGAACCAAAAGCAATTACCTATTACAGGGGTGCAGTTTGGGGGATGGCAGCAGTGTATACTTTGGCACCCTTAATTTTTATTGTATCTTATATTTGCTAAAATAGAAATATAAAATGTATGAGCGCCGGTGCATACCTATCTAATTGTTTACGGCGTATTCAATATACGCGGTGACGGCTGACGATAAACGAACCGATCAGTAATATTTCAACGACAAAATAGCAAGGGTGGGCATGTTAATGATTTTTTTTTTAACCCAGTTAAGTTAAGTTAATATGCACCAATAACAAAAAGTTAAAAGTTATAAGTTAATTTAACTATAGGTTAACTCAGTTAGGTTAAAAGTTAATACACAGTTTTTGTTAACTTTTTATTAAGTTAAAAAAAAAGTAGTTAAATAGTTAAAAGTAATAGTTAAAAAAAAATAATAGTTGTGTATGTGTTTATAAATAAAGTAATATAATGCTATCTTGCGTGCCTAAGATTACATTTTTAGTAATAATTAATTAAATTAAAACTATTTGAATAACTATAATTTACCTAATAATAAATTATATTCATCTTGTTCATGTCAAACCACTTTTAGATAACAATATGAATTCTTCAGTACCATACTGGATAATAGATTTAAAAACTATTAAAAGGCAACTAATATTTGAAGCGTCTTTTTCAAATTTTTTAATGATTATTAAAAAATACAGTAAAATGTTTTATTTTATTTTTAATATATATAATATTTAACCTACAGTGCCCAAATCTAAATGGGCACTGTATAAAATGCCCGAACAATGTTAACTTATTCCAACTTTGCCCTCGAAAAACGGGCATTGTGCACAGTGACCGGGCAAAGTAGAAAAAATTCCCAATTTCCTACTTTCCCCGTAACATACACAGTGTTTCGTCAACTGATAAACGCTCTATAACACTATAATTTATATTTATATATTAAATAATGTTATAGTGTTATAATAGGTACTGTATATCGTCATTCGTCATACATTGCTTTGCTCGATTATTTTAGTAGGTTTTTCTAAATCTATTCCCATATTATATAATTTACAGAAGGTATGCAAATACAATAAAATATTGTAATTACATTAGAATAATGGCAGTAAAAATGTATAGGAAACTGTCTATTTATACATGGTATACCTGTGAAAATAAAATATTTGAATATTTAAATATTGATGACTTGAGGCTCCGCCTCGAATCGATGCTATATAGGCGGACACTTGTTAGCATTTTTCATGGATCTAGCATTATCCAAATTAAAATTGTGTGCACCCCGATAATTTTGCACATAGTCCATGGATGTATACTCGTTATACAATTGTATTTAGATGGAGGGAGATGTTCTATTTTCTTGAAGCTAAGCCCGCGGAATCCTCCCCTCTCGACGTCCTCTTGTGCGAGTGACGCCTCGTGCGAAATCTTCAGGAAACGCACGGCACGTGTCATCGGACCAGAGGTGGTCAAGACTCGTTTCGCCACTGCACACAACACTATAATATTTAATACGAACCTACTCGCAAACGACGACGCAAAAACGCGTTAGGTTAGTGATTACAGATAGAGATTTGCTGCCAGAATTTCGTCGCACTGTACAACACTATGAATATATTAAACGCGCGTATACTCAAGGACGCGAAAAACGAAATAAAAACCAGAAAACGGTGCTATCGAGAATCTCCGAAGACGGATGCGAAAAAAACGACCGTGACTACACAGTTTCTTAAGTCTGATGGAAAACTTCCCGGTTAGCAACTTGCCGTGATTCCCGAGTTTATACTGATTATACCGCGTGTATAAATGCTTACAATGGTTGGCGGTCGCCCCTGAATTCCGCTTAACAACTCCTGAACTTCATAACATTGAACGCGGTTAAGTCAGGTAACATTATGGTTTAGTCGCGACGAACTCGAGTAACCGGACCATTTCCGTTTCTCATCGGCCTTTGTCTTAAGACAACGGTCCACGCCCTCCGTATCGATTTGTATTATAGCGTTACCTATTACATGTATAATTATTGATTCATAATGTTACACGGAAATATGGAATTTTTATCCTAATGTTCTTTAAGTTGTAATAGTTGTATAGGTAGATTATGTACCATGTGTACAATTTCAGCATATTATTGAGTTCACCTCCTTCTCTTGAATATAAAATGGTCCAAGGATGCCATAATATAACTATAGACATTTAGAAACATTGTCACGCCAAGTGTGTTCATATTCAACACTCGATGATATTTTATTCGTTTAAAAGTATCTATACTATATATAAAATATAGATATACAAAATAGTAAATACAATAGCTTAATGTCCCTAAAGTACCAGCTACTATGTGTGATGTGTCTACCTAATACTAATCAAGACAACAAATAAATACTGTTTGCACGCTATTAATATAGTTTAAATAATCATATGAATTAATGTTGTATAGTATTAATAAATCAATAATGATTTTATATTTACCTTTTTAAATTTTTTTTTTATACAGTATTCTGGGTTAGAAATTAGAATATATTATTTTACTTTTTAAACAATTTACTCGACTTCACTCTCACATCCATCGCAATTGGCAGGGTCTTGTTTGGTATAAGCTTATAACACAGCCTTCAACCATCGATGAAAAATTTTTAGAAAGAAACGAAAGCATTTAATTTTAATTGTCGAGGGTCCAGTATGGGTTTGTCAAAATTCTTTTTGGTTATTTATCGCTGTTAATCTATTTATTGAAATTTTAATAGCATTTAGTTGGTTTTTAATGGTTGGCATACAGACGTTTAGTGTCTCACTTAGTACTTATATAATATATTAAATACGAATATTTATAAATATTTAAAAAATCGTATTGTTATCATTGACGTGCCTAAAAATTGAAAAGATAAATACTATGGCTCATTGAATTCCATTAACTAATTTTTCTCCTAAAAATTACAATAGCCAATAGGTATACTATATTAGTACCCATAAATTAAATATTTATAGTTTTTAAACAATTTACCTACTCACTTAAATATATAATATTAAAAATACATAAACTTTATACAATTTCTAAGTGAGACATTAAATGACAAGAGTAGACGAAAACATTTAATTCTAATTATCGATAACATCCCGTCATTAAAATTCTTTTTGGTCATTAACCGCTAGTGGCATATTTTTGAATTATAATAGCATTAGTGTCTCACTTAGTAGTTAGACCTTATATATATTTATATTACGACTATATTTTGCAGTGCCATATTATAGAAACACATCGAATTTTTGACCATATAGGGAGGATAGGGATGGTAGATCGTATAACACGACCAAGAAGAGAGACTATCAAATTCTGGTATGAAGAGGATATATTATGACTATAATACTGAACTACTGAAGATATGTGAAAGTTAACATAACGGTTTTTATAGTATTTATAAGTTATAAATTAAAACGTTTTATATTATACTATTTTTATTATTTTAGATTTTGGGCGGAGCGATGAATGTATTGATTTTACAATGAGGTGTGTATTTTTTGTCGTGTTTTTCTTCAAATTTTGAAACAATGACAATTCTTCAATCTCCAACATCAATATATTATCTAATAGAGAAGTGGACCCTCGTAAAGTTAGCAGCACAACCAAAACGAACCCTTATGAAATACATCTAAAAAATTTGTTGGTAACTGGTTGGACATTGTTGGACTTTATTATTGCCGTTAAAGCTTCAGACACTCTTTGCGCTGTATGATAATATACGACTATGTAATAATATATGCGCGGTAGTTTACTTAAACTGAAAATTTAGTTGAATTTGAGGCACAGTCAGGATATGTTGGCCGAGAATCTTGTCTATTATAATTTGTAAGCAACTGTACGTTATAAAAAAAAAAAAAATGTAAGTATTTCCTTAATAATGTATAATTTGTGTGCTAAGAAAGAATATAAGGAAACAAGTATTTAAATTTGCCTAGATACGCGATACAATTATTATAATTAAAGTAACTGAAGTTGAAATGCCTCAAACGAAGCTCAGAATGTCGCTGTAGAAATATTGTGTCATCAAAACCACTACAGCATACGACGACTACGTAAGTGTATACATATATTGTATACTATAATACACTTAGCTAAGCTATAGAGCCATAGAGGGTGTATTTTGAATATTCGAAAACTACTTGTTTTACTGGAAATTGAAAATTCTCCAGTTACGCCCTGTACTCGCTTATACAACCTACGGTGTAGCATAGATTAATAGATTATAATGCAATAGCGTTAAATACCTAGGGGTAAATAATCAACAATAAAATAATAATAAATTGTAGTCGGAAAATCGATCGCACCGATACCGAAGTTGACAATAATAATGCCGGACGATTATTACTTATTGCAATATTAAAATATAATGTGTTTAGTATACTAAGTATATTAAGTTTATATGTATAAAGTAATCGTGACTATATTACATAAATCTACTAGTCATCTTCGATACCTCCCCATACGTCCATTACGACGTTGCCACGTTTGTAACCATACGCTCTACCTATATATGCTGTAGCAATAATAATAATAATACTATTATATTATTATAAACGTCTCGCGGCACTGTGCAAAGATGCACTTGGTCACAATGCGATCTTGTCGCTTATTATAATGCATATAATATTATATACCTATATAATATATAATGTGTGCACCTGCGAGCGCGTTATTGTAAAAAGTATCGTACGCGTATAATATGTGCGCAGCGTGTGTCCTTATAGTATTATATTATATTATACGACGGACGCCACTTCGGCAAAAACCGACCGTCGCCTCTTAACGCCACATAAAATATAATATTATATGTATATATATCGGCAATCGGCATCGGCGGCCGATCTGGCGACACTATCGCGTTATTGTGCGATTCGACCGAACGGTTAGGTTTCGGTATATTATATTGGATACATACACCTTCCAAACCGCTGCACCTGCTGCAGCAATAGGAATATTATAATAATATACGTCAGTTCTATTATCGCAGGTTTAAAATATTATGTCCGTAGCGGTTATGCGGAATACCGAGTGTATATTAACAATAAAATAATAATATTATAGCAAACGTCCAGCAGTCGAGACTGCAGCAAGAGTGCCACATTGAAGAATTTAGTCATCGCGGGACTTGCGATGTCGCAATGCGCGATTGACAAAATAATATATAATGATAATATTATATCGTCGGAAAGAAAGAAGCCAAACATTCTAAAAAAAAAACCAAATTACGTTTTGGTGACGTTTTGGTCCATATACCTAATAATCTATCTTTTCTTTTTCTCTTTAAATTCTTAACTAATAAAACTGAATGCCAAGAAATATTAGAGAAACGTGAGAATTTTAAAACAAAAACTAACTTTAAAAGAAATAATGATTTATTTACTTTAAAAAATGTACGTACTAACTCCCCGAGAAATTCATTGTTGTCCAATTCAGTAAGATTAGATTTGTTTTTTTGCAATATAAATCATATCAAATCTGCATTTGATGTATAATTATTTAAAATGTATTTCTATAAATTATTTTCTTATTGCCTCTCCTCATATACTATATTTAAAGTTGTATTAATATAAATCATTATATTATATTTTATTTTCATAAACATTTTGTATTTTGAATGTTAAAAGTTTTTACTAAGACATTTGAGTCTTTTTCCCGAACATTATTTGTTCATTCATTAAGAATGTATGTCAGTACGTCACCAAGTAATATTATTTGAATATAAAAAGTTATCAACAGATACGTTCGATAAACTTCGAACCTTCAAAACTTAAATTTTCAACATTGGAAACGGAAAATTTATTAATAACGATTCTGACCGGAATATTCAGTTACAAAGTACCTACCTACATAGTATCTTCTTCTCTTGTCCGGTTAGAATTTTCAATAATCACATTTTGTAATTAAATAGATAGTAAATATATAAATAAATTTACGAATAAATAAATAATGTGTACTGTAGTCAAAATAGATAAACAAATAAATTTTGTATAAAATGTATAAAAGTAAACTAAATAATATTAATGGTCGGTAACTTTGTCAAATCTTGGGGGCATGGTAAGAGCCTGCACGTGACGCACCTTCATAGTTTTTCTGATCGCTAGACCAGACTAACCAACTAATCTCACCCACACCAGTGCAAAATATGCCAACACCACTCCACCTACATAGCTATATGAAGTACCGAAAGATTTGTGAAACTTGCACCTATGGCGATTTTTCACTACCCTATTGTGAAACGTTGGTCCAGAGAAAAATTAGGGGAAAGTGGGGTAGTTTTGTACTTGAGGCAAAACCGTATGATAAGGTTTTCTGAACATTGAGTATAGAAAGAAAAAAGTTATTGATGTATATTTATCCACAACTATATTATTATGTTTATTGTTATCGATAACATACTATTAACCTTATTTGTAATAAATTCCCGCTCAAATTTCTATTATAGCAAAATATGTGTAATCACAATTTTTAATTCATATAATATTATTATTCAAAATTTGTATATATAATTTTGTTTGATGTAAAAAATTATTTTGGGAGTATCACGTTTAGATTGTTTAAAAATGCTTACATATTACTGAACCGACAATATTTGTTATGTAGTTCCTAATTCCAATTTCAAATTCTTAAAACTTTGTAAGTTTTACATTTCTCAGAAGTTAATAACACAGTTCTGTCTCGCTTTCTCCTACACTGCAGTATAAAACCAATTTCTGTATTTTTCTCTGTCAAACGTTGTGAGGACAAGACATAACATCATAACGGACTTGACGTAATATTTACCATATTTTTCACACAGAATATTTTGAAAGACACCGTATGACATTATGTTAATATTATGTAGGTATAACAATACACTCCACTTGTAAAAGTATTGTTCCTCGGGTCCCTCAAACCCCTTTCAGCGTGCCCACGCTATTATGAACACATTCGTATGACGTGATTTGTGTATATGTATGAAATATGCAAAAATAGTATTGTTTGAGTGCGCGCGTTGGTATTTGGCGATTAAAATATGCACAGAACATGACTTTATTATACAATTATTTACAATAAAATAAAACATAAAAATATAACGGTAGACCTCGACGCATAGATTTTTAAACGCCTCACGTATAATAAATAATTGTTTACGAGTTTCCGTTTATATGCTCACGACATAATATTATACTCCTAGCTACTAACTGCAGTTTGTAAATATAAAGAAGATAATATTATTGTGCTAATTTATTGTTACTTTCAATAAATCATTGATTAACTTTGGTCCAAACATATGTCTTTGTGTGCCATACAAACGCAGTATACCATATAGTACAGGGAAACCTGCAGTGGCGTAGCAAGGGTATGGCGAACTGTGCCAACGCCAGGGGCGCAAATTATGAGGGGGCGCAAATTTGTGCTTTTAAATTGGTACTTATTTTTATTCTACCTTCAAAACGACATTTCTTTATTACCTATTCGGCTATACATTTTGAAATGTGTATGATTTTGTTTATCTTGTTTATCTTTAAATTCGTGTTTCGTGTGTGTGTGTGTGAACACTGATTATTATATTATTTGTCGTCTATATATCAATAATCTTATTTTTTAAAGTTTGAAATTTACATTATCATAATAACTGATAGTTAAATAATATTGTATTACCTAATTATATATATAAAAAATAAATGTTAAAAAATATTATTCCATATTTTCGTCAATTTTTTAATTGCTAAAAAGGCGCATTTTCCTAGGTTTGCCAGGGGCGCTAACGAGTCTTTCTACGCCACTGGAAACCTGTCTTAACCAGAGACTGGAGCCGAAGTTTTATTTTATAGCCAAAATATAATTGAATAGTTAACGTATACAACGAAGACAGAATATACTATTCCACATAAGACATAACCGTAGCCGTCGTCGGTTGTACCGTAGGTAGGTACACGATAAACAATAATAATTATTGTACAGTAACTGTATTGTGTAATGTCTCTGTCCAACACAGCGGCTGAAGTGTACGGCGGGTAATCGATGTCGGCAGAGACGTGGTGAAGTTTGCCAAACAGTTCCCGAACGTGACCTTTTTTTAAAAAAAAATATTACTGACGAACGCGATACCACATAATTATAATATATTATACGAGTTTAACCAAACCACCGGAAAAGGTATTTTATTTTTTGCTTTGCAAATAATGATATCATCAATTTTGTCGAATACCACACGCAAATCGTTACTCGCAATTCAAAGATGACGGAGTCGATTTTGGTGTACAAAAAATTTTTTTTTACAGTTGACAAAGAAATATTATATAGTTCATTAGGTAATGTCTCCTTCTGACAGTAGAGTTTCTTTTCCTTTACAAAAAAAATTTAAATAATAATAATAATTATGTTACTAGACCCTGACCTTGCTATTTTTCATGAGTTTTGTTTTTGTTTTACATGTTTATTTTGTGTACAATAAATTCGATTGTATAATCATAACAATATATAGTTTGGTCTATATCGGTTATTCGGTTTAAAATATTATCAACCGACTGTGATGATTTAATGTCCAAAACGTCTACAAGTAAGTTAGATATAATATTAAATCACCGAGTATGTGCGTTTGCTCAAACGAAAAAACTGCTGGATTCACTTAGGTTAGAAAAAATTATTATTTAAAATTAAAATCGACTCAAATACCATTTAATAATAATATCTACTTTATCTATTTGAAACCTAATATTATGTTCGATAAGATTTCTTAGTTAAATTTTTATGAATTATCGAGCTTGTACAATTCAGCGTTTATTTTGTCTGCGGCAGTAAATTAATCTTTCATTATATTTTCATTCGTCTTAGAACATATTATTATTATTTTTGAACTCTATTCACTCCATCATCGAGTGATCTTGCGCCTTTTAATAATATAGTAAAATAAAATAATGCATTTGTCACTCCACCCAGAAACTAAAATTAAAATAATATTATAATTATTATCATTGTCCATAAGTGTACACAAAGGAACATGCGCACTGCAGCAGTGCTTAACTTAGAATCCATCATCAAACATATACCTATACCTGAATATAGAGAAAAATTCACAATAGAATTACAAAAGCCGTGTCGTGTTAATAGGGGGTGAGGGGAGGAGAGGGGAGGAGGAACAATGACGGGCGTTTCTCTTTGTCAGTATACGAAATGTATGGATCGTGAAAATTTAACAAAAAAAAAATCGCATAATTTTTACTCACTCGTTTGTCCCGATATCGTTTTACTTTGGTACACTCTTCTATTTTTCAGCACACAATTATTATTATTAGTGTACAATATTATAATAATCTACGAACTCGTCGCTGTTTTAGCACAATTAAATTCCCCCTATATAACAATACCTATATATCGCGGTGGTCCACTCGCTCGACGGTCGCAGCGTATTCGTACACACTACACATATTATATAAAAGCGTCTACGAAATCGGTGGCCCAAAACATTTTATAATAATATTATACGCCTTCGTATTTTGTACGTATATATTATAAACCACCGCCTCCGCCGTGTTGGCCAGGGTCCAAGATGAGATTTTCAATCGTTTCCGATGTGCACCAGAGGATGCTAAACGCCTAGCCGAGCTGAGCCGTCTCGTGATTTTCCGTTAATATTATTATTTTAATATTTAGGCGGAATCTGTGCGGCACCCGTTAAAACCGATAATATAATATATTTATTTACAAATACATAATAGGTAGCAATGTCATTTATTAATTATATCTTCAGTGAGTGGTCAAAATGGGTCAAGTCAGACATTTTGATATTTTGACGTTTTACAACACAAAATCCCAACCTGAACAAATATCGCTCTTTTCTGAGTAAAAAATAGTTCAATAAATAAGTGGGAAACATTTATAATTGACTAAACTTCTTTTACAAAAAAATATAGAAAGATTATTTTTCTAAATAAAAACCTTACAAAATTTATTAAGCCGAATTATCCTTTTTTACCAAGTACAGAATATGTGCGGATACATAATAATATCATATATTTTGTAATTTTGTCACCGAAATCCAACACGTCAACTTGCATAATGTAGACGATTGTGATGAACTTTTAAAAATACATTTATTTACATAATATATTTGTACACATTTTACTCGTCTACTTATTGCAACCATATTGCTCTATAACACCATGGCCGGAGATAGCTGTTATTTTAAAAGGACCTTTAATGTTATAAAGTTTAGTTATAATAAATGCAATAACGATTTACATTTAATAATATAACACAATTATACTATCGATAAATCAATAATTGTCGCTTAAACTGTAAATGTAATGAGTAGGGCCCGGAACTTGATGCATTTGCATCTTTTTTTCTAATGCTTACATACGAGGCTCGTCTTTACAGAAATTTGATTCATGGAATTTAGAATTTAATGGTAACATTTTTATTTTGTATTTTTTGCATTTTTAAAGAATTTATTGCTTTACGGTCATTTTTTGTGCATTTTATTAATTTTTTACATTTATTTGCATTTTTCTTGTTGAAAGTTACACTTTATCGTAACACATTCAGTTTCCATTAGCTTGTAGATTATCGACGTTCATTATATTTATCGTTTGTTGTCGCAATCTACGATTATTCAATACACTGTAGAACGATATTATTTTGGACCCGGTCAATTAGAAAAAATTTCCTAAAAGTCGATCAAATTAATTCAAACTTCAAAAAAATTCGTTGAAGAGTAAACATTTTTAAAAAGCTAGAACCTATAATAAGTACGATTTATGACCCATGAATTGCATAAAACGTAATTATTGTAAAACTTAAAGTTTTAAAAATGTTAAGTCATTATAAAGTAATTTTTGGTATTTCTGTGGTAATTTTTAAGTAATTTTTTGACGTTTATAAGTCATTTTAACATTTATTTTTTTAAAGATTTTTAGATCATCAAGTTCCGGGCCCTAGACTAATGAGTAATGAGTAATGAGTAATCATTTAATAATATAACACAATAATACTATCAATAATTGTCGCAAAACTTTAAATGTAATGACATATGAGTAATAGCGATTGACATTTAATAATATAACACAATAATACTATCGATAAATCAATAATTGTCGCTTAAACTGTAAATGTAATGAGTAATGACGATTGACATTTAATAGTATCAATAATTGTCACTTATACTTTAACTATCTAATCTATAGTTAATGAAATAACAAATGACATTTAATAATATAACACAATAAAAGTATCAATAATTGTCGCAAAACTTTAAATGTACCTAATGAGAAATGACCATTGACATTTAATAATATAACACGAAATTACTATAGTTATCAATAATTGTAGCTTATACTTTAAATTTAATGGCATATGAGTAATTACGATTGACATTTAATAACATAACATGATAAAAATATCAATAATTGTCGCTTAAACTTTAAATATAATGAGTAATGACGATTGACATTTAATAATACATATAACACGAATATGCCGTCAATAATAATTGTCGCTTAACTATTTAACTAACTATCTAAACCATTGGACGGACGACTCGATCTACTCGTTGAGAACGACTCGACCTAGTGACCTACTCGTTCTCGTATCCATCGTATCTTGTACATTATTATGATATTGTTATATACAGTCGGGTTGGCTTTTCAAAATCTGTACGACTAGCATAAGTCGTATTTTGATATTTACTCGTGTTACGAATAGACTTATATTATAATAATATTATACATTAAACATAGTGCAGAGCACACTCGTATCTTGGCCGGCCCAACTGCAGCGCGAATTACTGCCTATGCTTTGTAAACCGGCACTCTCGTCTGCCATCATCACCTACCGGAACTCGACCCGTACTCGGTCTTATCTAATCAAAGCTAGTTACGTCCAATATAACACTAACCCGACGGGGCTGGCACAACATCCGCCGCCGTTTCCTGCGGGGGGCCCTCCGCCGCTCATATTCGACAATTTACGTCAATTTAACGTCACCACGTTCACAATGCACACATATAATAATAATTATTATTTGTATATTATCATTGTGTGTATAATGTGCCGCATAGAGCGGTCGCTCGTCTTCGGCGGTCGGTACGGGTGCCCCGAGCCGACAACCCGGACATTGTACATCGCTCGATAGTATATTATGAATAGAGTACGGATTTTGGAGCAATAATAAACTATAAAGGAAAACACATAGAATAGAGCAATAAACCTCTACAAATCCAAAAAAAATGTCACACGACGAAAGGTTGGCAAGAAATGACCGAACAGATACCTACTTTTATCGAAAAATCGATAAATTGAATCAAACATAACGAGATAAAATCGATTGAGCCATTTCCTTGGAACACATTATATACCTAACATAAAAATAAATATTAGCCTTTAAAAATACGTTTATTTAGAACACATTTTGAAAACATTTTATAAAATGCTACTTAAAAGCAAACAAACTACCTAAAAAAAACCCGCAAAAGCATTGAAATTCCAAAATATTAAAAAAAAAACAAAATAAAAATGTCGTGCATTTGCTTCTAATTCATATAAATCAAAGGTTAGGTTTAGAGCAATAGAAAAAAAAAACAAAAGCCTTCAAATTCGTACTTTCATTATTAATGCATAGCTGATATGTTTTTGTCTTTTGCGCTGGGTATAACTTTTTTATTCTAACCGATTTCCTTGACCCTTCATTTATTACCATGAAAACGCAAATCAACAATAAAAAAAAATTCAAATCAATAACTAACAAAATGTAACTTGCTGCTACCACATATTTTTTCACTGCATGTGTCTATGATTCCTCAATTTTCCTTCCAGAGGAAAAACATTTAGTAGTGACTGCTACTTGTAATAATATATAAAAAACGAAATATTTCATGTATTGCGCCCGTATGTCAAACGACTTTGAATATCCGTTTTATTTTCTACCGACAAATTATTGTGACACAGTTTCGTTTTACCAGACCCGCATGATTACTGGATTAGGATTTTCGATATTCGATCGCTAATGAATCATATACAAGGATACCTCCCTCGATGATCACCTCTGAATGGCGGACACATCTCCGAACATGGCGCCCGAATAATGTCTGCAACGACCGAGAGTGTCCGGTATTTAGAGGTTACACTGTACGTAATATTATAATATATATTATGTAGGTATTGTATTGTGTTATCAAACGACCATCATAAATCATAATCCATACAATATTCTAATATGTATAGGTACAATAGGTACATAATATACATACCTATTTTTTTTTTTAAATATCCCATGAATATAATATTATGGTTATTTAATTCCCGACACTCCGATCAGTATACATTATACACTATATTATTATATAGCAGTATACTGATATAGCTATATATTAATACAAGTATCCTAAGAATTTCTAAGTCTTCATATTTGTGCGAAGCTCGTAATTGCGTCCGGTCGTAAATAATATATTACATTATGCACATGACTACGTGCGTGCATAAAATATATTCCGTTTCGACGTACATTAGGATACCTATTTCTCAATAAAAATAATATTAACTAAATAGCCGGTAAAACGACTACCTGTAGGTATACATTATAATCATATTGTTGGTATTAAATGGTAGTCAATATTATAATATAGTGTTTGCGTGGTGTTTCCGAGCAATATAGTCATTTGCTAAAATGTGAAGAATATTAACACTATGCAACGCCGAGTAACGATTAATATGAATAATGTTTTCGTTGGATTATACACACACATATTATCACGATATTGGTAATATATTATTATTTGCACGTTTCTTATGAGATATGTTATTACAATATTATTATAAACACTTAACGACACGACTGATGTTCGTTCGAATAATAGTTCTTATGATATTATAATATTGTTTTCTGCTATGCAAATATACCATTATACCAATAATATGTTTATATTATATAGATCCGCTCTTTTAAAACTTATTTATAATATATTACCTATGTCCGTATACAAGTACAATATATTATAATTAAATCAAAATAATACACTTCAAGCATAATATTGATGAATCTGTTTTAATACAATATATGCGTATGTGGCCATATAATATAGGTACCTACAATATTTTATCGGTTATATGTGGAAAATGATAAATTTGGTTTGATTTGCCGCTTGATCATTCCGTTCATATATTACAACACTACCATAGGTATTCCGCATATTATGATAAAAATATTTCGCTCTGTCGGCAAAACGAATCTTAAATCTAAATGAGTTTTCATCATGTCGAAAACGATAGTATGATGTTTAAAAATACGCTGCATCTAGGATTAGTCTTTTACACGTGAAATATAATACATATAGGTTATAGATCACAAAGTTCTGTCGTAGGTAGCTTGCAATATTTTGTAAGCGATTGAAAAGTTATCTAAGCTAAGTACGCTTTTTGCAAAAATAATTTTAGGAAATAGTAATAGTATAGTTGTAGTCAGTTTCGTAAGTTAGTTTATTTAATTCAAAAAATAAACGTTCAAAAAACATAGGTATTATTCGTGAACTGAATAATTGTCTTCTTACCCAAACTTCTGCAGGAGACAAAACATAAAGAGTTATAATGTAAGTTATAATAATTATACATGAATAAAAATTAAATATTACTTATTATGCTTTCAGTGTGAACGGACTTTTTAATATCACTAAATCAAATCCCATACTATAAATTATAAATAGGTTTAAGCTAATTATATACTAATTATTGGTACCTAGTTTTATTATACATTTTTTATGCACATTTAGACAACGTTGTCTTGCTTTTCACTAACTCCCATGGAGATTAATATATACGTTATAAATAGGAAATCAGTCAGAAGTTAATAGCTGACCTAATTATTGTTAAAATTATTAATTAATAATTTATTCAAATTTATAATATATAAAAGACATTTGAAATTGACGAATTTTCAAATTTTTTTTTTAAAGTTTTCTTCATGAGTTCTTATAAAAAACTAGAAATCGGAAAAAAAATACAAATGCTTAATTGTATTTTTAATTTGAAATTTAAAAGCATAGTTTATTTTTGATAATTATTTTTAGATCAAATGTTGTTGAAATTGGATATTTAAACGAAAGAATAACGATTTTAGCTATTATTTGTTGTAATACAAATATTTTATTGTTTGAAAATTGTATGAACTTTTATTACAACAAATATCTAGAAAATGCGATGCACCCGCTTATTAGAACTCCAGTAAGTCAATACAGTGGCGTATATAGGATTTAATTTCACGGGAGTAGGAGTATTCTAGACAGTATATTTAACAATAATAATTCTTCACACACACTTTTATTGTAGTGGGGAATTTGACCCCTAAAACCCCTCCCTCCAAATAAGCCACTGAATCAATACCTAGTAGGTTTCTGCAGATGAGCGGAAAAACGATTATAGTAAATTACAAAATACATTATTCTTATTGATCTCGGGTAATTGTCTCCTAACAAATAAGTTAATATATCGACTATATGAGTATACAAATTATTACTCTTTTCAATGTTTCATAGAAGTCAATAATTTTGATTTTTTCACGACTTGTATATTCCAATAACTTTACAACATTTTCTAATTTATCATCTATATGATATTATGATAAATATACTTAGACTTAAACTTGACCCTACATATATATGTAATATGTATAAGGATTGAATGTTTATTTCGTTAATTAAACACCTTACAATCTTGTCCAAGTTTATTTGAAACCTGGAGGGATATAGGTACTATAGCAGTAAGTGCATTCGCTTGTTTTGTTTTTAAATGTATATTATGGTTTGAAGTCAAGTGAACTCAATCGAGAACAATGTTCAAATACAATTTCAATTTTCAACATAAGAATACCCACCAGACTGTGAATAACTACACTCTATATTAGGTTATTATTATTATTATTATTATTTGAACTAGCTATTATGGTTGTTTTAGAAAATCGTCTAAACTAATCGATTAGAATCAATAAACATTTTGTTTGTGTTTTTCTCATACACTTGTGAGTTTTAAAAGAATCGTGTAAGTAGTAAGTACAACCGCTGAGACTATATAGATCATACTTGGACCTCAGACAACTGGGATTTATATGAAAAGAAACAATGTACATCTCTAAATAATATGTGCCCATATACGTGCGCAGTATTGTTTCCATAATCCGAAAATTAACAAATATCTGCACTCAGTTCGTGTGGCTGGGTAATAAACAAGCGCTCTCTTGTGCCCTGTGGTTGGGATTGGGAAACGTTTTCCGATTTCTTATCGCTGTTCTCCTCAATTCCCCAGTAATATAATATAGTATCTGGTTATCGCGCGGTCGGCGGATGCGCGGGCTGGCGCCGCCGGGCGTTTTGTATTTCTTCCTCTCCCCCTCCCCCCTAGTCGTATCCGCGAAGAACCGAGGCATCGACGATGGCGCCTTGATTCGACCCTGACGGTGCGTTAAAGTCGATATCGAGTTACGACGGCGGCGGCGACCACAGAGACAAGCATCGCTGAACAGCAGGACGGACGACTTATGCTGTATATGTCGATATAATAATACGACGAGAATAGAAATCCACAAGATCTATATCCCGAAAAAAACACTCCTTCAAACTCCGTGAAAAGAAAGCATTAAAATAAAAAATAGCTCTAAAAAGCAAAAGTTGTGATATATTTGTCCGTATGCATGATCAATTTGCTTGTCACATAAGACATAGTTTAACAACCGAATTCGAAGGTGATAAATGTCTCAGCCACATGACCGCAGTATGCGAAGAACTACCAGCAGGATGTCAGGATGTCACCCAGACTTGAATGCATGTGGTCTGGAAGGAGAATGTAGTGTCTTAGTCGGAGTCTCTTTAATCTCGGTCCAATAGCGGTACACATAATATTATATTAATATTTAATATACACCCTAATTTCTTTGTATACATTACCTATATTAAAATATGATGGCGATCGTGTGACATAAACGTATCACGCTACTCGATATTTTCCACTTCGAAGAAAATCTATGAATCATAAATATGTATTAGTAAGCAACCATTTATTGTATATACAAGGTGATTCACCCCTTTTTTCCTTTAATAACGAATTTCTTCAAATTCGGATTTTTAGAATTTTATAGTATATTAAAAGACCAAATTTCTAAATTCTTGATATTTTGTATAAGTACTACTTAAGGAGTGTCCTGTGAAGATACCTGTCTCGAAAATAACCTATACCTACATTATAATGTGTTTTAATAAATGTACTCATACAATGTGGGGAAGACGTCGTCTCATCAGCATAATATTATTGAAGTTATGAATTATGAGGAATTATATTCTTGTGTGTTAAGCTTTCCTCGTATAACAAATTATCACCCCCCTCCTCCTCAAAAAAAAAATCTAAATCATGACTATACACCACTGTCATAATATATCTATACAATAAGATAGTCTCGTTATATAACAATAAACAATATATCTACCCTATTTTTTTCGTGTGTGTTTAATACCATAATAATAAATATCTACCTACCTACATATATATAGTCGTATACAACCGGAGAATATGATAAATCCGCACTCGTCCGATCCGCGTGGTGAGTATTAATATTTTATGGATATTATACAGTGTAATATATATAATATTATACAATGTGGGGAAAACGACGTTCGTTTTGTTTCTCTCGGTAGCAATACCGCCGAGTGGTGTGATCGTTTCGAGAGTGTATTTTAATAATAGTCTATAAAATCGTTTCGGTTATATTATATTATTATCGTTAAATTAAATATTATGTCTATCGGATCGGCGTACTTTATGTTCGGGACGCTATAGCCGAACTGTTTTAACGGATTTTATTACAATATCTCGACGGTAGTCTCAGCAGTATAATATTATATAATATCATGTGTGTGTGTGTGTGTGTAATAGCCAAGTAGATTAAGGAAAGTGCGTTTATATCATAAAATTGACCGCATAATAGAGAGTCCTTATAGTTTCGTTAACGTTTAAATTATTCAGCCGTGCACATTTTAGAATAGCGCGTTCAGCTTAAAAAATAAAAAAAATCACTGAAAATAACGCTCATGAGCAATATACCTACATAATACATAAGAAATGACCGCGGTAATTTTAGATTTTCCGTTCAGATAACAGAAAAATACAGCGTTTGAGACTAGGTATTGATTTTTTTTTAGTGTCGTGAAACGATACTGAAATGAAGCTGATTATACTAAAATAATACGTTAAATCTTGTTGCATATACCGAGTCTATAAAGCAGGAATCCACATAATATTATACGCGTTCGATTTACGGGGCTTAGGATAAATTCCAAAACGGTTTAAAAAAATAAATATATAAATAAAAATACTTACTGAACGCATATTTTTATTTTTAACGACTCCTGTATTTATTCGATATAATAGCTGGTGTTCTGATGAGGCGATGCGGGTGTATATACCCAAGGTTCATGACGTGTAGGTACCGATCGCGGATATTCGGATGATGATTGCCATATACAGTTTTTAAACGAATTTTCCTTACCTATATAATGGGTAAAATAATTTAATGGTTTTGTTGGTCGGTTACGTTCTGTAACATAATATTATTTCGTGGACGCATTTTATTTTGTTATAATTATTTGGATTTAGTAGTACGATCATTTTACGAATTACCTATTTGTAAGTATTGATGATGTGACATGTTGACGTTGTGTTATTACTATTGGACTTTGAAGTGGTTCCCTTCATGAAGTACTTACTTATACTATTCAGTACCTAAAAAAAAAATGACAGTTTACGTTATTTTAACAGTGTTATTATATCTAATACCTAACATTATTATATTTTGTATGATGCAGAATTCTTGCAGGCAATGCAATTTCTAGGTTTCTACATATAAATGAAATCGGTGGAAATGTTGCGAAATATGCAAATATATAATGCTAGGTACCTATGTATAGTATATGTACATGTTATATTTTTAATTAAAAAAAAAACCATAGGAAAAACGAAATGTAATTCTACTGCTGACGGTTTGTTCGGACAGTATTATAGTGATCCAATGAATAAATTATGAATAAAAGCAGTGATACCCCAAACGACATAAATCATAATAAAATATAGAGTTTTGACATGATACGATTATTATAATCATTATTTTAATGGAATTATAAATTAATTATTATTAGAACATCATAATATAACTATATATT
Organism: Macrosiphum euphorbiae; assembly: GCA_949089665.1. Classification (NCBI taxonomy): domain Eukaryota; kingdom Metazoa; phylum Arthropoda; class Insecta; order Hemiptera; family Aphididae; genus Macrosiphum; species Macrosiphum euphorbiae. The sequence goes on along the minus strand of CARXXK010000001.1, from coordinate 141,547,436 downwards.
ATTATAGTGTGACATTGTCGGTACTTTTTACAATTATAAATATTAGATATCATACAGACAAAATTATTAAAAATGCACCTTTTAAGTTTGAAATTGTAAATTATTTGTATAGTGATTAGTTGTGATCACAGGGGCGTAATTAGGGGGGATTAGGGGGTTAGACCCCCCTCAAAACTTTTATTTTACTGCTAACATTTTGATCAAAGTATTGGTAATGACCATTAATGTTTGCTAAAATCGTATATCAACCCCCCCCCCCCCCCCCACAAACCAAATTTCTAATTACGCCACTGTGTGTTCACATATTATTCTAGTGATGATACGACGTCATGTTATACAACTATATTTAAGACAACAATAACAAAAGTCACTTATGACATAAAATTGCCGTTGATAATAAATTTAATTAAATCTTAAATCTTTGTATTTTATTTTAATACGAGGGATTGATGTCCGATAATGGATGGAAAGCTCAAGGCGTCCAAACTTTCTAGACAATATTTTAAGACAGCGTTTTAGAATTTACAAAGTAGAAATTTCAAATTCTATTTGTAAGCGATAACGCCATTTTGTTTTTATATAGCCATTTAATAAAATAATAATAATTCATAATGTGTTAAAAATTAGATAGTAAAAAAAAAAAAAAAATAATAATTTATGAAGTGTGTTTTTCGTTATCAGTCTTTTTTTACATCAATAACGAAAAAAAATCTACAAATCGTTTGAAACGTAAGACAACACTGTAACGTTGACTATTTAATACTCATTATTTAATTATAGAGATTAATTAAGAATTAAGATTATTATACTAACGAGTGTGATAACTCTTATATAGAATTATTATTCATTCGCGATTTATTTAGATTTCTTAAAAAAATATTGGTAATAATATCTTCAACACAACGTGCTGTAATACTATACCGGATGATTATTTTATCAAACAACACTCAATATTTCAAAAAGTGTACATTATTTGAAAATATTTTTTTACATACTCTTAAGTCGCTTATTAAACAACGTTTTTATAAAAAAATTATATTTTTAAATATTTTTTATCCTTATAATTTTTAAGTTTTTTACTTTTTTGAATGACAATATAGGGTTTTAATTTTATATTCTAAAGTAGAATATTTTTCTTAGTATTTTGATACATGAAAATTAAATTTGGGGCTAGTAGTTTATGAGTTATAAGTATTTAAAGTTTAGACGAGCGGAGTGGAGTGGTTCGGGGTTACCCCGCGAAATGTTTGTCCACTTCACCGCTCATCAAACTTTTAATATTATTTATAACTCATAAATTACTCAACCCAAATCCGATTTTCATGTATCAAAATACTAAGAAAAATATTCTGATTTGTAATATTAAATTAAAACCCTATGTTGTCATTCAAAAGAGTAAAAAACTTAAAAATTTATAAGGATAAAAAATAATTAAAAATATAATTTTTTAATAAAAACGTTGTTTTATAAGCGACTTGAAACTATGTAAAAAAATATCTTCAAAAAAATTTACACTTTTTGAAATAATGAGTGTTGTTGATAAAAGAATCACCCAGTATAATATTAGGTATCCACATTAACCGAATACATCAAGAGACGAAGGTTCTTAATATTTTAAATAATATTATTATAAAATAAGCAGTCGCCATTAATCGGCGTAGACTGTGTAGACTGCTTTATTTTGTTGGCACGTTTATTAATAGTCATATCACATAATATTATCATACGCGTATTGTAAACGATATTAAATTCCAGATCGTATAGTATATAATGATATATTAGAAAATAGAGCGAAAAAAAAATCAAATAATATATTTTACGAGTAGCCGATGACGGGCGAACGATTTGTCGAGAAACGACCTAATAAAGACCCTATTATGCGATGTATAATATAATGGCCCGTTTCCTGTTCGAAACACACATCTGCTCAGATGCGATAGACCCTGCCTGCTATACGGCCGTAGGTACTGATGTGTTCACTAACAAGTAACAATATATAACATTATATAATAATATGTAGCAGTCATTCCGACGCTGGTTTCCAAAACCGGAACTGCCAATTGAAAAAGCTCTTATAATATAATATAGGTATATACATTATAATATACACGTCATTGTCCCCATCACTCGAATAGCTTTTTATTCTGATGCCGTTGGTGCGGTTAATATGTAAAAATACGATATTATTAAATGCACACCTACTCACATATATATGTGCCAAACTATATTAATATATATCAGGCAATATCGGTCTGGCCCACCCGGTGATTATCGAGAGGGGGGCATAGCCAAATGGGAAAATTTAGAATGCTTTTTAGGAAGTCTAATGTTCTCCAACACATTGTCCACAGCATTCAAATACATGTTCTAATACGCTTCGTGCACACAAGTTTACTGCGAACAAGTATTCTTAAAACTAAACTTTGATATCCGATAATATAATACATGGGTGCTGAATCCTTTATTTTAACTGGTTGTTGGAAAATATATCATTCAAATTATAAGCAAAGATGAAATTATTAATAATATGCAGTTAGGATCTTCCAGGCATTAAATTTAAAAAAAAAACTAGTTTCATTTTACAATGAACAATGATTTGCAATTATTTTAATTACTTAAAGTTATTTATGTTTATTGTTTTTATTCTATTTTATTTGTATACACATTGTATAAAACTTATGTGAGACATTGTTGGTTATGTATATTTTTTTAATAATTATGATAACAAATCGTTTTAAAGTAATAAATTATTATTTTATTGAAAACAAAATGATTTAATTGCAATAAAATAGCAGGCTAATTTTTTTTTTTAAAGTTAGTTCAGGCCGTCGATGCCAATTATAAATATTACTTTTGCAAGGGGCCCATCATAAACCCATCATAAGGACCATCATAAGCCGCACCGACATACACTGATATTAGGTATAATAAATATGTTATATTATATATTATTATAAAATAGCATTCCGTCGTACTGCGATCGGTTCGCGGTCGAGTATTTACCAAGAGTCACATCATTGTTCGTTTCCGAGAGTTCATCTGAGTGAGCAGGGGGTGCTTATCGATATGGTGAAAAACACCTGTTGCCCGTACCCGTGAAACTCATAATAATAATATAGAATACGACGTCAACGAAAACGATAAAATAGTCGTGACAACTGAACTTGTATTACACGCACTGACCGAACAACTCAATAACTCATGTATTTGGACTGCTTGATATAAGTCAATATTATTATGAATAAATGTATAGTATATAATATTATAGTGATTGCCGCAGCGATCTCCGTCTGTGCCTGCAGCTTGTCTTAGAGATTCCAAAATAGTGGATTGGAAATTTACGTCTTATAGTGCAAAAAAAAAAAACAAAAAAGAATTTCTTAAAAAGTGTGAATTACGAGTATAATAATAATAATAATAATATTGTATAGGTGATTTTCGGTACCTCATGAAATGCCACTTTATATAATGTGCCCACACACATTTTGGTGATTATAGTGGTCGTTCCACTATTAATATAGTCATTGCAGGATTAAAATATAGGTAATATGATTTAAAATAATGGAGTAGATACAATATTATATAGTCATTACTTTTATAGCCTTTACAGACGATCGGTTGCCGGTTGATTCTGAATAATAACTACCAATTTCATAATATTAAGATTGGACACTTTTTAATATAAATTATCGACGTAATTTTATAGTTAATTCGCTGTGCAATCCGTCAATCGACTGTTCGGTGGTTCGTATATTATAGGTAGGTAGGTAGGTACTATATTATGCTCATATTATAATCATATTAAATATATAATTATAATAGATGGCTATAAATCTATAATATTGTATTCGATACCCACAGGCCACAACTGTAAGCCGTCAATAGTTATCACCGGAAATGAAAAGTTATACTGTAACCAGAAAAATTAATTCGAAGACGAGGTTCGCGAATGAGATTTGATGTCTCAATATACCATACAACTATCTCTGAAAAAATATAATGTAAAAACGGCGTTCGTAATAAGCGATTAGTTTTAGTATTGATTCATGCATGGAAACTCAATAAATCACTAGATGTAAATTACCTATTTCGTAATAATTTACAGCCCATATAATATAAATAGGCTTTTTTTTTAATAACCTTTTTACTGATTTCACGATGGAAAGAATACACGAGTACCCAGTTTAGTAAATAGAGGGGGGTTAGGGGTTGTAGGAATGGAATTTTATATTAATAGAAATATTTATTAATATATAATATTTTATATTAATATATTTTTTTAAATTCCCCCCCGTAATTCATTCCTATATACGCCAATGCGAGCACCTACATAATGATTTAGTATATTGTGACCTGATGTGGCGCGGTGGTTCTCAGTCACAAAAGTGTTTCGAGTGCAAACATCGGCCGGTGTCACTAGTTCCCGGATGCATGACCACCCGGGTTTTAGTGAAAAATCCTAGCCACATATACACGTGTTCCGAACCAACCGTACCCACCTACAAAATGCTAATGACTATAGAGGTCGCTCTAAAAAAAATATAAATATAGTAAATTGCATTATCCATATATGGTGCAATTAGGAATTCGTCCTAGGAGGGGGGATATACACACAAAATACTACATTTTCAAGTGCAGTGGTGAGTGTATTATACATGCTCTGGGGGGATCTATCCCCTTCACTGCCCTTAAATACGCCCCTGCATATACATCCATAATAAGGGTCTAGCCGACCTCGATTACCATCCGCAACAGTATAATATTATATGTACATATTTTATATTATATTATTATATTAACGACTCTTCTGGTCTTCTGCAGATATCGCCGTTTCTTCAACGCATTATAATAATTGTTTTTCCGACGGATGATAATACGCAAAATATGTGATACACCCATTACAGTATCGTAATAATAATAATAATAAATAATAATAATACCGACACCACCGCGGCGTACCCGACTCCACGTGGTTCTCCTCGACCGCGATATGGCAACTCGCGGCGGCGTATCATTACGATGTGATTAATCGGCGAAAAAAGTAATTTCACAGACATTACCGTTTTGCCGCCTGCGCGATATCTCCGGCAATCCATTCACTTTTGGTTTTACACCATATACCTACGCAAAATTCGAGGCATCGCGTGACATAATGATAATGATGTTTTTTTTTTTTGCGGTGCGGCGCGAGCTCTGTCGGAAGAGTTGCGTCATAACCGCGGTCGATTACTATGTTTTAAATTTAAAACGTACCAACAATATAATAATAACGATTGGGCAGGTACACTGCACGTCGTGTAGGTACGTGTTTCGTCGACTTGTCTTCAATATTATAGAGGACTTTGTATTGGTTTCACGTGTCCCGAAGTATAACAACTCGTAATAATTACTATTATTATTGCAAACGTGTGTACATTATTATAATATATATTACCATCCGGCCGAAAAAATCAATACGTTTTTGGACGCACTGCGATGCAGGTCGGAAGCGTTTCCGAAATTTGCTTGAAATCGAAGAAACCGAACTTGCGAGCGCAACGGTGCCCGAGGTTTTGGGGATATTATGCCCCCCCCTAGGAAGTAGGAACACTAGGAACATAATATTTGTCCGATGTCATTTTTTCACCGACCACGGAGGCATGGTATCGTAATATTCGTACAATAATATAATTAATATATATAATATTCATCGGACTATCATGGTATAATATGATATTTGGTTTGGGCTGTGTTTTGGAGCTGACCGTGGAGGAGAATTACAACGATTACAAGTACAAAAGTACGTTTAGAGATTAGAGGCGATATCTTGGATTTTACGGTAACCATTATAACTTTATATACCTAAATATATATTGTATAATATTTAGAACGTGTATCCGACTTCGCTTGGGTTGAAATTAATCTATCTTTCTATCGTTTTCTGCTTTACTTCACTTGAAAATTTATATGGGTGTAATACAAACACAACTACAACGATTAATTTTATGATTTTCCTCTTCTTAATTCTGGACATATTTTGTATGTAAACCCAAACAAGCTTAAAAGCTGCAGACGTAAATCTAATATTGTTAAGATTGGTATTCGTCCATATGTGTTTATAATAAAAATATGTCCGGAATTATGAAAGCAAATAAAAAAGTAATCATTGTAATTGTGTCAATAAGTATTTGATTTTAAGATTTGTGTTTTAGAATGTATTTGTAAAAAATGTTATACCTATGTCATATTCCTCAATTAATTTTCATAGTGGTCAACCTGTAACCAATGGCAACAATTTAAATAAACAATAAAATATTTGATTTTTGTTAGCCAAAGCTAAATTCATGCGTGAGCCACCCTATAGTATAGGTCTTATAGCAACCCATAGGGGTTGAAAAAATAAGCTATAAACACCCTCCGAGTCCCATAAAAATCTATTGATATTGCTTTTATTGAAAACGATCCAGTAGTTTTTGAGTCTATAGAGGACGAACAAAGAAACGTTCAATTATATGGTACACATCCTTATTTACAATTATTTTATCAATTTTAATCAATGATATTCAATGATAATAACCGCATTTTACTATAAACCTACACAAAATATTCGATTTCCGTTCTTCGAAACAAAATCCCTGTGAGAGCACATCTTAAAAATGTGAATTTTTAAAAATCCTTTCTTAATGCACCCCTATACGTACTACCATAGTGCCGTACAAAGGTACCGTGAAAATGTCAAGTCTTTATCTATCATAGTTTTTGCTATACGTTGAGTAGTCAGCCGGAACATATAATTTTATACAATATACAGAGGATTGTGTTCTACGTCGCTGTGTAGGACGAGAACGCCGTGTCATAAATATAATAATAATATATAATGTTACATGACGTATAAATAAAACCAAAATATTATATTTGACACGTATTCATAGTTAATGGGTACCGTCGCTGTGGAGTATTAGGTCGAGGAAGACAGTCGTAGCCGCTGTACATCATCGTGTACTATGAAGTAATAAGTACGAGCCGACCATAATATACATAACAACATAATTATACGGTATAATGATATTTTATACACTTCTATTATACAGAGTGATCGTGATCACGTCTGAGTCTTCATTTTTGAGAAAGAAAAACAAAAAAAAATTTATTTTTAAAAAGAAAAACACAATATACACTTTGATTTTACACTATGTTTCATTTGTTTCAAACAGTTTAAAACGGTTAAAACAAATGTTTTAAATTTATGTTTTTAACATGGTTAGCGGTCATTTTCCAAGTCAATTTCCAGTTAGGCCTTAAAGGGATATTACTCCTGATATTACCGTCGCAGTCGGTTCGAGTAGAAACACAAGAGTATAATATTGTAATTACGTTTATTCTATTTTTGAATATCGATGACGGGTCCAAAAAAGAAACTTAAAACCGCTTACCTACGTTTTCTTTTCGTGCGAAATGTAAATACTAAATATTGCAGTGATTATACACTAGGTCGTGCTCAGTGTTCGCGGTTTAACAGTGGAACTTGGGTGAGGTTTGGACAAGGGGTAATAGTGCAGGTTCCACTCTGGAGTACTTGAGAGTTGAGAGGACGTCGTACCCGCATAATATGAAGTTGTCTCCATCTGACTAACGAATAATATACCAGGAGAGAGCGAATCGGTGGCCCTAATCAAACTTAAATGTAAGAAGTACTAAAACACAATATTATATGTGCTCTCTCGTTGGTTTTTTACGATATTTTAATTTTTTTGATGCTTTACGAGTATGTAAAATATTAATATTTTAAAAACAAAAATGCAATCTAATATTTAAGCCAACAATACAAGTCGGTACTGCTGGACGTACATTTTGATATATTATGCATTAGTAAGACTGCGAGACAACACAATATGCGGATACGACGTTCTCTTCCTATTTATATCATAAATACGTATATACAGCGTGATTTTTATGTATGCTCGCCCCCATTTTTCGTTTCAATAGTACATATTTTATTCAAAATCTAATTTTTTTAAATTGTTGACTACCTGTCAAGGCGATATTTTCAAATTTCTGATAGTTTTTGTACTACTTAACGAGTGTCCTGTGACAAACTTATATTTTTCAAAAGAGAACCCCCCCCCTCTTTTTACTGCAAATAGTTATTTAGTGAATGATTTTCTTGGATTTGTTGATGTATCTAAATCAAAACAGTAAATACTAGTGAGTAGTTTCTGAATTATTGATATGTTTTTACTAAATAGGTAAACATAATTAGAAATGGTTTTTAAAAATAAAATGTATAATATTATGTAATAATGATTGTATTAACCAATATATTATTATACTTGGATCATTTTTAACACTTTTCTTAAGTTTGGTTTCACGTCCGTCTGTGATCAAATCTTGCGCGCTCGATTTGAGGCACTTTTTGAAGATGAAAAATTCTGAAAATTGGTTTAGACCTTGGTCTTGGATGACAATACAATAATCCGTAAAAAAATTTTTTTAACTAAAAAGTAGAAAATAAAAAAATTAAAAAATTTTTTTTAAAAAACACTTTTCTAAAAAAACAAAAAAATAATGAAAAATTTAAAAGTGTGTGGCGCTCTTACACTTGACATATTATACCACACACTTTTACATTTTTCATTATTTTTTTGTTTTTTTAGAAAAGTGTTTTTTTACAAATTATTTATATTGATAAATCAATAGAAAAATTACTAACTTTTTCAAATCTTGTAAGCCTAACCTTATAAGCTCCTTAACCCATTACCATATTGAATATTACTATATTACAACTATATTACTTACTATATTATCTTTAGTATACACAAAGTTATATTATAACTCATGATATAGAATATAGATACATTGAAATTATCAAAAAAAATACTTGCTTAATAATTAAAAAATTAAAAAGTTACGGTTCCTGTTTGTATTGTAAGGATCATTCTCAAATGGTTCAAAAAAAAAAAAATTCAAAGATTCGAAAATATATGGTCTTCAATTTTGTATAGGTATTTAAAATCTATACATAAACCAGGTAAATATACCTACGAATAGTTTAATCACACATAGGGGGAGCATTCTTAAAAATTCACCCTGCGCATTGTGACACGGACGATCGAAATTAATTTTACAGCATAATATTATGATATGGAATCTCCGCGCGGGGAAAACTATGAAAAAAAAACGTTCACCCTGTATTGTGATAATAATAATAATAATAACAACAACACACGCAACGACGACGGTTGCAGACGTATGAAAAAAAAAAATAATAATAAATAATATATTACGGGAGGTTGCTGGCAGTAAATATAGTAATGGGCCGCGCGGTCAGGATTTTCTCGCTCGCACGATCCTCTCTGCACGGGCGTTAAAGTCCGTCCGCTCGCGGAGATTCGACTTTCTCTCGTTCGTCGCCGGTCCACGCCCGCCGCCGCCGCGACGTTTGTTCCAGTGACCCCGAGACCGACCGGCTCGTCTGTTTTGGAAACACATGTTATATCTATACAGTGTTAGGCCGAGCGGATTGCGAAAAACCGCTCGCCCCGCCGCCGCCGACGGTTCGCATTTTTTTTTTATTCTTTTTTTTCCCCCCGTCGGCCCCGTTCCGATATGCACAGCAATATTATATTATTATTCTAAGTGCGTACTTACACGATATTATTATACGTGTATATAATAATATGTATATAATTTATACACGAGTTGGGCGTGCAATCGAAAAGGGAACAGGCATAGTTGCGTATAATATGCATAGTAATAATAATAATAATAATAATAATGTGCTTGTGATAACAGCTGCAGCAGTTGCACGCCGTCAGTGGCGATATTATATACCTACCTGCGACTGCAGTTCTTGTTATGAGAATACTTTTCAAATGTATATAATATGATATTTAAATACTACTTGGTGTAATTTGTAATCGAATGCTGTCTTTCAAAAGCATTCAAAATACTTTACAAGTACCTACCTGGTGCCTAGTAGATAATGTTCTTACCTAAACGTTTGATGACAGGTCAACTTACTCTAATACCAAAAGAAACGGCACACTATTGAAACTAAGCGAACGAAAATTAACAGTGTCGTACCTATACTACGTGTGAAATATACGAAGGATACAACAAATGTATGGGTAGCGTACTATAGCGTCTTATTTAGGGGACGCCACAACCGTATATTGCATTGTTTTTTCTGTCTTATACAAATTAACAACACGACAAATAATTATAAGTCCACTGAAATAATAATCTATTTTACTCTGTTATTTTGAAAATTAGAGTGAAATATTCATCCCCATTATAACGTGTAAAGGTAACATTATTATGCATTATATAGAGGGCGTTTCGGAAGCTTTTATCGATATTTTAATTTGGAATCAAGTTATGATCGTTTTAAAATTATTCACAATTTAGAGCAGTTATAAAACTTGCTTCGTAATTAAAGCCTTCGAAATGCCCTGGGTAAAATAAAATAACATTATAGAAAATAAAATCTTGTCAACCTTTAAATCTTATAGCATGTCAACTAACTCAAATTTTAAAAATTTCAAAATAGATTATTATGAACGTTCCATGTCTTACGTTTCTAAGCCCAAAACAATTCGTGTAGATGTGTAGCCCCTCATAATGTAACCGGTTTTGGCGTTGATATCAAAGTTACTTAATTGTTTGTTTATTTATTTATTTTTCAGTTGAAGAGAAGATCCAATCTAAACTTTATACCGTCAAATGACTCAAATGTATCCCTCAACAAATGTTTTTTTATATAAGTCTAAATCTCGCACATATAGCGCCATCAGTGGCGGTCCTATAACCAATAGCAACCATTTATAAACAAATATTTCCACCGTAAATTTCAAAATCCTCATTTGAGCACCTCCTCGGGTTAGTCCTACCTAGTCCATTTGTGAATCTAAATCATCCCGGAAATCAATCAAACACACACAAAAAAAATTCATCAAAATCGGCCGTTTAGGAATGCATAAATGACAGACAAACAGTAATTTATATGTATATTATATATTATAGATTATAGATAAAAAATAACAATAAATCACCCGGAGGGTAATAGTGGTGTATAATTATAATGGTAAGACGATACTTAAAGAATTTTGTTTCTTCCTGATTCTTACGTCGCTTAGGACATGATCAAGTACCTATATATTGTGTCGGACGCAGCACTTCCCGTTTTGAAATGATAAAACGGCAATAATTAATAGTATAATAATACTCTTGAAAACAGTATTAATAATAATACGCTTGAAAACCGTATTAATAATATTATCCTTAGAGTCAGGATATAATATTATAGACGGGATATATATATAGGATCTTTTATTAGAATAATATTATAATCTTTAAATATTGTCGTATTTTAGACAACCGAAAAGCAAGGAATGAGGATATTGAGGTCATCGCGTAGGTCGGCTGTTATACATATATACATAATAATACAACGTATTGCATATACGTAGGTACAATAATAGAGTGGGCAATAAGACACCGCGAGTGGAAACATGACTTGTTGAGATATCACTTCCTGTTAGGAAATACAGTTTTCAAAAGCGATAAAATATTATTCGGACCTAGTCGAGAGTAAAGTGTGATGTTTGCCCATAATAGTAACGAATACCTTATTATTATCGTATTGGCCGCATTGGCTAACGAAACATGGTGAGTTATGACGACTTTTACTCGAGGTTTCTTATGTAAATAATGACGTGGAATTTTATGCGCCGAACAAAGGAGAAGAAGAAGAACTAAGAAGTAATGTTTTTAAATACGTTGTAGCCATCTCGGGCGCTGCCGTGAAGTGTATAATATGTATAGTAATGGTAATATAGTCTTTTAAAATTATCGTCTCGTTCGTCGTTAATGTTTTGTCGAACACGCTCCGGTGTTTTGTACGGTTTCTATATTATTGTAGGTATATAGGTGGGTAATTCGTTTCAGCACACGAAAGACGAAAAAAAAACACAACCTGATGACGATGACGGCCGAAAAAAAAATGTTATACTCTGTGGTGGTAAAACAAGATCAATAATATATTTCTACACCAATAATATCTTATATCGTGGCTGTTGTATGTGACTTAGCTATAATATATATATTCGACTTATGTTTTTGAAATTGACACTCGCCACATCGGTGGGCGATTTGCTTTCTGGCGAGTTAGTAGAAATCGCAATGTGTTGGGAAAATTTATAGCATCATGCGATGTTCGGGGGTAAAATGGTAAATGATTTAAAATATGTTGCGATGTGCAGTGTTTGGACGACCTGTATTTTAATACCCTGTGATGCGTTTTTGAAAGTCCAAAACATTTGAATCAATCCATTTTGACAGCCTTGGGAGTGGCCGTAAATTCCACCTCGGATATGATTACAAAACATGGATCGTTTTTTATGTGTATAATCACGAATCAAGTTAAAAACTATTAAACTATTAATATTTTTTATTACAAAAAATGTATTATTTTCTTAAGTCTTTTTTCCTTAAAATTTTAACCCCATACTAAATTTGTCCAACTTGTTTTTAAATATTTTTGCTTTATAAATATTATACATTTTAAAACCATAATAATAATTATTAAGTTTAGATCAATACAATCATACCAACAATATTTTATCTCAGTCCTTACAATTTTATCTTTCATACTTTATACCATTCTCTGATGCTCACTCGAACATGTTTTAAGAACCTCGTCCAAACACACATTGTTTTCATTCGGGGGACTGAAAGGTGATTCGACCAGACGCATCGGTCGGGATATCGCAGCGGGGTTTAATCGAACGGGAAATCGGGTCGGAAGTGCGACGGGGACGAGTATATAGTTTGTTCGACATAATATAATATAGGTAGGTACCTACCAACTATCCTCTGGTTCGCCGTCTTTTCTTGTACGAATTTAGTATTATACATTATTATTGTCGTTTTATATACCCCAAAAGTCCCTTTTGTCGTTATTTCTACCCCCGCCGCGGGGTGGCGTTCGATCGCCGGATCATCTATATATGAGACACGCGCGTACAGCATATTATAATATTATTATTATTATTATGTGCAGTCTATGCAATAATGGTCGGGATAGATTCCTTGATAATACGATTACGGTATACCTCCTATACAATATATGATAGGTATAAACGTTGGATGACGTAATGAAATGGCTAATTGACGTACAATAGACCCCCATCGCCCCCGCAGCGCCGATTCATGCAATATATAGAGTCGTATAATCGTGCATTATAATGATAATATTATTATTATTATATGTATATAGTACAATGTGCTATCGTATTTTGTGCGTCCTGCTGTTGATGCCCATGTTGCACGTGTCCGGGTATGGGATTAACGAAAAGAAAAGGAATTGGCTTTCCCGCTCTCGAACGGACGCAACATAATAATATAAGGACAAAGACCGAAAGGCGTAATGCATATCGCATAATATAATAATATATACGTAGAGGCTTACGATCTCGAGACGGAAAACTACCGACCACGTACACCAATAAAACAATATAGTTGTCATTCGTACTTGGGCGCCACTGTGTTTTGTTGTTTTTCTTAATACGATTAATTTTAAAATTTTAAAATTTACAAACCTATTAACGTCGGATCACAGTGATGCACCGAGTACGGAAATGGGATAATATATTGGCCGAGAACCATAATATATCGTTCAATCTTATCCGAGTTTAAGGCGAAATGTAAAGCAGTCAGAACTGGGTACTATTGATAGTTATAAAAAATACCTTGTTCGCTATTTCGTTATAATGTCAAGTGTGGATATATTGTGGTGCATGCAAGTTTAACTGCGCACATATATCCACATTTGACATTAATGTTTATTTAACGGAACCTATAAAGACATTTTTTTAAAATCAAAAAACATGTATTAGGTATCTACATACATCAGAATATAATATATGATACCAGTGTATAGGTATTATATTATTTTTATATTAAAATATTATATTATATAGATAGATTTTTCTCGAATTCAAACGTCGTGTCGCCGCGTCGTACGATGTGTATTTCTGTTAAAATTGTTTTCCATTTTACCGTTTTAGCCTCACCCTCACCTTTTCTTATATTTTATCATTATTCTTTTAAAAATATAACCTAACCCACGGGCTAGTATGGTGGCCCTATACCCCTCGGCCCTCGCATTGCCATAAGTAAGTGGTGTCGACAGTACGATGGATACGGTCGGTTATTATAATATTATCCGACCGGATACGGTTTTTATTTTTTGTGGAAGTTTTCGTCAGTTTTGACTAGGTCTTATTGACCCCTTGATTCGGCGATTGTATTCGCAAGAAATAATATTTGTGCTTGAGAGGCCCAAAGGACGGGGATCTCCTTGGTCTGGACACTCTCCTTCAATTGAGGCTATTGAGCTGAATCGAGGCTGCATCGAATATTTTCGTATCTAGCGGATTCGGTGTTAACGCAAATCGTTGTTTAACATTAATATGATATTATTATTATTATGCGTACTATAATACTATATCCATCGGGTACAAAATATATTTGCTTGAGCCCCCCCCCCTATTAAAACCAACCACCACTGGACATCTCTGCAGGACGTGGTTTATCGGTGTTTGATTCCCGTATAATATAACGTTGACTGTTGAGGCACAGGGGCTTCCATCGGAGAGTGGGACTCGATTTTTCAGGAACGCCCGCTGGAAACCAAATCGCATAACATAATATTATATTTAGACGTATACCTACCTACCTACATAATATTTTAACGCAGTCGACGTCAGTAGGCATTACAACAGTCGTTATACGAGAATTCCACGACGGCAATAAAAGCCGGACGCGTTCGACCGTATTGTCCGGATTCCGAAACGAAGTGATATATTTTATTATTTTATTATTGGCGAGGTGCACGAAAAACAAAATCGTAAAAACCGTAAGACCAAAACGAATATAATAATATTTCGGACGTTTATCGCGATCGCGCTGTTTAATGGGAATTTCATTTTATTTTCTTAAACGGTGATTTTATAACCACCATCGGTCCAAGTCCGTCGGGCCGTACCGCGCGTGGGCGAAAAATCGCTCACCGTGCAATGATTTTTTTTCACTCGATAAAAGCCAGACAATAACTTTTGTTCTAATAATATAACCGGTATTGCTGAATATAATAATAATATTGTGTATACGTCGTGCACCTGCGAGGGTGTTTTTTAGGCGGCCACGGTGGGACCCAAAATAGTAATATTAAAGTGTCAGTGGGTGTGGAGAATTGCTTACAAGTTACAACGACGCTATATATCGGAATAAATGTGTTTTCCAATTGAATATTGTGTCCCCGTGACAGTTAACATTTATCATAACGCGGGTAGGTATTCCTTAAATTCAATGGGTACCGGTTTTCGTATTATTGTTAGTGTTATTATATTTTATTTGTCGAAAAATAACAATAATATACGTTGGTTCAAAATTCGTCTTTTCAAAATGTTCAAAGGAATTTCCACGAATGGGGGAGTCTAGGGTAAATTGATTTTATACATATTATAACCCCAAAATAGTAATTCAAAATATTAAAACATTATTTATTGTTAGGTATCTACCTATATTATAATTTGTAATGGCCATACATTATGTAGATGGTAGATATAAAATTCATTATTGTCGAAGAACTCGGAATCTTAGGGTTTTTATTTTTGAAAAAGATACTTTACTGCTTATACCTACTTACTTTTTATTGAATATTGTTTATAACCATGGGAATTTCGGAGGACTTAAAATGTATGCCATCCGGTGACACATGAAGCTATACAATTTTTAAGATCGTATGGCTTAATCCTTTCTCAAAAACCGGTTGTATATTCGCTAGGTGTATATAGTTATAAAAGGGTGCAACCCGATTTTAGAGAAAAACGAATTATTATCAAATATATCATATTATTATTATTATTATTATACTGCAGGTGTTGCTTCTCATTAAAACGTAAAACCATATGATATTATATTATATATACAACAATTGAGACTCTAAACCTGCGTAAATGTAAAGAGCTGAACTCATCATATAACTGTATATAGGATACTTAATGTTAATAATATATATATTGTAAATTGTAATCCCTATTTGCTCAACACGTTCTAAGTTATATATTATTATGTATAATAATATGATATATACTAAGTAATTATGCAAACCAACTAGATGTACACGAACTTCTGTATGGTATTTATACATATTATATTATCTTCGAATTATGAAATCGTTGAAAACTTAACTCTCACGTTTTTATAAAACCTAAAATAAAGCAATAGTACCTAATGCATAATGCGACCACTAAATTATAGAAGGAAGGAAAAAATTTAATATTCCACGTTTATGTAATAATTTTATTTTTAAATCCAGTAGTCCAAAACACTACTGCGAGCTCAACACCGACACGTGACCTGTTTAGATAGTTCCTTCCACTGCAAGCCATCGGTTAAAAAATCAAAACACCATTATAAACTATTATACATATATATATTATATAATATTATTAATTTATACTGACGTATAATGCACGAAAGATGTATAATAATATTAAAAACTTGCATAATATAACATAATATCATATACCTATATGGTCCACTGATAGCGGACACCGCACGGCGCACACGAATCCTATATAAGGAGCATCATAACACATCATCCACGGTGAAGGCTGCACGAAATGACGTATTATAACGTTATTCAACCAGATGGGTAGATGGTTTCGGGATTTATTGCAGACACGTGAGACCAAAACCGGAGTGTATAATAATAATAATAATATCGTAAGATACGTATTCGCAGTGATCACGATCGGAAATCAACTCTCTTCGCGAGTCGAACAACTATCGATGTTATATATTATCTGCTGCAGTCGTCTTCAACCGGCGGGGGTGCTATAAAAATGGGTAGTGACCGGTCTGCTTTGTTAAGAATACAAAAAATTAACATTATAAATTATGAATTCGAACAAGTTATGAACGGATTGAACGACCATTAACAGTGGATAATAATATGATGACAGTTAAAATGTCTACTGATATATAGAATATCATGATCCCAAACTTAAACAATTAATGTCTATAATATATTGAAACTATACTTTGGACATTTGTTGAGCACACTTGTGCATGGGAAATTACCCAAAACTAGTAGCTAAAATATTTTTTTTCTTCCATGGCCGAAAAAGTTGAGACCATACATGAAATTTTTTTACAAGAACAGTGCAGGGTCTCGAGAGTCAAACTTTTTGAAGACCACCGTTGTATATTATAATATGTGTTATAGAAGAACGGTACCAGAAAATATCACATCGTTGTGTAATGATACAAACGTGTACCAATTTACGTATTTATACCTATGTACATGTTATTGTTATTATAAAATAAATGTAAACTTTTTTCTCCGGCAGGCGCGGGCGTTTCCGTTTAACGCTGCATTTATGTAGCGGTCGTCATCGTCGCCGCCGACCTATAACATAATATCAAAAGTGTTATAAACAGTGTTACGCATTATATAATATTATTATTAATAATATTAATATTATTGCGTTCCACTGCAACAGGTAGGCATACACAGACGGGTATATACTACACTGGGCCGGTACCAGCCAGTTATACAGGTAGGTACTATACAGACAGGACGTATATAATATTATATAGATACTGCAGGGTATATAATACAGGCAGTGGCGTCGCAACATTACAGTGGCGACTGGTGACGATAATAATAACGGTATACACTGTATATAACGTGTAATATATTTTATAGGTAGGTAGGTAGTTATAAAATGTTATAATATACTGCAGGAGGAAGGTACCTATATAATATTGTTATAACATAACACGCTCGACGATCGAAGGTTTTGTCGAAAAAATCGTATTCCGATCCGGTGCGGTGAACGGAACACGTCGTCGTGATGACATAATATCTCAGTAGTATCATACCTGCAGCTATATAATAATACCAGAGGCGGACGGGATACACAACACAACTCGTAGTCGGGGCGTTGGAACAATGATTGCAAAATCACGCCTCGTGTAACCTCCTATAATAATATCTACTATACCCGTATAATATATAAGTACTTACGTACCCGTGTGAGCGTGTATATACCTGTATATTATATTATATAGTGTGTATATTATTATAATAGTCGTTGGACGGATCCCAAAGTTGACTTGGACCGTATAAAAACGCTCGTCGATCGCCGGTCGCCGCCCGGCCCCGGTCAGAAGACATTGCACCGGTCGTTGCATAATCGCCCCAGTTATTACAACACGGCCACGATAAATATATAATAATATTATACATTATTATTATACCTTCCTACTGCCGCCGCCGCCGATGTAACTGTAGCGCAGTTTTACATAATCGGAACTGTTATAAAAAAAAAAATTGCGTCGGCGCTCCGCGGCCAACGTAACCGGTCACGTCGGAAGGATTTTATAATAATAATATATAATGTAATACAATACGCAAATCTAAAATGCATGCACCTTTTATATTATTATATGTTATTATTATATTTTTCGTTATAGTAATAAATAATAATATTACAACTATACGGTGTACTATATTATAATATGCCGTTCGGTCATCTCTCTACCGACACGCGATGACCGTAGTCGGACGAACCGAACCCGACGGCGTCCTGCCAATAAAGATCTTCTCATTTTATAGTATTATAATATATTATATTATATACGATATACACTCACGATATTAGTTTTTTTCTGATAGATTTTAGAGCAAGACTTCAAGCCACTCGATACAAGAACGCGGTTTATGTTTGAGCGGAAGTGATGGAAAAAAAAACCAAGGAGAAATAAATTACAAACAAAGGAATATTAAAGAACAACAAAAATATATTAAATTATGTTTAAACATGTTCTGTTGTCACGGCGGAAGGGTCAGTTTTCAATATACCATATTAATAGTCCTTACCTACTTCTTAGTATTCCAGAAAAATTTATTGTGTTTTTTGTTCGTCATTTTTACATTTCCAAGTAAAATAATGTTTATACTATATTGTACTTTGAAATATTATAAATCTATCCTTTAAAACCTATATTTTCACCCCCTTTATCGGATTTAAAAATGTTCATTTCCAAAAATTGATACCAGGTTAGGATAAACAATTATTTACCACTCAAATAAAGATAAAGAATAAAAGAAAGTATAAAAAATTGAAAAGGTTAAGGAAAGGGTAATTTCCAGTATGATAAAAACTTATTCGTCTCTATATTTATTTATTAGGGAGATCCGAGATACTATATGCAGGCTTGAGCCCAACCATTCATCGTAGAAGAATTAAAGCATACTAGGTATTTAAATATTTTTATCGGAAATTTTTAAAAATTAAGTTTTTAAATTCTTACTTTTAATTACCGCTGCATGTGTATATGGCATATACGATATACCATACGAGTGCACGCTGGCGGATTGAAGCGACAAGCCGGGCCGAGAGGTAAATAAACTTTTTTTTCATACCGCATGTAATATGGAATGGGGATAAAACTTTTTAATTTAATATTTTGCAACTAGGAAGTTAAAATAGTAATCCCCGTTAAACGGTTTTAAAATACCTATGTTTGTCTCGCGGCTCGTTCTGCCTAGAACTTATATAAGTGCCTCGTCATATTTCCCAGAGCGAAAAATCGGTCACTGCTACGACGGGGCTTATACATAATAAATTGATAATGCTCTATATAGAACTGTCTCAGTAGATTTTGCCCCTTTGGCGTTATTCCTATTCAAGCATAATAATCGTCATGACCCTATACAATGTCTTTATTTCACAACTTTGAAATGACGACAAAAGTTACTATTGTTAATTGTTATCATCACTCATATATATTATAATAATAATATATTATAGCAAAATATGACACTCAGCAGATCGTCGAGTCAGTGTTTACTGCGTTATAATCGTATTGTTATTTCGTGGTGATAATATTATATTTCGACGATGAGCAAATTATAACAATATAATAATATTACTGTTATTATTGCATTGTACACCCCAACCGTCTCCAATAACCAACTGAATAATTTCTTCGGAGTGGTTGCACCGCGGATAAGGTTTTTGAAGTTGTTGCGAAACACACTTCGGAGAAATGTATTATTAGGTATAATATGTTTACTCGTATCATTTTTTTTTTTCGTAGGCCGTCGCTTTTTTACACCGCGATAAAGTATTATAATATTGTCATTGTTTTTATACCAACGACCTGAATTTATTACGTACTTATATATTTACAAAGCGATTGTGAAATATTGACATTTTTTCAAAGTAATTGTAACCATCCTGCATTTTGTTATAAATATATATTATTATTTAGCTATGATAAATGTTTGTGTTTTCTATAAGGCATAGACGCAAATAGCGTTTGAGATTTGGGAGGACTGAATCCCTATACTATAATATAGTAGGTACCTAATATTGAATAATCTTAAAAATAATTTAGGAAATGTTTGGGGGATATTGTCATTTTTGGAGCGGCTCAGTCCCTTGTCCCCCCCTTATTAGAACTTAGGGTGTTTTCTGTATTTTTAATATCAAAAAATATGTATCTGTTTATTTTCATTTAAATTACATAATTAAATTTCGCAGAGCGATAATTAAGCAAAATAATATTAAATTAATATTTAAATAACACGATTTCAGTTGATGATTTTCCAAATTTGATGGAAATAGTCAAGTTATTACAATGGACACTTAAACTGGTCCAATTGTTAAGTTAGTTAAAATATTATCAAAAGTTAAAAAGTAAAAGAAAAAATAATCTTTAAACTAGGAACTCAATGCCTACGCCTTTGTAGTTTGTAATCGTTTACAATGTACTTGGCCGCCCGGTACACATTACATTTTTTTATTTCCATTAAAAAAACTCTTGTAATTGATATTATTGCAGTGCGATCAGTAGAAATTATCAAACTAACACATAGTGATTGGTTTTGATGTCCTAGGAGTATAACCTACCTATAATATTGTTTTTATAAGGATTGTGCACACAAATTAGTGGAAAAGAATAATACGATAGTCCACGGTTTTAGAGTTGTTTTGCCTATTTAACTGCGTGTGAGTGGATCTTAATATGATCAGACCTGAGGAAGAAATAGGCTCCACCGTAAAAAGTCTTGTTTTCCTCATAATAAGCGACGCCACCGTCAACTATTTACAATAATATCGGTCGCGTGATCGCGTGTTACAGGTATAGACGTTTTTTTTATTAATGCCGTCAACGTACTGATATTATAAATCATACGGTTAGGTACAGTTAGGTAAATAATATTTTGAAATCGATAAACTCAATTAAAAAAAAATAATAATAATATTATACCATAATTATTATCTTGTGGGTCTCTGTGTGGGTCGTTGATCCTTATACTAATCACCTTTACAACATTTCAATTGAAAAAAAAACAACAGAAATTATTGTCGCAGGTACTGCAAGACGTTTTCACTTATAATATAATATTTTACTGTCTTTAATCTTTGCAGCATACTAAGCTAATGGAAACATAATATTATACATTTCAAAAATGTATGCCGACCGACAATAATATTTACAGATGTGATCAGATGAGCAATAATATTATATTATTTTCAATAACTTTACTATTGGTTCACAATATACACCACTATCGTCTAGAAAAACACTTTTTGTAGGACCACAATAATTTTTTTACAGATATCATCACATAAGTGGTTTTGAAATTTCTGTTCTCTTTTTCGTAAATTTATAGTAAGTATAATGTTTCGTTGAACAACAAATGGTTTTTCAGGTTTTCGTTTTTGTTTATCATTGAATCTTTCTCCGGATTTCATTTTCGTTTAACAGGATTTTGGACGACATTCTAGTTTATGTTAAAAACGTTTGCCCGTTTTTATCCATTTAAGTCTTGTTGGTATTGTTTACTACTATTAAACTGCCTCTGTTCAGCACGAAAAGCCCTTATAAACTATTTAAAGTTGGAGACAATAATTGCTAGTGTAGCGTCTCTCAATTAAATTTGAAATTGTCTTTCATAAAGTCATATTTTTGACAATTTGTTTTTTTAAAACATAACTTAACCAAACATTTAAATCCATACTCAATTTTTTACATATATAATTAAGTAATTTAATAAACAATTTTTAACTATTAAAATATCAGTTATTCATGATAATTATTATTTTGAATAATAACTATGAATATTATAAATTACTGAACAACACAAACAATAAATTGCCTTTTCAAAAATAATAAAATTTTAATTTAAATTAAATTACGTAACTACTAAGTATATAAGTATATTATTATGCATATAAATATATAATGAATATTAAAGTACTGAATATATAATGTTACGTTTTTTAAAGGATGTTTTGTATTTCCTGTAAGGTATTTATTATTCCTATAAATATTTATAATTTTGTATTTATCTTCTTGAATTTAATCATTACATAAATTGTTTTAAAATATAAGTTACCTACCTATCATAATATACAATAAGTAGTATCATGGAATTAAAGGCAAAATTAATCAGTGAAGATTCGAAACTTTATACGTCAGTGGTTCTGCCTAAAATTTTTAAATATTTAGAATTTTAATTATTATAAGCTCTCTATTATTTGGGCCAAGACATTAATGCCAAATTGTTGATTTACATAATCATCATATTTTATAATTGAACACGTTCCAGATTTGTATTATTAAATATTATTTATCGTCAAAATTTTCCTATAATAAGGAATATTATTTTGGCCCAATGCCGTAATTTATATTTTTGAAGGCAGTGTGGGTGGGGGGGGGGGGTGTTGTTAATTGTAAAAATAATTATACAATATACATACAAACTATAACTTTTATTTTAATTAACAAAAATGTTTATAAATTAAAATAATATTCTTTTAAAATTTAACGCATGTAATAATTTGACATGGCATGGCTGAAGAGAGGTGTCATAACCCCAACACCTCCCTTGTATACGTTTCGGAACCATATTGGTATTATCTTGTCGAATGTAGCGTATCAATATAACGTTTATCTGTATCGATATTTGGTACAACCAGTTGGTTTTTGAACCTTTTTTTCTTTGTTATAGTTAAAGCTTTTAAAGCCTTAAAACAGAGGAAATCTAACATTATGTGTTTAAATCGACAATGTCGTTTGTTTGTGCAATTTATTAAGCTATATGTATATATATGCACCTAACTGCTAATCGATATTATTAGTACTTAGGTATACAAACAGTAATCTAAACATATTACATACGACTACCGATATTACTGTGGCAGAAGCAATATACATTATAATTTACTACACTGTCAACTTGCCAAGTCATTTAGTATTCAGATGACGTATTGTATACTCGATTACAGCGTGGTTGAAATTTGAAGTGCCCTCCTCCCTACAGCCAGATACAAAACAATATATAGTATTATGTTAGATAGGTAGTTATAATGTGTACTATACGTTGCAGTAAATCCTACAAAAAAATCGTTATTATTTTTAAATACCGAGTGGATATTTTGATATAAGCACTCGGGAAGTAAAATATTATAAAAAAAATTAATTCTTATCGAATTATTATATTATCGACGAGTGTTGTTTTTCTTTTACATTGTCGTGGGTTGGGTGCAAGTAAGTATATACAAGGTGTTTATATATATATAGTATAGTGCCATTATAATAGTGGAGTTGTAGTGCTATAGTAATTTTATAGTGACTCTTAACGCAGTAAAGCACTAATATCCATTAATGTATAATACTATAATGTATATTATATAGGTGATCTCGATAACAACTATAGTGGCTTTACCGAATGCAGCAGTATACACGTTTGCTGAACGAGTTTGTCGTTTTCACACGTTCTACGAGAGAGCACAATATGGTTCGCATTCATGTTGCCTTCGTTTCAATTGTGTAAGTTTTTGAAAACTGATTGAAGGCGAAATCTCCAGCTAATGTTGGATTACCGCTCTGTTCCTGTTCTGTACAATATCATAGTCACTGTTATAATACTATTTACATAATAATACGGTAGGTACCTACGTTTCGTATTCTAATCGTCTTAATAAAAGGGGCGATTATAAGACGTAATATATATTCCGCGTGTACACTGAAAATGTGAAGTCGATGCGGAAAATACTGCAAGAGTTAAAAAAATGTAAGTTATAGAATTAATGTATGATAAAATAGTTTAGGCTCATGTTCCGAGAATAGAATTCGAAAATATGTACATATTATAATGTAGGGTACTGCAGAATGATATAAGTAGTATAACTGAATCATAGAAAAAGTCCTGTTTTTATGGACAAGCAGCTTTATGAACTCGGAGAGTCTGTCTTAATATAATATTTTCTCGCTTAAAATATATTGTCTCCAATGTCATGACGTGTCGATACAATAATATGCGGACTGCGATTACGTAATATTTCCCGCCCTGTGCAATTAATTGACAAAAATATTTTATCGTGTATTGTCTCGGACAGACGAGATAGGGATAGTTTCGTCGGAGAGTGAGTTTCTAGGCCTTGTGGCGTTTCGTTGATCCGGACAACTATACCTATGTGTATACGTCTATAATACATTGCAGCATCGGTCGCTTTACTGGTCCAAATGTAGAGCTTATTATTGTCCGAGCGTATTGCCTATTACAGAGTCGGTCAGAGTGTGTCTATCGTGAAAATGATCAGCAAATGTGTTCGTTTCGTCCGATTGATCATGTCAAGCGGCGAAAGGTAGCACACGCGCACACACATCGACTTGCAGATACACGGATCAATATATGTGTTACAGAAATAGAGAGGTACGTGTGTATGCACATACGATGGTTTTGCAACCGCGATCGTGCGAACACATAAATTTGTATAAGGTATTATAAGAGTACGACCGACCGTGAGATGGCGGGGGCGGGTTAGTAGAGTAAGAATAGTATTTGCAAAAAAAATTTCATTCGATCCGTATTATTATATAGTAGTAAACTATTAAAGTCTCACCAGTTGTAGTACTACTGCTGTAGTGATTATAGTAATAGTAGTATTATAGTATTAGTAGTAATAGTAATAGTAATAGTATAGTACACTACGCGAACGGCCAAGGTTCGTAGGGCCAAAAATAATATCGTACACAAGAAATGTAGATCACACGAACGTAAATCGGACGGCGTTAGTGGCGTTGCGGAAGTATAGGAATGCCCTGGCGTCCGGCCACACACACACACACACACATACACACACACACACGCCAGTTGCTTTTGTTCGGGCGAATGCGTCGTCGGGAGAGAGAAATAACAAACACTTGGACTTTGGCCACACGGCAGTGGTGCTCCTCTTCCGCCTACTCCTCCTCCGGTTCGAGGAGTAAATTCCATTACCGGTCTTACCGTTTCCGGTGCATATCGTTTGGTGCGGCACTATAATATTAATAGTAATAATAATATAATATAATAAAATTCTCGTTGCTTTTATGTGAACGCCGTGTGAGGCACACTCGCTATACAATAATAATAATAATACTATGTGTCTGGCGACGAAATATATTCCGGAGACCGACGCTAGACGGACGACGGAAAGAAAGGAAGGACGAGAAATAAAAGGGCGCGTTGTATTCCGTCGTCGCACACACAATAATATATATAAATATAACGACGACGATGATAATAATAATAATAATATGTACGCGTCGAGGTATCTGCGTGGTGTGCGTGCGTGCGTGCTTCTTCCGACGAAATACCACTGTGTCGGGTCGTTGTGGTCGGCGGCGCCGGGTCGGGGGTGGGAGCGGTGCCGGCGGGATGGAATTCCTATTGTACATCATATCACACACACACACACATATATATATGCGCATACGGTTCGATATATTATTATGTTTTACGCTTCTGAGAAATAATGTATTATATTATATATATAGTAAGCGAGTGCGATGAGGTTTTCGTCCCCCTTTTCACTACTACCCGTGTGCAGTGTAAGTATAATATTAGTGTATTTACGTATCGCCACCGAATCCCCGGGTTCGTGTTATTATACGCGACGTAGTGCGTAGCTGTAGGTACACCGCGAGGGGTTTTTGGTCGGGGGGTGGCGGCGGCGGGGGTTGGAACCGGTTGTATCGCGACGTTCGGCGGGCGTGTATAATAGTATAATCCTTCATCCGGGCACCCCATGGGACCGACTGGGGCCGCCGCCGGACAATAGGCGGCGCGGGATATAGGATAGCGTTCGTTTAATATTATACACACTACACGACGTATACCTGTATAATATAATATAAAATATGTTGTGTGCACCGGGCAGGTGGCGCGGGTACGAAAAATCACCGAAAAAAAAATGCCATTTTTTCACGTCGATTTTACACCGTCCGCGGAGAGAAGTCGTCCTCGTGTATACCTTTAATAATAATTATTAAACCCGTCGTATCCCCCCCCCACCGTTCGTCCGCCGTTGAAGTGTACGGTGGCAGCTCTGGCTTTACCCACTCGCGGCTCATACCTAAGCCATTGGATATACCCATGTCTCACGTATACACATAACCGTTCTATACGTTCGAGATTATTGTTATTATTCAAACTAGTGTGGAGGAGATCGAGAGGGCGAATACACGCAGTTTAACGGTAGTCGAAATAAAAAATTGTTATATATTTTAACAACAGTGAATTAATTTGAAAGTTTTCGCGTCAGTACGGTATTTCGGTTATTCGCCTATAGACGTGTCGAACAATATAGGCGGCGTGGGATAAATATATTTATTATATATTATAATATTATAAATATAATTTATAAAATATTCACGTACTAATATACCTGTATATAGTGAAAATATATTGTTATGTGCGAGGAGCTCAGGTAGGTGGCGTGGGTACGAAAATTCACTGAAAAAAATCCCATTTTTCCACGTTGATTTTACACCGACCCCGGAAATAGATAATAATATAATAGTAATAATTTTTATACTTGTTCGTCATTAGCGTGTACGGTGGCGGAGTTGGCATTACCCATACTCGGCGGCATACCTAAACCCATGTCTTACGTATACGTTCGAGATTATTGTTATTATTCAAAGCGGGGTGAGAGGATTGACAGTCCTGTACTGTGTGTCAAACGAAAGCAGAAGTATCCATGTAGTGAAAACTGTATTATATTTTAACAATTTGTGAATCCACCTGGGGATGCGGATCTGAATATGTTTAGGTTTTTAAATATTTTCCACGTGACCGTTAGTTGGGTTACATTAGGACAAACCCCACACTATTTATCTATTTAAAAATGAATGTTTGTGTGTGTGTGACACTGAGTGTCCTTTATGCATTCCCAAACGGCTGGACCGATTGCGATGAAATTTGGTACAGGGATAGATTAGATCTCTGGGAAGAAGATAGCCTAATTTAAAAAAGGTAAATTCCAACCCGTGGTGGTGCTCAAACAGGGTTTATGAGATTTACGATGAACATTTTTGTTTGTAAATGGTTGATATTGGTTTTATTAATAATTACTATTAGAACAGCAATAAGCCTATTGGAGCAGTGGCACTCTATGTATTTTAGTACAGAATGTCTCAAGTTTGAATCTCGGTTTCAGTAGACCAATTTTTCTCATTGTTTTATTATATATGTATTAATGTATTATTTTTCCTCTTCCTTTTTTTATTTTTGTTCTTTAATATAGACTTTACATACGAATGTTTGATTTTTATTTTATCCATCGGAATTTGCAGTATTTTAAATAAATATAATTTACTGGAGAGAAATCATGTTAAAATAATTATTGTGATAATTTTATTTCTTGATCTATTACTGTTTCACTCATATTAAAATATAGTACATCAACATACATTTTAAATTATATTGTTCATAAAATACGGACTGTGACAGCAGGAAGACCTGCCAGATGAAATAACATTTGTTGCAATCAATATTTTAAAATTTTTTTTATATATAATTTAAGTACACTTTATTTGAAGTATAATCAAGTATCTACTTACCAATGTTTGTAAATAAACGGTCGATAAACAATGATAATATTATAGACTATGTTATTACTTATTACAAATGTACATAATTTAATGATTTGTTATTTAGGTATGTATCACGGCGAACGCGTCATTTATCGCCTCAGGAATATAATATCCCCGTACACCACAGCCTCCGCCTCTCAACCATCGACGACGAACGAAAACATAAAAATACGTACTGTACGTATTTACAACGTACGAATTTTTTTTCGTTCGTTTGTTTGTGTTCATTTTTCTCGTCCGCGGAATTCCGAGGTCAACCTGTTCCTCCCCGCTGCGCTCGCTCGCCACTGCCCGTCGCGAAATGCCCGACCACGAGGGTAAACTCTGGACCCCGCGGTACTTAAATGTATTTTTAACATATTGTGTGACACGGTAGGTACGCAATATTCTCGGAAGCCATGGGCAGCGTACAATGGACGTGTAAGTACAAACAAATCTCCGCGGGATTCACGTTTACAATTTTAATAAAATATAATATAATATATAATAATAATAATAATAATAATAAATCAAAAATATGTGTTTGTAACGTAAGGCGCTTGTAGATCGAATGTTGTGCCAATTATATGTGTACGTATTATACGTTTGTCGATATACACATCTCGTACAAAAATAAGTTGTTCCGATCGTCTCATAAGCATGTTGTTAGCGCATAGGTCACCGTCGTAAGTCGCGACAGATGATGTCTTTTGCTGGAAAGATATGTGATAGGAGTTACTAAAATAATTTAGTGTTTACCTTACAGAATTTAGTGTAAGGTCAGTTTATATATGCAAAAAATGTGCGTGACACGTATATTGTACCTATACACCATCGCAATGTCCGAGGGAGACGTCTCCGGTACATAAAATAAATTAATATATAATACAAATACATAATAATGATCATCAGATTATCTGTCTGGTGGGAATGTGTTTGCGATGATGATGACGATGGTCCGGAGGCAGTGGTTGACCGGAACTTGGAAGTCTGTAG
This sequence comes from Macrosiphum euphorbiae, assembly GCA_949089665.1. Classification (NCBI taxonomy): domain Eukaryota; kingdom Metazoa; phylum Arthropoda; class Insecta; order Hemiptera; family Aphididae; genus Macrosiphum; species Macrosiphum euphorbiae. The sequence continues at coordinate 141,518,471 of CARXXK010000001.1, read as the reverse complement.
GTATCAGCGGCGATCAGTTAGTGTGTGTGCGAACAACGGAGGTGACAATTTGCGACCTACACACTCGGACACCGACGTTATAATCGGTGACAACAATTAAAAACAACCCAAGACAAAAAAGGCGATAGACACCACTTAACACAACGTTTCGCGTACAGGCCTAAACAGGACGAAAGCACACACGGGACGACTATGTCACTTATTTCGAACAACAACACTGATACGATATATAGCGCAACCAGTGATATCCAGATCACATGGCTATCACTAACGCAAAGCCGTGGTGCATGTCGGACTAGTCGGAACTTGCCGGAACACTTCATATCGAGTTTGTAGATGTTCGTGATAGAGAATGAGAGATATCTGGAACGAGTTGTCTCAGTACGTAGACAATTTTGGTGTAGGTTTACCCAACTAAAGTGTATCATTAGTTAAGAAGGTGAACAGTAAAAATAATATAGCATAAAACATTACTTCCAAGAATTCTTCACCAAGTGAAAAGAGCCTAGTCCGATGGTCCGGCCACTGATCGAGCCTTGGAAGTTTTTCCATCGCTTTCACGGTAACCACATAAAGGATTAACTATGTAGGTACTAAAATAATTATTGGTATTAATTAAAGAATCTCTGCAACTTTTTCAAGAACTTTTTCAAGTTCTTAGACTGCATTTCCAAGTTGTCTCAAATTTTCAAGCTCTTTGAAGATATTTTTTGTGGTTGGTAAGATTATGACTCAAAAAACACAACCAGAAACAAAGACATCCAGAATTAATATTAATTGGAAGAATCGATTGAGAACCTTTAGACTGGATATCATGTTAGATCTTATGATTGCTCTGAAAATAGGTTAACGAGTTGATAGATGTATATTCTATATTCATTATTGTGGTCTCTAGAATGTCAGGTCGGTATATAAAATAAATTATTAAGATCATGTGTTAGAGTTGTTGGTGCTAGTATCAATGTAGCTTGAGATGAGAATATAAACTTGTTTGGATGAATATGAAAAATTTGATTTGATGAATAGTGTTTTCAACTATCTGAATTCAACACATTTAAAAGTTAGCTCGATATATTGTTTGTAAATATTATTGATCTTAGAAGAGGTAACGGTCTTTGATGAGTGTGATGTTTAAGAAGATTGAGTTGAAGTATCTGATCATTGATTGATTTAATGACTGGGGGAAATTCTGATTGTGAGAACTTATCTGTTGGTGGTTTAAGAATATATTTTAGTATTACTGGAGTTTTATCTGAAATTTGTTTTAATAAATCAGGGTTAGGTTTGGTTATTTTAGGGTGCATTTTGGATCTTTATCGGTGGTTTTTTGGAGTTCAATTAATATTTATTCTTGTAAAACTTGTTGTAAGAATAAACAAATTTTGTATCTTAGGATTGTCGTATATTGTAGACAGTCGTCAAAATATTATTGTTTAATATATATGTAATATAGGTGGGAATATTTTAAAATGTAAATTATTGACATAGGTCAGGCCAGTGAAGCAATATGTGCTGAGGCAGCAATAATATTTTACTATATTTTAACACCTCCGCACCTGCAGGCACAAAGGAGTCCCGTTGTCGCTGAGTGATTCGGCGAGGACGTAGGTACGACGCTGCCACTGGCTGGATTACGCTCCTTGATCCATTCTGTCATAAGCCAGTGTACGTCATGTGTGCATTTTCGTTTGTCCACTCCCATGCCTGCCATTGCCGATCTACCAGAGTCGTGGTTGTTACAGTGCCGCCCGTTTTCACGTGTCGGTGTGGACTGCGCTGGCCCTTTGTCAGCCAAAAGCCGTTCTCTTAAAAATGATAAGAAAAAGGAAAACAAGCATATCAATTAGTATCTCATACCAACCAAAACAAAAGTAAATATTCCAAATAATAATTTAATATCAGTTTGTGTGACAGCCTGTGTTAAAATACATTTTTTATTTATTCGTTTCCTTAATCAATATCTTATCAATAAACTTAAAGCTTTAAATTGAGTTTTAAAGTTTAAAGTTCACTTACACTACTACAATATATTACCTAATTAACTCAGGAAAGTGAATATTTAAGTGATTCTGATTGATTTTTATTTAAATTTATGTGTACTTTGATATTTAATTCTATAATTTTGTTGATTATTTAACTATGTGCATTTTGGCCAGCTAAAGCTCGTATTTGTATTTTTTTTTAAATTTATGTTTAGTATATTTAACTATATTTAATGTATTAATTTTGATGATATTTTGATTCTATACAATTTTTTAGGCAGCTAGAACTCGTGTTCGAATTTTTTTTTAATTTGTATGTAGTACAATACATTAACCTTTATTTAATATATTAATGTTGTTAATTTTTTTATTTTATACATTTTGGCCAGCTGGAATTCGTATTCCTCCCACTGTGCGACGGTTGTACGTGTGAAACGTCGATCCTAGTACTGGCTAGGCAATCTGAATTTGCTAAGTGTTTCATTTATGTTTTAATATGATAAAAGTGCTTCCGACCTAAAATCCCGAGTTGAGTATTATTTTAAAGTCTTCTTCGTTCTTACCTTTAATATTGGAACAGTTCTCAGAGCCACACAGTCAATGAGGTTTATTACAAACTGAACAGTGCTCTGGTTGTGGCGTCCTAATAGTCATTCCAATTTAGGAAACGGACGAAGAACTAACAAAACGCATACCATCGTACCTCAAAGGTTAACAGTGCTAATCTGAATTTATTCTAGAGACAATCATTAGCTTAGAGCGTACGAAGGTAATGCATATAGTTGGTTTACCACGTATTATCCAAAACGGGTGATACCACAGGATAAACATGATTATGAAGAGTAATTTATTGTTCTCTGGACCGTTATACGGAAATAGTTACGTAAATCTTAATATAGATAAACTTTATCAGGACTCATAGTTTTTAATGTTGTAAACTTTTTCTACGTTCTGTAATAATAATATGTTTGTGCGGTATTGTTTACCGAAAACCCCTAAAAAAGAATTGATTACGATAACCATTTATTTCTGGACGTACTGAACGCGTATGCATATTAATTGTACATCTGTTTCGTTACGTTATCCACCGACTCTGACTCAGTCGTCTATTCAGATTTCAGACTATGTTAACGGTATACCATACAAAAATAATTGATGTTTAAATACGACGAGCTCATAATATTATATTAAACACATGTCGACACGAGTTCAAAGGATACACAAACATTATGTGGATATTCTATTATTATATCTATCATCAGATCATCTATGTGCTTAAATTTGATCCAGACGCGTAGGTACCACGTTTTATATATTATATAAGAGAATTATGTATAAACTATTGCGTGAAAATAAAACTGTATCAGAAAATATGACCTTAATCTTGTACAGACGTTTTGGCTCCCGACCATTCACCCTTCAAAGTTAAAATCCCCCAATATCCGTTCTTGGCTCTGACAATGTTCCAAGAAGTCCTCTTAGAAAACGTATTAAAAAGTGGAGCATAGACATAGTTTAATCTTGACTAATCCAAATCATCCGGAAGCAAAAAACTATAAGACTAGGCAATCAACTTTTAATCATATCTAAGTCATCATTTGGTAGCTGATGCTTTTTTCGTGTTTATCAATTTTAAAAAAAAACATATTACGTATTCGTACTCAGTGTCTGTGCAAGGTTTTTTTTATATTTTTTATCACTGCAGTGTTGGTAAACCATTATGTCTTATTGTTTGTGCGTATTAAACGTTATTCCGTTCAGACCGACATTCTTATATAATATTATAGCAATCGACAAAAATGATGAACTCAGTAAATACTTATAAATGCGTCTGAACCTACTTCCTTACGAGAATGATTGGCTTATCAGTGCCATGACATAACACCATAGTCGTAATAATATGACGAAGATGATGATGGATATTAAAAAAAATAATGTCCCGACCATGTTTTTATATTAATATCAGCGTAATTCGCTCGTGGTTATATTATTATTAGTTTTATCATTGACATACCGGCCATTATATAGCTGTACATCTGTATTTAAATTTCAAATTTTATTAGTTTATTACATGCCGAACGTCATAACAAAATGAATGCAATACGATTTGTGGTAATAATAATAATCACAACAGTAAATTAGAAAAATGTTAATAAACTGTAAGAGTACGTCCTGTAGTAATCGAATACATATTATTTTCCAAGATTTGCCAAGTATCCTATATACTATAATAGGTATATATTGTTATATTATACGTAGTTAGGTTATATGATTTGCATGCCACGACCGTCAGTCGCGTTTTTCTTGATTGTCACCCGAGTAGTTGTTGATTTTATAATAAAATAAACACTAGGTTTACTTCATAATATTTGTTTATTGTTTGAAAAAAAAAATTCGCCTATCGATGTTAGTATATATATTATATTCCACTTCGGAGAAAATGTATGAATCATAAAATACATTTTTTAATAAGTAATCAATATTAATAGTGTATATACCTAGTGGGAATTAGGTAGGTAATTTACATTTTATTCGATTCAATGGTGATAATTGATAAACAAAGCGTTAGGTACTCTAAATCGGTTGAAAAATAAAAATATCTGTCCAAAAACATATTAATTACTTATATTAAAATATGGTTTTCAGACTCTTACACTCTTGGATAGGTAATAATAATATTGTTATATTATTATCATTGAATTGATATATCTAGAGTGATTCGTATATATTGTTTCATTGACGTGGTCACGCGCAGAAAAATTGTTTATATTGTTCACATAGCAGCCACAAATATATTCATCACGTGCTGTTAATTTAATAGGACCTACTGGTTAGGTTTATGATATAGGCAATGTCAATTTTAATATATTTATTATTTTATTAGGTATATCAAGTAATATAATATTACAATTAATAAAAACTGATTATTGTAGGTTCAGAAATTTTGTACGTATTCACTACTCTGGGACGATATCATGCACTCGTGGAGTGTGCACATGGATCGCAATAATTATATTATAGACACTACTACACCAGTCTATATTTCATATAGTATTATTATACTTACAAAACAATTAACATACAATATAACAGGTATATTATAAGAACGTACTAATTATGTTACGATTACGACCGCTCACTTTTGAGGATAAACCAAATCCGGTCCAATCTTTTTTTTTAATTTTACGATCTCAAACAACGAACTGTTCTAATTTTAAACCATAGGTATCCCATGTAATCAATATTTTAAGACATTCCAAAAACTTTAGAAAAAGAGTTGAAGGTAAAATGTACGAAACAAATACTGCATTATTCACCTCCCTGACAACGCAGTTCTATTCATTTTTTTTATTGTTTTTCACTAACTTTGATTTCATTGGAATTCGGTTCAAAAATCGAATAGGTCGGGACATCATTGATACAATTTTATTATATATCTACCTATCTAATTGTTAATATCATTTAAAATAATATTGTACAAGAATGCAACAAAAACGATGCAAAGCGTGAAAGACTGTATCGTCGGATGCGTTCTGTGTAATATATTTAGTCCATGTTCTTATTTATAAGGCTTCTGACACCTACAATGTGTGCACACGACTAAATGCGCTAGTACAAATAATAATATACAAAATATGTAACAGTAAACCGCCTCGCGCTTAGGATTAACGGTTATTTATTTGTTGCTATTTTTTTTTTGTATTTTTAAAATGTCAAAATACGATACTCTCGCGTGAAACGATATTAAAACAAGAATAATAATATATTGAATAAGCCCTACGACGGATAATAAAAGCGAAAAAGCGTCACTTTTAAAAAAATGCGTTTTTCACCCAGTAACAACATTTATTATTATTAAATATTATGTTTCTGTAGGTACGACACTTATTTTGTGAAAATAGATTTGTTCTCGAAATTCTGTTATTTTTCTACCGGTGGTATTCTTATCGAAGATTATTAGTTAGGTACCAATGTAGGTACCATTAAAGTATTTTACATATATAGGTACTGCGTCAATCTTGTACTGTGTGGCTATACTCAAGTTTCTCTATAATTTAAGGAGCAGCACTGGTCAGTGAATTACCCGACTGCTACTTATAGTACATTTACGAGCGCCACTACTTTTTTTACCAATACATTTTAGCTCTTCTATGAAAATTGCTCATATTGTATTATCTAATTCTAATATAATAGCGCAGAGGCTAGTTAACTAGCTACGTCATATCCACTCATTTTTGGATCAGGTTGATTTCCTGTTCGATCCCGTGCGATAATCTTATAACATGCCGGCCTTGATTTTTGCATGCCTGTTATGTGTGTGTGTGATGTGGTTTATTTTATTATCACCATTTCGGTGTACCTACAGGGTCCATTTCTCCGGCCCCCCCAATTTGGAATTTTGAAATTCTGATTGGGCCAATCGTTTGTGCATCGTTTGTGCACGAATGTGCACGAAGTCCGGTCGTTTGTGCACAAAAACTGTGGAGATTATCCCTGAATCAAATTCGGGGGGCCACAGAAACGGCAGCCCCCCCGATTTGGAATTTTCAAATTCTGATTGCGCCAATCGTTTGTGCATCGTTTGTGCACGAATGTGCACGAAGCCCGATCGTTTGTGCACAATTACTTCCGGAGATATCGCAAAAACAAATTCGGGGGGCCGTAGAAACGGCAGCCCCCCCGATTTGGAATTTTCAAATTCTGATTGCGCCAATCGTTTGTGCATCGTTTGTGCACGAATGTGCACGAAGTCCGATCGTTTGTGCACAATTACTTCCGGAGATATCGCAAAAACAAATTCGGGGGTCCATTTCTCCGGCCCCTCCGATTTGGAATTTTCAAATTCTGATTGCACCAATCGTTTGTGCATCGTTTGTGCACGAATGTGCACGAAGTCCGATCGTTTGTGCACAATTATTTCCGGAGATATCGCAAAAACAAATTCGGGGGTCCATTCCTGAGGCCCCCCGATCTGGAATTTTGAAATTCTGACTGTGCATCGTTTGTGCACGAAGTCCGATCGTTTGTGCACAATTATTTCGGGAGATATCGCAAAAACAAATTCAGGGGGTCGTAGAAGAGACAGTATACGGAAAAAGAACTACAATCATAATAGGTATTATTTATTTATTTATTTATTTATGTTGTATATCAACGGGTATATACCCTTTTACAAATTATATAAAGGAAACATATTAGATAAAAACTAAAAACTAAGTAAGTGTAGTAACACCTAACAAATACAGATAAAAATAATATAAAATTAATTCTGAATTAAAAGTAATAAAAATATAAAATTATAATTACATTATAAACATTTTTTTTTTTTTTTTTTATATTAATCAATCAATATTTTTTAATAATACCATAGATTTAGATTTAAAACAATTGCGTGAGAGAAAAAATATATCTAAATGTATACAAATTTTATTAGCTAAAATTAAAGCTCGAGAGAAAAAAGAATTGGTACCACTATTCGTTTTATAATGAGGAACTAAAAATAAATCTGAACTACGTGTAATTAGATGTGGAATTCGAAAACTGATTTCAGACAACAATTCGGGACACATGATATTGTAATTAATAAGATCATAGACAAACATAATATCAGTTAATTTCGGTCTAAGTGAAAGAGAAACAAGGCCAATATAATCTTGAGTTAGATGGAGAGAGTCCCTAGATAATGGAATATTCGATAAGTATGAAATCCTTTTTAAAAATTTATATTGTACATTGTATAAATCATTTATATATGTCAAGTATTTGCATGACCAGATTACGGAGCCGAAATCAAGATTGGATCTAACTAAAGATGTATACAAGGTTTTTAAGCATAACGGATTTTTGAAATCTTTAGTATTTCTATTAATAAAGCCTAAATTAACCTAAATTAATTATAATCAATATTTTTGCGATATATCTTTTTCCTTTATTCTATTACTGTTACTTTATAATATTTATTATATTGTTATTATTAAATAATATCTAAAATATATATATATATAATTTTAGTCTAATAATTGTATTTAGATATACTATAGTCTATATAGTAATCACAGAATATAATATTATACAACAAATTAAACTAATATTTTTATATACAGAGTGATCATAACTTATTATATAACTTATATATTCTATCAATCATTTACTTATGCTCATTCGTATATATTTTATCAATAATAATATATATCATAATAATATAATATAATATTAATTGTTTAATATAATAATTAATAATTAATGTACCTATATTTTTTTCTGAAACACGCTTATGATTATTATATATGTATAATAAATATCAATTATTACCATCATATTATAAAACCCATAGTAAATATAGCTATATGTAAATTTAAAAAAATAAATGTCTTTGTAATAAATTGGACAAAGCTGGCCACTAACTAGTTAGTTTTAATTCATAGTAATTGTATAACTGCACTACCTATAGTTGAATTTAATGTGTAAAATGATCTAATCTAACTCGTTAAAAATAATAAATTTCGATTCACATTTATGCACTGCTATAAGTACCTACTTTTGAAGTTATATAAATCCTGTTCGAGAGGGAGCTGTAGAGTTGTATATCCAGATGTAGTGTAATATTTGTCATGGAAATTTTAGTGTTGGTGCCTATTTTTATTTTATGTAAGTATTCAAAAAACAATGGCAGTCATCAGAGGTTTGTGGGGCTGTGGAAACTCCATATTGGTAAAAGGACGTTTCGCCCCCGTCAAAAAAGCGAGTCCACAGAAGTTTCGTCCCCGTCTATTATTAAGATAGGAAATTTGGCCCCCGGGAGTTATGTGATGTTATTTACCTACTCATAGGACGTTTGGTCCCGATATTTTAAATTACTACATTTAAATGGCTTTTTATAATTTAAAATTTCAATTATTTTTAAAAAACGTACAATTTCAATATAATTTATATTAATGGTAATCGGAATAAAAATCCACCGGAAAAAAAATCCCCGGACTACAATATTACTCACAACCACATGCAAATGGTTAAACAAATATTTTTTAAACGTTAATTAGTATCTATAATTAATATTTAATTACAAATACGTATATTATATTATAATAATTATTAAAAAAATTATATATTTTATAAATAAATTATTTTTTGTTTTAAATTACGATAATAATATATTATGTCTAATTCAACTTAACAACTTAACAATAATAATATAAATAAATAACTATAAAAAATAATAAAAAAATATAAAAATTAACAATAACATTTTATACTACTATATTAATACACATTTTATGTTGGTATAATTCTGTAAAAATTAAATCCCCGAAATAAAATATTACGTTTTCAAAACTTCAAATGTCACTTATGATTGTTGTGTGCGGTGTAGTATACACAAATATATAAAGTATAAAAATATTTCGAGTGATAAAATATAGGGGGTAATATCAGGGCTGGTTTTAAGGGGAGGCACGGGTGGGCAATTGCCCGGGGGCGGCACACTTTGGGGGCGGCAAAATTATCTCAGATAAAATAAACAAAAAATTAATTTTTTTTGTAAAGAGAAAGATTTCTAAAAAATTATACATTTTATTACTATTTATTTTTTAAATTCACATATGCATACATTTTTTTTACCTATATTTTATCATTTTAAATAAAGAAAAATAAACGTTATTAACTAAGTAAGTAGGTAGGTACCTACTAGGTATCATGGAAGATTCTAGGTAGATAGTACCTAAGACCTAAGTTATAAATTAGTTACTCATGTTTTTTTGTATAGTTTAAATACTATTAAAAATCTAATATTGGAGTGCATAGGTACCTAGTTAAAATTGCTAAAAATTAACTTCAAATTAAATTTCAATGAGAAAGGGAAACATAAAAAAGGTGGGAAAGTGGGTGTCGCTCTGCTGTACAGTAGATTACAAGTGGGTCACTGTATAATGGATGATATTAAATTTGAATTCAACGATATAATATCATTGTACAAGAAAAACGATTCTGAGCGGAGACGGTATGTCAGTCTATGTATAAGAAATATTATATACATATCGATGGTATTAAACAAAAAATTGACCTATAATAGGTACCTATAATAAATTCCAAATTAATCATATCCCAATATCCATTTGGTACTTATAACGCGTTATACATCAACAACAAACCCTGATACTATCATAGATATATAATAGTGTACTTTAGAAATTTCAAGTACCCACGAATAATATTATACAATCATAACAAAATAACTAAAATAGTTATTTTAGGTTTTTTAATTTGTAATTTCGTCCAAATTTGAACTTAAAATGACTATAAAAATAAACTGTGTACATATATTTTTTAGATTTTTTGGTTACAGAATGAACTATGTATGAGAACCTTTGTTTTAAATTTTTTCGAGATTTTGATAAATGTTGTCAAAATTCGATCTATAAATGCTTATAAAAAAAATTGTGCCTATGTATTTTTAATATTTTTCAATTGCTATTGTAACAATATATCAGGAGCCTTGTATTACATTTGTACACTTTTTGACCCAACAGATAAAACTTTAATGATATTTATAGAAAAAAATTACTAAAAAAGTTGAAAAATGAAAATTTCCGTTTACAGCTCAAAAAAAGTCAAAATATTTTCAAAATTGTATGGTGTATAGGAAATGCTAATATAAACATTCAGTGAAATTTTCATGTATCTACTGCAGTTATTCGTTTTTGTATTACAACAAAATAAGGAAATCGCTACATGAGAAATTGAGTGAAAATCCAATGTTGTAAAAATTTGAAATATCTCCGGGAATAATTGTGCACAAACGACTGGACTTGTGCACTAACTATGCAACAAACGAACTGCTCAAACAGAATTTCAAAATTCCAGATCGGGGGGCCTCAGGAATGGACCCCCGAATTTGTTTTTGCGATATCTCCGGAAATAATTGTGCACAAACGATCGGACTTCGTGCACATTCGTGCACAAACGATGCACAAACGATTGGTGCAATCAGAATTTGAAAATTCCAAATCGGGGGGGCCGGAGAAATGGACCCCCGAATTTGTTTTTGCGATATCTCCGGAAGTAATTGTGCACAAACGATCGGACTTCGTGCACATTCGTGCACAAACGATGCACAAACGATTGGCGCAATCAGAATTTGAAAATTCCAAATCGGGGGGGCTGCCGTTTCTACGGCCCCCCGAATTTGTTTTTGCGATATCTCCGGAAGTAATTGTGCACAAACGATCGGGCTTCGTGCACATTCGTGCACAAACGATGCACAAACGATTGGCGCAATCAGAATTTGAAAATTCCAAATCGGGGGGGCTGCCGTTTCTACGGCCCCCCGAATTTGATTTAGGGATAATCTCCACAGTTTTTGTGCACAAACGACCGGACTTCGTGCACATTCGTGCACAAACGATGCACAAACGATTGGTGCAATCAAAATTCAAAAATTCCAAATTGGGGGGGCTGTAGAAATGGACCCGTACCTACATAATATTATTATGTAGGGTAGTGAGCCACAGTGCTTACCCGGTTTTTTATATTCTGAACAACGTGAGACAATGGTAAGAGACACAGTGGGCCACTCTGTACATATTATTATTATTATAATAATATATTGAAGTGGCGATTAAATAACACCGTTTCGTTTGCTATCGGAAGCTATTATTATGTAAAATATTATAATAATTACCGTCGTATATTATAGTACAACGATTTTTATTGTATAATAAATATATGAACTCAATCATGCAATGATAATGCAAATTGCTTTTAAACGTCAATGGTTTAAGTAGACGGAGAAAAGAAAAAATTAAACGGATTCTGGTTAAAAAACGATAACGGAAAGCAACGAAAATTCGTCAATAAACTGCGGCGACGGTACATAATAACGACGAGAAATAATATAATAACTTCCATAGTTATAACAATAATTATTGTGCTTAACATATTAAAATATTATTATATTTCATTACAAAGTTTGGCTTATTTTATGATATTATTATGATACGTCCTATATTATGACGTTGATTCGGCGGCAAAAGTCAACAAAGGAAAATAATAATACATTTGTTTCTTTTTCTTTTTCTTTTTTATTGAGAATAAAGGTTTCGACTATGGAATATTGCTCTATAGTAATTTTTAATACATTTATTATAGGTAACAAAATAATAATATTATAAGGATGCAGACGGGGCGTATTATTATTATATTATTATAAAAAATCATCGCATCGCACTTAACAATACACGTCGGCGGGGCGCTGACGTCTCTCTCGGAAAACGTTTCGTGCTGTTTGCGTTTAAAGTCGGTTCAGCGGTTTTTCGATCCCCGAGGGACAATAGTGCTCGAAAACTGCAAACAAAATATCAAATTCACACACGCGTATCGTGATACTTATGAATTGTACGCAATTAATAATTTAATATTACTATGTTTTGTGTAACAAGCGTATAATAGTATTTTGTCGGTTTGCTGTTATCGACGTGTGTGGTTATAATAAAGTGGTCGTGTAGGTATGGGCGCCACGATGGTGCGGTTAACTGCGATGGAATAGCTCAAAATCGTTCATTTTCGGGAAACTCTGATTTTATATATTATAAAAGTCCGCACTGCCACTTTTGAATATTTCAATTTCAAACCTAATGAATAATAGATATATTAATAAAATAGATAGCTATTATCACAGTTGTAATAGTATTTTCTCGGTTTGCGCATCTCCTTCATCGCCGGTCCATTTTCACATTTCTGATCGGTTGTATTTTGTCAATGTTATATAATATGTACGTATACGATTGACTGCAGTCGATAAGAAGTGGAGAACTACGATATAGGTGAAGTAAGGGCGGGGAATGCGTTTAAAAAAACTGTGATGATACCTATCTATTTTGTTATGGCGTATAGTGTACCTAAATTTTTTCATACAATTTAGTGCAGACAAAAAATATTATGTACTTACATACAGATCCCTCGACACGAGAAAACCCGGTTTTGATGTGCATGTGTTGGAGAAACGTTTCCCTTACAGTACTTTTCCCTTTGTCAAATTTTGGACAGATACACAATTTTCAATGATGCAGTATAAATGCATTTTTTTCGTACCCACAGAATTTTACAAAACAAGTACACCATACCGTCAATGTTTAGTAAAGGAAATTCGTTCGAGTGATAACGTGGTATGATTACTTAAACATATTAACCTAATAACTAAAATATCAAATATATTGTTTACGTACGAGTAAGTGAAAAATGACAATAAAACATGTGAGCTCTCAGCACAGATTTTATTTGTTAACTTTTAATAAAGTAAAGTGGTTTGTATAATAAAATATGTTATTATAAACAAAGGAACACCTCTCAAGTCATCAGAGTAAGTGACAGTGGTGGCGAAACACAGCTTAACTTTATTCCAGTATCGACCGTTGTTAATTCTTCGTTGATCTCAGACAATATCTATTTACGAATGAGAATAAACACTGAATATTTTATAAAAGGAAAACCACGATCTTTTTCAAGTGTAGTTATCGAAAAATGTTCAAATTCATTACCTATTACAATCTCTTTTACCCAGACACCGACCATTTGATTAGCACCTAGGTACTATTATTTAAGTTGGGACAAATAAAGGAAAGTCGTATGGTAAGAAAACAGTTTTACAGTAATACCTAAAGTGCCTATTTTTAATATATTGGTTAGGTAGTATTCGTAGCGCAACTAGGGGGGTGATATAAGGGTCACTAGCACCCCAAGCAAACAGCCAATGGCCATAGTTGACGGGCTTCAGCTCAAAAAAAAAAACTACAGATATTTTACTACCACGGTTCTCTAATTATTTATCTTTTTTAAATATTAGATAGTTAATTTAAAAATAACATAAAATCAGTTAGTTTTAGAGAAGTTTAAATAAAGGTATAATAATAAGAAAAATAGATTGGAAAATAAAACATATTATGAGAAACTACATAATATTATGATGACGTGTTTGTTCTTATTTTGGTTTTTATATCTCACAGGGTGGCCCACGGGAATAGGGACAAAAGTAGACGGGGTTTTCTCAACGTTGAATGTGAGTAGGAAGGTAAGCTCATTCGATCCGTCAGATATGCAGTTTAGTTGTCTCTATGGAGCAGTGGAGTGCCGTTCACCGTGTGTTTGCGTTTGTAAAAAACAATGAATCGGTAGATAAGGTGCAGAGCGCATTCAGACGGTAAGACTCCGTATTCTCGGGAGTTGTTACAGTACGTTTGGGACCATTTGGTTTATTTTTATTAACTGTCCCCGTTCGAAAACTATCTACCCACCACATAATTGCTTTCCCATTGAGAGCAGCACCGCGTCGTCCGACGCTGAAGTGAAGTCTGTATAAGCTCTGCACCTTAACTACCGATTCATTGTTTTTCACAAACGCGTCGTACGCTAACGGATAACTACAGTCCACTGTTCCATAGTGACAACAAAACTGCATTATCTGACGGATCGAATGAGCTTATCTAGACCTTCCTACTCACATTCAACGTTGAGAAAAACCTGTCTATTTTTGTCCCTACTCCCGTGGCCCACCCTGTACATCGTATTATTATTTATATATGTAAATGTAAAATAAGGAAAACATTTATAAAACGTAAAAACTTAGATAATATTCAATCAATTTTAGGGTGTTTAATTTAAACATTTTTCTTAGGAGTCTAGAATGAGGATTAATTATTGTTGGTTGTATGGGTATAGTCGACTATATTAATTGTCAACTTTTAACAATTTTTACACCCCCTAAAATGTATAGTTGTGACTATGCGTATATTATAAATAATTGTGCATGTATTATTCAAATTATCAGAAAGTGATAGCTTGAAATGAATGAACTAAATAATTTGCGTATAATATTTTGCTATAATGCAAATTGGCCTTGAAGTTTCAATTATTAACTTTTGGACTGTAATTATTATGATGTAAAGTTATTATATACTAATGTCTAATGGAACAATAATATTATGTTTGCTATTATATTATGAGAACCAGTGAGTTTAGGTTTGTGAACCAATTTATTTACTCTAACTTGATTGGTTAATAACGAATTATGTTTATTCGAAAATAAACTACTTACCTACCTATTAATGTTTTTACTTAATCTTCTGAAGCTCTGTTACTGAATGGTCTACTTTATGTGTTTCATTATGTTCTGTACTTTTTCTCTATGTCATCCTTGTTATTTATTATTTGTATTTGTGTAAATAGACTGTACAATTTAAAATTTTTTAAAAAAAAACCTATTTTACTTAATATCCTTAATTATAATTCATTATAGTTCATTATAATATGTTGTTAAATTCTAATAAATTTACCAGTAGAACTAGGAAGTTTTTAATATTACATAATATTGTCGTTTTCGCACAATTATAAACGCAGGTATTATAAATAAATATTAAAAAAAAAAAACAAAACCCAACAAATTTAACTGTGGCAGAAAGTATAGGACCGACGTCGAGTCCAAGTTCACACCGCAAAAAAACGCCAGCAAACATATTATACGTTCAAAATAATGATTAATTAAAAAGCAAAAAAATAAAAAAAGGTAAACTATAATGTTATAAATTCGACGTGATTCGTTTAGAGCCGTTCGAGCGCATTCGTTCCAAGGTCGGTAAACTCGACTCTGTGTATAATAATAATATAATATTATGCCTATCGCCGTAAACTTTTCCTCCTATTTTCGTTTACGGCCGTTTCGTACCGCGGCGGCATATTTCGCAGAGGAGAAGCAAAATAAACGATTTTTTTTTTTTGTATATCTTTTATCGTCATCCGAGTTTCGTTTTTATTATTATAATAACCCAAACATTTTTTTTTTCGCACACTCTGGACCTTTTTCGTCCCAGAAAAACGTGCCCCATTAATATAGGAGGACCGCCGAGTCGTATTATACTGCACACGTGCAGTATATTATTATTATTATTATTTTAATATTATCATATATTATTATTATGAAGTGTTCGTCGTGTATTATACATAATAATAATATTATAGTGTACATGCGCTTATGCGTATTATGTTTTTTAATATTGTGTATGTATGCATGTGTATATTACACGTGTGTGTTTTTATATTTAAACGTCGAGCATTAATCTCCGAAAGAATTTTTTTTTTTTTAGGTCCACCGAGCTATAAAAAAATGTATATTATTATATTTTATACTGCTGTATGATATAATAATAATATATTTGGTGCCTATATTGTGATATACGACTGGCGTCGCACTCCAATTATTTGGATATTATAACGAGACAAGATGTTTGTTTGTCTAGCGTTTTTATTATTATGTTTAGGTATCCATGTGTATTTATTCTTATATTTGTATACGTTTTACATTGTATTTAGACGTTGCAGTTTATAATAATGTAATAGTATAGTAAAACGCGAGTGATTCGTCTGCAGCAGTTGGACGCCTTCTCTGTGACTATATTAATACTGTGATATGGAGTATACCTATAACTATGGCTTGGAAGTCGTAGGAGTTGCATACTATTAATCTATAAGTTCTTGATTTCCAGTAGACCAGGCTAGACAATAGTGAGTATAAAAATTGAAAAAATAAAATGCATATTTCGTCAATTTTTGTGGAAAAGTGTATATTGCTTGATATTCATACGCATATCATGCATACTTAGTATTTCCTAAAAAAATTGATCTTTTTCTCTCTGAAGTTGTATGTATTTATAATAATAATATTGAAAGACTTAATATTATAACGTGGAGATTTAGTTTTATGGTCTGAGTCTACTATTAATTTTACGACAACGGAGAGCAAAGCTCATTTACATAATCTCTTTAGTGCTAATATTCCGATGTAGGTACTAACTTTCGAATATATATTTACAATTCAATAGAAATATTTCAAAATAGCAAACAGTTTTTCGCCATATTTTAAGTATTATAAATTAATTTTCCCTTATTTCCCATTTTTTTTTTTTTTTTTAGTGCAAATTAATAACAACATAAAATGTTTTTTTTTTTTAAATTTTGAATTTTGATGAATATTTTCTAAAAATGTTTTTGCATATTTGAAATTTTATCAATCATATTTTATAAAAAATGTTTGTGCATATTTATAAGCGTGTTTTTTCTTCTTTAGCTCCTATAACTTCCGAGCCCTACGGCTATAATACCTACACCGCATTGGCCATTATCACATCTCGACGATTGCGTAATACGATAGGTACCACAGACGAACCGCAATCGATAAGCCGCTAAAAAAAAACCACAATTTTCCACGTGTCGGACGTATTTATTTTATTTTTTTTACGAATGTAAGAGGATTTTTTTCCATCCCGTTCGCCTTAATGTTTCACAGCGATAATTAATGTGCTATAATATAATATATTATTACGTATTATAAATGTGCACCGGGCTACAATCTATATGGTCCAAAGCAGCAGTTGTAGGGCAGTAGGCGCTCTAAGCTCCTCCTCGAAGGTTCTCGGAACGAACAACGCAGCACACTCGACATCAGACTCGTATGTTTTGGGTGGTTATATTATAGTCGTATATATTATTAGGTAGGTATTATATATATTTATATTTATTACTTGACATACCTAGATAAGTTGTACGCGATATATTTTTCGAGTACGTCGCGTTATCTCTTGTGTAAATACGACTGTTATATATATATTATATAATAGTATATACATAGGTACCTTTACATATTATCATAAAGGTACATTATGTTAGATTAAAATATCATTTTCGAGTCCTCGTAAGACCTATAGGGACCTACCTCCGCCTGTATATATAATAAGACCTTCAGACGCTATGTATACGTGAAATCCGCGTTCGAAGTTCTATATAATAATATAATGTTATAATAGTTACTTACTTTTCCGGATATATTATTATCTATATGACTATATAGCATTATAGCTGGTACCATTATACCGCAGCTTAAAATATATAGTGTTCTATTCTACAAACACACACTCCATCACCTCCGTGTCGACAGAAGTCAAACAGACATATTATAATAACTATGGTACGACAGACGCATATTGTCACTCCTAATGTACATAATATAATACAATAATATATTGTCCTTTTAAATTGTTCTTGTATAAAGCGTCGAAACCGACATATTATAATATCGTGATTCTTGATAATATTTAACCTGTGTGTTATAGTGTTCACCTGGTCTGGACAGTACAAGGTCTGATGTCGTACAAATACTGCTTAATTGCCTATGATATTATGGAATTCACATCGTATTATGATTATATCTTTGACGGGCGCGATTTCAATTTATGATTTGAAAGAATTTGAAAAATGAAAACACTCCAGTGGACGCCATGTTCCCTCGTCATAACAACATATCATGTCCTCACCGTGACTTACAATAACGCACACCGGACTTTTGGAAGGGATGACTTTATTATTAAAGTGGTTTACGATGTAGCTTCCGAATTATGTCCTTGTCCAATGCTCGTGTGTGCGTGTTTTTTTAATAGTTTTTTCTATTTTATAATATATTTGAGTATAACTTTTCATTTATATCCGTATAAAATATGGGATTTTTCGAGGATTCGGTCGGAATATTTTGTTCCATATGAACCCACGAAGATTTTATTATCATAGTTGGAATGTATTGTTCGATATTACAATAAGTAAGGTGTTATATAAAAACGTTACGGAATAGCGACAGTAATGGAGGGCTATAATATAATATATAAATCAGGAACTTACAATATTATTCGACAATATTGCGTCCGCCTTTTCGTGATACACATAATATAAGCATCATCGCGATTATAATAACAGTCCGTGTCATAATTTATATTTTCCTACACTTCATATTTAGATGTTTAATGGTAACTATTATGGTAAAAATATTTTTTCCCCTTAGGGATGATATCGACAAAAAAATGGTTCCAATACGTGATTTATATTATAGTGTCACACGATTCGTTTAATTCAAACAGATTTTAGTTTGTAAATTGATATTGCAATACCTATATATTACATTATATTTTGTCTATGTAAATAAGAAGAACAAAAAACCACGTTAATTAATTCCATCAACACGTTTTCGTCACGCTTGTGAATACGAAATTTGGTTGTTAGGATATGTTATTAATTTATTGTTTTATTGAAAAATACAATGTCAACTGAATTATTCTGTCGCCAAAAATGAAAAAAATAAACATTCAATTTGTTCCGCGCGGAAACGTGTTTAAAAGGAAAAACACATTAATTAATTGCCACGTGTAATTGATATGGTAATTTAAGGTGTTTTGAGTTTTTTTTTGTTTCCACATTCGAGAATAGATTTGGACGAATAAGGTAGCCTCACAAAAGTTAATGCATTAGGCGTCCGGTGCCAATGTAATTTAAAAAAAATACACTACCGGAATATTGTAACGATCCTGTTCTGAAGAAACTGCAAAATTTGATGATTTTTTTTTTTTTTTGAGCCAATAGAGGTTAATTCTACTGGCTGCATTGAGGACCGTTTTTCAATATTTTATCTCAATATTTATTATTTATAATATGATTTTTAAAAATATGACAATTTTAAACTTTTTTCACCAACTTTATTTGATACCATTATTTGAAATAAAATCTAAATTTCAAATTCAATGCAGTCTGTAGGAAGTATCTTATTTCGGATAAAAAATGGTTATCAAAATGACAAAATCTGACTATTTTATAAGGCCTGAGAGTTTTTCCTGTGATGTCATTTTTTTAATATTATATGTTATAACCGTATATATCACCGGATAAATACCCCTGCCTCCTGCCCTATATAGGTATTGAGCAGAGGGTTAGTGAAAAAGTATTATAATTAAGGTGGCAACTATAAAATATAATTTTCAAATTTTAAAGAATCACGAACAATTTGAAAAATCGGCAAAGGGCCCATTAATTAAATAAATCTAGGTGTCCTGATAAAATGTTCTACACTTTTGTCCAGTTTTTATTATTTCATCCATCCATCCAGCATATGTACCTTATTCCTTAAGTTTAAAAAATAAAACTTTCAGTTTTGATTTTTTAATTATCATATCCTAAGTCGAATAATTAAAAAAAATTAACTACGAAACATATTAACAATTTATTTGGATCGGATGTTTTTTTTTTTTAATAGTGTTACTTATATAATACATCAAGTATATGGAGTTTTTCAGTATTATAATTATTTGATTAAAAATGTTATTTTATTATTAAATTAGCATAAGGAAAGTTACCTAATGGCTAATAATTTCCTTTTATTGTATAATTTTAAACATTAAACGTCGTTTTTATTTTATTTAAGTATACCTACTTTATAAGTCTGAATAAAATGAATGTTACATCGAGGTCAAAAATAAATTTTACTCAGGACTTGTACAAGAGATGTAGTCACTTTATATTAAATTTTTTATTATGCTAACATGTTATGTCCATTTAGATTCAAAATATTTTTAAGATATTATAATATACATATTAGGTAGGGATGTAATATTAATAGTGTAAAAATAAATTGGATGTGATTGGATAATAACTTTTGAGTTCAGGAGTTAGGGCTATATATATAGTTGTATAAACTATAAGTGTGATTTAAAAAGCCCATTAAAAAAAAAAAAAACAATAGCTGATCTAGAATGTTTATTCTATTAAAAATAAATTGATTTTATAAATGGTTAGAATTAAAAATCTAACAACCAAAATATATTATATATAGTATTATGGAATGCCATCGATGTATTTTATTTATTTTTAATTATTTTGATTTATTACACGATTATTATTTATTATTTAATATACTTTATGTAAACAGTAATTATTGCAAAATATTAACTATTTAAAAAAGATAAAACATAGTGTTCCGCCATCAGTTACAATTGATTTACATAAAACTCAATGGGCTTGGCATATATATTATGATTTATGTGTACGTTGTAGAATTTGTCAGTGCAGAATTGTATATGAAATGTAAATGAGTTATTTCGTATTGAATTTAAATAAAATAAACTATTGTGTACATACGACATAATGGACATTTCAGCTACGGTAAAAAGTAATAAGTTCGCTTCAATGGAAAAAATAAATCGTCTCGTTTAAAAACGCAAATTTGCATTCTGCATAGAATACCTACCTACCTTTATACACCGCTTTTGCACGTCTCATTTTAGCGGTATCCACCATAGTTCTGTGCAAAACTCGATTATACGTGTTATGAATAATAAAATAACTATACCGCGGGCGACCGAATGATCTTCACGTGGCCCGTGTAAAAGTCGTGTGTGTCCGGTGATTTGGATTTTCGGTTCTAAAAAATGAATTCCCTCGCCCGTTTAACGTAATAATTATTACGATAATATAAGATGATAAGAGTACGGATGTCATAGATTATCGATTGGATAATAATATAATGCAATCCCCAATATTGTCTTCACCATATTATATTAACGCGTACCTATAACAAGTTTACGGATCGATATCAATTATCGGTGGTCGTGAAGCATATTTTGCAAGCATAAATATTATAACACAATATTGTATACAGATAGGGAGTCTACTGGTGTAGGATATTATAATATTTATACGAATACGCCTGTTAATAATAATATCATTATAATGTAGTGTTGACACCATAACGGATAGCGATATTATGTTATAAATTACCTATCATAGGTATACCGCGCAAACAAGGAAATAATAATAACGACGGTCGGGGGTTTGATGAATTAATTGTATCAGCAAAAAACAATTAAAGGTAATTGCATATTATTTATACGTTTTAGTAAAATTAATCACATTTAAACGGTTATTAATAATATTATATTATAAGAACTTGATAGTTTGAAATTTGAGATTAAACTATATTATGAACCTACCTACGATAATTCTCGTGTGTATATTATACTCTTATAATATGCGCCAACGTTATTATTATTATGTATTATGTTGTATTACATTTAATATTAAATAATATTCATATTATATAATTATTATTATTTATTATTTCTTTATTGACGGGAAAACTCCATTTATAAGACAATCTCTTCATGATATGTATATTATGTACATAAAAACTACAATTACAAGTACTGCGAATTATATCGGAATTCTCATTCCATAAAATTTATAACTAGATAGGGTTCTGCCCCATGGTCGTTTTGCTCATCACCCCCCTGTGGACTTCGCCCCTGCAAACAATGCCCCCCTTTACATCATGAAATAAGATATCAGTTGCAGTTTAAAATATTTAAAAATAAAATATGTGTGAAGATAAAATATACAAAACTTTAGTCGTTTGGCGTGTTCAAGACAATCAATTATTTTTCCTATATTATCTCGTCCCGAGTATAACTTATAATATCTTTTATGGACCACATGTACGTATTATAGCGATAGTTACATAATATTTCGATCGAGTATATTGGGCACACAGGTATAACTCTATAAGACTATAACTACTATAAAGAATAATATGTACTAAGTTTAACAGGGTTTAAATGAAATTAGTCAGTCATAATATTGTCTTCCAAAAAAAAGAATTTTGGACATTTCAAAATATATTACTATCATCAAAATTCTCCATAAAATATGTTTGGGGTGCATGAGCTCAGATATAGGTAGTTTTGTTATGGCTCGTCTCTTACACGTTGAAACGTGGGTATAAACAATATTGTGCGTATCGTGTAGCTTCTAATAATATACCTATACGTTAAGGTAAGTGAGATGATTGGCCGGGGGGTACACATCACGAGATCACTGCACTTACCTAGGATATTCATTGTATCGATTAAATTTTTATCGAGATATCATAATATATAGGAATCAAGAAAGACCTACCGAAAAAATTTCTCGTGCCAGCTATATCCGATGAAAAAAAAAAATTACATACATCGTGACGCTCCTCTGATACAGGGGGATTGAAATATTACGACTTTTCCGTAATTAATTATGGTACATAATGTGGGTACGATGATAGGAAACGGTTTTCGCGAGCGGACAAACATAATTCGTCGCTTTTAATATTATATATAACTCGTTTCTCGTTGGTTTTTTTTTAAATATTTTTTGTCATCCGACATGCCTTATAATATACGCATTATTAATGGGTGCAGTGTACACGTTTGGACGTTAAACGCGACAAGTTTGGGCACGATAAAGCGTACACAACACGTTTGGGCTCTTACCGCACATAATACAAAATAATATATTATTGTATACGAAATATTATATATATATATATATATAGGTACTTACCTGTAATATTGTCGGTGCCTAAGTAAACACACAGCGCATATTTTAATACATGCTCATAAGTATATATATTATTTTCTATATGTGTACAGCAATAAATTATTATAGTATTATTAGACTCTGTTTGCGGAGCACTTGAAAACATATATTATTTTTAATGCGAGATTAAATGATATACATAATATAATATTCCCATTTATTCATCACACCTAAGCGCTATACTATATATATATGACCATTTATATATTCGAAACGTCTTGCGATATTTAATCATTTATATAAATACATAACGTTATATAGAGATAGTGGTAAACTCGAATCAAGAATCCTCCGACTGCATATTATTATTATTATGTTCGAGTGATGGACACTCCACTGTGCAAAATCAAATGTATAATATTAATATCTCTGCGTTCGGGGTGAAGGTCAGCTTTGCGAAAAACCGACGGGGATGTAACAGGTTTTTATTATTGGACATAACCACGACTTAAATATTTTAATTATGTTCGTATATTAACTAAATATAATGAATTTCAACTTTTTTTTAGTTCTGATATCGAAAAAATAAAAACGAAGTTGCACAGTAAAATATGTTTTCTTCTTCATAGTGTGAACATTTGGTTGCTTAGGTTGGACTACAGCCTGAGTGGTTCTTACCCGTGCAAAACAGTTTGGTAATGTTTTTCATTTGTAAGACGGAGAAAAAGCACGCGGGTGTTAATACTATATACCAGGTACTATTTATACAATATTTGTATATTTTCTTGGGTGCATTAAGATGGCATCCACGGGTTGCAAATGTGCTCAAAAACCGGTACCAATAGTCCAATAGTCAGACAAATAGAGTGAAATGTGCAGTGTACTCTCGGTAACTCGAAAATTGATAATTCGAGATTCTCGACATCTCGAACAAATAAAATTTCCCTTCAAATAACAATAAATAATAGCTCGACATTTTTAGTAAGCCGAATTTTTTTTCTCCCCTGATCTTGGAGTTACCGAGAGTACACTGTAATGGTAAAATAGATTTAAAATTTCTTATGTTGGGGGCTGTTGTGACGTCTCGAAACCCCCCCCCCCCCCAGGGTATTTGATATATTTAAAGGTCTCTCCGTGTTAAAAAAATTTATGTACTACTGCTTACAAAATCGTACAAACATATCATACTAAAGTATAGAATAATAAAATTGAGATATTTTGATAATGTGGGGGGGAAGGGATGGCTGGTGTGACATAGTCACTTCTGCCGTTTCTTGCAGGTCTACCCGATCGGTTCGACCGCTGGTTCAACATTGTATATGATCATATTTATACAACATAATCACCTATACACACGAGTATAAGTGTATACGGTTTACAGGTAATTACCGTTTTGAAACGTTCGGTGACACAGTGTCCTTGTTCTTCACTCGTGCAGTTAAAAACCATTGACCAATAATCATTCAATCATCATACTAATAAAAACTATTTATTCATCTAAATATTACTATTCACATGGGAGGAGGGAAGGGGGTGGATCACTTATTATATTTATTTCCTCGACGATCACGTCGTCATCTTCTGCCGATTTTACTATGTCCGGTGTCAATCTATACCAAACCAGTATAAGGGGCGCCAAACGGTTCGACCTCGAATATTTTACAAAAGTAAGTTCCCCCTATAGTTAGAAATTATTGTTATATGCAATTTACCTTTATTAGATTATGTAGTTACTGGATTGCATACATATTTCGGATAAAACCTGTTGTGTGAAATCACAATTTTTTTTTTACATGGTTACATGACAATTATAAAAGCCGAATACTGAACTGGAAGGCTTAACTATCTGATGATCGCATTTTAAGCAGATTCCTCGTTTTGTAGTTGACGACTATTCCCCAGATTATAATTAACTGGGCAACGATATGTAATGGACACGCTTCTACGCCAACAGTATTAATGTTAATTTATTTAGAAAATTATTTAGAAAATTCAAGACGAAAACACTAATTTTTACACTTAACTTTACACTTTGATTTTATTATTTACTAACTGATCCCGTGCACTTCGTGCCCCATTAAAAAATGCCAATTGCTATATATGGAAAATAGGTTTTTTTTTTAAATATAAACTGTTACCAAAAACAACGATTTTAAACCAATGGCAAAAACCAATAATTCTTATATTATAGCTGTGGAAAACCACGGCAACCATTTATAAACAAAAGTAACAAAAACCTTCCATCTGAAATCTCAAAATCCCTGTTTGAGCACCTTCCGGGGTTGGTCCTCTCCTTTTTTAAATTAGACTATTTTCTGCCCAGAGGTCTCTTATCTATCTTTATATAAATATATAAATATCTGATCCCGTGCACTTCGTTGCCCGTTAAAATTGCCAACTTTATACGAATAATATGGTTTAAATACCACCATGGCACCCATTTATATACAAAACATTCCATCGGAAATTTCAAAATAATATATAACTGGTTGCCATGGTAATAGACAGACATACATTCATTTTAGATTCTGTGCGGAGCGAGGAAGCTATTGGTTTTTAAATGGTGTTTATTTATTTATTTATTTTTTATATCCTGTATATACAATTTCTACCAGAAGGAGTGTTTCGATTTCTACATATAGTACTTTATCTTTTAGGAAATTTGTTCAAAATGGTACTTTAGAAAGGTAATTTTTCGATTTTATCATGGTTATTAACTTATTTAATGCCACAGGAAATACCACCGAAAAATAACGAGAAAAAACCGCTAGTAATGGTATTTTAATTTCTAACGCTTTGTTTATCTCCATAGAACGATGAAAAATATAATATTATAATACTAATTTAACATACACGATATAATATAAATAATAACTATATAAAATATCCCTACTGACAAACGATCTCCGCTCAGAAATCGTTTTTCTTATACCATGATATTATATCATTGAATTCAAGTTTAATACAATCCATTATACAATGACCTACTTGTAACCTACTGTACAGCAGAGCGACATCCACTTACCCGCTTTTTTATATATATATATATATTGATACCTAATATATTCTCAGGGGATCTTATTCAAAAAATGTTTGGCCACCCCTGATCTATACTATAATATAATAGGTAGGGGGTATACTATATATTGCATATCGTGTATATTATGTACTATATTATTTATATATTTTTTTTATTGCAAACGTCCCAGACATCCAAACGATGTAAAACGACCGTTCCGGACATCGATCGGAAAACGGCCGATCGTATTTCATACTTATGTGTAGAGTTTTTTATTTGAAACTGTACACATTATTATAATATAAATTAAAGGATACAACACCTATTCGTATAGTTATCGTCGTGTGTATGCATAATAACAATAACAATAATAACTGTGATAATGATAATAATAATAATAATAATGATAATAATATATTATGTAACTCGCGTATAGGATAACGTTATAACGTCTTATAAAGGGCCATAAATATAATACTATTATTATTATTATTCCAGTGTCGTATATTATATTGTATCATAGGTACATACAATACAACAACTACATATATATATAATAGCTATAGCATTACATTACATACGGGCGCGTTGTAAAAAACGGGTTGTCGGTTGTAATCGGTTTTTAACGTTTCCACTCGATCCGACTGACCGGTATGGTAAAGATACAGGAAGAATATTATAAACGCATCAGGAAATATTAATACGACGGCCGCGATCTCGTAATGTGTTTCACGTATATAAGCCGTGTTGCAACACAACGGCGGCGGCGTTATTATTAATATAATAACACTCTTATAATATTATATTATGTTTGATATATTATTATTATGTACCTTATTCGTATACTATAATATATTATGATGATATATGTCGCACGCTATATTATAATATTATAATATACAACAAACATCATAGAATAGGTACGTAGGCATAGGTATATGTTATAATATTGTTCTGAGCTCGCTTCAAATGTATAATAGCTGTAGTGCCATAATATTATGATTATTATTTACTAGCTGATCCCGAGCACTTTGTGATGGCCCTTAAAAAATGACAACTCTTAAAAAAAATTGTGATTGTTCAACTCCTTTTGGGTGTGACTCGCTACAGTAAGTGCAACTCGGCCTGCACGGTGCAGGTAGGCTATCCACCTGCCATCAGTGCAACTCGACCACCTATTTGTAGGCAATGTGCGAAAATACATAATTTCCATCTTAAATCTCATCAACTCTTTTCGAGCACCTCCCCGGGCTCCTATTGGTCATAGCGTGATGTTATAATATTATAGCCTGTAGCCTTCCTCGGTAAACGGACTATCCAACACAAAAATAATTTCTCAATGCGAACCAGTAGTTCCTGAGATTAGCACGTTAGACCAAACAAACTCTTTAGTTTTATAATATTAGTAGGTAAATAGATTTACAATGATTGAATAATATAATCGTATATAATAATATAATATGCCACTCCACCGGAAGCTTTCGTTTTCGACAAAAACGGCTAAACGGCGGTGTGCGTAAACACATTATTATTATACCTAGCTTGAAGTAGGTGCTTAATGTTAGGTACATAATATTATTATTATTATTACGATGATGGTGCCTAGACGCATTATGACGTGGCGTGTATTACAATAGTTAAGGCCTTATGAGTACTATTCGTTATACTGTTTTGAAAACGAAACGGAAGAAAAAAATTTGTTCCCGCGCCGTGTAATATTCCTATACCTCTGTGGTTACATATTTTATTAAATATGACCATTATATTAATATTATGATCATCATTATATCCTGTAGGTACGACATAACTTGCAGCTCGTTCACGTCACGAATGATTCACGTGATCGTTATACAACTTGTAGGTACCTAGTGATTTTTATTTCACAAACGCACTTATTAATCGGTCGATTTTAAAAGATTTTGAAAAGATTTTGAAAAACGATTTTCACACATTCCGAAAATCTCTTAACACGACGTACGCACACTTGCAAAAAAATCAACATTTCACTATGGTAGGCACTATTTTTTTTTTTAGAAATTAATTTTTTAATTTTTTTAATAATTTTTATCGTCAACAAAATATTACGTTAAAATATTTAACACATAATATTATAATATAATCACATTAATCGCAATCCAACTTAACCCTGCAGCGAACTTTCAACCGTCTGGTCGTTTAAACTTTAAATAGTTAAACTTTTAACTATAATTGTTACAATTATAGCTATGTTATACTAACCTAACCTAACCTATACTCTTATGCAATCGGTCGAATGTTATATATTTATGTATCCGTCAACATATGTGAGTCTTGATGTAGTGCACTATACGTTGAAAATCACACACCTCTTAAACTATCTGCTGCAGGCACCGCATAATAATAATACAACCAATGTAATATATTATGCACATGGTGACGGACTGGATGTATACGAGTGTTAAGCTTTAATGACTTAATATGTGCACACTCACATTTGAAAAAAATTGCACACATTTCATTTAGTAGGCACTGTGTATTTTTAAGACTTTTATCGTCGATGAAATACATTCCTCTAATAAACTGTACATATACATTGGATATTTTGCAGAAATATATGTTCAACCACATGTCGTGCAGGTCTGCCCGTCAAGACTCCGAACGCTCGTAAACAATCTTATAACTAGGTATATAATGTATTGTGCAATTGATCGACGTAGGTATATTCCGTATAATATATTATTAATATTCTATCATTCCATATATTTATATTATATACGTCAACATGTGTGTCGCGAGGGAGTGCAATACGTCGAAAATCTCACCTAGCATGTTATATTATACTGTCTGCTGCAGGCACTGTACTTAATGTTCCACGCACATGTTGATAGACATTTTATGTCATATATAATGTAATAGTCCGGAGACTATGAGACGAGTGTTATTACGCTTTAAAATATTATGTACACATTATGTGCCTATACGTTGCACGGGGCCCCCACGAGGGTTTGATTTTGGTTTCGTCAATATTTAGAATTTCAATATTGCTTACAAATCGCAGAAATCAAAAAATAACACAAACGCCGTTGTAGACATTCGCAGCAGTTGCATATCGTCAAACAGATTGCACACATTATATTATTATGGACGATAGACGCTATGATCGATCTCTGTTCGTTTTCGTAAACGAAACGTCCACTCGTCGTGTTATTATTATTATTACTCTAAGGTTATATAATTATTGACGGTGAACGGAGATAAGACGTTCCCGAGAACAGGACAGTATAATATTATTATTAAACTATTGCGCAGAAAATAAAAAAATGTTCGTCGGTTTTCAGACGCGTTTACCATCATCATCTCTGGTCTTATTCCGGCCGACGACGGTCGTTTAAAGCGAATTCCAGGAAATATATTTATTTACTATATGAGTGAAATAGCATATGTGCTTGAAATTACGCAGTCGGTGCTTACTTAAAAATATAAACGCCGACGTAACAACATTATACATAATAATAATAATAATAATAATAATGTAAAATGTAATACGATGCAGTTAGGTTCACTATACCGCCCGAAAAGAACATAATAATATTAACCTTTTTTTTCATACACAAAAATATCGTATTGTTATTACTATTGAATAGGTGTACTACCCACCATAATATACCGGCCCGAGCATTGCATTGTTCCGCGTGCGGAATGTCTGGGGGAAAATTAAATGACTGTTTGGGGTATATCTAATTATCAAGTCTCTCAGGTATATAGAAAAATGGAGAGAAATATATTATAAAAAGCCAAGAACTACGTTCCTCGGCACACGGTCGGCGCGGCGTCCAAGTACCCCGACGGGGGGTATTATTTTTTGTTGTTGCAAAAACCCGTAAGAGTTATGACTTTTTACCTAGACATCATCACCGGGGTCGCATAACTCACGCGGTATTATAACACAATATATTAATATTATTTATTATTATACGCGCGTCGTAGCTGTTGTATTATACTGCTGTCGCCTGCACACTCCAGCTCGGGCACACAGTTTTATTTAATTTTCACGTCTATTCGATGGCCTTAAATGGCGGGCGACGACGGTCATCGGAGATGATATTATTATCGTCCCACGGATCGCCAAACGGGGAAAATCTAGTCGTTCAAATCGGCGGTGGGTTTTGTCGGTTAACCTAATGCGTTGCCTCCGAATTCGGGTGACGTGTGTCGCGGTGGTGGGCGACAGAATGGTAATTTGTGACTATGAAGACAAAAAAAATAAGAACCGTCTTAAACGAATTTCCGGATCGAGAGGCGCAGTCACCGGGCCCGCACTTCCGGCCTCAGTCGTCACCGGATCCTTCACCAAACCCCACGCAAACGCACGCGAGCCTTTGCGGGGGGGGGGGTCGCGAGATGACGGATGCGACTAGAGGTCGATGCCCGTGTGGTGTCTTTATATGCGCACCATAATAGCGACGACGTAAACCAACTATTACTGCACCGCCTTCGCGCATTATATAAAAAAAAATTACCATCATCGTCGTCGTCGGCGTTATTAGAGGTATAAATAGAGCTAGCGCCAGTGTCGCGCAATATTATTACACTGCTCGGCGCACAAAGTCGCATCTCGCATTATTATAATATATTTTGTAGTGCATTTGTTTATCCACCATAATCCGATCGCATTGTGATACAGCTGCTGGATGTTTGTAAACGCGAACGGAGTACACTATTATAAACGACGTCGACGACACAGTGACATCGTGTCGCCGACAATAAGCGCTCTGTATAATATATATGCGTAAAAACGTGTACGACGCATGTGCTCTTCGTAACAACCACACACACACACACACTTACACACTCGTCGTCGCCTTGTCCCGCGATGAGGTGCAGCACATACAATGAACATGTGTCCAACAGACGCACAGACACTATTTCCGGACCCGAAGTGGCAAGTGCTCCTCGGTCGGAGGTATAGTTTTTATTTTTTTTCCACGCCACCAGACCACCACCAGATTTACACACATTATTTGAGACCCGAGACGAACCATGAAGAAAAAAATTTACCCATAAGTATACCAAATACTACAAACATATTGTTATTATTATTAATTTCGGTGTAAACAAATTATATTTTTAGACCGTACGAAAAATCGACGGCGCAGCGATTGCAAAATTAAATTTGACAATACTGCAAAATAAAATAATAGCAATATATTATGCTTGATTATTATTTTAATTTTCGTTTAATTCGCGACGAACATCTCTCACGCTTATTTTAGAGAAAATGTGTCGAACACGCACACAAAACGGATGCGAATATTGGTATTATATATTATATTAACATTTAACACATAATTTTCGGAATATTATAGTACCTAAATTCGTTGCAGAAATTGCAATGATCGTCTTGTGTCCAAATAATACCTTGAGACATTATAATGTCTATAATACGTGTCCGTCTGGTCGACTCCCACATCGACGGCACGTGGAAAAGTAATAGCATTATCATAACAATAATTTAGCCGGACCATACGAAATTACAAAATATAATACTACAGTACTACAGAAACAGCTATATTGCAAACATTGAGTTTTTTTTTTCGAAACAACAAATAAATACTATCTAACGTATATTATAGTCTCGATCAATAACATAATAATACAATATTAATAATATAGTCCCAGTCTCGGATCTTTCGACATTTCATCGCCTCCGACTGTCTGACCGGCGAGTATTATTCGACCATCCGTCCGTATATTATGTCGTATTATATAGTATAGTAAAATTCACCCACATAATCGTCGTCAGCACGTTTTAAAAGGCAACGGTCGACCGGTCCTCGTCAACTACGACACAAAAATAAGTTGAGTACCTATACGGCTTTTGAAGAACTAAAAAACTATTGAAAAAGCATATTTTAAAACAAGACAGTGAAACTCTAAAAATCCTAAAAAAAAGAGCTAAAAAATGGGTTTAAAAAAAATAGTTTATCATTAATACTATGTAATGTTGCTGTTATATTTTTCTTTCAATAGTTATAATTTGTAAACGTATTAAACTGTTTTAGATAATTTATAGAAAACAAACCAAATAATAGTGCTAAAAAATTTACCTACATCTACTCTCTCTGAGTTGCGTTGGATGATCAAAGTTTATTTTTAAGTTTTCAAACAAAAATCTTCGTCAACGGTCAGACGATATATTATGTTTATATTTTGAAAAACTACTCGTTTTATGTCATAGGATGAAGTGGGGGCTCAAATCAATTATTATTAATTAAATCTTCACATTCGAACCTACAGGCAGTTATCGTTTTGATCCTCGCCCCTAAGTACTTGATATTATCTATTGTAAACATTTTAAATCCCTAAATTTTTTGTTGCCCGTCACCAAGCTTTTTTTTTGAAACTGCATTTCCTGTTTTTCCCGAATCTTGATTAATTCGATGTTTAACTTTTTCTATAATACCAACTGGTTCTGTTAATAGCACCCCAGATGTTGTAATGGTGTCATTTTTAGAAGCTAAAAATCTAAAATTACTTTTATTATTAATGAGTTAAATGTAGTAATATATCCGGGGCGTGAATTTTTATGTAAATTCATAATTTTATTGAATGACGATTTATTAATTTTGATTCAAAATGAGCACTTTTAATAACACCCTATAAATAAAATAAAACGTATTCACTTTTATATATTTTCGGATATTTTTAAGCAAATGCATTTTCTAAAATATTTTACCAATAATCTAATTCATGTATACAATAATGTAATTATAAATATCCAAACGATTTACATCTAATTGCAGGTGCAACATCATCTGGAAATGAACAATCTTGCAACAAGGACTTGCATGAACTGATAGGATTTTAGGTTAAGGTTCGTGATATAAAAAATAATTTATTCGTATGATTCTTATTATTTATTATTATATCATTTCATAATAGATTAATTTTAGACATTATATTTTTAAAAGTTTCAAGTTTAAACCAAATCACTTTGGAACTATTTGATGTTGCACCTACAGTAGGTGTAAATCGTTCCAATTGTTATTTGATTTCAACTTGAAACAATAAATAAATAAATAGTGAAATGAGAGTAAATAAAATTAATATAATAAACAATAAGGATCACACAAATAAATTATTTTTTGTAGCAAGTCCTCGTTGCGAGATTGTTCATTTTCAGAAAAGCTAGACGTCATACTAAAACTACGAAAGAAGTTTAATTTCATAAGAGCGTGCTTGCACACAAACACACACACACACACACACACACACACACACACACACACACACACACACACACACACACACACACACACACACACACACACACACACAGACACACTGTTTTTTTTTGTATACAATCTATTATTCTAGTGACTGACTATAATATAGGTGGTCTTGTTCGTTTGTATGTTTTTCTATTCAACATTTTTCGTTTTTGTACGATTAAAGTTTTAAAAATGAATGTTGAGTAAGGTATTTCGTGTTTTGTAATACCTGTACCTACATGTATTTCGAGAAAAAACAATAACACAAATATTTAAATTTTGTAGTTCATAAAATTCCACGCCCTGAATCTGTATACATCTACCGTGACCTATTTATTATTAATTTTTATATAGATCATAATAATGTGGTTCAACGATATCATTATAAATATTTCTACACAGAAGGAGAGTAGACAGATATATTTTAAGTACCTATAGGTACGATGTATATTGGTACGCTTTGCTGTTACGTTTACCGACGACCGACGTCGAGTTTTCACTTATCAATATAATATTACAAATTTACAATACAATTTCGTGGGTAGGTACAGCAGCCGCTCTATCGATTTCAACGGAGGTTTCGAGCGTAGATTAAAATATTTATTACATTTTGAAGAGTTTGTTTTTTTTATCCAAACGCGGAATTTAATAACCGTGGTTAGGTACTACCAATGACTTGCATATATTATTAAGATTGAGATAATATGTACATAATATAAAATATATTTACGATGTACAACACATCGCCGCTAACCCAATCAGTGGACCACCCGAAACAGTCTTATAGTCTACCCACGTTCGTAAAACGTCAGATTTTTAAAAACCATTTAATCGATACTCAAATTCGAAAAAATCTACTTTGGTTTTTTTTATAGTTATCCGATCCGGCCACCACACGAAAAAAAACCTAATAAAAATATTATGAAAATAGTTTTTTTAAAAACCAATTTTTTTTACATCTGTGCGAGTGTGCTTGAGTATCAGAGAATGTTGCCAATTTTTACGAAATATACTGGCTTAACGAAAATAAACATAAAATATGTCTTATTTATTTTTGTGTACTTGAATGAGATTTAGGTAAGAACTATATCGGTTTGACCATGTATAGTTAAAAAATGTGCCCAGTTATCAAAAAAGATAATATAGGCATTCATAAATTAATTTAACTTCATCATGGATCCACAATAATAATTATATTTCATAGATTATAATTTATAATGCTGATATTATATAGACTTTTAGTTTTATTTTATTGATGTAAAGAAAGTAAATTATACATATTATACTTGTTATACTTGTTAGGTATTATAAATAGCTACCAGATATTTATCATTATTAATTATTATTATGGTAGTATTATAAGGGCTTTATATAAATACTGCACTTCTGCAATATTAAAATAATTTTGTATAAGACCGGATTAAGAGTTTTGGGTGGATTATTGTTTAAGCTATTAATCTCCATCTAATATATTATTTTATCAAATTTATTCTCTCACTGGAATATTAAAAGTACGATTATATCTGAGAAAAAATATAATTAAAATTACATAATATGCATTTTTAACATAGTGATAATGTATAACAATATTAATATTTAAAATACTAAAATAGTATACATATTATAGCCTACAGGTAGGTAAAATAATAAAGTTGCAAGAGGAAATAATTTAAATTTCCTATCCTTTGACAGAATAAATCTGCAGAAACTCACCTGTTCACCTCTAAATGTTTTATTGAATATTGCGATCCCTTATTATATTATAATATCCATTTTGGACGTTTGTGGCCTGGACCTGTTCTGTAATCTGTTCTTTATGGAGGTACATTACATTGAACATCACAACTAGTAGCATTTTTAATAATTTTGTTTATTATTTTATACACTGATCATTTTAATTTTTAAAACTAATCAGGAAAAATATATAAAAAAAAATAAACACCATTGTAAAACCACTACCTTCCTCTCTCCGCTTAGAATCTAATATAATATAATAGGTACCTACTTCCATAATATTTTATTAACTAAATTGGCATTTTTTTAAAGTTTTATTGTTGCCATGGTGACTTCTTGTAATAATTTGAAATTTTGTGAAAAATATTTCTTATATTTTATTTAATTTAACATTTTTTTTCCTATATTCTTAATGCTCAAATACCATCTGCAGTACTTACCAATGGCGGCCTCGCCCAAACAGCCCGCACTTCACGCCTTTATAAGCACAACAATTAATTTGTTTCAAGATTGAACGGTCTTACGCAGTTACACTCCAAATTCTTCTTTCTGAGTATACAAACAATATGTTTATATCCTCGTCGCCCGTCGCGATGGTTAAATTTAGTTGACGGAACGCGAACCTATTTATTATTGTTATTATAAGAACGAGTTTTATTTCATATGAAGTTTTAAAAACTTTTGCGATTTTTTACGAATAAAGTGTTGAATAAAAACAGTGTACTTATTAAAAAAACCTTTCGTGTAATTAATAGTATAAGTATTATAATAATATATGCTCACATGACATAGTTACTGTATTACATAAAATGTTCAAATGTACGATGCGTAAGATATTATAGGTCACATAATGACACACATTCGACTACTGTAATAAAATATCAAGATTAAGCTAAAAATAAATAACTACCCGATTGTCTCTCGCAGGAAACTGTTATCCCTATAAACGTTTAGTGCTGACGAAAAGCACGATCGGTGTCTTACGACCACGTATAAGCGGCTCGTCGTATCACACAACCGAGTAACGGTGTAGAGTAAAAAGTTAATCTTATATTATATTATGCCACCTGCGTGGAGGACTGACGAACAGAAAAGGATTTGCTCTCCGGGAACGAAATCATCGGCTCTGGAAGGATAATAATATTATGGAACTCTTTTCATGAAGCCGCCGCCGCCCGCTGCCCTCTCTGGTCAACACGGTGACCGTCCTTTGGTCAGTGAGAGTGCGCCCCAGTCATATTGTGCAGGACGACCCTTAATAATTATTGTCCCTGTGGGAGACACACATAGGGAGTCCTGCGAGTACATTCCTTTTGCGACCGATAATCGGTGAGTTTTTGTTTGATTCGCGCCTTACATGTACTTCACTACTATTTCAGGACACTCCATCGACAGCTGTAGTTTCAGGTCAGGTTAGATTAATGAATAACAATATTATGTTATACAAAATTGTGCATTGTACCTAAGCTGTATTTTTTCAGTTCTCGAATACGTTACTTCGTGAGCCTCCCAAACATCAATATTTAAAACTCTCTATCTGCAGTGGCGTCATTTCAGTTTTTGAGAAGGGGGTAACATTTCTACCGGCCCCGCATAATACAACTGGAAAAGAGCAATCGCATTAAAATTGCATTCTGACCACAATAAAAATAGAGCCTTCTTGCATAATTTTATAACACTTACTAATTAGTATCATATTTTACTATCATAGGCATAAAACCCATTTTTTTGGGAGATAATAATGAATAAATAAGTAATACTTATGTAAAAGGATACTTAAATATATTACCTATTATATGAATGCCCAAAACTAGCACATACTCGGCTCGACAACGGCCCTCTAATAACAAGGGCACAAATGCCCAACCCAGCCACCACAAAACTTCTTTCTACAGAAAGGTAGTTACGTAATATTATCATTATACGAGATTACAAGAGATCTGATGATTCTCATTATAGTGTTTTATCCAGATATAGGAATAGGTATAGGTAAGCATATTATTATAACTAATTGTGTTTTAATTTATTACATATTTTAAGTTGTTATACAATAATTATGGGTGTTTGTGAATCGTTAAAATAAATACAATATAGTAATATGTATTATATTATTGTGTTTATGGATTCGTATTTATATGTTGTCAAGCTATACAAATATACGATGACACTTACTATAAGAATAACGTAAATTTAAGCTAAACAGAACAGTTTTATTGACCTTTATTAAGAATTGTACATTTTGAAGACATTATAATATACTTATTTTATAGAAATTCTTGCGCGTACATCTCTACTTTTGGAATTTGGAAATTGGAAATTCTTGACCTAGGCATTTATATATTTAGACATTCATTAAATTCTTTTTTTACTATAGGCAGTTAATTTGTTTACTTTATTAAGGCTTGGAATTTTAAGCAGATACATTCCATAAGTACCTATACAAATATCTTAATTATTATAAGTAAGTATTTAAATTTTACTTATGGTATAAAAACAATTCATTGGTAAAATATTACAATGATTTCAAGGTTCTATGAACGTTATTGTGCTTAACATTTTGGTATAACATAATGTTATGTTCTATAATAGTTTCAGTATATGTGAAGGTAATTGTTTTTTAATGAGAAAACAAAAGAAAATTACCTAAACAGGAGTTTGGTCTTGGTGGTTAGCCATTGGCAGACATTTGGAAGTATGTACAGTATTTAGTCCGGTTGGTAAAAAAAGTTGTAATATGAATTCAATTTTTTCTTTTGTTATTTTATAGAGTCTAACTTTAAATTATAAATCCGTTGTTTGTATTACTTCAGATTGACAGGTGTAAAAGTACAGTGTCAGACGAGATATACGCGAGTCAAATCGTCTAGAATAAAGTTGATCGTAAAGTGTGACAGACGGACCCATAAATCTTAACAACCCAGTTGTGGCATTGATGCTATTAATAACAGAGTAATAATAATAACAATTGAGACTTCCTTTTTTACGACTACGTACGTATACGCATTAAGTCGAATTCACCGACTTATACACATACACATATTATGACAGTATACTACCACTATTTACCATTTAATTAAATTCCTAAAAGAACAATACAACAATATCATTATTTAAAACGTTCGGAAGACTTTATATTTGCAGGCATTCATCTAAATTCTAAAGTACATAGTGTCATAATAATATTATATAATTTATAGGTTCTATATACAAATATATTTAACCTTAATTTATATAATATTCTATCTATATACATATATAAAAATTAATGTAGGTACTTTGTCTGTCTGTGTGTCCTTTATGCATTCTAAACGGCTGGACCGATTTTGATGAAATTTGTGTGTGCGCTTCAGTGGATTTCGGAATGATTAAGATTCACGATTGGCCCCTGTAGGTCTACCCGGGGAGGTGCTCAAACGGGGAACACCCAAAAGGAGTTGAGCAATAACAGTTTTTTTTTTAAGTCGTAATTTGTTACAGGCATCGAAGTGCGCGGAATCAGCTAGTATTATATAAAACATAATATAGTGTTGCATCAATTAGTAACGTAAGTTTAATATTTCTTATTCGGTACTATTTGTTCCATAAAATTGAATGAACTTATTAGATGCGTGAACTTGCGGTGTAAAGTGATGTTAGATAAAAAAAAGTTTTTTGTTGGGGTGAGAATAAAATATAATCGATTATTGTCTCTCCTCTCCAATAGGTATGCCATCGAACGAATTCGAACGGTTAGAAGACATCGCCACTGCAGCTAGTACATCATAATTATAAAGGTCATAAATTACTATATAATAATAATAATTGTTACACAATATTTGTATCGATAATATTCGATAAACCTCTGCAATACAAATTGGATTCTGGACGAGGTGGTGGTTTTGCGATTTGGATTGATATTATAATTAATAATAATAATAATAGTAAACTGATGAGCATACATTGCAGTGATGCAGGAGTGCGCCGATATCACGACAAATTCACGTGGTCTCGGAAATCCGACTCGTAGCTCATCATGTAAAATATAACATGAATATGGACAAATTATTGTTTACATGTATTTTATACGCTTTTATTATTATTTATTTATTTTTACTTGCCTGTGCAGTATTGCAATTTGCAATATAGGTACCTATGTCGGTATAATCGATACGACGGTGTTGTTACTGCACTCGTGCAAAGCATAGTATAATACCAATATTATATTAAAATAATCTAACATATTATCCGTGTGCAGTTGTGTGTCGGGTGCGGTGAGTACAAGTGGTATATTGCAATAGTTTAGCAGTATAATATTTTATATTATATTCTGAGGTAGTTATATAGTATTATTCGCCAAAAATTCCGATTTTTGTGGAGTATAATGACCGCGATTGAGACGACGACCATCGATTATATAATAATGTTATATACTTATATTATTAATTTTCGAATAAGGTTTTCAGGGCTGCGGAATGCGAGACAAGGGGCATAGACGCCGTGAAAATCTGTACGGAAAATTCACATGTGGACGATATATGAGGATAGTTCGGACGAATGACGAGGTTATATCGTGCATTGTAGGTATACCTAATATACCACATGTCCACATGGGTACACCTAATACATACCACGTAGTAATGATGGGTAATTAACAGTAATTGAAACGAAAAAATCGATAAAAAAAAATTTTAATGAAAAAATCGACCGAATGAATCTATTCAGAAATAGTTTATAAAAATAACAAATAAAAAAATTGACGCCGTGATGGGTGTCGGACAATTCTAGATTGCGAAACGATCTTTCATATTTTTATTTTGTAAATTTAAACACGATGAATAAAAAGAACTATGATAGTGTAAAGGTGAACACTGCGAAGACTGAACTACTGATTACTGAAGTCTGAAAAAAATCGGGCGGGATCGATCGACGATTCGATTCAAAAGATCGATTGATTGGATCGGTCATCACTACCACATAGGTACATAACCTATATAATGTATATTATTTTAGCTACAATATCCGCGGAAGTTATGTCACGGACCTCATCATATCACCTATCTATATAATAATAATATATCTATATGGTCACAATAATATTATGTAGGTACCCATTATAATATTATTATATTATCCCGTTTTAATGATGATTGTTTTTTTTCACTCTTCTTATACCTGTACAATATAATGACGTATAGTTTGTAAGTCATTCGGCTATGCGCTTAGAATATATAATTTATTTATATACCTGTACGCAATATACCTATTCATATGCTAAAAAGTAAAAACGTAACCGAATAAATTATACTGATTATATTGGAATAATAATATACATTTGAAAAAATATGTTATATAGCGTGAACTGTGTATACATTATGTAGGTGTATGTGTACACGGAGTATTTCGTGAAATTTGAATATAATAACCATCATCGAGTTTAAATGACTCGCCGGGGAATGTGCCTTTATTACAAACGTTTCTTTTGAGTTGTACCTACTACCTATATACGCCCAAAGATATCATATTTTACCGATCGGTCAGGTGTAGCTGTGAGCGGTAAATAGACACAATTTTATGATGATATTATAATAAAAAAATATTGATACGGCGTGTATACCTAGTTACTACGGATTGGAGTCCATTGATGTGACGTGATAAATAATTAATATATATTATCGAATTATTCTGCAACAGGAATCGAACGACGGCCGAAGATGAAAATACAACGTACGCGATTCGCGGCGGCATGGAAATCAGGATATCCAGTGAAACGTATGGTGGTGGGTACTTACAGTGTTTACCT
This sequence comes from Macrosiphum euphorbiae, assembly GCA_949089665.1. Classification (NCBI taxonomy): domain Eukaryota; kingdom Metazoa; phylum Arthropoda; class Insecta; order Hemiptera; family Aphididae; genus Macrosiphum; species Macrosiphum euphorbiae. The sequence continues at coordinate 141,477,509 of CARXXK010000001.1, read as the reverse complement.
AATAATGTTATGCGAATTTGCATTGTTGTCATAGTAATATTATTTATTGTATAATATAATATTAGAGACTGTTAATATAATATGATAAATCGATTGTGCGCTTGTGTCTGCAGATAAAAAATAAGCGTGTTAGCTGGTCAAAAAATCCCACTCGTCTCTATTGTGAACCATTTAAAAAATCGATAAGGATTTGCATAAAACACGTAACTAATAATGACCATCGGGTACTTATAATACATACATTATGAAACCTAAGTGACCTGCAGTGGTTTGCTCATCCTCTTGTGAATGGGGGTAGGGGGAATATGAATTTTTGACTGTTCTCAGACCACGTCATATAGCGGTAAATTTACTTTCATTGCTTCATCATATATTTTATATGACAAAAATAATTTAAAGAGGGGTTATATGACACCCTCAGCCCGCTCCGTGAGCACGCCCCATACAGCTACCATATTAGGTATAATAATATTATGCATTATCGTCTAAATGACTAAACGTGATTCGATGGTTATACTAACCTAACCTATCTATAGGTATAATACATTATAATACAGGCGGTATATTATAATAATTATGTACATAAAAAAACCTTGAGAGCCGGATGAAGTAAAATTTAGATTAACATTTTGAATTTATAAGTATCGTAATCTTAATCCCTTCTTGTCAATAAAGTGTAGGTATATTAATAATACTGCTCCGCATTATGCTGGCTCTGAATGCAATATTTAGGTAAATATTTGAATTTCCTCGTAAAATACGGTTATCGCGCAGTATTAATAGCAATAGCAAATAATATGTATAGTAGTTTATGTTTTTATCTATAAACTAGTTATGGGAATTATATGAATAATACGTCGGCACTTATATACCTATATCTTAGTTTTTTTAAACGTTAGAAATCATCGGATATAATCTCCAACCACTTTGATGTAATAGTTTTATAAAAGAAAATTGGTGCACTCAATGCATGCTTGAAATAAGTAAGTGGCTGTTAAATATTTACGAATTGTTAATATCACTGGTATATACAGCAGTGGTTATTTTTAAAGGTTATTCACTCATTTTTTCGAAAAGTACAATCGTTTTTGGAATTTTTTTTTTCATATATTATTTTAAATCAATCCAAAACATCGTTTTTATCCATATTTGTATAGTTATAATATCGTTTTGTAAGTATATTATTTTTTCGAATGACAGTATTATAGGTAGGTACGTTAATAATTTTACATTCCTAAGCAGGATATTTTTCAGAGAATTTCAATGAGTATATCAATCAAATTTATGACGTGTATCATATTATAATAAATAATAATATATTATACACTTTGGATGAGCGGAGAAGTATAATAGTGGACCAACGTTTTGCGGGGTATCTCTGGAATGCCACCACTTCACTATAATACCAATCTACGCGTTTACAAGCCACGACTCGAACGTTTTAAAAACAAAATAATTATTTTGTACCGACTGCAATAATCTGCACCCTATGCAGTCGGCCCTAGTGCAGCCGGTTGCAGCTGCGAAACAGTGATGCCGGACATTTCGATTCGTATTTATCCTTTGGCTGTATATTATTTTTATTATAACATACAATACCAGAGCCGACCTGCAAACCACCGCCGCAGCGGAGGTCGAGACGATGGCGATATTATTATTATTTTGAATTTTGTGATCCTCGTCGAGAGCTCGTTCGGTTGGAACGCAGCCCCGGCACCGGCACGTCACCGCGTGGTGTCCTCCCCATAAAAGCGTCGCATATATACGAATAATGTGGTTCATATATTGTTATACACGATATACGACTCCTCCAGACCCAACCACCCCCACCCCGGGGGGGTCGAGGCTGTTCCGGGAACGCGACAAGTGCGTCGCATACGCGTTCGTGGCCCGCCCCCTAATAAACGGCGACGGACGGACGGGTTTTCTCGGAACAAGGCGCGCGATACCGTTTTCGTTTTCGGCCACCGGTGCAGTGCGGGTGGAAGGGGCGCGTCTCGGCGAGTACGGGAATCCGGAATACTTCGTCGAGCGGTTGCTGATGGTGAGTGGACTGGGGGAGACGTGGTTTGTGTGGGTCCTCTGTGGTATAGTACAGTGCGCGTCGTGTGAGTGTAAATAAAAATATATCGTCGTTAGTGTTATTAACACAACGCCGCGGGTGAGTAGTTGCACGTTTCACTTTCAATCACACCATCTCTATCTCCTCTCTGTTTCTCTCTCAGTCTCTCCTCTCTCACTCTCTCTCTCTCTCTCTCTCTCTCTCTCTCTCTCTCTCTCTCTCTCTCTCTCTCTCTCACTGTCTCTCTGCAGACTACGCTGCGCACTTGTCCAACTGACGAAAACCTGCTCGTCAACCACCTTCCCCACCCCACATCCCACCACGAAAGGCCGTTATTAATATAATAATATACGACGTTAAGATCTGGGCTGAAATCGTATTAAGACTTTTGTGATGCGTGTGAGCCGGTAGTATGTCGTCGTCAAAATATCTTGAATATTATTATAATGTTCTAAATCCGAGCCATAGACCGACAGCGTACAAGTTTGCTGTTGTTGGGCACCCGCGTTTCTAGCACACCACCCGCGCCTCAGCGCCGGTCTAGACAAAAGAACGGAATAATAATAATAATAATAATAATAATATAATACGCACGACGACGTTAGTCGGAGAGACTGCGTGAGAGACGTGTGTGATGATTTCCGAAATCCTATTTCCGCGTCCAATGTCTCTTCGGGGATTAGAGGAAACAATCGATTTTACACGACTTGAAATGAGCTTACAAAAACATTAGAATTCACTATTTTCATAGAAAACATTTTACTTATAATATTATACATGCTATATAGTTACGTCTGTTTTTTTTTTACACAGTTAATATTAAAACGGTAGTTTATTATTATTTTGAAATATTGTGGTGCAAGAATAGCCTGTCCTGCAGGATAAGCGATGTAGGTATGATTATACATTTACACACTGATTATCATTATTATTATTCAACGTCCTAGGAAATTCATTAGGTGGTATTTTTTTCATCAGATTTTTCTGCGACAGAATCCTACTATTTCGTAGTCATTTCGTCAATATAATATACGACGCGTGTATAGATTACCACGGCTATTACAATAGCAATAAAACGGATAACACGGTATCTAAGGAGGAAATAAATTGGTGATAAAAATAGCAATAAAATATTACACTATTATATAGGCAATAGCAGAAGTCTATAGAAGCCGTAGGTAATAAAATTAATATCACCATCACCAGATCAGTGTTATTACAACACCTGCTGCTGCTGGCGGTGCCCACTAAACTATTTATTACGCGTTCGCGAGTCAAGTCAAGTTGTACTATCGTTAAAAAAAAACACACACTTTACGCATCCGTCCGTGTGGATATTATGCTAGTATAGTAGTAATAATAATAATATACTAATATACATACCTACTAGGTATTAGGTAACATTATCATATAGCGTCATTTCAACCAATATAGCTTATAAATTATATTTATTTTTGTTTTTCAAACCACCTATAGATGGACATCGTCGTTATTCAGTTTTATATTTTTTTCAACAATAGACGTTTTTGGAGACGCTCAGTGTGGGTGTGGTGGAGGAGGTACCTACACTGCACGAAGCAGTATCGAGATGCTCTCGCCACTCGCCAGGCACATCGCAATAATAATGTTTCAGTTTTTGTTTTAAGGCCCAAATTACCCGAATGAAACTTTTCACTTTTTAGTTCAGCTAACTAAATTAAATACAAAATCGAATCATACATCCATGCATATAATAATACCATACATTGTACCCAGACCGTAAAATATGGGTTCACATTTAATTAAGTATTCTCGGTTTTTGGAAATACCCAAAGACGCGATAAAAAAAAAAAAAATAAGAAAAACTTGTATATTTTGAACACCGTGTAATTTTATATAAGTTTAATAAAAAGTTTAATCGTTGTATGTAGGCAAATTTATAATAAGTGCGTATAATATTAAAACATATATATTACTTTACGATATTTATTATAACATATATATTATAACAGGCATGCAATAATACTTTGAGAGGACATAATACATTATTTTTATAAACAAAAGGTTACTAAAATGGAATACCTATACAATATCAATTCATTTACTACCTATTAGGTACAATTCACAATATTGAAAATAATGTACCAATTATTTTGCACAGTACAATAATTAATATAATTATAATAATGGTAAGCGTATAATCTACTGTGATATAAGTGACTTTGTTAATCGTAATAATTTCCTATGGGACCCCGGTGGTTGGCCTCAGTCACTAACGTGTTCTGAGGTCAAGCATCGGTCGGTGTTGCTAGTTCCCAGATGGATGACCACCTCTGTGTTTTTAGTGACGAATCCTCGCCCAACATACACGACGTGTTCCTCGATCCGCCATTACCAACAAAATTGTAAAGGCCATAGTTGACCGATGTTTAAGATAAATATAAAAAAAAAGAATAATAACTATAATGATACCCTCTATATTCTATATAACGGTGATTATGATTGACTTGTTAATAATATTAATATCACCGACATTTATATTATAGCTCAAAAAATGCAGCTGGGTATACCTAATGTTTTACATTTTATCATAGAAGTTTGAAACGATAATTTAATTCTGTAAATATTGTAATATTAAAATCGATTAATATTATGCGTGTGTAATAATATTCACTAACGTCTAAAATAATATGTCGAGTAAAATTTTGTGTTCAAAATTGTACCTAATGTATTTCGTATCAAATTCGTATCCCGATTGTATTGAATCCAGTATGAAATTCATCGACCGATCGTAAAACAAAATATTACGTTGTGGTATTTTGTTGAAACTTCATAATAGATGTATGTAACTATGTAATATATATATGTATATTGTATATTATCATAGGTATGTTAAATTATCATACTTGTAATACCTATGTAATTTTTAATGTATTTGTGGATAAATGCATCATGTACATTGCCTCCGGAAACGGTCACTTAAATCTAGTTGGTATAGCAGCTGATATGCTATTGATATAATACAATTTATAGTTACAATCTGTGGCTCGGACATGTCTGGTTACTGGGCCGCAGACTTTCTGAGGCCGCCGGGCTGAACCATGTGCGTTTATAAGCTTTATACTAAAATAAAATAAGTAGGTAACGATGACCGTCGAAATAAATCTATTTAGGCATATTATTATGAAACGGTTATAAATTTGAGTTGTCACTAATAAACAATGATGAAAAATATAATTTTAGTTCGGCCCGACACTGCGATATATTTCATAACATTTGGTAAACAAGGTAATACTGAGGATAATTTCATTTAAATCCAGTCCACCTCTAGTTGGGCCTGTGGTAACCTTGCTTTCTCACTGGGCCGGACATCCCCCAGTACGCCTCTGGTTACAATATGTCAATATGACTTATTGTAATATATTGTAATGTTCCATTAAATTATAACTAAGTATTACGTCCTATATTTATCGGTTAGCTATAGTAATAATACAAGAAAACTAACGATAAGAAAACTCTGTTAGTAAAATTTTTTATTCTTTGGTCAAAAAGCTTGATCATTTAATACAAATTTCCTCGTGAGATTTTACACTGGTCAAAAAAACCGTAGGTATACCTGAAAAAAAATATATAGAATTTCCACAAGCCACATTTTAATTTTACACAAGAATGTTGACATATTTATTAACAATATTATCAAATAAAAACCAAATATTATATAACATAACACATAATTTTATTCAAGTTATTATCGCAGAATAGTTATAATTTTTTAGATAGGTATATACATTTTTTACAAAACATTGTCCAATATAATGAAATGGCGTCCAGTCGGAAGCCGGACACAAATGCTTAATGGTCTACGTCGCTGTCAGCACCGCAGCAAAATATTCGTCTAGCCAATCTTTAGCCTGTTTCCAATTATTTATTGTAATTTCTTCAAAAAAGATATTTGATTCTATATTATTTTTTTAGAAAACTATAACACTATTTGTTAAATAATAAAATAACAATAGTAAGTAGCAACTGTAAGAGTCTCTTCTAAAACTTCGAAGCTTGTGGTCGTTAACATCACATTTAAAGTGCGTTATTCCATCACTCGTACTTCCGAAATCATAAATTGTAAACAAGCAGTATATTGTAATTTATTTTGTACAATTTTGTACAAAAAAAATTATATTTTATAAAAACCTAGAATACAGTATTCGGAATACTTTTAAAGTAGGTATTTAGAATACTTTTAAAATACTTTTTCCAACAGTATTCTGAATAACTATTTAGAATATTTTTTAAGAGTATCTTATTCGTATAAGAAATACTTATTACCTATTCACAATAATAATTGTTTTCTTAATCATTATTATTATTAATAATAATTTAATTCTATAATTTATCAATTTTCATAGAAGTATAGAATGTAGACAATAGAATTCGATACTAGCTCAGCCGTTGCATCTCCTTTGAGATACACCAACAGGCACTAGAATTACAAGACGTATGAGTTGATACGACCTGGACCAAATTACATAATATTGTTCTATGGTATTACATTATCATTAGCCGACGGCCCACTGAATTGAATAATATTTAAATTAGTAAGATCTAACCTTGAATTTGGTTCTCTTATTAAGTATTTTCAGACTTAATTAAAATATATAAACGAACTAAATAAACGATAATGTCCAAATGTCCAATAAAATATACAATTACACAAAATACAATATGTACAATATACAATTTGCAATATACATTTTTTACAAGAATTTCTTATATCACTAATATACATATCTGATATCACTAGAGACAATGTTGTTGAAAACTACTTGAGCCTTTAATACGCGTCTTCAAACAAAGCTATATAAATGGGTTTTGGTTTCTCTTGAACAATTTTAGACAATTTTAAACTGAAATATTGTCAATAAAACCTTAGTACGAAAATCAAACGAACTGACTATACTTAAAAAATACATTAAACACCTATAAAAGCTCTAATTTTCAAACGTGTTTTTTCTTCATATTTTCCCAGTCTTTGCACAGCATCTAATAGCAGGTGGGATTTGAGTGGGGAAAATTCGACGGTCTTAGAAGTTAGAACAAGATCTATTTCAATTAATTCTCCACTGCATACCTACCGGAAAACATTACACTATTTAATATTATAATACACATCCGATTTGAGCCCATATAGTTTCTATATTTTTCGTAGCATTAAAAACCCGAAAGATGTGCCAACAGAATTTTATAACCCCACAAATCTGACTAAACAATGCAATATAATAATACGACCATTGCATTGCATGAACAATCTTTTACATATTGGCTATATGTATATATATCGTGCATTGATTATAGTAATATACGAGCCGGTAGGGTTAGTCGACAGCAAGTTTTTACAGCACTAGTTAAACAAAACTATAATATCGTAATACAATAATTTTGCAAAGGTGGGCAAGTTAATGAAAATAATTAACTCAAGTTAATTTAATTTAAAAAGGACACAAGATCGATAAGTTAAAAGTTAACGGTTAACAAATTATAAATTTAACTCGATAAGTTAAAAGTTATTATAGAAAAAAATATTAACTTAATTATGTTTAAAAAAAGTTAATTTATTTATTTTGTTTTTAATTAGTATGTAAATCACATAAAGCGTGAATGTGTCTTTCTAGTTTCTAATTTAAAAAAACAATTTTATTGAACAGTTATCATAATGTACACAGTATACCATTTTATTTTTACTTTACTATTATTTACTAATTTAAACTATATTCATCTAAAATTAATAATTCAACAAATATATTTTTTTATATCGTATAGTAATTAAATGTCATATACCGTGAAGATGAGTACATGACCTTCGTATATATTAGAAGTTATATAACATTAAAACAACAATTGTCAATTTGTAATTAAAATTATTAATTTTATTAAAAACATTTATAATTGCAACTCGCATAATATATAATTTACAACTTAATAAAATATATTAGTATACACAAAATTATGTTATCAAGAAAAATAACAGAAATGTTTGTGTTTTTCTATTTTATTATTTGTATTTATACTGATGTAGTAATATTTGCGTATAAACGAAAAATGTCAAAATGTTTCAACTTGATGGATTTTTTTAAAATCAACTGAGAAGAGCTATGTTATCTCAACTATAAATTAAACTAGTTAAGTTCATAAGTTGATGAGAAAATAAACTAACTAGTTAAGTTAAAAAGTTAGCAAAAAATTAACCTTTTAACTTTAACTTTTTAACTAGTTAATGGCCCACCTTTGCAATTGTATGTAATATATTATTTAATATTGCTCACAGAATTATCGTCAATTAAAATATTAAATATTTATCGTTACGCAAATTGAATTATAATCTCGTCGCGCGTATCTACTATATAATAATATTATGTTATGCGATGTCCAACAAGCTTCGAGAGGGTTTACAAACTTTCTGTAAACGTGCAATTTGATAACAGATATCTCTGTATAAAGCGCACACACGTTATACGCTGTTCGGTTTAAAGTTTTATGCGTTTGTGTGTATAATTTGTTTTCACTTTTGACCTGTTTATGACGGCCGACTTTTGTCCGCGTTTTGCGCATTGTATTTTGTACGAGTGGAAATGGCCGAATTTATAACATTAGACGCTGTTGACACAATAATAATAATAATAATATTATAACGACGACAGCAGTATAACATGGTGGTAATGGCTACCGTGGTTGTGGTATAACATAATATAATATCATGGTCCGATTAAAATATATTATAATTATCCTAAAAAAGTCATATAATAGTATATTTTTTTATCACCTACGAACCCATCTTTATGGATCTATTATCCTTAGCTCACAAAGTTAAATAATTTGAACAGTACTCATACAAATTATGATTCTTAAGCTCCTTAAATAGAACAAAAAGTCTAAAGAATTTAATTCCAAATATCAGATTTCGAACAATTAATGCACTATTGAAGAAGAAAAAGGGGAGAACCGTAGGGGTACGATATATACCATAAATATATTATTATTATAATACTATAGGTAAAGACTTTGCGAACAACTTTTTAAAACTTTAAAAGGCTACAAAGGCCAGTCTACGAAAGTCAGTCGAAGGCCTGACAAATACGATCGTTTATTGATTTTCCTTGTGTGGTATTCGATGTGTCGTTACAAATAGTTGTTCATCTAGACGCTTATTGTTGTAACGTCAATTTTGGACTTTTGTGATCACGCTGTATAAATACATATATTGTAAGATTTTTAAAATTCTTCATTGTTCAAACATAATATTATAATCATAAATTTTTCAACGTCGGAAATTATGTAGCTATTCAGATTGTGGTCTGATACATAATTGCGACAAAATGTCATAATATCGTCAATTCGTCGTGCAAGCAGACCACAATTTTTTTTTAATTATTATATTAATATATAAAAATGTTAATGGATATTTGTCTTTTTTTTGCGATAAAAAATTAATTGTTTTTTCGTTTTTGTAATGTGCTTTTGATTGGTCTTCATTATTTTATTATACGTCTTTCCCATATTTAATATCAAACGATTAACGCCAAAACAAGCGTGTAATTATTTTTATTATTTTGTCGATTACCATTTACAATTAAAAACACAAATTGCGCCATTATAACAGAATCATCGCACCAAGAAACGGCCAAACATATTATTATCATTGATTAATCATAGACATTTTAATGTTAAAGTTGATTCCAAATACACAGCTCACTACACTTAAAAACAAAATAACTTGTCATAGCCCTTATAAGTACATACAATATTATAAAACAAAAGGTCAAACATTACGTTGGATTTCATGTTTTTGACTGAACACAATGCTAGTTTTAGTAATGTTTCATTATATATATTTTTGTAACAACTAATAATATGAAAATAATACGAAGGGATCTGAATTATATGTTCATAAAAAAATATAATATATCATGATCATTTATCATTTGACATTTCATTTTTTAGACATTTCCGTTCAGTGAGTTGGAATCATTTTAAATAAATGCAACTGTGCAAGGACAACAAATATTATAAATTCAAATAGATTTATTTTCGAGAAATTCATAATATCAATTCAATGCTTGAAATGATCACTAAATGTCTATTTTGCCATTATAAATTTATGGTATGATTTTCAAAATATTTTTTTGAGCTATTTAAATAGCTAAAACCCAAAAATCTAGAAAACATTTAAGCAAAATTTTTTTTTTTTTTTTTATAGATATTTGTAGGTAGTTCAAATCTTGTTGAAATTGGATATGTATACAAATAATTTAAACGATTTTAGTTATTTTAATGTAATTTAAAACTATTATTTATGGGGAATTTAAGCTTTTAGAAATAAGGACTAAGCAAGACACTATAAATGTCTGTATGCAGTGATTAATAACCAAAGAGAATTTTAATTCGATAATTCAAATTAAATGTTTCCGTTTATTTTTTAAAGACTTTTAGTCGAGGGTTAATGGCTTACATTATAACAACCGTTTATCAATATGTGGGACTCTGATAATTACAGTGAATGTGTGAGTGGAGCGAATTATTATTTAAATTGTAAAATATAATTATATTTTTTCACCTGGGTGAAGGTTTTGTAATTTTTTCTAAAGATACTTGTATGACTATATTATATTATATTTGTTTTTATTTTATAATTCGTTTGTCGTTTAGTATATCAGTTTTGGTGACAAAACGATGTTCAGAGTTAGAAAATGTGTAAGACATATCCGGATATCAGAATATTATAATTTTGTTTTCTGATTTCTATATTAGTCATCTGGGTGGTGTTGTATGGATATTGAATATATTTTTAATTCTAATACAGTAATATTCGTTTTATATTTTTTTTTAATTAATAAGTTGCAATTTATCGTAATAAATACTTACATGAAAAATAAATAAGAGCCCCAATTCCAAGGGGGAGCAATCCACCCATAGCCCACCAACGATTCCATCATTGGCGCCAATCAACTTGATATTATTTAATCACATTATAACGTTAGAATATTATAAACTTATTTTTGTTAATCATTGTATGCCTTATAATAGCATGTAGTATATTTTCGTTTTGATTATTATTTTAAAATTAACAGTTATTATTTTAATTGTGAACGAATTGTAATGAATAATATTAATCATCGTTATTTATGTGTTGTACCTATACCAAAGTTCCTTTTTTTAATGTAAAACATCATCTTCCTTTTATCATTATTTTTGTTTTTATGTATAAAATATTAATCAACGACTTACTTTCTTGCTTGGATTATGGTAAACAAAAACTTAGCAATTTTCTTGTATTTTTTTTCCTTATTGCAATTTTCATTTTTATGAAAGAAAAAAATCCTTTCGACAGCGGTCTAATTAAAGGGACTGGCCATCTTAATTTGAGTCTTGAAAGCTTTTATTTTATACATTTTTCAGATACGCTTTTTAAGACATAATATTTAAGATATTATAAGATTCATTTTTCAATTTTAAGACGTAAACAAACGCAAAAATTACAATTAATATTATTATAGGTAACTCTTGTAAACGTTTATCACATTCATTTTTTATGTAATTTATTAGTTTTCGTCGATTTTCGTACTTATAATATTATGCAACAGGTGTACACTGGTTAAGTGTGCAGGCTACTCGTCTTACTACATACTCACCTCTCTACAAGATAGTTATGATGGTGCGGTAGGTATAAATATTAAATAGTTGCGATTTCGAATTTTCAAATGGGAATAAAACATTAGTGTTACGATTGATAACACTATCAGTTTATCGGCGATGGATGTTGTTTATTAACGTGTTATTAATGACGTTTTAGAAGGATAAAAAAAAATCTCACGGAGAAGTGTGCGGTGTGTATTCCGTTTACTAATCGTCCGAGGTATCTGCCATCATACATATTATTTAAAAAAACGCGTTTCGTCCGAGCATCCTTGACCTAGGATATTACTCGTAACATTATTCTACACATCGACTATTATAATTATTCACGATCATCTGTTATACACTTATACCTATTGTATATTATTTTATATTATTATTATTGTTGTTATTATGCAAACATATTATACTACGACAGCGAACAGTGTAAGTCGGTGTACATGAAATAAAAGCATGGCATATGTATGAGGGAAAAGTATTACATTTTTTTTTTACGAAAACCAATTTTATCGTAAGCAAATAATCGGATTGACGGCAATTGTAGACGCGTTACACAGCGCATACTCCGTGATAAATAATTAATTTAACTTGATTATCCAACTGACAAAAAAAAAAAAAAAAAATCGCAATACCTAAGATAATAATAATTATACTATAACGTACGAGCTGATATTAATATATCGTAGAAAAATAAATACTCTGCTCAGGCGGAATAATTGAAACGGAATTGTAATTAAGTATAATATAATATAAAATACTATGTATATTATAGGTAGGTATGTTGTGCTATTATTATCATTCTCTGCCTGGCTAATCTCCGTATACAATTTTACATTGTATCTAACAGTTATTATTTATAATATGAAATAATATTATATTAAATTAAATAACTATACCTACGCTCCGTCGAAGTTAGTACAATAAATGGATTATTATCTTTTTTCTTGTTTTTTTGCGGTCTCGCTACGAATTATTTTAAACTTGATCAGTATAATATAATATATGGCGTATTAAAAAACAGCGATGAAAATGAAAATACACACAGTCTACAACATATTTGTATTATAATAGCACCTCATCATTATTTATTGCGTATTTTGATTTAGTTATAAATTATATTAGACTTTCTTTATTAATTCACTACCAATAAGCCTCGGGGACTATGGAATATAATATACTTCATCATGACGTATACATGCGTTTATCACTTTTTATAGTATCAACTAGGTAAATTTTTAATGAACTATATACCTATGTTATTTCCACCAACGAGTTATCTAGTCATCGCAGCATTGCGTCAACTTAAATTAGTTTTTCTTCAATTCAGCTGCTATATTGTGTGTCTAATGTCTATGTATTAACATATTTTATTTTTGTCTGTAAGACTACGTCTTATGTGTCTTTCAAAATCATAGTATTTCATAGGTATGATATCCGTGGTTTAAAAATTCCTTAATGCAATGTTGTGACATAATTTTATTTATTTACATAAAAAATGACATTCACGGTATACTCAGACTGCACAGTGTCACTGTGCGTATTATACGATGTACATATAAGTATAAGACATAAGTATAGGTACATAGTTATAGTCTAAAAACACGCGAGTGCTTCATGAGTGTTGGTTATACTATCATGTAAGTTAAATATATTTTTGTAATACAAGTGGTTCAAAATATCAATTTAGGTATGCATTATATATGTGACGCACGTGCACACAGTGGCAATGATAATTATATACTGTTTATGTGTTAATAAGAAAAAATGTAATTAGGTACTTCCTATATTATGATTCGGCTATATAACTATACCTATCTTATATTATACCGGGTGATCACCGCATTTTTACCACTAATTGATATGAACTTTTGAAATGAGATTTTGAAAAACTAATACAACTTAGTCATAATTCAATTTTAATTTATTACATATTTTTTTTAACCCCCTTCCCCCCTAAACAAATCCATTACTTATATATAATATGTTATACATATAGGTACCTAGGTACACTAATGCACAATATTTCGAGATTGCTATTGCCAATTTATGCAATCAGTTTTGTCTATCAATGAATTAATTCAATGGTTTCAGTTTAAAAAATACGTAGTTTGTAGGTGGATTTGAACAAGATGTAGGTAGGCGCTTACGTAGGAGGAATCACCCTGTATATACGTACTAATAATAGTCTGATGAAAAATTGAAATGTTTACTATCCGCCGCAAGCAATATGCCTATAAAACACAATTTTATTTAATATCGTATTTTTAACGTAGTCACGTAAATTATTATACTCACACCACGACGATAAACTAATGTGTGTAAATTATACGTGAGATAATGATATTATAATTAATATTATATGAATATTGTGTGTAACATAGGTAATAACCATTAAGATTTTTTTATTATCGGAAGACTGTGTTATATTTCATCGCGAAAACGCCGTATAGGTACCCAGGTATATAATATTGTAGTGGGATGATCTATAGATATTATAATATTATGAAAGGCAAAATATGCTTCGGGCTGTACGACGTATAATAAATGCATAAATGTAACATATTATTTAGGTCTCGTTTGCTTGTTGTGTTTGCTTACGACAATCGATGGTATACTCGTCACCGATGTGCCGGAAACGGGATTGTTGACTTAGGTGGAATTTTTTGATTTTGAATTCAACTTTATACCACGCCTGCACTCATAATAATATACGATGAAAGTGCGGTGGCGGTTTATCAAAGTTTTGCTTTATTTCGACGGTCTTTCAATATTGTCAATATTGTTCCTATTATATCATTATATAAGGCCCTTGTAACGCGTTCAAGAGTGCGAGTTAAATTTTTTGAGTACAGTACATTATATAGGGATGATGCAGAAAATCACACTTTCTTGTCGAATCCTGCACACTTGCATCGGACCTTTTTACAATTACCCCCCCCCCCTCAAAATCCACCACCAAAGCTATAATATTTTTACCGTTGTCCACGTTTTCCTTCAGACTATCCTTGGCAGTTTTCCTATGCAGGCAGACCGCATATGAGGCGAATTCAAGCCGGCGCTTGACTTTTCATTGAAATCGATCTCAAAACAATTTAATATGCACTTTATAGATATAGGAATTAACAATCCAATGAGTATTGCCAATGACGTGCAGTGTGTTTTTATTTTCTGTTAAATATATATGATTATAGGTTTCAATCAGGGACAGAAACCGTTACAAATTTTAACGGTTTCGGTTTCGGTTTTGAGAACGGTTTATAAAATTTTCTGGTTTTGGTTTAGGTTTAAAGATCGGTTTTTTAAATTTTTCGGTTTTGGTTTCGGTTTCAAAAAAGGGTTTTTTAAATTTATCGGTTTCAAAAACCACGGTTTTCAAAAATTTTCGGTTACGGTTTTTAGTTTCCAGTAATAATTTTTTTTTTTTTCAATGGTATCGAGAGTCGATGGAGGTTGTTGGACGTTGGTCGCAGTACTTCTTCCCAATAAGTCACACTACTTCGCCCCTTCCAGTAATATCTATAGACCCGATTTGTATTATCTATTAATTATTAAGGGGAAAGGGCCTGAGCCTCAGGGGTGGCACTGTCTAAGGATACAGATATATTGGGTTCTGATCAAGGGATTGTTAGGAATATATATATAAATATTATATATACATACTCAATAAAGGTATGTTATGGTATTATACATATATTTTTAATAACATTGGTAATTTGTATCACCAATTGCCTATAGGAAATAAATAATAATTAATAAGTACCTACCTAATAACATATTACATGCACACAAATACAATATATTTTTGTATGTTGCAGTAGTTAAGACACTCAGTAAGAAATACTAAATACATGTACACTATATATTAGATATTATATTATATTATGTAGTACATAATATATTCTTTCTTTTCAATATAAATAATTATATAATATGCCTTATGTCTGGGAGGGGGGGATTATAAAAAAAATATGTGCTACGTAAAAAATACAACTGTTTTAATGCACTTTCCATAGTGGTAGGAACTTAAAATTTAAACCATAGCTTCCTTAAAATGGTCTCATGCGATTAATGATAACTGCGGTCTGCGGGACAGCGGGACGGACGCGGATCAGTCGAATACGAAAATACAATTCTAATTAAATAATAATATAGACGAATTCTTCAAATAATAACAATTTACAATACAGATGTGCATAGCCACGCATAGGGGCGATAAAAATAACAATTGTGATATTTGTATTTTAATTTAGAATCAACAAATCTAGTAATAAAATATAGGTAGGTAGTATAAATAGAATAATATTCGTAATATCGTATTATTAATATTTCGTAATACTCAGTAATAGCATCGGGAATTTTTCATACATATTAATTCAAATATAATATTCTCTTCGTAGAAAAATACTTGTTTTAACTAGAATTAATAAAAATAAAAATTTAAACAATCTTAGAAAATTCTAAGAAACCGATATTAGTTTTAAATGTTAATCGGTTTTGAAGAACGGTTTTAAAATTTTTTGGTTACGGTCTGGGTATTATAAATGGTTTTTTAAATTCTTAGGTTACGGTTCTGGTTTTTTAACCGAGGTTTTAAAGCTCTTGGTTTCGGTTTCGGTTACGGTGTTCAAAAATGCAAAAACCGCGGTTTTAACCGGTTTTTCAGAAAACCGGTTAAACCGGTTTCTGTCCCTGGTTTCAATAATAGGTGTAGCGTATTTAGGTATCTATAAAACTACATATTTTATTGTATTATTTGTTTATTTAAAAGTTTGTAATATAACTGCGTGTGTTAGTTGTATAAAGTATAATAATATATCTATGGCTATTATTGCTCATAGGTACTTTTAACAAATTCATAAATAAAAATGTTCCATGGTATTATTATTATTAAGTTCAAAACGTGGCACATATTACAGAACGGAGCTCGTCACGATTTCTGCGTTTATCTTCGGAAATAATAATATATCGATGCATTTTATAAAGACTTAAATTATTGCTACACTTTTTTGCACTTTGATTATACGGACCTCGCACATGAAGTCATTCCCACGACTGCGAAACAAAGAACTGCGAACTGCTTTTTTGTCTTCGACACTTCTTATCCGAATAAAAAAAACTATATTAGTAAAGAGTAAAATGGAATCTCTAAAACGTTTGCCAACTCTCAACTGTTTTATTAAAAGGGGCCACTTTTTGTTTACAGCTACTAACTGGAAGATTTTATTTTTGATCTATATAATATCAATATTGCAACAAACGATATCATAACGATTTTAATCGGATAATAATTAACTCCTTATATATAGGTACCATGTGAGTATATACTGCACAGTACGTCAGTACCTATACATAATATATTGCAAATACTGTGACCTATTACCTTATATTCAGTATGTATTATATATATGCATATACAGTGGACAAGAAAAAATTGTCACTTTTCTTTTATTAGGTCGAAATTTTTTTCGGGAAATTGACCTAGTTAATACTATCCAAAACGTGTGCTAATATTTCACTACAGATTAATCGCCGGGATTAGAAACGCAGCTATGCTCAAATCATCCTTCAACGTTTTTGTAACGGAAAAGCCGACTTCCAGAGCTCGATTTATTCATTTATATTGTCGAGTATAACGTGTTGCCTCCCAATCATATTATATTATTTACTTAGCTTATTCAGCTTACTCAGTTTTAACAATAAAATCGTGAGTAATGATTTGTGTCGATCACAATAATAATTATCATTATAGATATATCGACATTGTTTGGTGTCGACACATGTAGCAACTCGACTATTATATAGTCTGAGATAATAATATATTAAGTATATAATATTTTAAGTACCATTGTCTATGAATAGCTCGTAAAGTGGCAACATTTTAAGCAGTTTGTTTTCGAGTCTGTACATTGTTGCACAATGCACGAGGCGAGTGGGATGTGCCGTGTTTGTGTTTACCGCGACGGCTTTGAACAATTGAACGTGATAGTAACCTTCCGGTCTCTCGGTGGGTTCGTGAGAGCTTGGTTCTGCAAATAAAATTATAATAACAAAATCGGAAAATAAAGAATTTTGCCGAGTAATTTATTTTACAGAACAGCAGCGACATCTAGTGTACAAAGTTCTAACGAGTAAAACGCTAAAACAACGACACAACATACTTAAATGTTATTTTTAATTATTTTCGATATAGCAGCGATTACTTAGGTGGAATTGATTGTACTCACGTCTGTGCGCTTATTTGGTAGGCGTAAAATAGTCGGAAGTTTTCGAAACGGGGAAAGGAGTTGTCGGTAAAATAAAAATTAAAACGACGACGTAAAGGTACGTCGTGTACACATTAATATCATAATATTCGCATTTCGCATGTTAAACTAATAATATGATATTTTAATATATTATTATAATTTATTAAATTTTTTTACTATCTCGCGGGACCGGATTCGTGTTGCCAAGGTCTTTCCGACGTCGCGAGTGTGTGTACGCGTGCGTGAGCGTGAGCATTTCGCGGATGTTTTCCGCCTTCCGCTATTTACGATGTTTATAATATATTTCATATTATTATCATTATTATTATAAATTATACCATCAAAGCGCTTCCTATTATTATTATAATAATAACAAGAAATATAATATTATCATTATCATATATCGACACATGCGTAAAATCTGAACGATAAAGTATGACACGGATAATAATATCGTTTGTCTTATATTATTGCCATCTGCACGACGTGCTGTGCGACCTGTCGCAGTCGACTACAGACTATACCTATGATCGTGAGCGATGTGACATAATATTATTTTGTCATCGTCGTCGTGGTCGCCGCACTCCGGAAACGGGCGCCGAAGGAGGAACTACGGCCAATTGTCGAGTTAAAGAGTGACGGATGGCGGAGACGGCCAATTGCTTCCTGCCCGCACCGAAGATATTGCCACATCACAGCCGGTTGGTTGCCCAAAGGATGTCCTGTTTGATATTATTATTATTATTATTATAAACGAAGTGCGCGTATTATATAGTCGTCCGTCCGCTGCCTTGTGCGTCCGTTGCAACAATAATAATATTACTTATTATTGTTTTTTTTTATTTTCCTCGTTTCCAACATTTACTGCTCCCCGTGCGTAGGTACCTATACTGTGTACGAATTTATAATATTCGTAGGTATCATTACCTACCTACCTACCTACACGTCTTTTCGTATTTTCTGGCGATACGGTTCGCCGACAGCTTCGACCACCACGCACTCCTCTTCCTCGAGTAATAACAAAATATAATATTCTATCGCGTCGCGGTCGTCGTGATATTGCCATATTCCAGCTTTTGCTGTCCTCGCGCAGTCGCGCACATTATACAATAACAATAATAATATGCAATTATTATAATGTACTTATAGGTATAACATTAATATCGTAATTTACCAATTTATAAAACTGCAATTGCATTATTAATATTACATAATATTGGCATTACACGAATATATATATATATATATGGTTTGTGCAAATCGCAGTATTACAGGTCATGATGTGTAAAAATATGTACCTACACACTTCGGTTGCGTGTGTGCAGTGTTATCCCATGTTTCGACGAGTCTCGTTAAAAATGAAAGATTTTTTAACATATGTTATCGGTGAACTGTGCGAAAAAAAACAGGGAAAACGTCGTCGTCGACACTTTGTCGATCTTTAATGATTTTGACCTATGATCGCACTCACACACAGATATATAATATTATATATAATATATATATATCAATACAGAGCTTGACTTATTACTCAATTAGGTATCTACCTAGATATTTCCCCCTGCAGCGTTGTCTAATTATCTAAAGGTCTGCATTCTTAACAGTTCGTAAAATATGAATAAAAAAAATGCATAACAAATTTCGTATCGCAGACACGTTAATAACATGTAATTATAATATATATATACGAGCAGCGATATCTGTTTGTTTAAATTTGTTTTTCATACGTTTAAATTACCGCACAATCATTGGATTAATCTATATAATATTATGTTATACGCGCATGCACATGATAATTAAATTATAATTATTAATTTACAGCCGAGTGATTCTTTAAACGAGCATCCATACAGTCAATAGGTGTACACATGAACTTTTGATTTGCAAATAATATGATGATTGATAACCGGTAATTAAGTATCGTTAGTGGTGTGGCCAGGATTCTTCTTTTGGGGTGGGGGGGTTGTCTGATAATGTGTTTACACAGAGTTGGTTATACTGACTAGGGTCACCTATAAGTTTAGCATACTGATGCCGAGGTTTAATTTTAGGTTTCGGTTCCTGTACGGTTATACAAATTTGTATTTGCAGTAACTTACATATTATAGACCGTACAAATAATTTTATAATTTTTTTCAAATTTCGGGTGTGGGGTTAATATAATAAAATTTAATATATTATACAGCACTAAATAGTTGTGTATCTATAATCCATGTTTAAGAGTGCCTCAGTTCAAGGGAAAATCACATCGGTGTGCCTAGCTTTATGAATCAATTCTACTGAGATGGAGGATCTGCCTGTAGTGGACGTATATAGTATTTGCTATTTGGTATATTTTTTAACTACTTTTTAAACTTTCTTGAAAGGTACCTACCTCTAAAAATAAACTTTGAAATTTAAAATCAGTCAAGTTGTTTTTGTTTCTATAAGCTTCAAACATAATATAGACATTTTTGACCAAATTTTGTTTAAATTGTATTTGAAATTATAGTTTATTGCATTATGTTTGGAAACAGGGAATTGAGCACTCTCGTAGAGTGAGCTTTCCTAATTTACTCATATATTTAAGAGGACTTTACACAGACATTTGGCGTCTTCGTCTTACAAGTACAGCGTAACATGTACGCTCAGCAGATTACGTTTAGCTCTGTTAGTTTAAAAATTAGAGTAAATCGACCTATAATGAAACTTGATGGTGAGAACGTTGTCTGCATTTGTGTGTGGGTTTTTAAGGATAATTCAGTTTTTAAGCATTTTTAATTAACGCTATATTACACGCACAACTTGCTACAAAATTGAACTATCGCAAAAGTCTCACATACAAACACGGAACTATATTCTTACCATCAATCAAGTTTTATAATAGGTCGATTAACTCCTGCAATTTTTAAACTAACAGAACTAAACGCGATCTGCTGAGCATACATTTTTTATGTTAAGCATTAATTGTAAGGTGGAGACAACAAATGTCCGTGTAGCGTCCTCTTAAATTGATAACTATGGTTAATATAGTACAGCTAATAAATTCATATCACAGATTTGTGTTTTTGCATTTTCAACTATATTGTCTTTTTACAAGTCGCCCACTCCATACAGACGATGACAACTGCTGTTATAAAACGTGAGGATTTGACACAGCGTAAGAACGCCCGCTGTCGCCTATTGAGTGTTCACTTCAATAATTTCATATTTCCACATAATTATGTTATCTTATATAGGTACCTATGTATACTGCGGGCAAAATTAAGTATTTTCACTGCTCTAAACAATACGTAAATAATGATTACAAGACACAAATATTTACATACGCAATAATAGTGTGATCGCGAATGTAAATACATACCACCGAGCACGTGATGGATTCGGATGTGAGAATACAAATGTACACTCGAAATATCACCTATGTCCTACCTATAATAATAATTCTACTATATCAGTTATAAGTAGTCACAGGTCGTCAGGTACCTATATTAGAATATTTTAGTCTGCGTGTTTCAATCAATACCTACCTATAGAGTATAGTGTATCGGAATAATAGACACACCGTATATACCATGAATGGCACTGACTATATTAGCCGCGGAGAAACTCAACACTCTAAAAATTAGTATTTGTTGAGTACATTGATTTATATTTCTATATTCGTAAAATAAAAAACTTATATTTGGTTAACAGCTCTCGCTTCTCCTCCATCCCACGAAAAAAAAAAAAAAAAAACAAGTGTCTGCAAATGCACTTATTGAGCGACCTATATGATTGGTGGTGGTGGTCCAAGCTGCTGACGTTATATACAGTTTGTAATTTCATATCTAGAGGCGGTGGCGCCATGGCCGGTCTGATCTGAACCGAATAAAGTGGAATTTCACACACCGGAAGTGCTGGATGGATGATCGGTCATGTGTCAGCCGCAGCTGCTGTTCACGCCGTACATTATGTAGGTATACTGCAGGTACATGCATATATATAATATAATATATGTATATTATGTATGGGTATTAAACCCTCTTCCGCCGGCCCCCGGAACGACTATAGGCGCAACCATTTCCGCTATTTCCGGTTTCGCCCAGGCTGCTGCTGATCGTTAACGTCGTTGTACACGCGCCCGCCCGCCCGCCCAACAATATTTTATCCACCTGACCACCTTTAAGACATCTGAACACGAAGCAGGTGTCGTCTGATTATTACAACACGGCCGTCGTTCACTTTAATACGGGTCCATTTCTACAGCCCCCCCAATTTGGAATTTTTGAATTTTGATTGCACCAATCGTTTGTGCACAAAAACTGTGGAGATTATCCCTAAATCAAATTCGGGGGGCCGTAGAAACGGCAGCCCCCCCGATTTGGAATTTTCAAATTCTGATTGCGCCAATCGTTTGTGCATCGTTTGTGCACGAATGTGCACGAAGCCCGATCGTTTGTGCACAATTACTTCCGGAGATATCGCAAAAACAAATTCGGGGGGCCGTAGAAACGGCAGCCCCCCCGATTTGGAATTTTCAAATTCTGATTGCGCCAATCGTTTGTGCATCGTTTGTGCACGAATGTGCACGAAGTCCGATCGTTTGTGCACAATTACTTCCGGAGATATCGCAAAAACAAATTCGGGGGTCCATTTCTCCGGCCCCCCCGATTTGGAATTTTCAAATTCTGATTGCACCAATCGTTTGTGCATCGTTTGTGCACGAATGTGCACGAAGTCCGATCGTTTGTGCACAATTATTTCCGGAGATATCGCAAAAACAAATTCGGGGGTCCATTCCTGAGGCCCCCCGATCTGGAATTTTGAAATTCTGTTTGAGCAGTTCGTTTGTTGCATAGTTAGTGCACAAGTCCAGTCGTTTGTGCACAATTATTCCCGGAGATATTTCAAATTTTTACAACATTGGATTTTCACTCAATTTCTCATGTAGCGATTTCCTTATTTTGTTGTAATACAAAAACGAATAACTGCAGTAGATACATGAAAATTTCACTGAATGTTTATATTAGCATTTCCTATACACCATACAATTTTGAAAATATTTTGACTTTTTTTGAGCTGTAAACGGAAATTTTCATTTTTCAACTTTTTTAGTAATTTTTTTCTATAAATATCATTAAAGTTTTATCTGTTGGGTCAAAAAGTGTACAAATGTAATACAAGGCTCCTGATATATTGTTACAATAGCAATTGAAAAATATTAAAAATACATAGGCACAATTTTTTTTTATAAGCATTTATAGATCGAATTTTGACAACATTTATCAAAATCTCGAAAAAATTTAAAACAAAGGTTCTCATACATAGTTCATTCTGTAACCAAAAAATCTAAAAAATATATGAACACAGTTTATTTTTATAGTCATTTTAAGTTCAAATTTGGACGAAATTACAAATTAAAAAACCTAAAATAACTATTTTAGTTATTTTGTTATGATTGTATAATATTATTCGTGGGTACTTGAAATTTCTAAAGTACACTATTATATATCTATGATAGTATCAGGGTTTGTTGTTGATGTATAACGCGTTATAAGTACCAAATGGATATTGGGATATGATTAATTTGGAATTTATTATAGGTACCTATTATAGGTCAATTTTTTGTTTAATACCATCGATATGTATATAATATTTCTTATACATAGACTGACATACCGTCTCCGCTCAGAATCGTTTTTCTTGTACAATGATATTATATCGTTGAATTCAAATTTAATATCATCCATTATACAGTGACCCACTTGTAATCTACTGTACAGCAGAGCGACACCCACTTTCCCACCTTTTTTATGTTTCCCTTTCTCATTGAAATTTAATTTGAAGTTAATTTTTAGCAATTTTAACTAGGTACCTATGCACTCCAATATTAGATTTTTAATAGTATTTAAACTATACAAAAAAACATGAGTAACTAATTTATAACTTAGGTCTTAGGTACTATCTACCTAGAATCTTCCATGATACCTAGTAGGTACCTACCTACTTACTTAGTTAATAACGTTTATTTTTCTTTATTTAAAATGATAAAATATAGGTAAAAAAAATGTATGCATATGTGAATTTAAAAAATAAATAGTAATAAAATGTATAATTTTTTAGAAATCTTTCTCTTTACAAAAAAAATTAATTTTTGTTTATTTTATCTGAGATAATTTTGCCGCCCCCAAAGTGTGCCGCCCCCGGGCAATTGCCCACCCGTGCCTCCCCTTAAAACCAGCCCTGATATTACCCCCTATATTTTATCACTCGAAATATTTTTATACTTTATATATTTGTGTATACTACACCGCACACAACAATCATAAGTGACATTTGAAGTTTTGAAAACGTAATATTTTATTTCGGGGATTTAATTTTTACAGAATTATACCAACATAAAATGTGTATTAATATAGTAGTATAAAATGTTATTGTTAATTTTTATATTTTTTTATTATTTTTTATAGTTATTTATTTATATTATTATTGTTAAGTTGTTAAGTTGAATTAGACATAATATATTATTATCGTAATTTAAAACAAAAAATAATTTATTTATAAAATATATAATTTTTTTAATAATTATTATAATATTATATACGTATTTGTAATTAAATATTAATTATAGATACTAATTAACGTTTAAAAAATATTTGTTTAACCATTTGCATGTGGTTGTGAGTAATATTGTAGTCCGGGGATTTTTTTTCCGGTGGATTTTTATTCCGATTACCATTAATATAAATTATATTGAAATTGTACGTTTTTTAAAAATAATTGAAATTTTAAATTATAAAAAGCCATTTAAATGTAGTAATTTAAAATATCGGGACCAAACGTCCTATGAGTAGGTAAATAACATCACATAACTCCCGGGGGCCAAATTTCCTATCTTAATAATAGACGGGGACGAAACTTCTGTGGACTCGCTTTTTTGACGGGGGCGAAACGTCCTTTTACCAATATGGAGTTTCCACAGCCCCACAAACCTCTGATGACTGCCATTGTTTTTTGAATACTTACATAAAATAAAAATAGGCACCAACACTAAAATTTCCATGACAAATATTACACTACATCTGGATATACAACTCTACAGCTCCCTCTCGAACAGGATTTATATAACTTCAAAAGTAGGTACTTATAGCAGTGCATAAATGTGAATCGAAATTTATTATTTTTAACGAGTTAGATTAGATCATTTTACACATTAAATTCAACTATAGGTAGTGCAGTTATACAATTACTATGAATTAAAACTAACTAGTTAGTGGCCAGCTTTGTCCAATTTATTACAAAGACATTTATTTTTTTAAATTTACATATAGCTATATTTACTATGGGTTTTATAATATGATGGTAATAATTGATATTTATTATACATATATAATAATCATAAGCGTGTTTCAGAAAAAAATATAGGTACATTAATTATTAATTATTATATTAAACAATTAATATTATATTATATTATTATGATATATATTATTATTGATAAAATATATACGAATGAGCATAAGTAAATGATTGATAGAATATATAAGTTATATAATAAGTTATGATCACTCTGTATATAAAAATATTAGTTTAATTTGTTGTATAATATTATATTCTGTGATTACTATATAGACTATAGTATATCTAAATACAATTATTAGACTAAAATTATATATATATATTTTAGATATTATTTAATAATAACAATATAATAAATATTATAAAGTAACAGTAATAGAATAAAGGAAAAAGATATATCGCAAAAATATTGATTATAATTAATTTAGGTTAATTTAGGCTTTATTAATAGAAATACTAAAGATTTCAAAAATCCGTTATGCTTAAAAACCTTGTATACATCTTTAGTTAGATCCAATCTTGATTTCGGCTCCGTAATCTGGTCATGCAAATACTTGACATATATAAATGATTTATACAATGTACAATATAAATTTTTAAAAAGGATTTCATACTTATCGAATATTCCATTATCTAGGGACTCTCTCCATCTAACTCAAGATTATATTGGCCTTGTTTCTCTTTCACTTAGACCGAAATTAACTGATATTATGTTTGTCTATGATCTTATTAATTACAATATCATGTGTCCCGAATTGTTGTCTGAAATCAGTTTTCGAATTCCACATCTAATTACACGTAGTTCAGATTTATTTTTAGTTCCTCATTATAAAACGAATAGTGGTACCAATTCTTTTTTCTCTCGAGCTTTAATTTTAGCTAATAAAATTTGTATACATTTAGATATATTTTTTCTCTCACGCAATTGTTTTAAATCTAAATCTATGGTATTATTAAAAAATATTGATTGATTAATATAAAAAAAAAAAAAAAAAAATGTTTATAATGTAATTATAATTTTATATTTTTATTACTTTTAATTCAGAATTAATTTTATATTATTTTTATCTGTATTTGTTAGGTGTTACTACACTTACTTAGTTTTTAGTTTTTATCTAATATGTTTCCTTTATATAATTTGTAAAAGGGTATATACCCGTTGATATACAACATAAATAAATAAATAATACCTATTATGATTGTAGTTCTTTTTCCGTATACTGTCTCTTCTACGACCCCCTGAATTTGTTTTTGCGATATCTCCCGAAATAATTGTGCACAAACGATCGGACTTCGTGCACAAACGATGCACAGTCAGAATTTCAAAATTCCAGATCGGGGGGCCTCAGGAATGGACCCCCGAATTTGTTTTTGCGATATCTCCGGAAATAATTGTGCACAAACGATCGGACTTCGTGCACATTCGTGCACAAACGATGCACAAACGATTGGTGCAATCAGAATTTGAAAATTCCAAATCGGGGGGGCCGGAGAAATGGACCCCCGAATTTGTTTTTGCGATATCTCCGGAAGTAATTGTGCACAAACGATCGGACTTCGTGCACATTCGTGCACAAACGATGCACAAACGATTGGCGCAATCAGAATTTGAAAATTCCAAATCGGGGGGGCTGCCGTTTCTACGGCCCCCCGAATTTGTTTTTGCGATATCTCCGGAAGTAATTGTGCACAAACGATCGGGCTTCGTGCACATTCGTGCACAAACGATGCACAAACGATTGGCGCAATCAGAATTTGAAAATTCCAAATCGGGGGGGCTGCCGTTTCTGTGGCCCCCCGAATTTGATTCAGGGATAATCTCCACAGTTTTTGTGCACAAACGACCGGACTTCGTGCACATTCGTGCACAAACGATGCACAAACGATTGGCCCAATCAGAATTTCAAAATTCCAAATTGGGGGGGCCGGAGAAATGGACCCCTTTAATACCAATATAATAATAATATCTATTTATATACTCAAATTCGTTCTCGCCATCGGAACCACTTATTATAGCGTGGAAGGACGGAATGGGTTATGGCTGTGTCATCCTCTCACCCATCCCCCCCCCAAACCGTGACAAAAACATGGATGTGAAAATTAAATGTATGTCGTAGGTATAGGTATATGTATTCGTATTTAATAAGAGGTAACCGGTAGGAATGGTAGTATAAAGTTAATGATGATGATTTTTAATTAAGTTAAGTTAAGTTACTAGAAAACATTTTAATAAGTATAAAGCTAAATATAAAGTTATATGAAAACTTACAGTTAATATATTAACTTAGCTTAAGTTATTATAATTTTTTTAATAATTAAAATATAAATAGGATACCTAATCGGAAAAAATATCCCCACAGCAAATACTTATGTATAGTATTGTACATATCATAACAATATCATATTCATAAGTAATCATAACTCGCTTTAAAATTAAAATATATAATAAAAAGCCTATGATATTACTCTGGATAATAATCTTACCGTTAAATTGTATGAGAGGTAAATTCACTTCAACTTTTATACTTAAGTGCTGAGCTTAAAATTTTTCGATTTTTTAAATAAGTATTTAAGATTCTGAATGGAACAATGAATGTATTGATTTTACAATGATGTGTGTTTTTATATTTTTTTTTTTATTTTTTGTGTCTGTGTACACGATAAGTAGTCGAAATAATGCTTCGATTTTCGACTTCAGTTTCTTGTTCGATTGGAAAGTGAATATCGTTGGTGCATTGGGGAGGTCAACATTTAAGATTCCCAGTACTTTTCAAAAGCACCAAGAAGAACAAAAGAAAAATTAAGGAAAAACGGGAATTTTTACGCAAAATCGATTTTTCAGAAAATTGAATTTGGTTTTTGGTGTAACTTTAAAACAAATGACCGTAGATACATGAAATTTTCACTGGTTGTTAATATTTGCATTTTCTATACACGATAACATTTTCAAAATATTTTGATTTATTTTGAACTGTTTAGGGACATTTTCATTTTTAATTTTTTTTTAGTTTTTTTTCTAGAAATATCAAAAATATTTTTTTTGTGGTTAAAAAAACTTGAAAGTTTGATAGAAGGCTCCTAGTATATTGTTTCAAAGGCAGATGAAAAATATTAAAAATCGTTAATTACAGTTTTTTTTTATAAGCATTTAAAGTTCAAAATTGACAAAGTATGGAAAAATCACGAAAATTAGCAAATTATTTTGAGTTAAGAATTCGTAAAAATTTTTCTTTTTAAATATAAGATTTGAAAATGTAATACAAGATTCCTTATAAGATTATCTATCTTTATCAAAAAAAAAAATGTCTATAAGAAAGTCAAATTAAATTTTTATGAGCGTTTGAAATTCAAATTTTTACAACATTGGATGTTCACTCGATTTCTCATGTAGCGATTTCCTTATTTTGCTGTAATTTAAAAACGAATAACTGTAGATACAAGGAAATTTCACTAAATGTTTATATTTGCATTTACTATACCCAATACAATTTTGAAAATATTTTGAATCTTTTTGGGCTGTTTACGGTCATTTTAAGTTTTCAATTTTTTTAGTTTTTTTTTCTATAAATATCAATAATGTTTTTTCTGTTGGGCCAAAAAGTGTAAAAATTTAAGTCAAGGCTCCTGATATATTGTTACAATAGCAGTTGAAAAATATTAAAAATACATAGGCACAGTTTTTTTTTATAAGCATTTAAAGATCGAATTTTGACAACATTTATCAAAATCTCGAAAATTATCAATCATTGTAATTAATAAATTATAAAATGTTCAGTTTTTATAGCTAAGGATTGCAAATTCAAAACAAAGGTTCTCATAAATAGTTCATACTGTAACCAAAAAATCTAAAAAATATATGGACACAGTTATTTTTTCAGGCATTTTAAATTCAAATTTGGACGAAATTACATATTAAAAAACCTAGAATAACTATTTTAGTTATTTTGTTGTGATTGAATAATATTATTCGTGGGTACTTGAAACTTCTACTTGTATCACGGTTTTTGTTGATGTATAACGCGTTATAAGTAGGTAATGGATATTGTGATATGATTAATTTGGAATTTATTATAGGTACCTATTATTGGTCAATTTTTGGTTTAGTACCATAGATATGTATATAATATTTCTTATACGTAGACTGACATACCGTCTCCGCTCAGAACCGTTTTTCTTATACAATGATATTATATCGTTGAATTCAAATTTAATATCATCATGTTTTTGTGGACACACAGTATATTATTTACCGTTTCCACTACATGAAATGGACAACTTTTAATGGATAGATCGATTTTGGATACGTGTCGTAGTTATACTATTTCCGATCAGCCATCAAAATTTTATTATAATAAATAAATATTAAATATGTTTGACTATTACAATTAATACTTTAATTTTACACTAACATCTAGAAACATTTTTACTTGGAGTCGTCAAAATTACCAATCACTAAACATAAATAATTGTAGTGTTATTACTTTTTTGCTTTTAGATAATGTTATTACTTATAATTACAAAATTAATAGCTTTAGTATATTACATATTATTATACTTTAGTTAAAAAATCATTTAATATGTTATAGCTCATAAACAGGAATACAATTAATTAAAAAAAATATTAACTCATTTTATACATTATACTATTTAATTTCAATGTTATATTTGCCAAATAGAGATTGTACCTTACTGTACTTTTATTACTATTATTACCCATTTATAAATAAGTAAATAAATAAATAAATAAGTGAATAAATATTTATATGGCAACTTGTTATTTATTAAGTTTATAAAAATAAAAATTAAGTTAATAAAAACTAAATTTAAAAAAGGTTAAGTTAAAAATTTAAAATTAACTCAACCCTAACTTTTTAATTCGTTTATTCCCAGGCTTAGGTGGTATAACTAAGACAGTAATTATCTTGTTACAAATTACAATGTTATTACAATTTACTATTGTACTTCCTCCTTTTTTTGTTTTACTACTTTTTGCTTCTAATTTCTAATATAATATAAACACAATACAACTACCTATATATTTTATATATTAGCTTATATTAGCTGAGGAATTATTTATTGAGTTATTATAGTTTTGTCAAATATGAAATAGTTGCCAACATCAATCTGTGCAATAGGTATATTTTTCCGTGTATAGAGATGGTATTTGGTATATTGTTAGTTATATCTATTATTTTCATTATCTTATGTAAATAAAAAAGTGTTGTTAGCCTTGCATCACAGTTCTTAGTTCTTACATTTGGTAAATAATTTCAGATATTTAATACAAACATAACGAATTGTAAAAAAACCAACTCGACTTGCTATATATTTACTCATAACCTGTAATTTTATTTGTTATTTATAATTTTCAATACGGAACTCACGACCACTATCATCTCGATTTAATAAATATTTATTGAATCAATACATACAGTGAGTAGGTCCAATATGAGTAAACCGTGCTAGTTGGCACTTTCAGGAATCAGCTATATTATGACGGAATGGGATAGTATCATATTATTATTATAAAAGCTCTCGAAGGGAAAAAACTTATTTTACAGTA
Source organism: Macrosiphum euphorbiae (assembly GCA_949089665.1). Classification (NCBI taxonomy): domain Eukaryota; kingdom Metazoa; phylum Arthropoda; class Insecta; order Hemiptera; family Aphididae; genus Macrosiphum; species Macrosiphum euphorbiae. The sequence continues at coordinate 141,446,653 of CARXXK010000001.1, read as the reverse complement.
TCCAAAAAGGTTAAATATTGTGATATATGCCTCCCTAATGACCTGCAATGCACGATGATCGCTCGAGCACGGAATAGGTACATAATATTTTGTTTCCGAGGTACGACCGTCATGATATTGTATACTATTTAGGTGCATCAAAGGTGTAATCAAAAAGGAGTTTAAAAACATAGACGATAATAATTTTTGTGCCTTAATCGACGTCGTTTTTACCGAATCACAAGCTCTGCACGCTCTATCGTGTAATAATAGTTTCGAAAGAATCGTTTTCCGCGTAAGAGCGGTACCTATATATGTTTTACTAGTAATATATTATTATTATAACAGCCTACCATAATCTTTTTAGCGTCACTACTGAAATCGGTGTGTAAAAATAATAATAACAGCAGCAGCAATATGATGATAATAGTTTTCACCTGCTGTCATTATCGAACGTGGAAAGAAGCTCTGGAGAAGAATTAATAGTAATAATAATAATAATGTATAATGAATGAACATTAATAATGGTCGAGTGTATTATATACCGGGTGATTATTTTGTCATTGAACACTTTATAGTTTTTTGAAGGATAAAAAAGTACACAATATGGTGTCTAGTCTTTAAAAAACAATATTTTTTATCGTTGACATTTATTTATGTTTTTATACTTTTTGGAATGACAACTTAATATTTACAACTTTTAATTTCATATTCCAGAGCTGAACATTTTTCTGAGCATTTGGATTTATACATTTTTAATTTAGGAGTTATTTAATAGTTTATGAGTTTTAATAGGTATTCAAAGTTTAGATGAGCGGAGCGGAGTGGCAAGCGATTACCCCGCAAAATGTTGGTCCACTACTCCGTACCTACTTATAACTCATTAACTACTCATCCTAAATTCGATTTTTATGTATCGAAATTTTCAGAAAAATATCCGCCGTTTTTGGAGATGAAATCAAAACTGTATGTTGACTCTGTTGTAACATTCAAAAACAAAAAATAAAAAAATAAAAAAAAATTATGATAATTTTTTTTCAATATTTAAATTTTATGAATAATTAGTGAAATGCGTTAAATGAATCACCCAGTATATATATTCAATGTGCACACTCAGGTAAGCGTTTTAAATTGCGTAATTATTTACTAATAACAATACGCGTAAACGGTTCGTCGTGATCCAACCACGAGAGAGGTTTTTGACGACCGTTTCTACACGTAATACATTTGACCAAAACGACTTTCATTCCAAAAGAAGCAGTTTATATCAGCTGCGGAGTAAAAACATTTTGTCGTTTACGATAACTTAACGAGTCGAAAAGCGTATTTCACTTTCTATAATATATACGCACCGATCGAAAGAGTATATTCGCCTTACAGACGGACCTTCTGCGTCTCGGAGGCGTTTCGAAAGCATTTTTAAAATGCATATTGTATAATGCATTTGTATAATCTGCCGGTCGTATATTAGAGTTAGAATCAGTAATACGAATAATTCGATGTCCTTAGCATAATATTATAATCGTTTCGATGAACAATTCGTTATTTAGACCGTCCAGAAATCCTATATTTTTTATTTTAGTCATTAAATCTATTTGTGTGATAAGCATATATTTATCCACGTGTATTTTATAAAACTATTACTTGGTGGCTTCAGAAGAGACACTGGCCCCACTGAGGGTCACTGCTGATTAAAAAAAGTTAATTTTGAACAGTGGTGGATCCAGGGCTCAATTTTGGGAGGGGCATGGGGGGGAAAGTACAAAAAGTTCCAAAATTGGCTACAAAATTGGCTAAAAACAGTGTAAAACAAAGGAAATTTCCCTCCCCCTGGATCCGCCACTGATTTTAAAATATATATTTACTAGAAAATATAAAGACACGATTTATTCAGGAAAAACTAATATCAATTTTTACTTATTTTCCTATATTATAGGAAATAGCTAGCTTGCATAATGATATTTTTAATTTAAAAAATCTAGAACAGTTATTGAAAAACAATGGTACTATCGTACTTAGCTCTTGTTATAATGTTATTATTAAACGCATTGCTTATGACTATTATTATGCATTATTTAGTAGTTATTGTCAATTATTTATTGATATATTGTAAAAACAAACTATACATTCAATTCTCTAAAATTCTTGTTTATTAGGTATGTTATGTAAAATTTAGTTGTTCTTCGTGAATAAAGAATTATCATTATTAATTTTAGGTATATATTCCGGAATGTGGTCTACCGATTTTGTTTTATTTTTCCATAGGATATTTTGCGTTCAACCTAAACAAGATAATTTTAAGTCGTAAATTCAGGTCGTTAAACGAAACGTTGACAACTATTTCCATTTGACAAACACTCGTGCCATTTTAACTACAGCACCTAAATTGGCCAAATACCTACTACAACGCTATACAGAAGTGTACTACAACTGCTGATTCAACCTATTAGTTATCGATTATTATTTATTGGCAAAATCCAATATTCGTCCAAAGTCAGCGCGAATACGTCGGTTAAGCGACCTCGGGATGTACTTCGCGGTGTTCAGTTATCGTGTCATTTTTCGTACGAGTGAAAACAATAATTATTCGATGAAAAGAAATATGAGCATAATATATAATATATATCATACACAACGTATCGATAGATTTATGTTTATATAGGTACACGGGAGACTTATCCATCGTGAACTGTGTTATATTATGCGATTATTATGTGCTAGACGCCTCGTAATAATTATAATAACATACCGTTACATATTATAATATTACGTAAACACGCACATAGGTAGTAATAATTTTTTTGCGAAACTCGCGGTAGACGCCGGAAACGCCGTCGCGGGCTCCATCGTTCGCTCGGCGTCGATCGCGTCATCGAAGTATGGTATATTGTGAATTGCAATTAAAATAATGATGCGACGATGACGATTTTCAGGACTTTTCGGCTCTCTCATCGATGCTAGGCGAGTCGGCAGCAAAAATATATTATCTCCTCCACGTGTAGACAGTGATGATGTAGTACACTAACACACCGCTGACGTGTAATATAAAACACTTGTGTGCCGCGAGGAAAGTGAAGGCTGCAGCCATCCGGCCGACTCGTCCGCCGTTATAATATTATTACATAATAATACGGAAAAAAAAAAATAACTCTTTAAACTTAAGTAGGTGTACAACACTATTATATTGTACTATAACGATATGTGTGTGTGTGTGTGTGTGTGTGCACACTGGTATGGTTGTGAACTGCGAGCAAGTGTGTGTGAGATTCGGTCGTCTTACAATGAGCTAAAGAGTCGTCTCGACGCGGGTGAAAGGCAAACACTATTACTTACGCGTAATGCGATCGACAGTACCCTATATAATAATATCATATACATAATATATTATAATATACATAATATTATACACACGAGCATGTGTAGGTACGTAAATTATACACGCGCATTGGTTCGCGTGAAGAAATAGAATAATATATTATAATATATTGTATTGTATTGTATAGCAGCAGTGTGTATTGTATGTGTATATATAATAATAATAGTAATAATATTATATACACAATATAGTTGTTGTAGCTATGGAGCACTGCTATCGCGGTTCCGTAGTCGTCGATCGGAAGTAACTGCCACACACACACACACACACACACATATATGTATATAGGTAGTTCGTATTATATTATAAATTGGTATACAAGCGGCTAGGTAGGTACTATACAATATAGGAAGCTCACGTGTTGATCCGTGAACACAGCCGATTTCTCGTGAGATAGGTTCGAAAGACGCGCGTGAAATCCGCCCGGAAGTAGCACATATTATAATAATAATATATGGACACTATTATAATGCTCCACCGTATGTATAGCCGTCTATTATTAAAATATAATATCATATAATATTATGAGTCGATAACATAATATTGTGTACATATTGTGTTGTAACTTGTAGTTAGGTATTAAGGTATATATATATATTATATATGTGTGTCGCCGTCACATTGAGTATGCGTATTATATTAGGTACCAAGTATACGACAAACGAATAGGTGAATTTATATTTATAAAGGAATCGTAAAAGTAACATGCAACTCACTATTTTTCCTCCAAAAGTTATCAAGAAATCATGGATACTTATGCTTTATTGTTTATTTATAGCCTGGGCATAAACGAGTTGAAAAGTTAAAGTTAAATCAGTTTTACATTTTTCACTTAACTTTTTGAAATTTAATTTTCATTAAGTAACTTAATTTTTATTGATATAAACTTAATAAAATATGGTGGGTGGTCACCCATCCGGGAACTATTGACACCAGCCGGTGTTTGTACCCAGAACCCGTTTCATGACTAAATGCAACCACCACGTCATACTATATTAGCTAATGATTTTTAATTGAAAACTCATCAAACTCGATTTACTACAATATCTATACTTGTCACTTTATAGACGCGTTCGAGTGACATTAGAATATAATATGTGACACGTTTGTCATATTGGTTAGCCATCGGTGTTATATTTAATAAACGTACTGCGGCGATAAAATATTTAAAAAAAAACGTTATTATACTCGAGGTCGTGAAGACATTTTTTTAGGAGATATCGTATAGGTTATAGTCTTATTTAAGGACTATATTTAACACATTTTATTTCCGGATGTGTTCCAACAGAAGACGAAAAACGATAATATTTTATTCGGTTAAAATGTCCACCGAGATAACGACGTTCAGAACTAAAGAATATAGGTACATATCCCCACAACATGTTTTCGAAAAATAAATTTTAATAATTATACAAACTATTAAATTTCATTTTATAACTATATGGATAATACTAAATTGTGAGTAACGAGGAAAGGAAAATCATAAACGTGTAAAGATAGGCCCCGTTTTAGACCACGCAGATTCATAGTTCATACGCATGTTGCGGGGCTCACAGGCCTAGAATTCGTCTTGTACCTACGTCAGTTCTTTTTTTTTTGTTTCATAATAATATGTTTTTCTGTGGTTATATTGATTTACACCGTTCATAATAATTTTGTTAATCTGACGAGGGGCGCTAATTATGTTTGATTTATACCTACAAACAAAAACTGTTACACAAATATAATAGACGTAATGTATTCTTAGTGTATACCTATGCCTAATGTACCTACATGGTGATTTATCAAGCATGCTCACGGCTCACCCCAATCTAATGTTTACATTTTGTGCTTATACTCTTATTCTGATTTTTAGAATTTTAAGCTGTACCGAATCACCTTTAGGATGGATAAGTGTAAAAACACATTATATAATATAATTTGATCTAAAACGCGTCGTCGCACTTGAAGACATCGTATATTTTATATGATTAGGCAATATATTATACTGGGTGATTTTTTGAGAACGCTCACCCTATGTTTATATTCAAATTTTGACTTTTGGAATTTTTAATCGTATAGTTAAAAGTGATATCTTTGAATACTTAGATTTTTCACGACACTTAAGGAGCATTCTGTAGCGATATCAACTTTGGTTTTTCAAATTAGAACCTATAATATATTATAATATGTTAAAATGTTGACGTATTGTAATCGAAAACCAAACTAAAAGTTTCTGAGTTGTTCTACTTTAAATACTTAGGATAATTATAGCTTATTAAATGCTCTGTAAACGGATACTATACAGCTCAGTTATTATAGTTATTAATTAAGTATGCAATAGGTACAGAATATCTACTAATATAATTACTACATAGTCGAGTATACAGTGACAATTTTTTTAATATTACAAAATGCTTATGGATTAATATTACACCCAATAATGATCAAAACAAAAGTAAATAATCTAATTTTAATGGAAGATGTAATAACACCCTTTGTAATAAAAGTAGAATAGCTCGGAAAGTTTTGGTTCAAATTTCGATTAGAATACTTAAAAATCATCTAATTCATAATAATTTTCATAGAAACATATTTTAGAGGTTCTCATATTTTTAAAAACCAAAGTTAGTTTCGCCATGACGCGACGCTACATAATATTCCTTAAATGTTGTGTGAAAAATCCAACTATTCAAAATATCGTATTTAACCACGATTAAAAATTCCCAATATCAGAATTTGAATGTATACTATGCATAAAAGTTTAAACTTGTAAAAAACGGGGCGAGCACTCTTAAAAAAATCACCCAGTATAATATAATATTGCCCAATCATATTGAAAACGATATCGTTGATGAGTGCTGCGGTCAAATTATATAATATTTTTTTAACACTTATCCGCCCTAAAGCGGACGTACATGGAGTTTGCGATCGACCAAAGCACTCGTAGTGGCTTATGATTATCAGCATTTTCACATTATACCTATATATGCGACGAAACTCGATTATGATAAATATTATATATTATATATGCTGCAACCCGCTCGAGAGTGGAACCCGCGATGATCACGTGAATCATTGCAAGATTGTTATAGATATATAAAAATATATAAAGTACCGTCGTGTACTCGAGTGTGGTAACACGAAAAAATCGTATTTTTTAGTCCTCATTCATAACAATTCACACAATATGTCTTACATAATAACAATATATATATATATATATATATATATATATATATATATATATATTATATATTATCAGCCGAACAACCTGATTTTAAACGCCCCGGACCTATACGTCTTATCTCGAAATTCGTACACTCACTACTTATAGGTGGGTAGTGTGCAACCTATATAATCATATCATTATCACCTAGGTTTGATGGATGAAATATCCGTATAATATCATCGAGAGCCTATCGTCGTGTCGGAAAACGTTAAAATCTATATTATTGTCGGCAACGCGAACCACTGCACCGTCATCTTGTCATTGTATATACTATTATTAATAATTGTACCAGCCTAGAGTAACACGCGTCCTGTAATACATATCGGTCGTATTCAAAAATATGTCCAATGTATACGAACCTGTCACCAGATGGGAAAACCGTAATCTCGGTCGAATGGTCGAAAGGACGAAACCACTATAAATCGTCTAAGAATCGGACACACGTAGCCAGCTCATGGATTTCTCATGTCAAAAGACGAACATCCCATCTGCGAAGCTTGTGGCTCGCAACTCGCAGTCAACATATATCACAACGGTATGTGTACTGTACGAATAGGAGCGAATAAACCTCAACTTGACCGAAAGTCTCGACGCAACCCTTGGACTGAACTCGGATCAAAACAAGAAAATCCTAAAATTAACCAATTTAATCTAAAACATTATAATATAATATTGAATTGTTCAACTAATGTAAATAGTTTGCTACAGAGTTAACAAAGACACCGCAACTAATGGCCCCTGGCAGAATTGTAATTGAGATCAATACAAAAAAACATATCACAGATTTCTCATAGAACTATACTAAAATATATATAATACATTACAGAATTGATATATCAGTCCTTATGTCGAGGGGTGGATGAAGATAATAATATTTTGTTTTAATACATCACTTATTATTATTATCAGTAGTATTTTTTCATTTATTTTCCACTCAGAAATATTCATTATTTACTTTGCTAATATTTAACAGTTGTATTACTTATTGGTTATTACTACACAGCAGCTGGTCATAAGAATCCGAGATCCAAAACCTAGTCTCTCGTCAATAGTCCTTCCACCACTGCAGATCAGGAACTGGAATCTTTTGAATTTATTGGTATCGTTTCGTTCAAAGGTTCTCCAAAAATAAAATAAATGTTCCGGTTCAGTTCTATAGTTTTTTCATAAAAATAACGTTTTTGATAATATTGTTTTTATTTTTTTTATGATAGTAAGGCGTAGTATAGAAATGCACTTAAAAGTTAAAAATAAAAATTAATCATTCTTAAAGCTTAAAAAAAAAAATAAAAATATATTTATAAATATTATATAAAAATTAAAAATTAAAAATTTCTGATTTCAAATTAAAATGTTTCTAAATTTTAAAAGTGCATTATTATTAAAGATTAAATAGTAAATATTTAAGTGACATTTCTTTTTTCGTGATATAAATATAATAATGTAAGATACCATAATTTATTTTCATTTTCGTTATTAAATTTTTTTAGGTAATAAAATACTAAATATAATATCATAATGATGGATGATATTAATAAGACGTAATAACCAATAAGTAATGACCGACGTTATAATAGTTGTAATGAATTATATTGTGTCATTATATTAATATTGTCTTTATATCACGATAAACCAGAAACCATATCAACATGATAATTTATTGACATTATAATAAATGGGATTTTTTGTTATCGTTTTTTGTGGTTTTCGTTTTCATTTTATTAATTGTCTTCGTTTTTGTTTTATTTTCCGTTTAATAACGTTTTTTAAAAACGTTTTAAATCCCTGGAACATACCCGAAACAGTAATAACTAATAACATTAAATTATGATAAATAAAATAATTTTATTTTTGAACCTAAAAGAACCGTTTTAATTTGAAAATTCCGGTTCGGTTCCGGTACTTTATTTATTAAACTAAAGCTTTCGGTCCCGGTTCCGGTTCCAGATATGTATTAAATTACCAGTGGATTATTTGTTATGAAGAAATCAGGGCTTGAAACCGATATTTGATAGGTACCGATTTTGAATACCAGTTAAAACCGTTAAAAATCGAAATCGATACCGAAACCTAAAACAAAATCGAAAAAAACCAACATCGGTAATCAAAACCTAAATCGAAATCGGAAAAAATAAATACCGATATCCGAAACCGAAATCAAAATCGGAAAAAATAAATACCGATATCCGAAACTGAAATCGAAATAGGAAAAATATTTAGGATTTCAAGCCCTGGAAGAAATACATAATAATATTATATGGTTGTTGTTTGCTCCGAATGTAGTTAATTTCTGTTACGATACGTTTATCTTCATCATATACTGCGATTTATTTGGCGAAACAGCATAATATTATGATGTTCACATTTTGACAATAATATTAAGATGGGATCGTGGTTATTGCATCACGTAAACATAAACAATTTTGTAATGAAAATATACGAGACTGATATGATATTACGTAGAAGTGCTGCTTTCCCGGGGGCGGCCCTAGGATTTTTGGCGCCCGGGACAAATTTATTTATCTTGGACTTCTTCTTTTTTTTTTTTTTAATAAGAACATTTGTCGTACAAGAGTCTCTATATTTTTATAATGTATTTGTATAATTTTATTTTATATACTAGTCATACTCAACTGTTGTATAATGTGCAGTTTATCAGCTGATCTATTTGGTATTATTAGATATTTGTATATTTGTTTTATTGTGATACAAAGAAAATATTAATATAATGACACAATATAATGAATTATTCATTACAACTATTATAACGTAGGTCATTACTTATTGGTTATTACGTCTTATTTATCATCCATCATTATGATATCATATTTAGTATTTTATTATTTAGTCGTATCACATTATCAATGATAACGGCCATGTACAAGTCATGGCTTTGTCTCTCTTTGTTTTCGTATTTTAATTTCTCATTTCGACGGTGGGTCACGAGGTCTAAAGATGTGGCTGGGGGGCCTAGGACAAATGTCCCAGTTGACCTACTCCAGGTCCGCCTCCGCGGCGTTATCGCAAGTAAAATAAATGAGTTTTCTGCACACATTTGCATAATGCATTTCAACGTTTTTGTTGTGAAAGATACACATTTATTAAAATAATAATAACCGATAAGACCTTTATGCCGCTTAATGTATAATGTATATTATTATTATAACACGCATACACGCACGAGCATTGTGCATATATCTCTGTCCATCCTCTGAAGCCGATTTTCTTCGAATGTGCATCACAAAAGAAAAGGTTACATTTAAAAACAAAAAATATATTATCGAGTTCAGACATTGTGCGTTTGGCTGTAAACATCTATCAGGTGGGTAGACATAATATACACATATACAATATATACAATATAAGTAAAATACATATACCTACGTATGATTGTATTATGTGGATACATCGTCTACGCTGTAGTAGGTATGTATGTAGGTGTCTGTTTCGGCTTTATCTGTACCTGCAATAGTGAAAATATAGGATCAGAAAAATCTGATACACTATACCTGCAACAGCCGAGATCGAGTTAAGAACACGTATGTATTAGGGTACCTAAGGTATAATAGCAAACGATATTTAATGTATTCGCTTAGGTATATATTATTCACACTACGTCTACTGAGCACACCTAACTACACTGCAGTCGTCGTCGTGGTTGCGCAGGGGTGCTGGTAGATGGCAGGGAAATTCCTAAGTGCAGGGAAATGTTAGGTCAAAATTTATAAAAGGGATAAATGGAAATTTGAAGTTTTTTCATGAAAATACGGGAAATTTTACTTTTTAAATAAACTAAAAAAAATTATCAGGGAGGCTTCTTGTTTCAAAACAACTCTAAATTAGCAAAATTGGTGTTAACTTTGCCACATTCAAATGCAGAATCATAGAGAATTTTTTAAATTTTAAATGAATTACTTAAAAACTTAAAAGAGAAACAAAATTGGAAACGATTCTTTGAATGCTGTTGAGATGATCAAATCAGAATTTCAAGATAAGAAAATCAATTGCACATAGCTTAAAGTAACAAAAAACATTTTAATTTACTTAACTCTAAAAACTTTTATTACTAAAACACAATTAGATTTATTTACTATAGTCTAATTCATGACTTAGGCAATGTTAGTGATGTTACCAAAATTCAACTTTTTATAATATTTTTATTTCTCCAATAACATGTTTAAAGCTAAATTTTTATTTTCTATTGTGTGTATAATATGTTACCAATAGATTTAATTTTTTTTGAAATATGTATATTACTATTATAATATACAGAGTGATATAATAAATAAAGAATTACAAAGTTCCAAGAAAATTATTAGGTTATTCCTTTACTCTTCTATAATGTGACTGTGTAAAAATGAAAAACTGGCGATTATTATTACATTTAAGCCTGATGGTTGGGAATTCCGAATTCTATCACATTAATCAACTACCATAACTGCGGTTGTGTTCGGCGGACGTTTAAAAGCTCACTTTCGGGTCTCCTTGACGCCGGGGAAACGTAACGCGCGTCGAAATAACGAAATTTAAACTCGACTGCTTATGCAAATTCGTTTCGAGGTGTGCTCAGTTTTTCGTGCAAGATGTGTGTGTTTGTGTGTGTGTGTATGTGTATAGTTATGTGAAGAATATAACGATATTCACAGTTGATAATAATATGTAAAGTACCTGCACATTATAATTATTGCAGGTCGAAACGGATTTCAACATGAACGTCTCGGCATAATGTAACAATTAACGACGCATAAATAACATTGTATTTCCTTTAATTTCGCACATAGCGATACAGCAAATAATATACAATCGTAAAAACCGAAAACAAATGTCGAAATTTCTCTTTTCCTATTACAATAATAATAGTAATAATATATAATATTATTACGGTGTCGCATCGTTAGACGTCTCCATCGTTCAGGCGATTTTTTTTTTTACACAAATACTCGACGACACGCAGAGATTTGAACTACCTATCTAAATATCTAATGATAAGTAATAAATGTATTTTATGCACACAATAATAATAATACAAGTACTAGGAGAAACGTGTTGAAACGATCGAAAATTTTTATTTTATTTTTTGGTCTCTCTTGATGGGATGGTTTTAGACGGGGTCTATTTTAAAGATCGCGGTCGATATACAAAACGGGTTGAGACTTAAAACATTTTGGTACACATATTAACTAATAACGCTGCATACAACACGTATTATTTGGTTGTGTAGTAGGTATTTAATATTAAAACGACTGTAACCTGTGATAATTGGTTTCAGGTTATAAACTGTAACGCTAATGGGGAGCATTTGGGTAAATGTCAATAGATGGGAGTTGAAACCTCAAGTATAAAAAAAATTCCCACTATTAATGGCAAACTTGCATAGTACTGTTAGTAGGTAATAAGTACTTATGTCGTGTCATATGGTTTTGAAGACAATTATTGAAGGAGGAAACAATAATAAATTGTTTACAAGTATATAACATGACTTTACATATATACAGTGTTGGGTAAGTTACTTTTAAAAAGTACTTTAGTCGTTACTAAGAGATAAATGTAATTAAGTTGGTTAACTCGTTACTAAAATAAAATTGTAATGAAATTACTTTACTTTTCAAATAGAAAAGTAACTCATTACTTTCTCATTACAAAAAAAAAAAAATTATTTCTTGGCAATTATCTTCTGTAGGCAAACTGAACAAGCAAATTCTTTATAAAACCTATTTAGTTTATAGGATTGTATAAAACTTAGTCTTGCGCACAAGATATTCATAGGAAACCTATTTAAAGGAATGCAATTAAATAATAAATTAATTAACTGTTCTCGTGATTTAAGTACAATTGGACATTTCAAATGTCAAAACCATTGAAAAATGAATTGTTGCCAGTTAAGATTAAATATATAAATATATTAGATTGGTGAACATAATAATACCAGCTTTATACTTATATTATTTTTTCAATTCGGAATGGGTAGGTAGGTACTTAATAATTCGAAACTGTAACTCGTTATTTTATAGAAATAACTTTTCAAAAGTAATTTCCATTACATAATCGTTACTTGGAAATAATTCTCATGAAATTACTCAACGCGTTACTTTCGTTACGTTACTACCTAATACTGCATCTATATAGTATTTATAAAATCATTAATAATGATATATATTATTATTTGCTTCAACTCTCATAACACATTGTCCAGAATTTTCTATTAAGGGGCTTATATTATTTTATAGATCCTAAGTTTAAATAAAAGCTTGATTACGAAAAAGAAAGAAGGTAAGTATAGAACTTAATGCATTATAGAGCCAATATACCGCCAATCATGCTCACCTTAATTTAGCACTTAAACAATACATTTATTACAATTCTTTTTTGATTTTTTATGTATAATTAAGGTCAAGGACCATATTTTTAATTGATTAGATTTTTATATATTTTAAAGAGTATCTTGTGGTAATATAAACTAAATTTTTTCTTATTAAAACCAACCCTTTTCACTATTGATTGTTATGCAGATGATTTTTTCGTACATTTTGATCTTTGATACACCAAATTAAAATTCAAACGAGTAGTATCTGAGTTATTGAAATGCCCACTCTAAGGGAAATAATGTCTATAAAAATAGATTTACAAAAATATAAAATAAATGTAATATTGAATCTAGTATTTATTATAGGTACCTATCTAATCAGATAATTATTACAAATTATAAAATGTTAATAGAAGATTAATACTAATCAATAATAACTATTTTTATTTTCAGATCATCATAGTCCCCGTATCTCCTTAACTAATTATCATTGACCTATTACCTATACAAATTTAAATAATAAAAAAACTATTCGTGCAAATTTTCTTTAGATACATCAAGAATTCAAGATGTTCAAAAAAGTTATCTTCTAAACAGACCACATGAAAAAGGGTGGTTCTTATTTGAAAAAAGAATTTACTATCGTTTCGAAACACTACTTTAGTAGTACAGTAGCATCATCAAAACAGGACTTATGTTAAAACATTTCAAAAATACCAAAATCATGGTATTAAAGAAACTAGGTAAAAACTCATTTAAGTCGTCCACTATCGACCCATGGCACTTCTTGGTTTTAGTTTCAATCCATTTGCGAATATTACACATCGGAATATAGTCACTTGTCGATAAGGTTCTACAGATAGAACAGGTGGCTGAATTTCGTGGGGATTTGGTTTTGCTCTGATCTAGTTATTGCCCTAATATCTTTTGCAGGAGCTGGGTATCAAAAATACTTCAAAACAAAAGCTGTATTTATTTAGTTGTTTTCGGCATACTATATGATGTGTATAGAAGGATTACTCTTAAAGCTCCCAAAGGTTGTGCAGAATGTAGAGTGTAGATTTAATCAACAATATATTGGTGAATGGATGACTATTAGTTTTGGGTTAGACAAAAAAAGCACACGGAGGACTATGAACAATGGCCTACCTACCCCAAAGATCCGTACTCACCCCTTTAATTTCAATCTATAAATACACGATATGACTCAAACCAAAAAAATAAATATTATCTAGACGATACACCACATTAAGACAAAGATACATACGAAAGCGACAAAACGCTTGAAAAACACCTTATTGCCCTTATATAAATTGTACTCTAGGAGATAGAAACTCAAATCGAACCCGACGAAGACTCAAAGACTGGATCCATAATCATCCATCTAATCATCAACTGTCAGACCACTTATACGAATGGACATCACATCTGATGACTGAATAGTACATCAAAACTTTCCACTAAAATAACTTAGTGTTACTATAGATAGGTCACTAATCTACCGGGTCTTATATTATTATATATAGTTAGTAGAAAAGCTCAAGAATCATGACAAGGAACAACATTTTAATAAAACTGATCGGGACCAGTTAGGGAGCCGGAGCAGAAATGATAATAACAGTAAGACTCTGGCTATACTGCGTTTACGTAAACTGTAAAGAATATACCGCTCAGCCGACCAAAACTCGTCTTGTTCGCGCATCTCTGCCACAAAACGGGCACCACAGCGCGCGTTGGTGTCGGCCTCCACGAAACTGGAGCTGTACTATCTCACTGTCACTGTGTTGATTCTACTGGCACGTACTCGTTGAAGCTTGAGATCTCGAATTTAATTTGATAAGTAAGCAATAAAAAGAATATATTACGTCTGCGTGTTTGTTTATATTCCAATCTGATTATCGATAAAAATACGTCAACCACGATGTTTTTTATAATTATCTGTATACACGGAGATAACACAGGTGCCGTCAATCAACGACGGTTGACGATGACTGTCAGCCAATCACGGACCGCAAAAGCGACTGTCTAGGGGGTCAAAAAGCTATCTTGAGCTCATTCGTGAGCGAAAGAGGTATACCGCCGAATACATGAAAAAATGATTCTCAACTAGTTACAACTATGCGCAAAATAAGTGGAGCAGGATAATGTGCTGTGACACTAAACAATGGAACATCAAAGACTCAGAACAATGTAAATTTGGATCAGCCAAAAAACGATTACAGTCGATTTGACCATTTAGATCCACTTTGAATAATCTACTACCTCACCAAAAATGCAGATGAATTACTTAAAGAACTCCCACTCTAATTATGACAGTCGACTGATAAGAATTACGATGGTGCTAACCTTCAGACAAAAAAAAATAGCCTTTCCAAATCAAAAATATGGTAACTTATGCCGCATTCTGTATTCTGTACATATTAATTAGGCGGTGTCACGTTATATTGTTGCACCGCAGAGTTGGTTTCAAACACTCGTAGGTTAGACTTAGCTGGTATCGAAACGACTCAACTCGATCTGAATTTTATAATGTTTTATACACAACACCCATGTCGGTATTAATTATTATTAGTATTATTATTACCTATGTAGGTCGTATAGTATAAACATAGTACTGTGTATTATTTAGCAATAAACGCGTATTCGAGTGACTAAACCAGCAGCAGTGCAGTGAAAATAAGAGACTCGAGAGATGCGTTCGGGGAATGTTTGACGATATATGTTTTTTTTTAAATCTCTGTCGTCTGTAAAATATAATAAAATATAAAATATAATATCGGTTTATGCGATACTACGTCACGGGTTGGGATCATGGCTATAGTTATTATATTATGCTATTATTGTTTTTGATCCCTAGCCACCGGATTCCTGCATATTGCAGGGCATATTTGTTTTTGATCGTAATAATGATTATTGTCCGATATTTATTATAAACGTTAAAATGTCGTCACAAATCGTCCGTTTAATACCTACATAATAATTATAGGTATATCGCACGGAGACATCAAACAACATAGCGTTATTTACTTTAGAGACGAATAATAATTAATGTTTCGATTATCCTTGCAAAGTTGTCGACTATAATGTTCTATAGGTATAGGACCAGAACGAAATCGATTGCAATATAATTATTACAATAGCAGCAATATCGTTTCTTGATTTACTTTTTTCCACAATTTTTTTTTCTTATTTTTCAATTCTGTTGGGTTAGTGTGTATCTGTTTTAATCGGCTCAAAATCCTCTCAACTTAGCCCCAAGGAACTTGGACTTTATCAACGTAGGTGACGTAGGTTCTTCGTTATTGTGATCCGAGGCTAACGAATAGCGTCCACACAACTATACCCAATCAATATAATTTTTGAGGGTGTGTGACGCTATCGGTTAGAGACGTTAGACGAATAGACGATTAACATTTTCGACGCGATATCGTTTTATATTTTGTAGATTGATTCGGCGCAGTCGACGAATAGATGTCGATATTACGGAAAACAAATGTTGATTGCATTTTTGGACAACTGTTTGCCATTTGCGATATTTACCTACAATTTAGTAAAAAAATAAAATTGTCATGAGGACCTATGTGTAAGAGTAGGTAGGTACTCTATGACGGATGAGCGAACCAGAAGTAGGAAATGATTTTTAAAAACCGTGACACTGGAGCACTTTGGACGGCGCGCGGCGTCTGGAAATGTTCTTTTTCGGGTCGCTCCTCGGAGACCCTGATATTTTATCCGATTCGGGACGTATATTTCTGGTCTATTACAGCTTATATTTAAGTTGCTAATCGTAAATGCTCAGAATGAACTTCGCGTTCACTCAAAAGCCGACACATGCGTGTCTCACGACTTCCTGCACGTGGACGACCAATAATTTTTCTTTTAAAAAAAGCCAAAATAAAAACTTCGAACGACCTTGATAAATTAATCAGCTAATCAGCGGCGTTGACCTATCGCCCCTTGCAGCAGTAGAACGCCTTATATGGATAGTTTTTCGTAAGCAAGATATTTATTACGTCACAACCGTATTGGTTTCATTTAGAACCGCGGTTACTACGATAAATATCGGTGTATTATGCCTGGGTAATGGGCGAACGCAAAAATGAAATAAAATAAAGCTGGCCGCATAAATTGCAAAAAGAGAACAATAAGGAGGTCGGATCAGTCATGAACCTAACGAAAACCTTTACAATTGTATAATTTCTTCAATTCTTCATATGATATCAGTTACAAAATTTGAGGGAAGATTGACACGTCATCTAATACATGAGCTAAATAACTAAACCTTCAAACTCCTAAAGATATAAACGTCTTATTAATAATGATATTCGTCTCTTATATCAATTATTAAACAATCAAAATAATTAAATTGATTGTCCGGAGTTGTCCTTATTAATATACTACCTCACCATACCCTCAGATCTAGGAACACATTTTATGTACTACCACAAATACAAAGTATTATAGTTATGCCTCTTCAAATATTAAGACTTTATTAATTTAATGGTAATTCAGTAAACAATTTTGATTTCTTTTTTGATACACCAAGCAAGTTAAAAATTTCTGAGTTCCAATTTTGTATTATTTTTATTATTTGTAAAATATTTAGGCACCTATTAGTTATCAATTTATTAAGAAAGTAACGTATTAAATAATATTTTTCTCGCCTTTCGTTCCGTTTTGTTTTCCCCGCATGTTTCCATTAAAAATGTTATTTGTGTTACCAATGATAATATTACTGTACTCTGTGCAGGTGGTTATCACTCATAGTAAAATATTTCGTACAGTAAACTTATTATCATTATTACCTATATAGTATAAGTCGACGGCGTCGATGTGGGACAAAGGTTTTTGTCGGCGATTAGAAATCGAGCTCAAATCGGCACACTATATTTACATAATAAGTATTTTTATATTGGTACGCAGGTATGACAATATACTAGTACGGTATATACACAACGCGATTGAACCAAAGTGTTTTAGACTGTTTATTTGGCGAAATTCTAATTTATTTTGGCATATACAGGGTGTCCCGCGAATGTGTTTATATATCGTCTTAAATCGATAATATAACATAATGCAAACACGACCGAGTCCCCCTCCGCGCATCAGATCATGTAAAACCGTTTGCGGAACACTCTGTGTGCAAACACAAAGCGCACACACACATATTATTTATATATAGTATTATATAGGTACGACACAATATATATATATATACACGCAAAGAAATAACAATCTTAGTATAATATGTATTATTAAATAGTAATATCAATATTTTTTTTTTTTGTCCAGCTTATACAACACTCTGCACATGACGATTTTCGACGGATCCAAATATTATCCAATGCGAGTGAGTGTGTGTGTGTGTGTGTGTTAAAAAGCAGTCGGAAATAACGTAATATATAATTGACAATACGTGTTGTACAGACGCGTCAGCGTAACAATCTAAATCGTGAACGCAATTACATATATTTCTCTTCTCATAATATTTTATCACACCAGTGTAGCAGTTGTAGTACAGAGAAAAAAAAATGGTAAATTATTATAATAATATTATAGTGTTAATAATAGTTTTTAGTCAAGTAACGCAATAGTTTTTTTTGACAAAAGCAAACATTTAAAATAATATATAATATACATAATATTAAATTAATATATATATATCATAGACTTATCGATAGAATATTATTTCTAAGTTTAGTGTTATAATGCGATTGCAATAATATAATATAATATCCAATAAAACATTATCAATATTATTATTAATATTGTTGTAACATCCAATAATATTATATTATTCTTAATACGTAATAATAATTTAACTACAATATTTATATTCAATTGTTAAAACGGTAAACGATAGAAACATTAAACACTAGGAACACAAAACTCGTTATGAAATAACGTTGATCACAATAGTTTTTTTTTGCCAGGAGATTTTTTTTCCTTTTGTTTGTATTGATTATTTTTTACACCATAGGAAGATTCTAAAAGATTAAAGAAAAAGAGGACGTGAAACAAGATTCAAAGTGTCTTAATATAAGCATATTTATTTTTGGAAATATCTTTGTACAAAAGTGATTAATTCATCCGATCGGTGTATCTATTGTTCCTTACACAACCGTATACTCAATGTAATAATTTTGTCACTGTTGAAATGTTTTCTTGAATTTAAATATTATTATCTTATCTAATTTAAAATTTTTTTTTGAAAATTTAATGCTTTGTATTTTTTTTTTATCGTGTTCACATATATTTAAATATATTATATGATAGGTATTATATGGTAGGAATTTTCTGATAGATTTATCGTTTTTAATTTCACTGAATGATTTGTTTCAGAATCGTTTGGTCGCAGCAGTTCTATCAAGTACCAGGTAGGTGCTATATTATAAACTAAACAAAATACCGAATCAAATAAAATGATTTTAATAAAACTACGAGTATAATATTCTTGGTTAAAAAGAATAAGGTTATCAATGTTTTTTTTTAAATTTCAGATTAAGTTCTTTTGAATAAACTGAACTTACAAAAGTTATTATTTGGTGCCTTTCATTAGCCAAAGGTATTTTCTTTTCTTATGTCAGATGCATAATAATTATTAAAATTGGTCTTGGTCTACTTTGATCATATTATTATTATTATTATATCCGTTTCCTGTACATTATTTTAAATAATTCATTTCTGAAGGTATTTGTCAGAGACGAAAATTATCGACTGGAGAACCCGATTTTTTTTTTTTTTTAGTCCTTTAAGTTCCAGAAATATTTAAACGATTTTTCTTAAATATTCTAAATCAGTAATTTTTTTTCACCCACTGTACAGTGGAACAAAACGTTCGAATATAGGTACAGGGTTTTTAATACCATCAGTCTCCGTGAGCCGTATTTTTCGAAGCGATTCTATAGAATAAAATTATCGCTGGAGTTTGTTAAAATGGTTTTTTTTTTATCCTTCCCGACTCTCTATATTATTATATCGCAGAACCATTTTGTATAATAATAATTATTATTCTATATTATACATTGAAAAAAAAAAAATGAATGTCTGTCGTCGCCGACGTGTTGTGGGTATTGCGCCGCCGGTAAATACGGAAAAATATAAGACTACGCTCGAAAGACTTTTTTTATATTACATTCAATATATAATGTATTGTATATTACATCATGGAGATAAATGAAGAAATCCAAAAGAAATAATAACGTCACCGTTGTCGGATATTATAATAATATTTTAATCGTTATGCTTTTGATCATATATTATTATAATAATATTATAAATGTTTTAGGCCCCGCCAGAGAATGATTTAGCTGTTGTACAAACAATATAATATAACGCGTTCATCTCACGTGACTTCAACCGTCGGCGACGGGCGATGTCATAATAATTAATATAATGTATTATTATCATTATTTAAAATTTAGGTGAGCGAAGTGTGCAGGAATCGTGATGCACGAATCGAGAACTTTTAAGTCCGGCGGTGTTTTGTTCCGACGGGCGGGATGACAGGATAAGGATATTAGGATGTATACATACATTATGATATATATATATATGAGTGGACTGGACTCTACAGCTATATAATAATATATAGGTACGGCAAACGTATCGCGATACTATAATATACCTATATAAATTATAATAATAATAATAATAATAATAATCAAACTATAACATTTTTTTTTTTTTTTACGTTTTTCCTCACATCGACATATTATTATTATTATCATCGTAATATAGTATAATATGTTCAATATTATTATGGTGAGTGCACTTCTACGGGTGGGCAAAAACAAAAAAAAAAAAAAACAAAAATTACAATATATTATAATAAGATTCGACGTCGTTCCGCCGGTGCGCGTGTGTATAATATCATAATAATATTTTTGTAATCATCTACGAGGAGATGGCGACGGCTGCGTCGGCGGTGGAGGCGGTGGTGGACGTGGCTGTGGCGGTATCGTTCAGCTGTCCAAGGTGAGCTGCCGCAAGCCGGCGGTGACGTGAGCGTCCAAGTCGGGCGCGCCGTCGGCCGACATGTCGGGGTGCGCGTACGACAACAGGAAATGGCACGTGCCCGGTATGTGCTCGGGGAACCCGACGGGCAGACACGACCGGCTCCTCTCCTCGAACGAGAATCCGGGGGTCTTCATCAACAACCTGTGAACACAGAGCACGCGATCGCGTTAATAATGAATTTTTCATGTGTAGGTACGTCATCGCGTCACACCAACAATATTATATTAATATAATATATAATATTCATCACAATATAATAATTAATATATGAGACGGGGCATCGGAGTTTGGTCCCAAGTACTAGGGGCTGTTAATCGCAGCAGCGTACTAGACTAGTTGGGTCCGGAATTATTTTAGGTAACACACTAGTTGGGTTTTAGATTTTTTCAGGTACCACACCACCTAGTTGGGTTGTTATAATTATATTTGTTGGTGACAACTACACTATATACTAATATTTTCCTTTACGTTTGAACAGACTTAGAAGTCTATTCAGACCAAAAGGTGTGTTTAAAAATGATTTTTTACAGTTCCTTTTTTTTTTTAGTTTATTTGCTATCAAAAATATCAATTACTTGAGTTTTATAAATTATGATATTATACAAAATATATTGGTACAATACAAAAAATATTATACATTTTTATGAACACTAAAGTGATTTTGTTAAAGCAAAATTTTATTTTTATTTATATTATATGAATTAGTAGGTTTTTTTTAATTTTTATTATTTTTTTAGTATATTATAATTTGCCAAATTCTTATAATTTATATTTTTAATGGCAAAGAAACAAATAAAAAAATAGAAACAATTTTAACCATACCTACCTTTGGTCTTAACTCTATATAGATAATGCACAGTCCTTTATTCTATTAAAATAGGAAGGAAAATTTTAGGATAGTACCTGTAGTACTGACAAAAATATATTAGGGACACAACTATAGTGAAATACCTAAAATAATTCGGGACCCAACTAGTGTAGTACCTGAAAAAATTTGGTACCCAAATAGTGTAGTAACAGAGAAAACCTGGACTCAACTGGTCACTGATGTTGTAACTAAAATAATACCGGACAAAAATAGTTTATAAATTTTTAGTTAGTGACCTATCTCGGATGAAGCCATATGCGAGTATGATAATGATAATAACAATAATAAAAATAATATAACATACAACCAAGGCTTGATTTAGCACAAGTGCCGCTATTATAGGCCCAGATTTAAATATGCTCCTCCTCCACTTTATGTTCCTATCTTTTCCCACCTTCAAAATTTGAATTATTGAAAAATTGCTTTAAAATATTAAAAATAAAATAATAGAGAACAATTCGATTAAAAATTATAAAATACAAATATCAGAAATTAAATTTAAATTACAAGTTCGCAAACGATGGCAAGACGTCAACTATTAAGTTTTACAAACAAAATATATTTGTGATATCTTCAGAGTCCTGCAAGATATACCTGCAACGCTATACAGTTGGCTTTCTCGAATGAAAACTAAATCGTTTGAAGGAAAGATTTATCGTAAATTCGTAATATCATTGTATCATTATATCATACAATAAATTATTTATACGTAATAATATAGCGTCGTCCATAGTCTTTGAGCATGTAATTGGAGCTCGTTTACAATGTGAACGTATATATTAAGTCTTTTATGAATTCCTGACTAATATAACATATGTATGGTATATAGATATGGGGCGGCCATATGAATGCTTTTTGAGTATATACAAGCAACGAAAGTTCTGAGTATATCTAAGCAGTAAGTTCCTATGTCTTTGCAAACATAATAATATTGAATATTATATAACGTCTTACAAATGGCAAGATCCTTAATGTTAAGATGTAGAAAGACATTATGCGTCTCTTACGTAGGTACTACATACGAGGTATATTAGGTATTGAATAATTTAGAAATTCGAGAACACCTTAACACTGCACGTATAGAAGCTGATTCGATATCAATTGATCGTGACGATGAGTAGTGAGTATACTGCTGTTTAGCTGCAATATTATATATTATGCGCACACCGTATGAATAATAATAATATATATAAGTAGACGGACGAAGACTGTATTATATTATACAATAATATTATAAATTTGGTGGAATGACGGAACGCCAAATATCAATCATTCTCGTGCAGAGATTCATTCAAGTAGAGCGCTATGAAGTCGAAATACGCTTTGCACTTAAAAATAAACACATACCACCTACATGTATTATATATACATATCAAATAGATAGATTGAGATAGAGCCGAGAGAGAGTTATTGGAGTGTAGCCGCCGGCTGGTCGGAATATCCGCGGGACGAACCCCGAGAATAATACTGAGAATGATGAAAAAAATAAAATACGGGACAGTACCGGTCGTCTGTGTGCAATAATATATGACCCAATGCAGACCGAGCGGTAAAAGGATATCGAATTGATAGATGGAAAAATAAAATTTCACGTCTGCGCGGGTATACGATTTTTTTCTTGATAATCCGAGCGGCCCGAAGGGTAACGAAAGCGGCTATTTAAAGATATCGTACACCCCCCCCCCCACACACACACACACACACACACCCCACGCACGCGCGCATTTAAACCATTTATTATTTTTATAGATATGTTTTATTTTTTACAGCATTCATGCCGAACGGTTCGATTTATCAAAAAAAAAAAAAAAACGTTTTACGGACATCTCGATCGTGGCTGAAACGCATACATTAAGACGACGAAAAAGTCAGTAAAAACCGTATCGGAGACTTAATACGGTTGTAGAGTAGGTAAGTGTATTATATTTGTTTATGTACATATTATATTATACGAGTGAAATCGTCTAAAACAAAATAACGAACAAATCTCGAGCAGAAGTCCAATCTCAAATTTGAGCATATTTATCTAGGCCGACGGCGCCGTGGACCTGTGGTCGTAGGGCGTGGCTTGGAATTTCATTAAACCATCACGACGTGTATTATAAGTAAATATTAGCATTAAATATTGAATCGTACCGAGTACGTCGGGCCAAGCGTAGCAAGTCGTCTAATCGTCATAATAAATATTGTTTAGCGAAATCGCGATCAAATAATTATTCGGAAAATCAATTATTTATCTTTTCCTCTGTTCAATATTGCATTTCGTCTCATCCAACTCTAACAAAATCGAATCGCACGCCACTGTGGTCTCTGCAGTCATTGAGTCGCCTATAATAATATGTATAGGCAATCCAACA
The DNA here is from genome assembly GCA_949089665.1 of Macrosiphum euphorbiae. NCBI lineage: Eukaryota > Metazoa > Arthropoda > Insecta > Hemiptera > Aphididae > Macrosiphum > Macrosiphum euphorbiae. The sequence goes on along the minus strand of CARXXK010000001.1, from coordinate 141,422,539 downwards.
ACAAAATTAAATTATTTTCGACAATCACGTTATCCGTCATTCACAACCACGCTGTAAAACAAGTAATACATAATTTTATTTTTAAAAATACGGGTTGAACCCTATAAAGTTACTTTTTAGTACATTCATACGATAATTTGAATAGGTTTTAATAATAAAAGTAGGTAGAATCAGCTAACTTTCGTTGGTGCCCCAGGGCAATAATATTGGCACCCCTGCTATATATTAAAAATATAGATATTTGAAAATCTACCGTCCTCTGAAATGTCACAACTTTTTCTACCCTGGGATACTTGCCCCCCATCGCCACTCACTAGACATTCGCTACAGAGTGGAATAGACTAGCTGGCGATACGTCGCTAATAATAACGACACAACAGCTGGTAGAATAATAAATCGACAATCGCGGTCATTATAATACACTTACTGATGAGTAGTCGGACTGACGTTTATCCTGAGCGGTTCGCTACCAGACTCGAACTTGTTGGCAATCGTCACGTTGTGGCCGAACAAGCAATATCTTGGCATTTTCACGCCGACCACTCCGGCCAATATCGATCCGGTGTGCAATCCGATTCTCATCTGAAATCAAGACGATTAAAAACTGGTCTATCGAACTTAACTACTATACAACATAACCTATATAATATTATCATAAGTCGAGATGTGACGTACGTCTACGCTTTTGAGAGTGGAAAACATTAAACGCCTATAATAGTATAATATAATAATATATTTTTTTTGATCTTATTATACACGCATACTATATAAGCTGAGAAATGCACACACGAGCCTACTTAAATATAATATGCGTGTGCACTAATTTATGCGTCTCTAGTTTCGAACATTTTCGCGGTGTCGCTGCATCATTCGCCGAAAAGGGATAAAAAACAAATTATGTCTCCGGAACCTGCAGGCAGAGGTCAAAAATGTTATCCTTTGAAAACACGGCTGACATTTTAAACGTTATTAAACGGAAACCATAAAACGAAAAAAGAAATAACAATATCATTAAACAAAACATGATACATTCAACGAAAAATAATTAAGAATATCATTAAATACCTAGTAAAGCTTAACTATAATAAGCCCCCGAGTAAATATAATTGTCGTATATTGTATGAATAAATTTTATAAATGTTATGTATACTATATACATTGTACATACTATATTATACAAACATGGTTTTAAATTTCGTTACAAATGGGAAAAAAGTGATTTATAGGTTTATAATCAGCGATAAAGTAGGTATAATATATTAATCGTATAATAATAATAATAATAATAATATTTATAGGCCAAGAAATTACAATTTTCAGTCATTAAATATATTATATAGTATAGTTAAATGGCCCATATCACCACTATGAGGATAACCTGTTATCGGTGATGACTGATGATGGAGTACTATTAAAAGATAAGTACCTATACGTTTATACATTTTATAATATTTTTGATACTTCCGTAAATACTGCGTAATATTTTACTATAATCCAAAAACATAAATAACAATGAATGAACATATAAAGAAGAAGAACAAAAATGAAATAGATAAATAAATATACTAACTTATAGACACTGGTATATTACATAGGCTATAGGTTACTAGTATTATTTAAAAACCCTAGTTTAATAGAGTGTTAGTACATATTTTTATAAGACGCCGAAATATCATTCAGTATAATCTCAAATCCAGGTGCGAAAAACAACGACTAGATTATTATGTATAATTTTAATGTTTAAAAGTAAAAAATGGTATAGTGATGATCATACAAAAAATATAACATCATTAGTCAAAAAAAAAATGAAAAACGTCTTAATTCGCATAATAACGTGAAACGACCTTTTTTTAAAAAAAAACTTTCGTTGTAGTGTTTTGACCAATATAATGGCTAGTCAGTTGGGGGGGGGGATGAAGATGGGTCGATCCCTGCTCAATTACCAAAACTAAAAGTATTTAAAACGATTATAATAATCACTGTTAACCAGAGAAATAACAACTGTTCTTAATAAAAAAATCTATCGGAATCGTATGAAAAAAAAAGGCAAAAAATGGGAATAACTGATAACATAATTTTACATTAATTATACCAATAATAACGATTGTGTGATTAAAATGGATTTTTCTTCAGTCGGTGCCTTTTATACTGAGCCAATTAATTTTACTTGATGCCAGTATAGGTACTCAGTTATGTATGGAACATATGACATTTAGTTATGTATATATTATAAAAAATCGTATATGATATAGCATATACTGCAGTTACGCACATATAATATTCTAATATTATTAAAATAGACTTTAGTGCCATAATTATTGCAAAAACTAATAGTGAGGGGGTAAGATTACCCGAACCAAATCCGTGCTCTATTACCAATTTCAAAAGTATATACATTTATTTTTAATAATAATGAGCTTGAAACCGAAAACATTTTATTTTTGATTTCGGTTTTCATATATCGGTAATTATTTTTTCCCATTTCGTTTTTGGTTTTGAGTATTGGTATTAATTTTATTTTTCCGATTTAAATATCGATTTGATTACAATAGTATTGATATTTCCGATTTCACTTTCAGTTTTTAACAGTTTATCGATTTAAAATCGATATCCGATACCGGTTTCAAGCCCTGAACAAAAGACACTGTTGGCCGGAGCAATAATAATAACACTGCAGTTAGGTTTAAAAAAATCAGAACCGTAAGAAAAATACCAACTGTTACATGAATAAATGTGTATTATATAACATTCAGTTACGTATTATTATGATACAACGTATTGGATATCGCATATTGCAGTTAAGTATTTAGGCACATAGCGCCATAATTATTACGAAAACTAATAGTTTGGAGCATTAAAAGATTACGCGCAGATTTAATTCCCTTAAAGCTCGTATAATCCCTGGTAATATATTATTAGGTATAGGTGGTTCGACTACGTTTTATATAGATCACCACACTCTGCACGCATACACTAGGTCGTGTACCGCGATAACAATTATAATAATGTATTAATGTCAATAATATTATGTTATATAACTGTTTTCGTGCTGTACTTAAAAAAATATAAAAGCTCATGTGTGCCGAGTCGACGGTTTTTTTATAATGATATGTACCAAATATTTACTATTATACAGTATAAACGTATTAATTATTATTGTCGCACCACGCAAGTCTTATGGGAATCGGTTAAGAGGACGCTACATATGGATGCATATTTTGTTGTCTCCGTTTAAACACTACTTTCAATAGTGTACTGTCAGTTTTGATATAAGAGTGAATTATTGACCTATCGTCAAACTTTCATTTACCTAAGAACATTATTCAAAGCGTCGGATTTATTCAATATTTTAAGAAATATGATCACTTTTAATTTATTGTTGATATTTCCCATACCCATATTTTGCTTGAAAATTAAAACATCGAAAAATCGCCTACGATTAATGATAATGTTATATAATGTTATATGCACAGACATAACGTTATGTTTGATAACAGGTCGATTCGCTCTGGTATCGAAAGTAACAGCTCATTATTGAAACTAAAGTAAACGACAATTTTCTGTGCCATACGTGTGTAAGACGGAGATAACAAACGCATTGCGGATAGCACCTTCTTAAGGCAAAAGCGTATATTAACATAATTATTTTCAAGCACGTCGTGTAGTCTGATGACCTTAGGATCACTACAATGTAGGTGCCAATAATTCGTTTATCATTAATATTTGTGATGACTGAAATTTGTTCTCATAGTTTTTTGCCAAATTCACGGCACATGTACGAAATAACATTATCAAAAATTGTCATTTGTGTACCTATATATAATGTAGCTGTAATTTTGTACGATTAAAACCCCCTTAAATACCGAAATTAACGAAGTCGGGAGTAATGGACATTGGACACGCATATACAGTTTTACTTATTACAATTTGCCGTTCGGTGTAAAAACTCAAAAATAATTAATTTTCAAGCTTGAATAACTTTTTTTGGTGTTCTGATATCGAAAAAATAAAAACGACGTTGCACAGTAAAATATGTTCTCCTCGTTACATTGTGAACATTTGGTCGCTTAGCGGTGACTACAGCCTGAGTGGTTTTCACCCTCGAAAAACAGTTTTTTCAATGTTTTACATATTTTGTGAGACGGAGACAACACGTGCAACGGTGTAGCGTCCTCTTAAAACCGCCGCCGCAGACAACGAGTAAAATTTAATGTCGAACACGAAACGCATTTTTATTTGTAATAAATAATAATAGTAATAATATATAATATTAAAGCGTTAAAAAATATTATTGCGGCGTAAAACACGTGAAGAATTCGCATCGGAATCGTATACGTCATGTACGACCGTCCCGATATATTTATTATATATATAAATTTTTTCCAACGTGATATATATATATATATATTTTCCGCCATGATATATATATATATATATACATATATGTTATGTATATATGTATTACTTTTCCGCAATCTTTTGTGTTTTGCGGCTCTATCTCGGCCGTAATCGCTATATTATACTCGGACTTTTACCCGATTTATTACTCGAGCAGCGTCCTCCTACACCCCACCCCATACCACCATCGTCGACTCTTATTCCGCAAAGGTTTTCCGAAATCCCCGAGGGATACGTGTCCGACGTTTTTATCTGCCGCCGCGGTCGAGCCGGCAGACGAAATCCACTATTCCGGTCGTTCAATTATTATATCGTTGCGAATTTAATCTAAATCGACGTTCTAAGTACGCGAGTCCATATTATATTATTATAGTAGGTACCTTCTACTTGAACAATAATAATAATAATATTATAAAAAAATATACGTTATAATAATAATAACATATTAACATGTGAGTTTCAGAGCTCTGATCAATGCAATCGAATATTAAGTTAAGTTTGTTTATAGTCGCGTTTCTCACTGCAGTAAGAGTGTAAGACCGCATTAATTGTTCTTAGCTTCGAGGGGATAGCAAACGAACAGTTTTTAAGGAGTTAAAAATAAGCAATTTTTTAAATTGTAAATGTGTGCGTAGTAAATAATCATTAGTGTGTGTAACTGTGTGTAAATAAAATATTGGAGCGCTCCCGTTTCTCGCGTGGACGCAAACAATTTATGCTAATTTGTATTTATTTTTTGTCAATCCTACCGGAGGACTTGATAAAGCGATAAGACTTCTGAAAACTGATTTGAATTCGTTAATAATAGAGATAGGATCTCTATAATAATTGAGATCGATAAGGCCACATTTAAAGGTGTTGAATTTCGTCTTCGAATAATCAACATGAGAAATTTCGTAAATTTTAATTATTCAAGCAAAATTTATAGGGATTCCGAGTTTAGGACCAACATTTTAAAAAAGTGGCCTGATCGATCACAAGTAGACATCATACAAACGAATTCAAAACAGTCTTATCTCGGTATCAGGTCCTTCGGTATGATTGACAAGAGATCGGTACGTTTTGGTTGAAATAATATTATTGTCCGTTTTTGCAATCGCCTTAAAACGCTTTTAATTTTCGCTTGCCATATATTTCTCGCTGACTTTTTTAATCGTCGAATCCGGCCGCAGCCGCAGCGGTCCATCGCAAAAATCTAGAGGCCTGTACATTTCACTCGACGATTACATAAATCTTGTGTAACACGTCGTGAGGGGGGGGGGGGTCGATTCAAACGCGAAAAAAAATATCACGACTTTCTCGAACGGACCCACTGACGAGGTTTTCATGATAATTACGTTTCGTCTTTAACTCACAGTAGCCACGACGGGTGCGCTTAGGTTTTTTTCTCTCAAACGTTTTCCTACGCGCTCGAATAATATTACATATGCGGCAAAGTGTTTCAGATTTCGGTGCTCCCTCTGAAAGTGGAAACAAGAGAATGAAATCTCAGAGCATATAGGTACAAAATATTACGTCCGACTCTGAGGGGCACCACGTGTCGTACATACTAAACGAACGGTTTTGACCCGACCCGGTCGATCGCGGTGTTGTATAGGGCAAGCAGGAAACTCGCGTAGGTATAGACCGCGGCCATGTATCAAAATATACGTTTTATTATTACTATTTATATAATATATAAATATATATTATATCGGTATGATATACGCCTCCTCGTCGATATACTTGTACTTGTATAAAATATCGCAAATAAACTACTATGTGCACGGCATGATTATTAATTTATCGTGCTAAATATTGTTTTGAAGTCATTATTTTCTCGGTAAACTAATGGGTTTTTGATAATATTTTGTATTTTTTTACGCGACCTGAATTATTATAGTCATATAATAAAATAATAATATTATACCTAACAATTAATATTCCAACTGGTAATTGATTAGTAATTATTTAGAACTATTGATTGGATAGTTATTTAATAAGCATTCACATTTCAGATGATCGGAGTGGAGTAGCATAATTATAGAGGTACTTGCTCGGCACTCACCAAAGTTTTTGTCCATACACTATATTATATACTTCCCTCGCATAAACGCTATAAAACACTATATTATGACTAATTAGTATTTCGCAATTACGTGTTCGAAATTCGATTTTTCTACATCGGTATACGTTTTCAGAAAAACATAGTAGGTATCTATGTAATTATAAAATATGAACGTCTCGTTATTTAAAATTAAAAAAATTATAGTTTTTTTTTTTAAACTTCGTGTCGTAACTATATTATATAGTTAGGTAGCCATTATGAGATTATGTAAAAAAAATTACATTTGATATATGTATGTTTAAAAACACAAATATAAAACGTATTCAGAAAACGACTGAGTGATAAAATAATAGTGGTCACTCACTCCATACGTGACGTGTGTGACACGATAACATAATATATTAATATACACTGTGGCGTTGGGGTAATCTCGTCAGATGATCGGGCGCCATCGCTCATTGTTTTTTTTTGCATTAAAAAACTGTCGATAAAAATAACGAGACTGACCGAGCGCGCGCGTAGTTCAATAATTAATATTCGATATAATTATATAATAACGGACATGACGTGAAGTGCATATCTATATATATATAATATATATACGACGTGTTGTAGTACTGCCCGTCCTATAATAATGCATGGCGTGATATTATTATTATTATAACGATTAGATTCGTCGTTCGAAAACGAGACGTGTACAATATTATTATTATGATATTATACTTTGTACATAATTTTGTTATTAAAATCTGGTCTCGGCGCGTCTTCGTTCGAGGGCCGTATATAATAATATTATGTTATTATAATATTTTTAGATATCAAATGCATATATATATATATATTACGTACAGCGTGAACAATATTCCTGTAAGTATAATAATAATAATATTACGCAACCGATACCCGTATTATATGGCGTTCCCGCGGGACTCGAGAGACGACCGCAACGCGAGCTGCGCATGGTAAATATACCTCCACGCGACGTATAAAATATTAAATCGTTGCCCAACCTATGTGTAATATACACACACATATATATATATAGGTATATATTATATAGTATACTTATATAAGTATATATATATAGTATATAATAGGGTTTTAACTCGAGAGGAAGAGACGCATCGCTGGCACGAGCAGGTTCCGGCCATTGGGTTTCCGCAGCCGCTGGCGCTCAGTTCGACAAAACAAAAATAATGCACACTGCACAGAAAGTGCAGTGTGATGCAGTTTTCGGCTTTTATACTCTCCAAACAATACCGTGCCCGTGTCTCAATAAATATTATTATTGTCATCGTTGCTATTATTGTTATTGTTAGCAGGGGCGGAGTGGGAACCAAATCCAGGCCGGGAGTTTAAAATTTATCCAGGCCACCCACCAACATTTTTTTTCTCGCTAAGCTCGAATTTGGTTTTTCTAAAAGTATTTCAATCACTATCTTGCTATTCTTTTAACTTCTGTCTTCTAACACATAATATTAATATACCACTAAGTACCTACTTATTCCTGAAAGTCTGAAAAATAAAATTAGTAGGTATGGTTTAATAGTTGAAATCAACGAAATATTAATAATTATATTATACATTGTGTTTTAATTGTTTAGGTATAGTAGATATAAGGTAATAAGTAATAGATATATACAAACATTGTAAACAATATATAATGAAAAAGATTTATACATTCATAGTAATAATTTAGATAATAGATTAGATTTCTCCCACCTTATGTATATTGTTATCTATTTCCATGGAATTTTATTTTCATGGCATAGCATAAAGACTCAAATAATCATTGGTCAATATTTCTCAGCTTAATTTTTAAATACTCATGTTTAAAATGGGGTTTATTATAAAATAACCGACCTATACCATTCAATATATTGCTTGATTTTATTGATGTCTATATTATGTGCCAATATTTGTAATTTTATATCAAGCTTTAAATTAATTAATTTAAAAAAAAAATTTAATAGAACAAACTTAGCATCTTTTGTAATTAATAAATTAAAAAAATCTAACATGGCCAGGCACCGGCCATAGTATGGTCCAGGCCATTTGGAAATTCCCATTTCCAGACCGGCACTCCGCCCCTGTTGTTAGTACCTGTCACGATGATACCTAGTATTCTCTTTTTAAGACGCCGGAAAATATGTCGAATCCACCACGACTGTGGTGTAGCTAAATTGCCTACCCGAAACGCCGTGGTTTTATAATTTTATCAGTGAAATACATTAGTTTTGTTTTATGGTCATCATACTTTTGAGAACCCATGGAATATTATTCAGTAAGCTATTACTGCGGAATTTAATAAGTCAGGACAAGGCTTGACGAAACAAATAATATAACATACAGTGCATTTTAAGCTCGGCAATAGTGATATTGTATTATAACCTATACAATATTATGCCATTTCGCAATTAAAATATAAGTATATGACCGATTGATATAGTTTCGCTCCAAAACAAACCAGCCGAGAGCTAGTTCAGTCGGATCTAAACCATGTTCTTTTGAACAATTTGTAAACCGATACGGATGGATTGTAATATTATTGTTGTATCGTGGTACGGCAACCCGCCACCACTGCTCTACTTTCACACACAAATTAATTTCGAATCCGATGTCAAGTCTATGAACTCTCTTTTCCACCATAAGCTCACGGCACTGGCACCGGTAGAAACGACCTCTAGTTCGAAAAAATGTTCATTTTTAAAATTTACTTTAAAGTATTTAAATAAAATCAATGTTTATTCGAATTTAATGTTTTATAATTTTAATGCTTTTTTTATCATTTTATTTGAGCAATAGGTGTTTTAAGTCACAAATAAATACTAATTAATAACGTAGCACAATATTGCGAACAATGACCGCAGTCAACAAATGCATTAAGTGGTATAAGATAAAATGTGTTGACCATTATTGCAGTATACCCAGGTAATAATGATAAAAATAATAACAAAAAAAATACTATCGACAATTAATATTATAGTAACTGTTCAAAACATTTAAAACAAAAAAAATTATGACGTTTAAATCTAAATGTTTCAAACACTTTGCAACCCTGAAGAGTTATTATGTCATCGTCAGCTTGTATAATGTGCTATGTGTAATCATAATGACGTTCTCAGGTAAATGTGCGGCTCGAAGTCATCAATTTTAAGTCACGAGAAAATAATAATTATATAATGTGTATTAAACATAGATTTACTCTGATCGGTTTTCCGTCGTGTGTGTGATGAGTTTTACACGTTTCGATCATCTTCAGAGCCATCCATGCTATTTGCTGAGCGTGTATCGAACTGAACTTGTGCAGACCCGAAGCCACGCAGTAGGCATCGCCAATTGTCTCTACCTGTAAATTCAAAGCAAAAAAAAAAAAATTGAATAAAATAATATGTCAAACAATTTTTCCTCCCTACAAATGTATAGTTATGTTATATTTTGTGGTCAGGCACAAAGTACAATAATAATATTATAATGTAATGGCTATGAAAACAAGTATAATATCCATATTATTAATATTATTATTTAGTGTCGGTGACTGCTATTTTATTACGAAATATAATGTTATAATATATTTTACACTCCGCGTTTGTATATTTTTGTAAGTATTGTTACTTGTTTTATGTTCATTTTATTTGTTTTTTTTTTTTAAGCGTGCAGCGTAAAAACCTAATCATGTTTTAGTCTTTCTGATATAAGTCTTAACTAGCATACATTATAACATTTATGAATTATTATAGGCTATAATATAATACAGCCTTTTTTTCCATTTTTATTTTACGTTATTTTATAATGTGCACCAATTCTAATATAAACAGTTTTCCGAAAACTCACTTTTAATGATTGCATTCATTTTAACGGTGTGATTTTTGCAATTTATTTAACTGTTAAACGACTTTCACTGTTTAGAATATATTATTATTATATATTTGTACAACAATAAAATTATAAAACTTCATATTATCATAATTGTGTGTATATGTTAAATTTAAAACGATTCAACATAAAGGTTACGTTACACGCAATACTATCGATCTCGTGGCCAAACGACAGTAATAATACGAACTAGGAAATGTTTAGGTTCGTACATTTATTTTTTCCGGATTATTCTAAATTATATTTTACGATCAGTGCCCCAAGTAATTGTAAAAAACTTAACTTTACCGCTTTTTTAAGGAAACCTTTTAAAATGTAAATATTATTTAAATACGAGTTTCTGAGTATTGTGATAAAAATTATGCAAATTACAATTTCATAAGTCAAATGTTATGTAAAAAAATAAATTAAAAAATAAATAAAAATGTAATAATTATTATCAACACGGAGCCGAGTAAACAGTTTTTTACGGTTTGCTCGAAGCGATATTTATCTCGGTCGTGTTCGATTCGTAAGTATCATTATATAATAAACGCTCAATATTATTGTTTGTGTATAATTGTATATAATAACATTATAATAATGTTGTAACGTTGAAAAATAAGATCGGTAAAGGTGTACGGGGCGACTTCACAAACTCTAGTGGCAAGTAAATTACAATATATTTATATATATTATATATATATAGAGAGAGAGAGTAGATCGTCCTTTTTGCATAAAACATTTGAATGTGAATCGTTTTATTAGGGTTCGGTCGAGGTAAAATTTATTCCGGTTACGCGACGAATGTTTATCGCGCGAAGGTCTAACAACCGAGTTGGAAATCGAAAACGAAGCGGCGGCATTCGCTCGGAAATCCGGAAGTAAAAAACGGAAGAAAAAAGCTGGAAACACAATGTCCGTCCGCGCCGTGTACCTATACATCATCGTCAGTATAAGTTCACCTCGGGACTCGTGATATTTATCGAACAGAGGTTTCGCGGATGGCTGACAGACGAAACGATAATATTATAATATATAAGTAGTATCATTTATTTACAATCAATTTTTTTAAAGCATATTATTGAATTGATAAATTTATAATAGAAAATATTTATTAATATTAGGCATGTAGGTATTATAGGTATAACAATATTATATTATATTGAGTACAAAAATCTTAATGTAGTCCAGGTGCAGCTACTGACGGGTTGACCTTACCCATTTTAGGGCGCCTGCCACACGAAATTGATTCTATTATTTTAGAGATGTTATAAAAACATTGGTAGACTAAAATTCGGTCTCAAACTTAATACGGATAAACAATTTTTTGTCATCGCGCCATAGGATGTTGGCGATAATTTCGATAATAATAATAATAGTATAGGTTTAATATTATTTATGCTGTTTACGACGATTCGGGGGGGGGGGAGGGAGGGCACACACGCGGTCTCGTCGCTCGTCGTCGCTGATCCATATAATACGGAAACGGAGATAATATTATTATTATTGTTTGTTGTACGCGTCCGCAATTCGTACAATATAAAAATAATAATACTATTATATTGTATTCACACGCGCATGCGATATCATTATGTGTAGTCGATCGCCTTGAGAGTTGAGACTATACAAGTATTGTATATCTTATGTGTATACATTATAATAATATTATAGTTTTATATTGTACTCGCACACAACGCCGCTGACACAAACTGTTTACCGACTTTCGTGAAACGCTTTATCCTCATTGTCACGTGTATCAACAAATACGCACTCATGATAAACACTCTGTAATAAGGACAATCGTAGTTCCTGCTCAGGATTTTTTGTTTTTTTTTTGTGTTTTCGCACGTCGTTTAACCCTCGGCCCGGCGGATTGTGAATAATATGAATTATTATACTGTCGATCGGGTCCCACTCGTCCAATATTTTAATAGAGAAATATGTAGGTAAACGTACAGGGTAAAGTGTCGACGTACTCATTTTGGTAAGTATTGGTGCATTTTTTAGATGTTTTTTTTTGCAATTTTATCTACCTAACTTATTCCTGAAATATTGTCTGTATTATATTATGTACTGTGCACACAGTAATGTTAAAGACTACCTTAATAGTATAATATTAGAAGGTATCTAAATAATTTATAATTATTATGCTCGTAAAAACATTTAAAATAAGGTAGGGCTCCCTCAACTTTAACAATGGAAGAAAAAAAACTCTGTAAAATGTATACTTAAATTTACTTTCATCAGTACTTTTTTAGTTTTCGTTTCCCTCATTGTCCTATATAACCGAAAAATATTAGGTCAAATGTGCCGTTTGGTATTAACATAATAATATCACCCAGGAAGGTTAGGTATGTGGTGCGGTAGTTGGCAGCAGTCACAAATGTGTGCTGCGGTGGACAAGCATCGGCCTGCGTTACTAGCTCCCGGATGGGTGACCACCCAGATTTTTAGTGACGAATCCTCGCCCCACACGCACACGTTTTATCGACTAACCCCATACAAAATGCTAATGACCATAGTTGCCAATGCTTCAGATTGGTAAAAAAATCAAAAAAATCACTCGGATGGAACTAGGGCATTTGATGCGCAGTGGTGCTCCGATCGAACGATTATAGCTTGAAAATAATATAATATGATGATGTGCACTATGTGTACCGTTGTACAAGTAACTATTCTCGCATTGATAAAATTGATAAATTTATAGTTTTTCTCGTTTGATTGACATCACCGAAATAAATCGCAGGTGAGGTGAATGCTACATTTGCTGATGCATGGCACCTGTGCGCACGTCTATGACAAATTATCATACGAAACTCGACAAATATTGTTTTTCAGCCGTCGGACAACATTCCGACGACGCCCTCATTAGTGTGACGAGAAACGGTGCGGCAAAGCGCAGCAACACATAATATTATATAATATACCTACGCATATAGGTACAATGTGGTTGTTGTTCCGAGATTTTAATGATTTAAAAAAAAAAAGCGTACAGTTAATACTTAATAGGCATTAGCGATAAACAAATTCTAGTCTAAATACAGTGACCGTGGGATATAAACATAATAGTGTTTTAAGTATTTTATATTATATTATTATGCAGTCATAAAAATAATAATTGTAAAGGTGCATATCGCTAAACCATCGTAAGAACAATATTGTAGTATACAATATATGGTACGTTTTTTACTTTTGATGCAATTTTGATAAAAAATGAGCAGGAAACATCCAACCTTTTTTTTTATTACTCTCTATATGTATAGTATTACGACTATTTAGTTCAGTCAATTTGAAACTATAAATTAGAGCTGCATCAAGTAGTTTCACCCGACTTGATATTTAATATAAATGTGCTGCTATTCAAAATAAATATGTCGTGAGGGAAAAAAGTTCGGTAAACTTCAATGTAGTTTAAGTCTAAAAATGTGAAAATTATAGAAAAAGAAATGAAATACTGAATAGTTTTTAAAAATCAACCGAAACAAGTTAAATCTTATAATATTTTCTATAATATATCGGGTTACAATTATTATGATATAAATGCATTGTACGCGCATATACTTATCACAACGAAAATAATACTATAAATATGCTTTACAGCTTTTTCATATAATTATTCAAAAAGCAAAGAATTATTAAACAATTTTGACTTATCACAATTTATTTATGTGCGGGTAGCATACACATCGATGAATAATCGTATTTTTTTTTTTTTTTAAACGGTTCCGGAAAGTTTAAATTATTATTCTGTTCATTGAATATTGCGATTATTTAAAAATATGCTCTAATCTACTCGGTTTTCCGATACTGGTAGTCCACAAATTACATTTCACAAAAAGTCAGGATAAAGCGTGGCGTAGGGTCTTACGAGTTACAAGTCAAGATTATTTTTCTTTATTTTTTTTGTTTATACTACGTTAAAACTTTCTTTAAAAAAACTGGGTTAACGAAGATGAAGAGTCGAAAGTTGTTAAATGTTCACTTAGATAAAAACCTTTTTCATTTCTAAAAACAAAAAAAAAACAACATATTTTTTGCGTTCACTTAAATTCGTTGGGTGATATTATACTCTAATCTCGAAAGACACACAGCATCTCAATCATTATGATAATAATTATTATGGTCGACTATAGACTATACAACAATTGTGTAAAATGAAATTCAAAATGCGATGTATTATCGTATAGGTATAGGTAAGTCATAGTAAGTACCTACTTACATAAATTATATTTGTTTATTAAACGTACAGAATTATTATTATCAAGTTATTGTATTTTAAGTCACGTAGCATTTTTAGTCAATATTACTATTGACCTGTCATACAATTTAAAGGTAAGATTATTATTTTTTTTTTTATTGATCTTAAGCTTCGGCAACTATGGCCATTAGCTGTAGTGGTTTATTTGTGGGTTGTTAATGTCGGAAGGGGGAGGAACACGCGTGTGTTGAGTTTTAGCAGAATTTTTGATTGGGCACCCGTAGGTATCTGCCATGCCCGGGTGGGGGATGGCGGCACTTGTTCTCCGGACACAGTGACTTGCCCGGAGAAAAATGCCGCCCAGTGGCCGAGAGAATCGAACCCGAGACTGCCAGCGCCGCAGCCGACGCGTTAGACCGCTCGGCCACCTCGTCCCCCTAAGATTATTATCTAGGGCATATCGGTGGCTTTTGTTGATATTTTTATTAAGAAGAAAGTTTTTACCTTTTTGAAACTGTACCTTTTTTGTACATTTTAAAATGATTATAACTTACTAAAAATAATAATATCAATAAAATCCTCCCCTATAGATAATAATTAACCTTTAAACTTTATCACTAATGAATTCACTCTAATTAAAAAAATTAACAGAGTAAAATATTGTTAACGTCAAATTTTCTATGTGTACGTTTACAAGACTCCGACACAACACAGGCGGGTATGGCGTTCTCTTAATAATATTATTTGAATATTTCGATATATCAAGTATAATAATTAATAAACTGACATCAGCTGCTGTTATGACTCTACCTCTATTTCGTGATGTCAAATATTGTCATATGTTTTTTTTTTATTCTATTCCCTGTGGACGTCTGAAATTTTACAACACCATTGATGGTTTTTTACCGTGTTATACGTCATGGTATAACCATCGATGGTATAAATTATCATATAATAATATTATGTAGAGGTATGGTGAATAAAATTAAATACATTTTTTTTATAAATACTCGCCGACCATCGAGATTATGAGATGTAAAAAACGAATTCGGTTTGATAAGTCCGATGGCGATGGCGATCGCATTGTTATGATATTATTATTGCAGTGTATCATTATTATTTTATAAAATAAAACGATTATAATAATATATATAGCATCGGCAGAGCAGTGTGAGGGGGGGGGGGGTTGAAGATTATCATTTTACAACGGAAACGGTTTCGTTGGCACCGGAGACGCATAATTATTATCATTATTACAAAATATTGACAGTTGTATAAGCGTCGTCAATTCCCTTAAAATACTTCCGATCTTGTTTTCCGAACTCTTTGCACAACCACCACGACACTGTTCGGGCAGTGGCCGATGCTTATACCTATGCTTATACCTATACACTATAAATTTACAAATTTAAGCATCCTTATGTGTGCGCTTACCTTGTGTACACCAACTGTGCCGGCACAAACGATGACTAAATTATACACGCGTATTATAATGCGGAAGTCGTTATATTAATTTTTTTCGCTCGGAAATTGTTCGGTTTGACAAAATCATTAAAAATTAAAATATCGTTCACTCAAAGAAAATCAAACACCTTTTTCCCTCACACAATTTATTTCGACGTGAACGACAGTAATTATTTTTTTGTGCCCTCGGCCGTCGAGTTTTTTCGAATATTACGTGCCTCCGATTTACCAAACACAACCATAACTACCTACAACGACAATACATAGTACATTATATTTTACGAAATATATATTACAATATAGGTACCTTTATAATAACCATTACCCCTCGTCATTTGGCGTCGTGAAACGTTTTACGCGTTATTAATAATATTGCTCGGCAGATGAGAGTATATTTTTCGTTAAGTCGAAACCATTACAACTGCCATTCCGAGCCCGCGATACGGTCGCGATGTTCGACCATACATCATTTTTTATGTCTGCCGACTCATTAGACTAATTTTTTTTACTGAACTGTTTTGCGCTGCGGCTATTCGAAAACAAGCGAAAATATAATATATTATTATTGTGCACGTTAACAGTTAGTGTATAGTAAACCGCGGACCGTGTAACGACAGTTGTCACAGCGGAAAACATTAAAATATCTGCAACGACACAATGTGAATATAATAATATAAATTTTAATATATTATTATGCCCTCAGAAACGCATAAAATACATACTGGAACGGTTATTTTAGTGAAATATTTACACGTGTGAGGGTGTGTGCTGTATAGTACAATCCGTTTTGGTTTTCGATTTAATACCATAAGTATAATATTATTATTGTGTACAGATCAGAGCATGGTCCCGTGCTCCTCGCAAATATTATTATTGGCAAAACAATATTTTAATAAAATCGACGTTTTAGGCCCCCGCAAAATCTATCAATTTATCGTCCATATGACCTTAGTGACTGACAAAATTGAAGAACCTATCTACTTCTAGCGGTTTGATTACAAAAAAAATGTAATGCTTTTTTATTTGGTATGCAGAAGCTTACTTTCCATCGTTCGGAGAATAATATTATATTCAATGTTTTTAATAGTTTTAGTACAACCTAGGTATAATATTTTAATATAAAAATCGATAAAATTTTTAACGTTTATTCCGGTCAAGGATATTTTGCTAAAATTGAAAAAGTGATTAGACCGATGCAAAGTAATCTTGTATTTGAGCAAAAACATCTTTACGTTTTTTTAAATTCAACTTTTGGAAGTACTCAAATTTTTGTCAGGCGTATAACTATTTCACGTCAAAAATAATTATTAGTTTTGAATATTTTTATCTAATGACAAAAAATACATGTGCACTCGTGTGCGTAGGTAATATGTTTGAGTTAGGGTGATTGGTGGGCGTTGTTATCTACATATTAATGATGATTTACTACACACATAGAGACGAGCATTCAACATGCAACTATAGAATTGCCTAAACACAACTCCTTAAAAATGAAACGTTTTGCAGGGAACCGACTACGAGTTGGTAAAAAATATGTATCATGCGAGTCGTACCTACAGCAAAATAATAATAATAATATTATGAGTTTTACATTACTGATACAAAAACGTCCTATACATATTTTATGGATGGCACGTTATAATATAAACTATAAAGATCAAAACGAATTCTGTTGTGCTCTTCGTGACCGACCATTTCAATCTCAGGATATTAATATAATGTATTTTGTATCCGACGATGATCCTTGGTGGTCCAACGGCAGTTTATATTATAATAATTGTGAAACGTCGTAATAAAAATATTAATATTATACGCAGCAGCATTTACAAAATGACCTGTCCGTGTATAGGACACTCTGTCGTAATAACGTTATTATGGAGAGTAATCGTGTTCGACGATGAAAAATAATTAGACCGTTTTCGATTTAGTATTAATATGTTGTATACGGATCAGAGGATGGTTTATTATTCACAAAACTATAATATTGTAACAATAACGGTCGAACCCACTACGATGGCTTGTAAAAAATATGTTCCACAAGAACATACATTGGAACCTTCAGCATAATGATATCATGAGTTTTACGTCATACTTTTTAGTGATACAAATTTACTGAGGACACGTAATAATATTGTACACATAACACGACGTCTGTTGTGCTGCTCTTCGTGCCCAACCATTTAAATCTTAGAATAATATTGTAATGTATTCTGTACCCGTTGATGATCGATCTCATAATGATTAATATTTTCAAGACAAGAAATTACGTTTGAAAATTACATCATATAAGTATTGGCCGGAGTGTTCAATTAATTTCTGGCTTCGTTCAAGTTCGTGGGCAGTAGACGATGATGTGCTTGACGGAGTTGTTTGTATTGAATGTTGGGCATAAGGGCGGACCTGCCTTTGGCATAAGGTGTGTCCGTCCATGTGTGAATTTAGTGTGGCCAGTTCTTAGTCGATTGAGAATATTACCTCTTTTATTTTTTCTATTTAGATCTATGTGTTTCGGCCAGAGTTCAACAGAGTGTTTGATACCTCTTAATTTAATATTAATGTATTATACGCTTACGATTTTTTGTACCCAACTATGTCCGACAACAATATCCGCCTTGATACAACAATATTAATATTATATACGCAGCCTCGTTTATAACATATTTTTCTGTCCATATCGAAGAAGCGCTGTCGTAATAATTGTATGGAGAGTAGGCGCCGTTTACCGTAATCGACGATGAAAAATAATTAGTCAATTTAATTTCGCGCTCGCATTGTATTATTATTTTAGAGCACACCGATTGTTACAATATTGTAATCTACTACTTACGCATTTCGAGTACGACAATAATTTATTGATACGATTTTGCTATCCATTTTTTCCCCGTACATTTATTTGTGGTTACGATCGTACAAATTCGACGCACAGTATAGTTTAATAGCTGTTATGATGTTTGAACTATTGTGACATTCCGTTATACCATTTACTATTCGATGATAACAATATTACATAATAATTGAAAGCCACTTTGCGTTCGGTGTGATAATTGTTTGAAAATATAAAATAAACGTACCATAATATTATCTATTTGTGATAGTCATACGACCAATAGCTATTACGTCTTCCTTGATTAGTTAAATGCAACATAATATTTTATAGGACGTCCCAAAGTCAACAATATCGATAGACGGCGTAATAACTATGCAATATTGAGACACTCGTGCTTACGGTTCAATAACGCGGCACTCAAATGGATTCTCTTTCACTGGGGGGCACATTAATACAATATATTTTATCCTCCAAGTACTGACTTGCAACATAATAATAATAATAACAATATATCGGAAATGGAATAATAATTGACTCGAAGCGATATGTAACACACTAATAGCGAACAATGACCAATGTAGTCGAGGACTTGTAAATAAAAATAATATTTTAAATTTCCGATAAATTCTAATAACTTTAAATTTTAGTTACACATTAACATAATGATTAATATTGTGTTATAATATCCTTATTATAATTAAGTGCATATTTTCCGTCTCAATCGAGTCGAGTAGTCGTTAAGACAATTAATTAATATAATCCCAATTATGAATATTACAAAGAGAAATAGAGAATACAACTACTCAAAACACGCGAATCGTAGAACCTCGAAAAGAAGAATGATAACTATAACAACGAACGATTGTTTTTGTTTGTTTGGACAGAAGGGATCGGCTATTTTTTGCATGCCTTTAACCACCAAAGTTTTAAAAAAAATATATATTTATTATAATCGATTGAAAACCCATACTATATATACCGACCGGGCAAATTGAGTTTAAACGTATTTTCGAGTCGACGGGGAAAATACAATTTTGTATTTAGTTGTTTTGCAGGATACCAGCACGGGAGCAGTATAATTTGTCTGAATTATCTCGTTCGATGCATTTCACTTTTTTTCGGAATATTTATCGATCTCGTTTAACATTGAAATAATTCAATGTTGGTTATTATCGTCGGACCGGAAAAACATAATGTCATACCTTACTTACATCTGTCTATTCGATTTTATTCTGTAGACGTATCGTGCACCTACAGTACACGTCATATTGATATGGTTATACAGTTGAAGACATAACCGGACATAAATTAAGACGGTTTCACAGCTCTATATTATAGCTCAGGGCCGTATTTGAACGTTTTGGGCTCCGGGCAACATATTTTGCCACCCCCCACCAAAAAAGTTATTTCTTGAAATTTAAAGTACGCGGATTAATATCTTGTGACATAAACGTGGTTAGATTTTGAAATTTGTTTTTTTGAAAACCTTTGTATTTGAATGAGCTTAGAAAAATCAGAAAAATCAGAATTGGTTGGTTGGACTTAGTTTCAAAGTTATACACTTTTGAAGTCCGCTAGTTTGCGTATTTCCACCCTTCAGGGGTTTTTAAATTACTTTATTAACAATAATATATATAAAGCTACTTAGAACAATTTCTGATTCCACCAAAATGTTAAGCATGCAAAAACACAAATTTTAAAGAAAAAAATATCACAAAAATTGCTTTGGAGCTGAACTACATTCGTTCTAACATTTCATATTTTCATTATTTTCGTTATTAGTTATTAATTATCTCTTAAACCTCTAGAAAAACCGATGTTTAATAAACATATTATTATAGTTTGTATAAAAATAAGTATGAGTAAAAAAAAAAATGAATACTTTGATTTCTTTATAAGTGTTTAATTTTTTTTCTCATTGTAAAAAAAAAAATATTGTAGGTACATACTGTCATGTTATAATGAAAAAAACTAGCACCTATGGTATCACATAAATATAAGTTATAGTTTATAGTTTTATCTCATATTACAAAAAAAAATTGTTTCCAACTCGTATGCAGCATTGTGTATTGATGTTGACTATTGACCTTAATTATAACTACTAAATATACTTTTACATCAAATAATAGTCAAAATGATAATTTTTACTGAATCAAAATGTGTCTAGACAACTACAACTTTTTCAAAGAAAAATTGTTAGGATATTTTGAAGTAAAAATACTTTATTTGGTTCAACTAAAGAAAACTTTAAGTTATTAGATGTGTTACCATTTGAGTCTGTATACAAAAAAATATCTATTGTATATATAATTAAAAAAGAAAATAGGGCATTTGATGTCAGAATGGAGCTAGTATTCTAGAAAATTTCTTTAAATTTCTAAAAGAAATATCAAATATTAGTCATTAAAAACCACCGTATTGGAAAATCGACTATAAATAGAAGAGGGTTTACTCAGGGATGATCCAGACTTGGTAAATAATAAAAAAAAGCATGATTGCCATGATACATGTTTACAATTAACTTTTTTTTCAATGATTTTCAAAATTGTCTGAAAAACTTCTGACAAACTTGTCGAAAGTGCATGGTGCGTACCAACCTATGTGTAGGCAAGTCATAAAAGTTTTCAGCTTTTTGACTGACGTAAAAAGAGATGAACAAAAATAAAACCACGTAAAAATTGATTTTTAGTAAACACAAATTAAATAAATGCTACAACATTAAATACAAGTTGTTAATAAGCAGTTAATTAAAGTTAAATACAAAAAACTTCACTTTTACAAAATTTGAAAGAGCTGTACTGCTATGGTTGTATTATTAATCTCCATATCTTCAGACTATCTATATTCTCGAACCGTCGTGATTTGTTATGCAAAATGTTGAAAATAATATATTGATGCAATCAATAATATAATAATATAATATATAATGTTGTTCGCCGTTCGGTTGCGACGAAATGGTTTTCGAGTTTTCTTCAAAGGACTTTGGGTAGGTCGGTTTTGAAAATGTTTTCCCCTTCCTATAGGAAACAAGATTCACCGAAATATGACAAGAAAATCGTATTTTTCCTTTGTTTCTATAGTCGAACAATTGCGCTCGGATGACGCATTGACGTCGGTAGCTTGAATATACGTCCTAAATGTATACCACATTATATTATATAACAGTGTGGGTACCCAAATGTGGGTCGCAAGTCAGATTTGAATGTCGGTGCGAAACTATATAATATGAGGGTCGCCCAACTCGTATGCTTACTGTCATTATGGGTAACAAATCAATGTTACGAACTCGACTCGGAAGTCGGAGAGACAAAAAGTTTGTGTACGCGTATCATATACCGATGTAATATTTTTCCGTTTCATCGATTTCACCGAGTAATATACAGTTCTGTCCGTTTTGTTTCCTCGTTGGACTAAACTTTCTTCAAAATTCGTTCGTGATTCTCTTCTTTGCTTTTCTTAATATTTAATATGTAATTTACATAATAATAATAATATTATTATGTATTGCATAATTGGATTTCAAAGGAATTTTGGTAGGTTGGTTTTGAAAATATTGTCCCCCTCCGATTGGAAAAAAAATTCACCGAAATATTACAAGAAAATCGTATTCTTCCTTTGTATCCACAGTCGAACAATTCCGCTCGGATGACGCACTGACGTCGGTAGCTTAATATACGTTCTATATGTATATCACACTATATTATATAACAGTGTGGGTACCTGGTACTCAATGTGGGTAGTAAGCCATCTTTAAATGACTTTGCGATACCATATATTATGAGGGTCACCCAACTCGTATGCTTACTGTCAATATAGGTAACAAATCAACGTTACGAACTCGACTCGGAAGTCGGAGCGACGAAAAGTTTGTGTACGCGTATCATATACCGATGTAATATTTTTTCGTTTTATCAATCTCACCGAATAATACAATCCTGTCCGTTTTATTTCCTCGTTGGACTAAACTTTCTTCAAAATACTATCGTGATTTTGTTTTTTTTTTTTCGTAAGAAATATTTAATATGTAATTTACATAATAATATTATGTACTATAGGTCCTGTATACGATATATATTATACATTCGAGCTGTATATTATGCGTGTTCATTTTTATTAAAAAAGTTTAGCGAGTTTACGGTTTAACTGGGTTTAATATTTTACATTTTTTTTTTTCCCGAAAAGAAGCTATTTAAAGTTGATAAAAGTTCAGATGGCCGTTTCTCGTCCGAAGAAATACGAGAATTCAAATTCATTTCGTTTCTATGTTCGACTAGGACGTTTATTGTAGACTGTGGTTGAATTTGTTTAGTTTGTCTATAGTTCAAGAATTTATAATAATAATATGTATTCCGTATATAGTATTTCAATATGCGTTGAATATATAGACTCAAACGGAAGTCGCGTCTTATGGTCGGGACACAACTCACACGAGGTCGACCCTCTTCGCGTGTAGTATATTATATTGTACACAGTGTACTGTATATAGGATATCCCTTGAGATATATCGAGTATAATAATATATATTATATAGACCGAATGTAGTTCAATAAGTCAGAGGACGAATATATAAATAAGTAATTTTATAATATTATGTTTTGTGAGCATCGGACATTATACAGCGATACGGTTGGAAGAGATAATGTTTCGAACAAGATACTTATGGGCTGGAATGAAAAAAGTAAACAGCATCGACAACTAAGCAATAAAACATGAACTGTGTTATTTTTTTAAAGGGTTTAAATTATAATATAGGTGTAAGTATACTAATTATAGTAATAATATGTTATATAAATGATAGTCCGAAATGTACAAGAGTGGTGCTACCTACGATACGATTAGAATCAGCCGGAGACAGGATTCACTATCGTTAAGAGTGTTCCAGGTCGACAGTGTTATAGTAACTTCGTGTTAAGTAAACTGAATATCACGTGAAACCGTGCCTCGATTGTTGTGCCTGGACAAAATATGTTTTTGCAAAACAAAATTATTAGTTCATTCTAGCACTATAATAGAGTTATATCAAAAACGTTCTAATCGTTCGAAGCGTAAAATGTATAGCTACAAGAAATCATTGAATAATAAACTCTTAATTATAGTAGTAATAATAACTTATCGAGAAACCGCTGCGATTTACCGATGTTTGTAAACACAATTTTTATTGTTCTTCTGGTCGTAAAATATAGAAGATTGTATAAGTCCGAACGATATGGGCAATACGCACCCTTTACTAATTTATCTGCAACTATAGTTAGGTTAGTCGCCTATAGGAATTCAAATTTAACTGCCATATAATGCTACACAAAACTACGGAACGTCACGGAAAACATCAGATTCCGTGTCAAGTCTGTGGCAGAGACTTTAATTCCAGCTAACGGGACATAGGATACGATTATTATTATTATATTATGTACAGCGCAATTAAATACATTACTTACGTAATATTTTTTACTCAGACTTAGAGTCGAAAACAACCATGATTGCTGTATAGAAAACTATACGTCTATACTCTATACCTATAGGTATATCTTCGAGGACGTATCGCGATCGTTGCGAATATAATATAATATCGATAAATTAATAATTATTTTTTATAAATTATTTTTCCGAACGATTAACGCGCGCGTATGACATGCATCAATTCACATAACATATTATATTGGCACATCTTAAGAATATGATATAATAATATGTACATGGTCGAAGGATTTAAGTCTCGCAAATGGCTTATATCACGTTTTATTAAAAGTTTTTTTTTTTTTTTATTGGTCTTGAAATTTATACAATTTCTGCTTCGACAGCTTCCTTAGCATTACACTATAAACATAAATACATAATATTTATTATTAATAATTATCTACCCATGTTTTAATAATTAATGTGGTAAATCGTATAAAAATGTGTACTAGATTTTCATATCGAGTACGCTTGTTTCAATAAAATTTTATCCAAAGTTTAAATATTTTTAAAAACGACTATATTATACTTTCCTCCATATTGTTATCAAAACACTGTTTGAATAGACTTTTTTATTGATACAAATTCTTGTACATAATAAGTTTTTTTAAAGTATAAAGTAAGAATTCATATTATAATATTATAAGGCCTTACAGAATTTTAAATTTAATTACTATTTCTTGAAATTAAAATAAATATTTTTTTGAAAAACTTTAGATTACATTTAAAAATTAATTAATACCATGTACACATACGTCTATAAGCTTTTTGTTTGTTGATACATAAAGGTAAATATTATATGTTCTGTCAATATTTTTTTTTTTTTTAAATTTGTAAACCATTAAATATTGAACCCGGATTATTCCAGTAAATTCAGATTATCATCAAAAATGTATTTATAAACTTATTCTGGAGTTATGATGAAAATCCCCGTTCATCCTTCGAGTACCTAAGTGTTTTTCAAACAACGTCTATAGTGTTTGAACAATAATTCATAGCTATAACTATTTACTAAAATACAATATAATACAATCAGAAAAGAAGAGACGACGTGTTGAATATATTTGTATTACATTATTGAGTAATACATTACGTTTTATTCAGTAGTTTGTAATTTTTCTTATATTTTTAAATAAATTATGAAATTAAAAACAAAACAAAAATGATTCTGAACAGTATTTAGTTTGAATGTTAATGAAAAGTTGATGAAAAAGGTAGTGAAGTGTTTAGAAAATAGAAATGCAATCAAAAATTGTTATAAAATATTTATTAAATTGAATGTAAATAATTTGAAACATTTATTATAGGTATTAAATCTACATTGTATTTGTATGCTTCAAAGTATTAAAATAATTAATACAAATAAAGTCATAAGCCTAATAAAATGTAGCTGCACAAAACATTGATTTAAAACGATTTATAATTGATTCATTCTTTTCTTATTCATACATTATCAATGCTAATTTTAGCCAATAACTAAAGAGCAAGGTTCTGAGTTTTTTTTATAAGATATACATTGATAAATTATAAAATTTAGGTACATAATCAATATAGTATTAAAAAAATATTATATTGAATGAATAAAACTTGTTGTATACCTATATTATAAATTTATTTATTTATTTTTTAACTACTATGGATGGTTTTTTTCCTCAGTAAATATTTATTTAATTAAAGCAAAGACAGAGAGTAGAGTTTTTGTTATTGTTTCGTACTTTCATCAAAAACGACTAGGAAATTCCAAACGTAACGAAGCCCTCTCCAGACGGCACCATCTGTGTCTCATTTTAAAACAAGAAAATCCGGTTATATGAAAGTTTTTAAATACTTCAAAATTGCATTACCATTACAATTAATATTCATGGGCATGGAAAATGTGCCATTTTTTTCTTTTTCGAACTTGATATTAAATAATAATATAACGAATACCACAATGGTGGTTTTCCCACGAGTATTGCGTGTTGAAAGAGAGGAATCGGCCACACTTGAACTCAAAGATTGGCTTTGTTTTACGATTACATTGTGTCTCTAGATAATTGCTCCGCAGTGTTGTAGTATGTGATAATGGTTCATACTCTCTAAAAGTGGGTTTTGTTGGGGAAGATATACCTCATGTCCTATTATAGTGATTCCAACTATTATCGAAAAGTAACGCTAAAAGAAAAAGCAATAAATTCCTTAATTTTGTAGAGAACAATGTTCGATAAATATTTATTTGAGATATTTTTAAAATTAAATTTTATAAAGTCACGTTGTGTACGTGTCTTCCAAATTTAATAACATTGACAAATCGACCGAATGATGTATAAACTTGCAATTATTACGTAGTGGGATTTTTATTTTGTACTACATAACTGCGCAGTGACGGATTTACGGGGGGTTAGGGGGTCTGGACCCCCCAGACACTGATATATACATAATATATAATTATTAACTAATTAATTTTATAAAAATAAAAAAAGTATGTGTGTTACCAGTACGCGCGCGGGAAGTTAAACTTCTTTTGAATGGTACACGTGAGTGAGTGAAAAAGAAAGAAAATAGACCATAGACATATATTATATTGAGTAATATCAAATTATGTCATATCATTATACAATTGAACCATCAGAGTATTATATACTATTTGAAAAATATAGGTGCGTTGGTCATTGTAAATGTGTCAAATATTAACTAAATATTAATTATTATTATTATTATTATTTATTAAATACTTATAGTATAGTCATATAATATGATGAAATTCATCGAGTTATATTTTGAATATACATAATTTGACTCACCTAAAAATAGTATATTATATTATATTATATTATATTATCGCGCACTCTGGAATATTTATTATATATGCGTTTTCGCTTTTATCAACTTGACTACGGAATATTGTTTATACCATGATAAAATAACATGGTATGCTGGCAACTTTATGATACGCATACCCCTTACCCCGCCGACCATCATACAGAGCTGTATCCAGTTCGCCGCTTTTCATTGGTTTTCATGATCAATATATATACATAGTGCATTATGAGGAGAACTGGATACAATGAAATGCGCAAACTCCGACGATATTCAGTTCGTTGCCATCATACCATGTTATTTTATCATGGTTTATACGTTTATACTGGTTTGTTTATAATATCATATGATATGTTTCCAAAAAGATTACAAAATATTGAAACGGAAAATATCAAAAACTTTATAAACAAAACATCGTACCGTTTTCGTGACGCGCGAGCGTCCGTGACGCCCGAGCGTCCGTGACGCCCGAGCGTCACTCTCTTTTTTTTCAATACCCCTCACATAAGAAGTTTAACTTCAAAAATATTACATTTAGAATACATATTATTTTTAGGTCAACCCCCCTAAAATTGTTTTGAAAATCCACCACTGTAACTGCGGTTATTCATAAAATATAACAGTCATTGTCATCAAGAATATGTTGTTAATGGGTTGAATTACATTGTATTTAACTAGATACCTACGGTATACATGCAACGTACTATATAAATTGACAATGGACTATTTCAATATAGGTAGGTACTATCTAATTTTTGTTATCAACAATAGACTAACAATACAATTTAACACCGGGATACATTACGAGACAAGAAGCACCAGATCATTGCTCAACTTGTCGGTAAGCTCTAACCGTCCAACATGTCTTACTAAACTGTCGCCACTATGCAGCTACCATAACAATCTATGAAAATATATACCTGGGTATTTATACGAAACACTGAAACTCGACCAAGAAGAAATCAACAAAATCATAAAATTCTTAAACATAAAATTTGTTATATATTATCATATTATCCAAATATCTATGAAATCGGTGAATACGAATAAGCACCACTCTTGTATGAGATTTAGTGAGTAGACATTAAATAATTGTTACACCGGCAGCAACGAACAATAACTATCGAATCTTAAATTGAGCTTGAACGTATTAAGACCGTCTGTAAAAAACTACGATGCAAAGGTACAATACGATATGTGGCCGATCAGTTACCTATTATTATACGTCACGTTGAAAAGTCGAATACCTAAGTATTTTTCTCCAAGACAGTTCTTCATATTTTTATGAAAGTTTCATCGTATTATTTTGTTGTCGTCATATCCACATCGTCGAGTCACCGTGACGTAAATAGGAGTTACACAATCACGTGACGTCATTCAAATCGGAAAAACTAAACGGCCGCATCCTCTCAATTAAAACGGTTAAATATTACTACCCACTGAAAACGGTCGGGGCGTCTTTTCCGTTTTAAATGCGCTTGAACCCCGCCACCCCTTGTGATACATTTCGCGTTGGCACAACTTCAGTGATAATGAGATACTACCTACCTATATTATGTATTTTTTTTAAACCCCCGTCATTGACTCTGGTAGAATGCTGACGTAGTATATTATAATACAAACGTACCTGCCTGCTCACACATCACGCAGAGTCGATCTCGTCCCTATACGACCTGCAGCACTGGTCCTGAATAATATTTGCAGGTCACCTACGGCGGACTTTTCCGAGAAATCGCTAATGATCATTATAAAATATTATTATTATTATTTACACGACGATTTTTCCGACCCCGCGTACATTAACATAATATTATATAGGCAGTATTTTTTTTGTTTCCACATACAACTTACTATGTATTATAATATTAATACTTATCTCTCGCAGCGTTCACTCACTTACGTCCCACGCCCGTTGTGCTGTCGCACTGTCGCACTAGTATTTTGTTTTTGATATCATAATATATTATTCAATACGGTACGTTTCAATGGTAAACAAGACGCTTTATGTAGTGAGTAAAAAGATTTAAAAAAAAAAAAAACAATTATGTATAATAGGTAGGTCGTTCAAATGTAACGTTTCTATAGGTACTTTATTGTCACATGAATGTAATGGGTAAAGCACATTTAACGCTATAAAAAAAACATTTTAGGTACCTACTAGTAAGTCGGTAAGTAAAACACATTTCAGGGTACCTACCGTGTTATGAAGGACCGACCAACGTAATTTAACAACGTTAAACTATAATTGTGTTTGTGTACCCACCTGTGTGGACAGTGTGTACGTACATAATATTATACTACAGAGGGTCTAGAATTTTGAAACTTGTCAACTTTTTTTTATCATAAATTGATGTCATTTCAAAACAACATTCTGTTTAGAAATTTTCTGAAAAAATGTATATTTTTTGTCGTTATAATTTTTTGAATGACACCATACAATTTTTTTTAGTTCATATTCTGAAGCAAAAAATTATTCTGAGTATTTTGATTAACAAATATTAAACTTCGGACAAGTAGTTCGTTAGTTATAATTAGGGCTCGTAAGTTCATGCATTTGCATATCAATCTTGCTAAGTCGTATTTGACGCTAGATTACATAGAAATAAATTTTAAGGTACCATGATGGTTAAATACGTGGAATTTTAATTTACATGATTTTGCATATTTAGAAGTTTTCTCCCCTATTTGGCATGTTAATTTATTTTATTAGATTATTATTTCTCAATAGATATTTTTTGGAATTAAATGTAAACAAATTTTTTAAAAAAACAGTAAAATGTATGATTTTTTTCTGAAATTTTATTTTGAAATGTCATCAAATAATATACACAAAAAGAAAAGTTTCAAAAAAGTTAAAATTGTTCGTTATAATGAATGTAGAAACTTAAATAGATCACCTGGTAGGTATATTATATAATATAATTTTTATAAATTAAAATGTTGAGTTGTAAATTAACACAAGACGACCTGTCCATACATTTGTAAAAGATAATTATGAAAACACTTTTATGATATCGAAAGTATTAAAATGTTATTTTTTTTTTTTTTTTTGATTATTTGTACTAATTTAATTCCTGCCAATATAATATGTATTTTTATATAGTAGACATTAAAGTGAGAGGTTCAGAGTTACATACAGACGACTAGTCGTTTATCCATCAGCCCTTTGAAAACCGTTCAAAAGTATTGTACTACTATAATAATATCTCAATGAAAACAATAATGGTTGAGACGCTTTGAATAGTGACGCTCGCTTGACAAAGACCCGTCAAGTTATTGGTTAGTAAACTAGTAGTAACTAAACTTAGTACAATGGCAGAACACTATAGTATTGTCTTTACAGATCCATATAACTGCAGTAGCTTATAATTCGTCACAGTATCTGAATAAATTAAAATATCTTCATTTTAGAATCCGCGGGTGTCTTTTCATCTCGATTCGTGGTAACTAATTGTTGGTAAGTACCTAGGTACACATTGTGCAATTAAGTAAGTTGCGAAATTGTTGAATGGCGATTGCCTTTGACAACAATCGAATCTATGAGAATAACGTAAGACACCGTGTGTACATTACTCGTTTTGAATTACTAAAACCCTACATATAAATGTGACCTTATTAGCATGTCCTGGGAAAAAATGCCAAACAAATGACTAAACAAAAGAATACAAAACTATTGGTAAAATTTATCATAATTATATCCACCACGGTTGTTAGCAATAATATTATTGATTATTTTTTACTGCGCGTCAAAATAATTACTGTAAAATAATTTAACCGTTTTAATCGAGTGGGATGCAGTTTTTTTGTCCGGGGGGACAGACGTCTCTGCAGCAGTGTAAACTCTGTCGGTGACTCGATCGTCGGCAAACATTGGCGAACATTTCTTTTCGCGCACGCCTCTGTGACAAGTGGCGGGCTAAACAGTTGTTGCACACTAGCATTTATTTCGTCTTGACAATATAAACAATCCGTTCGCATCGGGTCTGCTGGGACCTATCTCGGCGTGTCGCACAGGTCACAGCTAAGTTTTGACGTGCTTCCCGCGAGGAGTTTTGGGCGGCCAAGGCGGGGGGGGGAAGAGTGGGGAAAAAGTTTCCAACGGAATGGAAGCATATATTATATATAATATCTCGCGAATATTTAAGTGATTTACAATATTGAAGAGGACCGTTCGATTATTTAGAGTAGTTTTCCGACCGGACGTCGTGACACATCGCGACAACTGCGCTAGCGTAACATAATACAATATTATAATATTTTATACTATATAATAATAGTAATGATAATAATATAAGTTCGCATTTAACCGACGACGACTCGGCCGCGATATAATGTAGAGAACTTCGCTCGGTGAAACTTACGGCGCGATGTACTTTGTCCGTTGTGCTTATTAAACTTCGGCAAGTGTCCAGTGGCGGAGAAAAGTTTCCGGACCGCTTTCGCCTACCCAATACGCCGTTATTATCATTATTATATATTAATAATGTTAAGACGTAATGGCGAACGCAAACAAAACGCTGTGTTTTCGCTATGGTGGAGGGGACGACGACGACGACAATAATTATATTGTATACGAGCCAAACGACGGGGCCGGCGTTCCAATTATAATATAATATAATATATTATCATATTTTGGATATTGTATTATTATATAATAATATATTATTAGTAATAATTTAGTCGCGTATTATATTATATAGTTTAATAATATATGGTCGGTCGCGGTCCATAAAACTTTTCCAATTGTTTTCAAACACCGGCTTTAGTCCTATTATAATACAAAATATATTATAAAGCGGTTGTTTACAAGGTATAATGCAGCGTTAATTCAGCAGTAATTATCAATACCTATAGTATCGTCTTCACATACAGTACATCGTAATAATAATATTATGACATTTATAGACTTATAATTATTGTAAAAGAGGCATTTAAAACACGAATAAAAATTACAGAGAGTTACCGGCCTCGCTCAGATCGATTTTACTCCTCAACCTAAATCTATATATATATATATATATAAGTCAATAGTTCCAGTTTGGTTCAAAAGTGTATGAATAAGTTCCCGAATTTCTAACTTCCGGCTTCACCGTAGGTACTTGTGTTACAGACAAATCTCAGCAAGTGTCAAATCGGATGAAGCCTCCCTTTACTTGCCGTACTCGGGTCCCCAGGTGGTGCAGTTCTTCCGGGGGATTTATATTTACCACTACGACGACCAAGACCGCACTGTATACAGTCATGAAATCGACTATACAGTATAATAATAATTGCGTATTGATTAATATTATTATAAAGGTAATGAAATATTAATTATTATATAGTTTTTGACGGTGTTAAATAATAATTTTGCATCAGACCCACAACTGCAGCGGTCCAATAGTGCGGCGGTTTATTATTTTCATCGTGAAACCATATTGATCATCGTATTATTATTGTGTAGTAGCCGATTATAATAATTATAATAATATTATCATAAAACGCGAGTGGTGGACTGCGAAATATTATTCAAAGCGCGTCTGATGTCGAACCATTACGGTAAACATTTAAATCAAAACCACAGCCCGGAGTAGCGTATCGCTCGGTAATAATAATATAATACTTTCACGAAAACCTCGGAGAAAGTAAAATACATTTATTTATTTAATTTTTACAAGCAATATACAATCTGTATTATTAGATAAGGGGATTCGAACGAGTACTTAGGGGGTTGAAGAATATTTCATAGAAATATTATTTAGATTCATGACTTGATGTTTTTAGTTTTAGGTCTGAATGTAGAGAAAACATTTGAGATGCGGGGAGGTGGAAATACATTTTACCTCAAAAATATTACAGGTATCTACGTCGCAGTAGCCATGGTCGTCTTGTCACCGATTTACGAACGCGGATCGACGATTAATGAATATAGATCGTCGACCCATCTCGTATCGTGCAGGTGGTCGAGTGGCATCGCTGAAGAGTACGGTGTTATCGCACACGCATGCATTAGTCGACCTATTTAATAGGAGGCCGCTCATATTATAATAGTAGTACGAAACAGAAAAAGTTTGAAATTAAAAGTATATATATATAGTTTGCAGAGTTCCAAAAACTCGAAGATTGATGGTTCCGGAAAGAGGAAAATAAAAATTTAAAAAAAAAACCTTTTTGCCACCGAATGTTTTTTTTCTGTTTTTTTTTTTTTTAGCAGCTTGTATATTGATTAGATAAGTTATGAAGACGCAAAAGTCACGTATAACCGTATTACACTACAAATCCCTCGTTGCTTATATAGTAACTTTGACGATAATTCTCCGACCCTCGACGAACGTATTTATTGATTTTTTTTCTTTCATTTTATCTGATCATTGCGGCGTTATCTGTTTTACTTTTCTTGAACGTACTCTCGACTCCGGGAGGATCAGGGTTTATATTGTTTGACAAATTTCCCGAAGACAAATAACGGACATCCGTTGCCCGCCACACGAGGTTAACCCTCACAACAATACGCGAGCACAGGAAGTCCCATCCAGAGATTACGCACGGGATCCCGAGCGTGCTTAACTTTTTCAATAGACCAAATACAGAATGAAAAGTATAGTCACTTCTATTATATTATTATGTGATATAACACAATTTAATGATATTATGTGTGCGCTGTTATCGTAGCTTCGTGAACGAAACGATCTGTTCATTATATTATTATAGTGTTGGTTGAGGATATTAATTATTAAGTTAATATAAACTCGCTTATATAATAAAAACTATAATAACTTCCTCGTCGTGTATCGAGTCCACAGTCAGATATTTAGTTCCAAACTCATTTTTAATATTGAATGTATTTTTGTTCTGACGCTTAATAAATTAACTAACAACATTGCCACATCTAATATATTGAGTTAAAGAGTATATTATATTATTTAAAACTTACGTAGGTTTGGGGTGAGTCATTATGTTTTTGAATTATTACTAATACCATTTCACTGCTGAATTAATTAATTGTTTGCAGTATACACATGGGATAAAATTGTATTTTTTAATATTCCATTTGGTTTTCTATCACAAATTGTTACCTATACATAATATGTAGGTACCTATAGGAAGGTAATTTATTAATATTTTTGACTATTTTTCAAAACGTTTTGGAATCATTATTTTAACAGCTGAAGATGTTAGTGTAAGTTAAGTTAAAGATTGGTTCTCAAACAATGGAGGAGAATTTAAAAAATATAACTATTGTTGATTTTTAAGTCGATTGAACGTATGTTATTATCATAACGTGCGTTCATATAACTTGCACGCATAATTGTATATACAAGTGGACGCGTATCATATATAATGCGTCCAAGATAGCAGAGAGAGACAATTGTATTATCTGAAATTTATTGTTTTAAACGGTAAATGAAAATACAATATTAAGTGATAATATACAGATTGACCATATATTAGATTATTGTATTAGATTCTGAGCGGAGAGGTCATTTTTCGATTTTATCAATAGTTATTTAATGCCAAAGTGAAAACTGAAAACCAAAGAAAAATTATGAAAAACCGCTAAACATTGGATTTTAATTTCTAACTCTTTGTGTATTACCATAGAAACGAATAAAAAATAATAATATTATACTATTAATTCAACTTACAAGATTTAATAATTGATGACAACATAAAATATCCAGACTGACAAACCGTCTCCTCTCAGAATCGTTTTTCTTATACAATGATAGAATATCATTGAAATCAAGTTTAATACAATCCATTATACAATGATCCACTTGTAACCTACTGTACAGCAGAGCGACATACACTTGCCCTCTTTTTTATTATTATGATTTAATAACTGTTATTATTATCGGTTCTCTTATATTTAGTTTAACTATAAGTAGGTACCACCCACCTGCAGTGAACTTTGGTGGAACCTTTCGCTTACTTTATGCTATCAAACAGGAAAGTAGAATACGTCAAGTGCGGAGGCCTAACTACGTCTCTAGGTAGTCTATTTTGATGGGGTGGGGGGCTGAGATAAATGTTTCGTATACTTCGATCCCCGGAGCCCGTGATCCGCACCATCCACCACCGCGATAAACACACGCGGACGCGGTATGGAATAATAAATTCTTCAAGAGCGCATATAATGCTCCGAGTTCCGACGAACGGTATTAAAACATCGAACGAACGTGGGGCGCGTCGTTATAATATTATCGAAGATTAAGTTTCCGAGCTCCAACACTCGACGAGCACGTCACACGCACACGCCTACACGGACACATTAATCTCCCCGAGTAGGGCGCTGTGTTTGTGTAATATATTATTATGATATATGGTATACGTATAATAATACTATACCATCGCGGAGACCCTATCGCCGGCCCCGCTCTCGATATAATATAGCATGTAGAGTTTATTCGCCCTCGAATTGGAGCCGGCAAAAGCATTCGAATCGCGCGAAAATCAAGTTCGATATTTTCCATGTCATGTATATATTATTCAGAACAGCCGAACGAGTGTGATTCGCTAGTCAGAAATTTAAAATCAAGTCCGATCTCCGAGTTGCATGCGAATATGCGAAATATTGCAGAAATATCGTCAGTTATATTTCTACTAATATTATCATAATTATTCCGACGATATGAACATCTTTTGTTTGTATTTGCATATTAGTTAGTTCATAAATTTATCAATCGCGATCATAACGAGAATTTTTTTTTCGAGTTTAAGTACACACATGATAATTATATCATAACACGACAACGGCTTCGAATAATAATTATAATATATTAATAATTTTTTTAAATTAAGTTGAGCCTTCGACATCTGTGGTCATTGGCCAGGGTTATTTAATAGTTTTTATTACTGAGGGGCTAAGGGGGGGGGGGGGGGGGGTACGGTTGGTTCAGAACACGTTTATGTGTGGCAAGAATTTGCTACTAAAATCCCGGGTGGTCACCCATCCGGGACTTAATGGCATCGGCTGGTGCTTGCATATCAGTGACCGATGTCAGACACCGCGCCACACCATGCAACAACAATTATTTTTATAATATTTAATAACAAACAATATTATTTAAAATAATTATACTAGAATACAATTTATTTGAGTAATATTTTCTTTTCAACATATCTACTCAGATTACCAAAGACCACTGTAGTGATGGTATTTTAACATTCTTCGTTTCGTTTTGTGCTTCACAGTACACAGAACAATTAACACACTAATTGTGATTAGTAAAAAATATGTTATGTTACTATGCTCAATGAAACATGACATATACATTTCGGACACGGCTTTTTCATCTAATTTTTTTTTGTGGAAAAGCCAATTCGGACTCACCTGTGAAAGTCTTCGTTTAACCTTAATTCGGCTATTGTACTTATAATTGGTGTGACGGAGGTCGGTCGTAGTTTGTTGAGCAAAACTTAACCACCTGCCAGATTCAGGGAGACAACAAAGATAAAGAAGCTACCACGACCACAAATTTACTGAAGATATTATCACTCGATGTACTAATTTTTACCATGTAGTAGTACCAATATATCATGGTTAGTGGTTTTTAATGGTACAATTTTTGAAATCGGTGTTCTATACCAAGATGGTCATCCGAACAACACTTCAGACGAGTCCACGAATTTTGAGAAAATAATGAATCTATATGCGTTTATATTGTTTATTAAATTTTATTATTTGAGGATACCTATACAAGGTGTTCAAAAAGTTAGGTAACACTTTAAATACTGTTTGCATATTTTTCGGCGCATCCGAGTTTGGTCCCAAGTTTATAGAGGCTAATTGCACTTATACCACACTAGCAGGGTCCAGAATTATTTTAGGTACTACCTTAGTTGGTTATAACTTATAACCTACATGTAGAAATAACAGATACCACTGTTACACTTTCATTACGTAATATATATATATATTATTCTGAATTAACTTCATTAATATTAGGTATATCATATTATTATCGTTTATCAGTCTTGATTATTAGTCTAATGATCGTTTTGAACGCTTTGTATGTTATGTTATATAGGGTAGAGGAAACGTTCCAAATAATCTGTAGTTTTTTCACGGGTTAGAAAATAACAAAATAATAATATCGTAATCAAATGTATAAAGTACGTATTCGCTTCATAATGGCCTTAAAATATGTATCCCCGCTCAGAGTTTGGTAGTAGTAATAATAATAATAATAATAATAACAATAGTAATTAAATAGATTTTCGCGCAGAAACAGTTAACACGTTTTACTAAAACGTTGTTGTTAAAAATAATTGTGAACGAACGTACACGTATGCCAAGCAGACAAAACTTAAGTGGACAATTTAACACGGTATCGCGCGTAATTATTTAGACCATAATATTATCATTAATGTTATGATAATTATCATCATCCTCTCGTATAGAGTGTTGATATTGCGTTTCACTGCATAATACGGTGATTAGTTCGCGTTATATTTGTTATCGTAGTGACCCTATACCTATGGGTTAACCGCGTGGGGTAACCTCAACCACGATCGGTATCGACCATCAGTTTCCGACACTCGAATCCGTTTACTCTCGCGGCAAACGCATAACATATTATCCTCAACGACTAATATTTAATGAGCGACTAGTCGTCTAGGCCTCCAGCAACAGCAGCAGCACTCCCGGTTCAAGGGACGGATCGGGAATGATCGGGTGACGATAATATTAATAGTCGTTATATGCATTATTAATTTCGATATTATATTATTAGATACGTTCCAAAATAAATTCAAATATCGTTATACATAAATATACGAATTTTTTTTTGATCACAAATTTATTGACTATTGTTATCGTTGTGTTTAACGTCAGTTTTTATTTTTTACTAGATCCTCCTACTAAAACTCTAACCAATTTAAATTTAAATGTCAACTACACATTTCTTACACTTGGGAATAGTACGTCGTATTGAAAATAATTTATTTAGTACCTACAGCGGTATTTTAACATGGTAAATATAACGTCTTGTCTCGATATGGCAATGGTAAGATCTGCACAACATTTTGAGAATAGTATATTTTGCTACAACTATTATTTACACTAAAGAGCATGTAAATAGTGCGTTTTAATGCTATTTTGAAATAGACCTTTTTGACACGATTTTGCCGATGTACGTAGTGCATTTTGAAGAAATGACGAATGTTCAAGGTCAATTTACCATGGTAAATAGTACGTATTGGTAAAATCTGACCTCAAAATTCGATCCCCCGAACCGAACAGTCAGAATAATTTATGTATAACTCAATTTTGATCATTTTGACGATAGAAAATTTTGCATTGTCGCCCCTCAATATTATGATACGTATTATTACTGATTAATTAAATTAAGTTCCAACATAACTTTAACCATCGCTACACAGGTACACAACATTTTACTGTTCATAATCACAATTAGTGTTAGTTTTTGTTTATCTACCTGGACAAATAATCCTTCTTTTTGTATAATATATGATATGCACCTATATCGGCTTACGATTGAGTGACTACATTATTATTAATTATTGTACGTCATTACTTTTTAATTATAATACGTTCAAAAATTAATTGAAATCTCATTACATGCACAGCGTTCTATTGTTTTTAACCACAATATTATTATTATTGTTGTTGTTGTTGTTGTAGTTGTATTTAAATTTAACGTCAGATTTGATTTTGCGGCCATCTACCTCGACGAATAATCCTTTTTTTTGTAGTTTATTATAGACACCTATTGACGCGTTCTCGTAAGTCGGACATTAAATAGTATTGAGGATTTTATTGTATTATGTTAAGACTTTGCGAATAACAAAAAAAAAAAACTATTATCTTTCATAGCATAAATGCATACACGCTATACAATTTCGTTTGACTTTGCGATTAAAAACAAAATTCGATCGATACGAACAAATGCAATGGTTGAAAATTCAATATTTGTTTATTATTAGACAGTCAAATTTTTAAGAGCACATAGACGAACAATCGATATTCTTAATTTAAATGTTCTACACGTCTATACTGACGCCAAACCTCTTAGATAAAACGACTTTTCGAAGAATTGTAAAATACTCACAAAAAAAAAAAAAAAATCAAAAAAAATCAATATTTTATTTATTATGAATATGAGAGATAAATATAAAAATTTTTGAATTTCAATATTGTAAGTAAAACAAACAATATTCAAACTACTGAAAATATAAGTTTTAAATGTTTTCATAGTGTACAATCATATTTCTGTCGTTGTAGACATTGGAAAATAAATTATTGTTGTCTTGTAAAATATTTTATGCTTAATGCTATTTACGTTTCATTTTGTGATTATGTATTGACGGAAAAAGTTATAATTACTAATTGTTTAAGATTATTTTATTGTAGTTTTTTTTTTTAGTATTTTGGCACAAACTTTTGTTCAGTTTCTCGTAAATAACTTATGTCACGTATTACGTATAGAGGCATCATACTTCATTAAATCATTTTTCTTCTCTATGTAAAAGAAAAATTACTGAAATATATTTACATATTATCGTACTAGATATTTTTCGTTGAAATGTGTTTTTTTTTTTTATGAATAATTCATTGCTCCGAACCGCAATAAGTTTAATGTAATTCTTTATTGTAGGTACCCAAAGAATCAAATTACTAACTTAATTTCACCTTTATTATTTCTAGTAATGAAAGTATTGAAAATCAAATTAAGGTAAACGGTTTGCTTTGTGTTATTAATATTTTGGATTATGGGTGGACATGACATAATCATCATAAATGTAGAACACAATATTTATTTTGGTTTTTTTTACAGTTCAGATCTTTAAAATTATTTTAACATCGAATTGTAAAATACTATATGGACTATCTATTCAAATACTATAATAGTATCATTCCCTACTCATCGAACACTCATTACATTACGGTCAAGGACATACTCT
The DNA here is from genome assembly GCA_949089665.1 of Macrosiphum euphorbiae. NCBI lineage: Eukaryota > Metazoa > Arthropoda > Insecta > Hemiptera > Aphididae > Macrosiphum > Macrosiphum euphorbiae. The sequence continues at coordinate 141,382,588 of CARXXK010000001.1, read as the reverse complement.
TCAAATGCCACCATTTAAATTAAATACGTATCTTCAGAAACTACGGGTTACTCTATACGAGTTACTGCCGAGACTTCCAGAAAATGAATGAATTTTATCCACGAAAATTAAGTCCATCGTCTAATTTAATAATACTACCAAAAAAAAAAAAAAAAAATGATAATGTATTATTAATAATTAATATAGTAATTTTATGTAATTTTATTTAATGTAAAGAGATGCAATGCAAATTCAACTTACTTTCAATATACCTATAAATAATGTAACGCTACAGTCGATGCCTTAAAAGATGAATAAAAAAAACAAACTATAATAGTTTATAGGTATTAAACCAATAACATTGTAAACGTACAACGTACACTTTATTAAAGCCTTAAACTAATTTATTCTCATATTAAGTATAATAATATTATAGTCCCATGATTTATTTTAATGATGATTTCGATTATATAATATTAAACAATGATATTCTCTTGTGTTGTAATAATTAACCGTTGTAATCAATTTGGCGGACAAAACATAGTTCGTTATTATCATTATATATAGGTACTCGAATACCCGGAGCGAGGTTACAATTTACAAATATATTATTATTTAATGTCAAAATTTATGTGATAATAATTATTAATTGTGCATATATATTGTGCTATATATTTGGCTTCCATTATACCCGACGGATTGTTAGAGGTCAATTGTACGTTCGGTAAATTACTATTCAAATAACTTTAGTAGCCCCCCAAATTTTGGTTCATAACAGTATTAACTATTAATGATAATGATTCACGTTTTGCTGAATATTGATAATAGTCGTGGAAGTTCGGGAAAACACCAATCATTTTGCCGGAAACGACGTACAACTCGGTAATGGTTGGATTTTTAGCGGGTAAATGTTATTATAGTTTTGAATTTATTGCTTACCACTGTAGGTAGGTAGGTACACCGTTCGAATTCCGTATTCCAATAAAATACATACATTTTGAATTACAATAATATTATTGTTATGTCTACATAATATGATAAAAGCTTACTTTGAACACATAAAAATATAATACATTTATCGTATGCGCTAAAAATCTAAATACTATGGCTTTATGAAGGTTAATGAAAAGAAAACAGGTAATATATATTGTACATAAAACATTCCATCGAATAATAATGCGTGGTCATGCACACACATTTATGTCGGTAAAATGCTTGGAAATCTTTCGATGGAATTTTTTCGGAAGCTTCTTCTATTGTTTCACTCGATTGCTTTCTTTCGTTTTAGTGTACTCGAGTTTTTTTACGACGAAAAAATATCGGTCCGTCTTTGTTTATTTTCGTCCCTTTTTGACAACGGTGTATAAATTCTATGGATTTGTATGATAAATCTCTCCTGATTTCGAAATACGGGATGCAGTGTAAGAATTGTTGTAGATTTATTTTTTCTCATGCAAATAAATATAATAATATATAACTTATTTCATTAAAAAAAAATTAGTCTATCTCGTATTTTCAGTAGTATTGTCTAATGTTGTAAACGCATGTCAATGATTCGATAAGATCAACTCTGAAGCAAATAACGAATATTATTTATCTTTTAACATTAAGTCGGTAGGTACTTAGTTAGAAGTAATATATTTTGCTAAAACTAGCGTCAATTCACTTTTGATGTTTTTTTTCCAGTTAGATAATCATATTATTGTTTGTGTACCGCTACCGTTTATACATTAAAATATAAATGTTCGTTAATTTTTATAATACAATACATTTTTTTTTTGTCAATGCAAGCTTATGCGAATTGAAGTGGATTAAAATGCAATATTTGTATAAAAACTTAATCATTTAATTTCATAGAAATATAGAATGGTTTTACGTTAAAATTAGGTTGGTACGGACTGACTTAAGTCATTATACAAGTTGTTCGTACACTTTACTTTAATATTTCATTTTTTTTTTTTATTACCTTTAAAAATTAAATTATAAAAATTCAAATACAATAGACACATTATGTACCTATTTAAAAAAAAAAAAAATTAAATTTGAATTCAGAATATTTTTCATTCCAACGAACCTTATTATTTGATAGCGTAATAATATAAATTAACATTTTTAATATTTTACCTAAACTTTTTGTAAAATGGTTGAAATTCAAAAGTTTCAATGAAAATTATTATTATTAACCTCTAATATTATTCGTCTTTATGCAATCAATCAAGTTATTCTTATGCAGGTATATACTACTATATTGAAATAATATAAATCAGGGGTCTCCAAACTTTTTTACTCAAGCGCCACAAAAAAAAATCAAATGCTCTTAGCGGGCCAAAAGTTTATTAACACATATAATTTTTAATTTTATGATAATATAGGTACCTATATAAATAATATGTTTACTTTATATTTTTGTATAAAATATTGTTTGCTTTACAATATACTTAAATACAAATAAATAGGTATAAATATAATCTAATATAAATACATTTTTGAAATATTTTTTTTATCTATATTTACCTATGCGTCCTATGCGGGCCACGGGCCGGTTAAAACTTGTTCGCGGGCCGTAGTTTGGAGATCCCTGATATAAATGTTTGATTGATTTTTTTCAAAGCATAATATTGTTATTACATATAGTATAAGTTTGAAAATCGTATACAAATGACATACAATCATTAATATAAAGCTAAACTTATTAAGCTTTATTATAATTTTAACGGGACGTGTGATTATTGAAATATGAATTAATAATAATAATAATAATAATAATAGTATGACAGATTGGAATTCAAGAAAATAATTAAGTACAGGCACTCGTATCGGTATTATATTTGGAATTTACTAAACGGACATCAAACACGAAAACGGTTCAAACGACAGAAAATCAAATAAATTTAACTTATTTTCGACTCTTTTCTCGTGTGGTGGTTGTTGTGCTATATATGTATATCATTATATGCGGCATACAGTTTCGGAATAACAATAATAATAACAACAAAAACAACGATACGACGCGTTTCGGGACGGAGATAGATATAATGGAATGAGAGAGAGAGTGTGAGTGAGAGGCGAATGGCAGAGATGTTGCCGTCACCATAATGTCCCGGGGACTGGTAATAATAATGGTGTGGTGTCGTTTGGGGGGGGGGGGGGGTGATCGGGCTGAGAGAAGGGTTTGAGGGTGAAGTTTTCGTCGCGCGTGCGATGAATTCCGATCGGACACTTCGTTATATTGTGTAATGTAATGTCTTGCTTCTAAAATGTTAGCTCCACCGTTAGCCGGGTGGGCCGCCGATTTACGTCGCACATGTCTGGGGTTTGGGATGGGTGGGGGAGAGTTGACCTCCGTATACGAAAAGAGACGTTTAAAACTTTTTTTTTTTTTGAAACAACACCTCTCCCTTCTCGCACCGACGATTTCGATTCATAATATTATTATGATGTAGGTTTATTAGAAACAGCCCATCGCGGATGGACGCGTAATATAGCACGCATCGATACGCGACTTGGCTCAAAATAAGTATCCCACGCGCGCAATCACTCAATATAATATACCTGATACATGCGTTATACTATCCGAGTAAAGTTCAGCCTTTTGTGTACACTCTGGCCGCGTCCTAAAGAAACTTCACATCGTATTGATCGATGTCCACACTTATTTCGTCCTCGGCAATATTCGCAGTGTGCGTGTGTGCGCTTTTGTGCGAGCTTGATTTTTTATTTATTTTTTATACGAGTTTTTATCCTTTTACAGGTAAACTCGTTTTCTGGAAAAATCTAATCGTTTTTGGAAATTTGTTTTTTTTTTTACACACACCTAATGAGAATTTGTTACAAAAAAAGTAGACAGGTACTTGGAAAAGATTGCTTTTGAAGTTGCTTACTTTTACAATAACGATGGTATTCATTTTTAATATCATAATCCAAAACAAAATATTATTCCGAGAATCAGGTTATAAAAAATCAAATTTCTAACGAAGAGCTAGTTTATTAATCGCAAGTATTTAAAGTTAATATGGGTGCACGTGGAGGTAGAGTGGAGTGGCACTGTAGTGGTGACCTACAAAACGCGTGTCCACTACGCTCTTCTATATAACCAAAACTTAAACTAATAAACTAATTCGTTTGAAATTCGATTTTATACTATACACTCATTTTCGGGGAAAATAATATTTCGGTTATTAATATGAAATAAAAAATGTCATTTAAAGTAGGACCATAAGACTTAAATCTAAATCAATAAAAAATAGTAAGAATATAGAGGGTGATTAATCAAGTATGCTCACCCCTGTTTTATCTTCAACTATAGAGTTACTTAAAATATGATTTTTTAAATAAATTTAAAGACCATATTTTCTATTACTTAAGAAGTATCCTATGGAGATACAGACTTCTGCTTTTCAAATTCGAACACCCCTTTTCATCTATTAATTATTCAGTGGACCATTTTTCTGAAAAATTATACGTATCATCAGAATCCAAATTCATACGTATGGTTTTGAATTATTTAACTTTGTGCTTTAAGGATATAATGGTCCATGGTAATGGGTTTATAAGATAATGGGGGCTATGACGATTTGAAAATGTTTGTTATTTGTATTAATCTAACAATATAAAATTAAGTAGAACAAAAAATATTCAAAAACTTGAAAAATTGTCTGTGAGTTTATTCAAAATTCCAAAAATTATAATTTGAATAAATTCATTATTAAAGGAAAAAATAAAGGTGTGCATGCTTAGAAAATTAACCTGTTTATATTATTTTATATTCAAATTTGTTGTTTATTTATGACTTCCAACTATCTAAACGTAAAAAAACATTTCCAAAAATATTTTTACTTTTTGAGAAAAGTAGAGAAGAGAAGAGTTTTCAATCACCTATTGGCTCGTCATCAGTTATCATAAACCGTAAAAAAAACATCGATTTGTTATTCGATATTATTATTATTATTATTTTCGAATATTCGGATGATTGACTGAGAGGGTTTTTTGTACACTTTCGGGTCATGCAGTGAAATCCCGAGCGATTTTTCTACATTCTCGACCGATAAATATCTCATGGACTTTGAAATTTTTTCCGTCACGTCGGCCGTCGAATCCCTCTGGGAACCATTCGACGCAAATTACTTCTTTCATGCACGATAACCCAACGTTAACCGTTCTGAATGGATTGTGTATACTCGGGGGCTGGAACAACAGCCGGAACAATACGTTTGTTCTGAATATCGATCATGGTATTATTGAACTATATTATTATAATCTCGTTTTATAGTTATACGTCGTTTTATCCCGACATATTTCCAGAATCATTTCTTAAAGACGCACACATTTTACGTGCAATAAACTTCATTTTAAATGACTTTGCGTCACGTTATACGCGTATAGTTTCACGACCGATGTTAATAATATATTATACGCTTTTACAAGAAATAAAGTTAACAGCTATTATAATACGCATACCGACCGAATAATGCTATTATAATATAGTATAGTATAGTATACTAAAATGCTGTTAATGCTGAATTGTGGAACATTTTTCATTTTTTTTGGGCTCAATGAAATTAAATTTAAAAAGTATAAATAACACGTAGGTATTCGTAGAAATAGACAATAGTAGGTACCTGAAAAGTACGATAAAGAATATGTACAGAATGATTTTTTAAGCATGCTCACTGTTATTTCGCGTGCTCAAATTGTACATATTATATTTAAATTCTGACCATTGAAATTTTTAAACACACTTGAAGACCATATTTTCGAATAATTGAATTTTTTTGTACCATTATATTGTGACAATTCAGACTTTCTTTTTTCAAATACGAATCCCTCTTTTCACTTTTAACTATTCAGCAGATATTTGTTTTGAGAACTTTGATGTATCTATATCAAAATTCGAACCAGTAGTTTTTGAGTTAATTATATAACTTTGCGTACTAAAGATATATTCTTATCTTTGTGTATATATTCGCTTACATATAATTTATCATGGTAATGGGTTAAGTAGATATGTGGGCTTAGATGATTTGAAAATTATACTAATCAACTATCAGTATAAATAATTTGTAAAAACTGTCTAAGTATAACGAATACTACATCTAATATTATATAAAGTTATTATAGTTCTGTAAAACCATTTTTAAGGATCGTTATCCTTATATTGTAAATATTTTAAACAACTCAGAAACTACTTATTAGAATTTTATTTAGATACATAAAAAATGTTCAAGAAAATCACCAGCCAAATAATTTGCAGTGAATAAGGTGGTTCTCATTTGAAGAATAGAAGTTTGCATCACCACAGGCTACCGCTTGAGTAGGTAGTACTAAAATTATTAATAATTTGAAAATATGTGGGCGAAAATGATTAAAAATCACTGTGCATATAATATAATGTATATTATACAATTATAATTTAATATAATTTCAATCATATCCAATTATAATTATATCATTTTAATTTATATAGAGCGGAGGGCGCGCGTAAGAAAGTCTTAGATAATAAATAACCGTGACCGATGTGAGCATATTAATATAGTTTTATCGCATTTAATCACATCATATGTTTTTTGTAGAAATCACATCTTTTCATATAATATTATTTATAAATGTTGCAACTTACAGAGCTGATATCGGAAGCTATCACCTCACAACGATTATAATAATATAGATAGATGTACCATATTATCGTTATAACAGGTTCGGTTAACCATAGTCGGCAATTTCCTATAGTTTCAACCACAATGGACTCAACTGTTGTCACTCACCTTGTATATGTCTAAATGTCCGCAGTAAGCGTCGAACTTGTTGTACAAGGACTCCAACATGTTGACGACCATAAACGGCGTGGCGGTGCTGCAGATGGACGTGAAGCCGACGATGTCGCTGAACAGCATGGTCACCTCGTCGTGGGTTTTCGCTTCGATGGTCTCTCCTGGAAACCACGAAAACATGAAATATAATAAACACTTAAGAACATTACGTTTTTCTGTATATTTTTATTATACGATGCAGTGATCGACTTTATAAATGTATTTTAGAAAACTATACCGACCACCAATGATAGTACCTATTATTACAACGGGTCTATTCTATGATTTACTAGATTTTTGTCAATAGCGAGTTATACGCGGGACCAGTGGCGTGTACGGACAATTTCAATGGGGGGTGTGGATGTCATAAGTAATAATAATCAGGGTTGGTATTTTATAGTACATGAAATTTCAATAATATGCGCTACAATATCACCTCAAACATCGCTAAAAATGTGTTAAAAATACGCAATTAAAACAACAAAATATTTAAATATGTAACAACTAGAATTCCAAATCAAAATTAAGCACAAGTTAAGGTACGACGAAGAATAACCACAATGCGTTCAACCTGCAAAACACGACTAGCATTGTGGGTACGGGTACACCATTCGGCTGTATATTTTAATATAATATACTACCTACCTAACACTTTCCACACCCGGGGTTATCCAGGGGGGGGGGGTGGGACTTTCGTGGTTCAAATACGCCGCTGTGGCGTCATGACGATGCGTTACATTCGTACGTTATAATAATAATATGTTCGAAGTTCAAAATACCATCAAAGGAGTGTGTGCTGTGAATATAACGATTCCTTAAACATGCACCGCCGATCATTCGATTTCGACGTTTAGTCAGCTTCTATATACGTACCTATTATACGGGAACAATAACGATGTTCCGTTGTAACAACAGTACACGTACACAGGTATAATTGCGTCTAGCCGACTAGTATTAGAGTATGATGAAATATCATAATACAATGTATGTATATATTTATATTGAAGCGATGATACAATTTACACGTCGGGTAGGCCTACTCGGGCTCGCCCAGTCCCGAGAGACAGTCTCGGGACTATAACAATATCTAATATTATTTATTCGACGCCGTACACAACGCATATTATTGTTATTATTATTACTATTATTATAATCAACGGGATGAGCCACGGCCGTCGCGATTAAACTTCGATTAAACTAAAGCTTCGGACGACAACGGTCTCTTTGTACCCAAAAATATTTGCATTCGGAATCCTGCCGGTTAATATATATATAATTGTGTGTGTGGTCTAACGACAGTATATGTGTGGGAAGTGCGCTGGTGACGATAAGTGAGGGTTATACGAGACACCCGCCGGTATAGGTTAGGACAACAGACGTATTTTGATTTACGGGCGAGGCCGAGTTGTACGATGATGTTGTTTTGTTTATTTTTCACAAGAGCACTCTTTTGTAGGAAAAAAAAATTCAAAAAATTTCGAGTAAGCCAACTGTCGATCGGGCGATTTATTTAAACCTTACGAAGAGATAATTTTTCAATTCCCTGTTGGTTCCAGTGCGGTTTTCCAAAACGCGACTTAACTACACCGGAGTTAGAACAGCTGTCCAAAAGGTGCAATTGATTTGAACCGGTTTTACACTTACAAGTGCATAATATTATGTGACATCAACCAGCAGTTATTTTTGAACAATTTTTCTTCAGTCGTAATTTTTCGCTCGTTATCATTATTACAGAGACGTGATGATTATAATAATATCATTATGGACTATACGTGCTGGCATTTTAGATTAAAAACTTCAAAAGCGTATTTATTTGTCATTTCGACCATCGCAAATACTAAATTATATCAAACACTTACAGATAACTTGCAGGTTAATAAACATGTAAGCATTTTTATATGGTACGTATATATTATATTATCGATCTTAATAATTGAAACTTTCAGGATTTTCGAAATACGGTTTTCTAACATGTCATATACAATTTACAACAACTCAATTTCACTCGTTTCCGCTATGTAATTTCTTCTTTGAACTTATTTAGTTCACTAGTTCAGTTTAAATGAAAATACTATTTTTATTTCTTAATAGTACTTTGAAACTCGTAAGAAACTTAAACCGAATATCTTATCTATTCGTTACAATGTTAGAGAACTATATCGTAACCGTTTTTCCTTATTGGTCAGAAAATAAGCAATAATACAAGTAAAAATGATTTTCTACGATATTGCTTATTTTATGGGTTTCAAATTGTTTCATTAATAATACTAAATATTCATCAGTACCTATGTATAATATTGTGATTTGTGAACAAATAGATTTAACTTATAAATTATGTATTTATATAAATCCATCTATACATTTTATGATTTTATGGGTATAGTACAATAATGCTAATCGACATATGATATAAATAATGTGATAAGGTAGTACAGCAGGTAATAAGCTATATACATATTCTTACAAATTGCAATTAATTTTTCTGAAATTAGGGTTAACTTGATTCTAAATAGAGAGATTCACCCCTTGCCACACTTTATTAAATTGAAAAACATTGATAAAAAAAAACCAAATACCTACACACACACACAAATATCTAATTTTATTCTATAAAAAACCCGGCGAAGTCATTCGTAAATTTTAAGTGTAAGTAAATCGTTTTTAAGTAGATTGCACTGAAATATCCGTATTTCATTAACATGTGTTTGACTTAAAAATATTCACTTTATCGTATTGGAGAATTAGAAAAAAAGAAAATTAAAAACAGTAGAACATTTCAAATACGTCTACAAACCACATACAAAGTGCAAAATAACGTAATGTATAGCAAATCCTAATTTAATTGACTATTCATTATCAATCTTCTATAATATGATTATTATTTTTTGATTTATAGTAGAAAAATACATCGATTTTGTCAAAATATGTATTTGCGTAAATATTCTATGTTTCCTGTATTTTATTTTTTTTACTGTTATTTTCCAGCCTGTTTTGAAGAGTATTGGAAAACCGACCATGTTGAAGATTTAAAATAAATCAATTTTACACACAGAAACAAAAAAAAAAAAACATGTAAAACCAATAAACATCTCTTTCGTTCAACTGAGAATCTAAAATATGAGATATTGAACAATACGCAATACACCTATAACTTATTGGCGCATCAATCATATTAAGGTTTGGTGTTCCATCAATGTTTTCAATATCATAGTTTTTCACCGGTGCATTTTTATTTTGTTTTTTATTTTAAGGCGATCGGTGAAAATGTAATTTTGTACACAAAAATACGCTCTACGGGAATAATGATCCTGTTTTGTAGAATCGACCAAATTTGATGATTTTTGTTAATCGAACTCCGTTTATCAATATTTTAATAAATTAAGCCCAACTTTATAATACGTATTCAAAAATAATACAATTTTACCAAAGCGTTTTTTTATAAATATTATATTACACCATTATTTTAAATAAAATAAAAAAATCAAGTTTGATGCTGCTGTAGGAAATCTTCTTATTTCAGATAAAAACATAGTTAGCAATACCTAACAATTCTACAAAGCCTCAGAATTATTTATTTTAATTAAAATTGAATAACCTAACCTAATAACAATAATAATTTTAAGAGTTGATATGTATACCAACTGATCTAAGCTCGAATCTACTATATTATATTCTTGTGAAGTAAATTTTTTCGATATATTACACTCTATCAAATCTCCCCTAGACAGGTATCGGGTAGTAGATTAGTGGAAAAGTATTATGATTTAGGTCACCAATGAAATATAAAATTTAATTTTCAAAAGTGTATCATCTTCGCTTGACACTTATGCAATACCATACTTATTGACATTGTATTAATAATACATTGGTGAGTAATGTATGGGGTATTTTTTTTCATATTTTTTTTTTGCACTGATTACATTTCATTTCAAATTTCTGTTAATTAAACACAAGCAAATAAAAAAATAAAAAACAATATAGGTATTTTGATTATATGATATAGTTATCCGTAACATGTCAACGCATTGCAGTGATGAACTGATGCATATCAATAATATTTCTACAAAGGCGCAGTCAGTTTCGTATCTATTCCCAATATCAATTTTATTTTTGTCAATATTATGAAATTGAATCCATACGATTTTTCATTACTATCAAATATCAATCCAGTTTGTTCAACAATGGAGACTAGACGACGACGACAATGAAAAAAATAATATAAGGAATTCCCTGAACACAATAATATACTTTCAGCAAACACAATTATTATATTTTATTGATAACATGGAATTATTAATGTAATAACAGTACTATAACGTAATACGATCGTTATTACCACAGAAAATAATAGTATAATTAAAAATATATATAAAAGCTCTCAGGACAAATAAAATATAACTATGAGCAAACGATTCACCAAAAATAATACAAAACAAAAAAAAAAAAAAAAAAATACCGAGGGGATTTTGCAAACGGTCATTTATTATTTCAACCGATATATACAAATCGTATCCATTCGTCAATCATACCGATAGGCAAAGTAGTAATGAGATTAGAGCTTTGGAAAATGATTTGAATTTTGTTAGTATTATATTATGTCTAATCGACGTGCTGAATTATTTTCAAATTTCGTTTCCCGACTCACCTATTCATTTTGTTTGAAAATGTTTATACTTACGCGATTTTAAATGTCGATTATTTGATGAATAAATTAAAAATCTTAAAACGCTGCCAAGTCGTTAAGTAGACATAAAGTATTATGATCGAATGGAAATCCGTTTCCAGAAGTCTTGTTGCAATATCAGATACATCTGCGGAATCGAGTACGTAATAATATACAAATGAGCTTATGTGCACGTGGCAAATAATTATGAGGGAGAGAGAGAGAGAGAGCCATCCTCGATTTTTTTTTTTTTACATTATAGACACACCCATTAATGATCACTTAGAACTCACACATTTACACGGACCGCATACATGTACGACTTATACACAATTTCCAGTATCGAACTCCTTAGAAACTCAAAATCCACTTGGTAAAATCGTTGTTTAGGAAATATATTATATATAGGCACCTACCTACTATCCTCAGATTGTATTGAAATTCAAATAACCAATTCGACTAGAGTCAAAGTATATCGTCTAAATACACTAAGCGCTCCGCTATTTCTTTTACACAGCTACAGTCATATCCCCTAATAATGTTCACTTACAACGCACACCTATTTAAAAGACCCACATGTTCGCACTTAGACGATATCCTATAAAAAAACTCCTCATGCTCCTCGGTAAAATCGTTATTTAGGAAATACCTATATAATATTATAGGTCACTATAATATTATCCTAAAATTTGAATAAAACGTAAAAAATATGTCAAAACACATATTTCCATCTCAGTCAAAGTATATCAACTAAATACACTGCCAGGCTAACTAATTAGGTTTGGTTATTCTACACAAATTCAGAAATAATTCAGAATTTAGATAATAATTGTATTGTATTTCAGCAGCTATTATAGTATTCAATTTTATAATAATAGTGATCGCACGGCGATATGGATAGGCAATTTAGCTACATATCTGTCATGGATTTATTGTTTCGGTATTCTATATTATGATTATAATAATATGAACGATACTTTTTTATTCAATTTTGATGGTGATAATTCAAGGAAAACCTCAACACTTAGCTAAATGAATAAAACGATAATGAATACTATTCCCACTGAATTTGATAAAAAGCTTATTGTAAAAACTGGCAGAGTTTTTTTTAACCCTAAATCGTTATAAAAACCATCGAGTTGAACAATCAAAATAACAATACACGATTGTCTTATTGGATTCTTATCCCATTTCGTGGCAGTTTTAAAAAATGATTTCAACTACGGGTGAACAGTGAATACTATAAAGTGAAAACAAAAATAAAAATATTAGTCAGATTAAACAGTATTCGAAATGTATAAAATGTAATTAATTTGACTACTAAATACGACGTATTTAATAATTAATATTATGATTTATTGTATAAAATACTATTAATACTTTTTTTTTAACCAAAGTAGTAACAGACTTTATTAAAAAATATATTATGATATTAAATTTTTCTTTAAAATAATGTTTTTGCATAATCCTCCTCGAAATCCTCCGACAGTAGATGTGTGTTTAAAATATAACATCGTAAGGATATACGAACATAATGGAACTAGGAAGCAAAGGTAAATTAACGATTTATACCATTCCATTGTAAAACGTATGACAATTGATTTTTTTTGTCTGAGAACATTTTTGCTTGAGCACTTCTGACCAAATTTATTGCAGCTATATTTTATATATTATACCATACAATATTCACTGTCAAATCAGAATAGTATATTATATTATTATAAATTACACTTTAATTCTTATTCACATACGTTAGCCATGGTTGGATTAACTGTGTGTCTTCATGCTAAAATATTTGGAATTGAATACATTTTCATCAATACAGGTAGGTATAGGTATATAATAAATTAATGTTTAAATATTGTTGTTTATTTTAAGTATTATCTAAATACTATTCGACTTCATTATCAAAACTATCAGGACAACGGTTTTAATGACTCAAATAAATAAATAATAAAGGCTCAAATATGACAATCCTGTCAGCCCCACACATTGATCGGATAGAGATATCGAAATTTACTCAAAAGCTATTTTCATTAGAATTCTATCAAGATTAATTTTATGCCATAATAACAGTTTTTGGTTTTCAATTTTTATCGGAAAGAATATTGTTGATAATAAACATTTTTTTTTTCTATATTGTGTAAAATTTAAATACGCATATTTTGGTGTCTACACTAGGATTAAAATTGAATACAGTAGAAAATAAAAACTGTAAATAAACCATGAGGCCATATTTCATCACGGGGACCGAAAGAGTAGCTAAAAATTACTGAAAAATTAATTAATATAAAGTTTTCAAATCATTGATGTCGACATATGTACTTGAAATACAATGTCATAGAAATCGTAAATAAATTCAATATCCTATAAAATCCTAAGGTATATTATGATTATTATTATAATATTGTAGGTTATTATTATATTACCATCGTCGAATAATTACTATACTATTACGTCCATAGTATATGATAATCGAACAAATGTAAAAAAGAAAATTAATTTTAAACAATATCAAGAATAAAAAATATGTTCCTACAGTGGTGTCGATAACACAACGCATATCGTTATATTATTATGTTTGAATCAGTATAAAGTACAATCGCTTCCATAACAAATGTAACAAATCACCGGGTTTTTGGATATTTCGCAGTAAGTTGTATACCCATAGCAATAATATAAACAATAAATATTACACTAGGAGGCTCACCTATACTTTTCTTGTAATATTATGAATTTATTCAAATTCTGATTATTTCTGAAGTTCTCAAGTACACCTAATGACCACATCTCTAAATACTTACAGTCTTTATGTCATTTGGTGTGTATATAAATCGTTCACTTCATGTACTAAGGACAGTACTATGATCTATGGCAATAGGCTTAAAAATATAGGGGAATTGATGCTTTGAAAATTATAGTAAGTTACTAATGTATTTTATATAATAATAGTTTTTTTTAATTTATAAAAATAATTTTCGTCGGAGTAAAATATAAGTGGGAATGTAATGCATTACAACTATTTTGTATAGTTTGACGTGAAACAGTTAGTTAAGGATTATATTATAGTCGAATACAAAACTCAGAAACTCGTTAGAATTTTAGTTAAGAAGCATAACAATTTTCCAATGAAATCGCCTTAATTAACAATGATTTACAGTAAATCAGACTGTGTTAAGAAAATATGTATTCGGAGAAAAGAAATTCGTACCGGCACGCAATAACGACACTTTCATCACGCGATATCATCGAATCGGGTCACCGCCTCCACCCTTCCACCACCATCCGTTTAGCACGGTTTGCAAGTTATCATGTATAATATTATATTATGCTGTTATGAGACATATAAATAATATGTATAAATCATACATTGTGCAATATAGAATATTATTTCATTTGAAATATTGTCGCCTAGTGGTCATGTGGGTTTGAGTGGATTCCGGTGCACGTAAGCATGTGGGGCCTATATCTTCCTTTATACCTCCCCATTGTCGACTTTTTACTCTATCTGCGACGCATACGAAAATTCGAACAGAGTTATGGGATTATACGCGATCGCGGCGCACTACCGCGGCTGCTGTCGTCTAGTTAAATCGATCAACAATATAATGCATTATATATATATATGTAGGTGGGTATAGGCACTCTGCCGAAATGAACTCGAGCGAGTTTCGTAGTGTCTGTTTCTCTCTCTGTGTGTTTTTTATTAGGTGTGTCGTCGTATACCGATGGCAGTTCGGAGGGACTTGGAGCAAAACAAACCCGGGCAAATTGGTTATTTGGTATTCAGAATATACTCGTATAATATATATATATATAATATAAACGGTCACGCGCAAGCAAAAAAAGAACGTCACTTGGATTATTTCGGTGGCGCACATAAATATTTACCACGCATTACGTCACCGTATACGAATAGGTAACTCACACACACACACACACACGTATATATTATATAGTGACGATATCTAGTGTATATGTTATAATTTATATGCACCCAAAGATGTGGCGCGGTAAACTTTCGGGGCGTAAAAGTACATAATAATATTATATAGTATATACCTATTTATAATATAACACTATATATATGTTATATATATTGCAACGTGGGCGGCATAAACCCTGAAGACTCGAAGAGACCGTTTTTCGACGTACTACATTCGACATTTTTAGCGTCGGACTCGATTCTGATTTACGGTCAGTGTATATAATAATAATAATAATAATAATAACAATAATATACAATAAGGGTGTCGTTTATACGCACGCAAAATACACGCTCTGCCGAGTGGCACTGAATCGGAAGTTGACCGAAAAAAAAAATCTAAAAAATCTATAAATCTCAATCGCATTGCACGATGTTACGCAAACTTTTGGACCCTAATGTGTGTCTGCAGGGCGTTAATATATGTTTTTTTGTAAAATAGAACATTGCGCGCCCAACGAGAAACACTCTATAGAGGAAGTGTATAACAATATTATTATTATATTATTATTGTACACTGTTGTGAGTGATATTTCAAACGTACAACGGTCGACAAACATCTCATAAACTTGGGTATTGGGTATTAAATGATTAAAGCACATGCCATTTATTAAAAAAAAAAAATCTACATTTTATCAAAGACACATATTTCATTCTAGCCCTTTGGCTCGACTTTAAAACTAGCTTAACCATGCATTTATTCCGAAGAGGAATATTCATTATTCAAACATAATCATCTATTGACAACATTTTACTTTTAGGTCATTTTTGCTTAGCCAGCTGTTTATTTTTTTATATTTCTATGTACCTACTAAAACAGTCGGGTTAAAATATAAATCAAGTTTGATATTTTCATATTTATAATGCGACGTTAAAATGCTGTTTAAATATTAAGTTCTCAATAAGGTATAGGTTAGGATTCTATGATCAATATATATTCAACATTGACAACAAGACGTGGTCCTTTAAAAATTACGTACAGTAATTTAATAATATAATGACATGTATGATTTAATAAGATGGTATCTGCGAGAAACGTGTAAAGTCAGTTTTTAAAAATGTAATTTTATACTTTTGTTATGTAGATAATTTTACGGGGAACTGCAATTTGGCCATCTCCATAGGTAATATTATTAAGAATGAGATAGTCAAATATCAGTGCCACCAGTGTTGTCCATTTATATATTATATTATAGACTTATACAATTATTATTTGATATAAATTTTAGTATTTCAATAAAAATTTAAAATTTAATTCATACATTGAGTGAGAAAATTAGAGTCCATCGTCTTACAAACACGTTGTGTCTTATTTGTACGACAAAATTATGAAAAATGTACGCAACGACACCACAGCATTTCAGCGACATTAGTTTGCGGAACACCAAAAATAGGTGTGACGTTGAGATGGACAATTGTATATCAATTATTAAATTATTGTCTAAAATCGTAAATTAATATTATATAATTTATAATATTATGAACAAAGAATATAAAACGTTATATTACGCATTATATGCATGGCACAAGCATACACGGTCGAACGGGGAAACTTTGAGGCTAATGCTAGTTCCTAACCGGCCAATACCCGAGAGATTAGAATTCAATCGAAATTCTATTGCACCTCTACGTCTGCACAATGTTGGATGTCTCACGAACGGTAATGGAAATAAGGGCTGGCGGGTGGGGCAAATCGATTACCTTCTTCACAAACTGCAGACATATACGCTAACGTGCAATATAGCTAGGCACGAAGGGGCTAACCGCATGATGGAAGCATATTAAAAAAAAATTGTTATACAGTGCGAGTGATCATCACCAAGCATGTTCACCACCATTTTTTCCTGTGATAAAATTTTAAATATGTACATTAAGACCAAATCGTTGACATTAGTAGTTTCTCAGTTATTACAATACTGAAAAAAAAGATTATACCATAGAACACTTCTTCTTTTGTAATAAAAAAATCTCAATAATTTAAAAATATGATATTTAAGTATATTAATAAATTTAAAAAATCAGATTTTGAACAACTCTAATATCGAAGAAAAAAGGGATGATCATGCTTGATGCATCACCCTATATATTATATTTACATGAAATATAATATTTTTGTTTAATTTTTGCATTATTAACTTATAACTTTTTTTTCGATTTGATATATTATTTGTACCTTTAAAATTCCCAACTTCACATACAACATTATTGATTTATAAGACTAAATTATTTTATACTTAAGTAGGTAAGTATATTATTTTGAAAGTACCTATTCTTTTTGGGTTATTACATTTTTAATTATAAACAATTTATTTTAATTATTTGATCAGATGTCAAATTTAAATTATTAAAATTTGTTGATAATTTGTGACTTGTTCGCTATAAAATTAGACACATAACATGTTAAACGCGATGGTTTTTTCTTGATAAATTATAATGAAATAAGAATAAACTTTTGAGCTAAACTTGTTCTCATTGAAATATATAAAAAAAAAAATTATAATTTATAGATAAATTATAATATTACCCAAGCGTGGTGTTTGGTGTTAAGTACACAACTTATAGTAGCTATAACTTAGTAGATTAAATGTTCCACGGAAAACATAATAATATAATATAGTTACACATTGAAATGAAAGTCACATAAACCAAAAATAATTTTCAAACAACATTCGTTGTATATCCCATAATTTTATCTTCTGGCAATATATTTACGTAAATCAAAATATATTACCAATTTAATATTAGTATCATGATGCTATCGTATGATATTATGTATGATCAAAGATATAATATGTTATATATACTGTGCAATAAATAGTTGTATTTGAATTATTCCGATAAAATTTCTAAGCTCCTTCCGTATTATGAGACTTTCTATATTATGTTACTTTTTGATATCATAAAATATTAACAATACAATTTGTTTGGACACGAGTTCATTAAATTTTGATTTGTGGTTTGTTTTGTTACGGAGCAAACATACCACAACAACGAAAACGGTCTTTATCAAGACCAACAAACATAATTAGACAAAAAAGAACGGTTTGACAAACGAAAACCACACCGAACAAAGGTAAACAACAAGACAACGGTGTGCTTTTCATCTGTCATAACGAAGAACACGGGCCAATGAGCGATGGGCTAGATTGTCGAAGAGGGTATAAATACCGGACACTTTCGACAATCTAGTCAGTCTATTCATTACCTTCAAACCGTCAACAAGTACCTGATCAACAGAAACAAGACGAACAGAAGGACCAGACCAGACCGCAAACCGACTACGCATCCACGACCGCAGACCGCCGCACGCCAGCAGCGCCACCGCTCCACGGTGAATAGTCGCATTACCCGACTACGCATCGACGACGCGCCGCTCCACGGCCGCAGACCGCCGCATTCCAGTTGCGCCACCGCTCCACGGTGAACAGTCTCACGGACCGACTACACATCGACGGCACGCCGCTCCACGGCGAAGAGTCATACCGGCCGACGGCATATCGACGACGCACCGCGCTACGGCAGTATACATCAACCAATCGCCGAGCACCAACCACGTTACCGTTCCACGACGCGGACCAGCATCGATCGGCATCGCAACAACGACGATACGACACGCCGTTCCACAGACTCCGACGTCACATTATTAAACGGCCCTTTTCAGGGCCACCACTCACAATACCTCGACACTTACTCAAGTTGTTCGACCCGAGTTTGGTTCGCTGTCGGAGTACCGCTTAATCAAGCTTGTACCGACGGCGGCCAACTCCCTGGCCCGTTCAATTTTGTACATAAACAATCAATATTATTCATCACTTTGTAATATAGGATCCGGCACTTGCCCGATCATAAACCAAGCGCCCCCGATTGTGTCGACCCACTTATCAAGTCTGGTCGACACAAATCGACGCTTTACGCTATCCCTATTATAATTAAAATATATTTCACATAGCAATAGAGATCACTGATTACCAATAAATCCAGCGTTCTTTATTTCAAGACGCGGATCGCCCAACCGGGTGCTCCGTTTCAGTTTGTCTATCAGCATATTTAAACGAATTTCAATAATACGACCAACACAAGTTGTAATGATTAAATAAAACTAGAAGTGGAGACAGACGAAAAAGAAGAAGCGAAGTTTTTTTGTTGTATTTGTTTCAAGTTTAAATAATTATCAGCTGTGAATATTGCATAACAATTTAGTCTACAGGTAATTTACGGCTCCTCGAGGGCCCCAGAAAAGTTTGTAAAATTATTTACAGTTAAAAAGTAAATACCTATCACAGAAACGAAATGATTTTGTTACGTTCATTTCCACTCTTGTTCGTTAGTTAAGAGTAGGAAAAAGGAACCTACGAAGGTTGTAGTTTTTATTTTCTCTATCATCTTTAAAACGTTAAGCAACCACTACTACTGCTCAATGGTGTACACTGCAGAAAATACACAGACGGTCTTCTTAGTGCACAATGCATTTTTAGAGACTCGAGATCGTCAATTTTTTTTAGCTGACTCCGATTAATATATTAATAGGTATGTTTTGGTAAAAAAAATCTCAAAGAACATAATAATTACCTATTTAATATGACAACAAACAGAGTTTATATTTCAATTTTTAAATTATTAAAAATGTAAAACGCAAATTGGTTTTGCTTATAAAATTATAAAATATGAGCACACTTTTAAGTTAATATTGTTCTAAATCAAATTGAAAAAAAAATATTCTAATTTTTGGATACTTTAATGGATACTTTTTAAACTTCTACTATGATGTTAAGTAAACAAGTTACAGAAGATATTTTAACCAAGTATAGCTTATATACGTTCCCCGAAGATCATAATATACACTATATACCTATAGTTAAATATTGAAATGAAAGTTACATACACCAATGACAATGCTCAAACTTCTATACATTATCTTCAGTGATCACTACACAACTGAACGTTAGTGTACACTACAAAAACTAAGCATACGGTTGAATAAGTTCAAAATGCATTTTTTTTTTTTGGACGGTCGTACGTCATATTTTTTTATAGCCGTCTCCAATTATTCGTATTAGATAAGGACGTATGGTTATTGTAGTTACTGAGCTACTCGAGCCTCTGGACAGTGTCCGATGACGTTTGAAAGATATCTCTGCAAACATGATTATTAATTAATCAGATCTAAAGACTCAAATAGTGTTTATATTTTAAAATAGCTAGTCCTGAGTACTTCGTGGCCCGAAGAAAATGACAACCCTTAAAAAAAGTGATTGTTCAACTCTTTTTGGGTGTAACTCACTGCAGTAATTAATGCAACTCAGCCACCCTGGTAGGTAATGTGCTAAAATTCGATTTGATGCATGGTTGTACCTGATTGGCCGATTAACCAATGGAAACCAATAATAAATAAATACTATTTCTATTAATTATTTCTCCTATAACCAATAGCAACCATTTATAAACAAACATTTCCACCGTAAATCTCAAAATCCCTGTTTGAGCACTTTCCCAGGCTTCTATTAATTTGTCGTAGCGTGATGTTATATAGCCTATACTCTATAGCCTTCCTCGATGAATGGACTATACAACAAAAAAATAATTTTTCGAATTTTAACCAGTAGTTCCTGAGATTAGCGCGTTCAAACAGACAAACAAACAAACTATACAGCTTTATATATTAGTATAGATTATTGAAAATTAGTTAACAATTCGTGTCTCGTTTACTGAAATTAGTCAAATTAAATGTAAACGCAGTGATTTTTTCTCTAAAAATAATAAAATATGAATAAACTTTTCAACTAAAATTATTGTTCTAAATCAAGTAAAAAAAATCAAATTCTACAACTGCGCTCTGGTGTACACATCAGAAACTACGCATACTATTGTAATTAATGCACTATGCACTATAAGTTTACTATTGACAAGCGTTGGTAATTTTTTTTTTTATAGGCTTCTCTAATTATTAATATTAGGTATCGTTTTAAATATATTCTAGTTACTGAGCCACATGATACTCTCAACAATAGCAGATGACGTTTGAAAGAAATCGATATGAACAATTGTCATTGTAATTTCAAGAAACGTCTTTGTGTATTAGTTTTTAGCACAACGGGTCGGATAATGAGCTAGAGAACCTCTATTGTCAGAAACCACAGTCATCTCGAATATATTATATTTTACGACATTTCAATAATGTCATATTATGATATAGTGACTCGTTGATCACTCGACTTCGGTTTTTTTCTTTTTCGTCGGATTTCCATTGATGTAACACCAAATCCGGTTGTCGCGGCAAATCATCTCTCGCTGCCATAGACTTATTATCAGTGATTTAAAAAAAATTTAGCTTCCGTTTCCCTGTCGTTATTATCCCATAGTGTGAAATAATTCCAAATTAATGAGACATTATAGCGCGCGGCGTTGAGTTTTCTGAAATTTCGGAAAACTAAAATGCTTACTTAATATACATACTTACTCGGACTTATTCATTTTAAAATTATAAAATAATATGTTCTTATCATAATGATATGAGATGCAATAGCTATATGTATAATTATACTTAATGATAAAGTTCTGATAATTTTAACTAGGTAACAGTTAAAACAAAAAAAATTAAATAAATCTATAAAAGTATAATATAAACTATTATTTACATTAATAATATTTATAACCCTTTCAGAAGTCAGGCCCAACGATAACTTTAAGATTCATGTTTTATAATTGTATCTGAAATAAACCTAGATGCTCGTAGATAACATTAATAATTATCATTATAATATATCCAAAACGTTGTGTCCTTTTAAACTGTCCCACTGGATTTCATTGTTATCATCAAGGTCTTAGAAGATATCATCTAAGAAAGTAGTTATCATCATATTTTGTGAGAAAAACGCATGTTTAGTTGTCTTATCTCATAGTAACCGATAAAACACGAAAACTCACTTTTCAAACTGATGTTTCGGTACGTAATATTGATTTAATTTTTATATATATTACAAAGGAATAGAAGTTCCCGTAACATCCCAAAAACGGAAATCTTAATGGACATACATTTTAAATCGTAATCAATGATGGCGGTGGTATTAATGGGTCATCGGTGAGGTTCGTTAAGTGAAATATTATTAGCTGTACATTGTTTATCTGTCTCAGTTTACTCTGAAGTGATATAATACATTATATGTATATATATCTACAACAAAATATGTTGCAATTAGTTTTATCCACTTTATCCATAGTTTTATTCGTCAGATTATTTCTCTAGGTAAGACGTGAATCTTAGGATTAATTGCTCTGTGTCTTAACTGTAAATTAACTACCCGTTGACTACATTTATCTAAAGGCTTCTAAATGTCAGTCGGCGAAACTAGTGCCACTGCGTTCGTCAGTGGAAAATAGGACCTCTTGTTAGTTAATCAGGATTTGAGATTTTGTGTTAATATTATTATAGTGCCTGATTATACGTTGTTTTCGGAATAAAGTCCGGGAGGTTATAAATGATTGTTTTCACCGT
Organism: Macrosiphum euphorbiae; assembly: GCA_949089665.1. Lineage (NCBI taxonomy): Eukaryota > Metazoa > Arthropoda > Insecta > Hemiptera > Aphididae > Macrosiphum > Macrosiphum euphorbiae. Next base: position 141,359,663 of record CARXXK010000001.1, on the reverse strand, counting down.
ATTATTTAATGACTAAAAATAAACTCACTGCTATGAGTTATTTGTTTGTGTGTGTGTGTGTTTTTTTTTTAATCATTATCCTCATTTTGCTAAGGCGAGGGGGAGCTACATATGATTTATGAGTTTACATAAACTTATAGCTTTGAGATTAAAACTTAAAAGCAAAGTGTATCGTGCATAATATATTTACCAATTCAATTTCAATCCTAAATAATACAAATAATCATAACATTTCAATAAATCTAATTATTACTTGATTTTGTTTGAGGACATTTAATATGGTTTAAAATATTATGTCTTAGTCATTTTATTTAGGTACACAAATATTTAGTATTGAATGAAATTTTTGGTTTTTTTTATTCCATATTTTCAATGGTAACAATTAATTGATCTGTTAAAATAGGTAAATACGAGTACAATAGGAATGTTATAATTATATAATTCAATCATATAATTTAAGAACCTAATATACCAACTACTTAAATGTTTTAAAACAAAACTTGATTAAAAAAATAATTTAGGTAGTATAACCATGTTGATTCACCGAGCGTGTCACTTCCATTTTCCTTTGAAAAATGAATTTATTCAAATTCTGATTCTTGGAATTTTAAAATATACTTAAAGGACCTGCATATTTTAAAATTCTATATTTCTATTAAATTAAGTGCAGTTATAAGAATAGCGAGTGTCTTCTCAAACTTTATAGCGTTATGAACTTCGGTTTTTCATATATGAACCATTGTTATTCCAAGTATGTAATATGATAATGAGATTTTTTTTTTGAAAATGTTGATGTATTCAGATTTCAAACAAATAGTTTCTTAGTTATTAAACTTTTAAAAATTATCGGAGTAAAATAAGTACTAGACTAAATAGGTACTACATAATATGTTTTATATTTTATTCTACAACCGTTATAAAACACTATATTATTATACTCATAGTAATCACATGGTTATATAATTTAATAATAATATAATCATGTGAATTTAAATTTATATGCATTGATATTTTCAAAACAATCGTCTCTATTTATAGTACAAAAAATAATGGGTTTTATTTCAAAAAACTGGGGGTGAGCTCGCTTGGTAAATCACCCTATATATTCTCGTATTTTATTATTTGGTTCAATTTTATATTTTACTTTTAAGATTTGAATTAAAATGTATTCCAATCAGTCACAGTACACAAATATAAATTATATATTTTCCACGGCCAAATAAATCAAATGGTCAGCTAAACAGTGTTAAATCATAATTTTTCTTTAGTCTCTTAGTTATATTATAAAGATTGTTACAATAAATTATTGTCTGTAACGAACCAAATATTATGGCTGATAAAAATCGAAAATGTGTTATGCCTATAAATAGCTGGACGATTTTAAATAATATATAAAAACGTCAAGTATCTTCTCTTTCTTTGTTTTGAGTTACAACAAAAAAACATAATACAATTTGTCAAAAAATGTATATAGAACTTCCCGTTATTCTTTAATTGTTTTTTTTTTTTTTGTTTTTCCCGCCAACTTTGAAAACTTTACTGTGAATTTTCAATTTCGACCTTAATTAGATTCAGTTTACCACCAGAAAATATACCGAAGTTGAAAATCAAAGTAATTTTTCAGTTACTTTATTGAGTGAACAAACACAAAGAATTTAAAAAAAAAAATGTATGATAACATTGAAAAATCAATACATTCATCGAAGAGTTCAGATCTAAAAGAAGTTTGTATCAAAGGATTCTTCTTAAATTTTATAAAAATTCTATGTATTTAAAAATACGCGCTTAAAGTCTGCTTGTATAATATTATGAATACAAAAAAAAAAAATCAGAATTCGAATAAATGTGTTTTAAAAGTATGAAACAGGGGTGATCATTCACCAATCACCCCCTTCATGTGCATATTTAATTAATTTGCATATTTTTATAAAACGGCTCAAAAGAATAAATACATTTGATTTCAATGAAATTATCTTATCTGATAAACATAATATTTTAACGGACAGTAAAATTCTTAATAGAAAAAAAAAATAAAAATTATAATAATAATAATAACAATAACAATAACTTAAACTCACTGGCTATTAGTCAGCGTTCGTGTTGTGATAAACCGTAGTGGGGCCGACAGTCTTTATGATTTATCCTCGAGTCAAATATGACTGATAAGTCTGCGGGTGTAATTAAAATCGGCGATATTAGCGTTATAATGACTACGTCTTTCGGGTTTTTTCCCCTCTGTGTATTTACTAACTGCAGCTGCGACGCAATCGTTTTACCGCAAGATGCGCACATTTATCGAATAATAAATATTCTATAATATTATACATTACCTACACAATATAATATAATATATTATAATATAATACTATGGTGACTTGACGGAAGATTATTAATTTTCCTGCAGACAACACCACCACTACAACTGCATGTCCGCGGAGCCATCGCGATGAATTATTTTCGGATCAGAGTGTGTGTGTGTGTATGTGTGTGTCATTTAAATATAGAAATAGTTCACTGCAGTATTGAATATGGCTCTAGTTTTCACATATTGTATTCGTTCTATAATTGTTGATGACAGTCATTTAAAATCAAATAGACCAAAATGTAATAATGTATAGTGCTGCAATGGCGAGGGACTTCCGTAAATTTAATCCACCAACGAGTCAAAAATATAATATGTTATTTCCTTTGAAATCGTTCAAATTCTTTTCGCAGCACAATACGAAAAATAAAATAACATATTTATAAATGGTATAAAAACTGAATAATATATTATTATTATCGTTAACCAAACGCTTGGAATCATAAAAAGAAAAAAGACACTAATAGAAAATAATTCGGTATTTCAAATTCGATTCTGTTTAAATAATATTAAAAATAAAATATGACAAATTGATAAAAAATATGTATGTATATAATAATATATAATATGAACACCGAGCTGACGTGACAGAAACAAAAAACTCGATATATCCATAATATATCGAAACCAATAATGATGAAGTATATTGTTCATGTTATATTATTATTATATTTGAATGTTGTTTATTCTTAATGCAGCTACCACATTATTATAATAACTAAACATTATAGACTGCGAACCCCATAAATCCTCATCGACGCCAACTGCAGCAGGCGTGTTAAGATAAAGTCAAACGTCTGAAGTGACTTTAGTGACTCTGAACTACTATTAAAATGTACAAACTACCAACTTGTTTGAAATATAATATAAGAAAACAGGACACCACACGGCGTTCTATCTATCGTCCGTCGTCATAAACGGGTCTGAACCTCGCAATGTCAAATGTAACACTCTTACTCAACAACTATGGACATATTATAATATATATTGTTAGGTCCGACCCTACGTCACTATGGTGGTTTTCGACCTTCTGTCACACCGAACGGAGTACTTTTTTTATAATTTATCGCAATAACACACTGCCGATAATGTACGGGAGCGTCTTTGAATTCGTTTATATCGATCTATCCGATTGCTGTGTATACAGGGCGATTCACCGAGTATGCTCATCACCTCTTATTATCACACCGTCGTCCCTCGATTGTGCATTTAATTTGATTTTAAGAATTTAGGATTGCAGTCTAATTTTTAAAATACTTTGATTTTCATATGTGTGTCACTATATAGGTCTAGTCTGTTCTGGTTACATACAAATTTAATTTTATAATACGAGAACTTCATTTTTGCACTATAAAAATATATAAAAAATAAATAAATAATATTAGATACGACGATTTGACGATGTATTTAGTGCATACAGTTTTATGATATTCAGAACCACTAATCCTTCAAATTCGACTGAGATGAACGAACGATATGGATGGACAAATCTAAAATTATTCGAAAATAGATAGATATATACCTATATGATATCTTTAATAAATATACCGAAATGCATAGGTCACTAATATTACGAATGTAAGCATAATAATTAAAGGATAAAACAGGCACGGCAATGCGTCGTGAATCAGCCTGTACACAGGTATCTATCTATATAGAACGATATATTGTTATAATATACACTCGCGCGGAACACGACTAAGCCGTTGCAGGTCTGCAGTATCCTTACCCATTTCCATCGTCTATTATATATACATATATATTCGAAGGAAATATCCTCCGTTGGAGAGGTTTTCTTCTTTCCTTTTTTTCCATTCTCGTTGCCACGGGTTACACGCTCAAGACATGCGATAACTTTACTCGGATAGTATATTATATATGGCAAATATAACGCGTCGAGAGTGCTGCACGAAATATATTATTTTATTTCTATTACGTACCTATTACAGTTGTTGCAGTACTATCATGTTAAAATTAAATCAAGATATTATAATCACATGATTTATTAACACATAAATATTATGTTTTGGGGCTGGATACGAGTTTTTTGTTTCCGATGGATCTTTCGTAAGGATTTGGTTCTAATCGTTTTCTTACGAAAACGTATTTATGATTCATAGGTTTTTATTGTAGAGAAAAAATATCTAGTAGGACTCTATGGTTTTTTGAAGAGTTTTACAAATCAAATAATATTTTGTTATTAAATAAAAATAAACTGCTAGTTTTTACGGACTGGTCGGAAAAAGAGAATGACGTAATGGCGTGACAACAATCGACTAACGTAACGGTCGTCGTAATGCATAATAATATGATACTCTTTTTTTTCACGGTTCATTGGTAACAGTCTGTGTATGTGTGACAAGGTTTTTATCACTATGGACCCGAGTGGTTACCCATCCGGGAACTTGTAGCAGTGGTCGTTGCTTTCAGCCGCTGCGTCGCGTCGAGCCACAATAATATGATACTCTACTATAATAGAAATTTGAAAAACTATAGACCGCGGTTTAAAGTATCCCAAATTATCCTGCACCGGGATTATGTAAATGATATGGTCCAAGTGCATTCCACTGCATTATTTTTAACACCAATTTAGCCTAGCGAATTTATTTATAGTTTCGAATTTATATTGTATCTGATAAAATAATACATTGCTTGAGATAATAATAATATAACAATATATTGACCTATTTTGTTCGTCTGGATTGAAGTCCCGGGTCCGAGTTAATGAATTAATCGACTAAATGACTTCCGATAGGCATCTTCTGTATATTATAATAGCCGGAAGTAAACGATCGGAAGACCGAGCACACAATGTTTAAAGCGGATGACACTTAAATAATATCACTATTATCAAAACCGCGGTTCTGTTGTCACGCGTAATAAACAATAATACTAAAACTAATAATTATTATTATAAAGTCAGTGAATTTCGGAGCATACAATAAATACCTTGTAATATTATTTAGATATTATTATTTGATGCGAAAACTAAATTTTCCACGAAAAATATTAAAAACTAGATAAAGTGTTTGCAAATTAGTACTCACATAAAATATCGTTAGACACTGCAGAGATTGTACGGATTAACTAAATTAAATAAATATAAGTGTTCTCAAAAAATTCGAATGAACGGTAAACTAATCAAAATTAAATGACAATGGTATTTTTCAGGCTAGAACTTATGTTTATCATAATGTCTGTTGAATATTTATATAATTTATGGCCGCACTCTATCCAGTCAATAACAGTATAATATGAAATTTATGTATGTACAAACGACATAGCGTTCGTAGAAGTAAAATTATTTCAAAATTCATGAACTATTAGCATATTACGTATATCAATTTCAAAAAGGTTTAGAGTTTCTGAATGTGAATGTTATAGAGTGTGCGAAGAGTCTTTTCGAAATTTAAAAATGACATTGAATTAAAACAACGTTAAAGAATTTATTAACTATATCGATATTATAATATTTTATTGGTTGTTAAATTTTTCTTAACTAGGTAGGTGGTGTTTTGCAAATCGAAGTCATCCAATTAAGTTATTTTATTGTATAACAATATTAAAGCTGTGTGATATAATATCATTATTATATTCAAAATAAAAAATTAATTGTTTACGCAATGTTATAATTTTATGATTTCAATAATTAATTGGCTGATCAGTATCAGTGAACGTAGTGCAGTTGTATTCGATCGTTATAACTTATGGACAATAGAGGCATAATATAATAATATTATGCAATTCGTATGTCAATTGCATAATACTTTTATAATACGGATATTTTACTTTTTATAGTTTGATATTTTATTTGAACAATCCAATCATAATTTATTATTATAATAAGAGATGCTAGGAAAATGCTCCCAAGACCGGAGTGTACCTAAATTGCCTATGCAGGTCGCCGTGTCATCATATCTCAACTAGTGAAATAATACATCAAATAAAACATAAACAACTATGCGTCTTATGATGTACATAGAAAAACACAATGATTGAATATATTCCGTAACAAACTAAAAAAAGAAAAACAATTGAAACACTGCACTTAGCATAATAAAGTAGACACTGTATACGGGATGTTATACGGAATTTAGTATTTTGTTACATAATTATATAATAATACGAATAATACGATTAAACTGAAGTAGTGTGAAAGTAGTGTGACCCCGCCCTATACTATTCTAGTGCGAGTAGTGCGACGCATTTCGTACACCGCCTATTTTATAATATTGAATACAGATGGGTTCAGTTCGTTTTCCATTTTAATAACAATAACCCTATAGACATATACGAACAAAATAATAATTATTATCCAGTGATTGCGATATCCTATGAGACGGTAATACTGTTTGATTGTGGGCAGCGTTAAAGACTAGAGTAAACAAAAATGAGAAAATAATTTCATATTTTTAGTTGCTATTTAATATAATATCTAGTTTTGAATGGTGTAAAATTGTATGTACAAAACATCAATTGTTATATTTCGAGTTATAGTTATAGTTTTTAATATTATGACGTCATTACACGGTGTATTTGGTCGGAATTATAGCTGAGCCGTGAATGTGAATATTTATTAATAATTGCATTTTTTAATATGGCAACTCTCCGAGTGTATAAATTGTGTCTCGTGGCACCTATAATCGTAATTAAGTTTAGCTTATATTGTGAAAATAATATTGACTAGCTCCGTTTTAATACTTGCAGGTCATATTATTATAAGTCAAGTCGTGTTTCGAATGCCAATACAATTCGACGTATAATTTGCATGTGTATTGCAATTGTATGATGACGGACGATTTTATTTAATACGTGTGATGTATGCAATTTACATATCTAGTCGCTTTCATGTATAACAAATGATGTCTTGAATATTTCAGTAAGTACTTACTTCGGTTTGTCTGGTGATAATATATTAATTTATATCGAAAGTCATCCGTTTTGATGAATATTTCTAGAATACATCTTAGAAACACTGAGGATAATACAATTTAAATGTACATAATTTAATTTATATAAATCTAATTCCCTGTCTCGCATAGTTGCCGTCGAAAACGGAAGCGTTTGAATTCAGTGAGTTTTTATTGGATTTAAAATTGCACCTTTAAAATTATTTAGAATAACATTTCTTTCGTCGAGATTATATTATTTAGTTTTACGTTCAGCCAAGTTAAAAAAGATAAAACACCATACCGTTAAACATATTAAAAAAATATACTGCACAAGTGTTGTATTACGATTCACAAATTGCATAATATGTATATATACGAACGTACCACCCATGACCTATTTTAATATGTTACATTATTTGTTTCTCCGTGAATAAAAATAATATATTCAATTCTATACCACGTCTGTGTGTCAAGTTTGGACGAGTTTCTCTGTATTTATTTTAATTATACTTTCGACTTTAAGACAATACTGTATTCGTTTCTCCTTGTTCTCGTTTTTTGCCAATCAGTTTGGCCTGCAGAAGACAATCACACTTTTTGAGATTTGATAATTTAATACGACCAAATTTGGTATAGAAGATTATAGGAGTCATTCATAGTCATATTATATTATTATTAATTGATAGCACAATAATATTTATTTGAAATTGTAACGGTTAAAATTATTGGGACATCCGTGAAAATTAACCACTTCAAATAGTATCAATACTATTCACTGTCAATGCAGACTATAAGCTGCCTTGTTCACAGTCCACGCGATACTCGAGGGGTATAGATGATTGTTATGAAATATTAGAATTATTACAATAATGATAACTTATTATTAATTATACTTTTGAGGAGGATATTGAAAAGAACGTTCGGATGGTTAAATTCACGTACCTAGGTATTAGAGTATATTTTTGTTGTAACTCTACTGTGCCGTCAATTGACAGATAGAGGATGGGGTATAGTGTTAGATATTACTTCAAATAACACCCCCCCCCTCCTTCTGCATAAAAAAAGAAGTTTTATTGGCGGTTGAGTAAATTATTATAATATTTATGGCTATAATTCGAAGTAGCTAAATACTGTAAGAAAAAATTCACAACAGCTGCAGAACCACGCTGAATTATGATATTATATTATAATAAATTATACACAATTTGTTATAAACTTTATATCAAACAACTATAAAAGTGATATTGTTAACACTGTAGGTACCAATTGTGTTAAATTAGCATTTGTTGTGAAGATTTGTATAATACTTTCATTCGGAAAATGTAATATTGAGCCGTCTCTTGACTCAAGGAATATTACGAAAGTGACATTTTGTGTACGGATATTAGTTTTCTAATCTGAATCGGTAATACAATTAATAATTGCGTAGTCCATTTGTCAATTGTTATTCTTATTTCGTGTTAATACACACCAGTTTGAACTGTAGCCTAGAATTTTATTTTTTATTTGACTATATTGACTTACGCGGTAACCCAGATAAAGACATATTATAAATAACGAGTGTCCATTTCAATGTACTGATTTTTTTAATCAGTTGATTGAAACTTAATTCTTCGTGTAAAGACATTTCCAATACATAATAAAATGATCTACGATATGAAATCGATCTTATACTGTGAAGTTTATAATTATTATAACATTCTAGTAATTTATTAAATGGCACATCGATCCCTAAAAAATATACCGGACCCGTAACTGTTTGGCAGTAACCTGTTACAGGTATATTATATATATATATAAATTGGTTTATATCATAGTATGAAACACAACTTAGAAGTAGTATAGTAGGTACCGCAGAGTGGGTTTGCAAAGGTTTGTGCTTAATATTATGCTTTTTCCCTTCTTTTGAAAGAGTTTCGGGATCCAAGAGTACGGTAAGTTCACTAACTATAAACAAATAGCAATATGAAAACAACAAACTGCAATATTTACCGAGCCAGAGCCGTTTGGCGATGTTTGGCGGGAAAATCGTGTGCAAAAGACTGACGTTCTTCTCTCTCTCCTTGTCGACGGCCAAATTGGCTTCTTCGATCGAACTCTTCAACTTGTCCATTCTTCTCCGAAGGCCATCCTGTAAAAAAAGACACATTATGATTATCACTTTTGGAATATGCAAAAAACCAATGTTGAAATAACGGCATTAGTAGAATTAGTTAAATCAAGTGACTTGTAATTATTTTAGGTTACTTTTTTTTGGACGAGCGGTAAGATTTTCGTTGCTGAAATTTATTTTTGGAATGTTAGGTTAAGAGAAGTTTGAAAATACCGATTTGAGAGTATTAAGAATATGGATCAATGAGATATATAATATTATCAACACTTGTTAGGAATGAATCCAATTATTATATTATAATACCCGATAGTGTATATGTTTTGTATAAATTCAATCGGAGGACGGAGTGGCCGAGCGGATTAAGGCGTCGGTTGCGACGCACACCGACGCCTGTTCAAACCCGGCCGCGGGTGGCATTTTCCTTGGGACAAGTCACTGTGTCCGAAGAGAAGTACCGTCATCCCCCAATCGGACGTGACATATACCTACGGGTGTCCCCTAAAAAAATCTGCCAAAAAACAACACACACGTGCTTAAACGAAAACCAAAGTTCCCTCCCGCACAGTACCACAAGCTAATTACCTGAGTAGTTGAATCCTTAACCACTCCCACAAACAACAACAAAAAAAAAAAATCGTTATTAAAATGCTAATAGAGTTAAAACAAGATACAATCATATTTTGTTCACAAAAAAAAATATTATAGTAATGACCGCGCTGTAAAAATAATATTATTCAAATATATTTTATTCTTAATTTAAAATTTAAATTTAAACATTCACCGTGCAAATATTCAGCCTTGAAAAATATTTTGAATATAACCAAAATTAGATAGGACGTGTTTTACATGTAATAATAATTATACTCTGTGGTCTTCAAATATCAGAACGTGTAATTTTGGTTGAAAATAAAAATATGTTCCTAATTATAATAAGCTATCTGCCTAAGTATAAGAAATACTAGTGTCAACGGTCGATAATAGCTAAGAAGAATCCATCTTAATTTAAAAAATTCGGCACAGATCAGTATAAATCGTAATCATAATAATATTAGATACATGCTATTTACTAATATAATGTAAATCTTAAAATATATGTTAACTATCTAAGGTATTTTAAATTTGATTTTGCGTGTCATGATCTAGTCAGTATTTTATGACATTATTTGTATTACGTTTAGACGATTTTGTTTTCTTCTGCTGTTTACTTTTCAGTAAAGTGAATAAATACATCTTCCTCGAATTTCAGTACACAAAAAGTATGATAACATTATATTCTAAATAATATGTTTCTCAACGATTTAATGTACAAACACACATCTATCTGGGTTATAATATTTTAGCCTTGAACATCTCGTCTACTATATTGATATCAATGTTTATCCGGGTGTATTAAAACAAAACAAATACAAATATAATAATATATGATAATATGTTTCGTTAAATACAAAAAAATCTAATAAAAAGTGGTGGATAAAAAAATGTGTCGTTATTTCTTAGAGCATTTTTTTTTCTGTTTAGTTCCCGCCAACGTGGGTGTTTTTATTGGTGGGGGAGGGGGTAAGACTGCGTGAGCGTAACTTCCCATTCTTCGTCCTCTGAGCATTTAAATGGAAACAAAAAAAAAATGGATACGCAAATATAAATTGTTTTTTTCAATGATTTAAAGTGCATACACGTGATGTTTTCCCGGTATATATTTTTAATAAACATATTTAAAAAGCTTTATGTAGGTACTGTTTTTTTTTTCGTTGACATTTTTTCATCCCTCGTTTTTTCAGTCTGAATTTTTAACTGCAATAGTTCCCTTTCCGGGTGATATAATTATAATAATAATAATATATTGTTTACTCCATTCATGTGTATAATATTGCAATAGTTTGTATGCGTTAATTTTACGTCTTTGTATGCACATTATGTCGTGTTTTTTCCCCACCTTTATGCATCTGGTACAACACTCGATCGCGTCATATAAAACCTGTACCTTTGTATGCAGTTACAATTTCTTTTACTGTTAGTCGTCACTATTATTATCATTATTTCATTAATATTAATTTAATTGAATAACTCATTGTAAACGTGGGACGTGAGGCTTGCACTAATTGGAAAGCTGCAGAGTCGTACACTTATACATTAACACATTTTAGAACTTCTGGTGGGATTCATTTCATTTAACGGTCTGGAGATCTAGTGAATAAGGCCTAAGTCTACTGTAAAGGTGAACAAAGGAAGGACGCGCAAGATGCCGATGAGTATAATATTAATATAGTTTACTTTTTAAGGATTTTATACATTTCAATATGAAACTCTGCATCACAAATTTATTACTGCAACTGATTGTAAAAACGTGTCATTTACTCTTGTGAATAATTATACTATTATAAAATTGATCAATATTTCCTCATACAATCGGATGTTTAAGACGCATTTTGTGATTTAAACAAATGATTTCATAGACATTGATATTATGATATAGATACAGACGGCTGGATACAATATTTTTATCAAAGAAAAAACAACTTCTCCACGAAGACGTCTGAGGTTTTTTAAGCATTATTCAGATACTCAAAGTTTAACGAAAACAAATCACCCACGCCAGACAATTTTCATTTATCTGTTTGTTGAGATAATTTGGCGATCAAAATTGCGCAGCAAGGATAGTGAAGGTTTACTGAGGTAATATTATTATTTTATTGGTGCGATAATAAACTGATGGAAAATGCTGAGGAAAACGCATTTTTAATATTTTGACAGCGAGTTAGCTGTTAAGTATATAGTGCGACTGCTTGGCCCATTTGACATCGAACTAAATTTATACAATTTTAAAACTTTCCATTAACCTTATAAAATACCCTTTTCCTAACTACTAATAACAATAATAAAAAATAGTAATTTAAAATAAATAAGGCCAAGAAAAAACATCCTTCAGAATTATTAACAAAATTTAACATAATATAAACGGTAAGTTAATTTATATATTTAAGAATCCATCAGCTCATATATTATACCTACTCAATTATATTATACTCATAGATTGAATGTCGTTACTCGTTATAAGTCTGAAGTCCATTAGATAATAATAAATTATAATAAAATATGGTATCAAGCTCAGCTTTTTCAGAAGTTTCTTAAATAATTTCTGACGCTTGCAATATTATGACCACGTCGTACATAAATTATGTGATCGTACTTATATATATTTGTATACAAAATACGTCGTCGAGTCAAAATGAAATGTTGTGTCACTGTCTAACAAAATATTAATTGGGCGGGCGCCAGTCGGGCGCGGGTGCGGGCGAGGGATGTTCAACAAGTGTTCTTCGCCCTGCCATGCCATTGTTTTTTGTTGCACTGATGCATATGATTTTTTCACGCAAGCATATTATTATTTTCGAAATATTTAAACAAAAACTTAAAGAAAAATATAATTATGTCGTCCGATAACATCGCATATTATTTCCATGACATAATATTGTCCTATATAATAGTTAAATGTTATGCACGAAATTATAATATATGATAACATATTATAATACAATGATATAAACCTATATTATGTATATTTTATAATACCGTAATTATTATTTCAACTTAGCCCTTGCGTTTCACACTTTTAATACATTCTCCATAGTAATGACTACTAATGAGTTTGCAAATAGAATCATATTATTATCATTTCCTTCACACCATAATCATCATTTACCCGATTTCAGGAGTATCATCATAGTGTGTTATTTTTAAAATTAATCGAGATTCGAGATACAATATTATTAAAATATAGGCATCAAGTAACTAAATATGCATTGAAAATATGTAATGGATGTGTCATATTTAAGGTAAAAGTGTTCAAATGTCTCGTACAAGTTGTAATTGGATAAAATATTCATGACAATTATATCCAATTACAACTGAAAACGCATATTTATAGACATTTCACTTGAATTTTAGTGAAAAACGTTTAAAGTAAAATCATTGCTCATGAATATTTGAGTTTATCATCAAAGCATATAATAATTATACTCTATCCAATTGCATCAAACACGTGTCACAAACATTTTAAAACATGTAATATGTACACACCGAACAAATAATAAATGAAAAACTTGCTCTTTATGTTTAATTTCAAAATAAACAACAGTGCAGACTATTATATTTTTACGGTGAAAAATGAACGTCCTAAACATAATATGGGAAGGTATTATTATTTTGAATACCATCAAAATGCAGGTTTTATGTCAGTATATTATGCGGTATAATATTTTAGACTTCAGATGATACGGAGCGTCTTTCCGGGACGTCCGTGATCGTGAATAACAATGCGTTATGTATCGTTATAGTATCGTTTATTGTATAATCACTAAATAATGTTTATAATGATCGGGGCAAGTTATCCCGGGCCGCGCGGCAGGCTTGAAGAAGCGGCCGCGGCGGGCGGGTTCGGGCCTGAAGAGGCGCGAGCAAAACAATAGTTGGGACTTGCCTATACGTATTGTAGAAATAGTACAATAATAGGGGAGAGTAGGAACCGTCCGTGCACGGACTCGAGCAAGTCGTGTGGGTTCGGTTCTTCCTCGCGGTGAAACTCGAATAAGCTCACCGTAGGGGGGAACGTGGTATTACTTGTCGGCTTGATGAATAGTCGATTGGCCAAGCTACGTCGTGAAGTCGGTTCCCGGCGTGTCTTGGTGTTCGTCCAACGGCGTGACTGGACTCGATTGAACGGGTGGACTGACAGTAGTAAGTCGCCGGGGTAAATTATATTATACGTTGCCGTCGATGGGTTAGTCAGGTCCAGGTGTGGCGGCTATCCGTTGCCGTCGATCGCTGGATGCACACGGTAGGCTTGGCGTCGTCGGTCGGTGAAGTGGCGCTTGTTGGCCAGGTGTGCCGGGTACTGTAGAGTCTCGGCGGTATCGAGCGATTACGCTAGACCGGTGCGTTCAGGGTGCGTTGTCGTGGACTGGCTAGGTCGGATCAGCTTCGCCGGCGTCGTTCAGGTCGGTGTTGCTGCTGCGTTGATAGTCTTCGGGTCTTCAGGTCTTCGGGTCTTCGGGTCTTCTATAGTGTTTGTTGATTGGTAGAAGATATGTTGAAGACTGGTGTTGAAGATGATTTGACCGGTGAATTGTCCCGGTATATATACTATTTGTTTCTCTTTGTTGTCCTGTGATTGGTCGAGGGTGGTTGCTTTGACGAGCAATAACCACACCTCGACCCGTTGGTGTTCGCTTTGTTGATGTGGTTTTCGCTTGTCATTTCCGTGAAACTTTCCTGTTGACAAACTACTTATTCCACTATGTCGCGTCTATTGCTTGTGTCGTATTATGTTGCCATACTGTTGTGTTAGGTGGTCCTGAAAAGGACCATTTTAATATAGTGACGGTTTATCCCGTTACAGCTCCCCCCCCCAGATTTGTCATCGGGGAAGTGACTGAACCGATGGTAAATATGTTGAATCGTGAACGACACGTCTGCAGATTGATGCCTTGTATAATGCCCGTCGAATTGTATTACAAGACATATTCCGTAGTGGTGTATCCTCGTTCTGGGTTGATGGGTGCCATTTCTTGAACTGATGACTATGATTCTTGTTGACTGATCTTATATAGTTTGTGATATACCAAATTCTTGGTTCTGATTCGTCAACGTTGTCATCTTTTTCATTGGCTCCCCTTGTTGTTTTTATAAATTGTTGTGTTTGTCCATAACATAGTATGGACAAACCTCGGACACGTTAATGAGTTCTTCCCGTCCCGAGTGTATGTTCTGTCTGTTGTATGGTTTCTGGTCTGGTATCTCTTCTTCTAGTTTTGTACTATTATCTAGTTCGCCCAATTTTTTCCAAATAGGTAAAAATTTTCTATCATTAGTTGTTTGTATGTATGCTTGAATGGATATCGGGAAGTGTTTTGTAATTAGACTGATCGCTTGTTCCTCGCTCATTTTTGGTGAGTCAAGATGTTTCAATTCTGCCATCCAGTGGTGAAAATGCTCCTGTAAATCCTTCTTAATTGGTTTTTTTCCTGCTTCGGTGCATTTGAAAAAAATGTCCCATTGATGACTTTCAGAGAAAAAATGTTTTAGAAATAGCCCGTTAAATGTTGGCTCGTCTAATGCTGCGTCTTTGATCATTGCATACCATTTTGCTGCCTTTCCTTTGAGGCTGTTTTCTATGACTATCATTTTCTCTTTAATTGTGGTGACTTGTTTGTGTTCCAAATAGTTGTTTATTTCTTTTAAAAATTGTTTTGGGTGCTCTTCTTTTAGTTCTCCACTAAATGTAGGTACCGTGATGTCTACTATGGTTTTAGTGATGTTGTTTGTCGTGTTCCCGTCATTTTTTGTAGTTAACTTTGTTTGCAATGCTTGAATATCTTTTTCCAGCTGCATTGATTTTATTAATGTTTTCGAATCCGTATCATTAACGAGTTGTCGAAGTGTTTCGTATTGTTTTTCTAATTTTGCGAATTTTTCCTGCATTTGTTGTGCAATGATTTCTAATGTTTCTAATTTTTTCTCCAATTGCCGAGTTTTCTCCAATAACTGTACTTCCCCTTCTAGTCCAAGTTGATTTTGATTTCGTTTGTTTTTTCTGGTATTCATTATGCCGGTTTTTTAGTTTAAATTGTCTTTCGATGTAGAATCTTGCGTATTTTTCTTATCGTCGGGTACTCGCGTTCGCCGTACCGACTAGTAAAGTTTTCGTCGTTATTTTGTTTTTTGAGTAGTTGGGTGTGGGTGAACCACTAGTTGGGCGCCAGTTGATACGGAGCGTCTTTCCGGGACGTCCGTGATCGTGAATAACAATGCGTTATGTATCGTTATAGTATCGTTTATTGTATAATCACTAAATAATGTTTATAATGATCGGGGCAAGTTATCCCGGGCCGCGCGGCAGGCTTGAAGAAGCGGCCGCGGCGGGCGGGTTCGGGCCTGAAGAGGCGCGAGCAAAACAATAGTTGGGACTTGCCTATACGTATTGTAGAAATAGTACAATAATAGGGGAGAGTAGGAACCGTCCGTGCACGGACTCGAGCAAGTCGTGTGGGTTCGGTTCTTCCTCGCGGTGAAACTCGAATAAGCTCACCGTAGGGGGGAACGTGGTATTACTTGTCGGCTTGATGAATAGTCGATTGGCCAAGCTACGTCGTGAAGTCGGTTCCCGGCGTGTCTTGGTGTTCGTCCAACGGCGTGACTGGACTCGATTGAACGGGTGGACTGACAGTAGTAAGTCGCCGGGGTAAATTATATTATACGTTGCCGTCGATGGGTTAGTCAGGTCCAGGTGTGGCGGCTATCCGTTGCCGTCGATCGCTGGATGCACACGGTAGGCTTGGCGTCGTCGGTCGGTGAAGTGGCGCTTGTTGGCCAGGTGTGCCGGGTACTGTAGAGTCTCGGCGGTATCGAGCGATTACGCTAGACCGGTGCGTTCAGGGTGCGTTGTCGTGGACTGGCTAGGTCGGATCAGCTTCGCCGGCGTCGTTCAGGTCGGTGTTGCTGCTGCGTTGATAGTCTTCGGGTCTTCAGGTCTTCGGGTCTTCGGGTCTTCTATAGTGTTTGTTGATTGGTAGAAGATATGTTGAAGACTGGTGTTGAAGATGATTTGACCGGTGAATTGTCCCGGTATATATACTATTTGTTTCTCTTTGTTGTCCTGTGATTGGTCGAGGGTGGTTGCTTTGACGAGCAATAACCACACCTCGACCCGTTGGTGTTCGCTTTGTTGATGTGGTTTTCGCTTGTCATTTCCGTGAAACTTTCCTGTTGACAAACTACTTATTCCACTATGTCGCGTCTATTGCTTGTGTCGTATTATGTTGCCATACTGTTGTGTTAGGTGGTCCTGAAAAGGACCATTTTAATATAGTGACGGTTTATCCCGTTACACAGAGAAGTTAAAATAGTTATGGTAAATATACCTATGTGCTGTGTAACAATAAATAATATTGCGTAGGTGCATATTTTGGTGAGTATAATAAATTGACATGCTCTACATGACGACATCAAACTTTAATAAAATTTAGCCGGAGGAAAATAATAATAAAAGGCAATAACATATTTGAGTAAAATATTTCGAATAGTGACGACGTCAGCAATAATGTTGAGCCTTGACTTGGACGATTCATGGCAACCACAATAATAATATAATACATTATAATTTTTACGATCCGCCACCTAGTCAAATCGTCTTTATGCAAATCGTTGTAAGTACCATTATTATTATTCACCAATCATATTATAATGAAGCTGCTTTTATTCACTACTTTTGATGGGACATACAAATATATAGAATCTCTACTAGTCTACATACCGTTATTTCATTTCTACTTTAACCCGATCGTGAGTAATTACCTATATTGATAAGAGCGTCGTGTTATCAAAGTCTGTATTAGTTATCTATCATTGTAAGTTGTAATATAGTATAAACAAAATAATATTTTGGAAAAACATTCGGGCCTACCGACATACTGCAGTACCTACCCATGGAAATAACTTTGTCGAGCGGATAAAATTAAAATAAAAACCCATCGTCATTTGAATTACACCAGTTGTAAGCAGATCGTAAGCCAAACACACTCGTTGCATGTGCCCTCGTCAGAAACAAAATACCTACCTACTGCTGCAGATTACTTTAATTCCGATGCACAATATTATACTGTATTTGGACGGAAATGCCACGATTATATTATAATACAAAAAGGTTCGATTCATAGAAGTTAAATAATACGCATTGTGTGATTTCATGAAAACCATACCGAGAAATGTTTTATATTATTTTATATTTAATAGTTGTGAATCATTAATATTAAATTCCGAGCGGAGTGATGGAGTAAATAATAATTATTGATTTCAGTAGGATACATTCTTTTTCGTTTCCTCCCTTGAAGTAGGTATGTTGTACCTCGAAATGTCCATATTGTTTTTTTTAACAGAATTATAATTTATAAAAGATAATATCGAACATAATATAGTGTAAATATTGTTAAGAACAAAATATATGAAATTCACTGCGCATCCCTTTTTATAAGAATTGTGAACACTTTTGGAGAACATTAAATTTGATAGAAATTGTTTTGCGATAATTTATTTTTGGTTTGAAAATTCTCAAAAATGAATGTAGTAATTAGTTTGCTTTGAAGTAATTGCCCTAGCGAAGGGATTTCCAGTCTCTTAATCTCGTAGTTATCTACTTTTTTTAATCTCATTAAACATTAATTAAATTACAGAAACACAAACATTGCAATTTTGTACTAAATGTTTAATAAATAAATCTTTATTAGCTCACCACACGGTGGTTTTAAAATTTCAAAAAAAAGTAGGTACCTATAAAAACTAAAATATTTAAATATTTTTTTCTTGAAACATAAATTAACGGGTTTAAAAAATAACCTACTATTTAAGTTATTCATACATTTTTCATAAGACATATCATTAAATTTAAACGCATAACATATTATTATTTATTAAAATTAATTATGTAGGTAGTTTTATTTTTATAAAAGTTAAGTAATATTAAGTTAGAATTATGCCATAATATTATATGCAATACGATTTAATGGTGTGACACGAATACACGATATGATAAAAAGTTATAATACAATATAGCAAAGTTAACTCAACTCAAGTTAAACCTATTTTAATTCGATTGCTAAGAACAAAAAGTCAGTGTAATCACATTTCAATAAAGATTTTAATAGTTCTGACATAAAATAATTTATATAAACTATACATATGGTTCAAAGCGTTGAAAACGGAAGTTTTTGTTTAAGTATATTAAAGAGATTAACTCATTTCACTATCTCTGAAAATAATAAGTAATACGCCTCCTAATCAATGAAAAATAATGTGAATGATTTAAAGATAATCGTTTTTTTTTTGTTTTTTTTGAGAAAAGCTTTTAATTTACTATAAAAATCTTAAAAAACGTCAACGAAGTAAATATATTTCATACTAATAATAAATTAATGCATAAAAAGGATTATAAGACGTAATTAAACTTGACAAACTGTCTCCATTTCTATTACCTAATTTCTTAAAATATTATTATGCTCATATAAGTTATAATACTCGGTGTGTCCCAATATTCTATAATAAGTAATACAATTTTTCCAATACCTTAGAATACAATATATTTTATAAAACGAGTACGTCTCCTTATCGAACCGGGTGTGTTGTTTTGCCCTATACACGATAATATAATTTGTATTTTCTACCAATACGTCTTATGATACGATACGATACACAATCAGTTAAATTTGAGTTTGTACAATCTAAAATATATATAATACTTTATAAGTCAGATACAACATGAACATTCTAGATTAAACCTATTTAAATTTTAAATAGCGTATGCCAATATTTATTTAAATTCTCTTATGAATTATTATTATATCGTTTTAATTTTTTTCTCGACTCAATGGGCCGTGTGTAACACTATATTATTTTTCCACTCCGTTCCACCACTGCAAAATATATACATATTGTTATTATTCAGGTATCAGGTGTATCCAGGTGTATGTAATATATTATGTTTAAAAATAAAAATAATAAAACAAAACTTAACGATAACTTATTAACTATAACAACTATTATTATTATTACTATCGTCATCATCGGTCTAATAGACGGTGATAACGTTTTACATTGTTCTGTTAAAACGAAAAGGAAACTTGAAATTTTCGGAAGATAGAAGCGGTCGAGATTGTTTTGGGATGTGGGGAAATACTTAATTCGATTCCTCTCGAGTTTCAAAACAAAATTGTTGTTCAGCAGATTCGATTTCTGTTATTATACACGTACGATCTGATATAATACAGTTTACGCCCACCTCCATAACTCTTATCAATTTAATCGAACTTGGTATTATTGTTATCCGATTCTCTCAAGTTGTCGTTCTTATGATAATACTACTAATAATAATAATAGTATGTGTTCGTACAATGAATCATCAAACAGAGCTATATATGACAATAATAACATTATACTCGTTCGAACACGATAGAGCTTAACATCAAATAATAATATTATGTTATATATTATTATATTCAATAATATAGTATTACTATCAATTGTTTTAATACGGAACGGCTGGACCTATTATACAAAATATTTTCTCCCATCGTCCGCATGATACCTATGTAGTCCTATAGTAATAATATATTGTATTATTCAAGTGAGGTTACGTTTGAAAGTTTTTAAGTGGCTTTTAAAAGTTCAACCTAACACTGGATTACCTCTCAAGTGGAATCGGCAAACACTCATTATTTTTTTCTAAGAACTTGGCGCACCTAATATTATTATAAGACTGTCTCCGAGTTGATACAGATTTTTCTTCTAGGTTTTCCGTCAGACGCCTTCGTGGAAACATTAGGATATGGCACACAGAGTCATCTTTTCGACCACCCACGTCGTGACGGTACACTGCCGGATCGCAAACAATAAAAACGAGTGCAAGCATTATAAGGGTTCAAAAGAATCACGATTACCATATCACTTAGAATTTAAACGAAACACGGTGGACCCGACAAACAGCTATAGCAGCAGTCCTCTTAGAGGTAGGTAACGAAATGAACTCACTTAAACTATAATATATTTTGTCTCTCGTTCTCTAGTCGTATTTTATTCTTCACAAGCGATATTATGACAAAAATGCAGGTTAGGTTTTCGTTCACCTGAATAACGCCTCAACCGTAACACAATAATTCGAAATATGTATTTTTTTTTATAGCAGAGTGCTTACCTATCTCGTTTTTAATAAAATATGTCCGTTTAATTCTAATCCAATTTAATTTCAAATATAAAATGTGTGCTACTGTAATTAAACGTAATTGTTTTCATTAATTTTGGTGGGACGTGCCGGGGAAACTGCCGTTGGAATTTCCATTCATTTTGCCGTTTTCCATTTTGTTTCCTGCGAGGTGTACAATATGGATACAGGGATTACACAAACTATTAACAACTATATTATAAGGCTCAGGCATAATATAATATAAAACTTAAGCTTTTGTATGCGATGTGAATACTTATGATTAAAACACGTCAAAAGTAGTATACTCTGTGTGATCAAAAACTTACTATTTCAATAACGAAAAATATTAATCGAAATATTGTAATTTTAAACCGTACTACATATAATGAGAGTATTTTAAATTAAACTTTCATTATTTCTTAAGTCGATATATTTTATCATTTGTTATAGTTTAATCGCTATAATACTATATTACTTTAGTGGTTCTCAAAATTTTTTATTCTACAACTCCCTTTGTAATTTTCAAAATCTCACCCCTCCCCTTGATTAGAGTTTAGACGACCTTTTTTTTTTGTGATACAAAACAACTATATATTATTATATAAACAATCATTTATTTTTTTTTTCTTCATTTAAAATATAAACCAACTCAATAATTGATAATATATTTTTGAATATTTATTAATTTATATAAAATTGTCGTAATTTCATCATCACTATATTCCCCACGTGCAGTATCTGAATTCCTTCCTGGGAGTTGATGCCCCATGGTTGGGAACCACTGTATTACGTTGTCTATGAATCTTCAATAACTATTATTACTGAGAAAATGACAGAGACACTACGAGGCAGGTGGCAGCTGTCTATGCGACGTAGGTACACCAAAAGATTTCACGGCGCCAACGATTATTATTATTATAAATCTGGTCAAACTTAATTATTAACACGAGATCATAATAAGATATACCTATGTTGTTTGGAAGTGTCTAGTTTGAAGTTGTTCCGTAATTAAACTTTAAAAACATCTCTTTGACTAAATACTTCATAATTTGCCGACTGATGAATAAGGAGGAGAGGGTGAACTTTTTCAGCGCGTATTTTAATTGTTAATTACATTGAATTGAAAATATAAATAAAACTTTTTTATAGTTAAAAACTTAAAATTTTCAGTTGAAATAAAGTTTGAGATTTGCCTTCTTACAAGTCTCTTCGCATTTTACTGAAGTTATTTCTAATAACGGTGATACTTGCGTGCGTATTGTGTACAAAAATACATAATTATATTATTATAATTTAGGTATATTATACTATATTATAAGCTATACACTATAGCGGAAACAATAGTATTATTATATACCTAGTTTATTGTTTGGGACACAATTATTATTATTCGTCTCAAACGGAGGAGTTAAACCAAAATAATTATCGACGAACATCTGATATCCGTGTTGAGCACACGACGAGATGAGAGAAAGACAAATTATATTGTCTAATAAGTATTAATTTTAATACCAACTAATAGTTGTTGTTAAGGCATACCTAATGGTCATACACGGGTAAGATACGTATCTACACGCATATTAATATTATATTATATTATCGTGGGTCTTCGTAACTGACAATTCGTAAATAATACGTACCAAGGTATCATAAACGTTCTAAAGGCGAGGAGTGAATATTGTTCATGGTTATAATATTAATAGAGACTAAGGTTCATTAAAATGGATTCACTTAGCCAGTTGTCCAAAGTTCAAAGAGACATCATAAACACTGCAAAGATGACTAATAAGCCCAGTATATATATATTAATGGTTATAACGGAACATTGAATTACAATATACAATGACAGCAAAATCGTTTCAAACTATACCGAAAATATCACATATTTGCTTGTCCTAAACAGTTCTAAAACGACACGTTCTAAAAACGACGACAAAACGACTATGCGTATTAAAAATAATCTACTCTAAAAAATATGTGACAAACAACTCATAGACTTCTCGATTTCTTCACGAGTACGCTGCTGTCAAGAAAAATAACAGATACTGCATAACAGTATACAGTTTATTTTGTTGGAGTAAAAATCATTTGGTATTGCACTCCACACGAATCGTGTACTGTGTACATATAATAATATAATATTGCCTGGAAATTTTTAAATTAAAAAAAATAGAGTATTAAAAAGTAATCAAAGAGTTTTGAAACTTAATATTATACTAATAATAATAAAAACGAGTCATACGGTTAAAACTTTCTTTTTTTTTTTGAAAAATATATACCGCACTATTTAGCAGTTTGAAGTGAAACTGATCGTTGCAGTGTATTCTATCACTGATGCGTGCATTCGTGTATAGTATGTAAGTTTTATTGCATGAATGAACATCGAATAGAGAACGATTATCAGGTCAGCGACTTAGCACATTGTTTACGTAAACGTCGGTGTATACTTTATCGGAGATGAATTAGGATATTGTATAACCACACCAAAGTGCCAAACGTTTATCTGGCGATTTCCGACGAACATAATATTTGGGTTTAAATCGTGCATAATCTGACCATGACCTATAACGTATATCGTATTTGGAAAAATTCAAACTTTAAATGCTTATTGAAAAAAAAAAAATTGTATTTAATTTATTTTAAATTAACGTAACTTGGATTTGATTAAAAGTATCTCGTTTTTTTTCATTAAGTTTATGTCAATAAAAATCAGTGAAGTCGAAAATTAATTAATGAAAATATAATTTTAAAAAGTTAAAATTGACTTAACTCTTAAATTAACTTTGACTTTTTAACTAATTTATGCTCAGGCTTGCCTACTTCAAACATTTCATAACATTTACTCGACAAAAATAGACCTCATAATAATGCACTCGGTGCACTCAAACGCTGCCCTACGTATCCGGCCGTCTTATACAGTTAGATGAGGTAAACCCGAAATGGTTACATACATGCCATAGACAATATTATGTTCACCACACCGTTTAGAACAAGATTACACGTAATATAATATTTCGTTTCACATCGAGAACAGCTGCTGAAAGTATTGGCTTCAAGCAGTGTAATGATTTGGTTTGGTCAAACAGGGCAATCATACTACGTTGAAGTACGTTCCATATTATTATCCTCTCGATACGTTATTATACTTCTTCGGCAGACATAATACTGTCATCGTGGCGTCAAGTTTTCACGTCCGTGTACATAATATATTTGTATTGTATTAGCTGGTATATATTAACTATTGTTCTTGTGTTCTATAACTGAACGCTTCATTCCATAATATAATATACAGTGTAATATTTTAACACAAAACACTATCCCCGAGAACACTTTAAACATTTTTTTCACATCGTTTTAACTTTAAAGTTATATTGTAAAACAACGTTTTTGAAAAACAAAAATTAGATTTTTCACTATTTCTCGCAATTATCGTATTTTAATTTTACTTTTTTTAAATTCTTCTTCTTCTTCTCTGGCATCACAACTCTTCGAGAGTTTTCACTTCTACCGACACATCCTTCCACTCTTCTCTATTTTTCAAATTTTCTACTCAGTTCTTCTCTTAATTTTTTCCAAATCCTGCTCTATTCCATCTATCTGTCGCTTCTTGGAACGTTCTTTTTTGAATGATTACAACACATTATTTTTACATTTCATATTTCGGAAAATAATATGATCCAGAGTAGGTATGTGGAAACACTAAAATCAAACTTTTAAAGAGTCATATTATTATAATATCAAGTGTTTAAAATTTAGACGATGAGTGTACCTATACGATTTCCGGGACAGGTATTCAGTCAATACGTCCGGAAATACAATACGATTCCCGTCGTGAAAAACTTTGTCGTGGCAGCAGTCAGCAGACAGTTGGGATCCACTAGATGGTTCCACTCTCGGGTTGGTGTACGATGCTTACTCGATCCGAAGTACGATACCTCTGAAGTGCAGGACTTTAAAAAGTATACGTAAAACTGTGTCTGACAATATTATTTTACGTACATCGAAATTACATAATATGTCATGAATGTACGCTCGTCAAATTTTAGCTCGACACACCATCTGAAAAACGTGCACAAATTTCGATTTTTCTGTTTTCTATGATTGTTCGCACGACGACCGTAAAAAATAGAATATCGAGACCTAGAGCGTGCGAAACGATCCGTCGTCATATTTGGTACATAGGTACAATAATATTTTAATACAATATAATATAATAGACGTGAATTGTTGACGGAGTGCCGCGTGTGCCCGAAATATATGTCTCCGACGGGCGCTAAAGACGAATCATAATAATAATATATACCACACCAGCGATCGATCTGACACGGACGTGTGTAATGTGTGTGTGTGTGTGTGTGTGTGTATGGATTCGGGTGAAATGATTCGACTCGGGTGACACGACCCGCTAAAATTTCCCGGTTTTGGCACGGGAAATAAGCAGCAGACTTGGATAAAATACGAGCAGTTTTAAAAACAATATATTATATTAGAGACGACTACAACATGTGTCGGGATACTAAAAAGAACATTATATTCCGAATAGTTTCCAAACATAATGTTGTGGTTTTTACGTACGAAAAAAATTAATTTTTAAACTTAAAAAACTACGGTAACATTAAAGATACCACAAAGGCTAATATAATACCGCACACATTGTAGTATAATAATATATACGTATTATGCAGTTTATTGCACGGGGGACGGTTTTTTTGACGTAACACACTCATATAACCTTTCAGTAATTGTTTCTGTATTTGGAAAAATAAATTTTAATAATTTTATATAATTTGTAGTAGGCTTACTAATAATCTATTATAATTGTATAATTTCTAAGTAAAATATTCTTACAATATATAGAACTCAATTTTTTTTTTTGTTTTAATGATATCTCATATTTTATATTGTACAGAAAAAATATATTCTAAGGGAAATACGAAGAACAAAAAATCTAAAGAATATTGGACTGACATTTTTTTTTCTTTTCAAGCGTTTAAAGTTTGGTAATTTAGATAAGAAAACGTATAAAGTAGCAGGGGATATACTTATAAAATTATGCTACACATCTCCGCTCATCTAAAAATACTCATAAATAAAAAACTATTTAACTAAATAGTCTTTCTTATTATTACTATATATTAAATTTTTTATAGAAGTATACTGCTTCAGAAAATGAAACTAAAAATACAAATTATCAAAAAGTTAAGAAAATAGTGTTATTGTGGAAGTACTTTATATAAAACATTTATTTTGAATATACAAAAGTTGTCTGGGGTAATAATTAAGTGTTTTGTGTGTAAACTTACATTATTTTATTTTATTTATTTTTTGTTCTTAAACTTATTAATTTATTAGACATTTTTAAATACTATAAATACCTACCTAACGTTTTAAAAATGTTTCAACAATATTTATGTATCATTATTTTCCCGACGAAATTCATTATATATTTTTTTTTATTAAAATAACGATAGCATTTCATACTGTTGCTGAAAATACGTCTGAAGTTATATAAATAATATACAGTTTTGACGTGTAACCAGACGCCGGACGGTGACGGTTTCGTGTTTTTAATTGGTTGGGTAGGTATACCTATACAATTTACTATGAAATATTATAATGTACAGTATTATTGTTTTAACACGCACCGACCCAGTGCTAAGTAACCAGTGCAGTAAATGACAATGCATCAAGATAAGTCCGTGTATCTTGTATATTATTTTGTATCCAGATACTTTTGAAAAAAAAAAGATTCTGTATCTTAGACACAAATTAATAATATCGTGTATTTAAATGGAAGTTTTTAAGATACGATTATTACTTAATTAATCAAACAAAAATATACTGAGTATGTGAATTTCTCAGATTCACTCTGTATAATATATACCTATAAAATTGATTGTACAAATCATAAAAAGGATTCTACTTAAAATATATATATATATATATATATTATTTGTTTTACTTTAATTAGGTGACTGTACATATTTATTTTACCTATATTAAATCATTATGAATAGAATAGTTGGATTTGCTAAACGTAACCTTAAATGTATCTAATAAAATACCTAATCTTAGGATTCCCACTTGTCTCTGTAAGTCGAGGTACTTTCTAAAAAATTGTCTCTGTATCAACAGTTACCTAAGTACGCTCTAAAGCAGGGGTCGGCAACCCATGCGGCCCCAGAAGCAATTTTTGATGGCCCTCACAAATGTGGCTAATTGTTGTGTTTTATTTTTGTTCAATATTTTTCCATAAAATGTTCAATATTTTTTAATTCTTTTTTCTTTATAAATAAAATCTAATCTAATCGTTAATAGTTGATGTTTATTCTATATAGTCAGTTTAATCTATAAAGCTGTTGTTATTATTAGATATCTAATCGGATTCGAAGATAATGATGGCTGCACTACTCAATCATAGTTACTTTGCGTTTGTAGCGATTAGTATTACACCGTAGTATTACATCGACAATTTAACTGATAAACTATATCATAATAAGTACATTTTTTTTTTTATGTGGCCTTTCTTATAACCAATTTTTTCCAGTAACATTTGCATTTTTTTACACTCATACTTTTATGAAAAATAATCAAATAAAATATCAATAGAATTATTAGTATTATGTATATGAAATGTCAAAATTTTTTTTTTAATGTAGCCCCTGATGAACATTTGAAAAAAAAATATGGCCCACGTGGTTCAAAAGGTTGCCACTTCTGCTCTAAAGTAAAATATCCGTATCTATGTCTTGATACTAATTAGGTGCCTATCGAAAGTATAGGTATCTTATCACGCCACTGCAGGTAATAACAGGGTGCCGGTGGTATACGCAAGTACCACCAAGGCTACAATTCCGATTTCGAATTATTATTATGAATAAAAGAGGGGCACTGATAATGATTCGATTCAAAAGAAGTCAAACCGTGTTATTATTATATAATGCAAGCAAATATTGCGTCATTTTTGATTACACACAGTCTGAATGGCAAAGTAATCCCACAAGATTCCTTCTGCCGAGCACCGACCCGCAGCCTACACTCATACACATAATATATATATATATATATTATAACATACTATGCAGGGTGATTCATCAGGCATTTTAACCCCCTTTTTTTCTTCAATAATGCAGTTATTAAAAATCTGATTTTTTTTTAATTTTAAATAGGTATACCTACTTAAATAGTATATTTTAATACTCTTGAATTTCATGTACAACTTAAAGAGTGTCCCTTGGGTAGACAAACTCATTACTTAATTTTTTTTTGAACGACCCTCTCCACCCCTATTTCTACCACAAATGTATTAGGTAATAAAAGAAAAATGGAAGTGAACATTCTCGGCCGAATCACTCTGTATAATATAGTGATAGACAGTATTATGCACTTTTCCGTCGTCGGCAAATCATCGCGTCTGCCACAACTTGTAATCTCGCGAGCGCGTTCATCGATTTCTTTTCTTTTCCATATTATTTTCTTCTACGCGATCACTAAACCGTGGTCTTTTACATTTCCACTTATCGATACATATATAATATTTTCGAACAGTCTTTTTTTCCTTTTAATTTCAATTTTTTCCCTTTTCTTACATCACTATTTTTTTTTTTTTGCCCACTGTTAGAAAGTCTGCAGATTCCCGTGTATTATTATATTCGTACTGCGGCTTTATCCGTTCGTTCAACATCATCCCCTTTGGCGTAAAAGTATGTTAATCATTAGTCCTTTATCCGAAATTTGCAGCTCTTCGAATTGTTATCGAACAAAATAAAATATAAAAAATACATTACAATAAAATATGCTTAAGAATGTTTGAATACTTATTATGCGCTCTTACAGATTGGCAATACATTTTACATATTTTTTCTTTTATTTATTTCTCAGCCGTTACGGTTCGTGTTAGGTTAGCGTACTTATAATATTTTCCCAACATGACGAATTCTTTTCATTTTTAACGTTTCATTATTATCTTATTCTCGGGGAAGACTGATATTTTATTCCATCATAAGGACTTTTTTTTAGTCAGTTTTTTTTTATAAACTCACTTTGAGAATCGTATTACTGCCAACATAATGTTTCCTTTTGATTCTTGAATATTAGTCTTAATGAGAACCCAACTCGAGAAGTCGAAACTTATTTCAATTCTCAGAATGCATAATTGATATTTTAATAAATATTACATTTTTTTTTCTTGAACATCAAATTATTCACTGTTATTATAAGATATTACTACCTATGTATATTATGATAATTTAACAATCCTAAATAAAAAGACGCTATGACAGAACTATGTCGTACACTACTGACAGTTACTCAAAAATATTTTATAAAATATACATAGTATACGAATAGTAAAAATAAAATTTTAGCAAATCAAGACGTACCTAATTACTATAGACTATAGGTCAATTGATAAAATGTGCTGAAACAACATAATCATCATTGTGACAGCCTTCGCGACGAGCGAGGAAAGTGTCTTTCTTCTGTCGGGTTTAAGGGTGCATATGATGATATAGGCGTCTTCACATGGTAAGCCACGATCAGGGCACGGACATTGTTTAAGTGTATCTACTCGAATTTTGGGTTTTTTAAATTTTAATAAAAGGTTCTCATGCAAATATATATTGTTTTTCGTTTTTTTCGGAGTAGTTATATAATACCTATTACCTTGCCATTTGCTGGAATCCGATGTGAAAACGGTTAATTATTGCAGGTAGTTTAGAACTGAAGGAAATAGTGAAGTAATGCTATGGGCTTTTGTGAATCTAACTTAAACCAGTTAATTCATATCCTTTCAGTTTTTCAAGTGTTCGTGAAGTATAGTGCTGAAAAGCGACTATACGACACGTGTTATAAACTGGTGCACTATAGAAAGTGTTTTGTATGATATTTTTTTAATTTTAAAGTATTAAATAAAAATAAAAAATAAAAATGTCGAGGGGGGATATGTCTAGATGAATGAAAACGCCATAGACTTTAATATAAATTATTAAAAAAACTTGCTGACTTGTAATGGCTTTTTGATAAAGAATATATTATTATAATTTCAATATAGCTATTATACGATCATAATATATTACCGTTAATGAATAGGTGACTTTGTTTTTGTTGATTCATTAATTGTTGTGTCAGGGGCCATAAGACAAAATAGCATAAGTAGGTACTTAGGACTATTACTGCTGAGGGACTTCTCCCATTACTTCTCCAAGTCTTGTATATATTTTTTTTTCACACATAATATGTTTATTGTTACTATTACAGATTGTATATAATCCAAAAAATGTAAAAAAAAAAAAATTATTTGTCTAAAAAGGAACATTTTAAAAATAATTTAGTACTATTATTATGTTGATTTTATTAAATTTTCAAAATTCAATGAATTAAAAGTATATCATGACTCAAAATTTGGTTGTGATCTACTTAATTAGATAATATTACTACTTTTAAAATGTATAATATATTAGAACACTCATTAAGCAACTACACAAAATGGATTCTGCTAAGTACAAATGTGTTATGTATATTAGGTTAAAAATATAGGCTTGTAATGTCAAACAACAAAGGTATACGTATAATTCTTACTTTCATTTTTTCTTTCTTTTTTTTTTTAATTGTATACAGTAGAAGATACATCATGTTAACTTACTGTTTAACATATGAAAATTATTATATATCACAGGAAAACAAAAAAAAAAATACAAAACTTTTTTAAACAATTAAGAGATATATATATTATGATTCAGAATATATTATAAAACTGTGTTCCTCTTAAATCCAAAAATCTAAACAAGTAAAAAAAAAAAATCAGCAACAGGTTTAAATGGAAGCAAGTCGACCGTAACTGAGTGATAATAATTTTATTTTTCTGGGAAAAAGAAAAATATTATTCTAAGATAGTGTGTTGTGTTATTCCATACTGGGATACACCGGATGTGTACAGATCGGAAGTAAAGCAATTTCAATAAATCTATTTTACTTGTGAAATTTCCATTTTAGTTCTTAGACCGAATACCGTGAATCAAAAACCAGGTCAGATACATATCATGTTATACATTATTATTATATTGGATTTGTATCGATATTCTGATTCAGAGTGAAATCAAGCGTAGTTTTTCTACAGTTGTAAGAATTAAATATAATATATGAATATCAATGATATTTTATGCACATGATATATATATAGCAAAATAATAACTAAATTTATTAGTCTGCTTATATCTGCCCTGCTGTTCTGATATTCGATATTTCACACAACAGCTGCATCGATAATATTATCACATGTACGATTAATCGGTAACTATAAATATAAATAATATGATTTTATGCATATACATCGAATGTATTATTATGTTTTCGTATTAAATTACTACATTATAATCACGGTTATCTACTCAGGTTGGCGGACGCCGTTTTACTTTTGGTCTATGCGGCGTCGTCTAGAACTAAAAGCGCTAGTAGTCAGGAGGCCTCTTAAATACATTATTAATTATGACACCCGATCCGCGTTCGTAGTTAAAATTATA
Organism: Macrosiphum euphorbiae; assembly: GCA_949089665.1. Classification (NCBI taxonomy): domain Eukaryota; kingdom Metazoa; phylum Arthropoda; class Insecta; order Hemiptera; family Aphididae; genus Macrosiphum; species Macrosiphum euphorbiae. The sequence goes on along the minus strand of CARXXK010000001.1, from coordinate 141,328,030 downwards.
TTTTATCATGGTCTTTTAGTAAAGTTATGGACACGAACTAAGGTATAATTATATAATAAAATAATATATATATAATATATAATTATATCTTAGTCCGTGGTTATGGAATATGGATTATAAATAGTGATATTTTTGTTAAATAAGCATTGATTCATTTTGTGAAAATTATTACCTATGTATTATTATGTTACTACACATTTTCCTAATGTAATATTTTAATATTTTATATACTTAAAATAGTTATATCTTAAGTACAGACTTTAAAGCAATAAAATACTTAAGAAAATTACTTAAAATTAAGCAATAAAGCTAACAAATTGGATTTATTGTTATAACTTAAAATTAATAAACATTAAATATTGAAAAAGATATAGCTTAACCTACATTTTGAAACAATATTAAACACGTTTGTTAAAACTTGCTCTTTTAAAGCCATGTTCTTCCGTCATTTTTATCAAATGTCTTTAATATCATTTCAGGATCTATTCTAATTTCTAATATTTATAAATTCGTTAAACAGCCATAAGTTAAGTTGGCTCTGACATATTATGTTTTAATTTATCTCATAGTCATTGATACTTGCATATCTAATTTTTAGTAAATTAGGAACACTTCTTAATTGAAATTCTATGTTTAGTTTTTTATAATAAAAATTTAACATAGTATTTATACTCTTATTATACAGGGTGTCCCACATAGATCTGACAAATAAAATAACTTTTGTTCTAATTAATATTTTTAAAAAATTTCTTTTAAATATAATTCATAGACAATTGCGCTAAATTTTTAGAATACATTTTTTATTTTTTATTTTTTCATACTGATAATAAAAATCTTAAAAATTGATAAAAAAAAATTCCAGAATATTCAAAATTGCCAATTTGTAAATCTGATTTTCAGAAAAATTTACATGGTAAAAACATTTATTTAAGTCAAGTGGCTGATTTTTTTACAAATTTTTTAAATATCAATATTCTCGTTAAGTAACTTACGCGGGCACTTATGGGTATCATTGTATTGTTATTTCATATGTCAAATATCCTTGGGACACCCTTTATATTATATTATAAAAATAAATATAAAATATTTGGCGGGCGTTTGAAATTTTTGGGAGGGCTTAGTCCCTAAAGCCCCACTTATTTGCGCATATAGTCTTAAGGTTTAAAACCTTAAAATTTAAAAAAAATTGAATCCAGCATAGACATTGCATTCTGAAAAAAAGCGAAACAAAAAAAAACGAACAGCACTAACGTCTAACATGAAAAGTGAAAACAACTATAATAGTAAACACTAAACAAATTACAAAATATGGTAACGGTACCTACCGGGTACGTCGATATTAGATATTATGAGGAAATTCTGGAGCGGCAAACGTTGCAAACGTTTGATAACGGAGAAATTCGGAACGTCCGGTTGCTAAACGGTTGCTGTAAACGTTTGCAAACATTGTAAACGCCCTAATCCAGCGTTTGGTCTGTTTCGTTCTAGTAACCATAACCGTGGTTGTCTTTGTTTATACTTTTGGCGATCGTTATCACTATTACTATCACGACTTATCACGATTTACTTTTTATGTCATACACCACGACCGCGGTTTAACAAAATACCAAGCGCTCACGAATTTCTACCTCTTCAACGTTTCAAACGTCGGTGTTTGTTCTGCAAAACGTTTGCCGCTCCAGAATTTCCTCTATGTTTGTGTATTGCTGTTATCTCATCAACCATTTATCCTAGAAATTCGTTTTGAAAACATTATACGAAGTGCTTATCATTATCTATAAAAAAAAGTATAATACAATAGTTCTTTCGAGAATGTAACCATTACTGGCATTACTTATTACTAAAATACTATTAACGGGCAATGTTCTATATGTAAAAGTAGGCCTCCTAACTACTAGCGCTTTTAGTTCAGTTCGACGCCGCATAGACCGATATAATACACGTATGGTATAGAAGCGTCCGCCAACCTGAGTAGATAACCGTGATTATAATATAATATTAGTCGTGGTCGAGAACGGTTTCGGGGTGAACTCGAAAAGATCAGCGCCGAGATGCTGTGCGAGGGGGTGGGGGGGTTGGACTGGCTGGAGGGGAGGGTTGTGCGGTGAATTTTACGACCTACTTGGCAAGACTGATTCCAACCAATTTCGGTAAACACAAATGGAGGGACGACACGCAGTGCTATGATAATAACAATAATAATAGTAATAATTCGGTCACCATTTTGTAAGTACGGCGCGACAAAAAGACTAACGCACTGTATACAGTCTACACACTCGTATAATATGTATAAATATATATTTATATTATACGACTTACAATGGAACGCCGTACATAGAATTATTGCACTTATAATATATTATAAGATGACCGACCGACCGACTGTTTCGCCCAAGTCACGAGGACGATATTTTTTATACTTAAGGACTCGAAACATCAACTATTTGCAAAGTCGGAACAACGGCCTGCGACTCACGAATGCGATTGTACGATATAATAACGATATTGTTTTAAATACATCGAAAGGCTATTTAGTCGTTGTGAATTATTATAATATCTTTTGTTATTATTGTTATGTGCATGCGGCGTGTGTGACCCCAACATACGTCAATTATAATATCAGTTATAGTGTTATTTATAAATTTTTTTATTTGGACTTCGTGTCCACTGAGTGCACCGTGAAAACGATGATATTATTGTGACGAACTTCATAGTTCATACTATTATAGCAAATATTATCTACTAAGTCCGTAGCGGTTCTCAGGCCTGAGTGTGTGGGTCAGTGGCGTATTTACGGGGGGGGGGGGGGCTAGGGAATCAATCCCTCCACCACATAGGCTGTATAATATAATTATACAAAAGTCCTTAGCTTCAGTCCTCTAATTTTAAAGGTGGATCAACTGAATAAAATCATATCCCCCCACAAGACAAAAACCTAAATACGCCACTGGTGTGGGTAAGTATTATATAGATCTATTACCATTTGGATAGTAAAAATAAAATGAATTCCGATCGATGCAGATGTTTATAATATAATATTTAAGGTACCACGAACGTTCCGAAAATGTTTTTAAATATACGTACCTATATACTTAGATTCCTCTCGTCTGCAGTTTTTTGAATGAAATAAAAATCAAATATTTTTTCGAGAAACAGTATGAAAGTATACCTATATACAAATATACAAATATAAAAATACTTATCTCACGAATATTGTCATAGATACTAAGTAGGTACCTACTATTAATGAACAATATTTAGAATAGATTATTGTATTATTGTTTCCAATAAAATTATATGACCATGGTTTCGCATTGTTGTAATCATAACAGCTATGGAATATTACCAATCGGAAATTTTAAGTTAAGATTAACAGTTAATATAAAATGAAAATTAAATTATGAAGTTTGTGTTGGGTACCATTTTCCCATTTACGAGTAATGGCCAATAGGTAAATGTTTCCATTGGTACAGAACACCATCATCGGATCAATTATTTCAGTGTTAATGTGACTATTGTGTTGTTAAAATATTTAGGTCATTCGTATGGAATATTATGATTTAAAATGCCTAATACTTTTTTACTTAAAATATACATGGTTAATACGATAGTATGGTACTTCTATAATACACATTACCATGGGGTTTGTATAGTGGTACTTTAAATCGTACATTATTATTATAATCTGAAAATAAACTAATCAATATCGATAATACGTGTATAAAATAAAGTAATAATATAATGTAAATACATATAAGTATATAACCTTATATCATATACTATAACCATATAGGTATTTTATAATCTAAATAAATATTTTACTATCATGTAAACCGTTGAAATGTAAATAATATTATGATTTACAAACGTTTGTTATTTCATTTTTGAATTTTCAATTGCTTTTCTAATAAAGATAGAGATCTTCCCCCCCCTCCCCCAAAGTTATTGGATTTACCTAACGTATTGATTATTTTTAATTTAAAACTTTTAACGAAATTGCGAACATTGTAATTTCCTCTTTCAAAGGAAATAAAACATAAATATATTTTTTTATATGTTAGTTCATTCTTGTATTTTTTATCGTTTATTTCTAGGTAAATTCATGAGATTAGATAATATAAATAATTGCATTGTATTGTGAAAAATACAAGACAAAACTAGTATTTAAGTAAACAATTGATATTTAAAATAAATCGATAAAAATAGCAAATAGTCAATGTACACACACACACTAATATTATAGAGACATAAAATAGAATGTTCGGCAATGCAATTAGAACAGCTACTTCTGTAAAATGGGTTTGAAACTACGTGTGAATTAAATAGTTTATTTTACTGAAACTACTAAATAATAGTATTATGTTTGAAATAAAATGCACGTATTTCAACACGAAATCTCGTCAAGTAAGTTAATTAAGTTTTAAAAAAAAAATCTACTTCTCTTAGGGGGGAAAAGTTTGGTTCAGGTCGTTGCTAATTATACGAACGAAAATAATTCGCATGACGTTAAGTTTTCCACCATTGACATAGTAGGCCTCTGCTCTAAGAATTATATTTTCTGACCTTATGTAATTCACCGATCGACAATGATTTTTAGCTTTATACGACTGATACATATGTTTATTTAATTATATAAATTGTATAGGATGACTTGTATAGTTGTTAGCACCTAACGTGCCCCATTATGACATACAATTGCGAATAATCAAATTCATATTACGATAACACAAATATTGATACTATAACAGTGTTGGTGTAACCGAATAATTAATATACAGTTAAAGAAAATATCCCTAAAATGTATAATCAGTCATTATTTGTACGAAATACAAAACTGTTTGGTGCTAATAACCGTAACCTCGCCAATAACTTTACTAGTTTCCCTATTAGGTAGATATTATTATATTTTATTTAAACGGGCTAATAAACAATAATAGTTTTATATATAAGTACAATAACAAGGAATGAATTTCAGCAGTACAATTTAATACGAAATTGAATAATATAGAGAATAATGAAAATAATATAATATAATTCACGAATAAAATAGAATAATAGAATCAATAGAATTAAAATTCATGAAACAATTACCTATAGCTTACTGCTGAATCACTAGCTAATCTATTGATTCTTTTTTACAGGGACCGACCGAACGTGATTAGTAAAGTTGTTTTTCGTGTGGGGGTGATGTTTGAATATAACAATTTTAGTACACCTGGTTTTACAACGAGTGACGTAAAAATGAAAACAATTTAGTATTTCTGTAAAGTTACGGTATTATAATAATACCTATATCCATTGACCGATTTAAACTTAAAATCATTAATATTCTTCCAGACAGTTTGACTGTTCATATTACATTCAACTTGTCTACCAACAAGGTTTAATATTATAATAATAAATGCGAACGAAGTTGACGTGAAATACCTACCGCCATTGATTGTATATGGAAAAAAGCGAAGCAAACGATTAGGGATAGCTCCAAAGTCTAATTATAGCGTTCGTATAATATTATTCTTGAATATCGGAGGAGAAAAAATAACATTATCGTACACAGTTAAAATATCATAATAATACAATATTATTATATATTTTATTAGTATACCACAACTGTCGGTAAACTACAGAACGAATCGGATCGATAATCACACCCGACTCTAATGACGTTTTAACACCTATGTTAAACCTTAGGCACAGTTTATGACGGATGTCTATAATACTTCTGGCCGCGAGTCCGAATAAATGAGGTGAAAGTGTGAATGTGTGTCGACACATTTTATTGAATGTTGAGTTCTGCATTTTATAACTACGCTGTATATTAATTAGTACCTATAATCATCGTGAGCATGTGTTTATACGTATGAGTTAGACGTTCTTATACACGGGGTGTAACGAGAAGACCTGACAAGTGAAATAACTTTTATCGTTATCTTTATTTTTTAATAGGTAGGTAAGTACTGAATATAAATAATTTTAAGACTGGTGCTTAGATACATTTTGAGTGCAAAAACACTTATTTGAGTCGTGTCGTTAATTTTTTTAGTTTTTTTTTTTAAATCTCATTGTTTTTATTAAATAAAGTTGACTTTTTTTATTACTCTGTACCCTACACATATTTTGAAATTGTATTTCTTTATACAAGGTACAAGGGGACTCAACTATTGGATAATAAATCCCTATGACTTACACTGCCCTGCTACCAAGAAGTTCAGTAACTCCAAAAAATTAAATGTTGGGAAATCGTGTTTAAAGACTTTTTTAATTTTTGACCCAGAACTTATTATTTTTTAATGATTTTTTTTTTATAAATCATTTTTAATAGATGTTCAAGTTATTTTTTTATATTTGTTTTGTATTTTATTTATTTTTTGTATGTTTTTTACCATTCTTAAACATACTATAGGAGTTACTGCCTTTTTACTTTAACCCACATTAAATTTACAAAATGCAGTAAATCCTATGACTCTTAATTTTTATATTATGTGCATCCTTCTACTGAAACATTAAGTCAAACTAAAGTATAAAGCTTATTAAGTTTATAATCTTTTCCCAGTAAAAAGCCTATTAATTATATTTACAAAACTAATTAATTACCCAAGTACAAGAAATTTAAACTAAAATATCATAATTATACCTAATAAAATTATATTATAGATTGATTTGTATCTACATTTATTAGATAAAAACACTAATATTAGAAATAAAACATTTTAAACCATAATTTATTTATTTACTAATTTCTGTAAATAATAATAATAATTACATTAATAACAACAAAAGTAGTGATTAGATAATAACTTGTATCAAGATATAAAGGTAGATTAATAAGATATTGTTATAACAGGATAGTGACTAGACGCCTCGTGTTGTTTTGTTAGAAACCACCAAAACAGGGAGATAGTAATATCATCTTTGTCAGTTGTTAAGTTAGGAGTAATGAATCTTATCCAATCAAATTCTATATTATTATGAAGTATAAGTGTATAACCATGGTTAGAACTTATAATAATCTAAATTCAAAGATATTTTTCTGAAGACTATGTTATGTCAAAAAGTTATTTTATGGAGTTACGGCAAAGAAGCCATTTTAACACACAATATTACTAAGATAACATACAGTAAGAGCATGTAAAACTTCTAGGAATCCGATTCCTAAGAAATAATGCAGTAAATCCATAGACTTGCTGTTTTTGTTCTTAATTTGTGGCTTTACTGCATTTTTGCTTAGTATTTTACCTGAATTCCGGAATATCTTTGAAACAATAAATCGATTTTTAAGGAGTTTATAGTGGTTTTTACTGCATTTTACCTTTGTAAAAAAAAACGAGGGATAGTTAAATTAATAAGAATATTATATAACCTCACTTTTCACAATTTTGGAGTTACTGCACTTCTTGGTAGGAGGGCATACAGTTCTGAACTCTTGTACTTTACACGACCGCAACAACTTCACTTTATCTGTAACTCATATAACCCTACCTGTTTTCGTGGACACACTACGACAAAGGTAATATATTATTATCAGGCATATTATATTAGGTATAGTGTGGATTTAAGGTTTTTTCGGAGACCGACTGAAAGTGATCGAGCCTATTAAATACGTATAATATGCATATTTTATTGCACCAGTGTAGACAGATTATTATAATAATAATATTATATAAAAAAAACACTGGCAAACTTGTTAACTAGTTAATATAATATAGGGGATAAATATGTAACAAATCATGGTAATGTAGATCTGGTCTATTATTTATTATTACTGTTGTTCTTGTAACTGAAATAAAATCGAATTATAATTCAAGTACGACTTCAAATATACTAAATATAGCTGTAGTTTATACAAAATATACTTCTGAAATATTTTAAACTATAATGGGTGATATAATTTTTTTTTTTTTTCAAAATACACCTACTTTATATTAATATTATAAAAATGTTATGTCTGTTGACGTCGACTAAAAATTACTTACAACAAATTCGGGGTTTATAAGATTTTGATTGGATTTTTATTCTGTTCGTTCCGATTCCATTATTAAACTCGACACGAATCCGAGAAAGTGAAATTAAACGGCCCAGAAGACGTATCCCTTGAATCGGACGAGAAGGGGGTAAAAAAGAATAAAATATTAAATAAGACGATCACGTGAGTTTGACAGCAATGGGAATTGATTGCGATAACGTTTCGTAATAAGAGCGCGTGGTGACGGGTCGCCGTCTCTGGTTCACTACCGTAATAATTCGAATTACGGAGGAGCACAAACCGCCTGACTTTGGCAAAGGTAATCTCGGATGTGTCGTACGCACGCGTATTATAATAATACACGAAAGAATTGATATCGAATTGATACCGCGTTTGGTTGATACAATGTACCAGCTATATAATGATCTGTCCATCTAATGCGGTACGTGAACATAAACGCAGACATTAGAATATTTTACGTCCCTTCGACTTTTTCGACGACCGTTTCAGTGACACATTGAGTGCATAATAGTGCAATATTTCTACATATTGTCTTGACTAGGCTATGCCACAAAAATATAATAAAATTAATTCTCATCCCTTGGCTTATGTAGGTACACCGAACAGCTGTCTTTATAATCGAAAATCGTCAAATAGACCCACGTTGAAGCGCATTAATGATGAGAAAATAACCGATTACTATTGCAAACATCAATAATATCTTGAAAGTTCATCGGCGATAACATATTGATTATTATCTACTCGAATACCTCTGGTCGATCAACGATTTTACGAGCACACTTAAATAATAATAGGTTAATATAATTAGACAAAGTTCAGTGTATAAACATATAATTCATTTTGTTTAACATAAATATGTTTTGGGGCTGTATAAAAGTTTCTTTGTTTTTGAACGATTTTTTTTTTTATTAATTTATAATTTTTCACTTTTTTTCTAATGGTTTTAAATACTTGTAGTTCAGAATAAAAACACTATATACTCTGTTCTACGAGAGAACATGCCTGTTCTGCGCATCTTTCTACATCACCAATCTATCGGAACCTATTCTCCTGTAACAGGGTGGGGATGCGCAGAAAAACCTGTAAATATTATTTTAACTACGAACACAATATTTTTTTTAGTTTTATTCAATTTTTTAGATAGTAAATATTAAACTAAATAAGGATTAAACAGGATTTAATTGATTTTAACAATACGGATAGTAAAAAATATATCTGTATTGTTAATTTAAATGTGTAATTTATATGGTTTAAATAATATGCAGTTGATTGTTATATTTGTACATGTCTTACGCGTGTTAAATTGAATTTATTTAAAACAAAAGTTTATAAGAAAAACGTCACCAGGAAATAAAAACCGTTTAACTGGCTAATAATAATATAAAATTAATTATAAGCTTAATTTTTATACTCTCAGTAATTAAAAAAAAAAAATACAGTTTTAGGGTTCCAAAGCATTGACGGCTTTTTTTAAATATTATAAAATTAAAGGAAAAAACTTGTTCTGATTTCATGAACTTTTTTTCTCATTAAAAATGTAATTGGAGTACCGGGGCCTTGTCAACGTCCATTCTGTTTACTTGTATTTATTACGGTGACCTTAATTCTATTCTGTTTCTACGATGCCAACATCGTATTTTTTTGAATTACCCAGAGGATTACTCCGGACAACTACATCGTAATCAATAATTAAATTGGACCATACAAAGAATTAAAAGCTAATTAAGCACCCTCTAATAACGACCATTTAAAATTATTAAGCACAACTCGGTTTGAAAAGCAACCCCTGTCCCGTGGGACATTTATATACAAAAGTTATTGGGCGGCTTCAACTCAAAATCATATAATATTTTGCTCTTTGCTATTATAGTATAATATAAAATATTTATACACACAAATATAATATCGTTCACATATTCTACCTATTTTAGGACCAAACGTAAACACTTAAAAGTAGCAACACCTATCTGCACTTGGCTCATCTTCCAAAAAACATCCATCTACTTCGTAAACACAACTCCAGAAACAACTAAATAGATTCCCTTTTTATCCCTTTTTATTCCCTAAAACATTAACACCAACCAAACCAAAAATAATTTTGAAACCGAACAAATTTAACATATAGGTACAACATTACAATAACCGTACTCGTTATAACCATTATAGGACTGCTCACAAATTTTTGCGATATGGTCCAAACGCAATATGTTCTAACTTCTAATGAAATCAGCTATCTATAAAAGTTGTTCTTACAAATTAAAACTAACACATTCGTTCGGTTTATTTAGAAAAGTCATAAACGAAAAAACGAAAAAAGTACGTTTCACACGTATCAAATCTACCAATAAAAACAATTTTGTATAGTTTTCCGTGATCTGCGCCATACTGCTGATAATGATTTAATAAAAGAGGAACTAGAATACCATTGTTATACGACAGCTATTCAAATAGTCATTTCAACCGGGGGCAAAAACTAGTTTGCCTCTTTCTTAATTTTTTGGGTCTAGATTTGCCAGTAGAACTAGATAAACACAATTCAGATAGGTACCTGTAAACTAATTTCAATCTGTCACACTAAAATAAAATTCGATGAATCTGCCTTCCCCGTCGTCATATTGTTCAATGTCAACGTTGCCAAAATGTTGGCCATACAGGAACCTATTGTAACGGTTCATCCACATTGTGTTAAATGCAGTGAATTTAATTTGACTGAAAATTGTCAAAAACTACCCGACCAACCACCATCAAGTGTGCACCTCATGAGGGGTATGTACCCGCTAGCTATCAAGATAAGATTGTTGTTTCTACAAATGCGTTCAATCAAAACGAAAATCATATTCTCAAATAAAAGCTGAAAAAACCAAAGATTTGTATCAGACCATCGCATCCGACCCAATTCCAGAAAATATTGTACCCACGAACCCATATGAAGTACCACCTATGTACATAAAAACCCAAATACCCTCCAAAACATGCCAAAAACTAATACTCCAAAACCAGCATGTCAATAGAACCAGTCGCATAATTATTATCAAAACGACCACGACCCTCAAAATTTCACAAATCAACTCACTTCGTTTATACATTAACATAAATCAATCATATACCCACTTATCACACTACTTATAACAGTAATTAACACAAAGTCGTCCCAAACATTTAACCAATTATTCTAATATCCCTTCCAAATTAACAAAACCAACCACTCGGTTCAAAACGAACGTGGCGCATAGATACCTATTAACTGCAAGAAGTATTACTATTGGCCGTAGGGTGATCTCCGCATTGTGAAATATTGTAATTCATGCCGTGTTTTATTTTTAATTAATTATCTAATTTTTTTTTTATGTCCCCTTATGTGTTCAGAAACAAATTATCTAATTAGGTATTAAGCCTTTATGTGGTAACAATATAAATTCGCGAATTTACAAGTTTAAAATATGACAATCATGTAGGTGGTTCTACTATAAGATTATCAAAATTAATAAAATAAAAAAAGGTCATTAATAATGCATCGATTTATCTATTTGAACTGTATTATTAATTACATGTTCATACTTAGTTATGTACATTATTCTTATAACAAATCTACAACCAATTACCAGCTATTACCGTTTTCGCTTTTGGTTATATGCAACATGGTTGAGTTACTTGTATGGAATGAATGGAGTAAATAACAATATAAATATTTGTGTAACGTTTTCGGGGGTAGAGGCGAGTTAATCAAATGCTTTTTTCTTGAAACTATGTGATATTCAATTATTTTTCCTTTATCAGAACAATTTCGATATTAAAATACAAAACAACGAAATACAATAACTTGCTTTTATACGAAAGCCACCTATGGCGATAAAAATATCATATTCCTTTTCCATAGATACCTTTTGGTATCCTCTTGGTGCCTGTTTTTTTTATACTTCTTTATGAAGTTATATTAGTTAATTAACTATTCATGCTTAAATACAAACTCGGTTTAAACGTTCAATGTTTTTTACAGTATATATACTTAGCAAAAAATAAAAAAAATAATAATATAATGTTATATGGGAAAGTTATATTATGTATAAGTGAAAATTTAGTATTTTTCTAGTAATTAAATTATTGTTTCAAATTTATTTAAAAGAAAAAAAATTCCAGATTAACTATTAATCGCAGGCAATAGAATAATGTTTTACATACGAAACTGTTTTTAAGTTTTTAAAGACTTCTTTTTTAATTGTCGATTTCGTCCACTCATTATTTAATTAAAAAACCGAGAAATAGTTATTATGTTTTTTCAATCTTAAATTGCTTAAATGTATTGTAGCGATAATCTTATAAAATTGTATAGTAAATTAAATTATGCGCCATGCGGCAATATTCTTGACCATAGGTCATAGACAATTAATTGGTTTTAAAAAAACAGACCGGAAATATGACATTTGTTTGGCAAGTCTATTTTATAGTAATATTATACAAGAAGCGGTTTTTTTTACATTTTTCAATCACATCGAATGTAAGTGGCTGTTGACTTTGGAGTTGACTGGGAAAATTTCCAATATTCTTTGTACGAATTATTATGAATAGTATTATTTTATACGCTATGTTTCATGAAATACTAATACTGATATATATTTATAAAACATCAATCCAATTTCAATACCAAAACGCGTACAAAGTTTTTGGTAATGCAATATAATATATATATCTTGTGTGAAGTATGGTAGGTATATGTATTGGTTTTCGTATTTTTTATATTTATTTTCTCGAAACAATTTTTTTATGTCGAAGAAATAATCAAAATGTTTCACGGACGGACCATATGGAATTTTAAGACATTTATTTGGTTGTCAATGTGGTCATATTATCCGACTGAGATTGTATCAAGTGAACAAATATAATCGTACTCTACTGAGTTTTCATAAAAAACTATATAGAAATATTTTTAAAAACGTTAGCTGAAATGAAAATGATTATTATCTATCATTTGGAATTTGGATAATATAATAATTGCTATCAGTTGTTATTAGTTTTTATTTCTTAATTAGGTTTATAAACATCATGAGTTGCAAAAGAAATCAATCAAAAATCTAACACGTACCACGTCCACACAAAGCAATGGCACAGATGAATTGGAATTGTTTTTTTTATATTGAAATTTTAATGAAACAATATTGCAATTTAAAGACAAAAAATGTTGGGCATATTATCGAATACCGTTTTTTAGGAGTTTAATATGTAATAATATTTAAATATTGATTACCGAATTTGTCTCATAAAATTGGTTTAACTGCTAAAGATTTCTTCGGGTTGTACAGTTAATTTTTTTATAGTTTCTAGTTAATATTGCTTAAAACGTTGTCGATGCAAATTTAAAATAGCCAAGTCAACAAGGTCAATTGGAAATTAAACGCATACACATTTTCACTGGAAACTATTATTTTGAATATTATGGTGTGACCCTGAAATAATATTAAATTCAATGTACATACATAGACAAACAAAGAAAACTTCACCCGCTGTCATTAAAATGAGCAATAATAATAAATTAATGTTTTTTAATGAACGAAATTGATGGATTTACATCGACATAAACAAGAGACTGCGTATTTATAGATTAAACGATTCGTTATAATTAAAATATTACCTTACAGAGTTTTACAGGGTTACGTTTTCTCCAGTGACACTTTCAGACATGTGTTATGGTAATGTGAAAAAAACCAAACAGACATATTCATCCATGAGCCGCGAGTATTTTCATAGGTTAGTTTAAGACAATTTTTTTTTTATTTCTGGCACTAAAACCTTTAACGTCGTTTTTAAGTAAGTGCTATTGTATTGCGTGAACTTTTCGATAGAGACTTTTTCCCAAAACAAATACCTCTCATCCAAAGCTACCAGATAAACTAATAATTAAAAGAATCATCTGTTCATCCCGTCTTCGCCTTTTTAATAAAAAAAAAGTCATAATTATAATAATACGTTTTTGGCACGGCAATTTATTAATTTAATTAAACATCAAAACAATTTCCTTTCAAAAGACCTTCAAACATTTTAACCAAATTATTTTTCTGAGAAAAAAAATAAAGTTAATTTTGTATTTGATGTAAATCTGCGTTTAAGAGTCACAACAATTGATTTTTCTTCGAAATAAATATAATATTTTAATATTTCGGTTTTCATCGATAATTCAATAACTCACATATTTGGAATAACATTTATTAAGTTCCATTACCTATAGTAATAAATGTGTTGATATTCAATGGATACCTATAAAATAATAATACACTGTATTACCTTTATACCTACATAAAATTATAATATATGTTTGAAAATATTTTGTTGATTGATAAAAAGTAAGTTACTCATTTTATTTCTTTATAAAATATGTACATAATTAATAAATATTGAATTATTAACATAATATAATGTATGCATATTTTTACATTTACAATATATATTTATTTTGTTTTTAATTTTAGTGGCACTTACAAAAATTAATATGTTTTGACGAATCCACCAACGTTGGATGTTTGAGTAGTTGTTATAGCTACTACAACTTTGCTTATTATTACCAAGTTTTAAAAAATGATTGCTTATTTCTGTAACTGTTAAAATACTTATTCTTCTTACATAAAATGTTTTTCATTTTTATTTTAAATTAAAACATAAGTTATGCAAACAATTTATGTACTTCTTACAGTTGAATTATATTTTGTATCATACAAAGAATTAAAATATTAAAATGTATATTTTTTTGTTTAATTAAGTATAATTAATCTAAATCGTTCATTAACATTTCAATGTACATTTTTACATAGTATATAAAACTGGTAGTTTTATATCATATTTTCAGTAATTACGTTCAATATGAGATAAGTTCTTTTGTAAGATTCAAATTTAATAAAACTATTTAATGAATGTATTTAGTCTAAATAATTATATTATTTTATGCCTTTTTATTTCCTATGCATTAACGCAACTTGTAGTTTTATATAAATTCTCTTTTCAGAAATTTCTGAATAATTTTAACTAGTCAGTATGAATTATTTTATTAGATACTAAACATATTTTATATTTCTTAGAAGTTATAATAATAAAAATCATTTTATTTGGTTTTTGTGAAATTGAACATGGCTTATAATCTGTATAAGAACGAGTTAATGTAGCGTTGTATATATCCAGCAAATATCTTAAATTGATTAATTATTTTACTATATGAAAATTTATTGAACTGGATAGACGAATAAATAATTTATTTTTCAATTTATCAGGGTTGTTATTTCTCATGGATAAAATGTATAAAATGTTGTCAATTACTTGTTGTTTTATTTAATTTTTATTTATTTTTAATAATAACCATATTTTTTATTGATATTGTACACTAGAAAGTGAAACTTTTCGATTCTGAAAGCAGTGTCAGAAAAACGATCGAATTGTTGTAATTCGTTTATTTTAAGGGTGTTAAAAATATATAATATTTTTATTGAATGATTGATAATTTTCTTAATATAGTTAATTCTTATAAATACATTGCATTTATAATATTCTGACTACTATAATTTGCCACAAATTATGATTTCAATATGATATTAGTTATTAGCTACACCCAATATACATTAATTATTAAAATTACAATGAAAACGGTTTTTCGTTACACTTTTCTATTTATCTCCAAAGCTTACCGTGGTAACCCAAATCTGTACCTAAATGTTATTGGTTACCTTAATTGACTTAGTTGATGTTTCAATTGGGTCAACCAAATGTGTCAAATATGCATATTTCTTCCATAAAAATCATAAAAATTGATTCTAAAGGTTGTTTTGACCTTCGAGCTTCTTCATATCTTAACAAAAGCAGTTTAAAGGTAATAAACTATATTTCACTTTTTGAAACTTTAAATTAATTTATTATGCTTATTTGAAACCGTTTTCCGTGGTACAATAATGACTTAGCTTTGTTAATGTCTAATAAATAGAATATTCAAAAAGTATATCCAAAAACAAAAACACTATTTAACATATCATTTTGAATCGTAACTTCGATTGGCCCAAATAATGAAGAAATAACTTTCTTACAGGTTATTGTTTTGATAACTCCAACCAACATTAAAACTTTTTTATATGTATTATGAGCATTGTTGGAATACCAATCCCGCGTACCCGTGAAATGAATATTATTAAACATTGAATTTTGCTGTAGGCATTGATTATAATTGTGAATGAAAATGTATTCTGGTTATGAAATTGGATTATACACCCATATATGTGGATAAATTAATATTAAATTTATTGGCGTTTAAACGTATAATTTTGTGTAAATAGTAAAAGTCATGGAACAGATATTAGAATAATCTTTTGGAAAATTAAAAAAAAAAGGTTTTTATTTTTGCAGTTTTCACTGTTTATTAAGAAGACTATGATTGTATGAATGTGTTAAATAATAATTTAGAGATCCTAAACATTTTTAATGCGAGGGTTTCTTAACATTTATAACACGGACGCTCAATATTAAAATATATGATTTGACGAATTCATGAAAATGTTTAATATTTATTATTAAGTTGGATATATTATAAGTTTACTTGTTTTATTTTTTAAATATGCTTCGTATAAAATATATTTTATAAAACTAATGTTCACGAAAATAAAGCATAGCTAATTAAATAATACATTAGATTCAATAACAGTAAAAATAAATATCTACCTAGGTATATATAAATCACTTGTATTGATTGTGTGCAGCAAGTTATTCATATTATTATATGATATTTACGATATTTGCAAAACCCATAAAATCATTGTTATACGAACGATACGAAAATAATAATTGTTAATGTTAGCGAAACAGCAAAATTTGACAACTCAATAAATATTATAAAACGTAAAATACTTCGTAGAATATACCTATATAGGTAGTTAATACACCGTTAAAAACTGCTTTTGTTTATTAATAAATTAATATAGTTATTATTCGACAAAATTAAAATTTGAATTAATTTGGCTATAAATTCGGATGAAAACGTAACAAACAATAGGAATTATAGTATTTTGGTTGACACAGATACTATGTATAATAAGCAGATCAATTTCAAAATACGAATGGCATTATCAGAGTGGTGTATTTACTATACATTACATTTGAATTATGACCACGTCGCGTACGTTGATTTATTTCGAAACGTATTTCGACAATAGTCGATATCGTTAATGGTGCGTTTGTGACTCGACATTTTTTTACTGTGTAGTTAGTAATATTATTTATTAGTCGACGTAGTATATTAATATTGAATAAATTCTAATAAATAAAATAAATAAATAAGAGTAAAATCATAATCGAAAAAGAGGAAAAAAATTATTAGTTTCGGTGCCGTCGGTTATCTATACAGATTTTGGAAATTTAGATTTATGCCATGGTATGGTGTATCATAAAGGAAAAAAAATGTTGATACGTTATATTTCGGTATTTACAATTCATAAGTGTATACAGGTGAATATTATACTCGAAAAATATGATATAATAAGAATATTATGCTATGTGCTGTTAAAATATGTGTATTTTCGTTCGAGAACCTCAATATCTAGTAGAATTTTTTATTGGAAATTTACCCACTTGATATTACTGTGAAAATATTATATTCTAAAGTATTCCATTACCAACAACTGATAAGTGATAATTTTATAAAGCATACAGCACCACATCGAACGAAGTGACACGATACACCTACACTTCGATGTACCGAAATTGCCTATACACTGCGCCGGCCAACGGATATATCGAAAGAGGAGCTATTTCGTTGTCTTGGAATTTCTTACCTACGTTTGTGTTTTAAACTCTGAATTATAATACACAGTTATCGTTATTCAAATGGCTATGATAAAAGGAATATTCACCATCGCAAACATTTGTTATAAAATATAACATAATTAATCATTAAAAAAAAATGGTCGTCTCACCCAAAATAATATTATGTTTCTTGTCGAAATATTAGATAAGGAAACGTATTATTTTCCTCCACCCACACTACTGCCTGTGGTTTTATTTTTATGATATGATTGTGCTTTAAAGTCACAAAATACGTCATCTAGGTACCAACAAAAGTATTAAGCGTTTAACTATTTCGTTCAGTGCGTTTTGGTTTTTTTATATTTTTTTTGTCTCACGCATGGTCAGTCACTGCTGGTCGTTTGAGTATTCATCTTCAAGTTTACGGACCATCAACCATTGTCCATGTATTTTTCCGCAGTGTGTGTGTGTGTATGTGTGTGTGAGCCCTGCACGTGTGTAGCTACCTTATACCAGCTATATTATACCTCTTTGCAGCCTCACGATGCGGGAAAAGCAAATACGCTATATTCGTTTGCAACAGCCGTACTATATGGTTATTTCTGATTTGATTTCCTGTTTAACTACCGCTAACTTTGTTACGTTTGTACAAAAGTAATAAAACAATGTCTGTTGCACGATAATAATAATAATAGTACGATATAAACAATGCTTAAGCCGATTGCTGAGTAAGCAAAAGATCATCAGTGCGGAGAATCGTGAATAAACAACACCGATCGATCGGTCGCAATAATCACTGTATAGCAATAGTAATAGAAATAATAATAATAATAATAATAACAACAACAACAATAATAAAAATAATAATAATAATAGTAATAATAACAATAATACGGATCAGATCGTCGAGTACTATGCGTAGGAACTTATCGCAATGCATATTATTTGGTTCACGAAATTCCATAAACGGTTTTTGAATGGATCGGTGAAATAATAGTATTTACATTGTGACGTATAAAAAATGTATAATTCGATATATGTGTACAGCTTCAGCATAATATAATATGTACGCAATTAAAATTTCAACCTCCCGTTCGTATAATATTAAATGTTATTCTGCACGTTCAATTATTGTGGGGTATAAACCATTTTAGTATTGCGCTCATATCATTGGGTGACTGCAAAATGATTTCGACAGCTCAGATTGATAACATAATATATTATTATGGTTTTCCGAACGATTATAAGGATGTTGGTTATATTCTTAAAAAATATTTTTATCATTTCGTTTTGTATTTCGATTTCACGCTATCTTATTTTTGTACTCTAAACGACTAAAAAAATATGCGTACATAATATATTATTTCGTGCTCGTGCACACCAAGAATTTTATCGAACCGACGGTATAACTCTGAGGTTCTCGTAAGAATTTCACGCACATTTCCAGTCGTGAATAATATAACAATAAAGGCGTGCGAAAGTCGTATATGTGTTTTATAAAAATTCAAATAGAACACAACAAAATGTACGTACATGTATAAAACGAAAGCAATATATGCATCATAATATCAAGTAATATAATAGTTTGATCGTCAGACAAATCATCGAGACAATACTCGGACGCGTATGACGTACTCACGAATATTGAAATACTCGCAGTACTATAAATACTACAATATATTAAAAGGTTATGCCATGTTATGCGCATAATATTATTATAATCGTATTTTAAAATAAAACTTATTTTTCGGTCTGAGTAATATTTTGTGTAATTGACTTGTGACCCGAATAAAAAATGTGAGGTTACAATCTCATATGATAAATTATAAGAATATAATAATTAATAATATACAAACACGGAATTCTTGATGAAAATTTTAACGACTTGTTGATGCACACTGTCGATAATCATGCTTAGTTATTACGATTAGTCGAATTCGTAGTACAATTTACATATTTATGAACTTGCTTAATAAGTACATAAATAATAAATTACTATCATGTTTATTATTCATCATTTATTAAACCTCAAACCTAACACAAGTTGATACTATCGATTTAAAAAAAACCATTAAAAGCGAATTTAATGATAATTATTATAATATTGTGCTAATGATCAAAATCATAATCAAACAAATATTACATGAACAAATAAGAAAATATTATACCTAACTATAATAAAATACTAAACAAACGATTTAAAACATTCGATGTACAATAGTTTGATTCGATTTAACAATTCAAAAATTCCAGTTATCAAGACATAAAAGTAATATTATATTAGCGTCAAGTTACCGAAAACAAATTAAGGGAAATCAAACAGTCAGTCGAACCTTGGCCAAAACTCAACTCTTCAAATCGAAAGGAAGATGTCATTATGAACCGACTTAGAATTGGTCACACGAGAGTTACTCATGGATACCTAATGGAAAAGACCGAACCACCAATATGCCGCTCTTGCAACACTTCCTTTACAATCAAACACATCCTCATCCACTGCCAAATATTCATGGAAGCCAGAAAAGAATGCGAAATACCAGACAATCTATATGAAGCCATAGGACCCTATGCTGACATACAAAAAATTATCACATTTTTAAAAAAAATTGAAATGTACAACTTAATTTAACTCTATCTTTTTTTTTTTTTTTCTATCTTTGTTTATATTTATTTATCATTCTTTTCCCCCCTTTTCTCTTTAATAATCATTGTAAAAACCCCCTATGTATAACTATAAAATCTAATTATTGTAAGCTAATAACCATGATGTTGATGCTGTAACAATAAAAAAAAAAAAAAAAAAAAATATTATATTAATTTTTTTTAGATTCTGAGTGAAACGATGAATATATTGATTTTACAATGATGTGTGTTTTTTTTTTATTTTTGTGTCTATGTACACGATAAGTAGTCGAAATAATGCTTCGATTTTCGACTTCAGTATCTTGTTCGATTGGAAAGTGAATAACGTTGGTGCATTGAGGAGGTCAAAATTTAAAATTCCCAATAGTTTTCACAAGCGCCAGGAAAAACAACATAAAAATTAAGGAAAAACGGGAATTTTTACGCAAAATCTGTTTTTGACAAAATCGAATTTGGTTTTTGGTGTAACTTTTAAACAAATTACCGTAGATACATGAAATTTTCACTGGCTGTTTATATTTGCATTTTCTATACACTGTACAATTTTGAAAATATTTTGACTTTTTTTGAGCTGTTTACGGACATTTTCAGTTTTCAATTTTTTTAGTTTTTTTTTCTATAAATATCAATAAAGTTTTATCTATTGGGCCAAAATGTGTAAAAATTTAATACAAGGCGCCTGATATATTGTTACAATAGCAATTGAAAAATATTAAAAATCCATAGGCACAATTTTTTTTTATAAGCATTTAAAGATCGAATTTTGACAAAATGTATCAAAATCTCGAAAATTATCAATCATTGTAATTAATAAATTATAAAATGTTCAGTTTTTATAGCTAAGGATTGCAAATTTAAAACAAATGTTCTCATAAATAGTTCATACTGTAACCAAAATATCTGAAAAATATATGAACAGAGTTATTTTTTACAGACATTTTAAATTCAAATTTGGACGAAATTACATAATAAAAACCTAGAATAACTATTTTAGTTATTTTGTTGTGATTGTATAATATTATTCGTGGGTACTTGAAACTTCTAAACTCTAAACTCTAAAGTATACTACTATATATCTATGATAGTATCAGGGTTTGTTGTTGGTGTATAGGTAACGCGTTATAAGTACCTAATGGATATTGTGATATGATTAATTTGGAATTCATTATAGGTCAATATTTTTTAATACCATAGATAAGTATATAATATGTCTTATACCTAGAAGGACATACCGTCTCTGCTCAGAATCGTTTTCCTTATAGGTACAATTATATAATATCATTGAATTCAAATGTATGATACGGAGCGTCTTTCCGGGACGTCCGTGATCGTGAATAACAATGCGTTGTGTATCGTTATGGTATCGTTTATTATATAACCAATAAATAATGTTTATAATGATCGGGGCAAGTTATCCCGGGCCGCGCGGCAGGCTTGAAGAAGCGGCCGCGGCGGGCGGGTTCGGGCCTGAAGAGACGCGAGCAAAACAATAGTCGGGACTTGCCTATACGTATTGTAGAAATAATACAATAATAGGGGAGAGTAGGAACCGTCCGTGCACGGACTCGAGCAAGTCGTGTGGGTTCGGTTCTTCCTCGCGGTGAAACTCGAATAAGCTCACCGTAGGGGGGAACGTGGTATTACTTGTCGGCTTGCTGAATAGTCGATTGGCCAAGCTACGTCGCGAAGTCGGTTCCCGGCGTGTCTTGGTGTTCGTCCGATGGCGTGACCGGTCTCGAATGAACGGGTGGACTGACAGTAATGAATCGCCGGAGTATAATTGTATTATACGCTGCCGTCGATGGGTTAATCAGGTCCCGGTGTGGCGGCTATCCGTTGTCGTCGATCGCTGGATGCACACGGTAGGCTTGGCGTCGTCGGTCGGTGAAGTGGCGCTTGTTAGCCAGGTATGCCGGGTACTATTGAGTCTCGGCGGTATCGAGCGATCACGCTAGACCGGTGCGTTCAGGGTGCGTCGTCGTGGACTGGTTAGGTCGGATCTGCTTCGCCGGCGTCGTTCAGGTCGGTGTTGCTGCTGCGTTGATAGTCTTCGGGTCTTCAGGTCTTCGGGTCTTCTATAGTGCTTGTTGAGTGTTGACTTGTAGAAAATATGTTGAAGACTGGTGTGGAAGATGATTTGACCTTGCTTTGCTTTGCTTTGGGAGGGGTGGCTATGCCGTTTACTATTCCAGGCTTGTGCCTCTACTAGTGGATGGATTTTGGGGTTGATTGGTAGGTTCAGTTATGTAAGTCAGTCCAATTTAATGGGTATGGTTTGAGTAAACGTTTGGTGGTTGGAGGGGAGTGGGTTTTACCTAAGAGGCGGATATGATCGTATTCGGAAAAAGAGTTATTGTAGAACATTGTTTTTGATTGAGAGCAAATGGAATTTTGGATAGATTTGAAGTTGGCTGATTTTAAAAGGACCGAGTTTCTAACGATAGTGGGCATACCGGTTATCGTGCGTATGCCGATGTTTTGGACGGATTCAATACGTCTCCAATGGGAGGGGCCGATAAAGGGTGCCCAGGAAGAGCCAGCATATGTAAGTATAGGGGTCACGTAGAGTTTAAGTATGTTAAGTTTTGTTTTCAGCGGAACGGGACTAGTACGGTTAAGTAAGGGGTAAAGCATACCACGGACGCGGGTAGCTTTTTTGGTTACGTCTTGAATGTGTTGGTTGAATGTAAGTTTACGTCCAATCGTGACGCCTAAGTATTTGGCCTGTTTTGACCAGTTAACGGGTTGGTTATCGATGGTTAGAGGTGGAATGTGGGTTGTATTAGAACGCCCGAAGAGGACGCCTACTGTTTTGGTCGGGTTTATTTTGATTCGCCACCTGTGGAACCAGTTGGACGCGAGGTTGAGTTGGTGTTGTAGTTGTATGGTTGCACGTTTGGGGTTTTTATTACTAGTAAAGAACATCGTGTCGTCAGCGAAGAGTGAGAGGTTGGCTTTAGGAGTCGTTGGAATGTCGTTAATGTACGTCAAGTATAGCGTCGGTGAGAGACAGGAGCCCTGAGGGACTCCTGCGAGTACGTGTCTGGTAGTAGAGAAGGAGTGTTCAATTTTAGTGGTAAAAGTACGGTCGGTGAGAAAGGATTGGATGATTTTTACGATTTCTAACGAGATGTTGAGTTTGGAGAGTTTGTAGAGTAGGCCTTCGTGCCAGACGCGGTCGAATGCTTTCTCCACGTCGAGGAAGACGGAAGCAGTGTTTAAGTCGTTGTTAAAGTTTTCGCTCAGTTGGTGGGTGAGTTTGGTCAGTTGTAGTGTGGTCGAGTGTTCGGGTCTGAAGGCGAACTGTTCGGGACGGATTTTGTTTTTGAGTTTGTCTTGTAGGTGGGTGAGGATGAGTCGTTCGTAAATTTTGGACAGGGAGGAGAGGAGAGCGATTGGTCTATAGTTTTCGGGTTGTTTATGGTCTTTGCCTGGTTTGGGAATGGAGATGATGACTGCTTTTTTCCAGGCAAGGGGAAAGTAGCAGATTCTGAAGGCGCTGTTGATGATCCGAGTAAGGGACAGTATAACGTTGTTCGGTAGGAATTTAAGAGCCGTGTTGGTGATGAGGTCGTCACCAGGGGCTTTCTTTTTGCGAAGGTTGCGAATTATGTCTTGTATCTGGCCGGGAGTGGTAAAGAGGTTAGATCGGGTGATGTCAAGGCCTTGTAGGTACTGGGAGTGAGCGGTTACGTCTGGTAAGTCGGGGCCGGGGTTTGTTTGAAATTGACGTTCGAGCGAGTCGGCTATCAGCTCTGCTCGTTCGTTGGCCGGAAAAACTAGGCCGTCGGGGCCGGTTAGTGGGTGAGATGCTGGACGTTTGTGTAAGAGACATTTGTTGAGTTTGTATATTGAACCGTCTTGGTGGTCTAGTGAGTTAAGAAAGATGTCCCATTGGTCAGTATTGTGCGTTGCGAGTAAGGTACGTATGAGAGATATTTTGGCGTTTAGTTGTCGTTTAATTGTCGGGTCGCGGTTTATTTGCCATTCGCGGCGTATACGGTTTTTGTCTTGTATTTCCAGTTTAATGTAGTCTGGTACTACAGTGGACGGGTGTTTGCGTGTCGGTACGTATACGCTGGATTCAACCGCTTGTTGGATATGTTTTGTGAGGTTTTCGATTGCCAGGTCGATAGACTCACGGTCGTTGGTCGGTTGAGTGGTTGAGTTCGGTAAGTTCGCGAGAGTTGTCGTGTATTTTTTCCAGTTAATAAACCGATTCGTAACCGGTGGAGAAGAAGAGATCGGAGTGCAGAGTGTATCTAGAAGAATGGGGTTGTGGTCGGAAGATAGTTCGTTGAGGTTAATGATTTGGGTTTGATAGGGTAGTCGTACGAGGGCGATGTCGAGTATGTCAGGTCTGTATCGTGTGCATGTCGGGAAATGTGTGGGAGAAGAGGGAGCAGTTACAGAGTAGTCCGATTGTTGTGCGTGGTCAAAGAGGACACGGCCGGCAGCGTTAGTCGTGTGGCTATACCACAGCGGATGTTTGGCGTTGAAGTCGCCTGCCGAAATTTGCCATTCGGCACTCTTTGTCAAAAGGTCGAGGTCGTTTGTCGTTAGTAGGGTTCCGGGTGGTTTGTATACGGCTGAAATAAGTACTTCGTGGCCGTTTAGTTGTACGAGGATGGAAGAGGTTTGGATGGTTGTGTTTAGGGTAACTGGTTGGTGGACGATACGTCGGTTGACGAGAACGGCCGTGCCTCCGTGGGCGGGCGAGCCCCGCACGGGCGGCAGGTCGTTCCTGTACGTAAAAAAGTTAGGAATGTGAAGTCTGGCAGAGGGATTTAGGTGGGTTTCGTTAAGTAGGATTATGTCGGTTTTCAGTTTTAGTGCTAAAGAGCGCAGTTCGTCAAGTTTGTGGTTAATGCCGTTTGAGTTCCAAAATAGAATTTTTAAGTTATCCATTTTGGGGGGATAGTATTTTTAAGAATGATTGTATTGCTGTTTGTATCAGGGTTTTGGGGTCCTGGTTGTTTACTATGGCTGTTAAGAGGTTGGTCAGGAGGTTTAAAATGAGGGACAGGTTAATTTGTGGGGCTTCGGGACTGGTCGGTTTTGGTGGTGGTGGGGGCGCTTGGCCGGTGGTGGCTGCAGCGTACGAGCGGGTTTGGGGTTTTATTGTAGTTGTTGGTGGGGGCGGGGGTGGTGTAAAAGATTGAGTTGTCGGCGGCAGGGTTTGAGGTTTGGTTGTTGGTGGTGCGATTTTGGGTTTTATCGTCAAGAGATGTGGGCATCCGCGGAAATTAGCCGTATGAGGCCCGCCGCAATTGCAGCATGTCGGGGTTTGCTCGGGAGTTTTTTGGCATTCAGATGCCAAGTGATTTCCTGCGCACTTGACGCATCTGGGTGGGTGGCCACAGTTACGGGAACCGTGTCCAAAACGTTGGCACGAAAAACATTGTGCCGGGCCGGAAGGTTTAAGGGTTTCTACCGAAATTGTAAGATAAAATAGGGAGTTGAGAAGGAAGATATCCTTGGCGTTCGGGGTTGCCGCAATGTGTACGAGGCACATGGGCATCGGTTTTTCGGGAGTACCGAAACGGCGAATGTATTTTGTTTGGAAGTTTAGGGTTTCTAGTTCGGATTTTAGATCGTCAGTGGTGATGTCGGTCGGTATGCCCTTTAGAACGACCTTAAGGGAACGATCTTCAGGGAGGCTGAAGGTATGGAATTCAGTTTTGCTGTCAACTAGGACTTTCTGAATTTGTCGGAAGTGGGTGGGGTCGGTAGTTTGGACAGTTATTTGTCCATTGGATGAGGTTTTGGCTGTAATTGCCGATGGAGTGAAGTTCGGGAGTTTGTAGATGGTTGGTGCGATTTTTCGCCAGGACGCAGAGTTTAAGATTAAGGGGGGTGGCCTGATTTGCTTGGGTTTGGCTGATGTCGGGATTTGTTGTTCGGATGTTTTGGCTGGTGGAGGTTTAGTAGTCGGGGCGGAGTGTTGGGCGGATTTGTTTGACTCGGTGTCGGAAGGGGAGCAGTTTGACGACATTGTTATTGATGAGTCGGTCGACGGAGTTGGAGAGGGGGGGGGAATCCCTCTGTGGACCTTTTAGGAAGGTGGACGGTGGGGATGGTGAGGCACGTGGACGTCCCTTCTTGGAACTCCCGGGTGTAAGCGCGGGGCCCCTCCGCTTGTTAGCTGTTTTGCCCATGGCAAGACCGTAACAAACTCAGGGTTTAACACTGATGATTTGACCGGTGAACTGTCCCGGTATATATACTATTTGTTTCTCTTTGTTGTCCTGTGATTGGTCGAGGCTGGTTGCTTTGACAAGCAATAACCACACCTCGACCCGTTGGTGTTCGCTTTGTTAATGTGGTTTTCGCTTGTTATTTCCGTGAAACTTTCCTGTTGACAAACTACTTATTCTGATATGTCGCGTCTATTACTTGTGTCGTATTACGTTGCCATACTGTTGTGTTAGGTGGTCCTGAAAAGGACCATTTTGATATAGTGACGGTTTATCCCGTTACTTGCTTTGCTTTGGGAGGGGTGGCTATGCCGTTTACTATTCCAGGCTTGTGCCTCTACTAGTGGATGGATTTTGGGGTTGATTGGTAGGTTCAGTTATGTAAGTCAGTCCAATTTAATGGGTATGGTTTGAGTAAACGTTTGGTGGTTGGAGGGGAGTGGGTTTTACCTAAGAGGCGGATATGATCGTATTCGGAAAAAGAGTTATTGTAGAACATTGTTTTTGATTGAGAGCAAATGGAATTTTGGATAGATTTGAAGTTGGCTGATTTTAAAAGGACCGAGTTTCTAACGATAGTGGGCATACCGGTTATCGTGCGTATGCCGATGTTTTGGACGGATTCAATACGTCTCCAATGGGAGGGGCCGATAAAGGGTGCCCAGGAAGAGCCAGCATATGTAAGTATAGGGGTCACGTAGAGTTTAAGTATGTTAAGTTTTGTTTTCAGCGGAACGGGACTAGTACGGTTAAGTAAGGGGTAAAGCATACCACGGACGCGGGTAGCTTTTTTGGTTACGTCTTGAATGTGTTGGTTGAATGTAAGTTTACGTCCAATCGTGACGCCTAAGTATTTGGCCTGTTTTGACCAGTTAACGGGTTGGTTATCGATGGTTAGAGGTGGAATGTGGGTTGTATTAGAACGCCCGAAGAGGACGCCTACTGTTTTGGTCGGGTTTATTTTGATTCGCCACCTGTGGAACCAGTTGGACGCGAGGTTGAGTTGGTGTTGTAGTTGTATGGTTGCACGTTTGGAGTTTTTATTACTAGTAAAGAACATCGTGTCGTCAGCGAAGAGTGAGAGGTTGGCTTTAGGAGTCGTTGGAATGTCGTTAATGTACGTCAAGTATAGCGTCGGTGAGAGACAGGAGCCCTGAGGGACTCCTGCGAGTACGTGTCTGGTAGTAGAGAAGGAGTGTTCAATTTTAGTGGTAAAAGTACGGTCGGTGAGAAAGGATTGGATGATTTTTACGATTTCTAACGAGATGTTGAGTTTGGAGAGTTTGTAGAGTAGGCCTTCGTGCCAGACGCGGTCGAATGCTTTCTCCACGTCGAGGAAGACGGAAGCAGTGTTTAAGTCGTTGTTAAAGTTTTCGCTCAGTTGGTGGGTGAGTTTGGTCAGTTGTAGTGTGGTCGAGTGTTCGGGTCTGAAGGCGAACTGTTCGGGACGGATTTTGTTTTTGAGTTTGTCTTGTAGGTGGGTGAGGATGAGTCGTTCGTAAATTTTGGACAGGGAGGAGAGGAGGGCGATTGGTCTATAGTTTTCGGGTTGTTTATGGTCTTTGCCTGGTTTGGGAATGGAGATGATGACTGCTTTTTTCCAGGCAAGGGGAAAGTAGCAGATTCTGAAGGCGCTGTTGATGATCCGAGTAAGGGACAGTATAACGTTGTTCGGTAGGAATTTAAGAGCCGTGTTGGTGATGAGGTCGTCACCAGGGGCTTTCTTTTTGCGAAGGTTGCGAATTATGTCTTGTATCTGCCCGGGAGTGGTAAAGAGGTTAGATCGGGTGATGTCAAGGCCTTGTAGGTACTGGGAGTGAGCGGTTACGTCTGGTAAGTCGGGGCCGGGGTTTGTTTGAAATTGACGTTCGAGCGAGTCGGCTATCAGCTCTGCTCGTTCGTTGGCCGGAAAAACTAGGCCGTCGGGGCCGGTTAGTGGGTGAGATGCTGGACGTTTGTGTAAGAGACATTTGTTGAGTTTGTATATTGAACCGTCTTGGTGGTCTAGTGAGTTAAGAAAGATGTCCCATTGGTCAGTATTGTGCGTTGCGAGTAAGGTACGTATGAGAGATATTTTGGCGTTTAGTTGTCGTTTAATTGTCGGGTCGCGGTTTATTTGCCATTCGCGGCGTATACGGTTTTTGTCTTGTATTTCCAGTTTAATGTAGTCTGGTACTACAGTGGACGGGTGTTTGCGTGTCGGTACGTATACGCTGGATTCAACCGCTTGTTGGATATGTTTTGTGAGGTTTTCGATTGCCAGGTCGATAGACTCACGGTCGTTGGTCGGTTGAGTGGTTGAGTTCGGTAAGTTCGCGAGAGTTGTCGTGTATTTTTTCCAGTTAATAAACCGATTCGTAACCGGTGGAGAAGAAGAGATCGGAGTGCAGAGTGTATCTAGAAGAATGGGGTTGTGGTCGGAAGATAGTTCGTTGAGGTTAATGATTTGGGTTTGATAGGGTAGTCGTACGAGGGCGATGTCGAGTATGTCAGGTCTGTATCGTGTGCATGTCGGGAAATGTGTGGGAGAAGAGGGAGCAGTTACAGAGTAGTCCGATTGTTGTGCGTGGTCAAAGAGGACACGGCCGGCAGCGTTAGTCGTGTGGCTATACCACAGCGGATGTTTGGCGTTGAAGTCGCCTGCCGAAATTTGCCATTCGGCACTCTTTGTCAAAAGGTCGAGGTCGTTTGTCGTTAGTAGGGTTCCGGGTGGTTTGTATACGGCTGAAATAAGTACTTCGTGGCCGTTTAGTTGTACGAGGATGGAAGAGGTTTGGATGGTTGTGTTTAGGGTAACTGGTTGGTGGACGATACGTCGGTTGACGAGAACGGCCGTGCCTCCGTGGGCGGGCGAGCCCCGCACGGGCGGCAGGTCGTTCCTGTACGTAAAAAAGTTAGGAATGTGAAGTCTGGCAGAGGGATTTAGGTGGGTTTCGTTAAGTAGGATTATGTCGGTTTTCAGTTTTAGTGCTAAAGAGCGCAGTTCGTCAAGTTTGTGGTTAATGCCGTTTGAGTTCCAAAATAGAATTTTTAAGTTATCCATTTTGGGGGGATAGTATTTTTAAGAATGATTGTATTTTATCCCGTTACATGTAATACCATCCATTATACAGTGACCCACTTGGAACCTACTGTACAGCAGAGCGACACCCACTTGCCCACCTTTTTTTTATTTATTCTTTCAAAAAAAATAATGGGCCCCACTGACTGGTTTTAAAAAAACATTACAAATATTGTAACTATGGGCAGCGTATAACTGTTTAGTTCTTATTAAATCAGTAAATATAATATTTTTACATCATTCACTGATTATAACACAGTGTAAAATTGTCTTATATATTGACCTTATCCTATATCAGATTATCATTATGTCTTATATCACAGAAGTGAATAATTCGTCCGAAGCCCAAATACAGTCCGCTGCTGAAATAATGAAACAGGTGTTTGACGATCTCCGGCAAAATCGCCCTAAAAGGTTTCAAGACAATGATCTCACCAGTTTAAAACTGCGTCGACGATTTAAATCGTTACCCAACATGCCAATTTCCGCTAGCGAAGACGTTCAGATCGATTTGCAGTCCTCAACCGCTTTGATGATGCAAGTTTTCAGTGATCTACGTGAAAATCGTCAGATAGCGGTCGACGTTAGTAGTGTCAAGATTTCAAAGGCTCGAAGACTATGTAAATCGATGCCCGATATGGCATTCCTAACAAATGCCGAAGTTGATGCACACATAGGCGCCAGGTACATGGGTGCCCGGGGGCTCAAGCACCCATTAAAATTATTATGGGGTGCCGGGCACCCATTAGAATATTGAAAATGTATAGAGTGTATTTATATCCAAGTTTTGACAATTTTAGCAAACGACTATTGAAATACAATTCTAGCTGTGATCTTTATCAGCACTTCGAAGATTAAAAACATTTTTAAGGTCTACAATGAAACAAAATCGTCTTAACGATATTTGCTTTATTGTTTGTCCGTCGTAATGAAGATATAGACATTGAAAGCTAAGAGCTAACTCATTTATAAATTCAATTATAATAATAGGTAGGTACGTCAAAGCATATTTATTTTCTGAACAGTCAAATTAAATTAATTTTATTTTTTGTTTTACTTTTTATTATTATTTATAAATAAGTTCCCAATTTGGTATACATTTATTTTGTTGTATAATTAATATATTTTATAATCAATGATGATCGCATATTTCAGTGTACAACATGATATATATTATAATTTAATATTTGTATATACCAAAAAAATCCATAAGAAAATGCAAACGTTTTTGGTGAAGTAGTAGAATCATGACACCTATAGGCGAAATTTGGAGAGCCAAAATTAAAATTTTAGGGGTTAAATTGCAACTAGCCCCACCTGAAAAGACAATTCCATTTTTTAAATTTTACGGGGAAATTTGTCTTGACCAGTGGCTAAGCCCCCTCCCCCAAAATTATGTATTTATGCCTATGTTAGTATGATACCAATGGTACCAAGGCACCCATTAAGTTTTTTGAAACCTGGCGCCTATGGATGCACATGATGCTATGCCGTCCACGGAAATTACCGTTTCGCTGGATTCATTGTATGCGGAAACAACTAACAGTGCAGTAATGACACCCGTCGCTGCAGAACTTATCGACATCGACAAGATGTTGTCCGTCTCGACAACTTTCCCACTGGTTAAGCCGGTCGAATCCGACCCTCAACGGTTTAGTCCAATACAGAAAGTGGCACCACAGTCAATTGGGGATGCAGAGTCAAAAAATGGTTTGACAAAACCTTTGGACCTGGAGACCGCCAGTTTACAGGAAATTGTATCCCTTTGCGGCCGTGGAGATGCTGCAGAAATGGAAACTACAATAACAGCCGCCAGACCTAAACGTCGCTCACTATGGAGCCGAGTGAAGAGATTCGCTCGGCGAATGATTTGCTGTGGTGCTAACGGCGACATACACCATTAGGTGTATAGGTAGTTTTTTGAGGAGTGTTTGGGCACTGGTTTGTAAGTTTTTAGTTTGCCCCCTCACTTATCACGTTTATGGCGCCAGTGTAGTAAGTCACCGTGCACGATCATCCTGAGTTCGCTCCAAGAGTTTGTGTCCGGCTATATACATATATAAAACATATTTAAATATTGCTATAAAACCGTAATCATGTATACATTAACACTAATAAACGTTTATGCTTTGTAATTTATTTGGTTTTTATTTTATATCATTATTAAGCGTCGACACGCTGGTGTAAATTTAATTTATGTGACTGGTGGAAATCGTGTTTATATATTGTACTGGTAGAATTTGGGTTTGTTGTAACTGGTGTATAAATCACACGAGGGACCTTGTATTGAATGCTTGGACTCTTTGACTGATAACCAAAACATTTTATCAACAAGAAACGCCGAAAAACCAAAAAGACTGTTATTTTATGAGAAGAACGATGTTTAATAAAGATCTCCAAGGATATTTTGATATTTCCACATTTCTGAATAATTTTATATTTTTTTATTGAGTGTTCTATTTTAGATTATGGTCTGTAATATAGAATCCCCGTCAATATTGTTTAGTAGTGGTCATTAAGGTTGTATCGTTAATAATATTACAATGTACATTCTATAATCAAATTATATAATAAATATAATAATATGCTGTATGTACTGCCATCAAAATCTTCTTTAGGTTGTAATATAATATTAATATTACCAACAGATTCAATACTAGTAGGTATACTTGATGTATAAGAATATGATAGTTGGATATTAAATGTTAATTTTAACTTAAGACTCTAATATTATTTCATACAGTTTGAGACGGTTTGGCAGTCTGGATATTGTATATTTTTTAGTTTTTTTTTGTATAAATTTCAATAAAATTGTAATTGCTGGGTAAAAAAGCGTGAAAATGCAAGGCTCCTAATATATTGTTACAATACCAGTTGAAAAATATTAAAAATACATAGGCTCAATTTTTTTTTATAAGCATTTAAAGTTAGAATTTTGACAAAATTTATCAAATTTGAAATTGAGTAATTATTTTGTAGTTAAAAATTTATAAAATGTTCAACTTTTATATTTAAGGATTGAAAATTTAAAATAAGGCTCCGCGTAAATTAGTTATAATATATAAATTACTTTATTCATAATAATATCATCAAAATATATACTTGGTAATATCATAGGCTGACCGACCGTTTTCGCTCAGAATCGTTTTTCTTATACAATGATATTATATCATTTAATTCAAATTTAACACCATCCATTACAGTGACCTACTTGTAACCTACTGTACAGCAGAGCAACATCCACTTGCCCACCCTTTTTTTCTTTTGATTTAATGTAAACAAATAAATGACATTTGTATCATATTGTTATCTACGTAATATTGTTGTATATTATGTTTAAAATGTGACGTTATTTTGTTTATCATAATATTGTATTATATCTATAATATATATAAATGGGTGTGTATTAAAAAATCGCTAACAAAATCAAATTTTCTATTTTTTTTGATAAATGTTTTACAGTTCAACGAATCGGAAAACCAATTTCCAACACGTATATGCACAAGGGTGTCATTGCTTTACGTCGTTCACTTGTCTGTTTATATGCTTGTTCATAAATATCCCACAAACCGTCGTCGTAACTCACGTATTTATTTTGCAACCATTATAATATTATTGTGTTTACGTTATATTCGGCTGACACCACACATGAATGCAAATAACCTAAATTAATTTAATACGATATTCAGATGGGTAGAACGTAAATTTGTATCGTTTAAAGTTGAACAAATATCTGTCGTTTTTTTTTTTTTATTTACAAGTCTTGTACGGTTAACGATTGTTTACATAGTATTATTGTTGTTATTAATAATGTGTCTATAAAATATGATTCGAGTATAAAACAGTAATCTTAAATAATAATAATAATAATAATAATAATTGTTAAAATAGCAATAGGTGAGTCTCAGTGCTACAAACAAAATGATAAATCACGATTATCCTACGTACTATTTCATATTGCAGACGTTTTATCACGCATCGTTAAACCAATGTTTTTGTAGCACAAACAAAGAAAATTAATGCACATAAATAAACATAATATATTAAGTCATGTTTGCGCTCAACTCTATATAATATAATATGCGACGATGAAAAAGCGTAGAAGAAGCGTGACGACGAATCGTTGTCGACACCTTAATCGGTCAGTAATAACGCCACTGTAAATTATTATTGTGTATAGATATCTGTTATTTTATTTATGCAACACACCAGCTATAACCTACGTGATGCCTACAAACGAAAACTCTTCGAAAAATAGTCTCCAGGGGGGTGCGGTTATGACGTCGTAGAATATTACGAGCGCCAAGGTAATGAAGTACGCAATGTTATTATATCGGGGCGTGTCGAAAAGTGGAGACAATATTTTCCAATGGCGATAGTCGTATGGGGAAAATGATGGTCTTTTAGACAAAGAGAACATAATATTATGTAGGAAAGAACTTTGTCCTCGAGGAACGAACGAACTATAATATTATGTTTGCACATTTGACCATGCTGACATGTTGTTAATCGTACCGTAACTAAATTAAAGCAATTTCAATAATGTGCTCGGAAAAATATGACGAATATTTGAAAAATAAAATAAGAAAGGACAACCACCATTTTATTATCACGCTGAGTGACTAAAAATAAAATAAATAATAGTAATAATAGTTTTTTTGAAAGTTCAAGTAGTTACGAAAAATATCTTGTTCGAGTGGTGTATGATGGCACGTATAGAGATAATATTCAGTCGAAGTGGTCACGAAAAATAAAGTGCAGCTACGAGCCGATGTCAAAAAGCGTATTGGCCTTATATTATGTTGTCCAGCAGTAGTCGCGTGTGTATTACAGTGGCGTCGTCGACGTTTTTAAGCGGTCTGTCACGTACGTTTAATAAACTGCAGCTCGGGAGTATAAAAAAAAAATAAAAAAAAAAAAAAAATACAAATTGGTGAGTAGCCATTTGCAGTGTGGAGGTCGTCTGCAGTGGACGCGGGTTTAATAAAACAACGACCGCGAAACGAGATCATTATATATCGGACGAAAGAGCCCAACTAAAAGAACTCGCAATGATAAATATTATATTATTATTGTGGCTGATGTAGTTGTATAATATTATGATATTATTTATTGCGTGACTCTTCGATCCGTGGTTGGTTCGCCGGTCACGTTTTGATATACGCAAGTTATCATATTGATGGTTTCTCGTCGCCGAGCAGCACGCCGTTTACTTCGAGTTTCGTTCTTTTTTTTTTTCCTGCTGCGGCGTCATAGCCGGAACTAAGGGGGGGGGGTAAATTTAGTACACCGTAGCCACTGTTATACAACGCCAAAAATAATGTGATAAAAGAACAATTTCCTTATTCGATGTGAGATTTTCTTGTATTTGAGGTTTTATTAAAATAAAAAACAACTCAAAAAGAGTGTTTCCTAACATAGTTAAGTTATTCAAAATTACAGTTACAATTACTATAAGTTCTGTTTTCCGTAACACGTTTTTAACATAGTTTTTCTAGTCGGTATACAACGAATTAAAAATGAATTGAGGTCTGAGGAAAAGTACCTATGTTACATCAATGGTTTACCGACTTCTCCATTTTAAATATTAAGATGGATATTTCAAATAATATAAAAATAGAATCATTGTTGGATTATCTACAACACAAAAACAAAGAAAATAGGTTTAAAATAATAGATTATATTCGTATTAACCAATATAAAATATCTGTTATTTGGATTTGTTTTATGGTATTGTAACTGCTAAAATATTATATTATAATAATAAATCAAATTATTTACTTTGTGTAATAATAATATATACAATTAAATAGGTAATAATGTTGAAGTTATGACAAAACGTTGTTATTATAATAATATTATTATATAATGACTTTTAAATTTATGATAGGTGGTGTGGGGGACAAGGCCCCTCATGAGTTTAGAATACATAATTGTAGCACCCCCTAAAATGTACCTCTAGTTATGTGCACCGTTCGGTTTCGAATGCGTTCCGGCGGGACTGACGCCGAAGGATGGACTGACGAGCGTACCGGGGAGTTAAATCCAAAAAAAGTTCAAAAATAATATTATTATTATAATACCTAGCTAACGCTAATTACTGCGATGGAAAAACGTGTCATGTGCATGCGCTTGTGTGTGTTACACATTGGCGGGGTTGACGTTTTAATTAAAAATCCACTGTTGTATGTACCTATGAGCCCGGTGTGTTTATATATTCGTATAAGCCACGCTTTCGCGTCTCTCTGCCGCTGTCGATCATCAAGTAATGTGGGTGGTGGGTGAGGGCGGTGGGTGATGGAGTGGTATGGTAAGGACCCACGCGAGAAGAGATTGTGGCCTAAGTCGGGTTTGCACCACAACCCTTTAACCGCAAAGCACGTACAAACACGCTGCGCCTACCTCCACGACTTACCCTTCGAATTCGTTCCGAAAACAATAATAGTATATATACGTACGTCCGGGCAGAGGCGAGGAGG
The DNA here is from genome assembly GCA_949089665.1 of Macrosiphum euphorbiae. Taxonomy (NCBI): domain Eukaryota; kingdom Metazoa; phylum Arthropoda; class Insecta; order Hemiptera; family Aphididae; genus Macrosiphum; species Macrosiphum euphorbiae. Next base: position 141,291,901 of record CARXXK010000001.1, on the reverse strand, counting down.
TGGCCTTTACGCCGTTTGGCGCATGCGTGTCGGGACGGACTTCTGATGTGATAAACACTGCACGTTAATCCTAATAGGTACCTGTATATTATGTCCTAGCAATGAGTGCGCTGTTGGTAACATTTATTTAAAATGTATAATATAATTATATTTTATTATATTATTATAATAGTACCTACTTGATGTATTACCTTAACGTCGTTTTGACCGACTTGTAATAATATTAATTATTATTATTTATTATTTATATTTTATAAACGCCTGAATACGGCTCAAGCAAAGTGTGGGTAATGGGTAAATATACATTAAAATAACTTAACTATATATAAAATTATATTAGTAACATAGCATAAAATAACATTCTATAATTATAATATAATTTTAAATACCTAATAGTATTAATAGTAATTTAATAATAACAAATGAGTAAATAACAACCTGTAGAGTTAAGCAGATTTCGACAATATACTAAGAAAACTCGGCTTATCAAATATCACGTATAAGACAAATCAAAGTTTTTTAATTCATTACATTCTCTAGCAATACGATTCAAGGGGACTATTATAGCCGTAATAGGTAAGATGAATTGAAATAAAATGAATTTGTCGTCGAAAATAGGTCGTATATTATTATAATAATACATATTATTATTATAGTTGCAAGTCGGCATAATACATAAATAATATTTTTATTTTTTTAATGCGAATGAAAAAAAGAATTATTAAGCCACTGCGGTATTGCATCGATCACGTGACCGAACTACACTTTTAGTATATAATATAATGGTTAGGTTATAATGGTCGAACACTTAAAACGGACATTATACCCGAAGGCATGGGTAGTACAGCAGTAGTTTATCTCATTCGTTGGTCAATGTAAACGTTCAGATTATGGAACGGCATCCGATCGTCGTTATATAATATTATCATGTGGAGGCGTTTGCGTTCATTGCGGTTTTAAAAATCGTAAATTTAATGAACGGCGTCCTATTATTATGTAGCATTTTTATGTGCGACGTAATATTGTTATATTATTTTAGTTGCATTTCAAAAGGTTATTGTTTCAGTTTCGAACATTTTCGGTAAGCTGGTGCGGTGGTGGCTTGTTTTAAACCTTCGGTAAAAATACGGTGGCCATGTTTTGTGCTTGAATAATAACAATTTTTCGCATAAAAGTAATTTAAACATGGTATTATGCTGTACACATTGTCGTGTATATCACGTCATATCTATTACCTGGTATATAATATTGTATAACAATAATAATAATAATAATAATAATATGCACTGCGACGTCTATTTTACACGTGTAAAATAAAATGTTGACTTTTAATTATTAACTCTAGTCTCTACTATATTATACTAGGTATATAGGTTTATACCAAAGGTAAATCATCGACTATTATTTCAATTACAATGTGATTGTCGAGTATTTATCATAAAATATATTATGCAATAATAATATATGAAGGTAGATAAAAATAAAATATACTAAAATCTGCGTAGTACAACATGGAAAGCCACTCAAAGTCATTCGTTATTTAATTTAATTGGTTTGAATTAAGAAAACAATTCAAATGTAGCTCGTTTTGTGCAATTATATGAATGCTATGTATATTATAAAGTTGCTCGTAGAACAAAATAAATAAACATATTAAAATAATAGTTTTTCGAAGACATTTTGAATTTTTGGCAAGTATATCTACCTATATGCTGTGTCTGTTTGAAATTATTATTTTTATTAGATTAATTGAAAATAAAAAGAATGTCAAACATTTTCCCTTAATACTTTAAAAGTTTGTGAGGCGTATCGAGTAAAACGAAACAACAACTGTCAAATTATTTTGAAAATATAATTTTCATTTTATCTTATATAGTACCTACCTATATACACGAACTCGGTAATCCATTTCAGAACTTTGCGCTATGCTGCAACTTTTTTTTGATACCTACCTACATCTGCAGGTATTTTATTCTGGTATATGAATTTCGTTTAAAACTTGAACCTATTTAAAAATTAGTTATTAACGCTATGATGCGTAGTTTTATTCAATTTCAAAAGAATACTTTGAACACTTCCTGACGTTATGTTTTAATAATATTATTATCTACTTTTCTTTTCAATATCACGCTATAAAAAAATATATATATTGAATTATACGTATCCGCACACAATATAAAATAGAGAGTATATAATAAATTTTCAGAGAAACTGACGGCGGGCTAAGGTGGTATTAAAAATGAAAAAGAAAAGTCGAGTAATCGTCGGTTAAACGATGAGATCGGTCGACGGAATAGACTAAAACAACTCGTGGAGCTTCAAACCATTGCCATAATCATTATTGATAAGGTACCTATCTATTTTTAGGATGAACCATAATATACACTCAAGACGTAATGATCACGTCAAGTTGTACGCCCTTATCGAAATAGCTGTTATTTCCGGTGAACTTATATACGGTTGTCCGCGGTAACATCGAGTGGTACCACTATATACCTATTGAAAAACACACATGTTCGCTTTAAACGTCTCATGGTTCCCGCGATTTTATTGTATATTTTTTACTGACAAAGACGTGAATTTCTGAACGAGACAATTATTATCATCGGTTCCTCGACCTCGGCTGTCAAATTGCATGCGCACTCACGCACACGCCTCCAAGGGGAAATGTTAACCGTAATCTTGCCCTATATTGTTTAAATGTGAATATTATGCAAGCCCCGGGAAACACTACAAGTTGGGTTATTTTTTTATTTTTGCAAAACTATCAAATGCGACATACGTATTTTAAATTTGTATGTATATATATAGGTACGTTATTGCTAAAAACGTTTACATCGGTATATACAAATATTATTATCTTCAACGGACCACGATATAATAATATAATATTATTATTACATTTTATACGTGCTGGAAAACGAGATCGAAACATTGCGACAAACGAATCATGAATATAATTATTTTATGAGGTTGGCTATAACAACTTCAACTTACTGCTGAAAACCTGTATACGACTAGTGTATAGGAATTTATATATATTATATTATATAAACAATACATAATATTATAATATAATAATGTAATACAATATAGTCATAATAGACATTTTTTTTTGTATCATTAACCGGCTGATTGTTTACACGAAATTCGAAGAGTTCACATTCTATAAAACGTCCGAGAACAGATTGACTGCAGTCCTAACTATCTAATTGACACTTTTCTATGATTTGAAAATTGCTTGTGTCTTCAAAGATAAACGAAATGCCATGTTCATGTTAAAAAACACACCCTTCCTGTATAATGTATAAACATATTTATAATTTTATAACTAATACAATAAACTATTTAATATCAAAATACAATTTAGATTAAACTAATACATTTGGATAAAAAAAAAATATGAACGTTATTGTTAAATAAATTAATGACAAGGTTTAATTCAATAAAAACATAATAATCAATGCAGATAGTTAAACTAAAAAAAGTTAAATTAGTTAAACATACTAACATACAAAATTATTACACAGTCCGAATGATACCTTGTGAACTAATTGTGGCATTTGGCGCGTTGTTTTAAATTTCAAATATTAAAACTTATTAAAGTTATAAAAAAAAAAAAACGGAAAAAATAAAGTGAAACTAAATGAAATTATCCGCAAACAATCAGATAACAGTTTTATTCATCTAGATAAGATAAAAAGATAATTTTTTTTTGTCTATAGATAACATATATAGTTAACGCACAACACTAAACATAATATTATGTATAGTGTAACGACAGGTCACGACACGAATTTGACGGTCACAGCCACATTCGACCACTTTAAGTCGAAAGTGCATCTCTAACCACTGTTTACACTGTTGATCGGATGTTAATTTGCTTATTTGTTTTTTACCACACGTTTTGATGAGTCAAAGATCGTGACCACCGTCGGTGGTGGTGGAGGTGATAAATAAACAACGAGCCAATTCAATGGTACATGGTACGTGTCGTTTTGGTGCCAAAACGTTGTCAGCAAGTTTCCCCGAGGGAAAAAAAATCACCCATGTTGGACCGGACATGGCCAGGTTATCCAAACAATCAATACGGTTTCTATTTTCGAAATAAATATTATTTTTGCTTGTTATCGCGATACTGATATTATATATTATATATATATATATATTTAAATTTAAATTTTAGAATGAATAAAAAAATAATAGCATTTGTTCACTGCACATAATGTTATCATAGTTATATTATTATATCTAACGGTCCATTTGATTTGCATGTTTTATGCATATATCTATATATATATTTGTATGTATAAAAGAAGATGTCACGACCGACTTAACAACGTGAACAAAAAAATTTATGATGGCTATAGACTTAGAGACAATATTTCCTCGGTATTTTCAAAACAGGTGCACTTAAGAATCGATTTATAAAAATTCTTATTTTAAATATGAGCTCATACAGGGATTTTGTTCCGGCAGACGGAAATCGAATATTTTCTTGGATTACATATATTATATTTTATATTATGTATATTATATTTGCTTGAAATCGGTCAAAGTAATAGATAAATCACTAGTAACTATTACTGCCGTTAATAAATTGTGGAAAGTGAATATCTTATAAAAGTATGTTTTCAGGCTGAGTACAGATATTTGTATTTTCTAATAGATTTTGAGAAAAGCTTGGCTTAAAAATGTAAAAATTACCCGATTCCCATAAGGTTAGGTATAATATTATATAATGAATGGTTACTTTTGTTAATACATAATATTATATTTTATGATCCATACCTACATTATCTTCTAATATCGAGTCGCATGCTACGTTTATGTCACACGATCGCCAATTCTTTATATGAAACGATAAATTCATAATATTGTGTATCACGGCCGTTTATAAATAGACTGTTTTTCAATAAGCAGTACCTAATCAATCGTTTATAAAAAATATTCACTGGCTACAATCTATGAATACAATATTATGATTACATTATTGTTATAACAACCTAACCTAACCGATACGAATCTCGTAATTATAGCTGTTCTTCAATCGTTAAAAATCTCTCTGAAAATCAAACCACCCCACAAACGTCTTGGCGGGTCATCGCCAACGAGGAATATTATCGATTCCACTACAGTCTCGATAGTAATAATTTCTGTGTGGCTTCCGCACTTGATCGATTTTGAAATTAACAGCCATTTACCAGACGGTATTTTATGGGGGCGGCTTAGCACTTGACCCGCAGAGGCGTCCCGTCAAACAATTCCAACACAACACGGCTTGATTCATTACGAGTTTCAGATTCTCACACCGACGGGGTGAAATACGTGCGCTACCAAGTTCCGACCGAAATTATTGGAACTCGGTAGAATTCCCCCCCTCCCACCGAGATTTTTTCCATAAATACCTACCTGACGAATATTTTTTTTTGAAAATGTGTTGTATCTAATTCAAAATACGAATGACTAGTTTGTTAGTTATTGAAGTGTTTGTACTAAGGATAATATGTAATACTGCTATATTACATAATATTATAATACATAATATGGTTTTGTAAAATATACATAATATTAAAACTAGTATTTATTATACTTGGGCCATTTTTAAAAAATTATTAATGCTAATAGATTAATAGTAAGGTCTAAAATGTTCAAATCAACATTGTTCCAATATCTAATAATTATCATCGGCGTGTGTAGGACAATTTTTATAATTAGGTAGTTATTATTATTATTAAAAAAGGTATTTATAACACCGACATAATATTTCCGGGTAAAATGTAATAATGTAATATTTTGTTATCGAATATGCTACAACGGACGTTCATCGTTTTGCGAAAAAAAATATACATCTATTTTTATAAAAGTAGACCTTAGCTTTTTATTTCAGCTAAAAAGGATATTTTTCTATACATATGACCGTTTCAACCGTTGTATACAACATTTTAATTTTGAAACCGTTTAATGAAATAATATTATTTACTGACAATAATAATTCGTTAATACAGTATTAATATTATTAAAATTAAAAATATTACATATTATAAATATATTTTATTTTAATGATACTCATGGTTATGAAGATAATAATTACTATAGTAATGTGAGGAATCCATTAATTTATAAGAATATTATTTTGGGATTATAATAATATTACTAGCTACGAAAAATATTTTTCAGAATTGAATAATGAGAATCGCGTCCAAGTGGTTTCGTATGACCTACTTTACGTAATCCTTAAATCTTTTTTTTATGTTTAGCCAAAATGATCGATGACAAAAGAAAGTGCATGTTTTTTAGGTGAAACGATGCATGCCAACTAGGATTATATGTGCTGAACTTGAATCCTGTTTGCAGATATTTGATTATTCGAGTTTCCACGTAACTGATATATATATATATATATATATATAATATATACACACACAATTTATATTGTGCGGTGTTATAGGTCGTAGGATGTCTACGCTGCAGTCTGATAGAATTATATCCTTTCAATTTACATAACTATGTATACAGTGTAATATATTATATTACATGGTATTATTTGGCGTCGGGTTATCATCGGCAAATAAGCAACTCACGTCACACACACACACTACACATTTTTCATATTTTTTTGTAAGTGACATATATATATATATATATGTAATGTTTTATTGAAGATTTTTAGATATCTAAATTAGTTTAGAAAAACAGAAGTGTGAGATCGGTTAATACGATTAACACACTTGACGGCGCAGTTTCCACTATGGTGTTGAGGTAACCTTGTTATATAATTATGGTATTAATATTTTTCTTTTCGTCTTCGTGATTACAATTAGAGATAATAATATTATTATAGTAATAAGTTAGTAATATTAATATTTGATAATTTGCTTCATATAATATGAATTTTGCATAACTCAAAGTTTTTATAATATTTAATATTTAATAAATGTTATAACTAAATATCATCATGTGCATTATTATTTATTATTAATATTTAGTAATTAAACATAATATTGTAACCCTGCAGGGATCATAATACGATGTAATATTATACACAGTTGAGTTTTTTTTATTGATTAAACTAAAATACACTAACATTGATATCGAGTAAATTTTCAAAGGGAACATCAAGTGTCTGCAGGTACACATACAATCATACGGCCGGAAAATCAGTCGATACAATCTAGTTGATTGTTAAAAGCACACAAGTTTAACGTTGTCGACCCAAGGAACGAATGATTGTTACGTCGCACGTCATTATATTAATATAATATTTTATTATTTTCAAGCAACACAATAATAATGCGTATAATGCGCTTATTATTTTAGGACACCCTTTTTATATCAGTCAAGTATAACTCTGGCTCGAGACACCGTAAATAATGGAGTTGTTGACTGTATATCCGAGTGCCTCGGTCCGAGTTGCTTCCGCTATAACGACCACCGCCACCACCGCCACCACCACCACCTCAAAACGGCCACAACGCAACTGAAGTCGTCTACTGAAAAGGTCTAAAGGATCTTAGAAGAGTTTTAACCCTTTATCTCTACGGCTTATTTTATGTGGGTCAGTAAATCCTTTAACTGCAAACGGCGCGCATATACGACGACGACTTAGCGCTCATACCCGTTTTCCGGAACCCATTTGCGATAACGTTTACACGGAGACGATTTTCAATTTGTCTGTCGGCGGTACAGCGCGATTTAACGGGACGTACGATCGTAATAAGATTATTACTGTAATAATGCATGCATAAATATAATGTTTATATGTATAGTTGGCGGTACGGTGAATCAAAGGCGAAAAGACGACTTAAACGTGAAAGGTGAAATGAAAAAAAAAAAAAACTACAAGAAAAACAAGAAAATAAAATCTACGAACGGACACTTTAATAAGGGCGTCGTGTGGTGCTCGCCTACATTCACGATTTTCGTTTCTGGCTTAAGTTTTCCGATGTGAAATTTACCGAAAATTTTAATTAATGAGCCGTCTGAATTGGCCGACCATTGTATAGTAAAATAATACAATATTATTATAATATTACACCGATGACGACGAAATAAACAGCCCCCCTCCCTCTTTCACGTTTATTTTACATAGCAACGGTGTCAGTGGCCGAAGTTGTTTAATTTGATGGTTATAACCGCTATTTTATGCTGAACTTACTGATACGACAGTTAAAGTTCGTAGGAGGATATTATATTTTAGAATATTATTCTTTATAATACAAAAGAAGATAAAATGTATGTAAATATACGTATTACGTGGTTTAGTTCTTGTTATTTCAAAAAGAAAAATTATTTTGAGTGTTGAAACTATTACACGTCTTAGTATCGAATTTACATTATATCTGATGAAATATTTTCAAAATAATAAACGCGAGTTCCATATTTTATTATGAAGCCTTGTCGATCAAAATATGATACTATTATTTCAGTGGCTGTTGAAATATTAGACACCATTAATCCAATTTTTCTAAACAAAATATTTTTTCATCAATCGTTCTAATTGTATTCAAACGTATATTTTTACTGTATATTGTAATTATAAAAACGAAATAAAAACAACTTTTTTTATGATTTTATAAAAGCACATTTATATTTAACTTAAACTATAAAAAAAAATCGGTACCTGTTTTTAAACTATACAGCAAAAAAAAAAAAAAACAATTAAAATTTAACGAGCTTAACTTATATTTACTTGAGATAGTAATTATGCAAAAGTGGTACACATAAAAACCGTACTGTGCAAATCATGTACCGTCTATAGGCAGGGTGAATGGTGTGATTTGTTTGACTGCAATTGTTTTAATATTTCACCAGTGAAATTAAACCCTAACAGGAAATAACCGCAGTGTATTAGGCACCTACTGCAAGTTACCATTTATTATGAAAAGAGAACTATATAAATTGAGTCAAACATGAATAGAGCATACTGTAATTTTATTTTTAGAAAACTTTATATGTTCAGAACATAATATTATGTCATCGTATGCATTGATTTATGTTTCGGGGGAGGGGGAAACAAAAGAAAATTACTAGAATATTTGTTGAATGACATTATAATAAAATAAAAACAAATACATCTTATTGATTTATTTTGCCCAGAATTAGACGAATTTAGCTGAAGATAAAAAACTCGAATGAAAATGATTCATTGCCAATATATTATAACAAATTAGACACTTCGCGGGCTTGGAATCAAAGAGTTCTATGTGATAATATCAAAATTGTTCAGTAGAGAGTTTTTAAGATTCAAAAATTAAAATAACGTATTTTTGCCAAAGTGATTTTGAAATATTTCACATCAAAAAATCCACAAACTTTTGTGCTGTCAATTTATTAATGGGTATTGCAAAAATAAATCCTTTATGTACTCAAAATATTAAATAACTTTAAAATTCTTAGTTTGGAAACAAAAGGTTCTACTTTTTGTTCCCAATTCTATTAATTAAAAAAAAAACGTTGTATCGATAGAACATATTGATTCCAAATTAATTGATTTGTTCTAACTTAATTTTAGCAATGTATTTTTTTTTTTTTTTTGTGCATCATGATAGGTACTGATCGGGTCATCTAGGGTACCTATTTATTCGGTATTTTAGTACCATCGACGTACCGCGTGTAATTTTTATAAATAACAACAAAGATGCACGAACTTAACTATTCTATATTTACATATACTTATTTCCGATAACACTTTTTGATTTAAATATAAATTTAAAAACAAAATGTTCTATCGATGTATCCAACACATTGTTTGGATAAGGGTCATATAGAACATTTTGTTTCTGGTAACTTTTTAAATATGTGATCGATTAAATTTTTTCTAATGCTAAAAAATAGAGAAAAATAAATATTGTCTGAACAGATAAAAAAACTATTTTTAAAATTTTTTGATTAGATTTTTTGATATAGAACTCTTTGAGTCCAATCCCGTGACTAATTGTTGATACATAACGTTAATAAAATAATAACATATGTGATAGACACCTATATAAGACAATAATACCGGTCTAACCAGCTAATTTTTTGGGGACTTGTGTATTAATTGAGGATGATAAGTTCTGTTTCTCCACCTACGGTCGTAGCATTCTCCCGGTTGCATATTTTAGCTTTTAATCATCAAATAAATGTATACAGTTGTAACATAATTATCTACGTTACCGCGAAACGATCGTCACGCACCACTGTTCAGTGCAAACGCGGTAATTATTATTACTTGAAAAATAATAGGGCCAGTAAACTAACTATATATAATATAGTAATATTAATATAACTGACTCACTTAATATAATATATAACTAACAGTTATCTATATTACTATTATGATGTATTTTAATATGCTTAACTCGACTGAATAAGGCGACGGTAGCAGTGTTGTGGAAAAAAAAAATATAAATAACGAAAACAGACTCCTCCAACACATTCTCGGAATAAATACGCGAAACCGTTGTATGAGGTTGTAGGCGCAGTAATGTTCGAGTATATCAGCCTGTGGGAATAGTTGCTGGCTAAGGGCGTATGAAAAAACACCGGCAAAACATCGTATCATCATCATCATCATCACCATTACATTTATTATTTTTAGTATTATTATTATTATTATTATTATTACGATTATTTATATTATTGTTATTGTTGTTGTTGCTGCTGATGTGGATCAGACGAAGTGGCTCGTCGACATAAATTCTTTACAAATCGTAACATTATATATACCACCCGCTGCGTCTGTTTTGTCGAGCACCATCTCAGGTAGTCGTCTTCGGCGTGGTCGTCGTTTCCCCCCCCACCCCGAGTGTTTAAGCTGCGTTCCCCCTGAAGTCGATTCGCCGGAAATATCATCGTTATAGGATTGTTGGGATGCACGCGATATATTAACGACTCGATATTATATTTGGTTGCAATATCATATTTTATATTGAGCCGGCTGTACAACTCGTGAAAAAAAAAATGAACAGATATATAAATACGGCGCTATAGTGTGTCGGTGTATTTCGGTTTTAGTGTACCTCAGTTAATGGGCGAATCGCCGTTAGAACTTAGAGTAGGTACCTAATTTCACCGAGATGGGCAATCCTCCTGTGGCAGATTGGATAAAGCACTTGGTATATTTTCGAACGTCATTCAAACTACCCTCCAAACTTTACTGATAACTCTTGAGATTTTCGTCAAAATCGGTCAAGTTGTCTGTGAGTACTTATAATATGTTATGCATATAATATATAAATATATATGTATATACTATATATATATATTCATGTTTATAGAATATATATATATTACTATTATATATTGTAAATTGTAGATTAGATAAAAATCTATTTTATTTCTGTAGTTAATGTCAACCCTATTACACGTAATACGTATTTATACTATATAAGCCAACAAAATGTTCGATTTACGTGAGCCAAAAGAAAATTAATTATATTTTGTGAGCTGTCCCACTGATAAGGGCTGAAAAACAAAGCTATGAACCTAACCAGAGGCTCAAGGACTATGGGTGCACATTTTGGGGTCGATTGGTTCAGTAGTCTATAACTCTATATTCACCATACAAACGCACATTCATTTATAAATATATACACACTAAACTGATTACAGATAGATAGTATTATATAAAAATATGTAGTTGAGGAAATGGATCGAATAAACTATGCTTGTTTGCTTGTACCTGTGTATTGTTATAATAATTTTCTCCATTTTTCATGTTGTTTTTTTTTTATATGAACTTGGACGACTTAAGAATTAAGATGCCTATTTTTTCTCAATCGTGTCGTTTTTTGAGGTTGTAGGTATAGTATTAATAAGTTAGCAACACAATTTCGGTAACACGTTAATTATAAGTAGGTTAGGGATATAATATTTAATATCGCGTACGAATCTGTAATATTATTACTGTTAAATATCGGTAATTTTCCCATTATACGAAGGCTATAAAACTAATATACACACTTTTTTATATACGAGTTGTGAAAGTTTATTTCATACCTGAGCCCTGGCTTGCTCGCCGATTAGTATCACGTCTCTGGTGGCGTCGTGCAATGGTATGTCCGAAATGAACAGACTTCTGCTGGTCAGACTGTCCAGTCCATCCAGCAATGGCGAACCGACGTACAGTAACGATCCGGACTCGTTGCACAACACCATTTGACCTTTGAACTCCAAACCCTATACAATGGAAAAACAGAAAAAAAAGTGATCAGTGAAAACGTTAACGACGTGTTTTTACTTTTTATTATTATTATTATTTATTTTTATCGAAAACACAGATTTTTACTCAGTACACACGTGAGTTCAATGTTTAAAATCTAATACTCTGTCGACGAATCCGTTCAGAAATATTATTCTCATTGTTGTTTATATGGGTATTGCGTTATAAGAGATGACTGGAAATTTGTATTCGTAAATCTGCAGTGTTTTTGCTCGTATATAGTGGTAAGTGTTGAATATACAATATATAATATAGTGCATAATATATTGGATCGTGTTGGTTAACGATTTGGATGTGCGTCCGTGAATACACAATGTTTCTATCCTCGTCTATACGACAGTAATAATATAATATAACACCCGAGTGGAACATTTTCACTATATAGATGTATACGTTTACGCCGTGTGAGATTTCGTCTGCAGTAAGAGACACGTGTGTACATAATATTATTTGGTCAATATTGCAAACATGTAGCTCAAGAAAAGTGTATAATATAGACGCTATATACCATATACCTAGCTACATAATATTTTATTACGAAAACCGAAGTTGCCGCCGCCACCGTCTGAGTGTACGAAAAACATAATATACTGTTGTATAGTAACGGGGGTAGTTGTTATATTGGTATTCTTTCCCTCTCTCCCTCATCCGTCTCCGGGCCAATATGATCGGTACCTACCGAACCCAATGGTATTATTATGCGTCGTGTCATCGCGAGCACGCGGTCATGCAGTTTTCGCGACGATCCGCTGCCGTTTCCAGTTTTCATCGATAGCAAGGCCTGCGAGTCCTATATAATATTATACCATGACAGAATAGATAGGTAGGTAGGTTGTAATGGTGATTTTTTCTTTCAGTATACTCATCTCCTTCACCTCCGAGGGACCACGTAGTAGTTCTCCACTTCTGATAGGTTGATTTGTTTCTATGTGATGTATTATGTATGCACTTATGATTGGCGGCCAATTATAAGTGGTGAACTACGGTGTAAGTGAAGTAAATAGCGGAGGACGAGTGTAAAAACTTCTGATGATACCTATCTATTTTTCCGTGCTCTATACCACGACCGACTCGTCGACGCGTTCATTTATCGGCCGACTTTATTCGAAAGATTCACCGCTTATAATTTCTTGCAAATTCCAACGGGTCGACCGTATAGTATGGCGTATCTCACTGCATACGAGTGGGCTCACGAGTGGACACTGGACATACAATTTTTATATAAGACATACGAGTTGAACATTTTCACTGTACATACGTTTAGGTCGTATAAAATTTGTTTTTTCTATCTCCAGGTCAATAGTCGGCTTTATAGAACTTTGTTCTTACGATTCGCCGTTTATGCTGCTTCTCGCTAATTCCGATACGTCGAACGACCTACTCCACGCGTATCCCATCACTACTGCGAGGGGCACTTGTGGGCATCAATCGCCGTCCGAAAATAATTCGAACGTAGAACAATTATACCACTACCGTGGTATAAGCGCTCCGAGCACGTGAAATAAATAATAAATTAAGAGTTCATTTAAGCCGCCGCCACGCGGAACGGTTGAAATTACCATGGCCGCGGCGGTGTTTTACGTAAATGCATTTTCGAAATTCTCGAATTTGAATAATTGACCCGTTCGCGGCTGTAATAGACGTCGAGTAGAGGTATATATGCGTTGTACGGTGCCGGTGCCGGAAAAGGGCCACGTTTTACATACCACTCGCCGACGTTTTCACCGCAAATAAAAACCCTACCTGTATTGAGTGTTCACTATATATTTTATGCACGTGCACATGTTACACGCGCGTCTTGTGTAAAATATATTTAACATGTACACACACTATTATTAATATGAAGTACCTGTAGGTTCTCGAACTTGTTCGATCTACGTATATAATAATGTTATTGCTTGTATAATATATTATATATACCGCACTCACTCGCTTCCAATAGCGAACGGTCCTTACCGAAATTACTCGTTGGGTACCTAACGTCCGTACATATATTATAATATGAATGGAAAGAAGAAATGCCAAAGGGCATTCAATCGCACGTCATTACTTCGTGGCGAATATAAAAATGTACTGAAACGTTCGTCGTAGATATTATTATGTAGTACGTATGTATACCTATAACGGTGTACGATTAATTATATTATATAATATTATACAGGATGTAACAGAAAGATATGAAAAAAAAGATGCATACTAGTTCAACGTAGGTATGACACAAATTGTGAAATATATGAAATATATAAAAACTATATGGATAATAAATAATTTAATAATTAATATACTCAAGTCAAAAATAATATTTTTTAAAAGTTAGCTATTGCGTTTTAAACCAATTTAACCAGGAAAAATATTTATATTAAAAAAATTCTAAAAAAAATAAACAACTTGACTTGGATAAATGTTATCAAAACTGTTCTTATAATCAAATTTACGAATTGGAGATTTTGAAATTTTCCAGCAAGATTGGTATCAAATTTTAAAACTTTTATTTTCAGTTCAAGAAAAAACAATTAAAAACTTGTTCTATAAATTAGTGCAAGTATAAAAAAATTAAAATTAAAATGATTGATTATAACAAAAGCTATTCAGTTAGTCAGTTTCAGTTCACAGTTATTTCTGTTATATCCTGTACAATGTACATATTATTATTATGTATACATAATAATATTATTAATACGTGTGCTCAGAGACAAACGTTCAACAACAATCTTCGTTTAATGGCTCATCGTTTTAGAACACACTAATTAGACGAGTTTCCAACATCACCAAGGGAAACGCAATTTTTTTCGACTTATCGAGGTTTCGACTTACTAAGGTTTTCGAGTAACCAAGGTTTTAGAAAAAAAATTCGACTTTAAGAGTTTTTAAAATGTATGTATGTACTAAAGTTTTTAAGTAGTTTTAAATACAATGTAAAAAAATGTAACGATAATAAACATATTAAACGCTATTAGATAAAATTGCCTCACACGCGTAATCGATCGATCACAACTGGCAATACCGATGCAAATGAAAAATATGTACTGTTGTGTGCCAAGGTTAACTAATCTATATAGTTATATAATATAGTTAATACTTAAGATAATAAACACAATAAACGCGATTAGAAAAAAATCATCGGAACGTTTAGACAAATGTTTATAAAGCTATCCGTCATTATCCGTCTATATTCGGAGCACAATATGTTCGAGTTATTTATAGTTTTTTTTTCGAGTATTCGAGGTTTTCGCAAAGGAACAGAATTTTTTTGGACTTAACAAGGTTTTTGGCTTATCGAGGTTCCACTGTATGTACAATTTTCACTTCCAAAAACCACCCAACGACAGAATTAAATAATGTCTCTACAATTGATACATTTTAGATTCTGAGCAGAGTGAGGAAGCTAGTGGTTTTACAATGGTGTTTATTTTTATTATTATTTTTTTTATCCTGTTTACAAAAATTCTACCAGAAAGAGTTCTTCAATTTCAACATACCCATCTTATCTTTTAGCAAATTTGATCAAGATAGGTACTTCATAGAGATCATTTTTCGACTTCCTCAATAGTTATTTAATGCCATAGGAAAAACTACTGACAAATTACGAAAAACAACTAAAAATGGGATTTTAATTTCTAAATCTTTGTTTATCACCATAGAAACAAATAACAAATTATAATATTATAATAATATTTTAACTGACAGGCTATAATAAATAATAACAATATAAAATATCCAGACTGACAAACCATCTCCGCTCAGAATCGTTTTTATTATACAATGTAATTATATTATTGAATTCATTAAAGTTTAATATACTCCATTATACATTGATCCACCTAACCTACTGTACAGTAGATGGACATCCACTTACCCACTTTTTTTTAATTATGATTCATATGAAATACATTTTATTAAACTAATGTTCACGAAAATAAAGCATCGCTAATCAAATAGTACATTAGATTCAATAACAGTAAAAATAAATATGTACCTATGTATTTTTATGAAAAAAACATTCCGAAATTATTAGGTAGGTTATAATATAGTATAGGTATGTAATGATATGTATAAATAGTAAATATCTACAATGAGAAAATCAATTATTATATTATGTATTTTGTTTTTGGCCAATAGGTACAGATTGAAGAATATAATATATTATATTATAATGTAAGAGAATATTAAGTCTACATAAATATGATATATAGAAAGTTTGATTGTTTATTAACAATACTTATTAAATAGGTCAATGGATAATATATAATATACAATAAACCTACAGAAGGTCCAAGTATGGTTTATGATTTACAGTAAGGGTAAGACTCTAACTCCGTTATCCAACCAATTTGCATTAAGTAAATTCTCTTGGGACACCCTGTATGTAATGTATTGTATTATGTAAATTGTAAATATATACATCCTACCATCCTAATTGCATCAAGTGACAAATCAGATTCACAAACTTCTTATTGATACTGTAAATCAAGTTCGTATTTATTTCGATTCGTTGGCTTATACTGTTAATTAAAACGCGGTTTTGGTAAATGATAACAAAATTATCAGACCCCAGATGCCCATTAACTTGTTCGTTACCTTGGAAAAGTTTTGGAAAAATCTGCAGATTAACTCGTTTATATACCTACTCTATGTTGCTTTAACATAAACCCAGATTAATTACATCTTTAGGACAGTTTCAAGGATAATTATCTTATATAAATATAAGAAACTAAAACCTGCATGAATTTAGGCGCACTGACTTCGTTTTATTGTTTTGTGCAATATTAAATAGGATAACTGTAACAGTACCTATAATGTCCACAGTGTTTATACTATGAGTAAAATTATACTATATCCTTGTATAGAAATTATAAATAATATAACATATCAGGTAAACTTTATTTTAAGCACACTTATTTTTTTAAAAAGTCCTAACTTTTTTATTTATAATATAAATATGATGATTGATGAACAACATTTTATTAAGCAAAAATTTACGAATTTTCACTTAACTTGTTTCCTTTTTATCGCAACATACACTTTTTATTTCATATTCCAAAGCAGATTATTAATTAGATTACTTCGATTTGTACAAATTGTAGTTGGTTAGATAAAAATATTTAAAATTTAAACGAGCTGAGTAGTGGCCCAACATTTTGGTTGTACACGGATATCACTACTTTGTTCATCTAAACCATAAGTTATAAGTTATAACCACGATTTAAGATAGTATGGTTGCCCAACGAGGTATGATAAGACGGCATTGGATTTAAATCGGACCCCCGGTGCTAGCGCTTCTAGTGGGCTATTTTATAATTGATAATATAATATGATCATTATATATGTTTTTATTGTATATAGGTATAATATAACAAATGTTATTAGTTTTGATTTGAACCGATATGAGCGCTGTATGCGGGGGACCCCGTAGATCACGTGACTCTTCGATTCAAACCGTATGCCGTGTGATAATATTTTTCTAATGGGCAACCATACTATCTTAAATCATGGTTATAACTAATTAACTACTCGATACACTGGTCATTAGAATATAGACGGCCAGACGGGTACAATTATAATGTTGTGGTCGAGAGTAGGACGTATCTCTAATATCGTAACCTATAGTTTTTTTTATACTCTGTACTTCGGTGTCAACCGAAAGTCGAAACAAATTAAAAAATCACTTCAGAGTAATAATAAGTCGAACACTACCGTGTCCCAGTAATATAGTCGAAGAGGTTCATAGTATATCTGCGATGTGCTGCAGCAGCTGTAGTTAAGCCGATAAACCGTTTGCTCGGCAAACCATAATAATATTATTTGACCGGGTGACGTTTCGTCAACACACCCTAATTGTATCTAGACCCGGAGAAGACCACCGTAATGACTTATCAGAGCTTAATCCGACGAAGCCACGTTGTTGTCGTACAAAAAATAATAATTAAAAAACTAATAATATTGTATAAGAAAAAGCGCGATGCTGAGAAAATATTTTGGAAAAAAATTAAGCTGCAATTTCATAATGACGTTATCTCACAAATATTCTTCTCTGACAATTCGGTAATATTATAGTATTGAAAATCCGGTGTACTTTATTCATAGACGCCACATTAATAATTAGTTACTCTTACACTCCGCATTCCTGTGACAACCGGAAGTCGAAACAAATTAAAAAGTCGTCATCGAATATAGCCAGAAGAAGTGCTTCATCGTAGGTATATCTGCGAGGTGCTGCAATCAGCTGTACAGTTAAGCCGATAATCCGTTCGCTCGGCAAACCATAATAATATTATTTGACCTGGGTGACGTTTCGTCAACGCACGGATATAGACCCGGAGAAGACCGCCGTAATGACTTATCAGACCTTAATCCGATGATCCCTTGTGGAAGAGCTCTGACAGGTATTTGATTCGCTCGGAGACTTGGTCTGGTGCGCGTTAATACGACGAAAGGTGTGAAAGAGAACGGCTGTACAACTCGTTATTGCTTGTATATTATATTATTATTATTATTATTGTGTACACCCGTAATGGTCGCACGCACGTGACGTATATTATTTAACATCAGTTATAACTATTTATAACGGACAAACAAAAACCGTCAGACAGAGTTATTATATTATTATTACATACGACAGCCATGGCTACGACATACAACTATAATATTATACTGCTGCGGTCCCTCGTCGTTTTATTGATTGATTAATTATTATTTTTATTATTATTATTAATATTTAAACCGCTGCAACATAGACCGTCGAGTGAAGGTTATTTAAAGTTGGTTTTTTTGCTGTGGAGAAGGGTACGGTTGGTTTGGACACGTGCGTATAATATATATGGCGAAGGATTTGTCACTAGGACCCGGGTGGATATAAATCTGGAAACTAGTGACATTGGCCGATGCTTGATCTCAGAACACGTTTTGAAACTGGAGCCAACCATCGGGCCACACCAAGTCAAATCATATAATTATATAATTTAAAACAAATTTAATACATGATATCACATAACATTCAAATCTTTAAAATATAAAATGCATTAAAAACAATTTAACCCTCGAAGCTATGTGCTTGTGGTATAATATCATAACAATATCATGATGCTATTTTTAACGAGGTCTACTAGAGGGTTCTTGGGGAGGGGGCTGTGTACCGAAATAAGAAGAAGGTAACCATACGGCGAGGCAGATATAACTGTTATTTGATCGACAATGTGCTCTTACCTCGGCTGAATTGTGATTAAGCGGTTCGGGCAGGCACAGCGTCAACACGAACGGTGAGTTTGCTCTGTTCACGATGCCGTCGAACGAGAGCCGAACGTTTTTCGGTCTTCTGATCTTGAAATACGTGTGAATCGATCGACCTGAGAACACAACATAAACGGTCTGTTATTACCTATATAGTATAATATTATTATGAATATTATGTCTTATGTACCGGTGTGTGGCAGCGTATAATAACACCGCGAAATCATAATATACGCCCAAGCCGTTATGGTTGGATGTGACTTTTCAACAGTTGGTTTTATTATTTACATAATTTAAAATTAATTATAATATTACAGCGTTTTTGCACAACGTAGGTTAAACACTCCGGTAAAAATAACGTTCGGTTAAATTATTATACGACGGTAATCGGGTAATAAAATAACGTTGTAATATTGAAATTTAGTTTTTGCATTATTGGATTATATTCCGATAAACTATTTTATCACATTGTAATTTGTAACCGTAACCAAAGACCTTTAAACTGGATTATGTTCTATGGTTATATTAACATTATAAAGTGGGGTCTACACCATGGATATTATATTATAGAATAACTAGGTAGCCGACTACTATAGGTACAACAATCATGCAATGTTTTGAAGTTGTTGTCGCCATTTGCCTAAACGGTGGTAATTTCACAGATATATTACTCGTATATATATAATAGCTAGATACCCGACTCCATATACAACGACATTATTGAATTATGATTCCCGACACCATTATTTTGTCAATTTTGCAATGTTTACAAATTCTAATCGTTTTGATTGGCAACGGGCTTGTTGGATATGAAATGTTGTTGTTTATTATCATATTACATATTATCACATTGCCCAAGTTGTAAATGGCTGCCAGCGTTATTAATGAGAAGAAGTCGGGTATTTAGTTATTATATATATATTATATTCTGTGGGCAATGTTTACATTTTATTATAAAAGTGTAAAAATTGCCGTTTAGGCATTGAGTGGATGACCCATAGTGGAAGTGGCTTCAATAACAAATTGCATTATAGTTAACTATCTATAGTTGTTCTATATATTATGTCCATAGTTCACACTTTCAAGCGTCGTATAATGTCATAAATATATTAAAATATCCGGTATCGTTTGGTCACTATGGTATCGTATGATAAAATAACAATATGCCATGGTATACTTTAGTTGAACCACGCAGTTCAGCCAATCAGAGAAAATTATTTTACACGACACGACACGATGTAGTGCGACCCCCCCCCCCCCAATAATAGATATTAGATATTTTATATTTTGATGAGATAATAACCGACATCAACCAGGTGCCCGTTAAAATTTTTAAAATAACTAACTACGATAATGAAATAACCGTACCGATATACAGAGGGTATGCGCAAAAGCTTGTTTTGGTAAATAGCATTATTGGATTCAAACCTTATTTTTAACCGGTGTTGTGCAAAAACCCTCTATTGTATTGTGTACTGTAATCACCAAACATGTTTGTAATGTTATTATGTTTTTATACTAAATAATATAATACTATATAAAACTAAGTTATCACTAGTATTATAGTAAATACAATACATTTTAAAATCGAAAAAAAATAGTTATGGTAAATTGGTTACATAATGACATTATTATGTTTGTGGTTGCCTATAATATACGACGACGTCAAAATAATATTGGATAATGGGTTACTATTTTTTTCCTGAATAAAATAATATAGTAACAATTAATTACTATCCGATTAATGAGCCGTTATGATCGTTATGTATTTTTTCTTTTATTTTTAAAAAATTGTTTTGAAATAACACTTAAATAATTAATATTATTAAACGAAAATATATGTATTATTCACAAGTCGATGATTACATAAAAATTCTTTACTTGAAAATATTATATATTTTTTCGTGAGATTTTTGATATTTTAATCACTATCCAAAAGTTATTTCACTTTATAGAATAACACTTAAATTTCCCATAAAAATATTGTGCCCTTTTAATATAAAATCCTATTAAACTTGATGTTAATCAGTTCAAAATATTTAAGTTTTTTTTTTAATTCAAAACTCAATTATGTATAATTTAATCATTCTAAATATTTAAGCACTTTTATCCATTAATATTTATAAACACTTGTTTAATAAAAAAAAAAAGTAAGTTTTAATTAAATTAGTAAGTATATTCTTTTAGTTATAAAATAATCAAATTTTAATATTGACATGAATCATGTACTGTTTAGTTTACCATTAAAATGGTAATGTTAATGTTCAATTAGTATTTGAAAATAATTGTATAAAATACATTAATTGGTTGGCATAATTATTGTATTTGTTAATATATTTTGTGCATGAATAATAATAAATTATAATATTATATTAACCGATAATTTCCTATCTATTTATTAAACATTTTTTTAAATATATAATTTAATATTTGTTTGAATTTAAAATATGAGATATGGCTATTCCTTTTTTATATGATGTAGTAAAGTGCTCATTTTCGTATTATATTATTACCAAAAAATTTAATATTGTAATAATAATTGTTTGATTGTTTATTTTAAGTGAATATATTTTGTACATATAACAGGAATAACCCGTAGTACTTACACTAATATTGAAGATATTTTACGTTGATTATGACTTGATAAGATATTATTATTAGCAATATTATTTCACACTAAAGCACGTCAGGAATTTAATAGTGTTGCTGAAATACTTTAGCTCAGTGGACTCAAACATGTGGACCGTGAACCCTTCCAGTGTGGTGGGCATGAAACATTTACATTTATACGCAAACAATTTGAAAATAAAAAAAAATATTATTTAACTAAAACACAATAATATATACATATTTGTAATTCTAAGTATTAAATACAGTTACTGTCATATTTTAATGACAATTATGATCAATAGAAGAAATATAAAATAATTATGTTGTCTTAATTTATTTTGTTTATTTTAGAATTAAGGCAATTAAAAAAAGTGTGTTTTGTCTTCGAACTTTTGAAGCTTTTTCAAATATTTGCTTGATACCACAGCTTTAGAACATTATCCATGAAATTTAATCATAGTGTTATAAACAAATTAATTTTATTCATGAAAAACAGGAAAATATATATTTAAAGTTATGTAGGTATATCATTGTAGATACGTACTAAAATCATTGATTTAGAATAATATTATTTTAAATTTTATAATATCATAGTAACATGAGTGGTATTTTTATATCTTTGAAAAACATACACTTAATCAATTTCAATACATCAAATTTTTTGTTTATAGTTTGTATATTGAAAATGTGTGTTTCTCGGAATACGGTTACATGTCATGTAATATAATTTTTAGTGTAAGTATACATACAAATATTGTTATATTTTATAATAGTATTTTAACATAATATAGAACCGTATTATGTTACATAATAGAAATATATTGTTACTATAGTTTAATAATATTATATACAAAATATCACCGGAAGGCAATATCACTTAAAAAATTAAAGAACTTGATTTTCAATCTGAATGTGTATTTAACAATATCATATTCAATGAAGTGGGCCCAGATATTCCTCAATATTAAGAAACGTCTTATCTCAAAAATACTGGAGTTCTTGCGGCTATAATAAATCAATAGAAATTCTCATGAGCCATGAGACAAATATTGCTAAGCTTAATATGACACTTCCCCGAGAATAATTGCGACAACGTAGGCTCGATCAAATACAGTGGGATTTAAATCGCAAACATGAAAATATTTCTAGATTGGACGAAGTAGAATATATATAGGATCGACGGCGGAACTTGGTAGAAGCAGTCAAAAGAACTAATAAACGGACCTGTAAACAGTTAAAAATAAAAAAAGGTTCTCTGTTCTACATTAGGTTACAAGTGGGTCACTGTATAATGGATGGTATTAAATTTGAATTCAATTATATAATATCATTATATAAGAAAAACTATTCTGAGCGGAGACAGTAAGTCAGTCTAGGTTTAAGGCATATTATATACATATCTATGGTATTAAAAAAAAATTGACCTATGTACCAATAATAAATTCCAAATTAATCATATCACAATATCCATTAGGTACTTATAACGCATTATACATCAACAAAAAACCGTGATACTATCATAGATATATAATAGTACACTTTAGAAGTTTCAAGTACAAAAGAATAATATAATATTATACAATCACAACAAAATAACTAAAATAGTTATTCTAGGTTTTTTATTATGTAATTTCATCCATACTTGAACTTAAAATGACTATACAAATAAACTGTGCTTATGTATTTTTTAGATTTTTTGGTAACAGAATAACTACTTTTGTAGAATCTTGTTTTAAATTTTCAATCATTAGCTATAAAAATTGAACATTTTATTCATTATTAACTACAAAATAATTATTAAATTTTAAATAAGTGTCATCGGTGGGTGGCTTCTTAGCTCATAATTTCATGTTTTTTATTGTGTCTCAGCTCATACTCTTATTGTGCCGATTGTGTACAGATTGAATAAAGAAAAAAAAAATTTTAAATTTGATAAATTTTGTCAAAGTTCGATCTTTAAAAGCTTATAAAAAAAATGTTCCTATGTATTTTTAATATTTTTCAACTGAAAGTAACAATATATCAGGAGCCTTGTAATTAAATTTTACACTTTTTGGCCAAACAGATTAAACTTTATTAATATTTTTTTTTTTTTTTTTTTTTTTTTTTATTGAACAAAAAAATGTTATTTACAATCTATAATTACATGTATTACAATAAGTAAATGGGATGGGGATGATTAGCGGGAGAGGGAAGTCACCCAGTGGCGGCACCCCGTAATTAATATTTATAGAAAAAAAAAAAAAAATTTAAAACTGTAAATATCCGTAAACAGCTCAAAAAGAGTCAAAATATTTTCAATAATTGTATGGTGTATAGGAAATGCTAATATAAACATCTAGTGAAATGTTCATGTATCTACAGTTATTCGTTTTTGAATTACAACAAACTAAGGAAATCGCTAAATGAGAAATCGAGTGAATACCCAATGTTGTAAAAATTTTAATTCAAAATGCTTATAAAAATTTTGTTTCACTTTCCGGTAGACATTTTTTTTTTGATAAAGTTAGATAAACTTATAAGGAATCTTGTGTTACATTTTAAAATCTTAGATTTAAAAATAAAAATTTTTACGAATTCTTAACTCAAAATAATTTGCTAATTTTTGTGATTTTTCGTCAATTTTTGAACTTTAAATGCTTATAAAAAAAAAAAAACCTGCGACTAGGGATTTTTTATAAGCATTTAAAGTTCAAAAATTGACGAAAAATCACAAAAATTAGCAAATTATTTTGAGTTAAGAATTCGTAAAAATTTTTATTTTTAAATCTAATATTTTAAAATGTAATACAAGATTCCTTATAAGTTTATCTAACTTTATCAAAAAAAAAATGTCTACCGGAAAGTGAAACTAAATTTTTATAAGCATTTTGAATTTTCGGCAATATTCACTTTCCAATCGAACAAGATACTGAAGTTGAAAATAGAAGCATTATTTCGACTACTTATACAGACACAAAAATAAAAAAAAATAAAAATAAAAAAAAACACTTATCACTGTAAAATCAATACATTCATCGTTTCACTCAGAATCTAAAAAATAATAAATATTATTATTAACCTTTCATGATAGGAGATTATATTTTTAAACAGTAAGACAATATTAGTCATATCTTATTTGCTTAGAATAAGCTGAGTGCTATTAGGCCGATTTTCTTGCCCGTTTTACTAAAATCTGTGTTCAAAATGATCAAATATTGAAATGAGGGACAGAAAACTGTATTACATAATTAAATTACAAAACAATAGTGTAATAATTATATTACGTTTATCTCAAAACATAAGATAAATAATTATGAATAATAAATGTGTCACGAAGCATGGTTTAAAGGATAAGTAATTTCTCATTAAATAATCATGATAATATTCCAGACAATTATGCGTACAGATTATAATGATGATTTATTAATATTTATTATTAAATCAAATTGAAGTTAAATTGTACAAACAATAAATATTAAGAGAATACGCACAAGTAGTATTCACAATTTTATTTAAAAATAATCAAGTTCTTATTTATTCATTCTAAAAGTTAAACAAATATAAAAGATTCCAAAATGACATAGTTATTATTATTGGATTTAAATGTGAATTAAACTTTTATAATATTAAACGTAATGTATAATAAATTTAGGGTTCTATCACCGGATGGTTTTCACCCTCGAGTGCTCAAATTATACGCTGGATAGCATACTTAAAATGATATGCATCCCATAGTTGCATTCAATGTAAGTTTTTGTCCAAATCCCAATACAGCACGGGCTTGAAAATAAGAGATTATCCTTTTGGACACGATACATGGAACTACATGTACCATATTATGAGACCTAAGCCTGAATGAAGTATGAGGGTTAGATGAATAAGGTTCAAAGTTAGTTTGAAACTATATGTTTTTCATTTCTACATAATATTATAAAATAATATATCTTCTCTATTATATTATTCAGATATTATGAAGTGTACGTATACACGTTGGAATAGTTACTTAGTAAACAAATACCTATGTAACAAGGATAGTATTGACAAATGGATTTTGCCATTCATAATACGACACACCAAAATATAATATATTCTAATTTAAAGTATATAAACGATATATTATAGTTATAACAATATTATCGAATTAGTACCCAACACTTCATTGATTATAATAATTTATTTTATATTTATATTGTTTTTTGAATATTTTATTGTTCTAAAAACACTTAAAGCGGGACGCTATCCTTGCGCTTATTGTTGCCGTCTTACCAACGTATACGATATAGCAAATATTCGTTAACTAGTTTTAACAGTGTGGTGTTAGTTTTGATATTAGTGTGGATATTTGACCAATATTAAACTATAGGTAAGAACATTATCTGTGGTTAAGCGTCGACGATTTTTTCGATATTGTAATTTTCAAGCAAGATACGGGTTAAGTTAGTGATAAGATAAGTTTACAATAGTTCATATAACTATATAACAACATAATATAATATATTTTATACCTAACTCGAAATATGTTGTATTAGGTTTAATGAAATAATACATATTTAATCATTGCAGTTTTTTAATGATTTCCTTAAACAAGTTTACGTTACATTTTCAATACATTTACAATTGGATGTCATACGATTTTTCCAACAATTTATGTTATTTTAATTCACCCAAATACAGACACAATCTACTACACAATCAATAGTATGCACTTTTGAAACTAGACAGAAATTAGTTTTACGGGGCCGTAATAAAACTGAAGAATTATACTTGTCTATAGGCGAATTTAATACCTATAACTCTGTAGTTTTTTAATAGATTCGAAATAACCATCTATGATATTATTAGATCGATCTTATTTGAGTATTATTATTCTTTTGCAATATACCAGACAACATGATGAAATAGAACATACTATTTGTAACCTTTTAAAATTATTAGTACACCTGCCAATATAGATAATATATATACATATCAATTTAAAAAAATGAACCAAACGCGTTGTTCTGTAAACAACTATTTTAGGTTCAGTAAATAACTATTAGGTACATTGGGTGAAACCTCTCTTCTATGAAACACTATAGGAAAATGGAATAACTGCACAGGTTCGACGTGGACAATTTTAAACTTTCGATGAAACGCATTTTATTATAATATCATAAGTGTTGTATTATATTTTATTATTATTTAATACATTTTACTTGTAATATTATAATACCAACGAAACTATTAGACGATTATCATAATGTATAAAAATTATTGTATTACAATATGTTTAATTAGGTAAAAACTACCGTTGGCACGACAACTGAAAGCATACTTATTGCCTTGTCATGCACAACTACCCATCATACGGAAAGATGAAACAAATAATTGAAACGAAAGAATAGATAGTGCATCGACCATCACTTAATTTATTTATGGTCTGGTGGCTGATTCATTTACTCCGGACGAAAATTCATCACAAAAACCCGATGAAATAGCAATATGGAATTCGATTTGAGGCATACTCTGATGGAAAATAATTTAATATTCTATCATTTTAAATAATTAATCTTGTTTGACAAACAAAGTTCAAGGAGGTATTATTTTTTTATGGTTTACAATTTCGTTTCTGATTACTAAATGGATATTATAATATACAAAGGTAGGTACCATTAAAATATTCCAGAGAGTAAAATTGTGTGTTTTAGATTGATATTTTAAAGTTAAAAATAAAATAATCACTCAGCTTAGAATCTAAAATTATAATTCAACATTGTTAGGTGTATAATAATATAATAAATTGAAAAAAAACGTTTATTGCAAAATTTTTTTTATTCTTTAACTTTTAGTAAATTTGATAAAATATTGCATGCCAACAAAACGAGTACGGGGCATACCTATGTAGGTAATTAAATTCTTAAATTTTAAAATACTATAATATGTATGATCGATTATAATTTTCCTAAACTGTTGTGTAGAAATAACGAACGATTCAGCTTGTGGCTTATATAAAAGGTATTTTTTTTGGTTTATGCCCAGTTCGCCGACACCCAATTCGCCGACACCCGGTTTTTTTTATCAAAAAACCAGTTTTTAATGGTTTTTAAAAAAAGCCCAATTCGCCGACAAATGATATTGACGACATGCTTTGTTGCATTGCAATAAAACTATAATAGCTACTATCATAATCTGTAAATTTGATGAGTACGATGAGTAGGTATAAGAACAGGTACCTATCGGCTATGATATCGGCAAAGTTATGATATCTGTAAACATATTTAATGATGAGTATAAAATATAGTATTATAGGTACTTATCACATGATAATTTATTGACATCCATTTATATAACGTATTGTAAGTCCACTGGGGTTTTCAAATATTGAACATGATTTTAGTTAGTAGTTTTATTTCACTGCATGAGGTAGGTACTGCAATTTACTACACATATTACTAGTTATTAATTTTTTTCCCCCCCATTATGGAATGGTTTAAATTTAAGTTCGAAAAAAAATCAGAACTTACTTGTAGTGGACAAATATTTACATAGAATAGACCGGATACGTGGAGACAACGAATATTATAAATGTATAGATAATTGCGGCGGCCGTGCAATATTAAGACAATCAACAGTCATAGTTATGTCTAAGTCACATAATCACGGACCACATGGTCTTGAATTGGCAAAACGAGGTTTCCGAAATAAATTAAAGGTAAATAATTGTATTAAATATTATCATATAAAGCTTATTCATATTTTTATGAGCAATTACCTCATGGAGTAAATGGATTTTCATAGCTCATACCTACTTCAATTTATTTTTATTTTTTAAATGATTATAACGATTTTTATCGAGACTTAAGAATTAATTAATTATTTATTACATATTAAAAAATTAAATATTATTAATTTAATACTATATTATTATTAAATATTATATATTATTAATTATTATATATTTTTATAACTGAACTGTACTTTTTCAAATTGGGTGTTGTCAAATTGAGTGTCGGCGAACTGGGTTTCGGCGAACTGGGTGTCGGCGAACTGGATGTCGGCGAATTGGGTGTCGGCGAACTGGGAATACACCATTTTTTTTATTTAACTATAACTAGGTACCTACTTTATTAGTTCGTGGAAAGAGACTAAAAAGTGACGTAAACCAACCCTATGTCAAAATAATGAGAATAATAATAATAAAAATAATAAATAACTAGGAATATAATATAGGGAACGATCGGAAGTAATATTTTTCTTCATGAATCCAAAACAATTGTATGGTAACAAAAATGAAACATGTCTGAGATCCTATTTTAATGTGTATAATATTCATTGTCACATTACCTCATAATATATAATAAAATTACTTTTGTTTAGTTTAATTAAGTCAATTCGTTATTAATAAATGTGCATATTATTATATTATTTATATTACATCAAATATATTATTTTTTTTTTATAATCCATTTTATTATTAGTAAATAATAAAAATAAAAACACTTAAATAAAAAGTCTGATCACAAAAATGACAAAAAATAGTAACCAAAAATAATTAATTTTGATTTCGTAAAATTATAGATTTTAGGAAAACGATCTATTAAAAGATTTACTGAAGTCATCAGTTCTGAACATATTATATCCATAAAAAATGGTTGTTGTGTCAAGTGATGGATGAGAATATTCTGAACGGTGATTTTGAAAAACAATTAGAATAATATAATGTTATTTTTAAAATCCATTTGGTTATGTATTTTATATATTAACGTTTAGATGACAATCTGGTGAATCTTACTTTGTGGAAATTATGATATTATTTGATTTTACTTTTAACAAATAGGCACTATATTAATATATAATTAAGAACACACCAATAAATATATTTTTCGGAATACTGTTTGACTCGGAGTGTAGAACTTTATAATCGATTTTTGTGAGGCTGAAAATAATTTAAAATATTAATGTTGTGATGCCGGGCCAATTATCTATATTGACTATAGTTTTTTGTTTACCATAATTGCTGAGAGAGAAACAACTTTATTCAAAGTGAACTCTGCCCGTCTACCGGGTTGCCTATATGACACAGTGTAAAAATCAAATATAATTGTTACAACGGAATGGATAAAAATAGTATATAAATGAGATTAATACAAGTAAAACATACAATATAATATGGAGTGTTAATAGAATATAAATTGAAAATCATTGCACTTTGACAGCACAGTCGACATCAATAACCACACACCATTGTTTTTTTTTTTTTATTATTATTGTTCTAGTATGTGCGGATTAAGACGGGGACTTGAATTGTTGCATTTGAAACGTCGTCGCCTTGACGATGTACCTATTTGATTATAATAGTACCCATTGTAAGACATTGCTGAACGTTCCGAAAAAAAGTACCCATTCCGTGGTAAAAATATAAGCATGATATCATATATTTTGTTAATGATAAAATTATAGCCTATGGAATAATAATACAATACAGATATATCAGCATTTTTTTCATACCTCCGGACGCATCGAAGCGGAATTTGCGTACTACTGTAAAGTCCAATTCCACAATCGAATGACACTAAAAC
This sequence comes from Macrosiphum euphorbiae, assembly GCA_949089665.1. NCBI lineage: Eukaryota > Metazoa > Arthropoda > Insecta > Hemiptera > Aphididae > Macrosiphum > Macrosiphum euphorbiae. The sequence continues at coordinate 141,261,319 of CARXXK010000001.1, read as the reverse complement.
CTTTAAGCATCTCCGGGGACCGGATGTGCGTTCACAGATCATGGGATTCTTAAAACGATCGTTCGAACCACTCGTAAAAAACGCTTGGACAATTTTCCCCGAGAATTCCCAAACTCAATTGTTGTCGTACGGCTGCATAATGGTATTATGGCTATCGATGTGTAATCGACTATAATAATATTTCAGATAAACTTTCATCACGCTACAGTGCTACACCAAAGATATATATTCTAATAGATCACCGAGACCTGCAGGGTCAAAACGATATCACCGTCAACAAATAAAAAAGTCCCAAGCTAAAACGTGAACGGTTTTGTACCATTTTTTTTTGGGAATATTATACAGTATTATATTATATTATATTATTATATGAATAAAAATTTAATATTTTTATGACGAAATATATTTTCAAAGCCCCGCGGTGTTTTAAATCCACAATAAATATTATTATAATAAGCCAAAATTAAAAAAAACAAAGGTAATTTAATACGAAGATATTGTTCACATTTGTCAAACGAAATAAAAAGTTTATGACTCGTAACATGTTACACTACCATATCCTTGAAAAATAACCTCACGTTCAGTTATAATATTATAATATGGAAGCTAAGCACTAAAAAAAAAGAACATTGTTGAAATTGTATTTTTTTAGGTAAAATTCATATTATTTAGTAAAATCAATTTTTAAGCATGTTTTAATTTCCTTAAGAGTTGGTGTTGCAAACTACATAGGTTAGTTAAAAAACGAAAAATATCCTTCGTACAGGTGACTAAGTAGTTTTGTTTAAATTCGTATTTTTCTTCAAATGTTTAAACTCGAAATAAAATTAAAAATATTAGAAACTGCTACATTTTATATTAGAAATCCAATATTTCAATTTTCAATAGAAGTTGCCAAGTTTTAAATCGGAAAATATAGCTGCAAGTTAATTTAATTCAATTTAAGCAGGTAGCATAAGTTATAGAAATCATATAATGTGATGTTAATTATTATTTATTAATGTATATTATTTAAAAATAAATACTATTTTTATACTATGTAATATATAGCCATATAGGTATTGTTTTGTATGATAATTGTTTTCAATAAATGTGTCACAACTAAATTTACCTTCACTAAGGCCGGTAGCGGATCCAAAGGCGGTGATTTCTTATATTCCTCATACAGTTTTTAAAAAGCCGAATCGCATCAATTTATGTAAATAAATAAATATAATAATTCATAATTAAATATTATATTACATATTGTGACATTATATATTACAATATACTGTTAATGAACCTACTATTGAAATTTATTTAATCTTTTTCAATCTAACCTTTTTTTTTAGTTATTTCCTTCTAGGGTATTTTTTCTGCCGGTCATTTTTCATGGAATTTCTTACCCTTGCCTATACACACACACACACACACACCAGAAATTTAATCTAAGTACTAAATGGTTGGATTTGTAAGCTACATAGGTAGATGACCCGAAAACGCTGGTTGGTACTGATAATAATATATTCGACAATAGACTTTGCCGATCGCAATACGCTATTACATCGCGAGTATTACCTAAATCGATTTTGGCTTTGTAGTCCCTCCCTCTTGCTGTTGTATTCATTAGGTCGTAGAAAATTAAATTCGATTTAAGTCATTCGTGTTTACATCACCCCAACGGCTGCTTAATACAACCACCGAACCAGTATAGCGCTATTATATATTGTCTGGCATTATAAAGGCGTCGATTGTTGAATTACTGATGCAATTATTATTCTAAACTTCCCTAATGCTGGATCTTATTTCTCATAAAGATCTCTCACGTTGCGCGTATAACGCGGACTTCTCCCAAAATTTAATCAGTGACATATTTTAAGCTATGCATAGTCATATTGTTACATATTATTATATTTTATGCGTGTATTAATTTCTTCTTTGCTCGGTATAGAACAATGTTGAGAAAACAACAATGTATACTATACCCACATTGAAAGGACACGAAAAATTGTCCTTTGAGAAAAAGCAAAACTTGTCCAATTAACGGGTCGTTTATTATTTGTATATTATGATACAGTGTTCAAACTTTTGAAGTTTTTGTTTGTAATAATTGATAGCAAAGTTTAATTATACAACTATTTTTGAAAAAAAAAAAAAAACACCTAACAATACACATAAACTACGATGGTAGTTAAACTTAAACTGTGCAGTAATTAATTATTCGTCGTAAGGGTTACAATGCAAATTGACATTTAAAGGTTAAATGCAGATGTTTATATTAAAATCAAGTAATAAAGTATTATTTATTTAATTTTTGTTCCGTAACATGCTCAACTATACTCTAAAAAATAAACCTTTATTATTAGCATCAAGTCACCAAAGAAACGAAATAATATATAAATTACAGTTAAACTCATTGCAAACTTTAAGATGATGTACCTTACAATACTTGCTATAATATTATAAGAAACGAATAATATTTTATATATACCTTATCATCTTATAGCATATAAAAAAACTCGTGTCAAGGTGTTTGTGGTCGTACTCCTCCGAAACTGCTCGGCCGATTTTAATAAAAGAATTTTGTTTATTTGGTAGGTATTAGAATAGGTCGAAAAGTATTTTTCACCCTCCTACCACCACCCCCCTTTTTAAATAGTAATTTTAATAGGTGATTTAGTAGGTGATTTTTTGGTATGGTGGACAGTTTTGTTTATAAATATTAAATGTTTACTAATATAATTTTTATTTGATGAAGAAAATCTGAAAATATCATATTTTGTTTATATTATAATATGAAAAGATAATTTTTTATTTTGTTTTTATTTTACTAAGAAGAATTTTTTATGACTGTAGAATTAATTATAATATTTAAAAATTTTGTTTTTTTGTTATGAGTTAATTTATTATTATGTGTTCACATTCATATTATACAATTATTAAATGGATTAACATAAATTATTTATTTATCTCATTATTTACCACTTTGCCAAAATATGTTTTCACTTTGCTCTAGTATCCGGGCAAAGAGAATAAAATTCCACATTTAAAATTTTTTAATTAATTGAGTGCTTATTAAATTTTTTGAAGGAATAAATAATGAATTCGAGAAGTCAATTTATGATTATATTAAAAAATAGTTCTTAAAATAATAGTTTGGACACCATTTATTGACACATAAGGTTAACCTATGCGCTTTGCCCTAGTCTCCCCTGTACTATTGGTTATAACTTATAAGGGGAATAATAAGTAGAAATTAATATTTATTATTTGGGCAGATAAGGCACAGGCATGAATCAAATCAAATTTTCTCATATTGCCTATACTTGATAAAATGTCACATTTTCCTACCAGGGAGTCTGAGTTGTACCGAAAGGGAGTTGAACAGTCATAATTTTGTTTAAAGTTGTAATTTTTTACTGGCGACGAAGCTATAGTAATACTATATGAATATAAAATATGTGCTATTATTGATTACAATATAGTTATAGTCAGTATATAGTCACAGTTATACGAAACGTAACAATACGAGTGTAATCCTTTGATTAGGTAATAAAACAATTAATATTGTACTTACCGAATTGTTGTAGGCATTTTCCGAAAAGCTTCATGAACCCAGAGCCTAATTGTACGAACTCTAGTCGTTTGTCCAACACCAAGTGCCACGGAAAAGCCTTGCAAAAGCTCGTTACACCCATTTTAAGATCGTTGGCTCGATGCGACAAAAACGGAGCAGAGTCTTGAACGTCTTCATCGCCGACCGTGGTCTTTATTGTGTACCTGAACAATTATCATACAATTATAATTTATAATATTCTGTGAAACCATCTATCGTACATTAATGTTTTGCTAAATTTTCGTATATAATTTGAAATTTTGAACGAATTATTATTTTATTATTTTAACAAAAGTATATATATAATATATATATCTCGTATAATATTTATACACAAAAAGTAAATTTGGTAAACTGAGATACTACAACATGAAATTACGTGTGGACGGAGGCCCGCAAGTGTGGAAACTCTCTGACTCGGAGGAATTATTATTCATGATTGATAAGTAATAAAGTTACTTATTCTTTTGTTATTATAATTAACAACCTACACATGTTATGTTACAGGAACTTTAGTATACTAGTGGTGAACATGTATCTCCATGAATATTGATTCTTCAATAATATGCATACAATACCTACCCGTAAATTGTTCAACGATATGACCTTGAGAAATATTCCATCTAGAATTTTCTAATTATTAGCCAAACTTTAAAACCAAATTATGTTCTCTTCCATTTTCTCATTAAATTAACATTACGAAACTTATGTGCAGAGGTGAAATAATTAGTGTAACAATTTCTCTATATTCGCTTTCGTTTCGTTCAGATCTTGACCCGAAACAAGTAGGTAGTCTAACGACGTAATGTATATTAGCTATGGTCAGCTGTCTAACTGGGTGATGGACAAAATCATCATTAGCAATCAAACAACAATGTTTCGTGATCGATCTCACATTATTCTTATACACGTACGATATTTCTGACCCGACCAACCCCTCACAATCGGTGGAAACAAGTGGTCCTGATTGGTAAGTACTGCTGTTACGATTACGGGAGCGAGTGTCACTAATGAGACCATTGCCTCGACTGAGATTTTGTCAACTGTACGAGTAATTTAATAGCACGCATATAATATGGCATAATACATCATATTATTGTATATGAAATATTTCTGGGAAAAAAGTGACAAACAATGAAGTGCGTGCTTCATTATACTTTCACGTGTGTTAAAATAGAGATACCTACCTATATATAATAGCATACCGAAATAAAATAATGACATACCAAATTTGGCCGTTTTATTTTAACGTTTCCCCGAGTGGAATTTTATTTTGAGGTCGCTCTTGGCCCTCGGTGTATTATACTGTTTAGGTATCGTATAAGATTTAGGAATAGAAATTTCTTGGTGGTATAGTGATTTTTGAGAGAGTGTAATCCACCGGACAAAATATCTTGGAACCGATGCTAATGAATATTTTAATGGGATACTTTGAAAAGTCCACGCGGAAAATCAGCACATTCGTGAGCACAAGCAATTGACAGTGTTGACGTGTTGTTTAATCGAAGCGCTGACGGAGTAGATTGTTCGAAGATTAAACGTTAATTACTTTTCAATGACAGTGAAAACTGCCCTTTTGTCTTCGTATAAGTTACGCAGACTCGAGAGAAACCGCCATCAGATGTGATCAACTAACTTGGGATTTAGTGGCAGGGCCCACAATACGGTATTTAACAAAAGATTGTTGGCGACGATCTCATTGAATTCCATGTGTTTCAGGCTTGTAACACTATTACTAAGTTTAACCTGGACCCAAATTACTAATGCTACAATGAATCGTGTTAATTTGATTGCATATCATAATAATATGAATACAGTATCGTTGTGACGCGACCGGTCTGTTATAATCGCAAAGTAACATTTTGTTTATAAATTCATTAACTTTCCAGGTGAAGACAATACAATACAATTTACACATTTCATTTTTATCTCGTAGGAAAGGTTGAAAATAATCCCCTTGTTTATATTTATATGTTAAAAAGGTACGATTATACAATATTATTTCACCATTATGACTTATGAATTATGACGTCTAATTTAAAACAACGAATCACAAATAGTACCTTTATAGAATGTGTACAATATTATATTAGATATTATAATATTTTCTGAATAGTATTATTTTTATTCATATACCTACGTTGTTATGAAATATTACAGCTTAACTTTAATTTAATCTATGATATTATATGATATTTCGCTAAGGTTTAAAAGTAAAATGCATTTATTTTAATTGAAAGTACAATAATAGATTCAAGTACAATATTTTATTGCACCTGGAAAATTGTATAATATACTATGTGCCGTGGTCTCGAAAGTTTTCATTATATATATATATATATATATATATATATATATTTGTTTCCTCATAATAATAATGTTATATGATATTACATTTCCTTTTACAAATTTTCACCGTCATTTTCCGACTTGATGGTTTTTTGTTTTTTGTTTTCTGAATACATTTTAAAATTATATTTATTAATTAAATAATGTTCGTATTTGAACTTTTTCGAAAATCAAAATTATTAGTTGAAATAATTGATTATAATTAAAAAAAAAAAAAAACCCAATGCCCATTCTAATCTCGATTGATGTAGTAAGTACTATTGAAACATTTTTAGAACAGTTTTAAAAATATATCGGTTGCAAATACTTTTTTCAGTTAATTTTATGTTGTAGTGGGAATATTAGTATATTATACTTAATAATTGTAAGACATTGGTTGTTGAATATTGAAACTAGTTTGGAGAAGCTATACGTACCTCGGTTTACACACAAACCATATCTAATAATAATTATTATAAGTATAACGATGACATATTGAATACAAAACCAATCGATTTTCTGGTTAGAATCTAAATATATTTTTCATAAACACAATGTAATACTACGTGAACTCACAAGCTCGTCCGTATATGGAATTGTAAATTTCGGTCGTTCACATAGAATACATAAGTTTTTTTTACCTACAATCACCTTCGGTAAATCCGACATTAAAAAGATTTATTTTGACAATATTCCCAGAGGAACACACTGCACAACCTCTGATTTTGAAATGGCTGGTTTAACGCCGTCAACTAATCAACTTGCAGGGTTAAAACCGCTATAGGGTTATAAATAAAATAAAATATTCTCCAGCTGAATGTGCTTCAGACGTCACGGGCTCAAACGAAAACACAACAATTGTTAAAAAAAATGAACCTTTCACGCCGTTTAAACAATAGTTCTTCTTAAAATATTAATATTATAATATATTATACCTACTGTGATACGTACATGATAATATGTTTTAGTTGCAACGAGTTACACTTTTTTAAAGATGTTCGTTGATAAATTTTTTTTAAAAAATTATAGTACTTTATTATTTTAATTAAATTCCCTTTATAATATAATAACTTGCTGCATTACGTGTTATACGGTTAATGCACTGTTTAAATATCTGTACAGCGTGCGAGAAAAAAATGCTTCAATTATAATAGATTTTTTATTATTATTAAAATAATTAATTTGTCGTTATAAAAATAACTAAAATTAACTGGTAATTGTAATTTTGCTGTTTAATAATATGGTGGTTAAGCTATTATAGTATTTACTTGGGGCTAAAAGAAAAAAAAAGAGGAATAGGACCGATTTGGTGACTGATCTGTTGTAGAGTAGATTCACTCGAACATTGTCTTTAAATAAGTCACTGTAATTTATGTGTTAAATGTGCATTCAATGATAAATTATATGAAAAACGATTGTAAGCAAAGACGTTAAGGCGGTTTGTCGGCCTGTATATTACCTGGTATATTAAAATAATTGCATTTATTATATAATCAATAATAATGTTTAAAATGTAAATTCTTATTTTTCAATTTTTAATACATTTGAAGACCATACTATTTTCGAATACTTGATTTTTTTTTTGTACCACTATTAAGGATGATCTTGTGACTATACAAACTTCTGATTTTTAAATAGAAACCCACCTTTTTACTTTTAATAATTCAACAGATATTTATTTTATTTTTTTTTGAGAATTTTGATGCATATAAATCAAAAACCAAGCGAGTTGCTTTGGAGTTCTATAACTGTATATACAAAAGCTAATAATATGTCTATGGCAATGTGTTAAGTAGTTATGAGGGCTTAGTTCATTTGAAAATGTTGGTCATTGCTATTGATATATCGACTATCAATATAAATAATTTCTAAAAATTATCATCTAAGTATAATAAATATTAAATAGCAAATCTAATATTAAATTGTAGTTATATTTTTGTCACCCCATTTTTAAGGGTTATTATATTACTGTCCTTAGTGTAAACATTTTAATAACTCAGAAACTACACATTCAAATGTATATACATAAATATTTTCAATAAAATTATCTTCTAAATAATTTTCAGTAAAGGGGTTCATTTGAAAATATGGTGTTTTGAAGTGCCATCCTTCAAAATACTGAAAATCATAATTTGAATAAATGTACTATTAAATAGAAAAATTATGGTCAGCATCCTTAATAAATCATCGGTATAGATGTCATATTATCATATTGTTGTTATTGACTTTTGAGTCAATACCTACTCACCGTAGAGCGATGTGAATAGTATAGGTTCGTGGTATTAAGGCCCTCTACACAATTTAAAATGTTATAGGCAATTTTTCATACATTCGACAATGTCAGCCTTGTAGTTGTATTAGTCGTAAAGGATCGTTAGTACCAGTAACCAACATCTGATTTTTCTAGGAACGAGACCTTTACGATGCGTTGGTGATATTTTTTTTTTGCGAAAGCTGTACGGAAGCTGTTCTCTTTCACAGAAATGTCATATTATAATAAATTTGTGATAGCGAAAAAAATGCTTCTTTTCACTCAGACAACTGTTGTTCCAACAATACGTCCAAACGATTACCTCGATTTGCATTCTATGATATTCTCATCCACAACATCGATTGAGGCACATTTTTAAATTTTATTTAGTTGAATAAAAAACTATTCAAGTTTCAAAGTTTTCAAATTTTCGAAAATTTGAACAACATATTTTATTTCAATCTAAACTACAAAAATTAAAAATATAACTCAATTGATACGTTACGGAGAATCTGAATATTTTTCCAGAATAAAAATCGTCATAGTTGCCGACAAGTATCATTGGAGTTAAAAACTGTAGCTTATTAATAGGCATTAGCATATATTTATCTAAATAGTTTTAAAATGTCATTGAGTTATAAAATATAATAATATAGGTACGTACAAATTTCAAGTCTCATAAATAATATTTTTAAATTAGCACAAAATAACAAAATCGTATTATTATTATTGTTTAAGTATCTAATTTTGTCAAAATGTAAACTCCAAATATCTATAAAAAAAATTGTTTTCAAATTCGTTTTTAGATTTTTGGTTTAAGTATTTTTGAGAAATATTGAATAAAATTTTCAAATCTCAGATAATATTATTACTATTAAATATTTAATAAATAATTAAAATGCAGATGCTCATAACAAATATTTGTGTAATTCACCTAAACTTTTTAATCCCGCAAATAACAACCTAAGTGGAACCTTGTATTAACTTTTTAGACTTTTGGACTAAGCGAAAATTGTTCTTCTTCAGACACCACAAAAAGAAAATCACTCTCTGTGTTGTAAATTGTAATAGAGTCCAAAATAGATGTTTTGAAACTTTAACTTTTAAGTTAATTTCGTTATTTATAACAAACTAGAATAGTAGAATGAATTGTTGAAATAATTAAACAACAGTAGGCTGGTAGATTGTGATTAACACACCAATTCGTGTTCTGTACAACAATGTATAGTATTATATATATCGTATATTTGGCCACGGGCCAGACTTGTAATCAATGAATTCTCTCTAATCAGGTCTGTTTGATGTTCATACAATTACATTTTATTTATAAGCAGCTTAATATTTTTCACACCAAGATCCAATCAAATTCTATGAAAAAAAGTAACTCTGTCACTCTGGTTTTCAATGAAATAATATTATTATCTTGCAGTTTTCTTTTATCGATATGCAGAGTAGGTATAATACTATATTAGGTATCTATTTATCATTACGTTAAAATTATAATTATTATTATGAAAATTCATCAAATTTGCGTTAAGACTACTTTAGAGTATTGAAAAAATAGCTCTATAAAATTCAAGAACCCCAATATTTAGAGTAGTGTGGCGGTATTGCATTTTATAATTTGTTATATCGCAGCCACAATATGAAATGCAATACTGTCATGTCTTAGTGTATGGTTATATTAAAATCAATTTCTGTATACAATACAGTCACATCTCAAAATATGGCTGTCTTGCACTTACTTAAAAAATGTTTAAGAAGCCAGAAGTCTAACTTTTTGGTATTTCATAACATTTGAAAAAGTCATATTGTAAAGTATCTTTGAAAGTATTTAAGTTATTAGTTTGAAACGCATAGGTAAAAAATGCTTTCAATTAATAATTATCATAGATTTAAACTTCAAACACTTTTTCTCAAAACTAAAAATGTTGAGTTGTGACAGTTTTCTTCCAGAGGTGTGAATATTAAATGTATTAATAAATTACAATTTATCATTGCTATATAAACTGTTTCTAACAAGACAAATTCAAAAATAAAACATATTAATATATTATAAAAAAAACTAAAAACGTTTATTTTTCGTTCGTTAGACGTGGCTTCCAATCCAATCAGATACGCAAATAGTATGAATAACTGAATTATAAATGCAGTAAATATGGCTTAATTTGTATGAATATTAGTCCGTTTAGTAAGTTATTGCTTTTGAGCAAGTTACATAAATATTAAATTAATTGGATAAGAATTCGTTATTCGACATATTGTTGTAGAATGGTATTGTGTCTCAGAAAACAATGGTAAATATTTACCACTAAAATTATGATGTTTTTGAAATGGAGTTGAATGTTTTAATCCCCTATTCGCTTCTTAGACCCATGGTATATCACATCACTGTAGAATATATTTTGTTACACCATAATAACATCAAAATCAGTCAATTTGGATGCTTGGTTAGGAAGTTATTACAATACAAAAATGATTATAAGAACACAGATAGACACGATATAGTATATACTATTTTATAATATTTTCTATTATTTATTTATTTTGAGTAAAAGTTGATTTAACTGAAGTATTCACAAACTGTAAAGTTCGTATTATTATTAAAATAATAAAAGAAAAAACAATTTATTCGTGACTTCTATTTAATATAATAATATACGGTCATGTAAAGTATTCGAATACAGGTATTTAAGCTTGTCTTTTTTTTTTAATTGCATTTTTACCAAAATTTAAATACTTGTATTAAAATACCATAAAGTACGTTATATTAATTTTAATTTATTATTTTTCAAAAAAAATTGACATCAATAAAAATAATATTGTTTTCGTTGAAAACTAATATTATGTTTTTGTGTAGTAAAAGTAGGTAATAACATTGTTACCACACTAAATACCATATTCAATTTTATATAGTTTCTATATTGGAATTTTTTAAGAAAACTGAAAATCTAATAATTTTAAAATTGTTCCATATTAACAGTAAGTTAATACCACTTTTTATTTTTTTTTTTTCATTAAAATGTAATCAATATTAGTTGAAATATATTTGAATGCAGAATGAAATATGTGAACATGAATTTATCTCTAAATAGCCAGACATGTTAAAGTAATTGTTAAAATCTATGGAAAGTAGTAACATAATAGGTACCTGTACTGGTGTAGAATATACATATATATTATATTATATAGCATAAAATTAAAAAAAAAAACTTGTATTTGTCTTCAAGTACTCTGTGAGTATTCGTAAAATACATTTTTATAATAGTATTTTAAAAGTGTTTTTAATACTTTTTTATTCGAATACTAGTATTAGTATCTTAATACTTTTTCAAAAGTATTTTTTACAGGACTGATAAACTATTGTACTAGAATGACAGTATTCCAGATATTACAATGAATCGGAAACTTGATAACGTCAATATTTGATAAAGCGTGGAACAATAATATGCATTATATGTAATTTAAAATAATAGAAAAAAAAGTAATAAGTTTGTGAATATATATTTTTTTTAAAGATAATAATACGATTTCGTCACAATGAGTTTTTTATTCATAATAATCGTCTTTATCTTGAGCACGTCGCGAGCAAAAAAAAAATTTTGTCCATCTCGGATTATTATTATAACATTATTATGCATGAAACGATCGTAAAATATTATCTGCTGACCAGTGGACCAATGACGTTCGTAAACGTTTAACAATTTATGACGACGACCTAGTTTTTTTGGGGGTAGGTTGGTGGGCCGAAATCGGGAAAAACGGGAGGTTTCGGTAAGTCCGCTGTTTTTGTGACGTTGATGAATCTGAAAATGCATTTATAATACCGACACGTTAGCGGGAGGGGCCGTCTAATGGGCCTGTAGAATAATGAACCCCGTGAAGTTTATTGTGGCCCCCGCCGAAACTTTTGGACGTGCTCCCATATATAAATGTATTTCCAAACTTCATTCGCAGTTTTTTTTTTTTTTATCGGATTATACCAACCTAGGTTGTGGCTTCGGAAAATTCTTGGGAAAATCCGTTCTTATTTATCTCTTTCGTTACGGTATTCAACCGAAAAATAAAATAAATAATAATCACAAACCCACACGCTTCGTGTGTTGACGAGCATATTTTTATAATATAATATTGTAAACAATTTATATACGTTGTCGTTTGATATTATTGTGGAACTCGATTTCATATCAAATTTATACGAACCGGGGGGAATCAGTATTCAAATTATTGTAATATAATATAGGTACTGATATATGAACATGATGAGTAATTTATATAATATCATGTTCGTAGTCTGTGTGATACCGAATAACGTTACTTTTGATATTATGAAAATAAAAAGTTGTTTGATTATCATTTTGATTAATTTATGGATTTTCGCTTGGTTTATATTATTATTATGTAATTTTTATTTAAATTTGCATTCGGTGGTTGGAGATAATAAGTCAGAGTCGATGTCTATGATCGCATTGAAAATATTATCATATCACCATTCACCATACATTCACTACCGCTTAACTGAATAATTAAATCACTACACAAATAACTTTAATCATATTGCATTATGTTTCGAATTAAATAATGCTTAAGTTCATTTAATGGAAGAGTAGTGAATTAGTTTGAGCTGAGTCGATAAATTACGCATAGGTAATTATTGCCGGTTATTTCAAATTACATGTTTTATTATTTTTTATTTTAATCCTCGAGAATTCAGAAACACTTGCTTCTTTTTATCCGAGCCCTCGCATTTTATTGCAATTATTATACTTATTTATAGGTAATAGAATATTTGGGGAAATCTATGAAAGATATTATATAGCTCTGTCTAAAACATGGAACTGAAAATAATGTTTTAATATAACAATATAATATAGGATATATTATGTTACGTGTGTATCACATAATTTATTCCACTATTACTATAAAGTCACCATTATTATTCTAAATGTTGTCTCGTTATTCATTTTCTTATCATCATCACGTGTTGAAAATATATGAATATTCTAGGAATTACATATTTAAAATGATTTACGAGGTTTGTATAGGCTATGTGTGTATATATATTATTATATATATAAAAACATGCTTTCCCAACACAAAATTGTTGGTATTTTGAGATAAAAAAGGTCCGACTATGTCCTACGACAGTTGAAATAATTTTTACTCAAAATAATATCGGCATACATTTATATTGTCAACGATAATATTATTATATTTTCAAAACGTATTTATTATTTTTTTTTTTGCCAAATCTAGAGAAAAAATTACTATTTAACATATTATTTATTATCCAAGTATATAGGTGCATCGAATAAATAATATTAATCGACGCAGATAAAAATATGTATTGTAATTTTTAATCATAATAAAAACCAATAATAGTTATGAGTAAAACTAATATGGTTTGTAATAGAGTCTTGGCGTTTATTACAACAATTAAGTATTAACCGACCAACTGGTAACCATCTAAGATCGTAGGTATTTACGTTAAGCTGTTTCGGTCAAATACATTTTGTTGATTTAAATAATTATTGTTTCACTGTTTAATATTCATGCACTTACAAAAGAGTATTAATAATATATATAAAAAAAAGAGAAGCCTATTTCAATTATTCCATGCGTATATTATATTATATTAAAAAATAAATAAACCATCGGGTTTCAATAGATCATAATGGGTACACAGTTTTAATTCAAAATATCAATTAACTATTATAGCAACTAGTCGACAACCGATGTCTCGGATTTCAGTTATTTTCGATGAAAGCGTCATGAAATCAAATTAACAACTCAGACAAAAGGTGACTCTATGCATAGTGATCCTACGAATATAATAGTGTAATATTAAACAATTTTAGATAATTTCGTCCAACTGTGTTCAGTCAATACCGACGCTTTCGTTACAATATTCAAATAGTGTCAGGTGTGCTGATAAAGGCACCTATATAATAATATAATAATATACTATATATACAACTGTATATAATCAATAATCTAAGTCTTACTGAAATTCATCCCGTAGAGTCGAACATGAATAAAACATGGTAAATACTTCAAAAGTTTGGTGCACAGTAATTTGAAAATGTGTGTCACATACATAATAATAATATTGTATTCTCTTTTTTTTCAACGCTAACCCTATTGTTTGTTTGTAAACGTGGTTTCGCAGTAAAATTCGATAAATTCTCTTATTGGTTTTTGTATTTATCGAAATTCCATATCTCCGATTTCAATTTTCGACAAAAAAAAAAAAAAAAAAAATAATTATAATGTACCTAGTACTGGTTTGCATTTTGTGTTGGTAATTTATGGCAAAGTGGACCAACCCTCGGGGATGGCCATTTGCGAGTACAAAAAAAAACTATCGTAATTTCATGTACAAAGTTAAATGGAAATAATAATGGATTATTGTTACCCCAATCCTGATGCATAATTATTAATTTGTATTTAATTATGGTTTAGTAATTATTATATGGAATAACAAATACTCGTTTCAAAAACATCTGATATAATATATTATTATTATATCATATTTTATCATCTTGGGATTTTTTTTAATGGTTTTATTTTTATTTTTAGTGTAAACGTTTGAAACAACATTTTGATGTACACGCTGATGAATGCAAAAATGTGTAATACAATATAGTATCATACAGAAATATGAAAAAAAGAATAAAACCTTTAAAATTACGTTAAATAAAAATGGGTTGCACTTGTTGGAAAAAATAATTAATTTACGACAGTTAATTGTATATATTATTAATTAAGCAAGCGTTTCATAATTTTATTCACACATTTTAGTACCTAGGTAATAATACTTTATTAAAGTTTTTGAAAACATGAAGGTAAATATGATATTATATTTCTGAGCATAATTTAGCTTATATTTTTTAGCATTTTTGTCATGATAAACAAAAAAATATCATAAATATACTTTTATTCCGAATACAAATCCCAGTTCTAAACACTATAAAAAGCTATTATTATGATATATATTAATTATACATAATTCTAAAGTCAAAGATTTTTATATTCAGACAAAGAAAAATGAACATGCCTTTTATGATAAAATATTTTTATAAATTACGAATTATTCATATCCTAAATTAAAATATTATTTAAAACTATGATATAACACTTGAAACGTATTTATATTCACCATCTATATATAGATAGGTACCCAGTGATACATTATTATGTTTAAATTAATAATTGATAAGCTATTTAATGTATTCTAACATAATCCATATGACGGGTTTAGTGTTATCGGTCAAATATCGTAAACTTGCTTCATGAACTTTTGTTTAGTAGGACAATGCGACTTACCTATACAATGACGGGTCACTTGGATGTGTGCCAAGTCGGATATCTGGTCGTGACCCGTAGAACCTGGTTGCGACACCGGACAGTGTGCCGGTCAACAGGTGGGCCACACGCATTCCATCTGGTCTACTTGTCCGAAGGGTCAAGTCCAACACACCTGGCTCATCGCCTGGTCGGCAAGTTAAAGTAGAACTGGCCTCCTGTAATTGTAAAAGACATCAATAAGTGCGTTGAATAGTAATAATAGTCTGGTAAGATGATTATAGTTTATAAATACTGTGAATAATATATTAGGTAAAAATTAAGTTTTTATGAAAATGATATGAGCCGTCAAATGTATTACATTATCATATTATTATATTAAGGAAAGTAGATTTTAAGGATGACTAGTGAATGAGACGAATAAACACTCGCCATGAAGGAGTTGAATTTATTATAATATTGCTTTGAAATATTAACATTTTGATAAAATTGTATTTCATTTTGAATACTTCCATTACTTTGGTGCTAAACGAATCGTATATAAACGTTATTTTTTTACACACGATCATTTCTGTGCAAAAAAATGTTTATTTTACATTTTGATAATATTTAGTGCTCCGTCCACGGATTACTATTTTTTAAGTTATATTATATGACTTTGTGAGAAATAATTATTAATTGTACCGCGTTCACAATAATGGAAAATATTTCCTTGAAAATTAAAATGTATTTAAGAAATAATTAATTACATTTTGAATAATAATATATTATTATAATATTATCCACGTATGGAAGGATTAAATTATTAATTATTTTTTCGTCTATTATATAGCTATTGTGTTATTAACTGGTTATAAATTTGGATATTATACAAAATCGTGTATTTATCATAAATTATTTTATGAGGAAAAAAATGTTTTGTACGGTATTACATATTATACAATGAAATTTTGTTAAGTACCTGCCTATATGGGTATATAAATAAATTAATACGTTAAATAGAAATGGTTAAGTAAAAATAAGTTTTCCTTTAAAATTTCACTTCCAACAAAAATATAAACCCTATGCATTTATACTAATATCATATACTGCCGGTCGTTGTCCTGTGTAGGTTAAGTTGAAAGAATGCAGTGGTGGTCGAATGATTTTATCAAGGGTGGGGGATAAGCAGACTTTGCAATATTTGATTATTCAAAATATAATTTATAGTTATCAGTGATCTTAAGCATCGAAAAATAGGTCATGGGGTGGGGGATCTATCGCTCTCATCACCTCTCGTTTTACCGTCACTGAAACAATAGTAATATCGTTGAGAGGGGATTGGATAATAATCACGGGGGAATTGTTGCGTCGGACGATAAGTGTATGAGCTCTTTTTCCGAACTGAATATTATGTAGTTTTGTTTTAAATGTATAACAGTTATGGCGACGTGAAACGTCTCCAGTGTTTCAAACGGTGAATAACCTAATACGATTTTTTCCCAGAGTGGTTATCAACCATTACGATGATATACAACAAAAGCACTTTTGGATTGTGTAGCAAATTGCTCGCACCCGTACGAAATGCCGTTCGAAGCCTCGGGTCATAAAATGGCTACCACGTTAGTTTATTCGCGTCTAAAGCTAAGAGGATGACGGTGCCCGGAGAATAAGAATCTTCTTGAAGCTTAACAGAAACTGTCTCTCTTTGGGTGATAATTGAATGCGTCGTTCGAAATGGGGATGGGTTTTATGGAATAGAAACAATGTTCATGGACATTCCGAATAGAACGAAAATCGATCCGAACGTAAATATAATAAAATCAAACGGAACGGTTCGAATTAAATTAATTCAACCCCGATGAATAAATAATTATAAAACGGGCGTAATTCGGGCAAATGTGTTTATATAATTTAATTGGTCATCGCACGACGGTGCATAGCGATGTTTACAAGTCGAAAAAAAAAGACATATAATATATAATTTAGGTACCTATATCATATTACATTAGTATATGTACACACCGAAACAGACTACAATTTTTTATTCGACGCTGTGCATCAATATGTATAGGTATGTTTGAAGTAAATACTTTTGCCATTTCACTGAACAGAAATCATTAACGTGTTGATATTATCGTATTGAATGTATTGTTAACAGTAATATATAGTATATTGCACATAGCGATGTTCGAATACCGTACAATTCGTTGGAATCATTCTGACTTTTTCTCCGTTTTTAAATCACCATTGAAATAACTTTTAGCATATAATTATGGTGATTTAATTATTTAATGCAGAATATTCAATTACGCAAAAAGTTATAAATAATTAAAATACGATATAGGTATAACTGAGCATACCATATTATTAGGTATTCAATTAGTTGCGGTTTTAAACATAATATTTTATGTTTCAGATATTTTACTTCTCAAATATATTAATACCTTAACTCATATTAAGAAATTGGTTAAAAAAAAATATTGATTCGATAAGTTTAAAGTCTTTAAACTAAATGTTTATACTATGTATGGTTTTAAATTAAAATTTGAATTAACTTACTGGCAGAGCTTTATTGTTTCAACGGACGTACTTTTAAAAGCCCGGTACAAGATCACTGCAGTAGATTTTACTTTTTCTACAGTTAAATCGAAAACAAAATAAATAAGTTAAAACAAAAAACTCCCATACTTTGAGCATCGTAAGTTAAATATAAGTAGCAAATATCTGCAAACAGACTATAAACATAAATCTTAAAATTTTCGAATTGATAGCTTATTATTTTTTCTTGGGTTTTAGCTTAAACTTTTTATAGGTATTAAAGCAAATAAAAAACTTACGCCCTGTAAGTGCATTTGTTCATCAGATAATGAATAAGTTATTAAGTTAATTAAGTTATTATACAATGATACAATTTAAATTAAAAAAGAAAAATAATTAATTAATACTAATAATTATACCTATTTTTTGACTGAAATATTTGTGTACATAATATTATATTGTTAACGTGGTGTAGGTTGATTACAATCATAGTCATAATTTTACTATTCAGTTATGGTTTCAATGTGCAGTAAATGCTTCATTTAAATAGAAACTCTCAAATGACACTAAGTTGCTCACAACACGTGTGTTTTTCTAAATAATCTAAGTTGAATTTATAATTATCAAAGATACATAAACTACAGCTAACTTCATAACTGCAGCCTGGAGCTCCGGACTACAAACCAGATATCAAAAGAAGACACATTGAAATGTATAATATAGACTGATGGTCGTTTGATAAATTTTTTCTATGCTCTCACTAGTTTGACATCAATAATATTGTTTTTGAAAATAATACGTGAATCGTATTCAAAGTCATGGACGTTTCTTTTTTTCCCACCGACTAACTATTCTAAAATATTATACAGTATTTATGCGTACGTGTGTGTGTGTGTGTCCTAACAACGATTGTTTTTCCCCTCAGAAAAATGCATATATTTTTTAAGCGTTCACTATTTGTATAGAATGTGATGTGTTTTTTTTGCGAGATATAAAACGGTAGACGAAAAAAAAAATAATAATAACTTTTGAAATGGTGAAAAATAACAATGGATACGGGTATGCAGATAGACAGCGTGTCAGTATAATGGTAGCTTGTTGGGACATTCCGCATTACGTTTTAATATATAGCACATATGTGTACAACAGCGCAGTATATAAATAGAACTAAATAAATAAATTCGAAAACCGCTATGGGTTTTAATTCCCATTAGGGAAAGAAGTGTACCATAAAAATTATTTTCGACGGAGCAGCGAGCGGCGGTGGTGATATCCAGCTGTAGTTTTAACGGAACAGTCCATGCAGCGGATACAAAATATGTATTATAACGATAATAATTTATGTTTATAATTGTTTTTGTTAAAAATGTACGATAACGATATTACTATATCTTTTTTTTACAGTCTTACGAAGTGTAAATAAATTTCACAGTAATAATATGGCTTAATATTATATACATATATTTATGTATTACACACATATAGTGTCTCAACGAGCTTGAATATCATTTATTGCTCCCGCCAACTAAGTATGGACACAACTACAAACTGACAAAAAACATATTTTGAACAGTAAAATTTATGGAAATCAATATTTTGGATTTTAAGATATTGGTTTAATCGAACATGAGCTCTGCTGTGTACATTACAAGCTATCGAATAAGGCTGTTGCGAAACATGAAAACGAAAAAGGAGTACTTAAGGGTTAGGTGCATCAAAAAATATCTCGACTATAATAATAATTATAAAATATTTGTACCTAATTATTTAGTTTTCCAAAATCAAATTTCAAAAATATGATTTCTCAACCGCACTATTATCATTCTTCACCCGTCTTGAAAGCCCCTTTTACATATCCTGCGTACTTCGCTGTTCTTGGCCTGCACTTCCTCACACCTCACATGGACCTTGCTTATCGAATTAAGTGAAAATACAAGCTTAATAAACAAGCTCTATACACATTATAGCTACCACCATAGTGAAACTTATTAAATTATTTTCCAAATACGAGTAGTTATCGGACAAATTATTGACATTTTCCAGTAACATTTTACTCATAATATAATACATATTTATTCAATTTATAACAGATTATCATAAAATAAATATGAGTATTGCTAACCTATCCAAAAAAATCGCCACTATATAGACTTGTAGTTTGGACTAAAACGCAAAAAATAGTTGTTTCATATACTTTTTACCTGGATTTTCTAAAAAACAATCAGATATAAATAAATAAATCTAAACGAGGTAAATAAGAAGCATTGCAATAATAAACAAAAAACTATTCAGATGACATAATATTATTTTTACAACTATACTGATGATATTGAGAGATATCGAATGGCAAATAAATAAATACTGCAGCTGATCATTAATCTAGCTGACAGAAAAACGTTACAAGCAGTTAATAAAAAATTACCAAATGGCAAGGCGATAGATAAAACGGTCAATTCGTAGGCCTCTATACTCCTTTAGGCGAGTGGGTGATTTAAAAAACTTAATAGTCAACAGCCAAATTATAACATTTATAGAAAAATACAATTAAGAAGAGATAAATTCTGCTGTAATCTGATCCTATTTTGCAGTAAACAAAATGATTGGCTAAAGGTAATTGTTGAGAACTACAAAAGGTACACATTGCAAGTATACACTTTCTATGTGTGACCAATAGCGATATAATATGGCGTATGGGGGAACGAGGTCCTAGCTATAGGTATTTATGGAGTATAAGGATTATGACTTGTATGATATGGCTACGACATCAATGTTTCACGAGAACGGGGAAATACACGGACCTGTGCGAAATCAAAAAGGAGAATATGAGAGATAAAACAATGTTGAACCGGAAAAGTTGTACAACAAACTATATTCTTAAAGGCAAAATGATTGGAGTATGTGCTGGCAATTTCAGGCCTCGGGCTGATGGAAGACTAATACGAAACGTCTTAGTTTAGAGACCCAAGAAAAAAAAAAGAAAAAAAAGACTCCAAGGAAAAGGTCCCAACCTCGGTGGTTGTTGGAAAGGGTAGATATTTCAGATGTCAAAGCATCAATGGAAAGCTGAA
The DNA here is from genome assembly GCA_949089665.1 of Macrosiphum euphorbiae. NCBI lineage: Eukaryota > Metazoa > Arthropoda > Insecta > Hemiptera > Aphididae > Macrosiphum > Macrosiphum euphorbiae. The sequence goes on along the minus strand of CARXXK010000001.1, from coordinate 141,240,252 downwards.
AGAGATCCGGAAGGATGGAGAAGCTTGGCGAAAGCGTGCAAAAAGCTTTGATGGTCTATAGTACTAAAAAAAAAGAAAAAATCTATTCAATGGAGGATGGTGGATTGAGTGGAGGTGCTTGGAAGGCAGGTGGGAGGAAGTGAGTGCGAGGGGAGCCGAAGTAAGTCGGTATTACTTGCGTACAATATTATTGTCATAGGTGTGTGTCGTTTGTGTAATTTATTATAGTATTATATAGGTACTACAAGCCTGCGAATCAAAATATGCTTTTGCGAGTCTCCGTCATCGGATTTCCTCCTCGAGAACGAACTGTTGATATTCAACTATACAACTGCGATTATGATAAAAATAACAATAATATCACATCGACTCTAGTGGACGTCTCAATCGGACAGGAAAACAAAGTGAAGAGACGTCTCGTGCTATTATATTGTTATTATTATATTATGCACGTTCGCCCGTATTATTATATTATTATTGTTATTATTTCGAAAAACACACGCGATATTATTTTGCGCGACTTTGAAACCTTTGACGACGTATTATACAATATATTATAATGATGTGTATACGCAGTAGTATGGCGTGCTGCTTGCGATGTTATAATCCTATTATGCCTATAGTGTACAGACAACAGACTCTCCAAAAATAATATAAAGATAATGGCATTACGTTTTAACCGATGCGACATCAAACGTAAAATCGTAGAAAATTAAATTTTACATAGGCGTTAGTTTAGGACCTACGTGTTCTCGTCTTTGAGCTTGTACCTGCCATCAAAAGGCACATTATTATGTTTATAAACATAATTTCTTGCTCCAAAATTGTTTTTTACATTGTTTTATATTACCAAAAATATACGCGTTGTAGTTGAGGTAAAGAATCCCGGACAGATTTAAACAAATACTTCAAATTATTTTTGATAATTTACTAAATGAGTTATTTACTGTAATAAAAATATGTAATACTCGATGTTTACTTTGAGCGTATAACGGTGATACGCTTAAAAGAAGGATTCACGTCCTTAATTAAACAACAGCACACATTATTCATCTTAAAAAATGTAATATAAATAACTTCCAAAATTGTAATTAAATAATATTACAATATAATGTACAATAATCTAAACTCCAAACCACTTTTTCAACAATAGGAACCATTATAGTATTATAATTCACAGTATAAGGTACTTGTTTTATGTTTGTTGCGAACAAATTATATTTAAAACATTCATTGCTGATGTCAAATGCATTTTTTTTTGTATATTTTAATATTTAGATTATGGAGTTTTAAACACCGAGCATAAAAATAATAATGTGCATCGTATTTGAATATTAAATACGATGTGTTACAAAGATAAAATGCAGTTATTTTTATAATTTCCTCTTTAATAGGTAGTTTTAAGATTAAAATAATACTTATATTCATAATGAAAATAAATGTTTTTAGAGCCAAACCACAATATTTTCAGTTATTTTGTTAACTTACAATAATATTAGGTTCATTTTATTCGCGTACGTATTAAAATAATATGTAGTTATATTAAGCTTCTAGATCAGATTGTAATGCCAGTAATATCATAACAACTGTTTATTGTATAAAAGTCTGTAAGTAGGTACACGTTTCAGTACAAAAATGATTTCTCATAATTTATTAGTATTACCCGATACGGCTACAATCATTGGTTTCCCGGCTTATAATAATATTGTAGGTATATAGGTAAGTACTTATAAAAACCTGAACTAAACTCTTGATTTCAGGTTTAAAGTTTAAAATATTTTAATAGCTAACCTGCCCATTATCTGCCCGTAACTGAGCCTCTTAATCTTTTGAATATTAAAAACGAGGCGTGGTGTGTAGAAAACATTTATTTTTAATAATTCTAGGCATATTATAATAAATTTGTTCACTGAAAACCAATTTCAGACATTTTTGTGCTACACCGTGTAGTTTTATCTTGGCTCGTTATTTGTTAGTTTACGTTACGAACTACACCGTAGGTGTATCTATATGCAGGTTGGTTTTATATTCGCTTCAGACGTATAATAATAATAATAATAATAATAATAATAATATACAATGAGCTTATTGCAGCGATTTATAACGGTCAAACAGTTTAATTTCCTGCAGGTCGTCCACACTCTGTTAAATTATTATTTTCTTGGAGATCGGGGGAATACTACACACATGTGGTACCGGCGTATATAATCTATAATTGAGTGTAAGGTGAGGATTTTCGAAAATATATAATATTATACAACAATATTTTAATATAGGTAAATTATTATATAGACGCTTACAATATCATTTTTCTGCCGACCCCCATTTTTCCCTTAAATAACTCAAATTTCGATTTTTAAAATTTTAAGTATAGCCAAAGTCAAATAGTCACAGTCAAGTTCCAGATAGTTGTTGTACTTCTTCAGGAGTATCCCTTTTTAAATTATTTCTAAGATAAATCGCATGGTAGTGCCCCTTGGACTAATATTATGCAGGTAGAAAATAAAGGTAATTTTGAGGATCCAACCCTCATATCCCCCCCCCCCCCAGTATATAAGGTACAATATCGGTATATAAATTTGGTATTCATTTTTACGAGACGAGAACTGGCTAAATCGTTTGCAAATATCGTGAAGGGAGCTCACTGTTGTATCTCTGAGAGGTCGAACAATTTTTGGACGGGATGAAGTGTAGAGAATTTAATAATATGTTGACAGGGAGTGACGGCTTCGCTAAAAAAAAAACACTCCCCCTCCCCACTGTTAAACACGATTGTAGGATAGTGAAAATGCATTAGGTCCGTGATCTACATTTATAGCTGAGATTATATTACACGAATAACACAATATTACAATATAGTATGATACATATACTTATAGGTATTATGTTATTATAGTTGGTGGTTTTTTATTACTCACCTAAGTTAAAAGATTTCGCATTTTTAAAATTATACATAAAATATGACGTGATATCATATAACCTATAGATGTAATATTGTATTATAATAATTAGTTAGTTTTTCTAGTACTTACATAATATATTATGTACTACCTACCTATGATGCATATTACCTATAACCTACTACCAACCTACTTTCAAATATTATATGATACAACATAATATTATTGAATTATTTTAATATACATAATAAATTAATAACTTCATCAAATTTTCAAACAAGTGGTTTAGATTTTTTACAAATAGATACATTTACTGTTGCCGTCTTTTTTAATGTATTCTCGTGATTGCAATTTAGTTGATTCAAGAAGTTTTGAGTTTCAATTAAGTGTTTTTTTTTTTTTTTTAGAAAAACAAAGAGCGTTCTCCAAAAACCCAAACTTATTTAAAAATATTTAACTCAATTTGAAGTTCTATTTAACTTGTTTTTGACTATAGTCCCACTAGTTAAGACAAAAACAATAGTTGTTACTAATTAGAGAGTTGTAGGTAATGATCTGTCAGGGGTAAGGTTGTGAATCCAACCGAGTTACCTACAATATACTTTGCTCAATGCGACAAACAAAATGTGAATTGTCTACAAGTATGGTTTATTGGTATCCGGTTATAGTTAATATTATAGCATTATAATGCTCTTTTGTGATGTGTACGCATCTATGACCGTCTACAGATTTAGTGATTAATCAAAAGATTTGGTAATTTATACGGTACAAAATTTACTCTACTACTACCAAGGTATTTTGTATGAAATATATATCATCTTTATTGAGGTGGTAGGTACGTCCTACGGGAGAAAACCTCCTAAGTTAATACATGACAAATTATTAACTAAAGACAATTTTTTATGAAATATCCAATACCAAACAGCTCTTAATAAGACAATTGGTTGTTTTGTTTACACATAATAATAATATTATAGTGGCATTCTATTATTATTCAATTCTTGGAACGTTTTTGATAGTATTGTTGAAATCGGTTGTTGCACAATTTTAAGTGCTTGAAAAACCATGAAAGTGTTGTGTCATCTGTAACGATTTTGTGTGAAGTGTCACAAAAATGAAAAATACTTGATACTTTCATTGTTATCTAACTGAAAAAAATCCCAGTACCTATTGCCTTATCTTATAATTTTTAAATTATAAACGAAAAATCATTATTACCACAAAATATTTCTAAAGAGACCGGCTCCAGCAATGGTTTTCTAAGAATTAAAAAATTAAAAAATATTTAAAATAGAATAAATTTCTACAAAATTTAAAAATATTTGAAAACATTAACATAACTAACTACTTACTATGAGTAAACCGTACATAAGTTTCTTATTATAAATGGACTTATTTTTAACTGCCAGAAAGCAAATAATAATAATAATAATAATAATGTGTCACAGCTTTGAAACGAAGAAGTATTTTCTTGTGTGTTTTTGGTATTTTATATTGTATCCTTATAGCGATATTTAAAATCATAAATGGAAAAAAATCAATCTTTGAAAATTATTTTTCATTTTTTCTTTCATGTATGATTATAATATTGATTAGTATACCGTAATATCCAGATATTATTTTTATATAAAAGAGTAATATATATTTTACCTCTTTAATTATTCAATGCGGAAATAAAAACATAAATGATTGCTAACCAAAGTCATACGAATTAAAAGTAAAAGTTAATTAACTTCGAATGTTTATTATACACGAACCTATGATATTATTATGAAATAACATACTTTCTATTAAGTATGTTACTTTTTTAACGTAACTTTTTAGATTACTCTTGTCACATAAAATATTATTCATTATACAGAAAATCTATATTACAGAATACTATACATCATCAACTATGGAATGAAAATATATTCTAAATGGGAAATAGCACGTTGTTGCGGTGGATGCTTTTATTTTTTTATTTTGAAGAATGCGCTTATGTTGCACAACGCCTGATCATTATACGACACACATTACGCTTTTTATTGCTCCGAAATCCTTTAACCCCAAACGGCTGGTTATTGATCATTTGGAGTCTGCGAAAGTGCTCTCTCTGAAATAATGCATTATGATACGAGTATTTATGACTGATGACTTTTATATTAAACGCACAAGCATTCTGTCCAGATATTATTTTTACGGATGGCTATAAGAGAACGCGCGCAGACTAAAATATTGTGACGGGAGAATGATGTTAACGGGAAAATGCCCTAACGAAAGAGCTATGCAATTGATAATCTGTCATCAGGGCCATTGCACTTGCTCAGGATCAGTAGTCATACCGGAATATTCGGGTCACGTAAAATATTTTTGCGTTTGGCGGGTGAAATGTATAAATGTATAAATGTCCAGAAAAAATATTACAAGTGTGCGGCAACAAACTGCGAGTTTTCTTATAGCAATATAATATTGCAGTCGGAGATAATTTATTTGGGCGAGTGCAGGCTGAAAGGTATTCTTTGGAGAAATTTGGTACTCTGTCACTTCGCGGAGCTCCCCCCCACCACATCATAACCTAACCGGGAGGTGCAGCTTTCCCGTTTGTCGAGTAGCTGGATTTAATTAAAGGATATTGTTGAATTTCAGCATCACTAACAACCGTGCTTGCTACCCGACATTTCTCCGTCACGGTGAAAAATAATGAGAGAATAGCAGCCACGGTGAATACGTTTATGTATAACTACAGAGGGCTTAGTCGCCGCCGCCTCCCTGAAGTCACAGTACAAACAAAATGGAATTTAATCGACTGTGTAAGGAACGTTGGAGGTGTGATGAACGTTAAAATGTAATAAACGAAAAACCCTCATTCGCTCCCCCGCCCAACCCCTAACCCACAACCTGAAGTGGTGGACATTCGCATAATGTAGCCACATTAAAAGTCCATTATATACGGAACTACACCAGCCTAAAAATGGTCGCTGTATCGAATAACACCGGAAGACCTGGCAGAGAAAAAGCGCGCGAAACACCACTATGAGATAACGAATATTAAGGGAGGAACAGGTGGTAATTTTATCAGAATTAACGGATGCATATTATACCAATGTATATTATAATATTATAATATTATCTATTATGATTATTATAAAGCTTATAATGAACTAAATTTATTAATCTGATAATTTCGTAACATAATACTATGCAGACAATGAACGGTTCTTTTTTATCATTATATGAATACATTTTGACAATAGAATAGATAATAATAACTATTTTTTGTAGACTCGTAGCATAATATGGTATATTCAGTGCTTGGAAGGAACACATTCAAAATAACTCTTTCCAATGAGTTTTCAGAAACTTAACGCAAGCGTTGTTCCTTTTTATGTGAAGGAACATGCTGGAATTTCAATAATTTTTTAGAGAAACATGAAAGGTTTCATTCGTTTTTTTTTCAATAATTTATTCTTAGATATAGGGATGTAAAATAATTTTCAGATCAAACATTTTACATTTTTTTGAAATTTAGTCATTAAATATTAAATTAAATATTTTTCCATCTCTTAATGTCACGAAAAAATATATTATATTAGGAATAACATAATAATAAAATTATAAAACATTAATACATGCAGTTCTGTATCCAGGTGGGGTTTTGGGCGGTTAAAAAAAATATATAAATGCCTTTATAAAAAGGAAATTGAAATTGTTGACACAAAAAATTATATAGATAACCGTTTTATTTAAATATAGATGGATAAAAACATGCTCACTTTAAATTATTTTTAACTAGATAATGCACAGCACTACACGTGGGCGAATTTCCTAGTTCAATTTTCCTTGGAAAAAAGTTGGGACTCGATAAAACTTCTCTAAAATGCTACTCTGTAGTTTGTTGTGTAAATAAATAAACAAATAGCTTGTCGATTAGATTATTGTTACCAAAGCTAACACGTGACAAAAATATCTCCGAAAATATCCATTTTAACTTAATGGCCGTTATACTGTTAAAATGTTGTACCCTATTTAAAAAGTTTTTTTCAATTTTTAAGCAGGAAACTTATAAAAAGTGTATGGAATAAAATATTAGTATCTACTTAGCCTATAGATCACTCCTTGTAAACTAGCCTGTGAAAATTCTGACGAAATCGGTGCATCTGTTTCGAAGATTAGCAGACGTACACTATTCAATTTAATTTACTTGTATATAGATTAATATTAAATTATAGCTTCATTCATAAGTCATAGGTAAATAGTATTACAACTTAAACTATAACTTTTACTTCACTACTATGTATACGAAAGGAATTTTTAAATACCATTACAGAATATCAAGAAAAATATAATCGATGAAAAAATTTAACAAATTGCTCTTTCAAGCCATGTGATTTGATGACAAACAAAAAAACATAACCACATATTATTTTTATCTCCATAAAAACTAATAATAGTGGTCAACTGAGATTGCAAAACAAAAAAATAATCATCTGGAATTTTGCAAATATTGTTAAACCAAAATTTCAACTCGTTTTGTTTGCTATAATTATATTAATGATTACCATACATATAGGTTAACAGTGTATAGAAATGTATTGTATATTTTGTCCAAAAACAGCGTTAAACTTTTACTTTTATGTTTTAGTCGATAATGTTTTCAATAATCTGAGAAAATCGTCGATCTAATTTCAAGATGAGATGTACTTTTTTGACTTGTTTGTCTACCAGCAATCTAAATAAATATGAACTATAGCTGCTGTCTATTTACTCACAAAACTTTTCGGAACTTCTTTCTCTTTAGCCTATCAACACGTGCACAACTCACACGATGTTAAACTATTTTCCAATTCCTAATCAGGTTATATTATACAAAATAATTAATGACCTACTTATCTTATTTAATTTTAATTATGTACCTAATGTTTAAATTAATAATGTTTTTTCTTTTATCCGAAACCGTTTTAATAAATAATTTGATATTGCAACCTCTTTACACTACAAAACGTGTTACATAATTATGCTATAACGATGATCTCATATCTGACGGAGATTACAGGTATAGGATTCGAAAGAATAGTATGCGATACTCAAATATGTTAAATGTCAATATAGCTTATAAAAAAAGTGAGTACTCATGTTTGAAACGTAAGTATAGATTTTTTTTTTTTCGTGATCTTAAGCCCGGCGACTATGGACATTAGCTGTATGGTTTTTGTAGATTTTTTATGTTGGTAGGGGGGAACACGTGTGTGTTCGGTTTGGCAGAAGTTTTGATTGGACACCCGTAGGTATCTGCCATGCCCGAGTGGGGGAAATGCCACCCGTGACCAAGGTATCAAGCCAGCGTCGACTGCGTCGCAGCCGACGCCTTAGACCGCTCGGCCACTCCGTCCCTCTAAGGTATAGATTATATTTTCTCTTAATAATATAGATGTCTAAATGTTTTTTTTTTTTTAAGATGAAACATCGAGCTTATGCTTTATTACTACCCATTGTAATAACGTGACACATTAAATAACATATTAAACAACAGTAATATTATATTATCATCATCGGGGTGAGGGTCACCTACCTTATCGTCGCCCATTTGCAGGACATCGTGCACGCCGTCCAACGTGGTCAGGAAGTGGTACAGGTTGCCACCCAAACACTTCAGCGCTCGGACTTGCCGGTCGTCCCGGCATTCTTGTATAAGTGTCGCCACCAACGGCTTCGATTAATTTGGCACCGTCACCTGCCGGGCGGGGAAAAATTCAAATAATTATACACGACGTCATTGGCAGATATTTTTCTTTATTTTCCTTTCTTCCCGGACGTAAAAACCGCGACGGCGAAAAAATATACATATTAATATTATATTTATAGGTAATTCGATAAAGCAGACCTCAGCGCATATAATAATAACAATAATAATAATAATAATAATAATATTAATAATAAGTAGGACTAGGGAGGGACCTTGCATGTTTTCTAATATTCATTCAAAACATATCTTAGTGACATATTTTATCATATCGTCACTAGACGTCCAAAATACGCCGAAGCACCGATGATTTTCCACAGCCCAAAATCTCTCCAACTAGCTGTCAACGACGAAAACACCGAAGCAATCCACACATTTTTCCACACCACACATTTAAGCAAAAAATTCTAAACAACAGTAAATATTGCAATCTTGTTTCTCTTGACCTGTTTTATCTCTGTCTTCTAACTATATTCTAATAACCCACGTTGTTGAAGCTTTTACTTTAAATAATAAAAATAATATGAGTGTTATTATTATACATAATATTATATAACAACGTTTTATATTTATCATGACAAATATAATTCTTTGTTTTTTGAAATAATAAAACTTTTTAAATATTATGATACATTATAGTTTTTAGCTAACTTTCTGATGGATTAAAACGACTCCGCATTAACAATTACTTGAGCTATAATTATAATTTCTTATAAAATTAAATACATCAACTTTATCTTTTGGGGTTGCCTAGAATAAGTATATTTTTTTATTTTCATACCCATATTAAACCTCTCAAACTTCTCGACACTGTAGTAGAGTCTTCGTATTTTTCGTAATGAACACTTTCTAGAGTGTTCCCTTAGTGAAAGTACTTGAAATAAAAATTAAAGCTCATCCTCTATAACTCAATATCAAATCGATTTTCTACTCGTTTCATCCAATTAATATTATGTAATATTTATGTATATATACAGGGTGTCCCGTGAGGATTTACTCATTAGCCGTAGAGGGGGACTCGCCGCCCGGACAAAAACCAGTTTATTGACGTTTTACTAATAAACTAAAAAAATTATTAAAAATCATGAGATTAATGAAAATAAAATGTTAAAAGCTCAAAATGTTCACAAAAATATACCTTATAGAATGGCTATCTTCAATTTTTTCAAAAATTAAAAAATTAAAAAATAATTTTTTTAACTTTCTTACTAAAAAATTTAATTTAATTAAAAAATAAAATATTTGTAGTGCTTACCTCTGCGAGTCTTAATAAAAAAATATAATTACGATATCTCCATTATTTCAGGAGATATCGCAATGAGTAAATCCTCACGGGACACCCTGTATATATATATATATATATATATAGATTACAATTAAAATTCATTGCGATGGTAGCATACTAGCATAAATTGTTGGATTAAACATTTCAACATTTGAAATACAACTTATATAAATAGTTGAGCAAAGATAAAACATTTATTAACATTAAAGTTTATAAAAAAAAGCGGGTAAGAGGTATGTCACTCTGCTGTACAGTAGGTTACAAGTGGGTCAATGTATATATAATGGATTGTATTAAACTTGAATTCAATGATATTATAATATCATTGTAAAAGAAAAACGATTCTGAGCGGTAAAGCGATGAAACGCGTTTGTCAGTCTGGATATTTTATATTATTATTATTTATTGTACTCTGTTAGTTGAATATTAATATTATAATATAATTATTTTTTATTCGTTTCTATGAGGTGATAAACAAAGCGTAAGAAATTAAAATAACTTTTTTACAATTTGTTGGTGGTTTTTCCCGTGGCATTAAATAACTATTGAGAAAATCGAAAAATGAACGGTTTAAAGTACCTATCTTGATCCAATTTGCTAAAAGATAAGGTACTATAATATGTTGAAATCCAAGCACTCCTTATGGTAGAAATTTTGTATACAAGATAAAAAAAAAAGCTGGTAAGTGGGGTGTCGCTCTGCTATACAGTATGTTACAAGTGGGTCACTGTATAATGGATTGTATTGAATTTGAATTCAATGATATCATATTTTTATTTTTATTCGTTTCTATGGTGATAAAGTATTAGAAATTAAAATTTTAGCGGTTTTTTGTAATTTTAATAACTATTGAGAAAATAAAAAAATGACCTCTCTAAAGTACCCATCTTGGTCAAATTTTCTAAAAGATAAGATACTATGTGTTGAAATCAAAGCACTCCTTCTGGTAGAAATGTTGTATACAAGATAAAATAAAAATAAATAAATAAACACCATTGTAAAACCACTAGCTTCCTAGCTCCGCTCAGAATCTAAAATCTAATAAGTTGTAAAAAAGGGAAATATTATATAGGTATTTTAAAAATTGTAGTTAAATGAGCTATAAGTAAATATATGTCAAATGTTAACATTATTTATGGTCTGTGTAATAAATCTAAATGGACTGTGGACGGGGCACATAGTACACTTTATAATATTCGGTACCTATATTTCTTTGCAAATAATAAATGATCATTATATAATATTTCCATAAGGAGATTCACTTATTCATAGTTGAGTTGTAATTTCAATTATTTCCACCACATTTGAACAGTATATTTTCTCTGTCTCCCCGAACAATTCATTTTACATTCACTGACAATTGTGTATGAATATTTAACGGGTAAACCTCTTTTTTCGACGACTAGGTTCAATTAAAATGCAATTCAAAAGTGTGGTATTTATTAAGATAATATGATTCAATTGTTCAGTGGCACATTCAATTACGTGCCTACACACTGTAAAATGTAAACACCTCTATTGTTGACACTATAATATATGTATTTCTTATAAAACGTTTATACAAAACTAATTTTAATGCTTTTTGATTTCTTTTATAATGCATTGCACTATTGTGGAACAAAATCTGATATCACAAAACAATGATCGTGCATAGGTATAATATTGTACAATATGTGAACATAACTCAGAAAGTGGATGTATTATAACAATTATTTGTTTAAACACTCAATTAAAAGTTAAATTAATAATATTATACCTCTGTTTTTTATTTATTCTTATAATGTGGAATTTATTTAATAATAAAAAGTTTACCTCAATTCGTTAATAGTATTTTATCTTGGATACATCATAAACATTGTCTGCTAAAATACCAGTGTAACTGACAATTTTTTATTAAAACTTAAACGTTTCCATATGAATATAAAATATGTAAAAGAAAAATTAATATTTGACAATATGACAAATTATATATACATATATATTATAATATATAATATACATATTACTCATTTACTCCTATTACATATGCACTTTTAAATACTATATATTATATAACAACCTAAAAAAAAAAATATTATTATTTATCGTAATATTAATTTCAACAACTTTGCTCTACTAAACCTAGCTACTGAACTTCACGAAATAAATAGTATTTATTATCCAAATTATTTACTGTTACTTATTATAATTAAATAGTCTAGTTGATTTAAAATATATGGTAGGTAATTTTATATTTTGCTTAGAAATGTAATAGATTAAAATATAGTATTGTAGTGGTGACATTTTTTTAAACGATATTAATCAGAGACTTATCATATGCAATATAAATTAAATCAATCTGTTATAATAACTTAAAGCTTAAATCATATACCTACTGGAAATAATATTAATAGGTACTCTGGTACTGTTAATATAAATACAGGTGAGTTGTAGTATAAAGCTAAGTTTTGCGTTGGACTAAATAAAATATGTCAAATTTATCGATCTGATTTATGTCTTATTTTCCCCTGGTTAATATCGTCGATTCGTCGATTTGTATCGTTAAGTTGTAGTGATTTCCAAATAGGTCAAACATAACATTCGTTTCCCGATCAAAGTTTAGGTTCGTTGGCTGAACATTAATATTTCACAAGACCAATAATATTGCAGGGATCCAAACATCGTCGTCAAAACTGGATTCGATACATCGATTATAGTTGTTCTAAAACAGTATCGGTATTCGTTACCTAATCGAAAACGTTTTCCATCCCAAGTGTTTATACCTAATATTCATATTTGTCTAGTATCCGGCACGTCACTGGAGCGCATAATATTATTATCATCGCATCACAGCATGTATTATTTTTTTATAAATTGTCGTATGGGCAAACCCGGAATGTATAATTTTATTTTATTATATTTCGCGATGGGGAGACCCTCTGCCATCAACATAACAACGAACCCCGGCGCCTTATGTATATAATATAATATATACAGCTGCCGAAGCTAAGAGGTAAATATTTGACGGACACGGACGGTCGCACCGCATTGGTGGGGTATAGGCGTATAGCAGGTGGGTAGTGTTATATATTATGGTGCATCGTATGTAATAATAATAATAATAATATAGGTATTTTACCGTCACGCAGCGGGGGGTTGGTGACGAAATTCTGTTTTACGAAATATTTATTAAAAGTCAGTGGCTGTGTTTGTGTGTGTGTGTGTGTGTGTGTGTGTGTTTGTATGGGGGTGAGTGCACTCGCGGGTTGGTTATCTCATCAATACACCGGTGGTTTGCGGCTGCCGGGGTGGCAACGGATTATGTCTACCGATCTTGTTTTGGCATTTAGTTTCCGATAAATCAACAAATCTGAAAACTGCGCCTCCCCTCCACCTCCACAAAAACCACACCAATGACACAGTGGTTTTATTTATTGCCTCGTCCGCGGCTCGAGCTTTTAGAGGCCGGTCAGATTGCAGTCACCTAAGGCACCTGCTGCGCGTTTCGACACGAGATTTCCCGGTCGTACGTACAACAATATGGTCGCAAACTCGATTACCACATACCAGTGAAAACATCCGTTTAAGATAATAATTGGACAAAAGTGTACAGTAGAATATAATATTTATTATTTTTCGACTAACAAAACCTATATAATAATATTTAGTCAGACCATATTATTATTATTATCATCATCACGACGCCGTCGGCCGCACACGTGAGAACTGACACGAATCGTGTCAAACCCTGCCACCGCATAAGTGTACATTATTATTATAGTTATATCGATGGTCAAAAGGCCAATTGTCGTAACCCACAAAAACATAATTTTACAATAGACACATTAAACGTTTTATTTACCTACATAATAATTTTTGATCGTACTAGATAATTATTTATTTTTACTGTGATACCCAAGAATTAGTTTTCTTAAGAATTTAAAGTTTATAATAATTATTTGTATAGTTAATTTAGTGTTATTCATGACCTAGTCGAGGGTTACAGCATTTGACCACATAATATTTATGATTGCATTATTAATAGTATTGCTTTGTAATAGGGTTACTACATTTGACATTGGTACATTTTGGTTACAGTTCATAATAGTTATTTAAATTTAGATCAGATATCTATTTTTAAAACGATAAGCTAGTGGATAGTCGATTAAAATGTCTAATAATATAATAATAATAATAATAATAATAATATTATTTTGATAAGGATATTCAATATACGTATTATTATTAATTTATAATAACAATAATAATATTAGATCAACCAACCACAGTAGGTTTCGGTTTTCTTGTCATTTATGTGTTTATTACTCGTTGTAATCGTAATGTGAGTTGTGAATCACAACTTGTGATTAGTATTTACGCAGCAGTTCAGCAGTTGTAGCGGCACAACATTTAAAATTAACACGGACGTAAACGTGTATTGACTATTGAAGTTTGAATTCAGATTCAAATCAAACGATGGCACATGTAAGTAAAAATACTATTTTTCAACACATTTTGATAGCAATTAAATAATAATTAGTTAAACGTTAAAATAATTTTATTAAGTCAAGCTCTGAATTTATATTCAATATAAAGTTAGTAGGTAATGTTTATTATGCTAGAGAATACGCCGAGGATGGAAAATACTGTCACATGTAAAAAGTGATGGTGAAAATCATAAAACCATTTCAAAAGATAGAGAAAAGGTTGCAAAATGGTTGGACTCACTACCGATTTTTTATGAAACGGATTCAGTTGCTCCAGAGCATGATAATAATATTATTATTATGGAAGAACCAAAATGTGAGGTTGAAAATCATGTAACGGCTTCTACAACTGTCAAAGATAAAATAGTTGAAAATGTCGAAAATACAATGAATGACGTGGATGAATTACTCAAACTATTTGACGATAACGAATGTTATGGAACGAATATAACTCAATCAGATGATGGAAAAAAGTGTCAAAATGTACTTCAACTGAACGATAATTAAGTTTCCACTGATCAGCCAAATGTATACATTGAAGGTAGTATTAATTTTTTAATAGGGCATATTATTTGTATTTTTGACATTTAAATCCAAGATATTATTTAAAATTAACTATAATTTTTTTTTTTTTTATTAATGAATATCCAATAATAATATTAATATTTTGACTTACCTATGCATTTTTAGGTAACATTTTTTTCATTTTTTTTTTTTCATGGTGAAACAGAAGAATTGCTTGTTGGTGAAAGTGGAAAGAGAAAAAAAAGAACTGGTAATAAAAGAAAATTAAATGCAATAAATAGGATAAGTGGAAAATCTTATAAAACTAGATAAGGTAAATTAATTGATGACAAAGTATTATTACCAAATCCATGTTCAGAAATTAAATGTCAGAATAAATGTGGTGCAATTGATGATACATTTAGAAAAGAAATTTTTGATAATTTTTATACTTTACCTTCTTCTCAACAAAAAGATTTTTTAGTATCGTGCGTAGTGACTCATGAAAAAAAAAGAAAATACACTGAAAATGATATAAGCAGAAGAACCTGCTCTAAATCGTATTACTTACCAATTGACGGAGAGTTCACCAAAGTTTGCCAACAGTTTTTGATTAGCACGTTAAATATTACACAAAGAATTTTGACATACACTGAAGAAAATCACAATAAGACATTAAACCAGTCCAAAACAACACGTTTAATAGTTTTATATTTTGTTTTATTATTACTTGGGGAACTAATTTTATTTTATTTTTAAATGAAAACAAGTTGTTATACATTTTTTATTTTTTTTTATTGTCATTCGAGGAGCGAATTTTATTTTATTTATTTTTAAACGTAAAAATTAAGTTTTTATAAATATTATAATTTATAGTATTACATTTTTGTGTTTAATTATTCAATAATTTCATATTAACAATACCTACCTATGTTATTGGTGTACCTATTCCATATACGAACAAATTTTGAATAATATTAATTGATTAACATTTTAGGTTTCAGCATGTGGGTTACAACAATGTGGCATAATGAAGAAAAAAGTCTCGAGGCTTACGTTTTCTTATTATAACAGTTTTATGTGGCTTACAGCATTTGTCACTATTTATCATTATGGGTTACGACGTTAAAATAAATGATAAATATTAAAATTATAGTAGTTAAATAGTACGGTGGGTTACGACAATTGGTTAAACACAAGAAAATTATATGAAATTTAATATTTCATGATAATCCCATTTTCGACCAAAGTGAGGGTTACGACAATTGGCCTTTTGACCATCGATATACACTTACTACCATAGTATTTTTATACTTCGTCGTTTTTCCATTTTGACGCATAACACGTCACACAAAACTGGATGATTTCTGAATGTTTTTTTTTTTCATGAATTTATCCAAAGTCCAATTGTATATATTTATAGGTATCTAAATCCATTTTTTCATGTCATGGTTGTTATTTGGAAGATAAAATAAATATTATTTATATTCTAAAAGTGTATGCATTTTCAAAGTACTATTATACTATTCGGATGATAATTTGTTAAATTGTGTCATAAAAATTAAATTAAACGTCAATTGCGTATTGTATTTTTCAAAATAAACAATTTTTTTTTTTTTTTGATTCTATATATTATAATACATTGACACCTGTTTTTTAATTTCGGTATTAGGAACGTATTACAGTACATTCGAATATAATTTTTAAAGAATGTTTTTATTCATATTTTGCAATGTTTTTCGCTGTTTTTTCGTACATAATATATTGCTAAGAAATTATTATTTAAGCCTCAATTCAATCTAACTGCAATAGTTTATTACGATAAACGTTATTTCATTTAACATCAAACATTACACACGAATATTATACGATCCAATTGTAATCCATTGTGAACATGCAGATATAGTTAAACTACACGAAGTCTAAAGCTGATAAGTAAACTAAACAACTCCACACTCGGTTAAGCTTTAGTTCATAACACAGTAAATCGTACTCTTGCCCATTAAAGTGAGCATTTTCGCTTTATGGATATAGTTGAAAACGGTGCGTATAAAACGCAATTAAACCCATCATAATGACGTATACCGCAAGCATAATGGGAAATAATAATAAAGTTTATCGTATTGTCTTAAGATTATTATACTATATATTATGGATACGAATCTTCTAATTGTTTATAATTATTAATAATTATAAGCTATAATAATAACAATAATATTATGTATGTACATAATATTTAATTTATAAATCATACAAGCTAAATAAGACTAATCAACGTTTTAAATTTTAATAACTATAAATTATCCGTGCGTTGCTTCACTATAATTGCAACAGATGCATAAGAGTATACTTGTTAATGAATTGATCCTCAAATTCAAATTCGTTTGTATAATATCATGTGATTTAAAACTGTTGAGTTTATCACCGTCTTCAAATAAGCACGTCATGTAAAAAATCATAGATTTTACCTATCAGAATTATAATAGTTTATATTGTTACAGTCGAGAAGATAATCTTTGTCATATGATGGACAAAATCATTTTATTTTATTTTATGTATGGAAAAATAAAATAAAATTGTACTTGAAGACGGCATAATAAAGATCAATATCATTCATTAGAAACTAAACTGTTTTACCAAAGATATAGAGATAAAATTATTGAATTACTATTTAATATCGCGCTCTGAATTTTATTTAAATGAATAACTTTCAACTATTTTATATATTTATATAATGTTTATTTTGAACACTTTTTCAATAAGTGTCAGTAGAATATAACATATATTGGAGTATGTTTTTTATTAAACTTATCAAAACGACAACGGCTTTGAAGTGACCAACTTCCTTTATTTTAATTAGGTATATCATTATCTATTGTTAAACTATTAGGTGGAAAATAAATAAACAATCAAGTGAAATATATATTTATTATTAATATTATAAAATATTTTTTAAGGCATCTTTTAATTTTATCCAACATCAAGATAAGTTTTATTGGTTTTAATGAATTTAGTACATAAAAATGATATACAACTTTTATCTTTATATTGCTATTAAAATCGAATAAAATGTTTACAACCAACTATAAATGTTTCGATAAAGAAAAATACAATTTAATTCTACAATATATACACCACTTGTTTAAAGTAGGTCATAAATACAAGTTTTATGAGAATTTTAAAATACTATTTTGTTTATTTAAAGCTGTTTATACCATAAACAGTATTCAATATTATTAAAAAGAAGGCAACGCGATTTTTTTTATGGCATATACATTGATTTAAAATGAAATATTAGCTATATACCCCCACATGTTAAAAAATGTATTTGAAAGCGTTGACGTTTCAAAATTGAATAATATCTAACTGTTTGATGAATCACCTTTATGGTTTTAATTGCAGAAGTATAAAACAATAACAAAAAATTAAATACATAAATATGTAATGAAAATCTATTAATTTATTCTATAACTAAACTAGATAACTAGGTAGGTACCTATAATTTATAAAAGGGTAATCTTGCATACTATTGTATTTAATCTATATATATCTTTATTTGATCACTATATATTCAAATGTATGATCAGTCGGCTGTCTTTATTTTTCATATATTTTTTTTTATATATTATAGTAGCTGTATTACCCGGGATTAGCCGGAGATAAATGAATCCGAGATGGGAAATCCACCTGCGGCGGATAGAAATAAGTAATTTTTTTCTTACATGAATCAATTGCTAGAAGAAATAAACGAAAATGCGCTTGTGATTTTAATATTAATGGTTTTATTATTAATTGGCCCTGCTGTAAGCCACCCCAAACTAACAGGTTGAATGTATATTATTATCTAAATATTCCACTCAATATATTCAAATCTGATAGTCATTAGTTTTTAGTCTGTAAAGGACGAACAAATAAACAAATAAACAAATATTAATTTTTATAAAATAAACATTAGAAGAAGAATATTATAGAAGTACGAGTAATGTGTTTTGAATTATTGAGGAAGAAAAATACAATAAAAAAACAAAATACGAAAAACCACATAAACATATTATAATACTATAAATTACCATTCGGAAGTTTTTTATCGTCTGAAGAGACAGCAGGTTCACATCAAAAGAATCACTCTGTATACAATATAATGTATTATACATTTAACATAATGTAGTATTGTTTATGACATGAGGAAATTACGAAGAGCCGTCTAACCAACAGCGATCATTTTCGATGGATTAAGACGTGGAGACTGGTGTTTAATATGATTACTGAGGAAATTAAAATGACAATAACGCGACGAATAATCGTCAACTGATACAAGTAAACCAAAACTCTTTAAATCACCGTTTTTATATAAACAATTGAATTATCAGCTATAGTCCTAAAGACGTGATCTATGGTTTCCACACGTCATAGTTATTATTATTTCTAAATTATATATTGTTTGAAATTCCGATGGCTATAATATTATCAGTAACGAATGGTGAAAAAGAAGATTGACTTCAAAAATATTTCCATTAACGATAATATTATTATCCGTATGCAGGCTTAGATACAGTACGTATCATAATGAGTCCATGGCGTACAATTATTTGTTATTATTTTGAACTCTTTTATAAGCTAGGTTAGATTAGTTGACGATAATGAAAAATTAAATAGACCCTAGGTAATCATTTTTAGGGTTCCGTACGGTAAAACGGAAGTCTATTACTAAGTCCGTCCGTCCGTCTGTCACCAGACTGTATCTCATGAACCATGAAAGTTAGAAAGTTGAAATTTTCACAGATTGTGTATTTCCTTGGATGCTATAACAACAAATACTAAAAATCCTTTTTTATTTTTTTTTATTATTTTTTTTTTTCGAGTTAATCGAGTGACGAAGGAGGAACCGCGTTAGCATTACTTCTCCTCAATACTAAAAATCCTAGAACATAATATAATATAAGCAGTGTTGCCAACATAGCTGATGATGGTACGGAACCTTTCGTGCTCGAGTCGGACTCGCACATGGCCGGTTTTTTATGATCGTATATTTTGTTAAATAATAACTAGTTAGAACTTGATCCCTATGCATCTTTATTTCTAATGCTTATATTTTAGGCTAATCTCTACAGAAGTTTTATTCATGAAATATAGAATTTAATGGTACAATTTTTACTTTGCATTTTATGAATTTTTAGGGAATTTTATGCTTCACGGTAATTTTTTAGTATTTTTTGTGAATTTTATTAATTTTTCTACTGTTTTTTTTTTTTACATAATATATTTGCATTTTAGATTCTGAGTGAAACGATGAATGTATTGATTTTACAATGATGTGTGTTTTTTTATTTTTTTATTTTTTTATTTTTTTATTTTTTTATTTTTTTATTTTTTTTATTTTTTTTGTATCTGTGTACACGATAAGTAGTCGAAATAATGCTTCGATTTTCGACTTCAGTATCTTGTTCGATTGGAAAGTGAATATCGTTGGTGCATTGGGGAGGTCAAAATTTAAATTTCCCAGTAGTTTTCACAAGCGCCGGGAAAAACAACATAAAAATTAAGGAAAAACGGGAATTTTTACGCAAAATCGATTTTCCAAAAAATCAATTTTGGTTATTGGTGTAACTCTAAAACAAATGAACGTATATACATGAAATTTTCACTGGTTGTTTATATTTGCATTTTCTATACACGATAACATTTTCAAAATATTTTGATTTATTTTGACTTGTTTAGGGACATTTTCATTTTTCGTTTTTTTTTAGTTTTTTTCTAGAAATATCAATAAAATTTTATTTGTTGGTTGCGAAAGCTTGAAAATTTCATAGAAGGCTCCTAATATATTGTTTCAAAGGCAGATGAAAAATATTAAAAATCCTTAGTCACAATTTTTTTTTATAAGCATTTAAAGTTCAAAAATTGACAAAATATGGAAAAATCACGAAAATTAGCAAATTATTTTGAGTTAATAATTCGTAAAAATTTTTCTTTTTAAATCTAAGATTTGAAAATCTAATACAAGATTATTCATAAGATTTTCTACCTTTATCAATAAAAAAATTTCTACCGGAAAGTCAAATTAAATTTTTATGAGCGTTTGAAATTCAAATTTTTACAACATTGGATATTCACTCGATTTCTCATGTGGCAATTTCCTTTTTTTGTTGTAATTAAAAAACGAATTACTGTAGATACATGAAAATTTCACTGAATGTTTATATTAGCATTTCCTATACACCCTACAATTTTGAAAATATTTTGACACTTTTTGAGCCGTTTACGGACATTTTCAGTTTTCAATTTTTTTAGTTTTTTTTTTCTATAAATATCAATTAAGTTTTATCTGTTATGCCAAAAAGTGTAAAAATTTAATACAAGGCTCCTGATATATTGTTACAATATCAGTTGAAAAATATATAAAATACATAGGCACAATTTTTTTTTATAAGCATTTTAACATCGAATTTTGATAGAATTTTTCAAAATCTCGAAAATTATTAATCATCGTAATTAATAAATTATAAAATGTTCAGTTTTTATAGCTAAGGATTGAAAATTTAAAACAAGATTCCACGTAAGTAGTTAATTCTCTTACCGAAAAATCTAAAAAATATACAATCACAGTTTATTTTTATAGTCATTTTATGTTCAAATTTGGACGAAATTACATATTAAAAAACCTAGTTATTTTGTTGTGATTATATAATATTATTCGTGGGTACCTACTTGAAACTTCTAAAGTGTACTATTATATATATATGATAGTATCAGGGTTTGTTATTGATGTTAATGTATAACGTGTTATAAGTACCTAATGAATATTGTGATAATGTGATATGATTAATTTGGAATTTATTATAGGTCAATTTTTTTTTTAATACCATAGATATAGATACCATAATTTGTATTAAACCTAGACTGACATACCGTCTTCGCTCAGAATCGTTTTTCTTATACAATGATATTGTATCATTGAATTCAAATTTAATAGCATCCATTATACAGTGACCCACTTGTAACCTACTGTACAGCAGAGCGACATCCACTTACCCACCTTTTTCTTGTTGAAAGTTACACTTTATTGTTACACATTCGATTATCGACGTTCATTATCTTTATCGTTTGTCGTTGTATCGTAGTACACGATTATTTAATAAGCTTTATAGGCAAATACTATTTTAGGCCCGTCAATCAGAAAAAATTTCCCAAAAGTCGATTAACTTATTTCAAACTGAACAAAAATATTATTGGAGGCTCCTTCGAGAGTAAACATTTTTAAAGAGCACCAATACTAATTACGATTTATGATACCTACATGAATTTTATAAAAATTAAAATTTGTAAAACCTAAATTTGTAAAAATGTTAAGTCATTTAAAATTTTTTTTGTGTTCCTTTTTTAAAGATTTTTAGATCAACAAGTTATCCGGGACCTCATAATAATGAATGAACATATTTTGATTTAAAATTAATTTCACTTCGAACATTGACTTACAAAGTATTTCAAGTTGTCCTGAGCACTTTGTTTTATTACCCTTGTTAGTGTCTATACTATTACCTATTATAGTCCGGTATTTCGGCAAGTGTTTAAGACGGAGCGTACACTTTTACCAAAACGTATAAGCCAATGAGCAAAGTTTTGGCAAAGTTCGACTTCAGATATTGTTCGTGTTTATCCAACCAAATACGGATTTTACCCTTTAGTTTTTCTTACCTAAGTTAATTTTAAGGCAACTGTATATAGCTTAATATTTGGCGTAAAAAAACTTTCGGTTTGTTTCGTGTAAACTTTTTATAAAATATCATTATTTGAAATCGAACCATTCAAAACTGTCGATTTGATTGTATAAGTTTCTCATTTATTTTTTCATTTTTTTAATAATATGTAAAAGCTGTGTTTTAGTAAAACAATTTAAAACATATTATTTTATAGAATGTAATAAAACACCGAATCGTTGAATACAAACTCAATATATTTTAGTAAAGGTACGAGCTATTATTAGACGGACATTAAAAAACATTCCACAATAATAATTTTATTACACTTATTATTAATACCTAAGTATTATAACAATATGATTAGATTTAGAAAATATGAGTAAGTTTTCAAAGTTTCAACGCTTCACTAACAATAATAATTTATAACACTTTTAAATACCGTTAATAACCAGTTAAACCGAGTTAAGTACTCTGTGAATTTTAAATTCGAATTGTGTTGAATTTTCTAATTTAATTAATAATAAGGACGCACAGAACGCTTAGAATTATTAATAGTACACTTTTTGATGTTTGTATTTTTATTACGGCTGATTCTTCTCAAATCATAACACGTTTATGATTAATTCTTGAACAGTAAATTAATTGTTTAGAATAGAATAATTTTCTCAATGTCTGTCTGATTGATTTTCGTTAATTTAATCGAAAATCGATATTACGATCGGCAAATGCGATGGAAATATTATGGCGAACAGTGAACGAGCGAAAGTAATCGACGTGCACTTAACAATAGTACCTAAATGAACTATTCAAGTTCATTGTATGATATTTTTCATCATTGAAATAAAATGGCCTACCGATTGTTATGTCTTGAAGATTATTGACACAGAGAGCTGTTGGTAAGAGGATTCTGAGAAGAGTTCAACGATTGTAACCCTTAATAATTTCAAACATTTTATACTTTCAGTACTGCATAATAATATTTTACTTTGATAGTATTGTAGTAACGCAGCACATTTCTTATTTTACTTTTAACTTCAATTGTTATGCATAACTTTTTTGTTAACCGATCGTAATTTTAAACTAAAATATAAATATACAAATAAATAGCATGGTAAAATAATTATTTAAAAACTGATTACTCTGAAAAACAAGTAGGTGCATACAATTGTTGATATAATGATTTCTACAATATTTATTGTACATAACGAAAATTATTGATTTGGTTATTTTGATACTGGTTCAAAAATAGTACCAAAATACAATGTATAAAAATTAGAGTAATGTACGATTTGGTTTAAACTAGTTGTAAGTATGTATATGTGTAATTTAATTTCAATTTTTTCAAATTTAGAAAGAAAATGTAATACAAAACAAAATAAAACTATACAAATAACATAAACCAATCACTTTTATGGGATATTCTTACTTATATTATTTGTTGGTTGATAATAATCGTACTAAATCTATTGTAATTATTTTTCATAATTCAATAAATAAGTCATCATTAATAATTTAGAAGCATCGTATTTCTCAATGAATAATATTGAAGCGATTGTGGTTGAAATTACGATTACGGTCGTATAAAGTAGTCAAGTGTCATACATATATTATTTAATATAATATCATGTCAGTTACATTTGAATAATTCAATCTGCTGATGACAATAAAAGTATACAGAATATTTCTTAAGTATTATTTCACGTGTTTCGTATTATGTTAGTGGAAAGTTGTGTGAGTGTATTACACTATAATAGTGATATGTATAATGACTTGACTTAAACACGATCATAATAATATGTATTATAAATAAATTGATAATTGCGACGATACTGTCATGATTATAGTGACGACGTAAATTTATGGTATGAGAGGGTATTTAGGGAGGGGGGGTATTCAACTGATACGACATCAATAATGATATTAATGGAATTCCAATAGCTGTGAAATTACAAAAATCGATCAGTTTTCTGTCATTCGTCCACGTTGAAGGCGAGTATCACGATACGGCCATAATAGTAATAATAATAATAATAATAATAATTTATTGTACTAAGCATATTATCGTGTGTCAACGGGGTCGTTTTTCTCTGTTTTGAGAGAATAGTTTTCCGTTGGGAACAAGTAAAAACGCATTCCACCCTCCGTTTACAAAACAAATAGAAGATCTAAGTCGTCACCGAGATATTTTAGGGCTTTATAATTATTCATTAAATTCAATCATCTCTTTATGAGAATTATTTTATGTAAATTTCGCTATACTATTCACTGTAGTGCCACTAAGACTGCACTGAAATCCAAAAGATATAGGTTACCATACAGGTTATACATGCGTACAACTATGAACAAATCGATTTACAAACGTTTTAGTTGTGAAACATTCAAACGCGTATAATAGCTAGCTGTGTGAGATGTTCAGGGACAGACACGATATCGTTCTCGCACAAGTTAGTACGGAAAATTGAGTAGGTAAAGTATAATAAGTGGTATTATTACTTAACTGTGAAATATACCATATTCTATTAAAAATGTCTTAGGTTTAGACTTGTGACGAAATCCCAGTTTTTTTTCTACTTACGAGTTTAATAGGTATAAAAAGAACGTCACGGTGAACAATTTTTCATGGTATTTGGCAAGGAATGGTGTAACAAATATGAAAAAAAACTAAAACAGAAGTTGTGTCCATTTAATATAATAGCAGAAAAATATAACGACTACCAACTACTACTGTTAATTAAATTGTTTTTATATCAATTAAAGACATTTATACACGCTTTTAAAATTTCAAGTGATGAATCAAGTTCTATAATGACACCAGTATACGTACTATAACGGTTTAACGAAGTTTAAGTCCATAAACTTTAAGATGAAAAATTGATAAAACTTATAGTTAGGGAGAGACGTTGAAAACGTAACATATATTATTATTATACAGTTTACGGACCATTAAGGGTCAAATTAGGACAATGTCCCATCACTTCTACTTCTGTTCATAAATCATATGTGTCTTTCATCGTAGTAAGATTATCACGTACTTGCATTATGAAGTTGCACGAAATGATGAACTAAAACTGTTACGACATTAAGTTAAGTATAATAATATAGGATCTAATAGTTTGTCCGCATCCCAGTTCCTAAAATAATAAAGCAATCGCAATCGAGTTTGTTGAAACATTGTCATTATATTATATTATTATTATGTTTATAAACTGCATCATTTTGATTCTGTATACTATGTATTTTCCGATGACGACCATTAAATCAAAATTCTAACAGTATTATAATATTATATTGTATTGTATTATATAGTTTACCTAGTGCATATTTTAAATAAAATAAATGATTATAATATATTGGTATTTATGATTGGATAAAAATCAATATTGCAGATAAATAAATAAGATGACTAATCACTGAAACTCATCGATTAGTTATATTTTCACATCGATGACAATAAATTGCATAAAGTAATTACAATTTTACTTATATACAGGGTGTAACAGAATAACTTAACAAATAAATACAATTTTTACTAATCAATATTTAAAATTGATTTTTAATAATTTACAGATACTTGTGCTACAATAATATAATGTAATATATTACATTGTATACATATATCTTTTTTTAATAAAAATAATAAACAATTTTAAATGTTATTACATTTCCATATAATTTTCATAATATTGTTGTCGTACCTTCAACTGGTATCAATTTTTTTTCCGTATTAAATGTCGGGTTTTTCTGTTACGCTCTGTATATTACAATATTATGTACCATCTGTATAAGCCAACAAAGTGGACAAATATAAAATACGGTAGTATATCAGTGTAACTATTTACGATAGGTTCTGTTGTACCTCAATTCTCGGTAAAATCTTCATCGGCGACCTCGCTTTGTGAACTAATTCAATTCGACCGAGATGGACAATCCGCCTGTGCGATGGATTGGATAGGTTGATATAGCACTTTGTGTATATTTGGTATATTTTTGAACGTGATTCGAACTATCTCCTACGTTTTTCTGATATCTCTTTTCCGAACAATCTGTGAGACTTTTGTGAAAAATTATTTGAGTGGTTTTTGACAACTATAATCAACAGACATAGGTACTAAGATTTACATTTGCTGTACGTTGGAATAACAAACGATTTATTGATTGAATATTATATTATTATTTTATTTAAAAAAAATTCTCACAGCAACGCATGTGGTGGTGGGGGGGGGGGGGATGCATCCGGTCAATACCAGTATTATAACTATTATAGGTACCTATTGTTTAGCTATAACATCGCTCAAGACGAGTGTACGTTAAACGTATTTATATAATGTACAATAATTGTTTTCAATTAACTGTATTATTAATTAAGATATTACAGTGTCTTGAGTGGTGTTAACTTAACAGGTGTCAACTGTCGTGTGAATGGTGTCAAATGATCCTAACTGCGCCGCACCAAAACTAGTATGACAATATTAATGTCCAAGAATCTAGAATATTATACCTTGGATCAAGGACACGGGAAATCCGGCATAAGACATTTTTCCATTTTACGAGATTGAAAGTTAAGGTAAAAATAATAATATTTAACATTAAGAAACAAAGTACTCCTCCCGAATACGACTGTTCAACACAAAATTCGCTGTAACAAATAATATTATATAGGTAAGGAATAAAATAATATGGCAAATACGAAATCGATAAATTCTAGTTAGTTTCTACCAGGAACACATGTGTGTTGATGAATTAGCTCGACAACTACTACAGTATATCAAATTATAGAATCCTTTCAATAAAGATTGGAAATTCTAATTATATAAAGGTCTATAATAATACTATAGAAACATCAATCTGTTTAAACTATATTGTAATTTGATTTAAAACTAACGGTGGCTATTATATTGTATTATGAGGTAGAACGCATATTTCGGTGACTCTACACATAAACATATTATTATTGATAATTTATTATATTATATTCATAAATATTATAACTCGTCTTATCCTGTAACCGTTGAGCTAGTTTTATTTATAAATATTATTACCCGGAAACATTAAAGCTTCGAAAATGTTAAAACGATAGGTAAAAGAGGCACGTAGCCAGGAATTTTTTCATAGGCGGCCCAGTATTTTTTGGCAAAGGGCCAGCGTAAGGGCAATGCAATCAGTGCACTTGTGCAGGGTCCAACTCAAATTTAGGGCCCCGAGGAAACGGAGCTCACTTCAGAAAAGCAAATCATTACTGAACAAATATTATAATTTTGAAAATATAACATTTTTAAAACTACATTTGAAATAATAGTCCCGTGACATCCGAACGGTTACCTAATACCTTTATGTTTCAACAATAATTTAAAAATTTAAAAATATTAGAAATGTTAGCAATATTTAATATTTACAATACCTACATTGATGAGGATAAACAACGTAAATCGTATTTTGGTATTGAATTAGTTACCTACTTAAAAGGTCTAAATCCAAACAAGTATGAAACCATAGGAGTGCGCATGATTAAGTTTCAGTACATTTCAATATAATAAGTTGATAATCTACTATTATAGTACTCTTAATTATTGTAGGTATCTTTTACAAAGCCACTCTTAAATGTTTTTATTTATTTTTAGATTCTCAAATCTCAGTGAAGCGAATTCATTTTTAATTCTTTTGTCTATAGACACTTTTTCGTGTAGTAAACTTTGTCCAAACATTACATCCAATCACTTTGTGTCTCTATAGATAGGAAATTTACAAATCGTACATTTGAAAATGTTCAAGTACAGAATTTAAAATATAAAACATATTATAATATATTCACAGCTACTGTGCAATTTCAGTTTTAAAATATTTCATAAATGTATTATAAATATAATATTATAATATTTATGTAGGTATCAGTGGACGAATATGTATAGAATAAAATCTTAGAATTTAATTTCTTTTATGGCTTTTAATTAAACATATTATGTATTGAATAAAACTTCATACATTTAAAATAAAACTAATGGGGCATTTCGGGGCTTCTGACTTTTCTTGAGGGGTCTGGCCCCCTGGAACCACGCCCTTGGTCACGTCCTGCAGGTATGGACAAAAATATAATAAATTGTTCCTCGAGCATTGAAATTTGTTGGTAAAAAAGTCAACAAGTTTATGGAATAATATGGCCTTTATTAAGGTACTTATATTATAATATATTTTAGAAACATTGAAATACTGAAAACTTTTTACGTACTAATGTAATCTTAAAACCTAAATGTGATTACTTACATTTATTTGTACAATAAACAATCATGCCGAATAGTAATCGCATGCAGTAAGTTATTATTGTATTAAAAACTGATTTCGAATATCCCTTATACTATGTTGTTGAAAATTTCTCAAGTAGACTTTTGGGTAATGTAAATAAATTATTTATCGGCAGATAAACTCTAACAAAATGAAATTAGTTTTAAGGTTCGTGTCACAAATCAGAAATAACTATTACCCGAAGTTAGAAAGAACGAACAGAAAATTAATGATAGTAATAGTGAAAAAATATTACGACAGATTCCCATCAGGGATCGACGTCGTAATTTATTTAACGTACTCCAAAAGACTGGAATAGTTTTATGATTGAGTTTTTCGATCAGTTTGGGTGTCGAATGGCGGTTTTATATGGTTTTCAATATTCGTTTATAGGAAACAAAATATGCTCTCTGATTATTTCATTATAATATTATTATTCAACTATAAATTAAATTGTATGAAATCGAAAAGTCGAAT
Source organism: Macrosiphum euphorbiae (assembly GCA_949089665.1). NCBI lineage: Eukaryota > Metazoa > Arthropoda > Insecta > Hemiptera > Aphididae > Macrosiphum > Macrosiphum euphorbiae. Next base: position 141,210,922 of record CARXXK010000001.1, on the reverse strand, counting down.
ACAAAAATATCGGACAACGACGAATAACACACGATTATAAAATGTATATGAATTTATTAGGAGACAATATTATTTATCATTATTTTGTATTGTTATACTGCAAAATTTTCTCTAGCCACCGTAGGTAGTCAGTAGGTTAGCGATCGTTCGTCGACAACGAATTATTTTAATATTTAATTCCGACACGATACGCGTCTTAGACACAGAGGATATTGCGATTTTTATGTGAATATTTACAAGATATTATATCATATAATAAGTGTTAACGCTGTTAACTATTAAATCCTCTGAAATTCGTAGTTCGTTTCCTGAACACATCAATTTATGGGAATTTTTTTATAACACCGCAGAATTTTAAACATAAAGCAGGATAATACGAGTACCTACTTACAATACTTATTATATTAGCTTCGAGTAAAAATAATAGCGTTATTTAGATGAAAATAATTTGAATCTAGAGAGTCTACGTATAGATTATGAATAGTAAAAATGTATAAGGAAGCCATTGTTTGTAGACTATAACGTCACTTTTAGAACAATGCATCAATTAAAACCTAGTACCTATATATATATTTTAATATTTTTCGAATAGATATTAAAAACTTAAAATTGTTCCTAATAAAAGAAAATCTAGTGTGAATCTTTGATTCTTAGCAGGGAGATGAATAAAATATGATAGTTGTTAAGATTTGCATTTTGTTGTGACCATAAAAATGCTTGAATCTTTATCTTTTAGTGTGGTTTCTGGTAGACTAGACTTTACACGCTGACCTCCTATTTAATGGGATAGCACCTACATTTATACAGTAGAGTTACTTACTGTTTTTTTTTTTATTATTATTATTCTAATCTAAAATATAAAAATATATTATTAATAATATAATAGGTATGCTATAATATTTTAAGTATAAAATAAATTGAGTGGTTTTATGAATTTATATTTATCTACCTATATAGAATTCCTGGTCTTTTTTTTCACAGTAGTCTTTGAGTAATGAAATCTAAATTATTAAACTTCTTATTATTAGAATAATATTCTCATTGCTCCAGACATCCTATACTGATCCATGAAATATATGATGCTATGTAAAGAAATTATAAATAAATTTCATATTGAAAAACACTGTATTGAAGAATATTCTTTATGGCTTATTCTAGGAAAAATACTGTAAAATCTTATTCCGTAACTGATTTGATATTAAATAAATCATAATCATAATTATTCGGTAAGTTCAATATTAATGTATCAACTTACAACTTAAAAAATATGATTGATTGACAAAATATTGTCCATTATAATATTGTCCATATTACCAATTTTTTTTTTGCAAACGATTTTGAGCCCAATTAGCGACTGAACCACGAGTTTTATAATCGGCTTCTATAGTATGTGAATCAACGTCATAATATAATTTAATTTTGAATAGTGCAATATCATAAATTTAACTAATCTAACTTTGATTTAACAAGTGTTAACATATTTTGATTGATACAAACTATTATACTTTGTTTAAGATTAAAATACAATTTTATACTATACACTTACTAATGTATTGATATTAATTATTTTACGTGTCTTTTAATACTAACATTTCATTTTTTTTTTAATAATATTTATAGACATATTAATAATATGATACTTACCAAATACGATTTGTGCAGAATCATACAATATGTCCAACAACTTAATTTCAGAGCTTGAGAAATCGTTCGGTAGCTCGTCCCTAAAAAACATTAAGTGACAAAATTAGTTTAAAAATATTATTTGATATTGTTATTAATATAATACATAATATGTATTCCTCTCATATTTTGTATAATATTTTTTTTTGTAGTAACTTATCTTTAAATAATATTATAGAAATATGTCGTATAGGTAATATGTTTTTATTTTGTTATGCGAAATTGCTTGCATAAATATCTTTTAACATTTGAATATTTTGGTGAACTGTATTTTGTTGAGATAAATAAAATATAGGTAGTTGATAATTGTATAAAATATAAAATATGTAAATACCGCGATATTTAGGAAGATGAATCTTAAATTTATTAAATTAAAACTGATAATCACTATAATAATATTGTATTAAATACTTTTGTAACGTTTTAGCCAACGAAACATTTTTAAACGAATTGTTGATTGTTTTGTAACAATTAAATTATAATATTCATACCATTAAAATGTATTAATAATGAATCGTTATAAATTAATGTACAGTGAGTAGGTACTCAAAGTTTCGTAGGAATAATAATAATAAAAAAAAAATAGTTAAATATCTGCTTTCTTGAGTCCGAAATTGTCGTCAGTCTTCGTATTTGGTGACCGTTTATTTTGTGCGACAGAAACAATCGGTTATTTTGCAATAAATTAAGTGAAAATATACATTGGTTTTTGGTTTTTTTTTTTTTTACCCTCCATATCAAGATACACATAAAAAGAATGTTATTGAAATATTTCTTGGTGGCGCTGTTGTAGTAGTGTATACTTCGCACAATATTCTACAGAAGAAATGGTGGGCAAACAAGGAAAGAGAAAACAACACGCTCATCAATCAGTGTCAAAGGCTCGTTGGTTCTTTTATCTCCTGTCTTCCTCTGTATCTTTCTAGTCGTCTACCCTTGTTTTGTCCATTCTCTAAAATTTCCCACACATATTAAGTTTCTCCAAGACGTCCACGCAGTTAAAAGTGTAGCAGCGTCATAAATGCAATTAATATGAATGATGTTTTCTCTGTTTGTTTTTGCTTTTTTGTTAAGTGTAATTTATTTGAGTTTTACGAGTTTTTTCCTTGCCCATTCACTGAATACTTTTTTCCCCGGTTTTAATTTAACGATAATTAATCATGTCCAAAGTGTGCACCTCAATGTTTTCGTGTACACAAAACATGTCACCAGGCCTGATAAAACATTAAGGTAAATTTGGTTCTCGTAAAATGTAATGGACATAATAATAATATAAAGAAGCATAAACATATTATATGCGATAAGATATCATTAGGTCTGTAAACAAATTTGAATCCATACTATCATCCCATAAGTCTGTCACTAATAATAATTGTAAGTAATGAGTCGTTTCCAAAGTTAGATGACGTAAATGTATATACAACTTACTACATGCATAAAATATGACCAAATGTATCATAATGCGGTGTGACGATGAATCTAGAATATCAATATTTGTGACTTGTCTCTAGTAATATTGTGGGATTAAAATAAATAAAAATGAACTAAGTAGTAACTAGTAGTACTATACTAATATATAAATTCAAAATTGTTTACACAAACAATATGTTTATGAAAAATTAATTTGTAAAATCAATTGCTTTATTCAATTTTTGAAATACAATCTAATATGTAACGGTGTTGGACCCAGGAGCCTAAAAATAATAATTTAACAAAGAATTGAATTACACCAACGAATAAAGTATAGAAAAAAACATATGTTTTCAAATCACATAGATAAAATCCCTAAGGCATAGTATTCGTACAGGTATACCAGAAGTTTTAGGAAATAACTGTAAGTAATAAAAATGAAAACATTTCTATTACCTTTCAATTTTTTTGTTGAGCTTAATTTAATAGGTAACCTGTGTAGTAATACTGTGTATCAGGAATCAAGTTGTACTGATATTCGTGGTTAAACTTATAAATATTGAACTTATTAATCTATTGCACGGCGCATTGTGTATGCAATTTCACCGAGTCCATAGAACAATATAATATTAAATTCTTTATAGTACGTAATAGCATTTTAGATTCCGACCGTAGGAACGTCAGAGCTACCTATTGGTTTTAAGATGAGTGTACATTTTTTTTTTTACATTCTTTTTACGGTTAATACTTATTGCCTTTTTTGTGTGTAAAACAGCTCAACAACTTTCATCTGCCCTTTACGTATTGTTCTACTTCAGACACCTTATTTTAAAATATTTCCAAATAGTTCATAAGAAATTCACAATAAAAGGAAACAAAAATTGATTTTCTCGTATCGGTATTTTTATTTATTTTCTCTAGCAATTTTACAATACAAATGTTGATACATATTTTTAAAGAAATCTCGATCGGGTTTTTGTGACGTTTGTGAGGGTTTCATTTGTCGGATAAAATAATATAGGCACTTTTTCTTATAAATTCAAGTCATATTTTTTTTTTTATCAATCTCGACGTGTTTTTAATAATTTGTTTTTAATATAATAATATAATATTGTAATGTATTGCCTTCATTCACCGTGTAAAAATTAGTATCAAGAAAATACATCAATGTGAAAAAATATACTGATATAATTTGTCTTACTTTTCATAATTAAAGATATACCTATTACTATTTAACAGGTTGACCACCATGAGCCCATTTTTGGGCTCTCACTAGTTTACTCCCGCGGGTTTCTTCATAGGTTTACTTGGAAATAGTTTTGACGATTTAAACAAAAATTGATAAAAAAAAACTAATAATGATATCTGCAAGCTTGTTATACCATCAGAAAGTTTCAACACTTTACATTTTAAATCCCACTAGAAAATACTGATTATTGTAACTCTAAAAGAGCTCTAGCTGAAAATCGATTTCAGTGAGACAATTGTCAATCTTAGTAATATTTTTGAGAACCCAAATAGATTCTCAAAATCGATTTTAAGTAACTAGAAATATAGGGTGTTACCACTGGGTATCTTCCCTAATCTAACTACTCATATCATATTTTACCTTTCATATATCAAACCTACTTATTGTACAAAAGCATGTATAGATTGTAGATTTCTTCAAATAAAAAAAAAAAAAAAAATTAACTTGAAAAAAACCCGTGGTGGTCAACCTGTTAAAACGTAATTCAATCTTTAAAAAAAATAGAAAATTGTTTATAGAATGAAAAAAAATTCATCTCACTTAATGTCGATAACTATCATATTTTCTGGTTAAATTTATACATTATATCACATAATAATGTTGAATACATAATTAAAATACACTTAAAATAAGTACTGATTAAAAATTTTTATTAATTATTTCTATGACATGACTATCGTAGTTATAAATATAGAAATAATTTAATAAATTATAATGAAAAAACATGAAATATTTATTTGTTATTTTTTTTAAAATTAAAATGCACAGTAAGTAAACTTAAAAAATACCATACACATCAATCACTTATTTTATCATTATATTATTATTTTGAAGTATCATATCGATCATTATTTGTATAGAAAATAGTAATTTTATTTTTATTTTTAACTCATCGAATTAATCGGATAATATATACCTTGAATTGGCTTTAATTGCATAGGTACATTGTTTACTATTTTGATAACAATCTATGTGGAAGATTTAACAAATACAAAAAAAAATTAATAAAAAATAACAATATATTTATTCATTCCAATTTACAGGATGTCCTTCTAGGATTTACCCATTGCGACATCTACTTAGATAATAAATATATCATAAATCTGTTTTTCTTATAAGAATCACAGAGACGAGGAATACGTATCATATTTTATTTTTTAGTTTAATTCAAATGTTTGGTGTGATCACCTGTGACGTATTTTTTCCTTATTTCAGACGTCGTCCAAAGATTTTAACCTAACGAAATATATTAATTAACAATAGTTAAGCCATAGATCGTTATTGTACACAAACCTACCCAATTTATATGATACATGGCCGTTTAATGCAAATGTCCGTGTGTGGGCCCATTGTTATCGTACCGGACACAATGTGACCACTGGCCATGATAAAATAGCTTTTACATAATAAACGTGTAAGTACCTATATATTAGATTTTACTTTTGTGAATCTCAAACAAACAATTATTATACGACTTACGTATATAATAATATTATGTAAATTACCAATGTATTATTTTAACAAAATAATGTGTTTTGTGACTATTACAGACTATAGGCGCTCAGAGTTCACTTTTTTCTTTTTACATTAGTTATAGCAATAATTATAGTATAACCTAACCTTTTTCGAGGTCCAAAATTACGGTTCTTCTCGTTTCGTATCATCTTTTTTTCTTTTTTTTTTTAGTCTTTCAGGTGAAAATCTTTATGGGTGGTTGAACGGGGTTCAGTTGGGTAAAGATTTATTATTACTTTCTCCAAACGTTAATATGCGCAGAGTACTAATTAGAAAGAGGTAGTGGAGGGTTTTTTTTATAATGACGAGGGATGAAAAAATGACTGTCGTTTTAATCTTAAAATTATTAAAGGTCTACAACAGTAGTCAACAGTAAAAAAACAAAAAATGTGCAGACAAAAAACCAGTTTTTAAAAACGTCACTAAAGTACATTATTATGGTAAAAAAATATTAATTTCGTTAATATGATATTTTTATAAAATAGATTGTACCTATTATACGTCTTAAAGGTTAAATTAATTTTCTTAACATTACACACACATTTCGTTTTAAACATTTTAAATTCACAAAAAAATTATATTTGTTATTAATTAAAACCCATTTTTTAATTATAAGACGTAAATATTATGAACTATAAAATATTATCTACATAATTACGAGTACGTGATATTGGTTTGATACATTAATACATTATTATTTATAATATTATAATATTTTACTATAGGCAATATAAGTCAATGGTTTTAAACGAAATAGTATGTCACGCACTCACGCTCCACAATTAATTATTTAAGATTATAATTGAATACAATTTGCTATGTTACGCACTTGTAAGACTGAGACAACAAAATAAACTTCTGTGTAGCATCCTTTTATTGAAAATCAGCATCTTAAAAATGTTTTTAATATTTAAGTGCCAAATCCGTACACAGATTCTGGAATCCCATACTTGGGTCCCGTGCCGTACAATAATATTATGCATTACTGTTCCAAGTACGATTTTATCCATCATGGACTACTTATCTCTTATCTAAACTTATCTCTTTAGTACGTGTCAGCACTCGGCAGTTGTTGTACACATCAGCTTTGGCATACTACAAGTGAAATAAAAATGTGCGTCCGAGATAATATTATAATATTATTACTGATTTTATATATCAACTGATATGTTTTTAAATAGGTATGTAATAAACTTATTTATAATGTATCAGTAAACATATATTTTAAAGTCTGATGCTTAAAATCCCACATGGTAAATAATGTACATCATATATTTTATTTGTCTACTGTAGTAGTTAAATTAAATTTATTAGATATTAATACTATAATATATTATTATAATATTACGATTAACAAGGATAGAATATATTCCCACAACAACAGGTGTCTATGCTTGAATTTATGGTAGGTATAAGCTACAATCCCGTTTTATTGTCATGTAAACGGTATAATATATATATAGTTATCAATTATTATGCATGGTCTTACGATTTATAGGATCTGTTATAGTTGAAATTAATTTAGGATACCCAGTCTCGGTAAACAAATTCAATGATATTATGTTATTTTTAAGGTACATAATTTAATCTAAAAACTTGATTTATTATGTAATTTTAGTATTCATCACCACTACTGCTATATGTTCAACAAATATAAAATAGTTATATTGTTCCGATAAATAGGTTAATTCCAATTTCAACAGAAGTATTATACAATTTAATACTGCATACATTTCAATTAAATTCATTTACATTATTATAACTGAACAATAATTACAAGGTTTAAATTTCAAGTGTCAGCTATACGGTTATTCATTTTTGAGTTACACCAAATTTTCGAATACGCGCTGGCTTGAAAATACACATTTATCCTTAAATGTTGTTTTATGTTTTTCACGATTACTTAAAAAAATTATGAGAACTCATAACTTTTGACCACCTCAAAGTTGAACATTTTAATATTTTTCCTTCTCTTAAATTTAATGACAGACAGAAAAAAAAACATTTATCCAATCAAAATCCAAAATTAAAACAAGAGTATTAAATAGATTAAACAAGGTTAAATATAGTAAAATATAAGTGTTAGTAGGTAACTGGTAAGTACCAATTATATCAGTTTTTAATAATATAATATTATCTATCGTGACACTCGGATCGATTTATACTTTATTTACAACGACGTGTTGTATGACCTTTTAATATTTTTTTCCTAAAAATGTCTTACTTGGAGTCAAACAAAATGCTATACCTATACGAAATTTAAAAATTTAAAAGTCTCAGAATAGTGATATGAAAAAAAGGGGGCATTAAGTAGAGGCCACTTGAAATATACGTCACGAATACGACTTAACTGAAAAACTTACTCAAACAGTAGATATTTTTAAAGGATAATAATATCAGGATTTATATATAGATCTTCAGAATTTTTAAACTATCGACGTTCTAATGTTCGAAATAAATTTGTGGTTCTTTGTTAATAAAAGTAAAACACTTTGAAGCGACGTTCCTTATTTTGTCTTGGTAAAAAAAAAATCGTTTGTGAATCACACTTATTGGTTATGTAAGCTTTTAAAATAAAATACGTTGTGAATTCCTGGCATTCGCCCTAAATTGTAGTAGTTGTTGTAATTTGTATTATATTTCTAGAGTCAGGTCAACTTATACGTTCTTTTGAATCAGTTTTAAAAATAATAATTTTTTTTAAGAAAAGAAAAAGTAACGATACATACTTAATACAACTTATAATAATAATACTTTGATAGGTACAGAGAAAATGAGTACATATAATAATGAGAAACGTTTGAAGAATTTTGGTTTTTTTTCGATCAGCACGAGGTGCACTCGTATCATACATGAGTCAGTTCTAATAACATATAATTATCATAAAATAATGTAATGGTCGGAAAGCCTCCGTTGTGTTTTGCGTTTGTTAATCACCGCCTAATCTGTTTCGGACACAACAGCCCTTGGGGATAATTAGATGCCAAATTCACGTTGGGTGAAACGTAGGTATAGTCTGCAGAATTATAGCACAACAGTATAATAATATTATGTGTGTGCGTTCGCCAAACAGTTTTATTGATTATTTTTTTCTTAAAAGAACATATATATTGTGATAATAAAATCAACGTAAACTGCCAGCGATCTTGTGAGGGATGACAGAAATAATGGTAATTATAACACTGTCTAATCATACCGCTGATGTGGTTTTCGTCCAATCGGTTTCGCGTGCCAAACCTGCTGTGGCACAACTTATTAGCTTATCACTAGGCCAAGCTGAACTAAAAAATTCAAAATCAGATGGTTAACGATTTTCTACATAATTTTAACAATGAGAATATGGACGGCAGGGACTGAAAGATCGTCTTGACGTCTCCGAGCGACAATTCTACTGGCCAAAAATCATACGCCTACACCTATAATTATATCATATGCTGTAACGTTTAAAAGTAAATAGAAAGATCCCTTAAGCCCGGTATACGTTTTTAACTGATTTATACTTAAGGGGCCTGCGCTCAACCTGTTTTTTTGCTCAAAAACATGCCTTACAGGAAACACTGTCACGCATCATAGATTGGTCCAATTTCCGTAATTTTTTTTTTGTTAAATAGAGGAAGACTTATTTCAGGGCGCATTGGAAAGGATTTCGAAAATTATTTTTTGAAATCTTATATTACAAGTTTGAATTTAATCCATTTTTACAACTTTTTAGTTTTTTTATTATTATTTGTTTTTAGCAACGTAATCAAAAATTGAAGTCCAATGTGCCCTTTAAAAATATTCTTCTATCTAACGAAAAAAAAATTACCGAAATCGGACCAATCTACGAGGTGTGATCGTTTATCCTGTAAAGTGTGTTTTGATCGATTTAATACACCCTATCAACCACCCCCCCCCTAAATAGGTATTGGGTAGTAGATTAGTGGAAAAGCCTTATAATTGAGATGGCAACTAAAATATAAAATTTAATTTTCAAATTTTATAGAATTGCGGAAAATTTGAAAAGTCGCAACCAAGACCCTTAATTAAAATGTGCCTTTTTCCGGATACCAATTTTTTTTTTTTTTTTTTTTGCGGCAATTACAGCAATGCAAGAAATAACAAACTCGCTTCTTTTATTTAATCGCTGAATTGGGAGTCCAAAATATGTGCTCGATTTTCGAATATTTCTTGCAGCCATCAATCGGTATACTATCAATAATTGTAGTTATCGTATTGTAAACAGACATTATTATATCGTATTATTATATTTTAGACGCGTATAATACGACCGATACCTCGACATATTGTTGTTGACGTTTTGTCAAGTAGGCATACCACCGCTGCGAAGTGTAAACTATTATACATATTGTGATATTTCGGTGGCCGTTAATTAATAATTTGTGGCTATGACTGATGACCTTTCGGCCGATGGTTCGGTGCGCAAAAAAAAGGAAGGTGTCGCGGCGTTTGGCACACGCACACACGCGCACACACATACACACACACACACACACAAACATACGCACACACACACACTCACGTGTAAAAGTTATAAATTACGAGCGGTATCGGTTTCGGTGGTAATGGACATCGTGTAGCTGGATAGTGTCGAGTTGACGAGAACAGTCTGGGGACCGTGAGTGAAAAAATTATTTTATTATTTGAAATTAAAACACAGGATGTTGCTTTGTGGACCCCAGCTTAGCATGGCCAGCAGGCAGACCTGGTATAGTGCCTTGCATTCATATAGTTGGCCTTTATTTTAATTTAAAATATATGTATGTAATATGTTTGTATTTTTTACGATCAAAGTATGTTTATATTAGTTAAGTTCGTGAAATGTCTAACTACGCCCCCTGTGTATCATAAAAAATACGAGTAGGTAGCTAATATTATGTTAATTTATTATTATGTCCGTACAAGTAACCTATACACACATAACACATCGTGACATATCGATGACGTTAAATGCAAATGATAATGTCAGATATAACAATAGTAATGTTTTAGAGCATTGAACAAGCATAGATACATTAGACAATATACATACCCATTATAACTAATAGTTCTTTCAAAACTTTAAGAACTGTAATAAAATAAATAAGTAATATTTATTTTTTTTTAAACTATAATTTTAACGACATGATAACTAAAACGTAAGTTTTAAAAATTTCTCAACTTCTAAAATATATGACCAATGCACGGTTTAACCAATGAATCGTTTGTTCACCATGCCCTTAAAATGCGTTACCATGGTTACCGAAGTGATATCCTTAAGCATAATTGAAAGACATAATCTATATATATAAAAATGAATGTATGTCAGTGTGTCAGTGTGTCTGTGTGTCTGTGTGTCCATGTTACCATGGTTACCAAGGTTGCCATGGTTACTAAGGTTACCAAGATTTCATATCAATTATATAATATTTTGAAACTTATGGACCTTTTAGTTTTTAAATAGTTACCGTGGGTTTCAAAGCTATAATAATAATAGTTATTGGTTGCCAATGGTTTAACACGTTTGTTATTTATTATAGTGCCTAACGATTCATTTTTATAACTGAATTCAATTGCAACTATTATAAGAATTTCTACTATTATTAGTTAATTTATTATGCCCAACAACAAACGATCGATAAATAGTCCCGCAGTTCTAGCACGCAAGAAGCGGGAAACACGAGCCGCGGAAACAGACGAGCAAAGAGAAGCCAGGTTGAGGACCAACCGAGAACGTCAGTCCCTGGCCCGCTTATCCGAGCCAAACGAGCAAAGAGAAGCCAGGTTGAGTACCGACCGAGAACGGCGGTCCCGGGCCCGCTCATCCGAGACTGACGAGCAAAGAGAAGCCAGGTTGAGGACAAACCGAGAATGTCATCTGGCTCGGATAAGCGGGCCAGGGACTGACATTCTCGGTTTGTCCTCAACCTGGCAGATCTGAGCAAAGAGAAGCCAGGTTGAGTACCGACCGAGAACGGCGGTCCCGGGCCCGCTCATCCGAGACTGACGAGCAAAGAGAAGCCAGGTTGAGGACAAACCGAGAAAGTCAGTCCCTGGCCCGCTTATCCGAGCCAGACGAGCAAAGAGAAACCAGAGTGAGGACAAACCGTGAATGTCAGTCACGGGTCCGCTCATCTGAGACAGACGAGCAAAGAGAAGCCAGGTTGAGGACAAACCGAGAATGTCAGTCTAGGGCGCGCTCATCCGGGACAGACGAGCAAAGAGAAACAAAAAAAAAATTATTGGTTGCCGGGCAACAAAGTGCACGGGATCATTTGGTACAGAGATAGATTAGACTTCTGGGCGTAGACTAATTTAAAAAGGGAGAGGACCAGCCCCGGGAAGTGCTCAAACAGGGATTTTGAGTCATACGAAGTTGTCATTTTTAATGGGCAACGAAGTGCACGGGATCAGCTAGTATTAAATAATAACTAGCCCTCATTTCTAGGCGGTGGGGACCCCCGGACCCCCCCCGTGTTACTTGTAAGTGAATACCGATTTCAGAGACACAGTCGAATTATAAAAGTCGCACTTATAATGAAGGTGATAGGTTTGATAGTCGGAGGTGATTTGGTGATAAGAATTTCTGATAAGGCCTACTTTGGCGGTATCGTTTCGAAGGCGGGAAAGTTTGAAAGTCGAGCTTCAGTGTCTAGAAATCTTCCATGACCCATGAAAGTCGGCAAATTAAATGATACTATCCAATAAATCGTATGTCCGGTGCTTTTTTTATATGTAAAAAAATGTAAATTTGAAAACCTGCATTTTAGAGTGTGTAGCAAGTATCAGTCATCGCCATTCAAGACGAAACCAAAATAAGCAATAGAGTGGTGTGCCGTCACATGTCTGGTGCTTTTTCGTATGTAAAAAGTGTAAAGTCGAAAACCGTGTTGGAGTGTCTAGCAAGTCAGTCATCTCAAGTCAAAACCGATTAACTTTCAAGTTAGCGGCCTAGGAATTTAAATAACATATAGGTACATAATATATGTACTATGTCGCCAACCTCCTCCGAAACGGCTTGACCGATTTTCATGAAATTGTGTACGTATATTCAGTAGGTCTGAGAGAGTGAATTAAACTATTTTTCATAGCCAAAGGTCCAACCCGGTGCTCAAACGGGGATTTTGAGATTTACGATGGAAATTTTTGTTTATAAATCGTTACTATAGCTTTTAAAGCTATAATAATATTTATTATTGGTTCTCATTGGTTAATCGTTTGTTAAATTGTTATTATTATTAATGACGTATTGGTATTAATATTTTATTTATATATTGGTTAATCAAGCATGCATAAAATCGGATTGTCGCCTATAGCCTACCACTTATAGCTGCTAATGACGGTGTCAGCAATCCACCGCATATGGATTTTTTACTTGATGGACCGTTGCAAATTGTACCAGGGTAGCTGAATTGCAGTTAGTGTTGTGAGTTACATCCAAAAGGATTTGAACAATCACAATTTTTTTAAAAGTTGTTATTTTTTAAGGGCAACAAGGTGCACGGGATCAGCTAGTGTATATCTATTAATTATGATATTATATACTTTTAAATTAATACTATGTACTCTTAGTGTAACTATATTGAACTACATTAAACATTTACTGAATAACTCCTATTAATTCATATATATATGCATATATTATAATATGCTTACCTATTTCATATATTTAATATTACTATTCTATATACACAATATGCATAAGTCATAACACAGTAACACACCATTTATATAAAAATAAAATTAATAATAATTTTAATAAATACCTATAAATATATAGGTATAAGACTATATATTATAAGACAATTAAATAAAAGGTATTATATAAATTCATATAATGTAATATTAACAATATTAACCAAAATAATACCATTAAAGGCTAATATGTATAATTAATGAAATATGGTAGTTATAATAATAAAGAGAAAATATCGGAAATTTGTTATAATTACGTAAAAAAAATCAAAAAAAAATGCAAAAAAAGTCGAGTCTCGAGTGGTCGTGTAATCCATACGGCAAACGACGGATTTGAACTCAGGACCTATCTACAACCTACCTACCGATTTAGCTACTTAGCCTCACAGATTGTGTTGTGAAATACGGTCAAAACATCAACACTTAAGCTGTGCTTCTACGGAGTGACGTAAACCGAAATATTCGATGTACATCGATGTAATCGTATATAATTCGCTTGTAATACGTGAATCTCCCATATATATACATTTGACGGGGCGTGTGAAAAGCGTTTTCCGGTAATAATAAATTATTAAATCATAGCCAAAAATTAAATTATACACGTCCATGCAAGGATATATACGCGTGTGGACAGTTGGTCTCCGGCGTCATTTCGAAACGCGATTGCGAGGCGAAAGGACCGAATTCGAAGGAAAAGCGCATATAGACGGCGAAATTTTCAATTTGTTTTAGTTTCCAATCATTGTGAAATAATTGATCGTTTAAAAATTAAAAACTTGACAGAACTTTATCAAAAAAACATGAGAATTGAATTACAGACGATTCATCATAATATGTTGTTATAGTAAAGCAGTTCAAAGTTTTTTTAAAATTATGATTTAAATTTTTACCAAACTCATCAAAATCACGATAATTTATCAATTTAATCAGAGAATAACGATTTTATTTTGTTGTAATTTAAAAATATTATTTGTGTGTACTTTAATCAATTCAACCTATTTAATTATGACTAATAGTAAAATAAATTACTTTAATGGCAATAATATCATATTATATGCTTACAGACCGTCTTAACTCAGAATCATTTTTTAGTACACAATGATTTTATATAAATATTAGGTTTATTATAATTATCTCTTTCCCATATTTTGAATAAATTATAGTTTGCAGGAATCAAAATCATTCTTGATATTGTACCAAACCATACAAGTGATCAACACGAATGGTTTGTTAAGTCTGTACTGAGTACAGATGCAGATCCAGAGTTGGGAAATTGTGGGTCAGGAAATTTCAAGGGGCCACTTATTAAAACCAGATTAGAAATCTATACTTGTGTATTAGGTATATAAAACAAAAAAAAATGCATTTACACCTACTGTTTGTGTGTTTATTCGAGGGTTCAAGACGTATCCAACTACCCAAGATCTGAAAAGAGGCCAATTAGATCAGCAAATATTAACTGTGGGTCAGCTGATCTCCTGAACCCCGCTAGATCTTCACCTGTAACTACCACTAATGACTGATCACTTATTATCATCTATCCACCCACCTACCCACTCACCTGACCCAACCATAAAAAGTTCTGGGGAATTTTATTCAGTTGATACCCGTGTTCGGCGCCACTGGATGTGTAGAAGGACCGATTTTAGTAGGTCCGTGGTACGTTCCCTCTCTGAACTCTGTAATATCCGGGACAGACGAGCAAAGAGAAACAAAAAAAAAATTATTGGTTGCCGGGCAACAAAGTGCACGGGATCATTTGGTACAGAGATAGATTAGACTTCTGGGCGTAGACTAATTTAAAAAGGGAGAGGACCAGCCCCGGGAAGTGCTCAAACAGGGATTTTGAGTCATACGATATCACCTTCATTATAAGTGCGACTTTTATAATTCGACTGTGTCTCTGAAATCGGTATTCACTTACAAGTAACACGGGGGGGGTCCGGGGGTCCCCACCGCCTAGAAATGAGGGCTAGTTATTATTTAATACTAGCTGATCCCGTGCACTTCGTTGCCCATTAAAAATGACAACTTCGTATGACTCAAAATCCCTGTTTGAGCACTTCCCGGGGCTGGTCCTCTCCCTTTTTAAATTAGTCTACGCCCAGAAGTCTAATCTATCTCTGTACCAAATGATCCCGTGCACTTTGTTGCCCGGCAACCAATAATTTTTTTTTTGTTTCTCTTTGCTCGTCTGTCCCGGATGAGCGCGCCCTAGACTGACATTCTCGGTTTGTCCTCAACCTGGCTTCTCTTTGCTCGTCTGTCTCAGATGAGCGGACCCGTGACTGACATTCACGGTTTGTCCTCACTCTGGTTTCTCTTTGCTCGTCTGGCTCGGATAAGCGGGCCAGGGACTGACTTTCTCGGTTTGTCCTCAACCTGGCTTCTCTTTGCTCGTCAGTCTCGGATGAGCGGGCCCGGGACCGCCGTTCTCGGTCGGTACTCAACCTGGCTTCTCTTTGCTCGTTTGGCTCGGATAAGCGGGCCAGGGACTGACGTTCTCGGTTGGTCCTCAACCTGGCTTCTCTTTGCTCGTCTGTTTCCGCGGCTCGTGTTTCCCGCTTCTTGCGTGCTAGAACTGCGGGACTATTTATCGATCGTTTGTTGTTGGGCATAATAAATTAACTAATAATAGTAGAAATTCTTATAATAGTTGCAATTGAATTCAGTTATAAAAATGAATCGTTAGGCACTATAATAAATAACAAACGTGTTAAACCATTGGCAACCAATAACTATTATTATTATAGCTTTGAAACCCACGGTAACTATTTAAAAACTAAAAGGTCCATAAGTTTCAAAATATTATATAATTGATATGAAATCTTGGTAACCTTAGTAACCATGGCAACCTTGGTAACCATGGTAACATGGACACACAGACACACAGACACACTGACACACTGACATACATTCATTTTTATATATATAGAATATATTAGAATATTATTATATTATGATATGGTTTGTTACTAATGTTTTATGTATTATTCACATTAAAATAATTTGTTTTACCATTAGTAACACATCAATTTGAATTATTTTTTGCCAAAAACATTACATTTAAAATTGTCAATGTCCGTATAAAATATAATAATATACTTAAAAAAATACAAATACAAAGTACCAATTTATAATATTTTTTAAATGACAACATAATAATTAAAATATTTTAACCATAACTTTGTTTTAATATCTAATTTTGTAATAATTTGAAGTTAAAATATCTTGTTCACATGTGTTTGTATAATATTTTATATATTTTTAGGTGAAAATATGATCTACTTATAAGACATCTTGATTCATCCTAAGCTTTAAAAATTTAACAAATTTTACTGTTTTAACTAGAAATTTTCTTGATTTTGGCAAATGTTATCAACACTAATACATCATTAAATCAAATACTTATAAAAAAAAGCTATAATAGATCAGGGAAAAACTGCTTTTGAGAATAATGGTATTTTATTTTCAAGCTTTTTAAAACAGAGGAAATTTGCTATCGCAAATTACACAATTAAAACATAAAAAAAAAGTGGGCAAGTGGATACCGCTCTGCTGTACAGCAGTTGTAATGGATGTGTTATATTTGAATACAATGATAAACCGTACTGTATACGAAAAACGATTCTGAGCAGTTAGCATAGTCTTTTTAATATTATTATTTTTTATTCGTTGCTATGGTAATAAACCAATCGTTGGAAATTAAAATCCCATTGTTATTGATTTTTCGTAATTTTTTGGTAGTTTTTATAGACGCTTTCTAAAACTACTTAATCTTCAATTTTGACCTCAAAAAAGTTCCAACTAAGTTCAATTTTCTATTAGAATAGAGGCTGATCTCAAAAATCAAAACATGCTTACTATCCGAAATGTTACTGACAACTAGAAAAAAAACACATAATTGTAAAACCAATACGTTCTTTCGCTCCACTCAGATACTAAAATCGAAAACTGATAATATATCACAAAAAGGGTCAAAATATTTTGAAAAATAAATCATAATAATATTATATAAAAAAGGCAATTATATTAATATTTTTTTGAAAATAACTAATAATTAAATAACGTGCAACCTCGAGATTTGGATTGGAATTGATAGATGGTATTCGTATGCTACAATTATTGCTCTTACCAGGAACACCCGTTGTTTATATGGGTGATGAATTGGGAATGACAGATACATAGATATAATGGTATAGATATGATCAGCTCATTGATGATATGTCTAAATCCTTTGGTACATCTCGTGAAACAGTTCGCACACCATTTCAATGGGATTCCTCACCTCAAGCTGGATTTTCTAATAAGACAAAAACAATGGTTACCGGTGAACCCTAATTATGTAACGTTGAACTTTGAGTTTGAACAGAACGTTACTTGTTACTAGTCACTTGAAGATATTCAAAGAAATTGTAAATCTGAGGCAGTTGAAAATATTCTGAACGAGAGACGTACAATTTTACGAAATATCAGAATATGTATTTGTTTTTTCAAGGTATAAAATATATTGAATGGAAAATCATGATGTTCCTATAATTGGTATAATTTTAATTTTAATTTTTAGAAGTAACTACTTTATTGTCATTAACCTTGGATCCGAATTAGAAAATATTAACCTCAAAAAATTCAAGAAGAGACCGTCTTCTTTTATTTGTCAGAAAATATCTTTTGATATTATAAATACCTAAATATAATATCATAAATCGATTATGAATTTGCAGAGACGTTGTTAGTGCTAAATCGTTTACTTGTTTTGGAGTCATCGTTTTATTAATTTATGATTTTAAGATAATAAATATTTTGTATACATTTAACCATTTAAATTATATAGTTTATTTCATAGGTAGGTACTGAGTATGTATGTATATTAGTTTATAGAGGTATTGCCGGTATCGATTAGGTTAGGTGTATTATACATTTCGATGTGTTTAATGCGTATAGGCATGTTTTATAAATCACTTTCACTTTGCTGACCAACAAATGTCCAATAATGTCCAATAAGTCCACGGTAACATATTGATGGACGTTTTCTTGAGATTCCAACCTCTAGCACAATATTGCAATAAAAGCCAAGAAAAATTACAAAAATTAATAGACCAACGACAATGTACAACAATATCCAACTAGTCCACGTGCATAATTATTACCGGATAGCTTTTATAAGATTTTAATACACACGTTATGACAATTTCAAGTACATTAATTGTGATTACGTACTTTAAAATCACTATACAAGAACAATAAGTATTATGGCCACTTATATGGAATTTTATGTTTTTAAATAATATACACAAAACGTTTTTTTAACTGTCAAAATGGTTTTTTATCTATTGTGTTTTTATTTTATGACTAATAATTAGAACACATATAAAAATGTTTATTAAGCTTATGACTCTTATAACTTTGATATTATTAGAAATGATCTCATTATAATAGACAATAAAAAGAGAGATTAAGATACAAAGATATTTTATTGAATAGGTCATAAAAACATGATTTTAACATGATTTTAAAATGCATATGGCACGTGATGAAATTTAATGAATAATATAAAAATTCCAATATGGATAAGGATGGAAAAGTTTACTTGAAAGTACCTTTTAGATTTTGATCGGAGAGATGAATGTATTTATTTTACAATGATAATATGTGTTTTTTTTTTTTTGTGTGTCAGTGTTCACGATAAGTAGTCGAAATTCTGCTTCGATTTTCAACATCAGTATCTTTTCTGATGGGAAAGTGGATCTAGTAAGTGCATTAGGGAGGTCAACATTTAAAATTAACGTTAGGTAGTCTTAAAAAGCACCGTGAATCACAAAATTAGCAAATTATTAGTTCATAATTATTTAGTTCATAGAAATTAATAAATATTAAGAATACATGTACGCAATTTGTATAAGTATATTATGTTCAAAATTCGAAGAAATTATCAAATTTAAAATTCACAAATTATTTTGCTGTTAAAAATTTATGAAATTATAAATTTTTCTAGCTAAGAATTAAAAATGTAAAACAATATTTCACGTAACTTTAACCAAATAATCTAAAAAAGCGAGTAAGTGGATGTCGCTCTTCTGTACAGTAGTTTACAAGTGGGTCATTGTATAATGGATTGTATTAAATAATAAATGCACATATGTGTCGACATTTTATCATTTAGGCTTTGGATAATCATAATCCATTGAAGGAAAAACATATATTACAACATAATAAAACAAATAATAATCACTAATTATTGATTGCTAGTTATTTATGGTGCAAAATATGGGCTTTTAAAATAGTAAATACTGTAACGGGCTGTGACTACGTACATATTATAATAGTAATAATATATAAAATATTATATTATATTATGCTGTATTAAGTATAATACGCTTATAATATAATATATTATATTCAATAACAGATATAAATGCTGCAGAGGGCACGCAACCCGATAATAGTAATAATATAAGCGTCCGGGCAGCCACATCGATAAGAGTACAGAACTAATTAATAGTACAGCGCAATAGGTATACGCGCGCATTATCCATGTTCTAGGAAAGACGAAAAAGCCGTAAATAACAAAAATAGATAACTTTGAAAACATATAATCCCAATTAACATTATTTCGTAGAGGACGCCGAAATGACGTCAGGTATACGCAGCTATGTACCATTTTTTATACTAAAAATGCCATAGGAGGGATCTAATAGGAAAACCGACGAAATACGTCGATGGACAAGTGTCCATCAGACGAACACCAGCCAAGACGACGAGCACTATAGCAGGACAGCCACAAAGTCGATACAAAGTCACAACCCGTTTACCACTATTTTATAATTTAATTATTTGGACTTTACGAATATTTTCGTGTTAAATAAATACAAATAAACTATCATTATACCATCAACTTGTCATTTTAATTCAAAATACCATCAATATTGAGTTGAAGTAGTTGGAGTACGTTACAATACCTATGTAGTTACTTAAATTGCGAAATTAATACAAATATCTGGTTTTGTAAAGCCTTTTATTAACAAATGCCAAATAGATGAAAGCAACTAGTATACTAGGTATCATTAATCGTACTTATTATCTTTTAAATAAAATTATTAACTAAAAAATAGAAAACCATTTACGAGCCCACCTCTCAACTGAATTTGGAATTTCTCACCGTCATTCGATTGTACGCCATTTGTATGAATTTGTATGACAGCTTTCAACTCTTACTTTTGAAATCTACTCTTGTTGGGGTGGTTATACATCACGCCCCTTAATGGAATTTGTTACCACTACACATTACCTCTTAATTAAATTTGGTGGTTACCGGCTGTTGTTAATAACTTCTCAAAATTAAAACTTACAAACCGAGAAGCGGTTACTAGACCCAAAACTGGTTATGGTAACCGGTTTGGGTTAAAAACTTGTTACCGACATCAATATGTAGTTCGATTACTCATCCACGCTACACCTGCAGCGATTTATAACACAAATTGAGATTTTTTAACTCGTTCGCTGCTTACAACCCCAATTGGCGTCAGTAGTGTCACTCTCCATGTACGGTCTACGCCAATTGGAGTCATCTGATATACCGATTTTAATGTTCTTATATTCCGGTCAGCGTTAGAACCTGTGCGCAATTTTTTTGTCAGCGTTATCTACAAACATTTTTAAACATGATTTTGAAAACCGTTTCTAAAAATAACCATTTGTTAGGTATTTACGTACTATTCAATAATATTTCCTATTAAATACTTTTATCATGTTGTTCAGGGCTTCAGGCACACCCAGCTGATGACGATCCATAATCGTCATAGCACAATTATGTTTGTATGTTATAGAAATATAGACATATTATTTTTAGTATCGATCGTGATATCGATTGTTTGCATATCAGTAAATTCATATTTAGTTTATTTCTGTTTGGTTATCCAGCTAATATGGACGTGTACCAATAAAGTGAGTAGTTTTATCTTTATTATTATACGAAAGCTAGGTAACTACGTTTGTATATAAATCGATTTGAGGTATATAAATTTCATTTTTCATTGTGTTTTTTTATGCTGTTATTTTACTGAAATAAATATGAATAATTCTGATAATGCTGGTTCGTCTTGACCCAAAAGACTTTGTACAAATATTGATCTCCGTTCTACTCAAAATGAAATTGAAAGACTTCTTTTTGAATCTGATGACGAAAATGCTGATTATTCTAATTCTGGCAGTGATTATTTGGGTGCAAGTGATTCCGATTCTTCATCGACTTCGGATATCGGAAATTAAATGTCTACTCAACCAAATTTCGAATTTCCCAATACAATAACAACTAATAACACTTTTAAAACAAACGAAATTGATCTTTTTAATTTTACGTTTGATAAACAACCAGGATTACTCATTCTAATACCCGAAAATGGAAAACATAGATTTTTTTTCATGCTATTTGATGAGGATTTTTTGAACTTATAGTTAGAGAAATAAATAACTTTGCCGATACTGAATTTTTAAGAGCTGGTGCTGCAGAGCGTTCTCGTATATCTCTATGGAAACCTACGGACCGCGATGAAATTATAACTTTTATTTGTTTAGTTATTCACACTGGCACAATCAGACTAAATCGATTAAACGATTACTGGAAAAAACATAATTTATTTAATTTTATATGTTTTTCGAATTATATGATTCGCGATCGCTTTCTATTACTTTTAGATGTTTTCATTTCGCCCCGAATCCTACTGACCATTCTGAAAATAGGTACTCATATTGATAGACTTTTAAAAATTCGCCCTCTTATAAATTATTTCAATACCAAAATGAATGATATTTATTACCAAATAAAGAGCTTTCACTCTATGAATCAATGGTATTGTGGATAGGTCGCCTTATTTTTCGACACTGTATGCAAAATAAACGCCATAAATATGGTGTTAAATTGCACATGCTTACCGAACCAAATGGACTTATTATAAAATTTGCTCTATATACTGGTGTTTTAGATGACCTAGGAGATAAAGGTCACGCTGCAAACGTAGTACTACATCTTATGTCCGAAAAATTGAATAATGGTCATTCAATTTACATGGACAATTTTTATAATAGCATCGATTTAGCTGAACAATTATTACCTACAAAAAAAGATATACTGTACGGGAACATTAAGATCTAACCGAAAACGTATACCTGAGGCCGTAGTAAAATCAAAATTAAATCCTGGGGGAAACAAATGTAATGTACTCTAATGGCGTATTAGTTGGTAAATGGAAGGACAAACGGGATGTTTTGTATATTTCTACCGAATTCAAAAATAATTTGATACTTGCAAAAAATAAAAAGGATCGGGAAGAACTAAAACCAGAACCTATTGCAAATTATAATAAATTTATGGGTGGTATTGATCGACAGGACCAAATGGTCCAAATGAACAGTTATTATCCATTTTTGAGAAAAACCATTCGTTGGTACGAGAAGATAGGAATGCATGTGATCCAAATGCTATTATTAAATTCTTACAATTTGTACAGTCAATCACAAGTCGGATCTAAGTTGCCACTCTATGATTTTCGTTTGTATATTCTTAGTGGACTTTTACCGGCATATCCAAAACCAAGACTAGATAAAAAGGCTAGAAAAAAACACATTCCAAAAACACACAAGATAGGAAAAAATGGAAAAACACCTCGTAAAAGATGTTGTGTTAGCGCAGAAAAGAAAATACGGAAAGATACTTCATATTTCTGTCCAATTTGTCCAAATCATCCAAGTATTTGTCTAGAACCATGTTTTGTAAAATGTCATCATAATAAATACGTTTTTTTTGTTTATTTAAAAATAATAAGATAAGTTTTTTTTGTTTGTTTAAACTTAATAATAGTATAACAGTCTATATTTAGTCTGAATTGTTTGTTTATTTGATTATTTGTACATAAAAAAAAATAATTAAAGCCAATTGGCGTCATTGCAAATTCTATTTTAAGGATTACTTACGCAACGCGGTAGGTGCTACTAAAATATGATAAGCAGCGAACATGAATCCTTTTAATGTTTTGAATGTATCAGGTTAAAAAATAAAACAATACAATTAAGTATATAGTATTGATTAAGTATTAAATATAAAACAATACAATTCAGTTTATGACACATATTGTAAATATTGTATGACTTATCTATAAAATATAAACTATATAATGCCTTTTATTAGTAGTCAACTTGCACTAGTATTTTAGAATATATCTTGTGGTTTAGATTCGTATTCATTCATCACAAAATGTCATTCTTTATATTTCTGTGTTGTATTATCTGGCGTCAAAGCTGGAAATAAAGAAATAGTTGAACTCAACCATGAAGAAATATCTAGCATTGAGTCCAACAAGATTTTTACTAACGTCTTTAACTTTCTGCAGAACTTGGAAAATGAAGTTATAGAGGACTACATGGAAAGTAAATATACTCATTTTCAAAAAAAAAAATTGTATGTTTATAGCTTGAATGTTTCTTTTATTCATATTATTTTAATTTCAACAAGGTACTTCAAATAAACTTAAAAAATACGACTTTTTAAGCAAGAAAAATAAAACAAACTTAGAATGGTGGCAAACAGGCATTATTTATGAAATATACCCTCGATCTTTTATGGATTCAACTGGCAATGGCATTGGAGACTTACGAGGTAATACAAGATTTATAACAATTGCTGTTCCTTAAGTTCACCATACAAATATATTTTTTTGTAAAAATAATTTATTATTAATACATTTTACCATTTTATACAACAGATATTTAATAAAAAAAAAGCTCATTAAACTGAATAATAAACTTATTTATTTGTCATATTATTACATATTTATGTCTATAAAATGTATACAATAATCTATATACTACAGCATAATATCTTAATGACCGTTTACGTGAAAAATTTCATGAATAAATTGAAAAAAATAAAATGGCTTTGGAGATTTACGGGGTTTTACAAGATTTATAAAAATGTTCTGTTTATTAATATTATTAGTTAATTAATATTTCCCCAAAATCCTTTTAATTATTAAAATGATTTATTATCATTACCAGCTTATAAAACATGGTTACTCGTAATTATAATATTAACACATGCATGTTTCTATTCACTTTGGTCTACAACACTTAACGTTGTTCGCCATAATATCTTAATGGCAATTTAATTATTATTTCAGGTATAATTAAATAGATTTATAACAATTTTCTGTTTCTTAAGTTCACCATACTAACTCATATTATCATTATATGAATTTTATTACTAATTTATTATTAATCAAATTCTATTTTATAAAACAAATGCATTCATCATATTGTAATGGTTAGGATTTTGTTGTTCCTATTCCTATTACAAAATTACTATAAATCATAACACATATGTTTTAAGGTAATCATGTTAATCTTTATTTTGCATTTACTTTAAATATGAATATTTAATATAATATAATATATTGATCATGAATATAAACATAGATTTGATACAGATTTACGAATACTTGCACGGGAAGTATCGTAATATTTAAGTACAATATAAACTCGCGGATTCCGAATACAATATATTACTTTTCCCATTCACAATTGATATCAATTCAAGTACCCAAGGTGTGGTAGTCGGTAGACTACTATTAGTCTTATTAATAATGTTTTTACTAACGATGTTGACAGTATGAGTTTGGTTATCTGTGGAAATGGATCTTCCAGCAGCAATTATATCTCACAACTCGGTATATGACTGTGATATCGATGAACGCCTCGCGAGAATCCTCTTAACAATTTTATATGAAATTTTATTTTATATACCACGGAAGTAGGTAGTTGGCGGCGGCTTAATCACGTTTCGTATCGCGGCGACAATTGTACTCACTGTGTCCGTGGCGGCAACGTTCAACTGTGGCCCAGGGCGACGATATTCGACAAAACGGTATGACAACGGCATCACCTTTTTATGGTGTATACGGTGTCGACGGAGTAACGAGTTGCGGCGGTATTATAACACTTTAACCTTCCCCTGATCGGGTGGCCGAAAGTATTTTGACAAATAAAATATTATGCTACTATGACTCGCGGTGGCTGTATTATAATACTCTAACCCGGCCGGGTGTCTGAAAGTATTACAATATTAATTATATTACTCGGCGGCGGCATGATAGTAGTACCATAGCTTTCCCTACTGCGGGTGGCCGAAAGCCCTATACACGAATGATACGCTGCAGCGGCGGTATGCGTCGGAGTGTTCTAACCTTCCCGACGTACGGGCGGCCGAGAATAATACTATACACGGCGGCGATATAAAACGGCGACGTTGACACTAGTTTTCATAGGTCTAGGGTAAGGGTCACCAACTGACGGACCGCGGTCCGGATACGGACCGCAAGACTAGACTCTAGGAAAAATGCTTTAGCTTTTATAGCCTTCCCAAAGATGGCCGAGAATCGCTACTCACACTAGCCAGTTACAGATTACGACTAGAGTCGGAAAGCGGACTGTGGAACTTTGATGGGGCTACCGATCCCCCTTATATGCTGTGGCTCGGTCCCTGGTGTAGAGTGGTCGGTGTTTTCCTATCGTAACTATGGTTTGTGCATTGGTGCGGAATCTGTTATTATGGGCCAACACGCTCTAGGGACCGCAAAGAGCGGTTCGCTTTGGCGGTGCTGATGTCGCCTGGTGGCGCGTCGTAAGCGGTTTATATTATATGAGACATTCCGTGTTCGTTACAATATTTATACATACATTTCTGTACCCACATATACTATGGTCTTCAGTATATATTAATGGCTATTTAATTAAAATTAAAATTGTTTTTAGGAATAATTGAAAAAATTCCCTATCTTAAGTATTTGGGAATATGTGCTGTTTGGTTAACTCCAATATACCCTTCACCGGGACGTGATATGGGTTATGATATAACGAATTACAGAGGAATTGATGACCTTATGGGTACCATGGAAGATTTTGATGAGTTAATGAATAAACTTCACGAAAATGGTTTGTATAATTTTTAAAGATTTAGGTAAGTTACATTATAAGTACCCATACAAGTTGTGTAGGTAGTAGGTATATTATAGATTCTGATCGGAGACAATGAAGCGAAACCAGTTTTCATGATAAAATGTTGTATTTTTGTCGTAACTCAAAAACTAATAACCATATTAAAACTCTTTGAGGCATGGGATTATAATAAATGAAAAAAACACACAAACAAATGTATTTCACAATTAAAATTTTTTTTTTTTATATAATAAAATAAGTGGGTTAAAAAATGTCCCGCTGTGCTGCATCAATAATATTTTTGGTGTATTCCTTTTGTGCTGAAATAAATCAAAAAAATATATCAAAATTCAAAAATCTTTAACTACCTAATGTAACTCCTATAGTTTGTCTTTCCATTTGACAATTGAAATGTAATATTGGTCACTCATGTTCCAGTCGATGTCACCTATAATCATGTTTTTATCTAACTCTAATTTTTTCAAGTATTTTCTAGTATTATTAACAGTTCCATAGCAAAAAAATACTTTTTGATTTCATATATGCCAAAAGTAGTATACTTGTGAAAAAATTATCAATTTACAAATTATAATTTTTATGCTGTAATGGATTTATTAGATCTTTGACGACTAGTCCTCTAAGATTTGTTTCAACAGAGTCACCTCTTTTACGAGTGTATAAATCAAAATTCTGTATATATGACTGTAAGATTTACAGTCATAAGAGAACTTATATAATCATCATGTAAGTCCAAAGATGTAGATCAGTAAACTCTATTGCTTGGGTCACATTTTATACACATTAAAATAGTTATACCAAAAAAAGTCATTATTTCATTTGTATCTGTAGGAATATAATTTTTTCCAGTTGCCATTTTTTTTGGTCTGCGTATACATTTGTTTGCTAAACTATTAAGTCTAGTATAATATCATTTAAAAATAATAAGTTAAAAGTTGAAAATGGAGTGTGTTCAGCTTCAATATCAATCAAACTAGTTGGGGCGTCGGCGCACGTAAATTCAGGGAGAGGTTTTTGTGAAAAATCATTATTTTTTTTACCAAGCAATCAATGGGTTTTCGGGAGGGTTATTTTCAACGATATTGTTTTATAATTCAGTAGTTTCTGTTGATTGATAATATGATTTCTGATTTATTGGCGGAAATAAGGAGCGAAGAATATTACTATTAGTATGGTCATTTTTTTAATGGGTTTGCCTTTGCGAATGACGTGTTTTTTTGGATTAGGTAATAGTAAAATGTTACCTTGATCTAGATTTAAAATCTCTACCAGTTCATCGTCATTTTAATGTAGGGTATCATCAGATAAATGGTTGACTTCCATTAATTCAACATCTTTATTAGGTAAAAAAGTATTACAACGGCTTCAGAATTATTATCGTAAGAAGTAAAAGTGTCACTATCGGATGGTATATCTTCGAACAAACTATCACTTGACAGTATTTTTATTATTCATACGCGCGCTCATTGTATGGAATGATACATACAGGGGTATATACAGGGTAAATTGTACGGCACAGTGTGGAGGGGTAAAATTTAAAAACTGACATATTATGTTGTCATGGCTAGAATTATAACAAAAATAAAATAAAATTATTGTGAAGTCCGTAAATTCATTTCCTCGCGATACGAAGGTCGTCGAATAACTAAATTGGTAATTTCATAGGTTTTATTAAACATAATCGATTAATTCTTGAAGCTATGGATAAACAAGAATGTAAGATGTTTAATTATAGAGACACATAAACACAGTTTATGAAAAGAAATAAAATATCTATATTTATGCAACTATGCTTCAACGAGAAAAATACCTAGAATTTTTAACAAATGTTTATTTGGCGATTTTCCATACATTATAACATTTTTGGTATATTTTGACTCTCTTTGATTTTTCTATATCCAAGTGAAATTTTAAATTTGTTTAATTTTTTTTGATAGCTGTAAAATAATTGTTCGATTAAAAATTAAAAAACTTGACAAACTCGATCAAAAACCTTGAAATTTGAATAGACGATTCATCATAAGTTGTAACACTAGCAGTTGAAACTTTTTTTTTATGATGATTTAAATTTCTACTCAGCTCATCCACTAACATTTGTAAATTAAAAATATAATCCGAGAATAACGATTTTAATTATTTTGTTGTAATTTAAAAATAGTATTCGTGTTTAAAATATACCAGTATGTTTCATGCTCACAATGAAATTGTTCATTGTAATGTTTTTGGTAAATATTAATTCAACTTTCTGTATCACTAATAACTAATAAGTAATAATAAATTAATTATTAAATAAATTACCTACATTAATACCAATAATATCATAAAATATTATACTTCTTAATATTACATGCTAACATACCGTTTTAGCTCAGGATCATTTTTTAGAATACAATGATTTTATATAAACATTAGGTTTATTTTAATTATCTATATTCCATATTTTTATAAATGATAATTTGTAGGTATTAAAATTATTCTTGATATTGTACCAAACCATACAAGTGATCAACACGAATGGTTTGTTAAGTCTGTACAGAGTATAGAACCGTATACAGATTATTACGTATGGGCCGATGCAAAATATGTAAATGGGACCAGACAAGTGCCAAATAATTGGGTGAGGAAAACATTATAGAAAACTAAAAATTATTGTAACATTAAGTTTTTATTTTACAAATATTATGTCATAAAATAGCAAGTACGTTCTAGAATTTTTGAGCACTAGTACAATACTAGGTAAAATAAATACACGAAAACAAAATAAATTGCTTTATATAATAAACCATGTAATTTTTGTAAATATTTTACTTAGGAATCAGTATTTGGAGATAGTATGTGGGAATGGAATGAAACCAGGCAGAAGTATTATTTACATCAGTTTTTTAAGGAACAACCAGACTTAAATTTTTGGAATCCATTAGTCCGTGAAGAAATAAAAGTACGTAGAATTTAATGAGAAAATCGGTGAATCAATTTATTGATTTTTTTATGCTAGGACATGATGCGCTTCTGGTTAGATAAAGGTGTTGATGGATTTCGATTCGATGCAGTTGAACACCTTTATGAGAGACAGGATTTACTGGATTCACCTTTATTGGCCAATGGCCAGTTACAGACAGTTAATTATACACAAGAATTAGAAGAAGTTGTATATGAAGTATATGACTGGAGATCTTTATTAGATGAATACAAGAAAAAGGATGATCAAACAAGGTCCAAAACATAAAACCTGTATTATTTATACCCTAGATAAGTAGGAGATAGTAATTTAGATTTGTTTTAATAAATTCACAGATTCATGGTCACTGAAGTATATTCAGAATTGAAATATTCGATGAGATATTATGGAAATAAAACAAACCTTGGAGCCCATTTCCCTTATAATATATGTCTTCTGCAGCTGTTTCGTCGGCCTGCAAAAGAATATGTTGAGAAACTAACAGAATGGATGTCAAAATTGCCATCTGGAGCATGGTCAAGTTGGATTGTACGTAATAATAATATATAAGATATTCCTATAGATGCGAAATTTTATGAATACTTTAATGTATACTTTTTATAATATTTTACATTTCTTAGGGATTTTGATAAATTAAATAACAAAACTAGAGGGCAAGCGGGTCACTGTAATGTACTATGTGTTTATCTGTAATTCATTCATACACGATAAACGATTCTAAGCGAAGATATCCTGTCAGACTATATCACTGAATAAAATCTTTTCAGCTTGTGAACGCAATGATTCTGCACCCCCCCCCCCCCCCCCCCCATAAAAATGTCAATGCCCGAATAAAATATAATAATATACTTAAAAAGTTTCAAATACAGTGTACCTGCAATGTATAATAATATATTTTAAATGAATACAAAATAACTAAACCTTTGTAACCATAACTTTGTTTTAATATCCAATTTTGTCCTATTTTTAAGTTAAAATATCACGTTTAAGGGGGCTGGAGCAACCATTTAGCTCAATAAGCGAATGAAAATTAAACATACTTCCAGTAGCTCGATTTCAATTTTGAAAATTAAATTTAGTTTGTATTTTTCTTTTTTAAGTTTGCTCCGAAGTGGATTCTTATATTTTTCATTTCGTCGCTATCTACAACTAAGTCAAGTATAAGTTTATTTTGATAAAAATATAAACTTACTATGCATCAAATTATAGTCCCTAAAAATAAAGTCTTAAATCTATTGCCGAGCAAACCTAGAAAATAAACTAAAGACTACGCTAATCTTTTCAAAATGAATTAAAGTCGATCCAAACAAGGGGAATTTTTATTCCTCTTTTGACTTTTGGTACTGTTTACTGTAAGTATTTTCTTCGTGTTCATTGACTTGTGTATGCGCGTATGGGTGCTAAAACATTTCCAAGAATCTTAGTAGCCTAATATAAAAATATTAAATATTACCTGCATTCCGAACGATTATAGATCAATTAGAGCTAATGACTACGGAAATGAAATAATACTATAAAATATGTATAACAATACAAGTCGTAAAACATGTCGCAAAATATGCGACAGCTGATTACACACACTAATGTTCATTTACTTTTAACACATTGACACAGCCAAAATGTACATGTAATATTAAATTCCTAAACACGACTCCTTAATACATGGTATGCTTCAGCCCCCTTAAGTTACTATATTTTGTACAATATGTACCGTACTACTGTCTAATGTGTTATTCTTTTTTTGCCGAACAATTTCCAAATCAAGATCCACACAATTCAAATTAAGTCTCTAGTTGAGCTTGTTGTATTTATATTATATTTTATGTATATTTAGGTTACAATATCAACTACTAATTAAAAACCTTGTTTCATCCTTAGCTTGAAAAATTGAACATAATTTTTCAACAAGAAATTTTCTTGAGTTTGACAAGTGCCAACATTTAAATGTCAAATACTTGTTAAAAAAACTACAAAGTATAATAGCATAGACAGAAACTACTTTTGAGAAACCTTGTATTCAATTTTCAAGAAAAATTTTTATCTGCAGTTGTACAATTTAAACTTAAGAAAAGTCGAAAATTGAAAATAAATTACAAAAAGAATCAAGATATTTAGAAAATTGTATCATAATATATGAAATAGGATAGTTTAATATTTTTTTAAAAATAAATAATGAATAATTTTTTAAGTTATAACTAGCATAAAAAAAAACCTATTTAATCACTTCAACAACTGAATTTGCGTAAAAATATTTCATTAAATTGTGTTTGTTTTTCAGTTTTCTTGGTTGACTAATTACATGCAATTGAATACAAGTTATCACCCTATAAATGAATCAAAGTCTTGTTTTTATTAATTTTCATGTATACCTAGGTACAGATACAAAAACGATAAAAAAAAAATCATTGTAAAATAAACACATTCAACGTTCCAAATGCAAAAATAACTTTTTAATATAATATATATTTCTGGTTTAGATTGGAAATCATGATATTGATGAACGTGCAACCACGAGATTTGGATTGGAATTGATAGATGGTATTCATATGTTACAATTGCTCTTACCAGGAACACCCATTGTTTATATGGGTGATGAATTGGGAATGACAGATACATATTTGAGATATGATCAGATTTATGATGATAAGTCTAAATCAAGTGGTAGATATCGTGAAACAGTTCGTACACCATTTCAATGGGATTCCTCACCTCAAGCTGGATTTTCTAATAAAACAAAAACATGGTTACCGGTCAACCCTAATTATGTAACGCTAAACGTCAAGTTTGAGCAGAACGCTGGACGTAGTCACTTGAAGATATTCAAAGAAATTGTAAATCTGAGGCAGATGGAAATATTCCGAACGGGAGACGTACAATTTTACGAAATATCAGAATATGTATTTGCTTTTTCAAGGTATAAAATATATTGGATGGAAAATCATCATGTTCATATAATTGGTATAATTTTAATTTTAATTTTTAGAAGTAACAAATTTTTAAAAACCTACTTTGTTGTCATTAACCTTGGATCTGAATTAGAAAATATCAACCTCAACAAATTCAAGAAGAGACTATCTTCTAAGTTGACTGTGAAAATTTCTAGTTTGTTTGCCGAACAAAATAATGGGTTAGTATACTTTATATTTTACTTTGTAAGAAAATATTTTATTTGTCTGAAAATATCTTTTGATATTATAATTAGTAATTATCTAAATATTAATATAATAAATCGTTTATGAATTTGCAGAGACGTTGTTAGTGCTAAATCGTTTACTTTAAGACCTTCTGCGGCACTTGTTTTGGAGTCATCGTTTATTAATTTATGATTTTAAGATAATAAACAAATCGAATAACGATTTAGATTATGACATAGTGGAGATTAAAACTATAATATAATAGTTATGATGTCATTAAAATACATGATTAAATTTTCTTGTCAATTTTAATTAATAAATAATAGATATTTGTGAGACTAAATTTATTTTATGCTGATCTATACATAATATCCTTATCCGACAGCCATATATGTGGTATAATGTATGACTATTTGGGTAAAATGTGTTTTAAATTAAAAAATTACTATAATTATAGTTACATATAATCCAATGTCTTTTGAAAATGATAAAATCATGAGGTGTCGGAATTTCTAATATAAAATGATATATTAAATTAAAATTCAAGTATCTGATGTTATTAATAAATAATTCGGTTTATTGACAAATATTATTTTTAGTTAAAACCGGGTCAAATCATATGCCTACGGGCTACGGGCGTTTTGAGTCAGACTTTTAGTTTGAATATTATTATAAATTTAGACCAGTGTTTCGTCTCAACTTAGTACCAAATAACTGACTGTATTTGTAGTATGAAGTAGTATACTTTATTTTATGTTGAAATTTGGAGACAAACCTTGTTTAAGAAGTCAAAAATAATTTTTGTTAATACAACTTGAAATGACATATATTCGCTATTAGAAAAAATACAAAAATAATAAGTAAATGGTAAACTAATAGTTCAACACTGTTGTAACAATACAACATTGAGAATAGTAAATTTCCCATCAACAGTTCCATTTTGTGTTATTACTTACTTTTAATCTAAGAGTTTATACATAGATCAACAAACTAAAATGTAAGAATACATTATCTATGATCTACTGTTTACTTGTTATTTTTATGTAAAATATTAAAAATGCTCATAACTTGCATAAAAATTAAAATATTCCAAAAATAACACAAGCAACGGTCTTATAAATTTTAGTTTGATCATAGATAAATTCATTTTAAAATACAACGACACAAAATTGAAACTGAAGCTCAAATTTACTATGTAAAAAAACCCATGTGGATGGGACGTCTTCCTAATTACGAATATTATAAAAATCTATAAATATAAAAATGAATTGCTGTTCGTTTGTCTCGCTAGAACTCGAGAACGGCCCGACCGATTTGGCTCAAATTCTTTCTAAGGTGTTCTTTATTGCCTGGAGAAGATTGGAATGAAAGATAACTTTAGGAAAATCCACCGGAAAAGTAGAAAATTTGAATTTCAAAAAATACAATTTAGGCACCATCTGTCCAGAAAAAATTAATTAAATAATAAAAAAAATAGTTTCAGATTAAAATAATAATAGTGTATTGTATATTGATTGCTACTGGTTAATCGGGCATGTTATTGTTTTATTTTTATTTTTTACTCGAAAACGGCTGGTCCGATTTGGCTCAAATTATTTTTAAGATGTTCGTAATTGCTAGGAAAAGATTTATACGAAAGAAAATTTTAGGAAAATCAACCTGTAGGAAATCTGGATGAAAAAAATACAACAGTGACGCAACAGTGTATTATAATTTATATTGGTTGCTATTGGTTAATCGGGCATGTTTGTTTATTTGTATTTTGTTTTTTGTCAATATATATATATATATATATATATATATAAATGAACGTTTGTGTGTAGATTAGACCACTGGGAAGAAGACAGGCTAATTTAAAAATGGTTAATTTTGGTTTTTTTTTATTCATCTGATATTAGTACGGTAAGGATTTTGTATCAACTGATTATATTAATCCACCATAAGTGTAATACAACAAACTTGGAATAACTTTGATACTTTAGATTTAAATCATACACTTATGTTCAAACATCAATTAAATTTATACACTTTTTGGCCCAATAGATAAAACTTAATTGATAGAAAAAAAACTGAAAAAATTGAAAACTGAAAATGTCCGTAAACAGCTCAAAAAAATTCAAAATATTTTCAAAATTGTATGGTGTATGGGAAATGCTAATATAAACATTCAGTGAAATTTTCATGTGTCTACAGTTATTCCTTTTTGAATTACAACAAAAATAAGGAAATTGCTTCATGAGAAATCGAGGGAATATCCAATGTTGTAAAATTTTGAATTTCAAACGGTCAAAAAAATTTAATTTGACTTTCTTATAGACAATTTTTTTTTTGATTTATGTATAAAATCTTATAAGAAATCTTGTATTACCTTTTTAAAATCTGAGATTTAAAAAAAAAAGGTGGGTAAGTGGATGTCGCTCTGCTGTACAGTAGGTTACAAGTGGGTCACTGTATAATGGATGGTATTAAATTTGAATTTAATGATAAAATATCATTGTATAAGAAAAACGATTCTGAGCGAAGAAGGTATGTCAGTCTAGGTTTAAGATAATATATTATATACATATCTATAATGGTATTAAAAAAAAAATTGACCTATAATAAATTCCAAATTAATCATATCACAATATCCACTAGGTACTTATAACACGTTATACAATATACATCGATAACAAACCCTGATACTATCATTGATATATAATATAGTGTACTTTAGAAGTTTCAAGTACCCACGAATAGTATTATACACTCACAACAAAATAACTAAAATAGGTATGCTAGGTTTTTTAATATGTAATTTCGTCCCAAATTTGAACTTAAAATGTCTGTAAAAAATAACTGTGCTCATATATTTTTTAGATTTTTTGGCTACAGTATGAACTATTTATGAGAATCTTTTTTTTAAATTTTCAATCCTTAGCTATAAAAACTGAACATTTTAGAATTTATTAATTACGATGGTTAATAATTTTCGAGATTTTGAAAAATTCTGTCAAAATTCGATGTTTAAATGCTTATAAAAAAAAATTGTGCCTATGTATTTTTAATATTTTTCAACTGATATTGTAACACTATATCAGGAGCCTTGTATTAAATTTTTACACTTTTTGGCCCAACAGATAAAACTTTATTGATATTTATAGAAAAAAAAACTAAAAAAATTGAAAACTGAAAATGTCCATTAACAGCTCAAAAAGAGTCAAAATATTTTCAAAATTGTACGGTGTATAGGAAATGCTAATCTGAACATTCAGTGAAATTTTCATGTATCTATAGTTATTCGTTTTTGAATAACAACAAAATAAGAAAATCGCTACATGACAAATCGAGTGAATATCCAATGTTGTAAAAATTTGAATTTCAAACGCTCATAAAAATTTAATTTGACTTTCTTATAGAATTTTTTTTTTTGATAAATGTAGGAAATCTTATAAGGAATCTTGTATTACATTTTCATATCTTAGATTTAAAAAGAAAAATTTTTATGAATTTCTAACTCGAAATAATTTGCAAATTTTCGTGATTTTTCCATATTTTGAACTTTAAATGTTTAAAAAAAAAAACTGTGAACAACGATTTTTAATATTTTTCATCTGTCTTTGAAACAATATAGTAGGAGCCTTGTATTAAATTTTCAAGTATTTTTACTCAACAAATAAATTTTTATTGATATTCATAAAAAAAAAAGACTAATAAAATTGGAAACTGAAAATGTCCCTAAACAGTTCAAAATAAATCAAAATATTTTGAAAATGTTATCGTGTATAGAAAATGCAAATATAAACAACCACTGAAAATGTCATGTATCTACGGTTATTTGTTTTAAAGTTACACCAAAAACCAAAATCGAATTTTTGGAAAACCAATTTTGCGTAAAAATTCCTGTTTTTCCTTAATTTTTATGTTGTTTTTCCCGGCGCTCTTGAAAACTACTGGGAAATTTAAATTTTGACCTCCCCAATGCACCAACGATATTCACTTTCCAATCGAACAAGATACTGAAGTCGAAAATCGAAGCATTATTTCGACTACTTATCGTGTACACAGACACAAAAAAAATAAATAAAAAAATAAAAAAATAAATAAAAAAAAAAAAAATAAAAAAAAACACTCATCATTGTAAAATCAATACATTCATCGTTTCACTCAGAATCTAAAATTTTTACGAATTGATATTTTTAGAAAAAACTAAAAAAAAATGGAAAATAAAAATGTCCCTAAACAGTTCAAAATAAATCAAAATATTTTCAAAATGTTATCCTGTATAGAAAATGCATATATAAACAACCAGTGAAAATTTCATGTATCTATGATGGTTATTTGTTTTAAAGTTACACCAAAAACCAAATTCGATTTTGCGTAAAAATTCTCGTTTTCCCTAATTTTTATTTTGTTTTTCTTGGAGCTTTTGAAAATTACTGGGAACGATATTCACTTTCCAATCGAACAAGATACTGAAGTTGAAAATCGAAGCATTATTTCGACTACTTATCGTGTACACAGACACAAATAAATTAAAAAATTAAAAAAAAAAACACACATCATTGTAAAATCAATACATTCATCGTCCCACTCAGAATCTAAAATCTTATTAGGTACTTGAAATAGTAGAAGGCAACAGGAAGTAATAAATAAATAAATAATAAAATATTGAGCGACTTGACATGTTTCTCAAGAAATAGTTTAATTATTTTTGACCTGACACGTTTCTCACAAAATCATTCAACAGTTATTGAGTTGACTCTATTCGCACATCACCTTAACACAACAACAAGCCAACATATGTTAATAACAGTGTTACCCATCGATGCAGAGTAAAATTTCTTACAATTTTGATGTATAATATCAAAATGACCAAAAAGTGACTTGACACGTTTCTCACAACGTCCGTCCTTTTTTCAAATTATTATATGTACAATTGTTGGACAGCGGGGTCTTACCCGTTAATGCAACATACGCATGTGATTAACGTGGTGAGCGAACCCAAGGGTTTAACCTATTGTTACAATATCGGGAATGTATTATTGGTATTTTTTTAACAATGTCGGGGCAGGACCACCGTATTTCTCGTGCCCGTTCAAGTAAGTGCAGTCGTCGATAGCATACGAATGGTCCGGGAGCGAACACCTAAGCAGACACTCTGGGTGGGTCACGTTTCTTGGTGGCTCTGGAAAGAGCCGTTTCTCATTTACATGTTGCTGGCGATATCGGCCTGCTAAGGACGTCGACAGATGTTCGGTACTGATTTATATTGTGCCGATGGTGGCAATATATCGAACTGCTACTAGAACGATTGTGTTCCACGGTAACTGGTAAGTCATCCGCCGGAACGATGTTTTCTACTGTACTCAGTTAGTTTGTTAGCTCCAAGACTTATAGTTTTCTGTCGATGTATATGCTGTAAAAGTTGAAGATAGAGTGTTTGCTCGGATGAAAGGCACCTGTATTTATACTACATTTCTCTATCTTTACGCGTGCTATGATTAGTGAGTTACACCCGTGTTTGCCACTTGGGAATTACATATAACTATATAAGTACTTCAATGTATTTCATATTTTAGATTCTGAGTGGAGCGAGGATTATTATCGTATCGAGGATATTATATACGTATCTATCGTATTAAAAAAAATTTACCTAAAATAGGTAACTATAATAAATTAAAAATTAATCATATCACAATATCCATTAGGTACTTATAACGCGTTATAAATCAATAACAAACCGTGATACTACCATAGATATATAATTATAGTACACTTTAGGAGTTTCAAGTACCCACGAATAATATTATACAATCACAACAAAATAACTAAAATAGTTATTCTAGGTCTTTATTATTATGTAATTTCATCCATATTTGAACTTAAAATTACTATAAAAATAAAAAAAGCTAAACGAAATGAATAAAATAAGATCGAAAATAATCTAATATTATTAATTACAAATCCTAATTAATGATTACAAATAAACAAGTTCGTTATATAAGTATGAATCCTATAAGTTACAACTGTGAAAAATTCAAAGTTGGCAAACCTATGTGAACAGTAATTTATATTTTTGAATTACTTTATCCCTTTGTGATTTTTATAAATATTGAATTCAATAGAATATTAGTTTATTTCTATAATTCAAATTTCAATAAGATACAAATCTGGAAGCTCGTGGTTTGGTGTAGGTACCATACCGTATGGTATACTACCTACCTACTAAATACTTATATTACATTAACATTACTATGCCGTTTCAAGTTGAACTATTGTTATAAATATATTTTTTTAATAAAATCTATTGTTTCATCTTTTATTCATGCCGTAATATTTAAGCAATATTCGACACAGAGACCAACACTAACTTGTCAGATAAATGCATTAAACAATTTTATTTTGGTTTGGATTGGAAATCATGACATAAATCTTCGTTCAGCCTCAAAATTTGATAGATGATAGATGGTAGAAAATATGATGATATTAAAATATGAAAATATGATAGAATTGATAGATGGTATTCACTTGTTACAATTGCTCGTACCAGGAACACCAATTATTTATATGGGTGATAAATTGGGAATGACTGATGTATATTTGAGATAAGAGCAAATTCTTGATGAAGAATTATTCAAAACTGGTTATATTCGTCAAAAAGTTCGTACACCATTTCAATATTATTCTTCAGCACAGGCTGGTTTCTCCAATAATACAAAAACATGGTTTCCGGTTAACCCCAATTATGTAACGTTGAACGTTGAGTTTGAACCGAATGCTAAATGCAGTCACTTGAAGATATTCACAGAAATGTTAAATTCGAAGCAGTTTGAAATATTCCAAACGGGAGATGTAAAATTGTATGAAATACCAGAATACGTATTTGCTTTTTCGCCTGTCGTTTAATGAGTACTTACCAAATAAATGACTGTATTAGAATTTAGAAGTATGAATTAAGGATGCTCCTATCATAGACCGTATGAAATCTAAAAAAGTTAGAGTTTTCTAAAATTGGCCAAATTAAATCTACTTAGACACCTAAAAAGAGGATTTTAAATACCTACTTACAAAAATAACTTTCAAAAATAAATAGAAACGGAAATCCCTAAAAAAAATAATTTATATCCTAGAACATGAAACTAATTTATTGATATATTTCCGTTAAAAAGTTTAAAATTGTAATTAAGTTAACTTTTTTTTTGTTCTTTTATGTCAGTATATTATATACAATATAAATTCAGATATGCATAAAGCAAGTACAAATATATACTTTCTACTAATAACAATCTATAATCTACTTTTCATTCATACTATCTTCAAGATTTAAGTTATTGTAATAAAGTAAAATGGAAATACAACAAAAAGTTAAATAACACTAATACTTTGAATGATAATATTTATTATTCGTATAGGTACTTCTGTTTTGTTTAAGCATAAATATATTTCTTTATATATATACGGTTAAACTATATTGTTATATTGTTATTAATTGATGAATTTGAGGACCTACAACATCTTCGTCCTTCGGAAATAATATGATAATTGAACAATTTAATGCGATAATTACTAATTTTCCAAAAAAGTGCATACAAACTGCAGTGCTGAACAATTAAACGTGGTTTCAAGTTGTGTCCCAAACGACAACATTAATTAGGTACCTCCTACCTACCTCAAAGATAAATTACAGAATTTTAATTTATAGCAGTTTTAATATACTCACGGTCTGTTATAATTTATACTACTTACTTTCTTATTTTAACTTACCTATTTAAAACAATACATTAGTCATACTAAAGTTAAGTAATGCCCATAAGTAACAATATTTTTATTACATTTTCGACATTTTGATTTTTTTGATTTTGCTATTTCATCTAAGATTTATTGAGATACCCATACCCAATCAAACTCTCTTTTTGTAAAAAAAAAACCGTACAGATATAATATTATACAAAATTATTTTACACACTAACAAATCGCCTTCCGTGCTTTTAGTTATTGTACACGTATTAACTTTTTTGATTATTATTATTATTATTATTTATTGCCAATATATAGGTGTAAAATCTTGGTCGTATTGTAATAACATATTATTATTATTACGTGTAATTTTTTTCACCAGACTTTTCAAATCGTATAATCTATAAGAGAACGAGTTCAAAGCCCAAAACGAGCAAACGGCCAAAATTTATGACTTCAATTAGTTGTGAAAATGTGATAAATTAGAAGTTCTAAGCCTGCGGAGAAGATATATATATATGAATATACCCACATACATACACACACCTAAAGCCAACGTTCTATTTATTCTGGTGGTTTAAAACGAAACTTAAAATAATAACTTTACTTGACCTGTGGTAATCATAATTAAAATATCTAAAAGTCTACAGAGCAAATAAAAACAAATAACTAATAATAATATGTCGGATTTTTTCATCAAAAATGATTTCACGATAGTTGAAAATCATGACGATACATCGTGAAACCATTATTATCTACTGATACAATAATATAACACGATGTCTAACACAATATTAAACACAACACGAAACGTAATAACAATAATTTAAAAACAAAAAATGTGTCGTAATAGGACGAGGCGGGACGGGCAACTATACCTATACATCTTTACAGTAGTATTATTGAATCGATAAAAAATATCAAGACATTCAATAAAGTCTCATCCGCGCGCAACAACTAATATAATACTATGTAAATTATTAAAACCATTGTCAAATCACGTGGTTTATGCACGTAATAATGATGAGCGAGCAGTGTTTTGTCACGAACGGTATCATAATATTGTGCCTGTTCTGACTAAAAGCATTCGCACGCGGCTCTCTATTATGGAAACGGGCAATAAATAATTATTATTTGCTTGCTTTGCTTTGTCTCGTTAACGTGCGCAACACTTAAGTTGTGACTATAGAAGCTTTTGAAAACTACGCCGAAGCGGTGTGGCTGAAAGCATTTAGATAATTAATACCAAAACGTCGATAACATATTATTATTCTTCGTCATTAAAACCTTAAGTTCCCTTGCAAAATGGCACGCGCACGAACGATTCACATAGTCTTAACAGATATATTTTATACGCATACGATATTATTTATACCGGCTTCAGACCTGTCGTAGTAGAGGACAAGGCGCCCCCCCCCCTCCCCGCTAACCGATCACTGTAATTACCGCGCGATTTCGTGTTCGCGTACTTGCACGATGATAATAATATGACGTATTGTACTGTATTGCCCAATAAGGTTATAGAAACGTGCTGAATCAAAACAATAAATAACAATGCGATTTTCGAGGGAAAGCGGATTATATATTTCTGTTGAATAAAATTTCGAATCGACTGCGCGGGCGGATTTTATAAGCAGTTTTCATCCCCCCCCCAGGGATGTTTTGTCAAAGGCACATCATCGACCTGCCGTCACCCTTCTGTTTCGATTCCAGTGTTTTACGCCGTCACATTTCCATTGGGTTTTTTTTCTTTCGTTTTGCTTATAATCCATTTGACGGTGGTATCTGAATTCAAAAATCCGGATGTTTACATCTGAAAGATGTGCTCTTGGAGTTCGTATATTTTCGAGCACTTTCTCTCTTAAATCACTTTTTAACCTTAGGTGCCCCTGCAGAAGCTTCCTAAAAACACAAACGTCGAGTAAATATTTTACAGTGCCCTTTGCATACACGATATAGAACTATTTTGCATTCTGTATTCACACAGTACCTACCTATTATTATCATTCCGGTAAATCCACGAGACATGAAAATGTCAAAACCGTTTTTACATGTTAGTATGTCATGCTCATAATATTTGGTGTTCTGTGTGATTTATTTCACCTTACTTATATTATAATAATGTGACTAAGTAGTAGGTAGTTACAGTGTTCTTGGTCGTTTTACAGAAGACAAAATCATAACTGTTGCTTGTATGTCTTGAAATATTATAACTAAACGTTCATTTTCGAAATTTTTGATTGAAATTTGTCGTAAAGAATGAATTTGAAAAATTTAAACGATCAATTAGATAGGTATCTATGCAAAAAAGGTCGTTAAACATAAACATGTAATTAGTAAACAAAACATGATATCAATAACAGATACAGTTTTAATAATATTGACATCGTATGCTTAATAAGGGGTAATATATTTTTCAAATTTATTTTAAGCAGAAATACATAATATTTATGTGTACGATTAAATAGTAAAATTAATAATATTGTACATTCTTTGATTTAATTAAATTGTTATACACATTTCTACTATAATATTGACTGAATATAATTTCCTTTCATAAAACGAAGTGTTCTGAGGGACAATACTTAATCGGTAATAACTTTGACTGGCTGGGGTGCTGGATAAATCAAAAAAATCAACATAAGTTTGTGGTTTTATATTATTTGATAAACTCAGCTGCCTAAAGTCTTCCTCGCCAAAACCATCAAAAACTGTAATTCATTTTTTCAGAAATAACGGTTATTACGGCGCACGTTGTAAGTTTGCCATTTTTACACTTTTGCAACACTCTACGGGCAATACGATGGTAAAACTAGTTCGGTTGATTGTATAGTTTTATGTACAACTCAGCCACCAATGGCTCTGACAATCTTTGTCAAATTTTTATAGCCAGTTGGTGTTTTTTGTTTGGGGATTGCACTGCTAATTTTTATTTTTGAATATTTGAAGCTTGTAGTATAGTTGTACAGACTAGTACTAATATAACATTAATTGTTGTAGCGAATATAAAAGCCATTTTATCTCTCGATACTTAATATCTACGTACTAGGGGTAATATACACGTAACCACAATACCACCTCTGTTTGTCTATGAGGAACCTACGCCATTGTGTTGTGTAATATAAATATATAATAATTATATCTTGCTAACCATATCTACGGCTCGAATCGATAAACAAATGGAACTATAGTAAATATTAATTAATATCCTATTGAAAATGCATTAACAAATCTAAACAGACGATCTCACCAACTGCGCACGTTGTTTTACAATATAAACTATAAAAATAATTACCAATACCGTGTTTGGCATGCTTAACCGTGTGTAATATTATGTATCCCCTAACCTTACAGCAAGGTAGGGTTAGTACAGTTGGCATTTTACAGTATATGCTTGCGTTATTAAAAAAATAATCATGATTTATTTTCCAAAGTTATAACTATGGATGATACAGGGCCAGTTGGTAACGATATAATTAATCGATTTTGATATGCTTACTTCTATTTTTGTCACGGAATCAATTAGTTAAATATTTTCGTAGTAAGTACTCTAATTGTTAAACTATATGATAGACGTGTACTAAAAGCTAATAATAAAATATATACAGGTATACAGGTATATATTATATAGGTTTATATTTATTATAGGTATATATAGGTTTATCAATCAATTTTCAATCAGAAAAGAATTTTGTTAAAATTATAGTTTGTAAAATTGCATAACGTATATTATCTTTCTTGGTTTTTGATACTATGGAATGTAAAAAATTAATTAATTATTAGGTATTTTAATTATGAACTATTTTTGGTTTTCGAATTATTCATATTATTACACATGGGTTAAACGTGAGGTTATTTCCACGTAGCTACGTAAACCGTAAACATTTCTGGAATTTTGGATAATTTTCCTTGTCCGTGATAGCCAGAAACGATTATTTGAAATGGACATTCTTTTAAAATAAAAAAAAAATTCTTATGCTATACAGAAATTACTTTTCTGGAATATAAAATCGATGATAAAATCATCGAATTAATTTCGAAAAAT
This sequence comes from Macrosiphum euphorbiae, assembly GCA_949089665.1. Lineage (NCBI taxonomy): Eukaryota > Metazoa > Arthropoda > Insecta > Hemiptera > Aphididae > Macrosiphum > Macrosiphum euphorbiae. The sequence continues at coordinate 141,166,532 of CARXXK010000001.1, read as the reverse complement.
ATGTACTGATTAATATAACACTATGGTGTTACTCGAAGTACCTTAGCGTAATGGCTATTTCATATTGATATATTGAATATTCTTTTAAATTTTAACCATATTATTCCTATTATGAAACGTATTCGTATTAAATGTAAGCTTTTCTTCAATACGAAGACAAAAAAAATGTTAAACATTTTTTTTTTTAAATATGGGGGAGGGGTTAATACCCGTCGAAATTGCTAGAATTATGCGAGTAGAATTGGCATTTGATTTTGCTTACATAAAATTACTCATAACGGCCATTATCTATATTATAATAACAATATATTAATTAACTATCCAACTGAATACTTAAGAATCCATCGTACTTCAATGGTGGAAACTAGAAAATATACAGATAACAGGCACATTATATTATTTCATGTTTGTTTTTAAACTAAAGCACAGCCACAGCAACCATCTTGCAGTCATCAGATATTGTGAGGAACAACAGTTTGCCCTAGGGAAACAATAACGTCACAAAGCATTTTTCTAAATGATAAAAGACGCTGAAAACAAAAATGTATTAAATATAACACCTTCATATAAAATACGAGATATTATATGGATCCATTCCAAACATTGCAATATATTCTGCAGCAGTTGACCCATTTATGGGTGTTGTATTTGTTTAATACTATCGTCTGTGCTTCAGACTAGTCACTGATAAAACGATAACAACATTTTTCGATGATTCACAGAGTTTGGCCTGTGTTATTGCCGTTCGGAAATTGAAGACATTTTTCTTTTTTTAGAAAATAAATTCAACTTTAGAATATACCAGTCTAGACAATCCTTTAATAATTAATAATGTTTTTCAATTACGTAGTAATGTAAATAATAATTTTTAGTTACGCAATTTTTGAACTGTTTTTACCTTTTTAAAATTTGACATTTTAATGTAATTTGTTGTTATATCAAGTAATTAAAAATTAAATCCAGTTAATATTTTTCGTTTATAATTGATATTGAGTTTTGCAATTTAAATAAATTTGACAAGATATCTGTCTTTTTCAAACATAACATAATATAATTAATATTAATAAACTTTTTCATAAAAAAGGAAATTTACTGTTAGGTTTATACTTTATTGTATAAGCATAGTACTTACCGATAATTATATAGATACATCGTATACATTATTAATAATAATTTATTATAAAGTGAACATTTTAATTATATATTTTCAACATTTTTTTTTTAAATTTATTACAAAAAGTATTTATCTTGGTATTTGTATTGCTTTTAAATTGTATTAGTGTATTTTTAAATTTTTTAAGTCATATTTGAATTGAACTAACGTTGTTAAAAAAATATTATTTACAATATTAATTTCTAGTTCTAGTAATATAATTGCTAACAAGTAACTTTCCGGGCCAAATTGTTTCGTAAATATAAATTATTTGCAAATTTACTAAAAGGAAAGCGCAAAATACATTGATACCCCGAAACTCCACAGGTATAATATGTTATGAAAGCACTACGGGTGGCCATTATTCTGGTAGTTTTTTTGCTACCACGCGTTTGTCTAAAATATGTGTGTGCTTAATTCCTATCGATCAGCGTTGTAACCAAGTCTACAAACGAAGTGAATCTTTGAGAATGTGGATCAAGTGAATCTCTTCTTTTTTTGAGAGGGGGGGGGGGAGAGAATAGAGTCTCACTTGGCTAGCGATAAACATTTAAGTTGTAACAATTATATCACAAACTGCTACTTCATAAAATAAAAATAATAACTACTGATTTAGGCCACTCTAAGTGGATAATGTGTCTGAATTAAGATCTAATTATAACTAATTTGATTTTTAAAACGTTTCAGACGGTAACTTGTGAGTTAATCATATATTTTGAAGAACGTATCAAAAACTAGCTATAGTCTATTGAATAATTCACGTTTGTTTGTTTGTGTAATTTTTTTTTAACTCACAATTATTTAAAATATATCATGTGTGTCAAATTTCTAAACAATAGCTAGAGACGCCTCTGTGATATAATTATTTTTAGCTACCTAATAAAAAAATAATTGTATATATTAGAACTTAAAATTACACTTGCGATAATATTAAAAACTAAGTTCGTATATATCGATAACTAATAAAAAAAAAAACTTTTGATGTAGGCAGGTAAGTGAATTTCAGTCATAATAGAAAACATAAGGAGGAAAATGGTACATTAAATATAAAATCAATCTATTAAGGTTTACTATTTTTCAATTTTACTCTCGTACGCCATCTCATGAGGAATTTTAAAATCTTTGAAGTGGCAACGATAAAGTGTGTTCAAGTACCTATTCAACACAAAGTTGTTTGTATCTAGTTTTTTATTTAAACTGTGTGCCCCTAATCATATAGTAACAAGTTTATATGTAATCCTTAAAAAATATTTTAATATTAATATCAAAGGACATTACAACATGATTAAACTAGTATCCATTGAACAATTTTACATAATATTATGTACTTACCTATCTATTAAATAGTGTGTAGCCACTCACAAAATAAATTAAGCCGAAGAATATGTCATATTTATAGATTTTTTTAAAGTTATTTTCTACACTACATTTTCTTGATAACTAAATATTGAATATTAAAACTATAAATACAATGTTATCTAATTTTATTTAGTTATCAATTAATTATCAATTCACGAGGTACAAAAAAAATGAATATTATATTTTATATATACTTATTAGGTATAATATGTAATATGTATATTAATATAACTATTGGATGATATTATATATCACAATAATATGAATTAATTCTTTTTTTTGTTCTGGCGATTGGTGAAAAAAATGTTCACTACATAAGTACATAACTGCGATGTTGAAACTCGAAATGTCATGTGGAGGAAACCGGACGTTTTGTTATTAGTGAAACTCTGCGAATCCATAAAATAAACTACTTCGAAATTCTTGGAAGTAAGAAGTACATAGGCAAACATGTGTGTTGGTTGAAGACGTTATACCCCGCGAGTGGTGTGCGTGCGTGCGTGTGTGCGTGCTTGCGTGTGTGTGTGTGTGTGTGTGTGTGTGTGTGTGTGTGTGTGTGGACAAGAGCTTATTTTTATATAACAGAAGAGAGCTTTCTATATATTATTATAATGGATATTGGGTGATTTTATTTTTGCTCCCACCAAGTACGGAATTTTTTTTTTATTTTATTAAACCTTGCATAATATCCTTACTCTGACATCGGTGCGCGATGCCAGTGAATAAACCTCTTTTTCCGAGAAAAAAAACGGGGCATTACACACACATACCACATATTATTGCCAGCTATCCTTATAAGAGCCTACACCGAGCACTGTCTCACAATAATGTCTACTCTCGGGTAACCTACTCGGTCTGCGATTAATCTTAAACGCGTCAATTCCAAAAATCCCGTATCCAATCAAAAAATGATATACTCGAACTCAATATAATATACTTCAACGCATATTCCCCTTCAATCGAACTTATTTCTGACGGTTGTTGTAATTGTTTTCAGTATTGTATTTCGGTTCGATTACTCACTCAGGCCACATCCCGAAGAGCGTACCTGTTGTATATATAGGTACGGGTTTGAAAAATAAAACTCCAAGTCGGGAAATTCCGGTAATTCGCGTTTGATTCCGTTGTTATAAGTAAGTGTTATTATTATTATTATTATCATCATTACATTATTTCGCAACGCCTTTTTTAATATATATTTTCTGGTCACGAATATTGTCCCAGAGGAGAACGACTACGTATACAGCGTGAGCGCAATCATTATGTTTATGTTTATGTTTATGTTTATGTTGTATATCAACGGGTATATACCCTTTTACAAATTATATAAAGGAAACATATTAGATAAAAACTAAAAACTAAGTAAGTGTAGTAACACATAACAAATACAGATAAAAATAATATAAAATTAATTCTGAATTAAAAGTAATAAAAATATAAAATTATAATTACATTATAAACATTTTTTTTTTTTTTTTTTATATTAATCAATCAATATTTTTTAATAATAACATAGATTTGGATTTAAAACAATTGCGTGAGAGAAAAAATATATCTAAATGTATACAAATTTTATTAGCTAAAATTAAAGCTCGAGAGAAAAAAGAATTGGTACCACTATTCGTTTTATAATGAGGAACTAAAAATAAATCTGAACTACGTGTAATTAGATGTGGAATTCGAAAACTGATTTCAGACAACAATTCGGGACACATGATATTGTAATTAATAAGATCATAGACAAACATAATATCAGTTAATTTCCGTCTAAGTGAAAGAGAAACAAGGCCAATATAATCTTGAGTTAGATGGAGAGAGTCCCTAGATAATGGAATATTCGATAAGTATGAAATCCTTTTTAAAAATTTATATTGTACATTGTCTAAATCATTTATATATGTCAAGTATTTGCATGACCAGATTACGGAGCCAAAATCAAGATTGGATCTAACTAAAGATGTATACAAGGTTTTTAAGCATAACGGATTTTTGAAATCTTTAGTATTTCTATTAATAAAGCCTAACATCTTAAACGATTTATTAATTATCATTTTATGGTTCGTTTTAAAAGAAAGATCACTTTCAAAATAAATACCAAGATCTTTGATTACATTTACTCTAGTGAGAGAAAACATTTCAATATTATAGTTAAACAAGATGGGATTTTTTTTACGTGTAAATGTTATCGTATGACATTTATCAATATTTAACGGTAATAAATTTAATTTACTCCATAATTGAAATTTATTAAGATTATACTGAAGAGATTCAGCATCACTTAAAGAATTTATTGTACAGAAAATCTTCGCATCATCCGCAAATAATAAAATGTTTATAGAACAATCAAGGACTAGTGGGAGATCATTAATAAAAATTAAAAATAGTAAAGGACCTAAATGGCTGCCCTGAGGAACACCTGATAAGACAGGATAATCATCAGAAACATAAGACATAATTTTAACTACTTGAGTACGATCAGAAAGATACGAAAATAACCATTGTAAAATGTTCCCACCTATACCAATATTTTTTAATTTATGATATAGTAAATTATGATTCACCTTATCAAACGCCTTTTGAAAGTCCGTATAAATAGTATCTACTTGGGAGCCTTGATCAAGAGCTTTTACAAGATAATTATGATATAATAATAAATTAGTTTGAATCGAATGTTTTGGTACAAATCCATGTTGAGATAAGCTTATATTATTACACAATAAATTTGATAATTTTTTTGAGATAATAGCTTCAAACATTTTTGGCAAAATTGACATTTTCGAAACTGGCCTATAATTTTTCACATTTTGTTTATCACCTGATTTATATATGGGAGAAATGAAAGATTTTTTCCAACAAAGAGGAAATGTTCCACTGGATAGAGACAAATTAAATAAATGATGTAAAGGTTTAACTAGAGTTTTACAACACATTTTCAAAAAAATTGTAGGAATTCCATCGGGCCCAATACTTGCCTTGTCATTAAGTGAACCAATAAAATCTATAATTTCGTATTCATAAATAATAAATGAATTTAAATTAAAATTATGAAACTGATTATAAAATAAATCATTATTATAATCGTCTATATTATTAGTTGTGTTAGTTGTGTATACTGATGAAAAATATTTGGCAAACAACCTAATGGTATCATCCATATTATTCGCAGAAATATTGTCCAAAAATACTGAAAGAGGAATATTAGAACGATTAGATCTCAAAGATTTAATATAATTCCAAAACGACTTCGGGTTGATATTAATATTATTTTCAATTTTTAACAAATGATTTGCTTGAATTCGAGAAGACAATTTTTTACAATTACTTCGTAAGTTAGAAAAAAATATGTAATCTGAAAGTGAATTAGTAATTTTATATTTTTTATGAGCCTGTTTTTTTTGTTTAATTAAATTTCTCAAAATAGGATTGGACCGATATAAACTATGCGTATCATAATGATTTAATTTAATTTTAGGAACAAACATATCAAACGAATGGGATATAATTTCATTTAGTTTAAGAACCGCTAAATCGACATTAAGATTTATCAAATTAGACATTATATCAATGCTATTGAGAAACAGATTAACATCATTATAATTACATGCATTAAAATTAAAAACAACTGGACATGATGTTTCGGAAAGAAATTCAGGTGTAGAAATGGATAAAATAAAATCCAATGGTGGGTGATAAGAATCAATTAACGGTGTGAGTGAACTACCTAGACGTATGCAATCTACGCAATTATTAGTCATAATTAAATCTAAGATATCAAACCGGTCATTAAGGATACTATTAACTTGTTTTAAATTCAAATAATTAATAAATGAACTAATTATAACATTCGAATTGGGATCATTAATTTGGGTATAATCAGTACAAGAGAAGCCAGAAACATTATAATCACCAATAATGAGTATATTAACTATTGAATGAACAAGAATAATATTTTCCACTAAATCACAATGTTTAATATATATATCTTTATGGGTATTGGGAGGAATATAAACACAGCCTAGCAATAATTTAACATTATTATAATTAACTAATACAAATACCTGATCAATACCGCCAATATCATCAATTACAATACGCCTGCATTCCAAATTATCTCTGATGGCCAACAACACACCACCTCCTCTACAAACATGAGTACCAATTCTATCAGCTCTAAAAATATTAAAATTAACAATACCAAGTTCTACATCGTTAATAGTATCATTTAACCAAGTTTCTTTATTATATTATAGAGAGTATACCCTAGGCAGACAGCACGGAAATCCGAACAGAGACAAAAAATATTAAATAAAACACAAAAATCCTCTGCTCGTCGCCATTGAAGGTACACAACGCGTCGTTTGTAATACATAATTATTTTAATTGAAAAGATATTAAAACACAATGATATATTTTAATACTATATTATACCAAGTCTGTGGTTTGAAAGTACTGAAAACGTTGGACTAAAATATTTTAAGCGATATCAAATTATCATCGGTCCCTTGATAATAATAATTATTATTAAGATCTTATTATCCCACAGGTTATCTAAACGGTATTTAGCGCGCAGGATTGAATGTATCGTTAAATAGTATTAAACGATTTCAATTTATTTCTTTAATTGATATTGAAATACCTACCTACCTTTAGATTTAACAATAAATAAGTATTATCCTAATAAATCCTTTGAGTGCGAAACAATTCAGTACTTGGCTGTTTCTTGATTTAGTATTTACAATTTATTGGTAATCTTGTGTTACCTACTTTGTCTTATTCCATTAATATCAGTAATCACTAACACTGCAATAACGCACGTGCAGCAAAGCTTAAATTACAATGAACAAATGAACGAATTTGCTATGAGATAATATTATATTGTTTGTCATTAAATAAATTCAAGTAGGTAATAAAACAAAAATGTAAACTAAAATTAATATTGTAAAACTAAATAATATACATATATAGTAAATCTTTTGATATTATAATAAGTATCTATGACAAGAAGGTTTAACTATTAAACACACACAAATAAATTTAAGACCAATAAGATTTAACTTCAAACTATTATTATAATATGTACACATCGGTCGGTCTGAAGTATATTTGTAGTCCGTAGATGATTATTATGATTTTTTTTCTTCTGAACTGTTTAATCTATAGTCCATATTATACAATAAATTCAACAATCATAATGAATGATAATCATTTAAAGATATAATTCAGTTAAACTTGTAGTTCAATTACACACAGAATTTTAATTTCAAAAACATAACTAGGCATAAAAAATAAAAAAATTGATGTGGTCACGTTCCGAACGATTGTTAGAGGTGCACTGGTAGACACTATTTTATCCAGCCACTGATCGTCCGTATTTGTAAATTGCTATAAGCTCCCATGTCCACTAAGTAAAATATCAATAATTATCACATTGAAAAAATCATCATATCCCAATTATTAAGAATTACCTAACCAACATATTTAAATATATATATTTTTTTTTAAATTAAATAATTGACAGCCTCTCACAATGTCTTACTATAAAGTATAATATGGTATTATTGTCTAGCCCTTTATTTTTTGTAAAACTGTAAAAACTGCTTTTTACTAACTACCGATTTTAATATGAAAATCGCAGCTGTATAACGTATAGTTATTTTAAATCGGCCGAGTATGGAATCGAGTGTTTAAAAAATCTGGACAAAAAATATCATAATAAGGAGTAAAAATTAAAATTACATATTATTTCGATAAAAAGTAGTGTAGTTGTTGTGCGTAAGCATAATCAATAATTATAATAATATGTCGTATAATACAGTTCCATGAAAAATATAATATGAAACTTTATTAGTTTTCACACAGCAGACCGCATCAACCGCGCTCCAATATATTGTTGCATTCATTAGAGAATAATAATAACAATAATAATAGTATTATACTATATTCCGGCAGTACTTACCAGAAATATTGTTCTATAGAGTATACACGGTACACCAACTTTCCTCGGAGACTGCGTAGGTAGACAATATTATAATTATTATACAAATTTCCTAAATTATAATACCGTATTTAATGCATATTATTATTAATTTGGCGTTTTCCCCCGTTCGCACGATGTCGGGTATTGTGAGCGTACTGCAAACAGAGGCTGCCACAGAGCTGACGATGCTTATGGAACACACGAAACAATAATGCACACAGATCAAAAGTACCTACCTACAGAACATCGTCATGATAGTGCGCATGGAATTCGTGTGTTAAAGCTAGCCGAAAACCTCAACGACTTGTTGTTATCTTTGCATATTACGGATAAAATGTATTGCACAACAATATTTTATTATTATGGTGGTTTTCTTCTGTTTGCTTATGAGCTTTTATAACGTATCGAGTAGCTACTAACTCTATAGCATACGTAATATTTAACGTCTTTCGTGTGGCGAGAGAACGAGATTTTTTAACAATCGCATTTTCGTAAAAATTGTTTGCTCTAAACAGCTGGTATCATTATTCTTGATGGTATCTACTAACATCATAATTTTTTGTTTAATTGCGGAGAATTGAATGAAGACTTAAAAGAATAGCCGCAGTTCTGCAGTTTGTGAATAACGTGGTACCTATGACCGTTGAATACTCAATGTGGTTAAACATACGATATGTACAATTTTGTTACATTCGTCGATGATAATAATAATATTATTATATTCATTATTCTGGCAGTGCTTACCTATAATATTGTTCTATTATAGAGTACACGGCACATCCCCACCTTTCTTGTGCAGGTATACAATATTATTATTTTTATTATTATTATTATTATTATAACTGTATTATTATCAATTTAAAGTGTTCGCACGATGTTGGGTGTAATGAGCATACGAACAGAGACTGCCACAGAGCTGACGATGCTTGGAATTCGAGAAACAAACGCACACAGATCAAAAGTACCTACAGAATATCGTCATGATACGTATTGAACTATACATATTATACATTTTGTACCCTGCGGATGTCCAAAAAAATATTATTCCGTCACAGAATGTTATGAATTAAAAATAGTACAATTTGTCTGCTTTTAAAGAACAAGTGGAAATCAGTGCAATAAGACAAAAAATCAGACTTCGGTTAAAAGTTTTATTATATAGGTATACGACAGGTACGTCATAACATATTAATTATTACACCGATAATATTATGTAAGAATAAGAAAACGAACACACGACGATGTCAGCTGAGAAAATGACAGTCGAACAATAAATGTATCTACCCAGTACAATAGTAATGTAATAAAGTCAATATTGTATAAAGCTGCGTACGGCTGTCAATAGCCAGGAAATATATAATACATCAGTCAACGATTTCCAAGAAATCACACCTTTGCGAGAATAATATTCCATAGGATATTCATACACATATTATTATTATTATTATTACTATTATAGGGGTGTAATAAATACACATCCTTGCACGTAGGGTAGTTTTTTTTATACATATACCCCGTCTGGCCGTCTATCCGTTTTAATGTACTTTTCTTCTCTTTTCTCTCGTTTTATAATTTAGTACGTTTCATTCCTGTACATCCGTATGTTCAACACACAATGATTTATTGTTTCGCGGAATTTATGTGTGTGTTTTATTTTTTTCATTTTGTATTTTCCAAATGGTTTAGCTTCGAAATGTAGGTTTCCAGTGTTGACAATTTGGATACGCTTATGTGAGTGTATAGTAGATGCTTCAAAATATTTAAATATTTGTTGGTCAAAGCTTGCCAAGTAGGTACACATTATTTTACACTATTAGTATATTATACCAACTACCTGTTTTATAGTATTAGATGAACAGACTTGACGGTCCAAACATTACCATAAAACATTATAAACACATAAACTGTATTATCAATTAATCTGATTGTAAAATACTGTTGGAGATTATCAATGTACATGATATAGGGTTTTTCGTGATTATTATTTTAGGATTTCTTGTAAATCGCGTATTTTAGATTAATAATTTGTGTTTTAAGGAAGAAAAAAATTATGTTTCTGTAACTCGTGTTGCAATCGCTGCATACTCCCCGCGTTTACATTCATAATATAGACGTTAATTTTATATGGATCAAAAGAATTTGTGACGTTCGTAAAAACCTTAGAGTTAATAATCAACAGTCAACTTAATGGTTGATGAAACAATTAGCGTGTAGAAAATGTATAATGAGATAAAAGGAGATAGATATTGCATATTACTAGCCTTGATGTTTTATATGAGTCACTCGACGTATTATATGCTAGAAGGGGCTTTAAGGTTGAAAAACGTTCCAGATTGGCTTTTGAAAATGATTTAAAGTAGAGATTTTTTAGAAACTGAGTGGTGCTAGGATTAAGTTAGTTATAAAATCGTGATTTTTTTGTTATCACGTTTAGCACGATCTAAAGAGTGCTAAAAAATCATGTGATATTATGACCCGATTACAGAAAATTATGTTTTATACTATGCTGAAACACAAGTGACATTAATATATTTTAATACTTGAAATGTCCTTATAGTTTTCCAGAAAATTGTAAGAACAACCGATACCCGGAAGTCTTAGGGGAAATTCGTACAAAGACCCTAGATTCGGTCATGACATGGGTTCGATTCCCACCGGAAAGAAAAACTTGTTGCATTTTGTTACAGCTTTTTAATAATTCAAGACACATTTGCAACACTCGTCCACTGATTTATTTTTAATATTTTATTGGTGTGATATAATTTAAAAAATATCTTGACAATTTTATAGCCCTATATAAAATATTTTATTATGTTTCGGGTAGCTATTGTAAAATAAATCATAAAAATATTTTAGTTTTTTTTTTTTTAACTTGCTATTATAATTTATAACACGGAACAATGGATTACACTAAAGTTGGCAATGTGAGGCAGTTACACATCACCCGACATCCAGTATGTTTATGTTTTTTTTTTTTGTTTCCAGTATGCATCGACAACAGTTGTGTAGTTACAATAAGTATCAATAGCATACCAAAGTCAATAAGTACAATAATTATACTCTCTCGGATTACAAAAAAAAAAAAAACATTTTTTCCAAAAATACCTTCAACAATTTTATGGAAAAAGTATTGGAATAAATAATCATAAATTTTACTTCATAATTTATGTAACACACAATTATTGAAAAATAAATTGTATAATTTATAATTTGTATAACATAATTTGTTAAATTAAAATAGTATGATCTTTTAAATTGTAATTGTATTCGATTATTAGATACTGGTAAATAATTTACCTATATTATATTCTGGTGCTAGAAATTCTTTTAAGTCCATTTAAATCATTTTAATAAAAATATTTTCAAGTGACATTAGATAGAATAACTGAATTGAACTTTCATAAATTTAATCCCGGTGTTTCGGTATTTTTATAATTTCTCCAGATGTCCGTGTTTGATTTTATTTTTATAAATTATCTTATTCATATTATACATAGTTTATATATTTGTGATAAAGGTGTGCGCTGTTAAAATTATTTTTAAATTTCAACTAGTTAAACTAAAAGTCTGAAATACTTAATTTAAGTATATCTACACACTACAGTCGTATGAATTATTTGAGTAAAAAAAAATATGTACATTAGTGGTTATAATTTATTGATTATGTGGGGGAATCATATTTGTACTACGAATTATGGGTAAATTTAAAATTTTAGTAAATCGTGTTACACATATGATTATTTACATATGCGTAATACGAATGTGGATTTTAATATTTTAAATGTTAAATTAATTCAAACTCTAAATACCTATTTAAATTCACAACCTATTATCGGTTGTAAAATTTTAAATATTCAAAACAGTAAATTTTCAATGATGGGACTTGTTGCGTAAATAAATATTCATATACCTAGGTTATCATTATTTTTACAACTTGCTATAATATAGAAATCTATATTTGATCGATTTTGACATAAAATGTGTGCATATTTTAATGAAATACTTATTACATATGTATATATAATAATTGTAAGTTTGTGCGAGATTCAAATTTCTTTGATTAATATTTTTTGAATTGCAACATAATAATAAAATTGGTAGAAGATGAATAGTTATTATTCGATTAATATTACCTAATGATATTATTTAGTAAATAATAGGAAACATTATTAAATATTTATTTAAATTTAATTAAACTTTGGACGTTGATTAGCTTAAGCAAAATTATTTCTGGACTTATAAGCAATTAAATTAACATTACAAACTTCTTGACATCACTTACATAATTAGTTATGAGTTTGTTCAGATATAGCATACAAGCAGTTATAGTGTAAATAGTTATGTAATGGTAATTAAAGAAAAAAAATTACAAAGTTTGCTAATAAAAATAAACAATAACTCAATGAAAATAAATGATTTCTTGACTCTGAAAAACTTCTGGACACGGATGATCAAAAATTGAAATCTCCTTTGTAATTTTATAAAGCACAATAATAAAGTGTGTATATTTGAATCCGAAAATGCTTTAGTGCTTTTTTTTACAATCAGTTAATTGTTTGAACAATATTTTCAGTGATTTTGTTGTAATCGGATATTGTATTGTAAAAACTCTGTGACTTTTCGTACAATAACACAGATAATATATAGTTATTTCATAAGAAGTATTCAACTTTAATTGACCACACCATATTCTAGAGTTTAGGAAATGTAATCGAAAAGTAACATAGGTATAACATTGTTTAGATATTAAAAAAAATAACCGTCCTCTCCCAATATTTTTTGTCGACATCAAACCCAATTTTAATAATAAACATATCATCTACAACTCAATTCATTACTAAACACGAAAGTAGTGATTGAAAAACTGAACAAAACGACATACTGTGACCGCAATATTTTAATTGTCAAGACTATGGTCATACGCAAAACTACTGCCATCATCCATCGCGTTGAGTCAAATGCGGAGAGGCTCATGGGTCAGATATTTGCACCAAGGACCACTCCAGTTCAGCTAAATGCGTCCAATGTTCCGAAAATCATACGGCCAGCTTCAAGGGGTGCCAGTTCTACCAAACTATTCTAAACCGCCACAAAATCAAGTGTTCCAACTCCAAAAAAAAAAAAAAATCACACATACAAAACACTTATACCCCGAGTCCCTCCCCATTCCCCCCTTCAAAACCGAACATTAGTCTGCAAAACTCAAATTTAAATTTAGCTCTTTCAAAATTCCTATCCTAATAGGATAATAAATAATAAATTCTTTTCTTTCCGCTATATTAATAACTAATTAATTATCGCATCTACTTTTAATATTATTAATGTTATTATATACACTAATATTCTGGGCATACTTAAACTGCGGCCAAATTACCTCTTTTTTTGTAAACTGCGCCCGAATTTTTATCTTAGTTGAAAAGGTATAGTGTAAACTGCACCCGACTAATAAACTTATTAAATTTTCACTTATCAAAGTCTCTATGTTTGACGATTGTGTACTTTTTCAAGCTTTTATACAACTCATCCAAATATTTTCATGTTCATAGAAAAGTTAAAAGAAATTCAAATAGAAGTATACATTAAACTAAATAGTATAAATGGACCGTTTAAATTCCAAAACTCTAAAACCAAAAAAAAACGCGGAAAGTTAAAAAATTTAATTAATACATATAATAGTAGTCAAATTCAAATTGACGAATATGTATCCACCATATGTAATTATTTGTAATATTTATAATTATTTTAATTTTTAAAATTATTTTAATTTTTAAAATTATATTTTATTTTTAATTATTCAAATTATATGGCTGTAGCGAATTAAGTATTTTACCTGTAATTTTACCCGGGCGCAGTTTACATGTCACCTTTTTACTCTTGATAAAAACTCGGGCGCAGTTTACATGTGTGATTTTGTATTTACCTGTATTTTGGGCGCAGTTTACAATCGCCGATTGTATTCTTAGTATTTAATTCTGTTTTGTTTATTTCTTATCTGACATTATTATCTTATTTATTATTATATAATTATGCTCATTATGTTTGATTACCAATTATTACTTATTGTATCCCTGTATCTATGAATACTGTAATTGTTGAACTATAATAGTTTATACTGAAATTTCTTAATAAAAAAAAAAAAAAAAAAAAAAAACATTGTTTGGATGCTATGATAATGATTAGATTATTATTTCTGCACTTCTTTCTCTTAAACTCCTTGTCAAATAAACACACACATTTTAATTACGTAGTTCCGTGACGAAAATGCTGTTTGAAATTAATAATTTTGAATATTTTAATTTATACATTACACGAAAATAATAATTAAACGCTAAAAACTTGTCATCCTACAGTTTAATGCAACGTGATAAATCAAATAATTAAAATGTGTCATTACGAAATGATTTTGTTCAAGTCTGAGACGAATGCTGAGGGTAACGAAGAATAAATACATTTTTAATATCAATTTAAAATCTATTTTATAAAGGTCTCTCCGTGGATGAATTTATTAATATGCTATGTCCCGCGAATGTTTAGTTATTCAAAGCGATGGGATAATGGAATCTACATTACTTCAAACAAGTAAATCGCCGTGGGACACCCCTCGAGTTCAGGTACCAGCTATGTATACAACATATATGTACAAACACGAATTCGAATTCTATTAATTTTGGATTAGTTTACGATTTGAAACGGAAAGAATATATTGTTACGTATATAACAAAACTTGAACGGTTTTACAACTGAACATTAAAAACAATAAACATCAACTATTGAAACGGTTTTCTAAAACCAATTTTTTTTTACAGGAATACGTAGTGTAATTGGAAGGCTTTAAATCGAAGATGTGCTATATTATAGTACGACGATATTGATAATAATTATTCATTAAATTAATTATACGAATATTTGATATTATTTAAGACAAACCAAAAACAATTTGTATATAGATATATTATTATATTGTCATCAAAGTTAAAACAAAGCGATACATTTTTTTTAATCAAACAATGAAATAGTTTTACTATCGATAAAAAATAACTAAAAGCTATAACTTGATTTTGTTCTTTTGTGTGTGATTTTACTCAATTTCATAAATCGTTGGTCTACATTTAAGTTAGGTGAAACAATATTAGAACCTAAATGTTGGTATAACATATCCAGAAATATAAATTAAGTATAATTGTATGTATTGCGAGCCCTAAAAGTAGGTATAAGTATAACTATATTATATAATGTGGGTAAAATGTAATTAGAGATGTACTTAAGGTGAATAATTAAAAAATGTGTCTAAAAGATGTTTTATGGGTTGGGATAAATGGATGCCTTTCAAATGTTCAGCATAATATTTTACTTGTCTATATACTTTAAAAACGTGAAAAGAATGTTTTAAAAAAAAAAAAAATTGTTATACGTAGAACGTACGTCTTAATGACATAATAAATCAAAAATATCATAAGGTTGTATCACTTGTATCAATATACATCGTCATTCGTTAAATATACAGAACAAACTTGAGCACCAATGAATATAACTACACTGATGATACCGAACGGTAGTCCAGCGGTGTCTCTCGGGAACGCTAATGTACGTCTAATGTATGCAAATATTAAATGCAGAAGGATAATAATGTGGTATGATAATTTTATGATATAACCAGGTGTTTTTCAACAATCGGTGACAACAGTCTGACAGTATATCTCGATAAAATGAAGAAAATAATTACTTTACGAGTTTGAAATAATATTATACATTATGGTGGCAACACTCAATCGTATTTGTGTGTACATAAACGGTCGTCGGTGCAGGCACCTGCCTGTTTCGTAAATCCGTTATCGTTTCTTTTTTTCCTTATTTATTATTATTTCTCCGTCGTCGCCGTCGTTGTTTTCTAATTGATGTGCACGCCCTAATGAATCTCCCGTAAAGTTTTGTTGACGCAGTTCAACAGCGGAGGCGGCGGCGGCGGCATACACACCCGCGGCGATGGTAGATGTTTATAACTGTGTAATTAACCCAAACGTTTAGCGGTTTTTGGTGGCGACGTAGGTGGTGGGGAGGGGGGGATTGCGAGAAGTGGAACTGAGAAGGGCAGAGATACACGGAGAGTGCAGAAGATAGAAAAGAGAGAAGATACGTAGGAAGTGACGAGAGTGAGAGTGGGCGAACGAGAGAGAGTGAGTGAGTGGGTGAGGTCTAATTGAAGGGCTCAATAACACGGCCACGTAATTAAGTGAGTGCTCTCGAGTTTTTCCCGTACAAACAAAACGTTTTTACCGCCGCACCGCCGATAATACCTATATACCTATCTTGCACCGTTTTTTAACTGTACAGCCGCACACCCTATTTCACCAACTCTTGACGAACATGAGGAGTGAGGACGACCCGCGGTGGAGATTGAACGGCAGAGATTGTTTTTCGTTTTTTAATCTTTAATAATACTTTTTTCTCACCGCATCATTCGCGGTCTCATTATAATATGCATTTCGCCACGGATGCACTACACTATGAATTATAATATAGACACTATATAAGGCGTTAAACAATAATATTTCAAAGTTGCATGTGTGTGTGTGTGTGTGTGTGTGTGTGTGTGTGTGTAGGCATGTAAATAATCGAGAGTAAAGTTTTGTAACCTAAGTGAATATTTAAACGATTGGTCGTCGCGTTATAAAAATAAATCTTTGTAGTGTCCATTGCTTATATTTTATTATTATAATATTGTGTAGGTAGGTACTTACAAAGTATTGTTTTCACGACATAAAAAACAATTTTAATTTAATGATTTGTCAATTTGCTAAAATGCTACGCGTTGTGGTTTTATGAAACGATATTTCTTTGTGTTACATGATTTGAGCTTACAAGACGAATAGTTTCAATTACGTTCAACAGTATTCATCTGGTATAAAGAAAAATAAAAAATAGAAAAAATGGTATTTGGCAAACGGTGTGTAGAGATTCGCTTTGCGGACGTTTTCCATTATAAACCTATAGGGGCATGACAAATGCCCGTGTGGTGGTCCCTTCCTCCTCTTCCATAAATGATGCCTCTGTTTGCAACACAATTTATTCAACGTATTTCTTTTTTACTTTGCTCTTACATCCATTTGCTCCAAGGTCACACTGCTTTGGATACCCCGGGATACCGCTAAACAAGTATGACCAAGCAAAACTTCGTACCCGAATAAATTGTGTAGAAATCTTAATGTGTTTAGAATGAGCTTTTGGTTTGATATTATTGAGAAAAAGAACAATTTTTCCTAGATTTGAAACGAAATTGTTTACAATATCAAACATGATTTATGCTACAGTCCTAAACCATATTTACATTTGTGATTTAAAATGGAATTTCATATATTTTTTAGAGTCTGAGGAAATCGATGGATATGTAAGTTTTGGAAACCTATATTATATTTTCTTTTCTTAACGATATTATACTAAATAGTTCATCAAAATGTATTTTAATTGATCTCACATCGATGAAACTATCAATCTAATTAGAATAGTTATAACGGTTTTGGTGATAAATGATTTTATATCTCACAAGACTAAATTATATAACTAAAATTAACAACATTCAAACTTAAAATTAAAAATAAAAACTGTTTAAAAATGGCAAGAAACGTTAATTTTAATCATATTATTATAATGTGATGATCGTTAGACTATATTATTATACAACATTTTTAAAAATAAGTAGAACTTGAACGTTATTCCGCATTTTCTAATTTTAAAATATTGTTTCAATAATTTAATTTTCCATCATTACACACAATCCAACCTATTGACATAAAAATTGACGCCGTACGCCCTTGTTCTGTTCGTAACAATTAAAATTATAATCTAATTGGATTAAACAGACAGCGTATCGGCTATATTGCAGGTTACTGGTGGAGGTTTTATTTAAATTTGATTGATTTATCGACATAACAGGAGTAGGTATAAATTAAAATGTAATACAATCATTCTGATTTCGAGTGCCTATAATAAATGTATTACAGGGACAACACGCGTTTATAAAATCCTGAAATAATCTCCCAACACGCCGCCGTGGATACTCTAGAACATATTTGTTGTTGAACAGCAGGTTTTTCGATAATGATAATTACACAATATTATTTACGTGGGGTCATTGTTGAATAATATATTATGTATACAACATTGTGTTAACAACCTGCAGCTGAAAGTGAATTTAATATTATTTACATAATATCATACGTTGTGTGCAATATCGTGCCTCATTAAATTCCAAACAACGAAATATTATCGTAGAGCCGACCACTGCACAATTGACATCGCATATTGTTATCATACGCATTTCAGTGGGGTAAGTTTTGTTCGTACGTCGTCGTCGAATGACCTTTTTCGATACTTACTTATACTCGCACTTGATGCACTGACCAAAATATGTATACATGACGTTGAATTATTAAATCAACACCATAGTCGTTTACAAATCCAGTAAAATCGCAAACAAACTCCCGCCCCCCCCCCAAAAAAAAGTCTGTCATAAACACGGCACGAGCGGACACTCGACGCGAAAGGGTATATATAAAAGCCACGTGGACTATCGATCGACACGTCAAATAAAAGCCAAACTGTTTGCTATATGTTTTTGTTATTGTTATTATTTGTGCGGTGCGCCACTACAATTTAATAATATTGTAATAATAATAATATAATAAAATATTCGGGTCCGTATCGCATAATACTAAATCAGCTGGAATTCCGTTAAAATAATAATAATTTCAAAACCAAACAAAACCGTAGGCACGTAGTCACACGACGCTTATAATAATAATAATAATAATAATATAATAGGTAGGTATAGGTACTCACAGTATTTTACTGTACGCCGGACATTCGGTTTGTTCGACTATGGACTTGAAAGCCGAATAAATCACATCGTTCTGAAACAAACCGCGATAAAAATGATTATTATTCAATAACAAAAATACATTTTAAGTTCACACTCGAATAAAATAACATAAAACCGCGGTAAAACAAAAAACCGTGATGAAACGGTGACAACGACGAGGTAGCCTCGCCGGTATAAACCTCTGTGGGTCACAATTTATTTAATTAATCCGTTGAAAGCGGTTATTCTCTAATAGCACTCCATTTGGCTTTTAAATGGATCCGCAGGGGTGAAAAAATTAAATAACGGTTATGTCTATGACAGATTATTATTTTTTTTTCATTATTAATATTCCGTTATTCCGACGAACGAAGTATATACTCATCAAAAGTGATCGATATATGCGTTAATTTAATGTGAAATCATTGAAAAAAAAAAAAAATATTAATAAAATCATACAAAATAACACGAAAATACTATACTTATACGACGTCATTGCACCGTGTTATTTTCCTGTATGTGTATAGGTACATTGTGGAGCTATAGGCTTGAAAGTATAATAGGTACCTATAGTATTCGTTGTTCAACATTTTATGATCAAACATTTCCATTATATTAAACATTATACACACCATTGTTGTATATTGTATATACCGTAATATATATATATATACAAGACCTCTCGAAAGAGAGTATTTCTCTCAAATTTAACGCAAAAGGGTTCCTTAGAACTCGATTGGTAGTTTATTGAAACTACCAAAGGTTTTCGGATATATGTCGACAGTGTACGTATTTTCGAACAATGGCGTGGCGTTCGCAAACTCAACCCAACATCAATTGGCTGACCCTCTTGGGACTGTTTTTACTATGCAACACCCCCAAGAGTAACAAATTTGGTGAACATTTGTAACGATTGAAAGGCGCAATGGACAAATTGTATTATTTTTTTTATTTTTTTACAATAATAAATCATTCTCCTTCAACGATTACCCTTTGAATGGGCCAGTTCCGTAGGGTGTAGCTAATGAAATATCGTAAAATTGTAATCCATCTTTTATTCATCGTTTTCACAAAATGTGAAATGAAGCTATACCATCAAATTGATTCACTCCTGATATCAAAATGTATGTTGTTGTATTGTATTATACATTATTTATCAAAATAAATAAATAAAATCTATATTTTTGGTAACACTGAATATTAATATCCAGCAACGGATCTAGGGGTGAGTAGGGTGGTCAACCTTGGGAGAACATGAACCAAGTGGTAACAGCTAGACTGTCACAAATTTTAAATGGTACGAAGTATAAAATAAATAACTGAATAAAAATACCACGAACATTAATAATCAAAGCAAATTTTTTTATTACATTTTTGTTTTCTATTATGAACAAAATATAAAATTATTTATTGTCAGATTGTTAAAAATAATAGACCTACAATTATTGTATACCTATATGTACCAATAATACCAATATGTAACAGACAATGTCATATATTATATTCTCGGTATTAAATTATCGGGTAAAAATATTCGACCTTAGTAATTATATCATTATCCGTAGGTAATATACTCGTATTACTTGACAATAAAGATAAACTAATATCCGGCCGCAGTGGGCCCATATACAAGAATTGGTTAGCGATAAGTGATAACTGAGCTTGGAGTGTATATTTCTGAGGTTTAGCAGTTAGTATTATATTATAAATTACTACGATTAACATATTTATTATCATCCATCATTGTTCGATGTTCATTAGTTCTCGAATGAGTATGATGTGTGGATGTCAACATACTATTCTCTTTCAATAAACAAATGTCTTTTATTTTTTTTTAAGCTATAGAACAATCGAAAAATAAACAATCATTGGCTAGTGGTTTCATACCGTATAATTCACAGCTAATTACAACCTTTTAATTAATATTATCCATTATATCGGCATCTATCGAACGCAGTTTTAGTAAGCCGAAACTTATTAAATCATATTTAAGGTGGACCACAACAAAACACAGACATTAAAATATGATCCGCCAACATCATAATATCCATTGATCACGAAGTTACTAAAACTATAAATCATGAAGATATTGTAAATAAACTCGCTTCGAAAATTAACAAGAAAAGTGTTATCCTAGCCTCTATATACTTATATCACCGAGAGAAAGCAATTCGGCGGCCCCCAAAGCTCGTCTAATGTTGCTCATTCCCACCACTTTAACAGTGCGAGTGCAACCTGTCAAACGTCGCCACCCCATAGATTTGCGCATAGACGTAAAGGTACCCCGTGGTGGGAGAATTTGTACCTCGAGACTGCTGTTCATTTTTACTTTAATTATCTCGGTGATTTGGGTAGTTTATTTCATAGGTAGGTACTGATTATGTATCTATATTAGTTTATAGAGGTATCACCGGTATCGGTTAGGTTAGGTGTATTATACATTTCGATGTGTGTAATGCGTATAGCTGTATAGGCATGTTTTATAAATCACTTTCACTTTGCTGACCAACAAATGTCCAATAATGTCCAATAAGTCCACGGTAACATATTGATGGACGTTTTCTTGAGATTCCAACCTCTAGCACAATATTGCAATAATAGCCAAGAAAAATTACAAAAATTAATAGACCAACGATAATGTACAACAATATCCAACAAGTCCACGTGCATAATTATTACCGGATAGCTTTTATAAGATTTTAATACACATGTTATGACAATTTCAAGTACATTAATTGTGATTACGTATTTTAAAATCACTATACAAGAACAATAAGTATTATGGCCACTTATACGGAATTTTATGTTTTTAAATAATATACACAAAACGTTTTTTTAACTGTCAAAATGGTTATTTATCTATTGTGTTTTTATTTTATGACTAATAATTAGAACACATATAAAAATGTTTATTAAGCTTATGACTCTTATAACTTTGATATTATTAGAAATAATCTCATTATAATAGACAATAAAAAGAGAGATTAAGATACAAAGATATTTTATTGAATAGGTCATAAAAACATGATTTTAAAATGCATATGGCACGTGATGAAATTTAATGAATAATATAATAATTCCAATATGGATAAGGATGGAATAGTTTACTTTAAAGTACCTTTTAGATTTTGATCGGAGAGATGAATGTATTTATTTTACAATGACAATATTATGTGTTTTTTTTTTTTGTGTGTCAGTGTTCACGATAAGTAGTCGAAATTCTGCTTCGATTTTCGACATCAGTATCTTTTCTGATGGGAAAGTGGATCTAGTAAGTGCATTAGGGAGGTCAACATTTAAAATTAACGTTAGGTAGTCTTCATCACAAAATTTGTGTTACTAAAACCACTTCAGTGTATCACAGTGTAAATAAACTCGTTTCGAAAAAAAAAAACAACAAAAGTGTTCTCCTAGATTCAATGTACTCAAATCGCCGAGAGAACGCAAGTCGGCGGCTCTCAAAACTCGTCTATGAATACATGAATGCACATCACATGACGTACCTGCCTACAGACTGTCTTACTCTTACACATGTAGATACAATATAGCAAATTTCCATTCACTAGTTAGTAGTTTCAATGCTCTTAGTTAATATATTAGAGTGAGCTGATTTAGGTATAATCAAACTTTTAGGTAAGAAAATTATCTGTACTAAAGCGTCGGCGAGTTTTCGATATTTTATTTTTATCGAAATATGAGCTTTTTTAATTTGTAATATTTCACATGGCCATATCTTGCTTGAAAATGAAAATATCAAAAAATCTCTGACGCTGAAGCACAGATAATGTTCTTGAGTAAAAGTTTGATAATTGGTCAATTCACTGTAATAATATCAAAACTAACAGCACAATATATTAGACCATCGCAAGAAACTGCGAACACAATGCTTAAACATAATTTATACTACGATGAGAACTGAGAAGCTGCATTAATATTTAATTCATACTGATAATATTATTATGTCCAAATGGTTGTGTACAATTATTATAGTTAAATGGGTAATTGAGATTCCAAATTACCAAAATTCAATTGTCCTATGAAGTATGAACCGCGGATGTGATGTTTATCGATTTCATATTAGTCTTTATTGTACTATAAGTGTAAGTGGACAGTATGTTTTAATATTATTTATTAATTATGTATTATATTTCATAATTTTAATACATAGTTCAAAAATCACAAACACGTAAGTTAATTAAAATACACACTTCAAAACCACGGGGCTTATAATACATTTTTGAACCTCGGGGCCCTGGACAACTATCCTTCCCTATTTAAAGTGAAATGAAAATTAGGACTTTAATCCAACCTGCAAAATATTCTCATCTTTTAGATAATAAAATATCATTACTTTCAATTTTATCAGAATAATATTGAATTATCGGGCGGTACTGGTTTGAGCACAAATACCAAAAAAACAACTTTTTTGGGCACAAAATTACCACTCGTTTGGGAACAGTTCAGCCGTATCCATCAGTGGTGTATATAGGGGGTGGGCACAGTGGGCTGCAGCCCCTCCCCCCGAAATTACAGTATTTTTAAATAGAACAACAATATATTTTATTAGGTACTATTATAAGTTATAATATTTCATAGCCTGTTGAAAAATAACAAGTACAAATATATTTATAGAAACTGTTAAATATATAGTAGACGGTATAGCCTCTCAGTAATAGATCACTTGCTAGTTTCTGTCTACTAAAGCCCACCCCAAAAATTATTTATATATACGCCACTGGTAACTATACACATAGTTTACGCACAGTTACCTTTTAGACTTTAATAGTGTAATACCTTGCATATTAATATTTGTTTATTAATAAGTAAATTATTCAAGTACTTACATACATTTTCCTTCCTCCTCAACAGACTTAGGACTGTCTATAAATGTATTCATATTTCATAGGTGTGGTTAAAAATGCATGTCAATACTTGCTTATTAATAATTGTTAATAAATAATATATAATACGTGTTCAAGTAAAAAATGCATTTTAATTTTAATGTTAATAGAATATTTCTGTACTCTTTATCGATGATTATCAGTGCCCAACAAAGATAAAATATAATTATTTTCGTGTGCTCTAACCAGTTGTAAATTTAATATAACCGTGTGCGGGTTATTGTATGGGTAACTATGCGCTATGCGACTGCAGTATACCTACTGTTTGTATATTATTAATAATAATGATAATAATTATTATTATTATAATCCGTCGTACCGGTCCTCGCGATGTGTGCCCGTCAATCAACTCGGTGAACGTCTTGTACCTGTCGTATCAAAATGTCCTATAACACGACTCATCGGTGTCCTCAATAAGACAAGTGTGTCACTCAAAAATACTACACCCAATAGTTTGTTTATAGTACAATTGACCACGATGTATGTATATAGTTAAGAGCATATTTTATTTTTTAAAAACAGTTTCAAACAAATTTCTGTTTGGATATTTTATTTTATTTTTTTTGAAGTTATATGCAATTACAATATTCATGCTGACGCCTATAATATAGCAGATAACTGACAGCACGTGCATAAGTATTGTCCGCGCAGGCATAATAATTATTTTTTATAATTTTATTTATTTTAAGATCATAACAGATTATACTAGGCCTCGCAGAGTTTAAAACTTAATGTTTTTAACCTTGTCTAAATCTGTTGTTAGACGATCTTTGGGTTTCATTAGAAGAATGGTTACCATACCATCTGCAGGTACTCAGTATAGCTGTATAGATACGTGAATTCACATAATATGTACTTTACATTATACAATACAACAGGTATACGGTATACCAGGTCAGGTGACTTTGCTTTGGATTGGCACCTATATCAAAATCAATCTCTAAGCAATAAAACGTATTATTAAAAACACTTCTTGATGCAATAAGTAAACGACACAATCCGACGTTCGATTAAACGTAATAGGTGCCTAAATTGATTTGACTTTCTTATTTGGTCGTATATTAATGGTATTTTAACCATCGTATAAAACCACATTACGACGAGAAACAGTGGGTGGCGGGAGGGTTAAAAATCAAAAATATTATATTATAGCAGGCATTATCTCGTCCCGTTTATTTGGTCTAGTATTCCACTATATTATTATATAATAAAACGGTTGTTTTAACTATACCACTATTACAATATAATGCAATACCGTGGTCGTATAACAACTCGCTGGTAATATTATTATTATTATAGGTACCGGAAATATTATTCAAGTCGACTGTAAATCCTCTCCAACCGCAGCGGCGGCGCGTCCCTACGATATTATATTATAATATGCGACCTGTACCCCACAAATCGAGTTCACACAGAACTCAGAAACGACGTCAATATTTTATTGTACCCGTATAATATAATATGTATAAATGTATAATATCTCGAGCATCGTTACGGTCATCGCATTTATCGCAAGGTGTGTACAAAACGTTGTTTTCGGCATGTCCTAAATAGGTACAGTTGTTGGATACAAACTGCGTCGGTAAATGAATTGATGTATGTGCGGGGAAAAAATTAAAGTAATCCATTCATACTGAAATAATATACCTATTATAATATGTATTATAATATTACTGTGCCAAACGGTTGTTTAAAAAAATATATCTATATTAATACTGATAAACAGAAATTACGTCATCGTAAATAACCATAAATATAACCAACGATTTACAATTGCAACTCTTAAATATTATTATTTTTATATAGAAATTTGATTTTGATGAAATTTTAATTCAATGATATAATATCATTGTATAAGAAAAACGATTCTGAGAGGAGACGGTATGTCAGTCTAGGTATTAGACATACTATATACATATCTATGGTATTAAAAAAAAATTGACTATAATAAGGTAACTATAATAAATTAAAAATTAATCATATCACAATATCCATTAGGTACTTATAACGCATTATACATCAATAACAAACCGTGATACTACCATAGATATATAGAAGTATACTTTAGAAGTTTCAAGTACCCACGAATAATATTATACAATCACAACAAAATAACTAAAATAGTTATTCTAGGTTTTTTATTATGTAATTTCGTCCAAATTTGAACTTAAAATGACTATAAAAATAAACTGTGCTTGTGTATTTTTTAGATTTTTTGGTAACAGAATTTACTACTTACATGGAATCTTGTTTTCAATTTTCAATCCTTAGATATAAAAGTTGAACATTTTAAAAATGTTTAACTACAAAATAATTATTCAATTTTAAATTTGATAAATTTTGTCAAAATTCGATCTTTAAATGCTTATAAAAAAAAAATTGTGTCTATGTATTTTTAATATTTTTCAACTGATATTGTAACAATATATCAGGAGCCTTGTATTAAATGTTTACACTTTTTGGCCCAACAGATAAAACTTTATTGATATTTATAGAATTAAAAACTAAAAAATTGAAAACTGAAAATGTCCGTAAACAGCTCAAAAAAGTTCAAAATATTTTCAAAATTGTATGGTATATAGGCAATGTTAATATAAACATTCAGGAAAATTTTCATGTATCTACAGTTATTCGTTTTGTAATTACAACAAAATAAGGAAATCGCTACATGAGAAATCGAGTGAATATCAAATGTTGTAAAAATATGAATTTCAAACGCTCATAAAAATTTAATTTGACTTTCTTATAGACTTTTTTTTAATAAAGGTAGATAATCTTACAAGGAATCTTGTATTACATTTTAAAATCTTAGATTTAAAAACAAACATTTTTAGGACTACTTTACTCAAAATAATTTGCTAATATTCGTGGTTTTTCCATATTTTGTCAATTTGTAAACTTTAAGTGCTTATAAAAAAAAACTGTGACTAAGGATTTTTAATATTTTTCAGCTGCCTTTGAAACAATATACGTAGTACAATATATGTAGTAGGAACCTTGTATTACATTTTCAAGTATTTTTCCTCAACAAATCAATTTTTTTATTGATATTCATAAAAATTAAAAACTAATAAAATTGGAAACTGAAAATGTCCCTAAGCAGTTCAAAATAAATCAAAATATTACATAAACCAAAAATACACCAAAAACCAAAATCGATTTTTTTGAAAATAGACTTTAGTGTAAAAATTCCCGTTTTTCCTTAATTTTTATTTTGTTTTTCACGCCTCTTTTGAAAACTACTTTGAAATTTCTTGACACCCCAATGTACCAACTAGATTCAATTTCCTATCAGAAAAGATACTGTTGAAGAAAATCCAAGCACTCTTACTGTCCTAAAAGGTGATGACAGACACATAACTAAAAAAAAAAAAACACACATCATTGTAAAATCAATACATTCATCGTTCCACTCAGAATCTAAAACACTATAATATACATAGAGGTGTTTACTGTAGTTTCGAATCGACCTGATATTGCTATGGATTTTAAAAGGCCAAAATAATGCAATTCTGTCTAAATTGGACTCAATTATTTTTTTCTATTTTCTAAATATTATCAATTTTACTAAAAAATTATTTTCATACCAACACCAACGAATAAAACGAGCGAATACTAAACTATTGACTTCAGCCACTTCGTACGATCGTATATAAATATGAATTCAATACCAAACGCTGTGAAACTACTATACAAATTAAAAAAGTTCTAGACGAAATTGTATTCCTCAGTGAAATAGCATTATTATTTCAATGCTGATATTATGTCTATAACAGAAATGTATGATATAGGAAAGTCATAAAAGAAAATGATTAAACTTTTCCGCAATAATTCTGGATAAGTCGAACTAACCCGATCCCTTATACTTTACAAAAGACACGCCTTTTCAAGATAGCCAAAATTCGGTTTCAACAATTTAATCCTATAGAGATATAAACTAATAGTTGATATAACAATGTAAGCAATGTTTACTTCAAAACAAACAATTGTACAATGAACTGTATTGTGGAATCATTGTTTTGTGTACAGCTATAATTAATACGCATTAAATATCCACCGAATTATTGTTTTTATTTCATTCGAATTGAATAAATTAAAAACACTATAATATAGTTTTTAAATGTATAGATAGAGCAGCTATTTGAACTATAATACTATATATAATATATTATAATATATTTAAACTTGTTTATTTAATATATTATGTAAGTTTCCATCGAATATTTTAAGATAAAATAAGTGGAACAATCGGACATTCCCGCATGTACAATGAAAAATAATAAATAATTTATGCCGGGGGTGAGACTTTTTTTTATAATATTGTAATGCATATAAAATTACTTACAGTTCTACTATCCATAAACTTTGTAGGTTTTTTTTTATACTTGCCAGTGTCCGTGATAAATAAAAGTATAAAAAAGTTTTTTTTTCCGAGAAAAAAAACAGAATCGATGGTATACAGTATAATTCAAAAGATTTTTCAAAATAAACTTTTATCTGATATCAAAACGTGTTTAGTATTATAAAAGTCTGAGACATTAACAGTTAAAACAAAATAACAACAAAAATTAAAATGTACGATTGTATTTTTTTAATATAGTTGGCCAGGCGTACATAAAAAATATACAATATTGTCATGAAAGTTTATTTTGTAGTTATTTGTATTTAAAGAAAGCAATAATATTATGAGAATATTTATTTATTTTATTGTGTATGAGAGTCGAACTTTAGAAAGATGTTAATAATATTAAAGATTTCAATTAGATCTTCTGTAAATATTAAACGAATACTTTCGTATCACTTAGATTAATTAATTTTTCGTTATGTAAGTCCGATAATTGTTAAGTTGGATAATCTTTTACCAAACTTTCTCATCTCGCCCCCGTAGTCCTATGAATCACTCAAATCGCATAGCTACAAGTTTTGGATCCACAGACAAAATAATATTTATGTGACTTTTATAATATTACAGAATTTCAAAACCAGTGGACAACTTTTGGTTTAACAGCATCGTTATTGGACGTATTATACATGGTCCAAGGCACATTTTCTCTTTAACTTTGACGCATGTCAGAACTAAGTCGCAAATATGTTGTCATTTCATTTGTATCTTGATGAAAATCCGTACGTCGTGAACACATCTTTTGCATAGAAAATTATCTACACTTTTATAGCGGTAAAAATATTTTTATTGTTACAACAAACTTTAAGTTTCATTTATATTTTATATTAATTATTGTTAAAGAGATCTAATTTACTATGTTTTTAGGAGACCATTCAAAGTATATTATACACATACCTATTATTATTTACTAATTTAACTAAAGTTTTTTAGTCAGTGTGATGTATAAAAATAGCCATGAATGCTGCATAATGTGCAGGATTCTGAATTCTGAATTATATAATATAATTAACTATATTTCAATTTTTTAAACGACCTTATTCTCAACAACTTGATATATTGCGAAATGTATTAAAACCAAAAATATTATTTTTCAATTTAATAAATTAAAAAAGAATACCTCAAGTCCTCAACAATCATGAGATTGTATAAAGTATGAACCATGCATTAAGGCCACAGTTCAATTTGTGATAGGTAACAGATAATATTGACATTATCAACACTGAAGCTTACGACGGAAGCTTTTACTGTTATCTCGAAAAAAAATAATACGACTTCTATCTGTGTGATATATATTTATTAAATTATTTTTTATGAACATTTATATAATATAAAGTTGTCACTTTTATTATGTCGTCATATCGACCATTACAAATACATTCGTTAATGAGATAAAAGGATTGGAAATTGAACTGTACACGAAAATAACAATTTAAAAATAATTGAGTCATAATGTAATAATCTACAACAGAAGCAAAAAAAAAATTGAGCTGTCAAAATGTGTTTCCTTATTTCGTTGGTAGTGACTTGTAGAGTAGACAAAGAACAATACGATTTTTTTCTTTTATAAGGAGGCATTGATCATCTATTTTGTCAGAGGCCATTGTTTATTCTACTAGTGAGAATTATTTTTTTTAGAATTTAAAATGTGATATTTTTTGTTTTTCAAACTTAAATTATATAGGACGTAAGACATAAAAAACAACAGATAATATTTTTCTTTCATACTTAAAAAATATTGTAATTAGTTTTTATGACTGTTCTACAAGCATAAATAACTAATATAAATTAACTCGTATGAAATTATACAAATTATAATTTTGACAAAATTCATCATGATTAAACAACAATCGAAAATTGTTTATGACCTAAAAACACGTGGAAAGTATGTACCTGGTACCTACTAAATATATCATCAATTATAATTTTTATTTTTATTTGAATCATCTTTTAATAAAACTGCTTAATTTAATAGTATCCTTAAGGTTAAAACATTACAAAATTTAATTTTACATAGGTATAATTATTTTTAAGAATTTGAATTACGATTCTGATCTTACAATTTGATTTATTGTAATGTTTTAACCTTAAGGATACCATTAAATTATTAAGCAGTTTTATTAAAAGATGATTCAAATAAAAATAAAAATTATAATTGATGATATATTTAGTAGGTACCAGGTACATACTTTCCACATGTGTTTGGTTCATAAACAATTTTCGATTGTTGTTTAATCATGATGAATTTTGTCAAAATTATAATTTTTATAATTTCATACGAGTTAATTTATATTAGTTATTTATGCTTGTAGAACAGTCATAAAAACTAATTACAATATTTTTTAAGTATGAAAGAAAAATATTATCTGTTGTTTTTTATAAAATTCAAATTTACATTTATACAATTTGTATTCGTTTTCTATGTAATATAAACGTTGTTGTGTATACAATATAAAATCACAAATAATTGAAACAACTTAGATTTGCTTCCATTAACTGCAGCACTTATGATCTGTGTCATGAGTCATGATCGTTTGTCCAAGATATATCTTATTGCCGACTGCGTCCAATTTATTTTCAAAAAAAATATAAATGTATATTATAATATAGCAACAGTTGAGTTGAGTCCACGATATATTTTTGTCAATACATGTAACTGAAAAATATTTAGGTTTTATATAATTTTACTCCAAGTTGAATCGTATGTTTTATTCTCCATATCCAAACATTTATAAGTTTTTAATAAACAATAAATACTACTTATAATATTTAATATGCTAAAATAGTTAATT
Organism: Macrosiphum euphorbiae; assembly: GCA_949089665.1. Classification (NCBI taxonomy): domain Eukaryota; kingdom Metazoa; phylum Arthropoda; class Insecta; order Hemiptera; family Aphididae; genus Macrosiphum; species Macrosiphum euphorbiae. The sequence continues at coordinate 141,135,093 of CARXXK010000001.1, read as the reverse complement.
TTTGAAAAGTTGTAATAGTTGTAAGTGTTAATTTAGGTGTATCAATCAAATTCTATAACTATTCTTAAAATAGGTTTTTTTATAAGACTATTTATTTTTCGACTGTCCTCGCTAGTTAGTATTAAGTTAAAAAAGGTCCAATTTTATTCAATTTAAAACATACCTACGGTAACACAATTTTGTATATAAGTATTTTCTTCTAAACTTTTTTTAGCTTTTTATTTTATGTAGGTAATCAATTTCTGTAAGGCGAAAATGTTCCATTATAACAATTTATTTCATAGCATTAAATAATAGTAAATTATTATTGTTTATTTAATTATATGTCAAAAGAGTTTCTAATAAAAATATAAAACAACAACATAATAATACCTACTTAAATATTGTACCTAGTCGTGAAACATTTTAATGTTATTTTCATTTCTGGTCTTAAGATATTTAAGTTTTATATTAAAAAATTCTTATTTGTCAACTAGTTAAAATAGTTTGAATTTGACAATATTATAACAAACATGGTTAATATTCTCGTATAAATCGACGATGTCACACATTTATGAATTGCATTTCGTTTTATAGTTTAATTGTTGACTATCTAATGAATATATATATTTCCTCTTGAATACGGTATCCAGCACAAATCAGAATACATGTCAAAAGTAGCAATAAAAACTTAAAAGTGTAAATAATTTTAGATTTTATGCGTCTGCGTACTTTATCTAGCCGTTAAAGTTTGGAGAGCGAAAAATCCGTATTTGCGTGATAGAAAATGATAAAAAAAAATAAAATAATATTTGTCAAGGGTACTAAAACTGTCATCCAACGTGAGTTGTAGAGTAAGCTTGCAATAGGTAGTCAACTAGAGAACAAAAAAAAAGGTAGGTAGGTTATCATCTGGAAATTTAAGCATTCCGTTTCGTCATTATAGTATCCAATATAAAAGCTTTACTAAATAAATGCCAGTAAAATGTTTATTAAAATTAAATTATGTACAGATGCATTTTATATTATAATTCGTAGACACTCGTAATAAATATTGTGGTATACAACTAAAATTAGAAATATTTTATTTTCAAAATATATTATACAAGTTGTATAATACAACTAATAAAAAATGTTAATGATAAAAGTTTTTATTTCTTTACAAGTCGTAACGCGTTGTTATTGTTGTTATTTTCTTTAATACGTTCTAGAACATATAGGTACACAGAAAACCAAAAAAAAAAAAAATTATATATTAAGGTGGTATATATAATTTTCTTCTAACAACTGATCACATAAAGTAAATAAATATGAAAACATTTAAGAAGGTCTTACGTACCACATATAAAAACAAATAACACTATGTTTGTGTATTATAATTTATAGTACAATGAGAAAACACAATGCCATTTTAAACATATATGTCAGACCATAAAAATTGATCTATGAAATTTTATAGCCTTAACAACATAAAAAAAAAATACGAATAAACGTCTTTGGTTCTGCGCCACTTGATGGCTATATAGTAATAAAAAGAAAATATATTATAAAGTAAATTATAAATGCGACGGTACCATTTTTGACTTTTAAATGTTTTTTATTATTATTATTATTGTTATTATTATTATAATTATTTTAAACTATTTTTAATCTTCGTACAAGAATAATTTAGGGATATTATTGTGTTTTTATAACTTATTCGAAATTTAGATACGACGGTGAATACACCCAACAAACGTATAAAAAGCACTGTCTACCTATCGTTTAACTCAAACACACGTGAAACCTTCATGGATATTTGCCTGCTGTTTGCTGAGTGTGTGAGATTACTCAGTGGCGTATTTAGGAATTTTTCATGAAAGGGGTCCCACTAACTTTCCAAGCACATTTAAGTGGGGTGCTCCGTTAAAGAATATAATATATATTAGATGTTTAGATAGGTATTTATGGGGACAACTATGGGGAGGGGGAGATCCCCGTGGACCCTCCCCCCGTAAATACGCCACTGAGACTACCAGACTAACCTCGTGATGTTAAAATAATAATGATTTTTTTTATCACCATACAGCTGACCATTGTCACTGTAAATGTTGGGGATTTTGAAAATTATATTTTTACTTTTTATATTTTATTAGTATAGTTTTGTATTTTTTTTACATTTCAAAACGAATTAACTCTATTGGATATTGGATTGATATTCGATTCCTATACCTCATTGAAATCCTCCGAAAAAATATTCCACTGTAGAATATGAACCAAAAAAACGTATGCTATTGTTTGAAAATAAAATATAATGTATTGTTTAACCAGTAACGTGTGAAGTGTATCAAACTAACCTAATCAACCTGTATAATATAATGCCGCCATGGTTTCAACTCAAACACGACGTCACATGCTCAATCGTCTGTCGTTTGCAAAGATATTATTAGCAAGTCGTACTCACAGAACATAATAATCTGCTCAGCTTACAACGGGCTTGTGCCAGTGATCATGTGCTCGGACATACGTCATATTAATAGTATTTTTGAAACGAAATTTAAATATTAGGTAATTTTGAATACATTACAAACATAATATTATGATAATATATCATAAAATCTGCTCTTCAGCCCCGAACATTATCTAGGTGAGTTTTTATTTGGAACATGAATAATACGTTTATATGATATTATAATAATATAATATATATTTCAACTATGCAATGAATGTATTGATTTTAAAATGATGTGTGTGAGTGCGTGTGTGTGTATGGGGTTTTTTTTTTTATTTGTACACGTTTTATAGTAGAAAAATACTTTGATTTTCAACTTAAATATCGTTTCTAGTAGGAAAGTAAATATAATTGGTGCTTTTGGAAGGGTTAAATCAAAAATAGTGCTATTCAAAATAATCGGGAAGAACGAGAAATAGGAAGCAAAACAACTTTTCGGCAACATGATTTTTCTTATTTTGTTGTGATTCAAAAACGGATAAACGTATAGGTAATATACTTTTAAAATGTCCACCAAATGCTTATATTAGTATTTTCCATAGGCACATGGTATAATTTTCAAAATATGACTTTTTGAGCTATTTGTAGTAATTTGTCGTTTTCAATTATAACATAATATAGTTACTATTTATGATTTTGGGCTATACATTTTTTTCCCCTATAGCAATCGATGAGTAATATAATTACGCTACCACACAGCAACCAAAAAAATATGGAATCGCAAAATCTGGATACATTTTTTTTTTGTAATCGTATTTTTGTTAGGTTTGCCTCTGGCTGCGATTAATGTAATACCAATTTTTGATACTCGACACCTACAGTTGTAAAACAGTGCGGCTACCTACTTTCTCTCTATTCTGAATACTAGCTAGACAACGTCAACGGAGATATGCCAAATTCCCAAAGAAGTTGACTTGTATTTATATTTAAATACTGTACCTACATTTTATATTTACCTTAGATGTGGCGTAGGTACTAACAGTATTTACGTATACGATAATAGACTCTGTGTATGTTCAAACGGTTAAAATGGTGCAAGAAGAAACCAAATCCGTTGCAGTGTGTATGCCAAAAACTTCTTTCTGACGCTTTGCGAAATCCTTAGCGAACTACCAAATCATAGTAAATTGTAGTCGACTGCAGTTAAGGCGGATGCCTGCACACACACACATATAATATACTTATTTGATACGATACCGGTACACGTCCCATTCCTGTTAAAAGGTTTTAGGTGGACTATTATCAATTTATCAATATTTAATATGCAAGAAATATTATGTACAGCTATAGTATACCGGTCCGTTGTTTATTATAAACAATGAGAAATGTCAAATCACCAGCGCATCAAAGTTAACTTTTACATGTATTTAAATACTTGACAAGTATAATATTTGTGGCATGTCTACAGTTCTTACACGACAAGACAATGTGTGTGCGTGTGTGTGTGAGTGTGTGCTAAAGGTTAAAGGGGTGAAAGAAGAAACAAAACCCGTTGTTTATATACCTACGACTTCTTTCTGACGTGGTGCAAAATCCGTAGCGAATGATAGTAAATGTAGTAGACTGAAAGGGTGGATCCACACACACACACACACACGTATATGATACGATACCGATACATGTCCCGTTCCCGCTAAAAGGTCTTAGGTGGACGAATATCAATTTGTCAATATGTACTATACCGTACGCCGGTCCGTTGTTTATAGGTCGGCTTAGGTTTACGGAATGTGTCGTTCCACAACAGTCGGCCGATCGTTAAATCCGTTTACCCCCTCGACTTGTTCGTACCGTAAAAATGGCGCATCGTTCCTCCTTATAAATATATATACACTGCTGTGTAGGTATATGTATATAGGTATATACTTATAATTTTGTTAAAACTTCGTTCACCGATGTACTTACAATAACGGCTGTCGTCATTAATTACCGCTTCCGTTGTGTCGACGTGTCCTTTTCTTGATAACACAAATGGATTGTCCATTTGCAATACGGCCGTGATTCCGTCTTGTTGACAAACGATACAACGCAATTCAATCAGCTGACGACTTTCGTCCGACTCATCTCGTTATTGACAGATTTTTTTTTTCTAATTCGACTCAATTAATATAACGACATGATTATTAGCAAAAAAAAATCAACTTCTATACCATATTGTTCTGATTGAAACGTATCACGTGGACAGTGGACTAAAAAAAAAATTGTTTCCAATGTACTATTAATAGCTGCCGTATTACTACCTATTTAAAATATATTTCTATTCACAGTATGGATGCAATAGTCACTTAATTATATAATAGGTACACTTATGGCCCAAATCAGTATTCTTGGACAAATAATTTCCCGATAGTTGATATTTTTGGTTCTGAAATATTGAATCAAGTACATTTAATGTGCACCTAAATTTAGTTTATAATGTCCCTGAATTCATATATTATACACTTAGGTACTATAATATGTGAACATAAATAAACATAGATTTAGAAGACCCATCGAATGAAAAGATACATTGAAGTGGGGACTTTCAATTAAACCTTTTTAAATGAATAATGTGTGAAAAAATAAATATTGTTGTTATATACACATATTATATAGTAGGTATTAAGTAATAGGAAAAAGAATACTCAATTTGTGATAAATTTTTTCTCAATTAATAAAGTTTCTTTAAGTATACTGAAACAAAAAAATCGAAACTTGGCCCTTGTTCTTATAAGTATCTAATTTGTTTATGACAGGCTGAATATTAAATCTAACCTAACCTGACAATTTATTGAAAAATTAATTCGATTTAAAATAACAAAGTTTACTTATACTTCTTTATACAGCCGTATGGCATGAAACAACGGCGTAATTTGAATTGTACAAAAAGCAATACTGCTTGGACTTTTTTTTTGATTTATGCAATTTAAAGAAATTATTTACAGATCATGCAAATCTATTAATATGGTAAGTTATCGAAAGTATTTATTTAAATTATATTATATATTTTTAAATAAATTCCTATGTTATATAAATAAAAAAAAACTTTAATTTCACTTTTATGAGCGGATTTTATTTTAACAATTGGTTTTATTGACAATACTTTTTATTTTTCAGACATATACCTTAACATTTACAATTTCTCGTTACCTGGACTATAATAACCGTTTAAATGTTGACCTAATTATTTTGTAATATCCTAGAATTTACCAAGATCAATATCTGTAAATTCTGAGATTTGCCAAGTCAGTAACCCCTAATTAGGTCTTGCATCCGTACTCTCATAACTCAACACGAACACATCAATATATATTTTGGCAAGTGCTTAGACTTAAGACATAATATTATAATATGACGTAATATGTAACGGTTCACTTTAATTTTTCAAACCAAATAGAAATGGTTTGTCCAACAGAGCGTGCAATACAAAACTCGTTCGTTTCGTTTGTGTACTCGGATTATACAAGTTCCATCACTAAACAAAGATTTTCCGGACGATTGGATAAACGACGTGCATTTAGTGTTATTGATATTTAATCAGACGATTGTACACAAATGCGGACAAAAAATCAACACAAACAACGATTTGACGTGTAGGCGTTAAAACCAAAACAAATATAGGTGCTGCGGAACTGCAGGCATGACATACATCAATGTTGTACAACATTATATATTGTGAGTATCGATTTTCTTTTGTTTGGTCAGGACACACACAATATAATACACTTGGATTATGATGAAATGAATTACAAAAAAAAAAAAAAAAACACTAAAAAATTACTAAAACCCATCAAAGGGTGAAAGAAAAACAATGTTTACACGCACATTTATGAATACCTCCTGCATGTACATAATAATACTATACTTTATCAATATTTCATCGATCTCGGACGTATCACGTGGTATGCATCATACTCGCTAGAGGGAGATACGAACGGCAGTACGATCGTCGTCGGATATCCACCGGATTAAACGATCTTCGGACGAAATTATTATAATAATATTATTATGACGGAGGTTTGATGTCACTCCGTCCGGTAGTTGTATCGGAAAACCGTTGACCCGGTGAACGAAATAGACTATAAAGAGACGGCCGTCGGCATATTATGATATACTGTCTGTAGGTATGCCGACCTCGTCGTGTATGTACATTCGGGGGGTGACCGGCAATTTCGTAATATCGGAGAGGTATGTAAGAGAGTCTAGTGGATAAGCGTAGAACTCGAATATGAGCAAAAATTAAATCTGGACGCAAACAGAACTGCACGGCGACGGCCACACTAGCTTCAGCACAATAGATAATATTATGAAGTTGATAATTTGATGGTTTCAAGTAAAATCGGTTTTAAACGTATTACTACTCCATATTTGATACTTCATTGTTAAAAAAAAAAAAAAAAAAAAATTAAAAATTGTACATAATACCATTTTCGGAATAAAATATTAATTTGTGCGGTGTGTACGTGTATGTGGAATTGTGAGTATGATGATAATTAATACAAATTAGTGTTAATTTAATTTATTTTCAACGTTCATTTCACCAACTATAGTAAATCAAACTTGACGTGTAAAATTGAAATGTCACACTGTGATCGATATTATTCTCTCGGCGGTGTTCCAATTTCTTGTAACAAAAATGGTGCTTATCTGGTCATTACACGATCGGATGAAAATTAATTGGAATTTAATTTAAACTCAAACTTTACAACAACAATAATATTATTATTATAATTTCTTTTTTTTTCCTTTAGCGAAATTCAAATTAATTGCACAACACGAAATACCGTTTGATCATCGTGCCATGAACGAATGATAATTTTATTATTTCAAATACATCGCAATAATATTATTATGAATTGTATTTTTATTTACTGCTTATTAATATTTTCCGTGATCACGCAGCCTGCAGTAATTTGTTTGTGCATTTGCAAAAATGTACTTATAATAGTGATATTACGAGATTGTGTCAGTTTCAATATAATTTAAATTCTGATTATCTTCCCTTTGTTGCCGTACCGGGAACGCCGCTCCATCCACGATGACATTATAAGCGGGTAAAGTTGTACATCGCAGTACCTATCTATCGACCAATAAAGGGACGAATTTTATTTTTCGATTGGCAGCGGACATAATGATCTACCTATCACAATATAATGAGATTGAACTATTAATATTTAAATAACTATAATTGTATACTTATAGAGTGTGGAGTCTGTTACAGTACCAGCTATAACGCAGTGCAGTCGGAATTCTTTTTTATGGGTCACCTGACTGAAGAACCTATTGTCCACGTTACAGTAGAGGGTCGCCATACCAAAAAAAATGTGGAAAACACGGGCATAATTATTATTGCATACCTACCACACTGTTTATTACTATACAATATAGTCCGTAGAGCAGTGTATAGTTATGGCCAGTCACCGTCTGCATCTTTATGCTTAAAAGAATCCGCTTTTGATGTTTTCGTGGCGTATTTACCACAAAAGTCACATACGACACCTATACCGAATCCGCGCTAGCGTCAGTTGCAGTTTCACCAGTGCCACCCCCTCGCATCTACAACTGCAGTGCAACGCTGCAACAATGCATTTAATGTACACACATATACAGGGAGATCCATAAAAAAAATAGGAGCATGATTGGTGAATCATCCTGTACAACACTTGCGCACGGATTCGTCCGTTTGTATCTTGGTTCGAGAGTATCTCAGTTTAATTATACCTCAGTTGATGGACAAATCGACGTCAGTTTAATTGTACCTCAGTTGATGGACAAATCTACGTCAGTTTATGGAATGATTTGATGGGCAACCGCCAGTCGTGAATTGGATTTAGCACTTAGGGTGTATTTTTTATGTGGTTTAAACTATACTTATACTCTCGAAATTGTTCTAATATTTCTAAAGACAACCTCTAAGATTTTCGTCAAAATCAATTGAGTATTTTTTTTGTTTATAAGCAAAAAACATTTACATTTATACATTTGGTTTTAAGATAATATGGTTTCTTTAATCGAGGACATCTAAACGCTACTATTTTATGCATATATTATGATATTATATCCGATCTGCCCGAGCAACCAATGGCAACCATTTATTATAAACAAAAAATGTTTCGATTTCCACAGAGAATTTCAAAATCCTTGTTTGAGGAACTCTTTAAAATACAAATTTTGGAAAATCCTTTCTTCTAATATCATAAAACTAAACTACTGACCAAAGCCCATACTTGTAGCTTCGGAGTTTCCGGCTAGGTGAGTCAGTCAGGACAAGTTATTTTATATATTTAGATTATGTCATAACACAGGTAGGCAAACGCGTGTAATTATTATTACTATTATGCGCACATCGTGGCCATTTTGTGCTGACCATCAGACACACCCGCTGCTAGTTGCTATACATTATACTATATTATACTCTGCTCGCATAATTGCCCGCTGTGCACGTCATAATATTATAATTACCTATATAAAGGCCGAGCCGGATAGTTGTATTGTATGGTAATAGCTGTAATGAGCTATAGCAAGGTAGGTATAGGTCGGTTCGTGTGTGCACAACACTGTAATTTCGTGACCGAAACACGCTCGATTCTATGTTGATAATAATATATATTATATTATATTTATACATATTATAATATATACGCTGTACCTCCTCTGTGACGACGATGGTAATAATAATAACGACACCGATGAGCATAGTCTAGTCACCACGGACGAGCACAAAACTTGTTCGTCAGCTCCGAAATATGGCAAAGAAGTCGCCGACCTGTGTCGTTATAAGCGACCGCCAAGCCGACCTTTTAATAATATCATATTATAATTATGGTCTCACAATACGTCGGACATGATTAGACCGCCCGTTGACCGTGTGAGCGCGGACACGACCGCTATCGGCTTATGGCGCGTGTTATTATAGGTACTTGTGTAATATTATTATTATTATTATATCTGCTGTATAATATGTATATGTACTTGTATAATAATATTTTGTGTCTAATAACCCTCTCTAGAAGTTTCTAACCTTTTTTGAGGAAAGATCGTTTTACCGGTCGTCGCCTCGTTTACTAAACTACCCCCCTCCCCCACACACACACAAGCACGCCCACAATTTCGAGGCTTATAATAACAATTTGACTCATGACATACATACATACACACATATCGTATATTAAATTACCCATAATAGGGGGCCCCCTCGATAAATAATTTATAGCTTCGGTGCAAGTATTTATACGCATAATATTATATAATAGGTACCTATTGGTATACGTATATTATAACCGCATGCTCGGATCAAATACTTTCTACAAGTATGTAGCCACGGAACAAGTATTCAAACACTCTTTAAAAAATAAAATAGTTTTCTGAATATTTTAATAAAACACAACATTGGATAATCGAAATACATTTTAACCAGTCTTTGTTTAAGCATTTTGAATTATGTACCCTATAACAATAATTTAATAATCATTTATCGGATACGATAATGACTGAAAGAATGTGTGTCGGTAGATATATTGGAATAATTTAACTTATATTATTATGGAACTTAATAATGATTATTATTTATTTTAATGCAATACCTCTAAGCTTAGAATGTTAAGTTTTTCACATACATGTTAACAACATATAATGTCAATGACTGTTAAAAATAAATTAAACACAAATCAATTAAAATTGTGATATTTTAAACATTATACTATGACGTATTATCCACGTGTCTTAAGATCGTTGATAAGTGTTGGTAAATAATAAGAATAATTCAATCTCGATTTTTTTGCAAAGGTAAAATGTCTAAATAAATAAATAAAAACTAAATTAATATTATAAAAAGAAATCAATAGGTCTTAAAGTATTCGGAATACTACTCGAGAATAAGTATACAAATATTATAGTATTCTATAAAGTAAAATGATTACGTTTATAATCCCCAGCAGAGGGGTTCGATGCGCGATACAAAAAAAGTAAATATTTGACTTTTCTCTGCAGCGTAAAAAGACCCTGGTGACTCGAAACTATTTCCGCCATCGACTCTCAGCGTTCTTCCAGATATTTAAATGTTAGTCGTTATTAACTAGCTATTTAAATGATGAAACACCACCGTAGGTTTCGAGAAAATAACTGTGAAAAAAAAACAGTGGTCCTCTAAAAAAAAGACAATGCAGGACAGTGGGGGCTGTGTACCTTCCGAGCAACTATAATGTAATTACAGCTCGGACACACTATTTCGTCATTATTATTGTATAATATGTACCATTATTATAATATTATAACACAGGTACGTAGGTAACCGCAAACCACGGAAGTCGTCATCCGACATTCATACACAACAGTTCAGCTATTATCTGTGATGTATAATATACTCCGGGTCCCAAGTATATGGTCATGTACACATAGTAGGTAGTGTATTATTTGGTAAGCATCATCCCTGGCCAAAACGTACCTCCATGGGATTTCGGCGTGATGGGGTCGCGTGTGGTTCATATATTATACAGGGTGATTCACCTGCTTAGATCCGAGCATGGATCCATTTATGCCTTCCATAATTCAACTACACAATTTCTCTCGTTCTTGTTCTCAGAGTTTTTCGGTGTACTTAAAAATAACGTTTTAAAATATTTAGATTTTTTTTATGGCGTTTTTCCATAAAACATAATATGGTCGAAACAATCTTATTTTTTACAACGAGCTCCTCAATTTTAGTGTAAATTATTGGAGCAGACGATTTTGTTTTGAAATTTGAACGAGTATAGTTCCTGTCCTGAGTTATAAAACTACATATTATATGAATAAAGGACGATAATTTAGGATAGTAATATGTTCCTTTAGAATGTATATTCTAACCTTATGGTTTATATTATAATAATGAGGACCCAGGGTCAGGGAAGCTACGATAATATTTGTGAAGTACAGCAGTCAGTATTATCAAGATATTGATGTATGAGTATTTTATAATTATTTGTAAATATATTATCTGAGTAATAATAAGCACTTGACTAATTATTAATATCACATATTATTTTGTTTTATATTTTATCACCACAGGCCCCGTTCCAGTAAGTTGTGGTGATTATCGCAATACATTATTTGTATGTGATAATAAATCATAGTATTCGAAAAGAGATCTTCGGTGAAGTCAAATAAGTGCGAAGAAAATGTAATCTAATAATGCATCGTCTCCACACTTTCTTTGAACTGTAAGTTGAGCTGGTGTACTTATGATATATATTAAATTATTATATATGTCATGCTGAACTCATAGTTTAAAGTTATTGGAATTTTGTTTCAATAATATTGAACATTGCCCTATTTCGTTATAATATTTTTAAAGAACATTCGTATAGGTGCAAGAATTCAACTATTGTTACAAGCCATTGTTTATTATCGAATGATTTCTCATGAATATCACCCACGAATAAAAATTGATGTGTGAACTATATATTTTATACTTTAATCAATAACAGTTGCGTCCATAATATTATTGTGACGATCTTCTATGAACAAAATATGACGATTCATTCAATTAAAATCTTAATGTATTCCTAGTAAATGTGTTATCGTCGTTGAACAAACATATTAGTTAATGGCATTTTCCATTTTTTATTATTATTACTATTACAAATCATACACCTAGAGAACACGCAACTGCTCGAAAAACACCCCATACATTAGCATATTGTTTGTGTTATTATTTTATCATATTTTTGAAATCCTATATAAGCCTTACGCTAAAATGGAAAAAGTTCCTCTTCCCGGGCGTGGTGTTATAATCATTAGAATAATGACAAGAATCGTCACGAGTAAAAATGAAAAAGAATTATAATAATAATATAGTATTAGTGTTTTTCAGTTTGTTTTAAAAGTATAATTTATGCGATCGATATTCGAATAAAACAGTTGACATAATATTATTATGACGTGCTTAACTCTAGTCGATCATTCACACGCTTTATACGTACAACAGGTATGACGAATTTATGACGTTATATGAAATATAAATAATATTGTATTAATTCACAAATCACAATAATTATATTGAATATTTGCGCTACGAGGATGTAAAAACAACAAAAAAATAATATACAAAATATCTCTTAATAACTATGATAATAATACTAGAACATGGCGGAATTATTGTTTGTCAACCTCGGGCGTTTGTTGAGGTTTTTCTTTTTTGTTGACCATAATATTATGACTGATAGCAAAATATGATGTGGATAACCGCATTGTTTGCTTCTGTTGTGCTCGTAGAACATTTTTCCATATCAGCGAGTACACTATTTACAGTGTGCACATATTATTATTATTATTATTATTACTCGAAACCGCATAATATTCGTGTAGGTTTTATCCACTTTAGGGTAGTGTTTGACACAGAAATCTAATAAGAATATGCAACATTTTTAATTAATTATTTTAAGTCATTTTTCGTTTATTCCAATACCAATAACATGAAAAAAATAGACGACTCCTATATACTTTTTCGATATTATAATAGGTATCATTAAACATAACGAAATACGAATAATTCAAAATTCACACTCATTTAAATTTAAAATTATCCCGTGTTTAATTTATTTTTAAATGTTTGACCTATAATTCACATCAATTTATCTCAAATATGCTCACTCGTCATTATCACTGTTTATTGACAAAACTACGAATCAACTACCTAACTAGGTACAACTCGTATTTATTATTGATATTTCTGATCCACAGGTATTATTTATTTTGAAAATAAATGTTTTACTATTGATTAGTCGTCATAATATTATTATGCTTGGATTTTTTCTTATAAAACGTTGTTTTTTTTATCGGAAACATGTTCAGAAGAACCAGTGTCGTTCACGTGGCGACGAGAGAGTAAAGTTTAAACCCCCAGGCTTTTTTTTAACTACTACATAAAAACAAGAAAATGGGTTTGTGAAACATATAAATTATTATATTATATATTTTTTTGTAACATAATAACCCTCTTTCACCCATTAGACATTTCTGTGCACGCCACCGAGAAGAACATAGAAGGTTAACCAGCTGACAAACGATTGTGACATACACATTGTCAAATTATATACGAAAACATAAAGTTCTACAGTGTAGGGTCTACTCTGAACCCGATACGGTGTTCGGTTGTAACTCAATGATTGTAATAAATTTGAAATATGATATAATTAGTGTCTTATAAAAATATGATGCAAACATATGCGCACGTGATAGAAATAATAATAGAAAATGTAAGGTGTACATTTTTTTTAAGTTACTAATATTTTATATTTTGTATACAAAATAGAGATAATGATATTTTTAACCAACGATTTCGTTAAAAAAGTGTGAAAATATCGTTGATATTTTTCTTTGATCAAAACGGACGATCAATAGAAATCTGATTTAGTAAAAGAACATGACTGCAGTCATTTTAGTTCAATATAATATCGAACATTTTTGCAATTTTTATTTGGCTAGAGTTTAGAAATAATTTCTACAATAACCAATTTTATAATATATGACTAAAAATATATTAAAATCATTACAATAACAGTACATATAGGTACAGAGGTACAGTGTATAGAATTTGAAGAATTTAACTTTAAATCGTAATATTTTTATGACTGTTTGTTGATTAGTGATTGCTATTTATTTATTGTATAAAATATAATGATGAAATTTCCTTGTAATTTTATACGACTCTTTTCAATAATTTATTCCATAAAACGTAGCTATGGGTACTAGTTTCATGAAAATCATAATTGTCTTTAAATCTTCTAACAATTTATTGCAAACAATAGTTTTTGACGATCCTAGATCACCCCTTGTTCTCTTTGATCAACAACACATTTGATCATCCCTACATTTCATTTTGTCAACCCCATCTGCTATATTGTCTAAAATGCTTTCTACAATTCAATACTTATACATTTTGTTTTTTTTGTTACCGTTGAAGTAATATAATACACTCAAAAAAAAAAAATACGAAGCTTTTGTTATTTTATAGAGATAACTTACCTATATTAAATAATAACAACATTGTATTATGATTAGAAAAAATTAAAATAAATAATAAATAAAAATAAAACAATTATTATACTCAGTGTTAATATAAATACTTTATTAAATATTGTTTTTAGTGATAATATTAGATGAACACGAATTATTGGTCATCTCATAAGTGCAAATACGTTTAAATCAAGGATATTGATGGCGCACGTCATACTATTTGTGTTCTCTACAGGTATTTCTGAAAACAACAAAACCAATACCACTGAACAAATTATATTTAAAATACTAATAGGTGTTCATCACACTGATTTCTGTGAATTAAAACTTAATAACTATAAAAAAAAAGTATTTAGTTATATAAAATGCATTTATTATTGCTTCAACTTGTTACGGTATTATTATAAATGTTTCATTATCATCATCTTATATGTTTAACTAGGTACTAATTAATTAGTATAAAATTATTAATAAAAAAACATTTTAAATTTGAATCGACGGCTGATTAGTCCGTTATTGATAAGTTATTAGTTTATCCATACGCAATATGAATTAAATTTAAAACACAAATGTGTTAGTTATAAAGTATTATTAATAGAATCAATTATATAAAATATATTCATATTATTGTCTTGAATTCAGTATTTTATTATATTTTTTTTATGGAATCAACTTTATTTTAAAATAAAGAGAAAAATCTACATTTTAATGATAATTTGAGTGGTACCTACTTTAGTGACTTCCAATTTTAACTTTGTGTTGGTATTATATATTTTCATACACAATGGTTATTTTTGTGGAATAAATGAACAGTCATCGTCAAATGTTTCACAAACAATACCATAATCATAGCTGCTATGCACATATTAATAAAGGCTTATGTGCCTGATGTTTGTAAAGGGCTATATGTGAAAAAACCTAAACAATAAAGCAGTGAAACATAAAAATAAAGGAGATAACCATATTTTAACGTGGAAGTCTGAAAATCTACTTTTTACGTAAAACCACCGTAATCCTATTATATTCTCTCAACCTCGACCGTTCTTGTATTTTAATTTCTCGTTAACTGCAATATAATAATATGGAATACATAGTTGTAATAGTATAATAGTATATAACTAACTATGTATGTCAGTATGTGTAAACGGTATCAGTCATTGTTAAATTAAACAAATGAAAATAATTTTTATTTATTTTAAACCACCCATTTTATTCAAATGTAAATTTTAAAATGTATTTAGTGCTCTGTTTTAGATGTGCTAGAAACAATATTATAATATCTTTTTTTAACGATAGGCAGTAACGTTTTTAAAACCGATGTCGAAAATGTATTGAACGGCGCGCCGTATAGGCAATTCAGGGGCATTGCTGTAAAGATAAAATAACGACTAACACACCATAATATTAAACGTCTCGTTTCCGAAATATTGATGCATCATGCAAATGAATATTTTTTATCTGATGAAAGCACTGTTAGATAGCTATTTTGAGTTAAAGTCACTGCATTAAGAACATTCAAAATCAAAAAATAGTTTTGACCGACTCATCAGTATACCAAAGGTGTAGCATATTAATATAATATAATAATATGAACGTATAATAATACATACAACTATGGGCACAACATATTAGTATATTACATTATACTTTGCAATAAGCATTATTTTTAAGCTTGCTCCACAAACGACCAAGGCTGATATTATATGCTGAATACCAATTCGTTGGCATAGTACGTATCGTAAATTCGTGACCGGTTGCAACAGGCTATCCTCAAAATCGATACTGCACGTGACACGCGTAACGATGGGTGGATAAGGAAAATGTTTGAACCGATAACGCTTGCGAAATAACAGAAACATTATATTTTTTACATGACTTTAGACGTCTCACAGTCATCGCAGACGATTTAATCACATTTTTCTTACATAACAAGAATTATTTATTATATTGTTTTATTCAATATAGTAACTGATACTCCCTATACTCCCGCACACGCATTGCTTTCAGGGATTAGGTATCAACATACTCAAATAATTTATTTATATTTCATGTTTGGACGATGGTTAATAAATAAAATAAATATAATATTATTTTATCGTCATCTCAATTCCGTAAGTCTGCAATATTCGAGAAATACAATTGCTTCTTCTGTAATGGATCACACGCTCAGTTTTGGCCGACAAATATAAATTATACCATTCAGACGTACTATGAAAAATCAATCGAGTAATAGATTTACTGATTGATTTGATTTGCCTTAAAATAATACTACCTACTATCGGTTTTTAATAGAACAAGAAGTTAATCTTATGAAAAACAGTATGTCTGTTCGTCTTTTTTTTTCGATCACGCAATCTATAACATGATAAATTAGGTGGACAAATGGATTGTAGTTACACATAACTATATTATATTTATTGTATATTTCTAAAAACAAATACAACGAATATTGACTTCAGCAGTAGACGGGGATCAAATTATAGCATCGTAATTTAATAATATCAAAATAGTAATCATTGTTTAATAATATTAGTCGTTTTAAACTAGTTACCGTCTATTATTTTCAAATACAACACGAGTATTTGGAATCTAAGTGATTGTATAAATATAGCGACCGATGTGACCTCAAAAAATATACATCATGTATGATAACTGTTTAAAATGTATATTTGTAGATCTATGTTTAAAACATTATTGTTTGTAAGTCAAAAAATTTGAAAATTTAGTGCAATGTTCGGTGTGATTTTTTTCTTATATAAATTAAAATAATATATCGAAAAACCATTTGAATAACATTTGAACCATTTTATAACCATTTGAAGTTATAATTATTACGGCTTTTTTTAAAAAAAAAACCACGATATTATAACAATTTACTATTTCATGCTTGAAACTTAAATACGATTTCCTTAGACATTTCATACTAAAATAAGTTTACCGTAAAGACACAACACATTACATTATTAAAAGCCTGAAGTTAAAATTTTAATAACATTTGATAAGATATTCAAACGTAAAATAAACATTTTTGATCAAAAAGTAATTTGTCGTTATATTATGTTCATTCAAAATATATTGATCATAGAAACTCAAAACATTCCATTGTAATTTAAATTGTAGTTGTGTATAAAAACATTTTTAATTACTAAATATTTAGATGAGGTTGATGGTTAGATAGTTTTAAAGCTATTTAAAACTTTATAAACATTTATTTAAAATTGATTTTAATATTTTATTTAAACATGTTTCTAAAAATGCTTGGGTTTTAATATAAATATAGTTTTTTCATACGTTTTTCTTAAACCAATTTAAAAACATCAAAAATGCATGCCCACAATTTTTTTTATATATGTCGGAAGTTCATGATCTTACGGAATTGGATACTTAAACGAAAAATAACAATTCTCCAAGGTTCTTAGTTGTTTTGTTGTTATTCAAAAAATACAAAATGTGTAGGGACTTGTAACTTTTCACCATTACGTATATAATATTATTTTTTATACAGAAAGAAATTCAAAAAAAATTGAGTAACTGTAAGCTAACAAACCAATTTATACTTTTATACTGTGATTACTTAAACTATCAAAACACATTACAATGTTTAGTATATATTTAGATTGGTTTTCAGCTATTTACAGACTTTTAAAGACTTACATTTTTAACTTATTTTCAAAGTGTATATAAAAATTGTTAAGCTCAAACAAAAAGCTTGAGAATGTAATACAAGATTCGATGCATTTTTTATTTTGACAATTTATATTTTGTTTATATTTTATTTAAAATTTAAAATTTTTATTTTATTTTTTTATTAATTTTTCAATCTATAACATTTTAAATTTTATGAACTTTGATTGAATTTTTAGAACTAGATTCCCAAAAAGTTTTCTAATAGCAACCGTAAATCTTAAAAATACAACAATTTATATACAACATTTTACTATAGACATTTCAAGTTCAAATATCGACGAATTTTGTTGTAATTAAAAAAATATAATTTGTAGACACATTAAAACTTTTCTTACCATAATGTATATTTTTCTTTTCTAATCACAATGAAATTGTTTAAAATTTGAAGCTATTTATACCATAAACCTGTTTACACCGTTCTATAATTGTATGTGGGTATTGACTTCTAAATTAAAAATGTTAATAATATAATATCACGATATAAATTGATAGCAATAAATATTTATTTTATTATATTATGTTCATGCTGTCATATGTGGTTTTGGAAAAAAATAGTTCCTACTACAGCAGTCGGTCTTACTAAGAGCTATACGATTAAATTATAAAATATCCTTAGAATTATAATTCGCTATAGAGGCTGGCACACCGCCCCACTCAAAATCGTTTTTTGAACGCAATGATTAATTATTAAATTCAAAATGAACAAATCGTCAAATCCATTACAGTGACTTATTCAATGACGATAGGTACACTCGAAAGTCAAAACGTATAATACTACAGAACGACTCCTCGGGTTTTTTGGTATTTAATTTATAAATATATTTTATTTACCTTAATTTCGATCTCTATAATAGTCTCATAATATATGATTGAACTGCTACTTTTATTACAGGAAATTACTGTTGACACGCAAATTTTGTTTGCTTTTATATAATATTCTCTTAAACTTAAAATTAATATACTATGATGATTTACTTTTCTGATGCGGGTTCTCTTTATGTCTAACGAACGAGGTAAATGTTAAAAAAAATACATGTATAAAACGAATCGGTTAAGCAAATTAAACTTCAAACTCCGTCATTAATAATTTCAATAATAATTGTAGTGTACTGACATAATTTTTTTTGAATGATAAAATATATTTTCAATCTGGACATCTAGGTATTCTTAACCTTCCTTGAATGATCAAAATAAATGAAGTTTCAAAATTGAAGAGTTGATTAATTATTTTTTTCAATTGTACTTAAGTTTATCATATTTTATTCTTATAGACTATAATATTGTGTGAGTACATAAATACATACAACCGTCACAAGATTTATTCATCACACATTTTTTAACACCTATAGCTTAAAATTAGTATTAAAATATTTTCCAAAATAAAATATGTCATACTGATTTAAGATAAACATTGTTTCTGTGACCCAATCATGCATTGTATTGTATTTGTTAATAAATTGTACATTTTTATTAATTAGTCTACCAAATACCAATTACATTCTTTTAAACAAATTATCGAACATTAATATAAGAAATCAATATGAATAAAAGAACAATGTGTAGCTGATATTAAAAAAAAAAAAAATGCATTTCTTTATTTTCATTTCTGAAGCTTTTCAATATATATTCAAATTATATCACTGATGTATGGAAGTATTAAAACTACCTATTTATCTTCTTGTATTGAAATAAAACACGTGAATAAAAACTTTTTAAAATACGTTTAATTTACATGAAATAATGTAATTAAAGATTACAACGCTGTAACGGATATTTTGAGAAAATTGAATGGTATTTTGAAGTGCACCGTTAATTTTCCAAAAATAAGGAATAGAGATCAATAAAACCAAACACGAACCGACATTGGAATGCGAAATATTTGGTGGATGAATAGTACTCTAAGGATATATGAGAATTCTCCGAGGTACAATAAAACACAAAAAGAAATAACGAATGTTTTCAAACAATACGCATAAATAAAAAGTAGGTTTTTATGAATAATAGTATAGGTTTAAAAATGCATTAAATACAACACGATTATTGTATTATCAGGGCGAAATCTATTTAACTTGAGAAATGCATAACAATTTAAAAAAGAAAATTGTAATTTGACTATTGTTAACCGATTATATTTTGACTTTGTGGTAAGTTCCTCATTAATTTACTATATTAATATTTCGATTATTTCAATAAATATCTATTTATCATTAAATGTATTGAATCACATTCATGAAATGTTTAAGGATTCTACATTATATTAAGTTATATAAATAACTACAGTAGGTAAGTACGTGCTTTTAAAAACCTTAAAAATGTTATTTTTCAATGATTATCTCTCTGGAAGAGTCACTCCATAAAATATAATTTTTAATTTAATGTAAGGTATAATATTATAATTTATAATATAATATTTCACCACAATTTGTAAAATATGAAAAGATTATTAGTAACAATATCATATAATGGAAAGTTCTTGAAATTAAAATATTAAACTTTTCCTTGATGCGTTTACAATTATTAACGTATTGTGTGTACATTTTCTTCAAGTTTATAGTTTGCAAATATAAACAAAATTGTTTCAATACTTAAAATAATTACGTCTTTAAGTATGTCGTAAATGCTGATTTTTGATTTAAGTAAGACAAACTATATTTTATAAACAATATTACGTTGAACTATAATTTTTAATTATTTTATTTAATGTAACATTAATATTGCCTAAATCAATTTTACAACATTTTTATCGTGGAATTTTTTTAAACCATGCAATAAATCTACATTATGTAAAATATTAATAATAAATATTTTGGTTAATTAGTAGTTTAGGTGATCAACTAACCAATTTTTTTTATTAAATTTAAATATTTATGATAATTTATTAAAAAACATGTTTTACCCATTATTATACAGTACACTACTATTGTGTATTACACAGCCACTGTAAGTATAATATTATATTCTATGTTTTCAACCACAACCTCTCGAAATGTACACGTGTCCAATGTCCATCACATCATATTAGGTACATGATGTAATAAAATAAGGTTATTTAAAACCAAATGTGCAGCATAATACTATTTTCCTGTACCATACCACCAAAAATCGTTTAAATATATATCTAATTATTTTTATGATAGATCATATAAAATATATCCATCATCGACATAGTATTATTTCCTAAAAACAATACTATAAAATAAAAATTATTTTAATATTAAAAAATTAATTAAAATTACAAACAATAATTAATATAGCTGTGATTGACTGGAAGTATAATTTTTTATATTCAAAATGGTTGTATACCAAACATAAAGTAAAATATGAAATTATTATTCTGTTCATAAAATGTAGTACTTTTACATCTTAACCGAACAAGTAAAGTCTAAATTATTTTTCCATACAATTTATTATAAATTCTTTAAGATAGGAAACTATAAAATATTGTATAGAAATAGATTATATAATATATTAAAGTTTTCTATGTTTTTGTTAACATATTTTATATATTTACACATTTTAAAATAACTAGTGCAATTATGGAAACTATGAAAATGTATATAATTATATTATGCCAACTACATCGCAGATTAGTTAAATAAAAAAGAAAATGATTTTCATATTTAACATAAATTTGTAATTTTAAAATCTTAATTTAGCAAAAATGTTTGTAAATTAATAAATTATTATTAATTTTAGACTAAAGCAAAAATATCAATAACATTAAATAACTCAATTAGAAATATTTGATTATTTCGTATGAATCAAAAGTGTCTTATTTTAGTAGAATATTATACTAAGGGTTGAGTGAAATAAAAAACAAAAATTATTGAACATGATAAATATTAATAAATCTTATGAAACCAATCAAAAAATAGGTAGAAAAAGGGTCTTTACTTTTTTCTTACACACATTGTGTGTGTAAGATCCGTGACTTTTTTTTCTTCTGAATTCTCGAGGATAACAAAGACCTTAGATTCTAGAAGTATTTGTTTAATTGAAAAAAGGGATAATTTAGAACCAAAATAAAACTATGTAAATAGTATAAAGTAGTCAGTATTAGTTACACATTTTTTGCGATTGCGTTTTTTTCCATTTAAATTTTAAGAGTTACGAATTTTAGTGTTTCACATCGGTCCCTTGTAAATCACACACAACCTCACAATATATTATTACTGATTTACAACTACAGTGGGAAGAAAAACATGTTCACCAATTGTTTGCTTTTATATTTTCGTAACATGTATGAGAATTCATGTAAGTACAAGAACCCTCATGGTTAGAAACTAGTCAAATGTAATGTAATAAAATAATATAACATGAATAGTAATACAATTATTTAAATAATTTTAATTAAAAATATATTCTCAATTAAAATTATGGACCTCCGAATACGTAGGACTACGTTCAACTACAGCAGATGTAAAAACTATTTATCAATTAAAAAAGGTATTGTAATAAATGTTTCTCGACAAATGTTTTAAACATTTAGTTTGTCTTATATTTTTAATACATTATTTATAACTATTAAAGCACAATAAATAATTTGAATACACTTACTACTTGGAAGTAGTGTGTGTAGTGATTCAAAATGTATTCGTTGTATGTACACAAAATTATAACGTTATTAATTCAAAAGATTTAGTTCAACATAATTGTTATTCATATAAAGTTATCAAATATACATATATTTATATTTCATTGTATAATTGTTATGCAAGTATAATGTAATTACTAGTTTTTTTTTATTATTTTTTTTTTTAAACAAATTGAATTAGTTTAAAAAAAGATTATTTGTGTTTTGCATAGATAGGTACTATAACTTTTAAGTGATTATGTACCAACAGTAAAGTTATAATTATATACCATTGTGTATACTTTTATATTCATATTTATGAACACTAACAATAAATATAATTCAAAATATTACTCAAACATATAAATATATAGGTATGTGTTTACTAATTTCCATAAAAATAAAACAAAATCACAATAAAGGAACAAAATTCAATATCAAAAATACTCAAAAACAGCAGTTTTATAAAATGTACTTACGCAAATATGTTTGTAAACACGTGTGGACTGATATGTAGTGTGAACGATTTAAAATGAGATCAGGGACTTTTAAAGTTAAAGGCTAAAACTTTTTATGACACCGATAGGACATTTTATCCGTTAACCACTAGTTTTTTTTTCATTTTTTCTTCCAACGGATCAGTGTATTATTTTTATTAACACTTGGTTGAGGAGTTTGTTTCATTTCATTAATAAGAAACGAGTCGTACTATGACCGTATAGAGGTAACAATTTATAAAACATAATAATTACATATACAATATACATATTATATTATTATAGGCTGTGTAGTACGGCCACAATCACTCTATTAATACGTCTTTCCGATACGGTCCAGGCGAATATTGTAATTCAATTTCAGAGTTTTGTCTGTCCAGTACCCCATACCAGTCGAAATGATTAATTTAATCATCATATTTCGTACACAAACTCTCGAAAACTAGTACCATAATATTTCTAGTACAAAAACGCACGGTTAACTATTGGTACCTCCTGTGTGTGTGTGTGTGTGTGTGTGTGTGTGTGTGTGTGTGTGTGTGTGTGTGTGTGTGTGTGTGTAAATAGTTCGGGTTTAACAAAACCAGTCTTGCCATTAATTACTGTAAGACCGGCACTAGGGTATTATAGCACCGCGATAATCAGGCCCAAGGTCGAAGTTGCTAATACACTTTACGCTGCGACCTCTTGTGTTTCACTGCGGATTTCGAATGGCCCACGCGGACTGACTAATGGCAGTTATTACCGCAGTAAAAGCACTAAACAAATCTCAAAGTGCTTCTTACGACGACGACGACGATGATAATAATAATAATAATAATAATAATGATATGACGTACCGCGTGACAGCGTTATATTGCTACCCATCTTTCAAAGAGCAACGACTAAATACGCGGCATCTGACGCCACCCTTAACGCAACCGTAATAAAACATTCGTAGTTTCGGGAACAGGATCCGATGTATTAGTAAATATAGTGGTATAATATGGTATTCGTTGTTGTAGTAGTAGCAGTGGTATGAGTAGTAAAAGTTGTAATGATAGTAAAAGAAAATTATAATAACAATATAAGACCGAGATCAGGACGGAGAATATCTCCCCCCTTATTGCTCGGTCCACGGTTTAATTCGAGCAGATATTGTGTCCGCTTGCCCCCCCCCTGCTCTTACTCTTACACCTACTAGGCGAGGATATAATACAACCGATCCGCGTGCTTAGTCTCCCCCCCCCCCCCCGAGAGATATTATACCTAATATATTATTTTGACGCGCATATAAATATAATATATAGGACAAGCCCCCGTAATATCATCCCCGTTCTAGGGCACGTGGTAATGTATACGCGTCATGCGAATCAACTATATTTTATCGTGGCCTATTTGTCAGATTTCAGCAATTATTTTTCGGTCACCCGACGGGGTAAAATAATAGATAATATTATTATTATGCACTATACCATTCGGGGTCGCCTCCGACGCCGGTTATCCGACACTCAGTGATACTAGTAATAATATAGCAGTAACGATTACCATGGTATAGTCTCATGATCCACATCCGTGCGATGTACCCCCACGTTTCCCTCGTGAACACACTAACACAATATACTATTCGTAAGTATCACCGCAGCATGCTGTTTGATTGGTGTTCGACCCATGACCCTTCTTTCGACACCATCGCCTCCACTACGCGGTGCAGGAGACGATAACTGCGACCCTCCCACAAGACGTTGGATAGTGACCATCGGTTTTTCAGTTATAAAGTCTGTAACCGAGGCAATTGATTTTTTTAAATTTTACTACGGCGCGGGGTTGAGCGTACTTTTTGTTAATATAGTATTAAGTACTAAAAATAACAATTTAAAACCGTTTTACGTGTAATAAAAATAAGGTAACTTATCGTAATACAGAAAATGGCTATATAAGAAAATAAGACTAGCATTCAACCCTACCTTCACAATAACTATAGATATCAAATTTAAATCCATATCCCCTTTGTGCTCACTTCATCAGAAAAAATATCCACTGGTGTAGTCTCTGCACGCGGCTTGTAGTTAAATCCTTAACAAACAAGGACAAGCGTATGTGTGCTGTATAGTACCTATACCTCTGCTGCGATATTTATTATGGTCTTGTGTTCTCGGTGAAAGCAAACGTATAATCTATGTATTGCTGACGACGACATATAATACCTACACCTGAGGGGAAATCCGAGAAATCCTTAAGCGGTCGTGTGCGTTTCGACTTCAGAGTAGGTGCGGTATTGTAAAGTTTTTCGTGTTGAAATAACCAAAAGCTCTAAGACCTATATTTTTTAAGTACATTTTTATATATTTTTTTTAATCGTTAACCCTCTCCGTTACAATCGAACAATAATATACAGCTGCAAGTTTACGGCAGTGTGGTGTGTAATAAGAGCATAATATTATTTAAAAAAAAAAAATAATAATAAACATTAAAAACGGAATTTTTCCTATCGCAATCATATTATTCTATAGCTGCAGTAACACATTGATTAATATTAATGTGCCGAGACGAAGGATATGAACTTTCGTAGAAGTCCGCTATAGAACGAACTAATATTTAGACAAATAAGTTTAGAAATATGTAAGCTTTAGTATTAACATTGCCTTAATATATTCTGGCCATAAATTTCTAAAGACGTTTCAGCGAACATCTAAATCAAAACTGTTATAAGATTTCCGTAAACTATTATAACGGTATGAAGTTAACGAAAAATATCGAACAAACGTCATGCATGAACTTATGAGTTACAAAATTTTCGAGATGAATCAAACTACAGTTAACAAATTAAACTGAAATCCTGCATGCTAAGTTTTTTAATTTAATGTTTGGTACGCGCCACGACAGTTGTTTCGCTTCAAATATTCGACGGTAATATACATAGTACATACCCTACACAATACGTATAATGTTCAAACTAACATCAAAATTAAAGTATTATTGAAAAGAAAAGGTGCAAAATATAATTTTCAAATCAAAAATTATATAATACTATATAAATGTATGTGAGTACAGAGTGTAACGAAATTAACTGAATACCTGCAGGCACGTAAAAAAAAGTTGATACTAGTTAAACGTATGACAAAAATCATAAAAATTATAAGGATAGTAAATAATTTAAGAAAATATGTTATACTTATGCCAGGAAGTTCAAAAAAGAATATTTTGAAAAAGTAATTATCTACGTTTCAAATTAATTTGCTCCAAAAAAATATACTTGACGTAAATAAATGTTTTATCATCGAAATTCGTCTAAAAACTAAATTTACAAATTGTCTTTTTTGAATTTTAATTTTCAGTATTAAAAAAAAAAAAAAAAATTGTATGCTGTAATTGTAAGCGTTTATTGTATATTATCAAAAAAAAAATGTTTAGCTATTGATCAGTAGAAAAGTTATTTCATTTGCAGATTACACTCTGTATAATATTATTTCTATAGTATAATAATTTATTTTATTTTATACATGCAAACGTGCTTGCGCCCAGGTAAGTATATTATAATGATCCATAATATGAGGTTTGAGACGGAGTACAAGACTTAAGGTGTGTTTGCATAAACAACATAAACTTCTTTTCAACGTATTGCTGAAAGATGGTTGTGTTTTTCTTGATAAACTTTTAGGGACGGTGCAAAGAAAAAGTTGCGGAACGAACGTTTTTGTTGAGCCGATTAGGAAATGCATTACTATATTACAGTTTACTAAAAACTTGCCAACCGAACTCTATTTTCTCATGAATATTACATTTACGAATTTTAAACGTAATATACCTATATAGCCTATACCTAGGTACAGGATAAAAATGTGTTTATATGGAAATAGGTGATATTACCATTTAGCTGATGTAAGATTTATCCATTAATTTTCACGCTATTACAATAAATTGACAATTTATGCTCGAAGTTGTGGTAAATTAACATCATATACCCAGTTTTAGAAATAAGTAATTAAAACCATATACCTGCACGTTTTTTGATAATATTCTATTATCATCTCCCTACAAAATTAACCGAGTTCGAACTTCTAAAATGGCACCTCCAAACAAACAAAAGTTTAAAACATAATATTTCTGTTAAAGATGCAATTATTATGACGTCGTGTACCTGATACAAAACAGTGACAAGACGGCAAACCCGTATTGTTATTATTATTATTTTTTCCATATCACTGCAGTCACGTAACGACTCGAAGTATTGATTAAGTCAGCCGATTGTGGGTATTATGTCACGTCATTAGTTAAGTCTACGTGTATGTCCACGACAGTCGACGCTGACCAAATGCCATACCAAAATAATACATTTAATCAAATCAAAAATTGATAAGGCATAAGACGGATGTGATGTCCCAAGTTGGATCTAAACGAAATTATATTATTATAAATCATTTTTTTATCAAGACGTTTAAAATGTTTACGAAAACAAAAAAATATTGTAATTTATTTAATTCTACATTTTCAAACTTTTTCGAACAATCATATTTTTCACAATTATTAAACCATTACAATAATATACTTTAAGAAATACTCATTCGCCTTAAAATATTCTGTTTACATTATATTGTAAATGTACACTGAATTTTACGTATTTTGATACCGATGAAAAAATAATAGATTACATTTTTATGTGTTCCGTTCATGTAAATATTGAATTATTTATTTAAATTTAAACTTATATAATATTATAAATTATAACGAATATATAATGCTACATGGTTGCAGCCAGCAGTATGGAATCTATTTTTTTGGCACAGTAAATTTAGTATTTATTTCTAGGAAGATAATATTGACGCAGTACTCTTTGATCAGCCATCTACTTCACATGATGAACATTTTACATTTTAAATAAGTATTTTTATGCAAAATACATATAAATAATTTTAATATTCAAAAACTATTGATAAGGTAAATAATACTACAAAATATATTCTTCTTCTAAAATTATAAGTACAAAAATGGCTTGTTATTATTTTTATTTTTATAACCTATCAAGTTTTTATGAGAATAAATTGTACCTATGTTATTAATAGATATATTATGTAATAATTAGTTTACTATTAAATAACTGTTCTGACGAGAGATAAATATTTATTATATTCGATTTAGAAATTTAGTTCAATATGAAATTGTTTATTTAAATAAAATAACTATACAAAACAAATTATAATATTTAGCTTATCAATAAATTGCATTGTTGTTTTAATGAATGTTTAATTAATCGTATATAGTACCTAATGAAAGTATTTTCATACACAGTATTATATAATAATTAATTACTAAATAACATCCCATTTATATAAAATTACATTTTAATCAGATATCACTAAACTCACACGATTATTAGAATAGAATAGGATCATATTTTCTTAATTAAAGAAAAAAAATACAAATATAAAGACAACTCTCCCCTCCTTTCTCTCTCTCTCTCTCTCTCTCTACAATAATCAACACAATATATTATTAAATCCATAAAATGTAATTCAAAACCTTTAATCCAATTAAAAAGGTTTGGTCTTAGGTATAAGAAGAAGTATTAGAATTATATATTTAACGCTATATAGGTAGGTACAACACACGTTTTACACTATATCTCACACCACGCCTTTTTTTTTTTTTTTTTTTGTTGCTTTTTTTAACTACACTAACCTCTCTCCACCATCAGCAGCCACGCAAAGGACGACCTTTTTTTCCCTACTATTATTCCTTTATTCTATATTATATTGATTGCGCACATGCCCTTTGTTAGAGCAACAATAACAGACATTTCAGATAAGACCACCGAATCCTTAACCCCTAATATATCTAGCCAAATTAATGTTCTACGCGATTTATCAATAAAGTATAAGACCTGTGGAAAATCACTACTATCGCGATAACAGCTTACAGCGATCACGTGCCTGTTTAATGCTGTACGTATACCTCCGTTTATATTATTCTTCGACGACATATACTTATAGTAAATGTGTCATGTAACAAAAAAAAATAAATCTGCCATCAACAAACGAATTATTTTAAGCGAACATTTCATCGATCTGATATTATAATATTATTTTGTAGGTGCCTACGTACTTAAAGTCATTATTTTTCAGTAACAATGTTTATCCTCGCATTCACATCCGACTAGAACAGTATACTGATATAAAGTTCAGTTGTGTTAGTTATTATATTAACCCGAAAATAAATAGTAAAATTCGTAATTTCGTAATATTGCAAGTGGGTATGATAATGACTAAATAAAAGTATATGCGATGGACATAAGTATAAAAAAACAACCGTCATAAAGATACAAAAATGTAGAATATTTTAATGCAAATATGGTTTATATTTAATTATTGAAGTTAATCCAAACCCATAAAATTGAGATAAGTATGATTGTGTTAAAGATTTTTTTTTTACGTTTATTATTCAGTGTGGTTATTGTTGAAGTGAGGCAATTATAAATAATGATTACTTTATAATAATAATCTCGGAAACAGAATAAACGATTATTATGTGAAAATTTAAATTTTTCATCAAACCACTCGCCGAAGGCTTTTCATTAGAAAGATTGAAGATCATTAGCAATATATTTAAAAGGTGTATATAATATAGTTAGTAACTATAAGTTACGTTCATTGTGGTATATAAAACCCCGTAGGGTTCACTCAATGCAGTGGTGTGGCCCAAAACTTAGACTAAAAACATAGTTGGATAAGAAATATTTACATATAAAATCAATAATAATTTATAACCCGTGGGAATGTTACAAATCGATATCGATAAAGAGACTTATGCAAACGTAAAACACAATGTATCATGATATTCGAGGAAGAAATTGGAGTGTATCGATACGTGTCGGGTCAATTCCCGAGAAGTTATACGTGATATACACTAGCGATACGTACCGATTCGTATCGGACTAAGACTTCGATACGAGCCGATAAGTAACTATTCCTGTCGGCGCGTGACTATTCCCAGTCGATACGTATCGAATTTTCCTTCTTGAAAATCTTGTATGGGGGGATGTATATCCGTGAATTTTGATTATTAATATTTAAGTACGTATACTACTGATGCAGGTATGTAGGTAAATATTTTATCACTACACGCTATAGTTATGTATTCAGCCATTTTCTCTGTTAATATAATATGTGTTTTAAAAAATAGATTTTTGGTTACCTACACAATTGTTGTATCATCCCAGCACAACATTTTTTAGTTTTAGATTGACAGAAAAGTGGGCTAACATTTTTTTTTGGGTAACCCTATCGTTACTCTACTCAGCTCAACTAAAATTAAAATGCTTATAAATAATATATAACTACAACTATGGTTCGTTATCCCGCTGTTGTACAACGAATTCTTGCGTAAAAACATTCGAATTAAAAATATATAACTGAAATGTATACTATAATACTGTCGTTTGAAATATAAATAACAACTTAAACATTATTGTAACGATTAAAAAAATATTAATTTAATTTTTCAAAAATACTGTGCAGTACAGACTTCAAATTTAGTAAAAAACAAGCTGTATAGTTATAAGATAATCACCATGTATACAATAATAAGCATTTTACATATTATTATTAAACCTCAGAAACATCGGTGTGGGTAGAAACTCACCGGTGGGCGTACAATATTATTAGGTAACTATACATAAACTTATAATATTCTACCTTAAGCACCTAAATGCTTTTTAATAATTTTTTTTTCTCATTTTCGACGTTATATATATTACATCCGCGGAAACGACTTCACGTACACCCAACATGTTTATTGTGTGGCATTAACAATGTCGTAACAATGTTACTCGGTATATTATATTTTACACCCATCGCGGTTTCTGCCACCCGTCGACGTGAAATATACTGTATACATATAGATATTAAATTCGGTGCGAACCTCCCACCCTCTCACCAGACTTGTTCACGTGACGTCATTGTAAATTTGTAAATGCTTTTATTATCTATATAACACGTCGTATATACGCATTATTTATACAATATACGAGTAAATAGGGTGCCGAGGAGTTTTGAAAATTGACACGTCATATACCAACACCACCGTGGTAGTCTGGTGCGAAAATCATAATATTTTATAACGTCGTTTGGGGGTAGAGATTTAATTGTAAAAAGTGTTCAACGGCTTGTCGATAAACCAGCGGCGAACGTACACCCAACCTAATCTATAAGGATAGTCGCAAGCCCCTCAACCACAACTTTTAAAGTCTATAATTTTAGTTTTTAATATAAATTATCAGGGTCTGTGCCGTTAATACAATACAAGCCACCCCCTCAGAAAAATGTACCTGGTTGCGCCTATGCCCATATGAGTGTACAAGGCGTACACAGCGCAAACCTTACAATATATTATTACCTAAAGATTTATAGCGTGGCACAGTGTCGTCGTGATTTTAGTAAATCGCTTAGCCTCCTCCCATGAAATTTTAATGGGTTTCCACCTATGTTTATGGGGGGGGCTCAGCTTTTATTATCTTTATAACACACCGTGTATACGAGTAAATAGTTTTCTGAGGAACTTTCGAAATTGACACATCATATTATTATACCAATCATTTTAGTCAGGCGCGAAATATCATATTTTATAACGTCGTTTGTGGTGGCGGATTAATAATAATTATTGTAAACAGTTTTCTTCGGCTTGTCGATAAACCCGCCGTGAACGTGTATACATATCCTAAATGTACAACGCGCAAACCTAACAATATATTGTATTACCTCTAAAGAATAATAGCGTGGCACAGTGTCGTCGTGGTTTTATTTTCGGCTGTGCGCAGAGAATGATTTTAGTGAAATCGTGTAAACAATAACAGTATAATATAATACCTACGCGCAAACATAAGGCACCCGCCGTGCATTCAATTTAAAACCTTTAATGAATACGCCTTCCGGGACATGTATATCAAAACTTTCGACGATAATCGCAACCCCATATACCTACGGATACAAACAAAACTTGCAAAGTTCAACGGTATATGTTGTAACTAAAATTCAAGCAGCTATATTATTAATTTTATTACATTCGTGGTTCTGGACCAAAAGCTGCTAACTTGATATTTTTTTCAATTCCACTGCAGTTGTTGCATGTTGTATGCATATAATATGAGTTATAAGTCATATATCAATGCTCGATAATTCAAGCTCACAAACAACCATTTATAGACGCATTTTTTAAAAACTATCTATAATATAAAATTTCCTAAATCGACACAATAATTTACGAAATTCGTTATTCAATAGTGATCTAAATCTCTAAATACTAATAAGATAATTCTGCTTCTTTGTTATAGTGTTGAAAAATTTAAATCAATATGATGTTTTATTTACATGATAAAGTAATTAAGTGATAACCAACAATTGCTACATCGTTTTCATCTAGACAATTATACAATATTAATATAATTATATGGTATAACTGTACATTCTTTTTTAACGTTAATGTTTCTTAGAGAAATAAAAACGGCAAGACATACCGTAAAACAACTTTGTTAATTTTTAAATTATTTTAGCAATCGTAAAAATAATTCATGGATTATAATAGTTTGAAGGCCTCCTGAACAATTTGATATTTTGAGATATTATCACCTTTTGGTTTTGAGCCAATGCGTATAAATCTTCATATAATGTTCAGATAATTTGACTTACAATATCGTCAAACGATATAAAAATAATAAATAGCTTTAATATTTCAGCAAAATTGAATAAGCAATTATTTTGAATATTTGAATGAAACACAACCTTCTTTTTCTTCGTCCTTCTCCCTAGAATATACTATGGTGGTCGGCAATAAATATAATTCACATAATATTATTAACGTATAATATTTATTTTATTTTTATTTTTTGTTTTATTCTGGTCGAATCACTTTATTTATTTATTTATTCTTGGTTAATTTTCAAAACGATAAATTGAACATCAAGCAACAAAATAATATAATGCATTGTATCTCATCACCTGTGTTGAATTTTATCACCTAGAGTATTACGGTTAACTCAACTTTTCGAAACCAGTGATAAATATATATTTTTCAGTCGGTTACGAAGTTTATATAGTATAAACATTTATACGTCAATTAAAATACAACATTATACTATTATTACAGTGAAATGTTGCAAACTTTTTTTTCACCTCGATACAGATCGGAATCCACGACGGTATTATAATAATAATATGACGAACGGAGAATACGAATAAGCAATAACATTGTTTAAGTACACTATGTTTCGTGAGAACCCGTCACGGGGTATTAGTGTACAAAACGGATAAATAATTTTTTTTTTTAACCCTCGTTCGGGCATGCGTATTATGATACAGTACCTAACTTTATCATAGTCATGAGTATATAGTACACAATATACATTTCACGTACACAGATAAATATTATATCATTACACAATCGTCAATGTTTATAAGGTACTCACCGGTGGCGAAGTAAGAGTTCTGACAGCTGCGCTGAGATGCTTCAGATTCAAAGGTCGTTGTTGTTCAGTCTGCGTTACGTTTGCTCTCGGAGGAGCCGCTGAACCGGGACGTCCGGAGCTGAACGGACAAAACATCTCTGCGATTTTTAAGATTAAATCTGAAAAAAAAAAACGTTCTGATTGTATTAAACAGTCATACACACACACACACACACACACACACACACACACACACACACACACACACACACACACATATAAATGTACTTTGAGATAAGGTAAAATAATATTACGTACAGAAGATGTCGTCGTTGACGCCATAAGAGCATGCATACGTTTAATGTTCATATTTCATAATTTAGAATGACCGTTATGGTTTTAGAGATTTAAGAATATCCATAGCATTACCGCAATACGTAGATACTGAAAAATTCACTTTTATAATACCAGTGAGGACACTAATAATATGGCCGCGTTGTGTTAGACGTTTAGAAGTATTTGGGCGATGTAAAACCGTTTTATCTGGGCGATCATTTTACCTCGCCGTAACCTGTAGTATTGCATAGTAAATTATAACCTACCCAGTGGCAAATCGTGGACAAAGAAACGGCGTCGGCTTCAAGTTCGCGAAAGAATGATAAGAATAAATAAATTACAAGACATTATTATATTAGTTTCAAAAAAGTTACTTCGATAGTGTCTATGCTTATTATGATTAAGTCTGAAGATTGCCGACACAGCGCCCGAAATAAAGATGAATATTATTACAGTAGGTATATTAAGTAAGTAAGTAAGTAGTACAGTAATTACGATTTGGTGATCGACCGAGTTTTCGGTAAAATATAAATATGTATTAGTACCTACACTATAGGTATTTTAAACAGCTGTTAAACTGTTGTTGATCGTCTTGGCGTAAATTATGACTATAATGTCGTTGGAGAGAAATAATAAAAAGGTCGAATATTGGAAACGAATTTAGTCTATAACTTAACATTAGATGTAATACAATAAATTGGTAATTTAATAAGAAAAACGAATAGATAATTATTTTATATTCAAATATAAAGCCAACTATTATACTACAACAACTATTGTTTACACCTCACAATTGATATGTTATAGCTTCAATAATATCATAATTTTCTCAAAACGGCATAGGTTATAATATTATATCATTTATTATTCACGTGAATAAGCAATAACGATTATTTCTTATGGTTTTTTTTTTGTATAACATTATTTCGAGTACCTACTACACGAGATACTATATAATAAACCTATGGGTACATTTTAGAGAGGAGTGAACAACGTACTATGAGCATATAATATCTTTCTTTCATTTTCTTTGTGTCTGTCGTCACGTTCTACAGGGGAGAATAGTGCTAGAGTCCTCAAAATTGAGGGTGATTTCTGGTAGCAAATTTTATCTAGTTGGTACTATGGCAAGTCAAGATTTAAAAACCTTTGTACTTTTCCTAATGATCGAGAAAAACTAACAAACAACTACTGGATGAAGGGAAAATATTTTAAACAACAACACAGGGTTTTGAAATAATTGATTTTAGTTTGGGTTTGTATGTAGTTAAGAAAGTATAACAACCGTAGAGACTTATAAAATGTTTACCAGACGTATCTAATTTTCGAAATAGATGTCTATTTGTAACTAAGTATAATTGAAATAAATTTTATATTTTTTTTTTTTTTTACCATATTATAATGAGAATAATTTTGTTTCTCTGTCAAAAAGTTTAAGCATTTAATATTAGATTCCTCTTATACAGTAATAAATTGTATTACAGAAGTCCAACAATTTCGAAAATATATATAATAATCACAGTTTTTATAAGCGTTAAAAATTCAAATTTTGATGAAATTGAATTCCTATCAAATACCTCTATTCAAATAGGTATTTAAGAAATTTCCTCGAACAATTTGAATTATTTTATTGAAATTCAAAATGTATTAATCGTACAAATTGCAAACACAGCATTCCACTACAGTGAAATTCACAATCGAATAATATATTTATACATATTGTTTGCTATTTTATACCACGAAAATGTCCTTTAACTGTTCACGTCTGTATTAAATTAAAAGTTAATATCAATTTATAATATATTATGATGTAATATTAGAATAATATAATATATTATTTTGCAGTATTTGGCTAAAGTTAGTGGAATACTTAAATCTACTGTATACATAGCGCATACCAGTCTGGGGAGGAGGTAAGTGGGTCACAAACCCCTTCCCCGAAATATCATCTTTTTGAAAATCTATTTCTACAAAATCCCCATCATCTCGAGTATCAGTAGTTTGTAATTTCGAGAAAATTATTATTAGCTCAACCCTCTCCGAAAAAAAAATCCTGTGTGCACTACTGCAACATAATATTCCTAATAGTTATTCAAATTTATATAGGGTATATTATTTTATATTATAAAATATTCATTGAATAAGTAGCTGGCAATTCGTTTCCGCTTAGAATTATTATTCGTACACAGTGATATTATGTTATCATTGTATTTGAATTGAATATACTCTTCTGTTAATGCGACCTCCTCAATTTTATTATTATTTACATACACAAACGGTATAATTAAACTCTTAAAACAATAGTTATTTATGATAGGGATAAACTGTACCTACGTAAATATTTATCACACATTTATATACTTTCGGTTTGTTTTTTATATATTTTAGAATTGGCAGTTCAATGTTATTAATGAACAATGTACCTACTATATTGTATAGTAAAATTCAACGTAATATTTTGTCGTTTTAAAATCATTGTATTTGTATATACTATATTATATAAACTGTACAACAAAAACATTGTATTTTAGCTGGAAAAACAATTCATTTTACTAGAAAATTAAACCATACCGCCTTAAGAGTCCCGTCGATTATGTATGAGGTGGAAAAATGATCAGCCCTGCAGGGGTGGCACGTCAAGGACAATTTTATTATTGTTATGTATAAAACCATCCACGATTTATTGACATGTTTATTTTTACAGATTTACACCATAACATTATTAATCATGATTAACAAATCATGAGACTGTTCAACGTGACGGCTTCAATAGACGTTCCGTATCGCGGTGACCGGCTGCCAAAGCCAAACGCTCGTTTAATATGTCTTTGCGGGCGATCAGTGTTTAATGGAAATTGTGAAAAGTCGAACTATCTCGTTTCAGTGTGACGATGGGCAAGGCTTTCCGCACGAACGTCGTTTGCGTGAAGTTTCCGAGAGTTAACGGAATGTTATCAGCAGCGTTAAGGCGGCGGGGATAGTAGGGGAAATTCGAGGGACTAAAAAAACCATAGGAAACAATAATAGTATATTGATAGTTGTTACCCCGTAATTATACTATAATTACAATAGTGGGCTATAAGTATTATTTAAATTAAATCGTATAAATGAATGGCCTTAATATCTCACGAGGTAAGAGGGGCGTGTTTATTGTAAGTGCGTTAAAAATAACATTCGATACGCAAAACAAATTATGTATAATAAAGTGGTAATAACTAATTACATCAACAAAGAAACTGTCCGACCTATGCCGTGTACATTTGAGATCTCGTAACCCGGACTCCCGGGAACGAAAAATTTGACAGGTCCGCGTGGACGAGAAGACTTGTCGGACATAGGAGTGAAAGGCCATGATAATCGACGGTGACGAATCTGGCGCACACACGACAAAGGATACGTCGGATGAGCATACGACGACCGATCTGGTAAAGTTGTCGGCTATCGCCCAAATCGAGTACAACTTAGTTCAAACATTAACGACATAATAGAGACTTGCAACAGACATGGATATCGCTTGACTGAGGTGTTCAAAATCCACAACTAGTGGGCGAGTAATCGCATTAGCCAAGGTGTAGGTATATATTTTATAAACACACCTTGAACATTTATTTTATTGTCTATGGCTAGGATAGACTGGCCCTGTCTATTTTTCGATAAGAATAATAAGATTATGCATGGTGAGTTTCAAAATAGAGGGCACGATTAAGTGACCTATGCGAGAACGAAGTTATACGTATATAAATATAATGACATATCTATCTTATCATATGTAGTAGTAGTCGTTATACTACCACCAGTGTCCTCTAACATACAGGATCCGATTCACAGGACCTGTTCATGAGTATAATACGTCGAGTAAAAGCCAAAAGGTCTATGATAGCCACATCGGACGTGTGGTGATTCCACAGGGCAAGCACGGCAGCGCGCGACGTTGCCAAGTCACACGCACGACCGACCTAGTGATATCATCGCGAGCTTGAGTTATCGTGCGATTGGTGGTGCACAGCAATAATAATTAACTCCGTAATAGGACTCTGTGCCTTCGTGATGACGACAGATTCTCGTGGTCCCTCTAACGCGATTACCGCCGATTCTGACTTTACAAGGGACATAATCGAAACCCACGTGAAGACTCTATCGTGTCGGACGTTCCATATACGACGTTCATTTTCTTATCGTGAGCACCGAGAAATATTAGACTGGAAAATCCTGTGGAGACTCGTTAAAGACGATGTATTATCAATATGACTTTCCAACGGCCGTGCACGCGACTTCACGTTTGACGTCCGTGCGTTTCTCGACGGGATTTCCAGCTGTTTTCCGGTCAAACCGTCTCCGTCTCCTGCGAGTGGAGAAGCGTTCAGCAGCTCGGGCTCTCCCGAAACGTCCGTCCCGAGGGGGTGAAAACACGAT
The DNA here is from genome assembly GCA_949089665.1 of Macrosiphum euphorbiae. Lineage (NCBI taxonomy): Eukaryota > Metazoa > Arthropoda > Insecta > Hemiptera > Aphididae > Macrosiphum > Macrosiphum euphorbiae. Next base: position 141,096,733 of record CARXXK010000001.1, on the reverse strand, counting down.
CATTGTTACACGCAAAACACGCAGCACGATTGCGCTTCATGCAATATAACATGTGTAGTAGTCCTTATAACAATTCTCCGATTGACATTTTAAAAATAATGTCGGACTTGGTTAACTCGAGGTTGAAGTTAAAATGTCGAGTTAACCAAGTTCGTCTGTATTAATACAAGGCATTTGGGTCATATCTCATTTGAACAAATGAAATTATTAAAAAAAATGTTTAACCAACCCAACAATTTGATTCTGTTGTCGGTCGTGTGACCGTAAAATTGGGAAAGGATAGATTGTTAAAAGCCCAACACAATATTATGTATTTCGTGAAGCGAAATAGCGTTGTGCTTTTTGCATTTACAAATTTAAGGGTGGCTCAATAGTGGGGCACCGGTCGTCCTTAGGACCATCACGTCCGAGACCGAAGTCCGGAAAGTGCGTTCTGGCTGGGAAGTTTAAACCGACTGTCGCGGCTGACTGCACCGGTATTTTGTCTTTCGTCTGCCCTCGATATACGATGTTCAATATTATTATCGCATGCCCTATCGACGACATTGTCGATGCTAAAAAGATACTATTGCGATAATATTATAAGTGAAAATATTATGAATTTAGTATTCCACGAGAACGTACTTCCTGTGCGGATATCTGACATTAAACTGTCAATGTCGTAGGCTATTATCTACGTGTTAACCACGTGTATGCAGGATAACAATATGATAATATGACATGACAATATAGTAACAGACGGTAAGTACTTATTAAGCCCAGGTATACCATGCTATAATATGCACTAAACATATTCGTTCATACTGTTGTTGTCGAATAATATATTTATTAGCGAGTGTTATTTTAGTTAAGTATACACCGGTACGGAAATGTAAATTCCAAAATAATTATTTTATGACTTTAGTTTCGAGACGTAAAATTAATTACTATCGATTAACACACAATTATTGTAAAATCACAAATACATCAGCATAATATTATAGTCATCGGTTATTATTGTGTCATCTGTAGTTATATTACTTTACGAAGTTCTATAATGGTGCAGCCTGCAAATCACAACTATTATTAAATTTTAGTTAAGAAACTAAAATCATTTTCAAAATATTATCGCTATTTTCCAGAATTAATTTATAGACATTTGAAATTCTTGACTTTCGTTGTCTATCTATATAAATGTTGATAACATATTATAATACATTAGGTCAAAAAGCTTGACAACTTAATAAAAATGTTCCTCATAAAATGTACTTACTGAAATTAAGCTCCAGCACAAAGTCTCATTAATTTATTATTAACATTTTAAATTCAAATTATGACGAAATTGTATATTCGCACGTAAAATAGCGATTTATCATCAAGCGATTTATGTTAAATTTTGCGGTAATTCAAAAAATATTGATAGCAGAAACTTCGAACATTCAATAATTACTTAAATAATTATTTTCTATACACAATAAAATATTTAAAATTTTAAGACTGGGCACCTAATTTTAAGATATTTACAAGCTTTCAACACTTTTTATAAAAAACAATGTAAATAATAATATTTTACTATATGTATAGAAATATAAACAAAGTATGTTAATTATCTAGAAAAACAATGAATCACTTTAACCTAACATTTGTGAATTCGAACAATATTGCATGGCTATATTCCAAATTAATTATTGAGAACCTTATGTGAGATTTTGAAAACTTTTGAAAAAGTTTTTAGTGAAAATAATAATAATTATTATGTTTTAATAAAAAAAAAAATAAGTAGTTCTTTTTTAATTTAAAATTCTGAATACAATATATACTTTTTAAACTTTTGAAGTAGGTACTGAAATTGAAAATGAAAATAAATTGTTTATTTTTTAAGGTATTCTTCAAAATACAAAACTCATAAGACCTAAACGTGCATTAATAGAATTTCAAAAAATATAAATATTTATTTATTTATTTGTTAGGTATAGTATAATATAACTATATAATAAATATATTAAATTAAGTATGAATTAAACATGTATCATAATTTTATATTTCACCGTTCTTCACATTTTCCATTACACGAACGCTTAGATTATATTTATTAAACCAATTTATTCCATAAATTTATTTATAATACATCCGTGTTACTTTTAACAACATTATAATATTACCTTTCATTAAGCTTTAAAGTTAACTTTTGAATCGCACTTACTAAACTATAGATAATCGATATTTTTCAAGTGTACCTACCATAAATGTAATAAACATATTATTATCATTCTCTCTCATCAGAATAATTGTCTTTTGAGTAATGCCGGAAGCAGTTAATGTGATACATCAATAGCACTATAATTAACATTGCAACAGTGGACGGAATAATTGACATTAAGTTACCTAAAATTAGCTTAATATACGTTATAACAATTAAATCACACATCAACCGTAGTATTGTGCATACGTCATGATGCATGTGCATGTGAGTGCATTAGCCATTAGGTAGGTTATCACAATACAAATGTAACTTGAAATGTTCGCCACAGCTATTACTATTACAAACCTCTATGTGTTTTTAACTCCCTTCTCTCACTGTGTCCCTCACTCACAATTTCTCTCTCTCTCTCTCTCTCTCTCTCTCTCTCTCGAACGCAAAAAAACATTTAGTATAGGGACCCAAAATTTGATGTGTGAGTAGGTGGGGGTCTATTTTCAGCACATAATATTATAGTGACGTTTCATATCACTTTCGAAAATGTAATAACAAATAAAGCGTGTTAAGCAGTGCATACTATAATAATAATATGTACAATATACATTTATTTATTTTTATCGAGTTATTGAGATAAGTATAATTTTAAGTTGTTGTTTGATAATGATTGATTGGGAATAAAACAAAGAATGAGGACGAGCATATTAATATAAAACAAAAATATTTATTTAAGTTCACATTTGATATTAACAACATATAATATTATGTGGAGAAGAGAAAAGTTCAGTTTTCGGAAATCATTCCACGCCCTAACGTCTATTTTGAATAAAAGTCAAAAGTTGAGGGTGCCTGCCAAACACACTATACCCACAGTATAAACAATAACCGATTTTTTTTTTTTACCTATGTCTAATTAAATTGAACGAAAATAATAATGCCCTCCGGTGCCATCGCTGCGGTGTGATACAAGATGTACATCGGACATTTATTATTATTATAATATTATTATTTCGTAAATGATAGTAATATTATATAATAATATATTGTGTGTGTCGTTTTGGTTAATCGCTATTTGAACTGCGCAACGCCCGAGCTCGGTGGTGTAATTTGCATGATTTATGTGTCTGGTGAATATATCGTTCCGGGCCAATGGAACTCGGGTGGTGGTGGGCGGACGTAACACATGCGAGCGTGCTGGTGGAAACGGGCTAACGATAATTATTCCAAATTAAATTGTAATACTCGGCGAACGGAAAATTACTACGATATTATACTATACGAATTCTACATAAACAGTGATTCGTCTTACTTGCACCTTTGCCTAATCATTAATATGTACATATTGTTATTGTACTTACCCCGCGGAGTAACAATAAAACAAATGTCACACGCTTTACGCGAGTCGAAGTACAATGACAGTCCAAAACATTACAGGGTTATACTTTTTCAATAAATTATATTATAAATTGGCATATTTTTTAAATTTTAAATCGCAAAGTTTTTAGTAGGTACAGTACGGTACATAATTTATCCAAAATCCTGCGTGTTTTTTTTCAAGTCCATGTTTCAAATGAGTAGTATATTTTGACGGATCGGTCTTATAAATATAATTTTTTATAATTCAATTTAAAAAGTCACTTATACGAATTGCCATACACTTTACATTTGGTACGATTTTGTATTGAACTTTTTAAAACTACTGACAAAAGTGCCTCGAGAAAAAATCGTTTTAAGAACCAAATATACCAATTATTATTTTTATAACAGACTATTATTATTGTATACATATAATTTCCAGTGATATTCAATTATTCATTTGTTAATAATATTTACACATTTAAATCCTATGCATTTTTTATGTGGATATTATCTTGAGAATTTTTGAGAGAAAAGTCAGATAAAACTTCATGGGGAATATTATAATACAAACTCCATCAAATTGTAAGCTTTAAATTACATTTAAATCTCAAAATGAGTTATGAAGATTATAAAATAGTAATATTTTACTTGGCTATAACATAATATTATAATTTGCTTTGAAATTAAAATATCAATAAAAGCCTGTGGGGGTCCTATAGATAATATATATTCTTACCTTTATAAGTTTAATAATAAGTCGATTTATTCTATTATTATCAAAACAAACAACTTAAATCGGTTCTGCTGAACACAAATTTCCAATATTGTATGTTTATAAGACCAAGGCAACACTTGTGGGTGTGGTGCTCCATAATAGTATTTTAATATTGTAACAAGTATAACAATTATTATATATTTAAGATGATTGGTTTTTAAATAAAATAAAACAAAAAACCGCTACTGTATTTAATCAATTATTCATTAATAATGTGTAAAGATTGTAAAATCACTAATACAATTGTCTATGATCATTCCATAAGTAGTAATTTTGTATTAGAGGAATTAATTATTATTTATTAGTTACTATATTAAACTGATTGGCTTGTATCTATTAAAAACAAAACTTCTTAATTTAAATTTAAAAAAGTTTTAAAACAATATAATATGGATAACAAGCTTATGACATTTTTAGTCTCTAACTTGTTAGAAAAAAATAAATCTTCCTGGAAACTCTATATTTGACAGATTATAAATTAGTCATAACAATTTTTCCGAAGTAAATATTTCATTTTGAACTTTGAATGTATACAATTACCATCTTATATTTACTTGAACAATATTATCTTTAATGTTACTAAGCCGTAAATAATTAAAAAGTTTTGACGCGATTTAAAAAAAAATATGTATAATTATATTATAATACGATAAGTATGTTAAAGTAAATTTGATTAACATTTAATTGATTAATAAAAAATTAAACGAAAAACCATTTTTATGTCAAGTTCATTTACATATTTTTGTTAAAAACATCAAATGAAAAGTTAATTTAGAAGACGCCTTCGTCGGGTTCTATGCTATTACAATGCTAACACTTTAAAAATAAAACTAGATAAGATAGCAGCGTATAATAGTAATACAATTTTTTTATTAACTTGTTCGTACCTATAGGCACTGCATTAGGTAAAAATAAAAATAAACATTTTATGAAGAAAACATGTATCACCTATATATTATATATATAAAAAAATTATTGCTCATTAAACTTTTTTATAATATCATACAGAACACGTACAGTAAACCGATTAAACTTGTGCGGAGAAATAAACGATTGACTGCCGTCTAAAACAGCTGGTATCGAGCTTTTAAATTAATTGAAAGCAATCAAATCGACATTTTAAAATCGCAGCCACTCTTATGTAGTGTAGTAACCAAGTTACTACGTAACATTAAAATCATCCTATAAGATATTATATCTAGTATATTATTCTGTATTAATTATAAATAAAATAATAGTAAAGATGAAGATAGCAATTAAATACGTAATCATAATAATATATAAATAATTATTATTCATTTTATAAATCACAATCTAGAGCGACAAAACTGAAGGTTAATAATAGAATAGACTGACGTGATATTAACATAGTATTGGCGGATGTATGATACATACATATGTATGTATGTCGAAGTTTAATAAATTAGATCAATAAAAAAAATAAGAATAATAAATTATGCCAAACGGTTGATGTGCACGCCCTTTGTAAATCCATAATATTATAATTTATTATAATTAAAATTATTACAATATTTACTTAAACTGGTCGCCTGGCCTTATAAGACAATAGTCATTATTTAGGCATATTGAACTTTATCTTACTTTATTCACATAATATTATATTGATAATAATAATATATAAATAATTATTATTCATTTTATACATCACAATCAAGAGCGACAAAACTGAAGGTTAATAACAGAATAGACGGACATGATATTAACATAGTATTGGCGGATGTATGGTACATACATATGTATATAACGTTATATTGCAAATAACAAATCAAGTATCAATATATGTGATATTGTATTACTCAGAATAGATTAGGGAAATTCGCAAGTGAGGTCAAAAAGGTTTAGGCCACGTCCGGCGGCGATGACCACACTTGGGAAAAACAAGATACTGCATTGATAGGCATGGGAAGTGGGGATAGGACTATAAGAGGGACCCCAAAATGGACTGTAATGAGACGTATTTGCCCAGTTCTCTAGCAAGCACCTTTACGCTACATTGTATGACAATTTGGACAACTTGAACTTTTTTTTTTTTTTTTTTTTATTTTTATAATTTTTATTTACAATCTGTTACAATAAAAATATGAACAATAAGTAAAATAGATAATTTAATGAATAAGTGGCTTGAGGAAAGGACGGATTTAAGAAGCCTTCCAGTGAAGACACTTTGTCAGCTGTTTATATACATTTCAATAAGTTAACAATTATTTATAAATAGAAAAAGATTGGATAATTAACTAAATTAATAGGTCCCGACACCACCGCCTTTTTAGCCTTTTCCTAGGATTGTCGGGTATGTTTGCCGACGCAAGTCCTTTAATTAGGGGATTATTATGGTTTTTAACAGATAAGTTAAATCGTCTATAAAAAGTTCTAGCTACATCACAGACGGGTGAGATGGCAAGATCGTTATGTAAGGTCTGGTTGGACACGTAGAAAGGTGCTTTTGTTATGGCTCGGAGCGTTTTGGATTGGAAGCGTTGGATACGGTTAGTGTTTGAAATTTTTGCAGAGCCCCATAATTGAATTCCGTACGTCCACATTGGTTTAAGATAAAGTTTATATATTAGAAGCTTGGTTGGTAGTTTTATGTGTTTGGAGGTTAGGAGAGAGCGGAGAAGACGAAATCGATTGTTTAAGGATAGCAGTTTGCTGCGAAGATGAGGAGACCATGTGAGGCGTTGATCAATGATTATGCCTAGATAGCGAGTGCTCTGCGCGGTTGGCAAGATTTGCTCATTTAAGGTAATAGATGGGCATATTCCCTTCCTAAGAGTGAAGGTACATTGTATAGATTTAGATTCGTTTATTTTCACACCCCACTCCTTATACCATTTTTGGAGGAGGGTTAGGTGTTCTTGGATATGCGAGGAAGCAATGGATGGATCATGGCTATTGGTTAAAATAGCTTTGTCATCGGCAAAGTCAGCGATGAGGCTAGTGGGCAGCGTGGGTTGATCAGATACGAATATATTAAATAACAGAGGAGCAGTGACTGCGCCCTGGGGGACTCCTGCATTTATGGGTTTTGGTGAGGAGTTAGATGAACCATAACGTACCGAGAAGAAACGATCTTCTAGGTAGGACTTGAGTATAAGATAATAAGTAGACGGTAGGATGAGTTTCAGCTTAAATAAAAGGCCTGCGTGCCAGACTCGGTCAAAGGCTTGAGAAACGTCAAGGAAGGCCCCAGTGCAATATTGTTTTTCTTCTAGAGAAAATGATATTTTATCTACTATACGGTGAATTTGATGTATCGTGGAGTGTTTGGTACGAAAACCAAACTGAGAGTCAGGTAAGACTTTGGATTCAGCGATAATGTTTAAGATTCTTTTTAATAATATTTTTTCAAACACTTTCGACAGTATTGGAAGCAGGCTAATAGGTCTATATGATGTTGGACAGTCGGGTGGTTTTTTTGGTTTGAGAATGAGTATGATAGTGGAAAACTTCCATAATATAGGGAAGTAAGATAATCGGAGCATTGAGTTAAATATATAGGTGAGAAGTACGATAACTTTTTTTGGAAGCTGGTTGAGTATTTCAGAAGTTATTAGATCATAGCCAGGAGACTTTTTCCTGGGGAGTTTAGATATTATATAGCGAATTTCAGCAGGAGATATATGCTTCGGTGGGAGGGACATTTGTAGTGGTGAGTTGAGAAATTGTTCAACTATATTAATTTTTTCCGGAAGGAGAATGGTATTGTGAGGTTGAAAAGTATCAGCGAGATGGTTTGCGAATATGTTAGCTTTCTCCTCATCAGAGTGTGCCCAGTTTCCATTTGCATTGCGTAGGGTGGCTGGGGGATTTCGTATACGAAGAAGTTGTTTGGTAGCTTTCCAGAGAGAACCGTCCTTAGTCGTAAGTGATTCTAAATGGTTAGTATAAGATTTGTTTCTATAGTTTGCTAGGGTCCGTTTGAGTTTTTGGGCAAGCATATTGTAGTGGGATTTATCAGTGGGATATTTTGATCTTTGCCATAGGCAGCGAGCGCGACGTTTTTGTGCTATGAGACTACGGATGTAAAGGGGAATGATCATGTTACATGTGTGTGATTGCGTGGGTTGCGCTGATTCCCATGCTGAAGTTTGGATGTTGGATGTAAAAAGATTCACTGCTTCATCGATGTCATTGGTTGTCTTTAGGCGGACTTTTAGACTGGTTTTTTCCAGTATTGACTTATGGAAGTTATCCCAGTTGATATGAGAGTGTAATGGTGTTGGGTTGTGTTGGTTGGACAGAGGTTGGCAGTCGATTGAGAGTAGAATGGGGGAATGATCTGAGCATGGAGCGTGCAGATTTGTAATTAATGAGTGGAGTGTGTTGGGAATTTTGGTTACAAATATATCTAATATATCCGGTCGTTTTCGAGAGGAAGTTGGCCAATAAGTCGGGTTGGTAGGTGAGATTACTTGTAGGTTTTTGTTTATTACACTATGTAAGAGTGAGTTCCCACGAGGGTTTGTGACCCGGCATCCCCATTGAATGTTTTTAGAGTTTATGTCACCACCGACTATAAAGTTATGTCCGAGGGTATTAAAATAGATATTGAATTGATTAGTGGATATATTATGTTTAGGAGGACAGTAAATGGCTGCTATGGAAACAGGTAAATTGTTGATTATTATGGATACAGCGCACGACTGTATATAGTCGGTTTGAAATTTTTGGAGTGGATGAGATGTGAGAGAAGACCTAACATAGATAGCGGATCCTGCATGAGCAGTCCCGTCCGGATGGTTGGTATGATGTAGACGAAAGCCTGGTATATTGAGAGAGTAACTATTAGTGAAATGGGTCTCGGATATTAAAGCGATATCAATTCTTTTTTCTTGGAGTGTAATGAGGAATTCATCTTTATGGTTTTTTAGTCCGTTCGCGTTCCATGAAAGGATCATGATAGAGTTTTGGGTGACTGAGTTATTTGTTGTGTGTGTCATTTAAAAGTTTAGACATGAGTGCTGTGATGAGAGAGATAAGTGGGTTAATTAGACATTTAAGTTCTTCTAAAAAATTTTTTATATCATTATTATCAGGACTGGGTATAGGTAAGGTGTTGGAGGACGGAGTTGGCGGTGGTGCGTTACCTGTATTTGCTGTTGCTTCTGCGTATGATTGGTTTGTTCGAGTACTTGGATTTTGCGTTGATGGTTGCAGATTTGACTGGTAATTAGGTTTCGTAGTTCGGTTGGTTGATTGCGATTGATGATGTTGGTTGTTATGTCTTGAGTTGACTGGTAGGCGGCGACGTTGTTGCAGCTCCTTGTATATAGCACAGCCTTTGTAGTTGGCTGGGTGTTCGCCTTCACAGAGAGCACATTTGGCCGGCAGGTCAGGTGATTTTGTGCAAGTTGCGGTAAGATGGGTTCCACCGCATTTCACGCAGCGAGGAGAGTGTGAGCAATAGCTTTTTGTATGACCGTAAGTCTGGCAGTTTTGACATTGAGGAATTTCACGGCGTTTATGAGGTTCCTCAACTTTGATTTTGGTATTAAGTAGGGCCGTTATGTTAAATATTTCCTTACTAATAGATTCAGGAGCAAGGTCGACAAAGAATAAGGGCAATGGTATTTTGGTTTTTTGGTGTTTTATGTTTGTCACTTGCCTTACGGTGAATCCTAATTCTTCAAGTGCTAATGCTATTTCAGTAGGATCGGTTGTGTGGTGAATATTTTTTACCACTGCTCTGAATGATTTTTCAGATTGAAGCTGAAATGTATGGTATTCTGCTTTCTTATCACTTAAAAAGTGGATAAGTGTTCTATAGCTATCGGGTGTATTTGTTTGGATTTTTAAATGCGAGGTAGTTGATTTGCAGATAAAGCTATCCGGTCCAATTATTTCGGAAAGTGCATTTCTAAGATCGGCAAAGTTGATTGTTCCTTTTACGTATAATGGTGGTGGTAGTTCTATTTTTCTTGTTTGAGTAATTACGTGTTCAGATTCATTTTGATTATTAACATCATTATTATCGGCAGTATCTGGATCGTTGGAAGGTTCATCCGCAGATAATGCGGAGAACCGGTTTGGTGAGAAGAATAATTTTGTTTTTTTCCCCTGGTTGTCGCTTGGAGTAACAGGTGAATTAGGAAGACTACGTTTCGAAGACTTTTGTTGTTGCCATTCAGAGTTTGATAATGAAGAATCATTATTAATTGTATGGGTATTTGATTGCTTTACTATCTTAGTTGGCGGTACGGTTTTGGGTGGTTTATTTTTAATTGGAATCACGGGCATGGTGCAGTTGTCTAATCTGTAGTCCAAAGGTCACCGCGCTGACGGTGCCCGAGGATGACAGATAGTGATATTTTGCGTATTTTTAATACCAACTGGTTAATTAATTTAATTTAATTTTAATATTATATTACTTGAGATTGAGATGGCTGCTGGCGCAAGTGACTTGCAAGCGTGAGTTTGAAGTTTGTTGTGTATATATATTTTTATGTAGAGTTGGAAACAAATTAGATTAAAATCCGTTAAGATTAACGAATATTGCATAACACGGCTCAGAGACAACGTATCGTACGTGCGTACTGCGTGGCTGTCCGTGAGGAACTAACTTGAACTTGAACACTATTTCATTGAAGAACATTTTAATAAACAGTTTAACTTCCTTTTGTCTACCATTTATTCAACAAACACCTTTATTATCACATCACAGTCTTGCTACCTGAAACTTAGTATTCGAACAATCATCAGATTTCCAGAATATTACACTGGCTCAGTCGGAAACGGAACTCCCAAGGAGTTAGAGGTGAGTAAAGCAGTCAAGGCGGCGGAATTCAACTTCAGACGTTCAGATGCGGCGTGGCGGCTCGATTTAAATCCACAGACTCCAGGGAGGTAGCTTACGAAGTCACCGTCCAGGAATGATCACTATTGCAACTAAAGAAAGCAAAGAACAAATTCAAGACAGGCCAGCGGACCACATAGACAGGATGAACCAAGCAGTAGGTGCTGGAATAATGTAAGTTGAATAGTTAAGTTAAAAGTAGATAGAATTGAAGCTTGGAGTTCACGTCTCAAGTTTTTTTTTGAAGGCCGGCAATTTTGGAAAGAAAAAATTTATTGGGAAAGGTGAGTATATTATTGATGATATTTGAATAAAAAATAAAAGGAAATAAAAGAAAATTATTAGAAAACATATATGTTGTACTTAAAATATTCCTTTCAAATATTCCAGCATCTACTGCCTGGTTCATCCTGTCTATGTGGCCCGCTTGCCTGTCTTGAATTTGTTCTTTGCTTCCTGGAGTTGCCAAGGGTGATCATTCTCGGACGGTGACTTCGTAAGCTGCTTCCCTGGAGTCTGTCGATTTAAATCAAGCGGCCGCGCCGCATCTGAACGTCTGAAGTTGAATTCCGCCACCTTGACAGCTTGACTCGCCTCCAACTCCTTAAAAGTTCCGTTTCCGACTGCGTCAGTGTAATATTCTGGCAATATGATGATTGCTCGAATACCAAGTTGCAGGTTGCAAGACCGTGATGTGATAATAAAGGTGTTTGTTGAATAAATGGTAGACAGAAGAAAGTTAAACTGTTTATTTAAATGTTCTTCAATGAAATATTGTTCAAGTTCAAGTTGTCCAAATTGTCATACAATGTAGTGTAAAGGTGCTTGCTAGAGAACTGGGCAAATACGTCTCATTACAGTCCGTTTTGGGGTCCCTCTTATAGTCCTATCCCCACTTCCCATGCCTATCAATGCAGTATTTTGTTTTTCCCGAGTGTGGTCATCGCCGCCGGACGTGGCATAAACCCTTTTGACCTCACTTGCGAATTTCCCTAATCTATTCTGAGTAATACAATATCACATACAATATTGATACTTGATCTATTATTTTCAATATAACGTTATATATATATCAATATATGTATGTACCATAAATCCGCCAATACTATGTTAATATCACGTCCGTCTATTTTATTATTAACCTTCAGTTTTGTCGCTCTTGATTGTGATGTATAAAATGAATAATAATTATTTATATATTATTATTATCAATATAATATTATGTGAATAAAGTAAGATAAAGTTCAATATGCCTAAATAATTACTATTGTCTTATAAGGCCAGATGACTCAGTTTAAGTAAATATTGTAATAATTTTTATTATAATAAATTATAATATTATGGATTTACAAAGGGCGTGCACAGCAATCGTTTGGCATAATTTATTATTTTATTTTTTGTTATTGATCTAATTTATTAAACTTCTACAATTAAGGCCATTATTTTTTCACATTTTTGTACAACATCTATATATATATAACATTAAATTGGTACTGCACTCCTTTTAAGTTACTGAGTGGAGCGATGGATGTAGGTACTGATTTTACGATGGTGTGTTTTTTTTTTTTTTGTGCCTGTGTCAAGAATATTAGTCGAAATAATAATTGTCAACTTCAGTATCATCATTCATCATTCTGGTAAGAAAATGAATCTAGTTGGTGCATTGGGTAGGTGAAAATTTAAAATTCCCAGGAGTTACCAAAACCGAGGTGGAAAACCAAAATAAAATACAGGAAAAACGGTAATTTTAAGCAAAATCGGTTTACAACAAAATCAATTTTAGTTTTTGTGTAAATCTTAAAAAAATTACAGTGGATACATGCAATTTTCACTGAATGTTTGCATTATTTTCGAAATATTACAACTCTTTTTGATCTATTTAAAGGCATAAGAAAATATAGAGTTTTATTATTTTTTTTTTAAATGATTGTCGATAAAATATTTCATTCTTGGTAAAAAAAACTTTAAAATAATGTAATGCAACGTTCTTCATAAGTTTTAGTCAGTGGAAATTAAAAAAAAGTTTTGCTTAAATCAACGGTAATTTTTTATGAGCGTCTGAAATTAAAATGTTGACAAAATTCATTAAAGTCACGAAAATTCGCAAAATATTTTGAGTTGGAAATTCATAAAAAAGTTCCTATTTATATCTAGGCTTTGAAAATGTAATACAAAATTGCCCTACTGTAAGTTATCCTACGTTTAAAAAAAATACTTTACATGAAAATTTGAAATTAAATTTTTATGAGCGTTTGAAGTTATACATTGGATATTATTTACCCATAAATTAACAACTTCTCATAAAATGATTTTCTTATTTTATTGTTAATCAAAAACTTATAACAGCAGATACTTGAGATTTAGAAAAAAAATTTTATTTTATCATTTACTATACTTGATAAAATTTTAAAAATATTTTGACTCGTTTTGAGGGGTGGCGGACATAATCAATTTAAATTTTTTAGTTTGTTTTTTAATAAATGTCAATAAAATTGAATTCACCGGGTCAAAAAGCTTGAAAATTTAATTAAAAATACGTAGGCATGTTTTTTTTTTATAAGCATTTAAAGATCAAATGTTCACAACATTTTCCAAATTTAAAATTTAAAAATTATTTAGTAGTTAAAAATGTATAATGTGTTCAACTTTTATGACTAAGGATCAAAAAAAATAAAACAAGGTTCCACGTAAGTAGTTAATACTGTAACCAAAATTTCTAAAAAATATGTTCCTACAGTTTTTTTTATAACGGTTTTAGTTATTTTGTTGAGATTTCAAAATATTATTGGTGGGTACTTGAAATGTCTCAAGTATATTATTATATACAAATATTGAAATAACAGAAATATTATAATATGCAAATAATAATAATTTAACTTACATTCTACCGTATTAATAATAATAATATAGCATTTTCTAGGCTGACAAACCGTCTCCTCTCAGAATCGGTTTTCGTATACAATGATATTATATCATTGAATTCAAATTTACCACCATCCATTACAGTGACCCACTTGTAACCTACTGTACAGCAGAGTCAGAGCGACACCCACTTATCTGATTTTTTCAAATAATATTTAATGGATTATGTTACTGTAACAATTGTGTTTAAGCGTCATTATCCTCGAAAAAAATAAAATATATAAGGTATATATTATAAGGTAGTTGTAATTTCCTAATTTTTTTTTGGGCTTTTTAAAAGGCCATGGATACGATATTATCTTCTACATCTTTCGTCTTGTGTAGATCATATTTAGATCAATTTTACCCATGATTGACTGAAAAGTGTTTATCTTTTCGTGTTTAATGTTATTGGCCCACGATCCAACGTTGTCACAATACTATGTAATAATATATAAAATAATGATAATAATATGTCGTTTTTACTATTGCCTAGCTAATATTATCATTATGTTAACTTGGTAGAACATTAATGTCGATAGACTTGCTACGTGTTTAAGGCAAATAATTTTAATATGTTGTAAACTGCTGGTAAATTGCTGTTTTTATACAATATGCCAATAATTATGGGTACAATCTCTGGTACTCGTAAAATGTGTTAGGCTTATTGTGGATCAGTATAATAATATTGTTGTGTGCGTTTAAAAATAATTCAATTCCACATTACGTAATAATATAACAACTACTATTGTATGCGTTTCGGCCTTTTCGACGATTTTACTTATGAATACTGAATTACTTGTCAAGTGGTTAAGCGCATACCGCCATTCAAACTATGTATAGGTGTCACTGCTGCAGTGATAGAAATTTATTCTTTGATTTAATTCATTGTACACGACGAGTATCTATATTATACTCAAATGTATGTCACGTGTTATTGATAATTCCGATTTTATTCCACGTGAACAATCACCGAGAGCTATTAAAATATTTATTTAACGCGGTATTATAGGCATTCCGGGAAATTTTAATAATGAAACTCCACTCGTTTATTCGAAATGAAACGCATTCGACGAAGACTTATGAATAGCATATTAAAATAAATTGCGTAGACAAGCCATTTGAGATTTAACGAAAACCACTATAATATACGTACAAGCCATTTATACACAACAGCTCATATTTTGCACACTTAACAACAACCCTATTGCTGCACCCCTAACTCTCTCTTCCACTCATTGATTTTGTTAAATTTAATTTAAACAAATAATGTGGTTAAACCATAGCCCCGATATTCAGTAGTTTTGGTTTTATTACACTGTTTCAAAGTCAACAAAATCGTTTTGATAATAAATACATTTAGTTTAATTTTACCACAACTAACGACAATACCGAACAACAGCTGAACAATGTTTTTTTTCTTCTAAATCTCGTATTACCTATGCGGCTTGAAACTCTTGATTATCAGCTATTTTATTGATTAAGAAATACATTCAGATATTTAAGTACCTACTTACATAAGACATATTTTGGTATAAACCATTCTCGAAATATTACAAACCATATAGAAATCTTGTATTACCTTTGCGGCTTGAAACCTTGATTATCTATTTTATTGGTTAAGAAATACATTCAGATATTTACTTACTTACGTAAGACATATTTTGGTCCAAACAATTTTTGCAATATTACAGACCGTACAGGACTTTCGGCGTTATCACACGGCGCTTAAAAGTTTACTTCTCTCTTAACGCTTTGCGACCCTGCGATACACGTCTTCCTTATTTAAACTGTTTCATAATATTTTTATCTAATATCATTTTCTACTCGAATACTATATGCTTCATATTCACTATTTGCACATTGTTTTTCAACAGGCACAGATATTTGGTTTATTCACAGGTTTATTTACTTCACTCAAGTGTAAAACGCCTTTTTCCGTAAATCATAATACACGAGTTAACATTTTTTTATACGAAAAAGGCTTATAATTTATTAAAAAAAACAAACAGTTTTTAAACTATGGTTTTTTTTTTAAAAAACTTGTTTTTCTACAGTGGAATAATTCATGCCTATAACTATGGCAAAAATTGTTTTTGAAATGTTTTAAATAATAAATTATCCCAGAGTATTTTTTAAATGTAAAATTGATCGACTATAAAAATGATATAAGTATAAATTACAAAATAAATATTATTTATTTTGTTTTTAATTTAAAAACACTGCATTTTGTACAATTTTAAATTTATACATTTAAGTAATTATAAATCAAACATCATTATAATGTAAAAATTATATACTATTATAATTTATAATAAATTGTGTTGTGTTGTAAAAAGTTAATTAAGCAACGGTAGGTAACCTATTCAAAATTGTAAATGATTATGTTGACTGATTTCATATTTACTTTTCCCGTTACTTTTACTTGTGTTGTATTATTTAACTACACAAGTTTGATATTTAACTACAAATAATGAAAATCACAAGACAGCAGACGTATATAATATTTGTATACTCTTATATTATGGATATCAAAAGATAACATATTTTTTAGAAAATTAAAAATACCTGAGGGGCTGAGAGAAAACAAATATTATACATATTTTAAAATGTAAAAACGTTTGGATTTTGGTAGTTACTATTGTGATATGGTTATAAATTCGTTGTCCCGACGTGCACAGGTGTTTCTTATACCAATATTGGCAATATCACGTTTTGGTTATTCGAGCATATATAATATTATACTACAATATGCAAAATGCAACGTTTTAAATATTTAAAATGCAAAGAATTTTTTTCTTTTTACGTTGCGATTTTTTAATGAAACCCATTGTATATAGGTACCTATATTGCTTATATATGGGAAAGCCACAGGTGCGCGATTAAAAACTATCAATATAGTGCGTGGGTAAATGTAGAAATTGATCGAATCATAAAACCGTAATCTATAGAGATGTTTACACAGTCCTACTGCGAATCGACGAATAAAAACGGATTAGGGTTAATCTATACCCAGGTATGCGTTCAGGCGGTCGCGGTATACCAATAGATTTAAGACTTGATATCACATCGAACACGATATTCAACCGAAATTCGAAGCTCACGACGACTAAAACTTGACGCTTTTTCACATCCATCGCACGCTCGACATTACCGTACCTACATATTATTATAATGGGAAAAACACATAATGTTATAGATATGCGTAACAGAAAAACAGGACGAAATATTGTGAAGACACTAGACAGTAATGGGATAGACGTCGCAGTTCGTTTGATCACTGTGAAGAATTTTTATTATTACAACATAATAATATGACAAAATATATTAAAATATTATGTTCGTTGTTTCGGCAACTCGTAGTGAAATTATTATCGAGTATTATCAAACGGTATAAATTTTATACCGAATGTACGGTACAAATGACTGTAACGGTATAATAATACAATAATATTATGTACATGTATAGCGGCCTATTATATACAACTTTTGGTGAAATACCGAAATGTGGGAGAGTACAAGATCGCGGTCAAAGGATTAAACAAAATTATTAACGTTTCCTGTGGGTGGAAAGTCACCGTAGGAATCACCGAACATGCGCATCCAAGCGGTTAACATAATATTATTATTATAAGAGTCGTTGTTTTAGATAATAATACAATACAATAGGTACGTATAATAGATGATTTATAATAATTATCGGACTACGATTTCGTTACCAAGACGAAAAAAACTATTTAGATTTACGAGTTATGTATTATTATTGTTTTGTGGTGTGCTTCGATACCTAGAAGTTAGAATTGTATAGGTTGGATAAATATTTCATACATAGTGTTTTGGCTTTTAAGTATCGTATTGCCCTAAGTTTGGCGTTTTCGTGATTTTCAAGAGTTAAACGAGCATAACGAACCAAAAGGCTAATTTAGTAAACAGAGATGATTTGTTGCTTTGTGAAAATATTATAACGATTTACGTTGTAACAGTGGAATAAAGAGATGGTTCGATAGGTATATGGATCGGTGGCGCGAGAAACTGACATAGGTTTACTTCTAGTAAAGGGGTAGTAAGTAAATTGCGAGACTGTCAATATAACCTATGATACTTATATAACACTGCTAAATAAATTACCATACATTATCGAACCACGCCACCGTGGGATAACTGAGAACCCATATTATACAAGAACTACGACCAACAACGATTTTAGTTAAACCGATAACCGAATTTAGTTAAACGATTTAGTTCATTGTTCTGATTAAACCTTAAGAGTAGGTGTGGGGTCCGGGTCAGTGGCTTACTAAGGGGGGATAACCACGTCTGTAATTTTTCGGACATGGCATTATTTTTTTCTTAAATCTCAATTTCTAGATTTAAGTCCCATCTTCCGAAATTGTTTTGTTTTTAAACGTATGCCACTGAACATTAAAATATACATGTATATTATAACATACACATACATATATCATATATATAGTATATACTTCCCACATGCAACGCATAAAATATATTTTATGGCTGAATAAATTGTACGATAAAATGTTTTAAATAATTTGAATGAACTAGAGCTTTTGGTACGATGATTTATCCTTGAGATAAATTAGAGCTGTATGAACTGGCATTCACTAAAATATATATTATATGTACCTATACATATATTATACATCGACAATGTACTATATTAAACCTATTATTATTTCTGAAGCATATACATAAACGTAAATTAAGAAAATTGTATTTTGACAAGTAGGTACAAATAAAAAAAATATTTATAATAATAACTAGGTATAACATCGTTAAAGGTATATTTCTGACGATAACCCAATTTTTTTATTCATACCAACTTCCCCTTAAAAAAAAAATTCTCGATTTGCCCAATCCGTAGATTTGACCATAATATTATATTATTACGTGCACTATAATATCGTTTGAACGAATTCACTACGACACCATGTCTTTCTATTATATCGTAATATTCTGATATTATAACACTGCTCGAAATAATAATAATAATACGTATCGTGTGATATTATAACACCAACATGGGCACTTATAGTGTGATAACAAAAATAATATAATATTATTGTGTGATAATATACGTTACCTCTATACGGCGTCGGCGATACGAGTGACCATGCGGCAATCACTACAGCGGATCGAACCGAGACCAACGGACGTACGACCGTACATGAACCATTCGGCAGCACACTGTTTTTTGAAACTCGCGGGTGGGCAGGCGGCGGCGGCACGACACCCGTCGTCGGCGTTGCGCCGGTCCCCTGCACCACCCACGGGTGCATAGTGTAGTTGTTGTCGGCGTGTGGGTCGTCCACCACCCCACCCCGTCCTAAACACTGCACCCCACCCACCCTCGATCGGATAACGATGACGACGACGACGACGGACACGTGTGACAATAATAATAATAAGAATATACTATACTGAGCTACATAACTATGATAATATTGTAAGGGGTGACTACCCCCTCCCCGCCACAAACACCACTGTATCGGTGGCACTCTATAGTGTCGTAATGCATATTATTTTTTTTTTTAGTTTTTGTTTTTTTTTTTGGAATTTTCGTATTTACAGCGGTTAGACCGTCTATCTTGGATTTCCATTTCGATGTTAGCACTAAACCGAAATTCAAACGAGTCATTTTTCTGATATTGAGCTAATAAAGTACTTCACATGAATATTGTCTAGATGAAATATCAAATAAAATATGTAAAATATTTTGATCTATAAAATATTTAAATATATAGAAGTTATGCTAAGTATATAATATAGTAATAATATTATGGTAATAGTTATTAAACTCGGAGATACTTTCTACAATCTATACGCAATGCTTATAAACTAATATTGATTAATGATGGCTATAATTTATACCGAATTTTGATTTAAATTTTAAACACATCAACATATTCGAAAAAACCATGTTTTGGGCAAAATATTACTATAAAAATTGATGCAATCAGGATGTAAACCGGAACTTAGTATTCTTGGTGAATAATACATATTAAATTTAAAGTTGGTTATTACGAATCTCAAATAATTACATAATATATTTTCATAATTCCCAGATTTGGGTTGATAGAAGAGATACAGACCTATTTCCACCCAAGATCGGTTGCGCAGAAGTAGGGGTGGGTTTCCTTGGTGAAAAACAAGTTATCAGTTACACATATTATTATAGTGTAATATTATCGGAACTATGCCTATGATAGTATAATACCATAAAATCGTTTTTAAATTTGAATATACAATTATATTGAAGACTGGGGGATAATAAGTGAAATTTATTTTTAGAATCGTTGTTTTATAAGAAACACACAACATACATTTGTATATTCTCTTAGCACTGTGTTATTTAATACGTATAAATATCGTACATAAAGCCGGGTTCTGAATGTATAGGTATGTAATAATAGACAATTTTTTTTTTTCGTATCTAATATAAGTTTTTTACATATTTTACAAAAGCTTCACGTTTTCTAAGTAAAATAATTGTTTCAAAATCTGAATTTTCCAATATTATATAATTTTTAAATTAATCACGAATATAATATTCCATTAAATACAATTTTTTTTTATATATTTGTTGAGTAATTTTTAATTGTTTTATCCGTCAGTAAATAACACAGAATAAATAATTATTTCTCTATACCTGCAGAATCATAAATAAATATATTTTATATAGGTATTATATGGGTGTTCAAAAATATAATATTTGAACAACAAAATATAAGCGAAATTAATTTTGGTTGAATTATTTATTGTTTGTTATTTTTCAACTTCAGCACTGCAAACCGTGTATCTCTATGTAGGTACCTATAGCAGAATGATTAGAGTCAAATTTTTAGAATCACTTTTCGTTTCCCTTAAGTTGTCTAAATCGATTCCCATAATAATATTGGGGATGGTTTCTTTTAGCTTTGTTAAGTCGTAGTCCGTAATATTCATATTTTTTACATTTTCAATAAAAAATACTTTTACATTTATTTTTGTTAACGCTGGAAACTGTATTTGTGTCTAAGAATTAATAAAAATACTATATACTTAGGTACTTGCAGGTAACATAAACAGTTATGGATATTCCTTAACTTCTTTTTCCAAACCTAATCACTATCGCTTTGTATTGAAATAAGTTTTACAACATAATATGAGTGTTGTTGAAATATAATTTTAGAATTAAAGAAAAAAAACCTTTGTTAATAATAAATTTATTACTAATCTTCAGGGTAAACGTTTTTAGTGGTTTCTATTGTGACAACCATTAATACAATATAATATACAATGGTAACTATATAATATAATTTTCTTTTTGGTATTTTGTCGTCCAACAAATATTATAAGACTTGTAGTATTACTATGTAAGTAATCGAATTTTAAGTCACACTGACACATTGTATAGTTCAAAAAATATATTGCTTTGAATAGTTTGAGACCGAATATCAAGTTCCACCAATAAAATATATAATTTATCTTTTCAAAAAGTTATTCCTGAAACAAAAGACATTTCTCGTCAATAGGATCTGTAAGTTGCCTCGTTCGTGAAAAACAATATTTGTTGGTGTCATTTAGATGTTGCAGACGTAAAATGCACCGCACAAAACAGGAAACTAATATTTCCCTGTAGCCCAACACTCCTTTACTCTTTTTGTATTTATTGAATTGTACTTCGTTTCTGTTTTCTTGCTTAGCCTTGACAATTGTGTTTGGGAAACAGATAAAATGAGTAGGTAATGCAAAACGCATAACAAACATTGTTGTTTGTTATCGAATCAAATTATTAACCTTAAGAATTTTTCGATAAATTAAAAGTTATCAAGAGGGCATAGTTATGTTATCGGTGAGTAGTAATATCCATGGCAATTTTATGAAACTAATAAATCGATATTAAGTTATATTGTTGTTATTACTCGCTTTTTTTAATTAATTTTTTATACAAATGACAAGTTCATTTTCACATGTAACCGTTATATTACCATTATATATATAATATATATTTATTATTTTAAGAGATTAAACAAAACCTTTACTATGATTGTGTATCTTAATTAAACATAATACCTAATGACTTATATTACTCATATCAATTTTATAGTAAAAATAGCGGCTTAGTAAGTATAGCCCCCCCCCCATGTAGACTAGCTCCTTAAGCCCCCTTAAAGTATTCCCTAACTTAACCAAGGAAGTATATTGTAAATTATGTTAATACGTGTTAACTGATATTTCTAGCACCCCTCCCCCGTATATTTATAACCAAATTTACGCCTATGAATATATACAGAATAAAATAATATAGTACCTATTTTATATGGTCCTGGACACATTTACCATATTAATATTGTCTACGCATGAAGTACATGGACATTTCCGGATTAAAATAAAAAACTGTGTTTTCTAAATAAAAAATTGCGTTACAAACAATACGATCGCTCTGCTCACAAATTCAATAGTACTTAACATTTAAACGGAACCCATGCATGCCAAAAACAAAAAAAACATTATCATCCGACAGCTTTTTAAATTTAAAAGATTTATTAAACTTCTATTGTTGTGCAACGTGCGGGGCATGGTACATTCGATAACAATATTACATAGTTCTGTATGACGTGCTAACTGTATGATGCACTTTGTGTCTTTAAAATATTTTTGTTTTGCCGTATGCACTTAACAATATTATATTTTTACGCTCATTATATACATCGCGGCTAAGTACATACCTATGTAATAAAATTGAGTGTCGAGTACATTTTAATTTCATTTGTTTTTAATAATTTAATTGGTTCTAGTGCTGCAAACGTATAGTAATAATAATACTTTGTAAACAAATGCAAAAACGAGTAGACATAACTCAGCTTAAGTATAATAGTACCAACGTTTAATGTGTTTCGCAAGAAAAATATTATAACGACGTGTACTGACTGTCTACAATTATTATAGCCTACTACCTAGGTCTAATATTATCATAGGAATAAAAATAATCATTTGTGCTTTTCCGTGACATATTATTATTATTATGAATATGTTTACATAAATGTTGTGTTTGTATATTGCATGCAATAACTTAATGCATACAAAAAAAAGTATACCTCTATGGCTCTATGCTACAGCTTATGATATTTATGAGGTTCAATAAAAAAATATTTTGCAAACGCACACGATATTAAATTTATTCAATTAGTATTATTCATGTGTGTCTATAAAGTATATATAGGATAATACATATGGGGTTTTTAATCAATAAATTAAAGTTTTAAATTACTGATTTTTCGTTACCTTTAATATATTATTTTTAAATCAAACACTTTATGCACCTATACTTAGATTATTTCTTTTGATAAGTTTAATTATTTAATTAGTATTTATATAATTATATTAGTATTACATAAATCAGAATAATATTTAAAAAAAAAAGGTTTAAATTTAAAATAACTATAAGTTATTAATTCTGAACGTATTAATTTAATTTATATAACACTAGCCTGGATATTAATTTTTAATTGTAAACAATTTTTTACAGACAAAATAATAATGTTATTTGCAATGTAAATCGATAAAAAATATACACATTAGAAACGCTATTATAAATTAAATTTTTTGGTAAATAATTTACTTTTATTTTTTCATTACACACCTAACATCTACAAAATATTTAAACAAAGGTATAATATAGGTGGTTGTTAAATTATGGTGCTAATATTTCAATATGGATAATATAATTAATATTTATAAAACGTATATTATGTATAAATTGAACGGTTATGTTATAACACTCTTGGGAACACTTATTCTAGTTCATTGCAGTAACTGTGATAATAAATTAATAAAAATGGCCAGAAAAATTGCATCTAATGGTTTCATAATATATTAAAATGATCGCATACAATAAATATAGTAATATTCGATCATGTTACATTAAAAATTAATTGATGAATGTGTAACAATAATTCATTGTTTCACTAAACTGCTACAGAGTAATGATTTATAATAATTGTGTTATTCTTCATATTTGCTTAAAAGTCATCAAATTTTATTTATGTTCTATATTATAACACCCAATCGGTATAATACTCATATTTCATAACGTAACATGACATATAATATCCAATATATTATAATAATTATTATTATAAAAACTTAACATAAAAATAAAAACTTCCCCGGATTAAATTAATCCGTTTTCCAAAAATAATATCATATCCGTTAGTCAAGACTCGAGACATACGAGTACTTGAACAAAAATAATTAGTATGACTATAATATTATACTTTATATTTCGATCATTTAAATATACTGAGAATGGGGCCCGAGGGCATATTTTTGAATGGCGGATCCGTATGCGAACATAATTTGAATTTATATGGGATTCGTATACAATATACATAGTATACGGAACATATTAAATATTAAGTCCATAATACTACACGATAAATGTATCCTACTTACTATAAAATATGTGATATCTCGATCATTAACATAACATCATCATGAATATATTGTATTCATAAAAAATAAAATATATAGGTAGGAAGTAGGTCACTTGTGCTGCACTTACAACAATAATAGTACTTGTGTACTCGTGTATGACACACAACGTTTATTATGTTTGACCGGTTTAACGTTGAGAGGATTTATAGCAATAGTAATGTAGAGTTCAGCACGTGATTTTGAATATTAAAGAAAAAAAATGTATCAAATGTTATCAACAGTTATCAACAATGTTACGTAACCATTTTACGTTATAAAATACAACAGGTATCTAGTATAAGAAACCTATAATAGGTTCTAACAGTACGAATATAATATACTCGAAAATTTAATAATATTTTTTATAGATTTGAGTGTGGAACAGTTGGTTTTTTCGATTGGGTATTTTTTGTTATTATTTTTTTCGAAAACTCGATGCGTTCCAAAAATCCCGTGTACACAGTATTACAACTAACGATCGATAGAAATTTTAGCACTGCACAGCTGATGACACACGTCTGATGTCAACATTTTCTACATATTGTGGTGGAAGTCCACCACCTATAATCGTTTTTTGGCCACATGTCATCGCTTTCAAGTATAATATTACAATGGTAATACCTACTACGACACCAACCTGCGCCAAGATGATCGATGAAAAACGAGTTTCCGACACACGAACTTAGCTTGACGTGCTGTACCGTCGCACGGGGCATTGTATAGGCAAAACAGGTACATTAGAGTGTCGAAAAACAAAAATATATTTTATTGACGATCGACTTGGTAACAACAATATTATTATTATGGTTCCAACATTTTCATGTATTTTTTCTTCTTTGTTTCTACGCTGTAACTTGGTTTTGTCTTCGGAATTTTTTAAGCTGCTCAACGAGCATTCCAGAAAATCAATGAATGGTGCGATACACCTAAAGTTTAAGCAGTAAAGTAGCCAGGGGGTGGTAGCCCTCCCCGAAATCACAGGAAAATTTAAAAATGCATTCCGTATTCGGTAAACTTATTACGTAAAACGTAATCGTATTAAAATTGTAGTTTGCATGAAGGTCGCTGCGAAAGTCTAAAATGTATTAAAGCATACCAGACTTATGAGGAATTCTAGTTCAGCCTCGCCTGTACAAAAAATACTCCCCTTCCCTAAAATAAATCCTGGCTATGATACTGCGTTCAAGCATCGTTTTCGTGAGTCTTAATATAATATTATTTACTTTCTTCTTAATTACAATGAGAGCAATTTTTGGTTATTTTGATAAATTCAGTTGCTCCCAAAAAAAATAAATAAAAATTGACCTTCGATCTTATTGACTGGGTTCATTTTTTTTTTAACTTTTCAATCCGATTTTATAGCTTATTTCATTAGTTTTAATATAGTTTAAGTGACATTTATATTAAATAACTAAAATACACAAAACATAATATTATAAAAGCTTTAGCCTGGTGTTGCCCATATTGCCCGGTTTGCCAGGTTTTACGCGTGTGTCTGTCATATTGTCAAATATGACAATATTAATTTCATATTTTGTGAACGTTTTGGAGTTTAAAATTTCAAACCTCTGAGTGTGGTACACATTGTTCAGTGTTTATGACAGGCAGACAGGTGAAAAGATAAACTCTTCATTTTATTGTTGTTATTTTATATTGTTAATAAGTTAACACTATAGGTAGATATTATATTTTATAAACCAACGGTTCTTAACATTGGGGTCATCGACTCCCTGTAGATTGTTCACAATTTTTTAATAATCGTCAAAATATGATATAATCTTTGCGTTTATTCAAACTAAGAAAAATTTTTAAAAAATGGACTTTTCTAAACAAATAATTAATAAATAAATAATTTGTAAACAATGTATTGTTATTATTTAATTGTTTTCATTTAATCATTTGAATTTTTGATAATAGTAAGTATGATATAAAAAATATTCGAGTGATAAATCTTATACGACGTGGTGGTAGCGGAGCGAGAACAAACAAGTGCTCATCAGTTCATAACGTCATATTAAAAAACCATCTTGATATTTTAAACCTCCATTTTACTGTAAAATAATTGTAAACAAAATATGTAACAAAACTTAATTTTCAAAAGACAATAGCAAATTTCATTGTACTATTATAACTATAACAGTCATAACTGAACACTTTGTTGTACAATTTATAATAAAATAGTGATATAGTAGTACGGGAATGTGATTAAAACAAGATAACGAAAATCTGGAGTATAGCGCTGCCACACAATCGCAAATATGATTTACACGCACGACCACACGACCACGTGAACACTGAAAATTTGTTAGTTTTTAATAGTACGATTTCGCGTTGGCCCGGAAACTTTGCCTACTCCTTTTTGGTGGTCATTGTATATAATAATACCTATATCGACTAGTGAAAATTACTTTTTGACCCTTTTTAATTCCAACCACGCGCGCTATATATCTTATCTATCTTATAGTTGTACCCGCTGTCTGTAAGGCAGTAGGTTTTTATAATATTCTTATAATAAAATTTTCATCTACAAAATCGAATAAGAAACGTGTTTAAACACATGTCGTATAATTTTTTTTCCCCATGGTATCGAGAACCGGAGGGGGACTGCGTTAGCATTACGTCCCCTCAAGCATTACGTCCCACGTCCCTCAAACATACTACGACTAATAATTTCTATGAGTATTTAGAGCCTGCTATAGTTGAGGAACGCTTGTGAGAAAGTCGCAAGGCATTGAAACGTTGTAGAGTTATAAGTTATAACACTATTGAACCTGGTGACTGATGAATAAATTGCATACAAAACTGTCAAAACTTAATAATATTGAATAGTAAAAAGGTGAGCAAGTGGGTGTCACTCTGCTGTACAGTAGGTTACAAGTGGTTCACTGTATAATGGATGGTATTAAATTTGAATTCAATGATATAATATCATTGTATAAGAAAAACGATTCTGAGCGGTGACGGTATGTCAGTCTATGTATAAGACATATTATATACTATCTATGGTATTAAACAAAATTGACCTTTAATAGGTACCAATAATAAATTCCAAATTAATCGTATCACAATATCCATTAGGTACTTATAACGCATTATACATCAACAACAAACCGTGATACTATCATAGATATATAATAGTACACTTTAGAAGTTTCAAGTACCAAGAATAATATAATATATACAATCACAACAAAATAACTAAAATAGTTATTCTAGGTTTTTTATTATGTAATTTCATCCATATTTGAACTTAAAATGAATATAAAAATAAACTGTGCTTATGTATTTTTTTAGATTTTTTGGTAACAGAATAACTACTTTTGTAGAATCTTGTTTTAAATTTTCAATCATTAGCTATAAAAATTGAACATTTTATTCATTAATTAACTACAAATATTATTAAATTTTAAATAAGTGTCATCGGTGGGTGGCTTCTAGCTCATAATTTCATGTTTTTTATTGTGTCTCAGCTCATACTCTTATTGTGCCGATTGTGTACAGATTGAATAAAGAAAAAAAAAATTTTAAATTGATAAATTTGTCAAAGTTCGATCTTTAAAAGCTTATAAAAAAAAATGTTCCTATGTATTTTTAATATTTTTCAACTGAAAGTAACAATATATCAGGAGCCTTGTAATTAAATTTTACACTTTTTGGCCAAACAGATTAAACTTTATTAATATTTATAGAAAAAAAACTAAAAAAAATTTAAAACTGTAAATATCCGTAAACAGCTCAAAAAGAGTCAAAATATTTTCAATAATTGTATGGTGTATAGGAAATGCTAATATAAACATCTAGTGAAATGTTCATGTATCTACAGTTATTCGTTTTTGAATTACAACAAACTAAGGAAATCGCTAAATGAGAAATCGAGTGAATACCCAATGTTGTAAAAATTTTAATTCAAAATGCTTATAAAAATTTAGTTTCACTTTCCGGTAGACATTTTTTTTTTGATAAAGGTAGATAATCTTATAACGAATCTTGTGTTTCATTTTCAAATCTTAGATTTAAAAAGAAAAAATTTTTACGAATTCTTAACTCAAAATAATTTGCTAATTTTCGTGATTTTTCCATATTTTGTCAATTTTTGAACTTTAAATGCCTATAAAAAAAAATTGTGACTAAGGATTTTTTAATATTTTTCATCTGCCTTTGAAACAATATATTAGGAGCCTTCTATTAAATTTTCAAGCTTTTGCAACCAACAAATAAAATTTTATTGATATTTTTAGAAAAAAAACTAAAAAAAAATGGAAAATGAAAATGTCCCTAAACAGTTCAAAATAAATCAAAATATTTTGAAAATGTTATCGTGTATAGAAAATGCAAATATAAACAACCAGTGAAAATTTCATGTATATACGTTCATTTGTTTTAGAGTTACACCAATAACCAAAATCGATTTTTTGGAAAACCAATTTTGCGTAAAAATTCCCGTTTTCCTTAATTTTTATGTTGTTTTTCCCGGCGCTTGTGAAAACTACTGGGAAATTTATACTTTTGACCCCCCAAAGTACCAACTAAATTCACTTTCCTATCAGAAAAGCTACTGATGAAAAAAATCCAAGCTTTTTTACTGTCCTAAAACGTGATGACAGACACAAAAAAAAAAAAAAATTAAAAAATTAAAAAATATAAAAACACACATCATTGTAAAACCAATACATTCATCGCTCCGCTCAGAATCTAAAATTAAACAAACAGTATTATAAAAATATGTATAGTACACGAGTTCATTCCGCCCACATGCACGATGAACCCCAAGCTGGATCCTATGAAAATATGTTAACGGGCTAGTTTATTTTTCACTTAATTAAAACACAACGCACAGGTATGTTAAGTGATGTACACGTAATAGGTAGCCTGGTAGCACTATCTTTTCAATAACGTCCATTATAATTATTATTATTATTATTAATTCAGTCGAACGCTTTTATACTTACGTCGGTGGTGAATTATGGTGACACTGAGTCCAACCGTCGATTACTGATTATTCCAAAGTCAAAACCCTCGTCTTGCCCATCCCGCCAATAATGTTCTACATTTTATGCTCAGCTCGTGTGGAGAACAGATTTTCCGTAAATTAATACTATAAGTGTTTTGTAATAAATGTCTATATAACTTTTGACGAAAATTTTAAATTAACACGATGTTAAGTTGAAGTGTGACATTGCTGCAG
Source organism: Macrosiphum euphorbiae (assembly GCA_949089665.1). Classification (NCBI taxonomy): domain Eukaryota; kingdom Metazoa; phylum Arthropoda; class Insecta; order Hemiptera; family Aphididae; genus Macrosiphum; species Macrosiphum euphorbiae. Next base: position 141,067,047 of record CARXXK010000001.1, on the reverse strand, counting down.
CGGATCACGCTCTGACAAGTAGATTAAAATCTAGAAAGTTGCTCACTGCTAATCGAAATGTACTGAGTGTCCTAAAATGTTTAGCTCACATTGTTGCAACTTAAGCAGTAATATTATAAATGTTTTTAATTGTATTATTATACCTGTATGCAGTTTTAGTATATAATAAAATGTAATCAATACTATAATAATAATTATTATTATTATGTGTATTGATTACACATGACGAATACAAGTGGATCTTATTGAAACGAGTTTGGCCACCCCTGGTCATGGCTATATATTATATATATCAATATATTATATACTCTTTCATTGAATTATGAACGCTATTGTATCCGCTTACTTTTTCTCGTTTACGAGCGATTTCCGTCGAAAAGGATTTATTTTATTTTTATTATTATTGCGCCCCTCACCTATATTCATTCGCAAAACGTTATTTCACCGATACCTAAGAGTATATTATTATTACACAGAATTGTGCACCTATTCGTAAAAATAGTTTGTCGCTATACGCACTTAATATCGGCTCGTGAATGGAGTTGGCCGTTGTTCGCAGGCACCTGAGTAATTTTCGTTTTCAAGTGTACAACGGACAAGAGTGGGTCGAATCGATAGGAGATAATCAAAGCCGCGTATTAGGCATCCACCACGCGTTATCATTAAATATTATTATATTTCAATCATTGGGAGGCGGTGGTGACGGCGGAGACATCAATAACAGTAATATTAGGCAACAATATAATTTACAGAAGGCATCATACAAAATAATAACGAACATCATAATTAAGATAGTATAATATTATTATTCGATATTTTCTAAACGAACCAAAAGCGGTGTATGTATAATATAATATGACGTAAGTACGAGCTAAGGCCGTCCGAGGGTATTGTTCACCGCCGACAAAGTGGTCGTCACTCGTCGGCTATATGGCCCGAAAAGTCGGTGGATGATTTATTTTTCGTTTGCGTACGACAACGTGTAATATATTTTTCACCCGACCAATCGGGACGCCAAACCACGTCTTGAGGTCAACTACATAACAGTCGATTGTTATTTTTTTTAGTTTTTTTCTTTCGTGGCCCATTAAATGTTTTAGCCCCGGACGTTTTATTATAGGAGTTAGAACATTGTCGAGAAAACACATTACCTACGAGAAAAAACAATATTGAAGTAGGTGCATATTATATTTTAGTGGTTTTTCGACAGTAGTAAAACTGTTTATATATTATATTATATTATACATAATACATTAGACAGCGAGGCTCTACGATTTGTATTCAGATTTGAAACGATAATATTCGAAAACTGTTCGTATAGTATGAAAAAGAACGTAGGCAATTTTCTAAATATTTTAAGTTTTCCTCCTGTTCAGAAAACGAATGTTATGCTCATTTTTTTGAATCATGAATATTTAATTGAAACTTTGGGTAGCTAACAGTAATAGCTACTGTGTAATAGTTGCTATACTTACTGCATACGAACAACAAAATATGTAGATATGAAAAAAATACAGTAAAAAATGAAATCGTGTTTCATAATTTTTCATTTAATTTAAATGTTTCTCGATATATATATACATTTTTTAACCTTCCAATTAACGGAGGGATTGTTATTACTTATTATGGGTATATATGTATAATATATGAATGATTTTGAACACTACAGTCTACAGCGCTTTCACTACGGCAAAAATGTTTTTCGAGTAAAAAAACGTGCGTATATATCATTTTCAGACCAATTTATATTGCAGCTTTATCGCTCCCACCTGGAACGAAATAACACCGAACAATATTCTTGTACTGACAATATCAACGTATAATAGTATTATACAAGCGTAAAGCGTTTAATGGTACCTTTAAAGACACCTTCAAGTGTATCTGACATTTTCATTTATTTCGTTCTATCGATTCGCGCTGAAGTCGGGCGTGATGCGGTCGCGTTCTGAAATTTGCGTGCAAAGTCACAATATGTTTTCACGGTAGGTGTACCACAGACGAATACGAACGAGTTGAGTCAAACGTTTTAATAATTTGACCCCGAGGTAACCATAAAGTTTTAACGGCCAGTGGACCATGATGATACAGCGGTCCGATACTCATCTAGGTCCCCGCGCCTGCACCTCCTAATGATTTAGACGTTCCCGGGGGGAATACCTTTGCTGAATTTATTTTTTGTCAGGTGATAAATTGCCGGGTAACAGAAGACGTGTATGGCGTACGTCCCGAGCTCTTGAACCACCACGACACATTATATTAGTATACGACTGCCTATCGTTGAGCTCGGTGTGTTTTACAAGTACCTGTGTCATTCTCCGCCCTGCACATGTAATATATTATATTCTTCAATATAATTCCATGTCCAAACGTACAGGCATCGATAAAAATATTTAATTCATCGGTTATTAAAATAATAACAAGATATACATATAATATTATGTAATATTATAATCAACGGTGACTGTGGCTGGGCGAGTATGAATGATGTATAAGAGACTGCACTACCGAGATAGTTTCGGTAGGCTGAAAAAAATACGAAGAGTTTTACTAGTCTCAAAGAGATAAAGCGTGTGTATAATACGACGATCTAAGGGACTTGTCGTTGAGGAGGTCGTTCTACTCACACATCCACATATATCCGTTGGAGGTTTTGTAGGGGAGGAGAGGGTTGGAGAAATGGGCAAGTCAAGACCATGACGATTTCACGGATAGATGGACGGCGCAGAGGGTAGAATGTCGAGCTGACGAAGAATTCGGTTTGGCAAGCCGCTTGATTAATTTAGCGCCGGCCAGGCCAGAATTGTCTCTCGGAGAAAAGCTCATTGTCGCGAGCCCCCGAAACGCCTCCACCGTGCTATATTATTATTTATTATTATTATTATTACTATACGCACCTACTGCGATTCGCCAGCCGCACGACCGCAAATCGTTTTGCCGCCGACAAACTTTAGTGCACAGCCGTTACGATCATCGTCATAATGTCGTCATCGTTGTCACTCGACCTGCAGGACTCGCGCACAGGAATTTCGAGTCAATTGCCAGACCAGCGAAGTCCGCGAGTTACTGAAATGTTTTCCACCGCATTCGGCTCTATATTATTATTATCATTATTATTATTATTATTATTATTATCATTTATCACACGCGTTGTGGCCACACATCGCTAGCGATGGTCCGTAGGTATATTTGTGAAACCGAGTACCACAAAGCGTAATCATTGCACTATAGTACTACAACTGTGTCACCGATGGTTGCTACTCAACAGTGGTGAAGGACCGACGTATTGAGAGTCTGGTTCAACGATATGGTGGGCACGTAGCCGCTTACTGGGATAACACCCCGCTAAGTTACGGTCGGGTTCCAGTAGAACTTATGGCTATAAATATTTAGGCATGTCCGAAATATAATAAGACTGCTCACAAAACATGGCTGACACTGGGGTATTTATCAAAATAAAAACAATCTAACTGAAAACATGTTACTTAATTAAAAAATTATCAATATGTGTATACATTATAATTTCATTTATAAAGTCTTAAAAAACCTGAAAACTGTATAAATATCTGTTTTTTATCTAGTTAAAAAGGAAGTTATCTTATCTAGATACATTTCTTATTCAATTATCTGTTATCTTATTTGGATAATTTTAAAATTAACTGTGCACAACACTGCCTCATACTACATTTTGTGTTTCGTCAAGGATTGGACACTACATCAGTCACATATTATTCAGATACTCTTATAATGTTATGTGAGCTCTATGGTAGAAGATTAAAATTCGATCCTCTAGTCAAAATAATTATGAACGTTTACATTTCTATAGAGAATAAAATCCTACCTTTTTGGATTCATCCCGTTATGACGAATAAGACCAATGGGCAAAATAGGTGTCTCATATTGTATGGGCCCAACCTTTATCTGCTCGGTATACATCATGTAAGTACTCCTTATATTCCCCGGAATCCTTGTTTTCACTTCAATATTTCTCTGGGAAGTATTATAATAATATACTATGCCAAGCTTAATCTATAGGATGCAATCTGCTCATGTCTTTAATTTGAGGATAATAACTAATAAGTTCATGTTCAGTGTTCACTGTCATCGTAAATTATTTTCTATGCACGTATTTTTGTATTTTCTATATTATGTGTATCGATCCAGGAGTTTTGTAGTTTTTTCAGCCAATATAGCCTATAGTTAAATAAATGTAACGCTTTATATTACAACTGAACACTAATTATAGCATTCGCTCTACTTTTTCGCATCATAAAAAAGATTCTAATATGTTAAAGCACGGCCGTCCTATGGCGAGGGAAATGTGGCACGGCACCCCCTCAATGCTTTAGATAATATACTTTATATTATGTAAGTTACATAATCGTTATCTATGGTAAAGATAAGATAAATTTTTGGTTTCCTTCCCCACCCCCCACCACCGAAATTATTTCGATGGTTTTGAATCAAAGAGATAAGTCATGAGATAACTAGATCTTAAACATAATATAAATGTTATATTCTCACCGATTTGCACCTCGTATTCATTTTTTTTCATGTCCATGTTTTTTCATAATATCAAACACAATTATTTTTTTTTAAATATAGAAACTTAAATTGTATATATTTTATTTATACTACTTGCAATATTATATTGTATTTCTACGAAAATACATAGGTAATACGATTAACAAAGAATATTATTATTATAATAAATTAAAGAAACTTTAATTAAAAAGTGTTTATGTTTATTCAATATGAGTAATTAAAATATAAATTATAAATTTACCTATTAAACAACGATTTAAATATTATGTTATTATAATAACAATCATCTAAACAGAAAATGTACATTTAAAAATATTAATTGTATGATGCTGTAATAGTTTAATTTAAATTTATCCTTGAGCATTATATAATTATGCGACGTTTCACTTTAACTGATGGTTTTAATTGAATTATATATTTTATGTAGATTGTTTCATGAACGTGTATTAATTAAAAGTATAATAATTATATTATGTATCTACCTCACTTTTAAAAAATAAAATATTCCAAATCCACACTATCCATAAAAATAGTTCAATAATTAATATTGAATTGGATAATCACATTTTTAACATTATTTTACATAAAACTAATCGATTTTGTTTTTATAAAAAGCTATTACTTTTATATTAATCCTTTAGCTTTAAATTTATCTAATTATAAATACATCAAGTTTAATTCATAACGTGTACACTGTACACATTTATTGATGCGACACTGTGTTTAAATTGTTTTATATAACTAAAACACAGTTTTTGATACATTCTTTCAAGAAAAATTAAAGACTTTTTAGAATTTTGATAATGTTACTTTCTCTAAAAACAGTTATTTAAAGTTATTTAGCAAAAATGGTTGTAAACAATTCATAATAATTGTGATCTTCTCTGAATTACAGTTTCAAAATACTACAGCAGTTTTTAAATTTTCTATAAGATTTACATTATTCAACTAAGATGTGTATATGTATAGTACCTATAGAGTAATTTATTCTATAATCGCTTTTTCTTTGAAAGTTCAAAATATTATCTTTCAAATATGTTTATTATATCTTCAAGTATTCATACATATTTAACTCCTTACTACATCAAGAGTGACAGTTTTGTTTTAAAAAAAATATGGACAGATGATAGTTACGCGTTTATTTGCATTGTTGAAAGAATATTGAGTTTCTTCTAAAGTTAGTATACCTAATATAGAGTACTATAGGTACATGTGTAGCAACACAATTTTTCTAATTTGTTTTTTATTAAAATACTTGCAGTATAATATAATATTTTGAACGTTTAAGTCATTGGAATTAATAAATAACTATAATGCATTAAGCTAAATCATAATAATCTTGGTAGTTTGCTCCTTGGCTTTTTTAATATAGCGCACGTGTTATATTACATTTTATTGTTATGTTTGCGGAAATAATTATTTCCGTTATTTTGTTTTTCATTATAGTATAATATGTATAAGTTTTCAGTTCGTGCGAAGAAACAACAATAACCAAGAACATACATGGAAGGAAGAACAACTCACGAATACCCATTTCCTAAAACTAAATTACAAGACTAAAACAATGCAATTATTCCCAACCAAATATTATTATGTAAGAACAAAAATTTACATGCTTATCCAAAATACTATGACTGCAGTTTCACACCATACATTTGTGATTAAAGCGAAATGACAATGTTTAATATTATTCTGAATCAATTCGTTTTTACTTCAATATTAAAAACTATCGTTTATATATTATGAGAGTAAATACATGATAATCAAAGAACAATTTCATCGTTTAAAGGTAAAAAAAAAAAACCTTCCAGACGTGGACATTTTATACAATATAAACCTTCCAATTAATCTGTTCAAAAAATATATTTCAAAATAGGTAGTTATTCGAATTTCATCACGAATTAATAATTTTATAGTTTATAATATATTGTATGATTTTTAATATTTATAATTCGTAATCAATGTACCAACCGAAAAGAAGTGTTTTTTTTATATAATTTTATTCAGAGCTCCTGTGTTCCCACACGAGTCTTATCAGTGGGGCCCAGTATTTATACGTATATGAAATCGAATTAAATAAAAACAATATTGATATGACTGGCTAGTTACTTTATAACTTATCTGTTGTCGATTTTAATGATTGTTCTAATTAATTTTGAACTTAAACATTACATTTTAAGATATATCTTCTAGATGGCTTGTACTATAAACGTATTATAAACGTATAGTATTGAGAAAACAATGTATTTGCACACAATATTTTTAAAATAATTTCACTAAATACTACAAGACAATAAGTCATCCTTTAATATCGTAAAATACAGTGAAACTTCCATGTTGACATAAAAAAAGTAGTATTAAAAAAAATGTTGTTAAATTAAAACGGAAGTTTAACTGTATAAATTACGTAACAATCTATTTTTACTGAACTTAGGTCAAATTTTTTTACAAGAATCTCACATTAAAAATCTAAATGGTCCTCAATCAACCTCAAATCATCTAACCTGCACTAATGTAAATAATTAGGTATATTAATTAAAACACAACTGTACTTATTCTTATATGTTGTAATTTTATAAAAACCAATGAGTCTATAGTTTATATTCGTGTTATTAAAAACATTTTAAAAATTGTAATAGGGATAAACGTTTTTCATATTATTTGGATAATGATTAAAAAAAAGAAAAACATTATCGGCTCAGAAATGAAGTTATGGATATAAATACGCAGCGGGATAGCTTTAACATTATAAAACTTAAACAACTGAACTTCCTACTTTCAAAACTTTTATGTTTACTTCGAATGATACTAATAAATAATAATGAAAAAAATGGTATTAAAATTATTTTAAATTATATGAAAGAAAAACCAATTTCATTCAGTGATATAATAAAATATACGTTATAAGAAATATAAAATAATTATATAGAAATAAACTTCAATATAATTATTTTTCAGTTACATAATGTTTATGAGAATATAAATGAATGTTACAAAAAAAAAATTGTACTTAATTATTTATTTAATAATAATATAGTTTACCTAATTATGTTTACATTTTTTTTTAGGCCATACTTGCAGATTTAATTATGTTCCATATATGTGACTTCATCAAATTGGATACCTACGAATTGAAATTGGAATCATACGTGTTGTATGATTCTCTAATAATGCACTGATATTGTTGTTATTATTTACTACTAAATATGAAAATAGAGTCCCTTAAATGCGACCAAATATTCCGTCGGTATATTATTAATTATAAATATTATCTAAAATTCTGAAGTAGGTCTGACCTACCTATTAAATTAATTTAATATTTTTTCAAAAACCTTTAACTAAATTTTATATCTTCAAGATATTATATTTTAGTGCATTAAGTTTATATTTTATTCGATGTGTGGTATTATGTACACTATTTCCATTGGCTGATGAAACATGTAGGTTCAGACAGTTTTATTTTTACTTTCCCCGAAAACATGGTGAAATATAGATGCATTTATCATGATATATGCAGATACATATATGTAGATACCATGGTATATCATGTTCAATGTTGTGTAACGTTACATAGCTTATTAATATAGAGTTGGTACCTGATAAGGATTAAGATTTTCAGATATTATAAAATGACAGTGAATAAACGAACAAATATATTTTATGTTTTATAATATTTTACACATGCCTATTATAGGTAGGTGTAGTATAATAATATCGCAGAGAACCTAACGATTTCCATTTAGTTATATAGATCACACACTGTGTGTATAGTGGTTGTACAAAAATACAAATACCTAATTTACGATCGATTGCCTACTGCAGCTTATTGTCCGCTGTGGGTCGAATTCAAATCAATATTATGCGGTAAAATACAATACGTCGAATGTGGCAAAACTAAATATTAACACAATAATAGTATTATTTGTTCTAACGCGTAAACACGGCTCGTGTGATTACCATCCATCATCGCGTCTTGACAAACGTTGTAGGTACAACACATGTATTATTATTATTATTATTATTATTATAATATAATCGCGAACGCACTCGATCACGTGTTGAGAAATATATAATTAAAAACTTCTCCGATGAGTCGGTGGTGGTTGTACATCGGCGTCCGATCGATGCGGATCGATACAATGTGGGTGGTTGGAGGAGTGGTAGGTGACCCACTCACAGACAGGAGCGGGAAAATCGGCGGAGGTGGTGGTGTGATGACGTCGAAATTGAAACAAACGTCCGACGAGACTTTAATGCGCAAAAATGAATAGGAAAATATGGCGTCCCGTCCGAGAACGACGACGATGAGTCTGAGAAGAATGACGTGCCACGTTAAACGACGCACAGCTCGTTGTGTGCCACTTTCTCCTCGTTGTGTGCAGGTCCTCTCCACAGGACTCTAAAATATTACACGGTATATTATAATAATTAAATATTATATTTCACTGTAAACCTACGTCTCGAAAAACTCGGAGAATTATTATAATAATGGAGTAAAACCGACGAGATTATCACCGTCCTAAGTGTCGAATAATTAATGTACGGAGCATAGCAGTAATAGCTATAGTGGTGGTGGTGGCGGTGGTCGGGGTTGTGTGACTATATAGTATTATAATTTATAAAATATACGAGTTGTAATATTTTGTTATTTTATCATTTTGTCTTTTCGTTCAAATACTTGCGCGGCTTTATTGTCTGAAAGCTTATCGTCGTGTAATTCTACCAGATTCGTAATGCTGCTGTCGTTTCATTCACATAAATAATTATATGGTTCACTGTTATTTCAGTCGGACTCCAATGCATAGAAGTCGACCAATAAGATCAGCTCTATAGTAATTATTATAAAATATTAATTGTTATTAATTTATTTAGTGATTTTTATGTGCCACGCCTTACATTATAATATAATATTATTGTCTTATATTAACATTATTGGTATTGAAATATTATGAATGACGATGAACATATTATACGCGTGGCTGGAGTGTTATATATTTCTTATATGCTGCAGATATAAGTAAAACGATAGTCAATATGGTTAAATTTCTAAAATATCATAGGGCATTAAAATACGAAACGTCCCGTTAAGGATATTATTACGATGTCAAACCAAAATATTATTCGTTAAGTGAAATACGGCGTATAGGTATCTACATATAAATAATATGATTAATGTGATAGTATGAAGTTACGATTAACTACCTACGTAGTCCTTAACGATTCCATAACAATATTATATACTAATTTGTATATTATGTTCCTCGTATTTATTTCGACGGAAGTGTTTGTCAACAATAAGGATATTCGCCATTTGACTTGGGTATACACGAGGTTGCACTCGAATAAATAACCGCATGCACAAATTGCACACAAATTGTGGATATTTACGGCGTAAATGCACGTATAATTAGTCGTAAAGTCACCGTTATGGTGCCATGTACGAATGGCATTAAAAGTAATACCCCTGCAGTGGCGAGCCATAAAATGGAACATTTAAAAATAAAAATGGATATCGCACATAAAAATAAACACGAACAGCAGTTAAAATTTTCACGTATGAAATTGTATTTGGAATTGTTTGAGGAACATAAATTTTAGTTTGTCAGGTAATGGTTGTGGCGGAATACGAATTACATCTTGTGTGCTTTTGCATACACTTCTAAACAAAACAACGCACATACTTTGTCCATTATATTAAAACATACGATAAATAATTCATGAAACCCTTCTGCTGGATAAAATATTTAAACGCATATTTATATTTATTCAATGCATATAAAATGCTTCAGTTGTCATAATAATATTATCTAGTTGTTGGTACTTACCTTCGTTTTTATCAATTATGTTGTTAAAATGAAAACACCGCTTTTTCTTAATTCGGTAAACAGTATTATGAGAATATTGGCCATTTCCAATAATATTAAGAATATTAATCATTGTCCGCTGGATGAACAAAAATTAGTTTTGAAGTAATAACTACCTAGTGATTTATTTTAACCAAAAAATGGTTATGATTTATTTATATGTTTTTAATTTCAATATTTTGTTTACAATAATCCGCATTGATGGAAGAATATAAATAATATTGTTATTTTTATAAAATGATAATCCTGCTATAGTGCCACAGGTTATTTTAAACACTAAAATGTATAACGAATAGGCAACAAAATAATTTTAAAATAAATAGATATTTAATATATTTGTAACAATATCAAAAAAACCCCTTAAATTGATTAAAAATTCGATTTTACAAATACAATTTTCTGAACTGTTATTATTATAGATTCACATGTTTGTAATATGAATATAATAATAATTACTACCTACACTAAATTGATGTCTAGTTAATTAATTTATTAAATTATATAGTGTGTTAATTTAGTATTAATTTCATGAAAAACTATCCAATCTGTGTTTCCAAAGTAATTAGCTAAGCAAAAAGTATCAATTTCGTATAAAAAATAATAAATCTATTTGATAAATTTGGAAAATTGGTTTACAATATTTATTTGTAAACAATATATTTTCTCTGTGAAAAAATTGTTTTTTTAATATAACAACATATATTTTATAGAAATAAATATATATTATTAATAATTACAAAACCTATGCATTTATCTTTATTGTAGCAAGTGTTATTTTTGGCAATTAAAATGAAAATTAATTGTTACTTCAGAGTTGGAACATACCAATAACATTATTTTTAATGAATTATTCAATGTATGGTAAATATATAAATATATTTGTTTACAACAAGTGATTGTTTCTGTGGTTTAATGTTTTAATTTTTAGTTGGTTACACCACTGGATTTAAAAACACATCTTCGTTCCCTTACAACAAACCATAAAATATTTGAACTCCTTTAAAAACTTTTTAATGTCTAAATTGCTACCAAAAATGGTAATGCAATCTTCATTTTATAAATACTTTGTTTTTATAAACACAAAAAAAAATAACAAATAATGTACGAATTTGCGGTGACGCTTTAAAGTTTTTCAATTAATAAAATATTAAATAACCATTATTACCCACTATTTACTAACTTTATATTACAACTTTCTCAAAATTAAGTTTATAATTAATATATATTGTAAATATCAAAGTTGTACATGATTCAAATCACAATTATTTGGTTAGTAAGACAACAGAATGTATTAATTTTAAATACCTAACATGAATTCGTTCCAAGTTGGAAAGTGATGTTTAGGAAAATCAATGTTGACTTATAATGATACATTAAATAACGTTTTAGTTGTACCTACCTATTATAGTGAAATAAACACCGTTTGTAGATTTGATTTTGAGGACTGTTCGATTGCATTTCAAATGATTACTCATTAAGTGGTGGTGGTATATACAATCAATGTAAATATTATACTTTTATAAAAACTCAAATAGAATATTACAAAATTGTATGATTTTTTTTCGGTTTAAAAAAAGAGAATGTAATTAAGTTCATTAAAAATCGATAGCGAAATGTTGAAAAATAATGTAGAGAAGTCAAAGCAACAGTAGACTTTTTAATTCACATTTTTAGTCTTGTGCACCGTAACTTCAGTGAACACATTATTAAGTACCAAATCATACTACCGATTCGCATTTAAAAATGTATATTTTGGTGTCACAAAATATAATATTAAAAACAAAATAACTGAGGGGCGAGAAATGAAACGTCTTGCGCGTTCGCGTGCTTGCAAAATGTTATTTTTGGCGATTATTTCCCATCGATCTAGATGACGATAGTGGTATTTTCGGGATACGAGTTGTGTTCGCAATACTATGACAATGGGTTTCGTATCCGTACCTCGTTGGACGAGAAACATTGAAAAGTCTTCAGCGTGGCGACGGTCATCACGGCTGCTCATAACGACGATTCGATGGGTATTCCTCGTCCGATAGAGTCCTGCTGACTTTGGGTGTGCCAGCAGCTGCAGCCGACCGCGAGGGTGCAGATGAGATACAAAAGTGATGAGTCAGCTAAATGGGATTCGATTGGCTTCGGGAGTCGGCACGTACAGGTGTACACCGGCCAAGTGCGAATCGACCTAGGCATATTATAAGACGCTAGTTGTTCGTCTAGAGTTGTATCGTAGTTTAATGATACCGAGATTACCTGAGACATTTCCGACACAAGCGACGGCCAAGAGACCCCAGTAGAAATCCCACGAATTTCTATTAAATGACGTATTATAATCTATATAATATATGAAACACGAATACCAATCTCTCACTCACTCACTCGTCATCACACTACATCACAAAAACGACAAAACATATGACCTTGGAATTTCGAAGATTGGTTCTTCTAATGATCTAGATGTACAATAAGCACAAAATATAGGAATCATGAGATTTATGGTGGAAACAGAAAGTTTTTTTTTGTTTATAAATGGTTGCCATTGGTTACTCACTCGAGAAGATCAGGTACAATCATCGAGTTTACATGGCTTCGATTAAAGAAACTATATTATCTTAAAACTAAATGTAAGTGTGTAGCTTATAATAATAGCCTTGTTTACTCAAAAACTACTCGATTGAATTTGACGAAAATCTCAGAGGTTGTTTTTAGAGATGTTAGAAAAGTTTAGAGAGTAAATAGTTTAAACCACGTTAAAAGATATACCAAAATATGCTAAATCCAATCTGCGACTTACTGCAGTTTCCCATCTAGGTCGAATTATTTAACAAATATAGGTAGACTGACGCAGTGACGCCGAAATGTCGGTGAACTGAGGGTACTCTAAAACTGAGATACACTCAAATCGAGATACACCTATTTATATAGGGTACTTATATACTATATAGGATTTTCCACAAAACGAAACTGCACACGGGTGATGAAGGGATATTCAGCTAGTATAATATAGGAACAAGTGTTTCAATCTAGTATCTGGTATAGTATACTACCCATAGAGCAAATGTTTGTTTAAAAATATTATTATAACATTAAAATAATATTATCATTACAAAATGCTGTCTGGGATATATTATTATGATAAGACGATCTGATATCTCTGTGCAACAATATTTGTGTATTATATAATACTAAAAATTTAAGCTAGTACAAACCGGACGACTGGAAGCGATAAAAAAAAACTAGCTATTTATAGTTATCATTACAAGTTACAACTACAGTAAAAAGTAATGTTTATAATATATTGCCTATACAACACGCCGTATTGGGCATTAAATGAAAAGAACAACGTCATTAGCCATTGGATGCATCGAGAAACCGATAAATTTTTTTGTTATTGTTATCCTCTAAACACATACCATAATATGATTAAATACTATAAAACCTAGTAAACAAATATTCTGATAATAAGTACATAAAACGGTCTTATAAAATGCAAAATATCATCGGAGCGTTTAGGGTGTGTTGTAGTATTGTGATGTTATAAAAAAAATCAATCAGAACACTACTTCCGCTTTGTTACGTAATTGTATTGGTTTGCATAAGCGGTAGTGACCTCTCCCACTCAGTTTTTCATATTAATGACCCTTCCATGTTCGCAATCATCTATCGTCGATCGAGTACCGGGACTTGTCTCTTATAGTTGACAACACCATTATCGTCTGTCGACACACCGCCCTGGATTCACTATTTTCGTAAAAACACAAAACAGACAAATGTATAGAACTCAAATGCTCGGGTCTATATTAAATGGTATGTGGAGGACTAAAGGAAGAAAAAAAATCCGTTGCCATCGAGTGTCGACGTTCTAGAACCAGAAAAAGAGACAAGAATACATATTTTATATTATACTCGCAATATTATTAATAATTTATAAATATTGAACAATTAGGTGGATTAATAGTTTTTATTTCTAAAAACGTTATTTGACTCTTTTCTTGTGGAATTCAAAAAACCACTATTCACGTGCCTAAATTATTGTAAAATATTTTATCAGAACTTAAGATAATTGGTCTGAATTAAATTAAATTTTAAGTTATTTTGTATTTCTATCCTTATGTTTTTATTCAAATACTACTGAATATCTGCAAATCGAATAGCAATATAAATAAAAATTTTTTATATAAACATTTATATTGTAACTAAATACCTTGATTGACTATCTTTCTATAGATATTATCTTTATATTAATTATATACATTTTTTTTTCTAAGTTTCCTGATATTTTTTTTCAGTAGTTTTAATTCTAAAGACTTTCAGCATCCTTCCATCTCGTCCAAGGTCTTCCACTGATCTTTTGCCGATAACTTATCCTTCTATTATTTGTATGATTGTTTTTCTATCTTCCGTCCGGCCATGACCACTCTAACATTTTACTTTTGTTACACGAGAGGATATTGGGTTTTCCGTAGATATTTTCTAAATCAACTTTATATCCTTCGTTTGTGTGTTCGCGTATCTATATCATAAGCTAAACCAACTATTTTTTGAGATCTACTCTTATGTATTCCCAAAACACACGATAACATTACACATTTTGAGTTATATTATAATACAGTAGAAGTAATAATAATAAAACGTATAGTAATATTATTTACGAATGGTAATAGAACGTTGGATGTTTTGGGTGACGATTTCAAATCCAGTGATCTCAGTGCTCACAGTGCTTACAGAGAAGAAATTATATTTTGGATAAAACCAATCTCATATCTTTTACCAATACTATACAATAATATAAATTATTATCATTTATTAAAACACGATTATGACGTTCGGAGACGTTGCAATAAGGTAATTATACAATAAGAATACTAAACAGTGAATACTATAATATACAAAGTGATTTTTCGTCGTAAATTTATTATATTATCGTAATTTCCAGGCACAACACAACAATTTAATTTGATATCATTTATTTATTCATTATTTAGATAATATTAGTGTTTTAAGTAATTCCATGAAAAGTTAAAAATAAATAAATAAGTAAGACCGTAAAACGACTTCTAAAGAAAAAAATTCTATACCTGTTGGCTGTTTCTCGATAAAAAAAAAAAAAAAAATGCTCGTCCTATGTACGACGTCTAACGATGTTGAATTCAAACTTATCAACGTATACAGTAACTCTCAGGGTTAATGTTTGCAAAACAGTAGATAGATATATATCTTACATTCTACCCTATTAAAATCAAAAAACCGTACGCCGCGGTCGGTCCTTAAAAAATCGTATCTTGAATTTTAATTTTGTTTATTTCCATCGTAATGACGTCGTAGTATATGGGGAAGCCTTCCCTCCCACCACAATGGTGAAAATCGCACAGTTGTAACGGCGCGGTTACTTTATTATATAATAATATATTGTAGGTTAGGTATAATACGCGTCTCTGTATTATTATAAATATATTTTATATATATATATATATATATTATATATGTATATTATAGGGAAAGTGCTAACAGCGTTATTTTTTTTCTGTTTATTCGCGTTGCATTCGTTTCTATCATTTCAGCTGAATACGCAAAACTTTTAAAGGAGTTCCCACGGGTTCCGAGATGAGTTTTTGTGAATATATACGAGTACCTACCTACTTACTTACCTACCTACCTACCTGCAGCCACACGAATATGTTATAAAGCTTAAGATTATAACATACATTATGTACCCATCCATGTATATTGCATAATATTATATACATATTAAATAGAATTAAACGTGTTTTTCTATCGTATATGAGTACATTTATTCCAGTCACAAACCCATCTTTAAAAAATAAGTATTATATTATTACTGTAAAAAACTATTTAAAAATATTTTTTTTGTGCACATAATGACGACGTCAAATACAACGGAAAATGTATAAGGTGTATATACTTATAGCTATTATAAGTACCTCTACCTACTGATTAACTTTGTGATTTTGATGACACTTTAAAAATAATATGGTCCCGTGTTTTCAAAATCCATCACACAGTCATTCGAGTCCACAGAACCAAATATGAGATATTCTTTTTTTTTTTTTTAATTTTCGTAGCAGTATCGGCACCCAACCACTTTTGATGCGAAATTATTTTCGTCTAAAATGTATTTCTTTATTATTAAAATATATTTACAATCTAAAATAATTGTTGTCATCAAATTTACTGCCTATAATAATTTTATTTTTTTTTCAAGTCTTACGAAATTGTCAATGAAATTTGAAGAGTGATTTGATTGATTTATGTAACACATTTTGTCATATTGAACCCAAGGACATAATTATTTTCTAGCTGTATTTCGTGTCTCATATTTATTATTTGTATTTTTTTAAACGGGAAAAAGGCATTTAATATAAACCTACTCAAACACTTATGAGTGCGTTTTGAGTAGGTATACAGCTGTGTAACTTATTGTAATAAATGTAATACAAACGTAGTACTCAAGTTTTAACAAGTGCATAAAGTATGTACCTACTTTACGAAAAATTAAATTACAAGTTAATTATCTCAAGAGTTTAATTTAATCAACCCAACTCTATCACACATTTATGAAGAATAATGTAGAGGTCATAATTATTTTTACACGCAACTGTAAAAACAATATGAGTATTAACATGAGCTGTTTATAACACCATTATATTTCTACATAATGTATGATGATGTATATTTTCATAACTGATACTCCAACTTAAAGCTGATAAATGTTTTTATTTCATGATGTCTAGAATGTACGAAATTCAATACAATTTAAACATCAAATATGTTATTCATTTTTTTTTAACGATTCTCGAGATCTTGTCATATCTCGTGACTCCTAAACCTAAGAAATATTCTAAATTGTACAAAAAAAATATATCGAAATATTATGATTATTAAATATTTAGCTTTGAGGAATAGTGGTATTATACCGAAACCACCTTTTTATATTTTTTGTGTGTAGTTATTCACAGTGGTATTCTATTGAAACCACCTCCAGTTGAACATGTTGGTAGTACTGTACGTTATTTTTTAAAACTCTTTTTGTAATATGATAATATTATATTTTGATATATTAATAAAAAAAAATTGAATTGAAAAGAAAACTAATGTGTACCCAAGAAAAGTTAATCCCGGAGGATGATAAATACCCTCAAAGGTAAATCGTACATTTGAGAAATTTAATTTATTTGGTTTTATTCATTATCATATATTTAATTGCGTCTTAACCAATAATGCATCGAAACATCAATCGAGTTCACAAGTTACATATTACAATGACTATTTAAATTGCAACTCGTTAATCAAATATAAGAACTTTTGAGAGAATATTTTATTTAGCGTTAAATGTAGCACTTTAAAACTTAAAAGACTAAAAGCTTTGCCGCTTCGGGAAATTATATTTCAACCGTAGACCACTTATGTAAAAATGCCACATTATTATTAGCACCCTTTAAACTCTTTAAACTATGCATATTTATCAGTACTTAGGTTATGAAAAAAACTAATTCATACCTGTTTTATGGTTTTGGATTTGGACGATGGATTGTCAACTCAGAGTCAATTTAATCCTAAAATACGACAACAATTTTAAAACCCTATCAAATACCTATGTTTAGAAAAAATTTTCACTGTAAAATATAATATTATTAATACCTTTTCAGAGCATTGGATATTTATTAAAAATGAATAATTTAAATATTTCTGATACTATTGCCTTTTACTGACATAATTTTTTATACAAGCCATCGTGATTTAAGTTGTTGAAAAGAACAAACCAATTCTTCGAAATTGTTGTTTAAATTTAATTTTGTTACCTGAAGTTTGATAATCTATCAATTTTCATTACTGTCTTCGTAACTGTCATGTTTCCTTATTGTAGTACACTAGAACCTATATAATATTATGTATACACAAACAGATTTTTGTCCGCAATGTACCTAGTTAACATATTTCGGATTGGTTCTTAATTTTATTATAAACCGATTACTCAGTTTTATTTGTGTACAAAAAAAATTGTGAATAATTAGTATATAATAATATATGATATACCTACAATAGTGTTGATAAACTTTAAATATGTTTATTTATTTATTTATTTTTTTTTTTTTTTGTGAAACGAATACATATTATACTATGTAACGAGACAGAACCGTCCATATCATGATATTCATGAACGACGCGCTACCCGTCGACAAAGTAAGAACTAAAATGTAGTATTCTGTTCAAAACTGCATGCCTGAAAAACGCACTAGATGTCGCGGTACGCGCAGTCCTTTTAGTACGGTGCGTACCAGCGACATTTAAACCTTTAAAACTACTAACTAACACCAATGTAAGTAGTATAACATGTACCGTCACATGGTAGGAGTCGAGCACAGCCCGAACGATACCATAAAAATCAAAACCTACCGACAAATACCACCATGAGGTTGTATGAGTAAGTCAACAATATACCATGCAGCAGTCACCAGGGTATGTAGTAAATAGACCCCGGTGAAGTCACCAAAAACAACAGTCATCCGTCCGACCGCATACGCTTTTCGTATTGTGTCTGGAGCTCATCTCGAGTTCAAACAGCATTATACCGCCGCCGTCTACCCGTCGTTGTGTCTGGTGCCCACCTTGGGTACAAACAGCGCAAACGGGTATCGAGTTTCGCTTCGCCTTTACGACACTATAGTCCGCCGTCATCCGTCCGTCATAGTGTACCGTTAAAACTCTCTTCTGTATCTGGGGCCTCTTCAGGTCCAAACAGCATACAGAATAGACTCGTCGTTAGTTTCCCCCCCGTAAATCGCCGTTACCGTCGTGGACGCCGAGCCATCGCCGCCGCCGCCCGACCTAGTATCCGCACACCCACACTTGTACCTGGGGCCTAAATTAATAGGTCCACACAGTGCAACTGTGAGTATCCCCCCGTAAATCGCCGTTACCGTCGTGGACGCCGAGCCATCGCCGCCGCCGCCCGACCTAGTATCCGCACACCCACACTTGTACCTGGGGCCTAAATTAATAGGTCCACACAGTGCAACTGTGAGTATCCCCCCGTAAATCGCCGTTACCGTCGTGGACGCCGAGCCATCGCCGCCGCCGCCCGACCTAGTATCCGCACACCCACACTTGTACCTGGGGCCTAAATTAATAGGTCCACACAGTGCAACTGTGAGTATCCCCCCGTAAATCGCCGTTACCGTCGTGGACGCCGAGCCATCGCCGCCGCCGCCCGACCTAGTATCCGCACACCCACACTTGTACCTGGGGCCTAAATTAATAGGTCCACACAGTGCAACTGTGAGTATCCCCCCGTAAATCGCCGTTACCGTCGTGGACGCCGAGCCATCGCCGCCGCCGCCCGACCTAGTATCCGCACACCCACACTTGTACCTGGGGCCTAAATTAATAGTATCCACACAGTGCAACTGTGAGTATCCCCCCGTAAATCGCCGTTATCGTCGTGGACGCCGAGCCATCGCCGCCGCCGCCCGACCTAGTATCCGCACACCCACACTTGTACCTGGGGCCTAAATTAATAGGTCCACACAGTGCAACTGTGAGTACCCCCCCGTAAATCGCCGTTACCGTCGTGGACGCCGAGCCATCGCCGCCGCCGCCCGACCTAGTATCCACACACTCACACAGTACAATTGCAAATATTAAGATACCGCCGTTATACGAGACCGTCGCCGCCAAAACGTTGCCGTCCGTATTGAATACCGCTGTATCAGATTAACGATCATTATATAATATTACGCACCGTCGTAAGTAGGTACCAACACGAAATCGCAGCATTAAATAACGTGGCCGCCGCACACCTATTTGGATACCCGCATAAGTGTCACCGCTGTCGAAACGCCGCCGATACACAGTTCACCATCGTCAATAGTACCTACAGACTCGTCGCCGTGAACAGACCGGACACCGTATATAGCAACCAGCCAACTACTATCACATTAAGTAACATTCAAACAAACCGTGAGTCCGAATATAATAAAATTATAGAAACATTATTCCTTGTTACATGTATTTTTAAATGTACATCGTGTTAAACGATTTGAATAAAAAAACAAAAAGAAAATATTGTACAAATAAATAACACAATATATTTCAATAAACTGTTAATAATTTGTTGAACCACAAAACCTTGTATCAGCGTTCAATCATTTTTATTACAATGGCGCCCAACTACAAGGCTCGATAAAGAAGAAAATTCTACCTCGAACCCCAAGACTTACAAGTGAAAATTTTCTACGTCGGTAAAAAGAGAAGAAAACTACATCTGTAAAAAAAAAAAAAAATGCCGCCGAGGAAAAACATCACCGAAGAAACGTTCCGAACTTTCCAACGCGAAGTAGAACACAACAGTCAATATTTAGTCAATCAGTTATTAGAAAAAATTAATAAACTCGAAGAAAAATGTAATAATATTGAAGAACAATACAAAATTGATATTGAAAAAAATAATGAAGACCATTTCAGAGATATGCGAAATTTAGAACAACAAAATCTCAATAACATAGAAAACTTAAGAAAAATGTTCATCGATCAAAAACAAAGTACACAGGTAATCAACGACGATCGAAGAAATTCAAATATCGAAATATCAAAACCGACATTCCACGCCAACAGTAAAGACCCGCACCCCATAGAGTTTTTACAAAATTTGGAAGAATATTTTAAAGTGAAACAAATGAACCGAGAAGAAAGGTTGATTATTATACGCGACTGTTTGAAAAATGCAGCCAGTAATTGGTACTCAACAATCAAATTTCAAATACGGGATTATGCAGATTTCCGAGATGCATTTATCGACGAGTTTTGGTCAAGGCAAATACAAATCCAAACATGGAGTAATTGTCTCAACACCACACAGATACCGGACAATGTCACATACCGGGAACATTTCTCGCAGTGGGCATCAAAGTTACGTCACTTGCAAGTACCTGAACTTTCAGAGGAAGAGATTGTAAGTAACATTGCCAACCATTATCCTGGTTATCTCCGAGCAATACTAGTATCTTTACCAGACAAATCAGTAATAAATGCAATGAAGGTACTAGGTACTGAAGAAAGCCGTCGGGATAAGCCGACATCATCAACAACAGAAAATAACACTGTGAAAAACAACAACAATCAAAATAACAACACCTGGAGTCACCGAGTTCCACAAAATGACTGGAGTCACCGACCACAACAGCGGGGCAACAATCAGCCACGAAACAACCGTTGGAACAATCGCGATGAAAATCCACAACAACCACAACAATCACAACAATCACAACAATCACAACAACCACAACAACCACGTGACACCCGACAACAAATCAATCAAGTCGTGTCCAGTGCCACCAATGACGTCAGCGAAACTTCGCATCAAATCAACAAAATACAGAGTAAGGAGGAATCTTACAGCCCATACATAAAATGTGTTATTGAAGGTGAGGAGGTGGAACTATTAGTAGACACCGGAGCCACAATCAGCGTATTGACCAAGGAAATAGTGGACACCATCATAAAAAAGGATCCCACTATTCCACAACTTCCAATAAATGGTATAAGAATCAGTAATGCCATAGGAAAACAGATATGCAAAATATCAAAACAAATATTTTGTAAATGTCAACTCAGCCAAGCGGTAATACACGCTAACTTTATTCAAGTGGAAGGACTGAATGAAAAAGGGATCATTGGAGCAGATATATTGAACCAACACAACGCCCAGATCAACTTCAGCAGTCATACCGTACAACTAGAAGTAGGTCACATAATCTACTCAGTACCATTTTCAAAACAAATGCCCAAACCAATATCACAGAGTGTCAGCATAAGGGAAATTACGCTATCAGAACGAAATGATGAAGACAACTCAATTATCGTTAGTCAAGACGAGCAAGAAATCAATCACGAAGGAATCATTGAAGTAGTCAGGAAAAAATTAAGAACTAGAGCCGACGCAAGGAACCGCGTCAAAGATCAGGCAAAGAAGTTCATCCAATACCAAGTTGGCCAGCAAGTGCTAGTCAAAGAACACAAATTATCATCAGGTGAAGATAATGAAATTCATAAATTCTTCTTACTATACCGGGGACCCTACACCCTGGTACAGATAAGGGACAACAATACAGTACTCGTAGAAGATTCAAGGGGACAAACAATGCGATACAACGTCAAAAACGTCAAACCGTATCACTCATTGCCAAGGAAAGACGAAGACTTGTGTTTCCCTCCTGATCCAGGAAAATCCTGCGATCCATTCCTCTCTTTTCCTAATTAAATAAAATTAAGTATTTGTGGTGACCATGACTTTTCCAATTAGGCCCATCACCAGCCGGAGAAATCATGAGCGCTAACACATTCCAGCTCCTGTCCGAAGACTATACCGATGAAGAATTCCTCGAGTTATTTGGCAGTGAGTATTTAACTCTGGACAGCGAATATCAAGCTTCCATACAGCAAATGGCAGCAATCAAATCACCCGTCGAACAAAAAAAGGAACAAGCACGATATGAACGGGAAAGTGCTGCTAAACTGACGAGGTATTCACTAACACCTACGTTCACAATGCCAAGCACCGTCCGTGCTATACCAACTACGTTAGACGTTCTATCCACAACCACATCTCTCTCGTCAATCGAAACTCCGCCCGTCGAACATGTCACCAAAATAAGTAACAAGAAACTGAAGCGTGAACAGTACCGATTAGCGCGACAAGAAATACGACGGCAACGTCGTCCTGGCAATGGAGCGTCATCATCAGCCACTACGTCAATTCAAGAGTAAAAAAAAAAAAAAAAAAAAAAAAAAATAAACCTGGTTTTATTCAATCAAAATTTAAGAAAAAAATCACCTCTGTCTCTTTACAAAATAAAAGTTTTTATTCATAAATTTCTACATTTCCTCTCAAAATTAATAAATAAAAAAGGGGACTATGTAACGAGACAGAACCGTCCATATCATGATATTCATGAACGACGCGCTACCCGTCGACAAAGTAAGAACTAAAATGTAGTATTCTGTTCAAAACTGCATGCCTGAAAAACGCACTAGATGTCGCGGTACGCGCAGTCCTTTTAGTACGGTGCGTACCAGCGACATTTAAACCTTTAAAACTACTAACTAACACCAATGTAAGTAGTATAACATGTACCGTCACATGGTAGGAGTCGAGCACAGCCCGAACGATACCATAAAAATCAAAACCTACCGACAAATACCACCATGAGGTTGTATGAGTAAGTCAACAATATACCATGCAGCAGTCACCAGGGTATGTAGTAAATAGACCCCGGTGAAGTCACCAAAAACAACAGTCATCCGTCCGACCGCATACGCTTTTCGTATTGTGTCTGGAGCTCATCTCGAGTTCAAACAGCATTATACCGCCGCCGTCTACCCGTCGTTGTGTCTGGTGCCCACCTTGGGTACAAACAGCGCAAACGGGTATCGAGTTTCGCTTCGCCTTTACGACACTATAGTCCGCCGTCATCCGTCCGTCATAGTGTACCGTTAAAACTCTCTTCTGTATCTGGGGCCTCTTCAGGTCCAAACAGCATACAGAATAGACTCGTCGTTAGTTTCCCCCCCGTAAATCGCCGTTACCGTCGTGGACGCCGAGCCATCGCCGCCGCCGCCCGACCTAGTATCCGCACACCCACACTTGTACCTGGGGCCTAAATTAATAGGTCCACACAGTGCAACTGTGAGTATCCCCCCGTAAATCGCCGTTACCGTCGTGGACGCCGAGCCATCGCCGCCGCCGCCCGACCTAGTATCCGCACACCCACACTTGTACCTGGGGCCTAAATTAATAGGTCCACACAGTGCAACTGTGAGTATCCCCCCGTAAATCGCCGTTACCGTCGTGGACGCCGAGCCATCGCCGCCGCCGCCCGACCTAGTATCCGCACACCCACACTTGTACCTGGGGCCTAAATTAATAGGTCCACACAGTGCAACTGTGAGTATCCCCCCGTAAATCGCCGTTACCGTCGTGGACGCCGAGCCATCGCCGCCGCCGCCCGACCTAGTATCCGCACACCCACACTTGTACCTGGGGCCTAAATTAATAGGTCCACACAGTGCAACTGTGAGTATCCCCCCGTAAATCGCCGTTACCGTCGTGGACGCCGAGCCATCGCCGCCGCCGCCCGACCTAGTATCCGCACACCCACACTTGTACCTGGGGCCTAAATTAATAGTATCCACACAGTGCAACTGTGAGTATCCCCCCGTAAATCGCCGTTATCGTCGTGGACGCCGAGCCATCGCCGCCGCCGCCCGACCTAGTATCCGCACACCCACACTTGTACCTGGGGCCTAAATTAATAGGTCCACACAGTGCAACTGTGAGTACCCCCCCGTAAATCGCCGTTACCGTCGTGGACGCCGAGCCATCGCCGCCGCCGCCCGACCTAGTATCCACACACTCACACAGTACAATTGCAAATATTAAGATACCGCCGTTATACGAGACCGTCGCCGCCAAAACGTTGCCGTCCGTATTGAATACCGCTGTATCAGATTAACGATCATTATATAATATTACGCACCGTCGTAAGTAGGTACCAACACGAAATCGCAGCATTAAATAACGTGGCCGCCGCACACCTATTTGGATACCCGCATAAGTGTCACCGCTGTCGAAACGCCGCCGATACACAGTTCACCATCGTCAATAGTACCTACAGACTCGTCGCCGTGAACAGACCGGACACCGTATATAGCAACCAGCCAACTACTATCACATTAAGTAACATTCAAACAAACCGTGAGTCCGAATATAATAAAATTATAGAAACATTATTCCTTGTTACATGTATTTTTAAATGTACATCGTGTTAAACGATTTGAATAAAAAAACAAAAAGAAAATATTGTACAAATAAATAACACAATATATTTCAATAAACTGTTAATAATTTGTTGAACCACAAAACCTTGTATCAGCGTTCAATCATTTTTATTACAATGGCGCCCAACTACAAGGCTCGATAAAGAAGAAAATTCTACCTCGAACCCCAAGACTTACAAGTGAAAATTTTCTACGTCGGTAAAAAGAGAAGAAAACTACATCTGTAAAAAAAAAAAAAATGCCGCCGAGGAAAAACATCACCGAAGAAACGTTCCGAACTTTCCAACGCGAAGTAGAACACAACAGTCAATATTTAGTCAATCAGTTATTAGAAAAAATTAATAAACTCGAAGAAAAATGTAATAATATTGAAGAACAATACAAAATTGATATTGAAAAAAATAATGAAGACCATTTCAGAGATATGCGAAATTTAGAACAACAAAATCTCAATAACATAGAAAACTTAAGAAAAATGTTCATCGATCAAAAACAAAGTACACAGGTAATCAACGACGATCGAAGAAATTCAAATATCGAAATATCAAAACCGACATTCCACGCCAACAGTAAAGACCCGCACCCCATAGAGTTTTTACAAAATTTGGAAGAATATTTTAAAGTGAAACAAATGAACCGAGAAGAAAGGTTGATTATTATACGCGACTGTTTGAAAAATGCAGCCAGTAATTGGTACTCAACAATCAAATTTCAAATACGGGATTATGCAGATTTCCGAGATGCATTTATCGACGAGTTTTGGTCAAGGCAAATACAAATCCAAACATGGAGTAATTGTCTCAACACCACACAGATACCGGACAATGTCACATACCGGGAACATTTCTCGCAGTGGGCATCAAAGTTACGTCACTTGCAAGTACCTGAACTTTCAGAGGAAGAGATTGTAAGTAACATTGCCAACCATTATCCTGGTTATCTCCGAGCAATACTAGTATCTTTACCAGACAAATCAGTAATAAATGCAATGAAGGTACTAGGTACTGAAGAAAGCCGTCGGGATAAGCCGACATCATCAACAACAGAAAATAACACTGTGAAAAACAACAACAATCAAAATAACAACACCTGGAGTCACCGAGTTCCACAAAATGACTGGAGTCACCGACCACAACAGCGGGGCAACAATCAGCCACGAAACAACCGTTGGAACAATCGCGATGAAAATCCACAACAACCACAACAATCACAACAATCACAACAATCACAACAACCACAACAACCACGTGACACCCGACAACAAATCAATCAAGTCGTGTCCAGTGCCACCAATGACGTCAGCGAAACTTCGCATCAAATCAACAAAATACAGAGTAAGGAGGAATCTTACAGCCCATACATAAAATGTGTTATTGAAGGTGAGGAGGTGGAACTATTAGTAGACACCGGAGCCACAATCAGCGTATTGACCAAGGAAATAGTGGACACCATCATAAAAAAGGATCCCACTATTCCACAACTTCCAATAAATGGTATAAGAATCAGTAATGCCATAGGAAAACAGATATGCAAAATATCAAAACAAATATTTTGTAAATGTCAACTCAGCCAAGCGGTAATACACGCTAACTTTATTCAAGTGGAAGGACTGAATGAAAAAGGGATCATTGGAGCAGATATATTGAACCAACACAACGCCCAGATCAACTTCAGCAGTCATACCGTACAACTAGAAGTAGGTCACATAATCTACTCAGTACCATTTTCAAAACAAATGCCCAAACCAATATCACAGAGTGTCAGCATAAGGGAAATTACGCTATCAGAACGAAATGATGAAGACAACTCAATTATCGTTAGTCAAGACGAGCAAGAAATCAATCACGAAGGAATCATTGAAGTAGTCAGGAAAAAATTAAGAACTAGAGCCGACGCAAGGAACCGCGTCAAAGATCAGGCAAAGAAGTTCATCCAATACCAAGTTGGCCAGCAAGTGCTAGTCAAAGAACACAAATTATCATCAGGTGAAGATAATGAAATTCATAAATTCTTCTTACTATACCGGGGACCCTACACCCTGGTACAGATAAGGGACAACAATACAGTACTCGTAGAAGATTCAAGGGGACAAACAATGCGATACAACGTCAAAAACGTCAAACCGTATCACTCATTGCCAAGGAAAGACGAAGACTTGTGTTTCCCTCCTGATCCAGGAAAATCCTGCGATCCATTCCTCTCTTTTCCTAATTAAATAAAATTAAGTATTTGTGGTGACCATGACTTTTCCAATTAGGCCCATCACCAGCCGGAGAAATCATGAGCGCTAACACATTCCAGCTCCTGTCCGAAGACTATACCGATGAAGAATTCCTCGAGTTATTTGGCAGTGAGTATTTAACTCTGGACAGCGAATATCAAGCTTCCATACAGCAAATGGCAGCAATCAAATCAC
Source organism: Macrosiphum euphorbiae (assembly GCA_949089665.1). Classification (NCBI taxonomy): domain Eukaryota; kingdom Metazoa; phylum Arthropoda; class Insecta; order Hemiptera; family Aphididae; genus Macrosiphum; species Macrosiphum euphorbiae. The sequence goes on along the minus strand of CARXXK010000001.1, from coordinate 141,039,375 downwards.
CCGTCGAACAAAAAAAGGAACAAGCACGATATGAACGGGAAAGTGCTGCTAAACTGACGAGGTATTCACTAACACCTACGTTCACAATGCCAAGCACCGTCCGTGCTATACCAACTACGTTAGACGTTCTATCCACAACCACATCTCTCTCGTCAATCGAAACTCCGCCCGTCGAACATGTCACCAAAATAAGTAACAAGAAACTGAAGCGTGAACAGTACCGATTAGCGCGACAAGAAATACGACGGCAACGTCGTCCTGGCAATGGAGCGTCATCATCAGCCACTACGTCAATTCAAGAGTAAAAAAAAAAAAAAAAAAAAAAAAAATAAACCTGGTTTTATTCAATCAAAATTTAAGAAAAAAATCACCTCTGTCTCTTTACAAAATAAAAGTTTTTATTCATAAATTTCTACATTTCCTCTCAAAATTAATAAATAAAAAAGGGGACTATGTAACGAGACAGAACCGTCCATATCATGATATTCATGAACGACGCGCTACCCGTCGACAAAGTAAGAACTAAAATGTAGTATTCTGTTCAAAACTGCATGCCTGAAAAACGCACTAGATGTCGCGGTACGCGCAGTCCTTTTAGTACGGTGCGTACCAGCGACATTTAAACCTTTAAAACTACTAACTAACACCAATGTAAGTAGTATAACATGTACCGTCACATGGTAGGAGTCGAGCACAGCCCGAACGATACCATAAAAATCAAAACCTACCGACAAATACCACCATGAGGTTGTATGAGTAAGTCAACAATATACCATGCAGCAGTCACCAGGGTATGTAGTAAATAGACCCCGGTGAAGTCACCAAAAACAACAGTCATCCGTCCGACCGCATACGCTTTTCGTATTGTGTCTGGAGCTCATCTCGAGTTCAAACAGCATTATACCGCCGCCGTCTACCCGTCGTTGTGTCTGGTGCCCACCTTGGGTACAAACAGCGCAAACGGGTATCGAGTTTCGCTTCGCCTTTACGACACTATAGTCCGCCGTCATCCGTCCGTCATAGTGTACCGTTAAAACTCTCTTCTGTATCTGGGGCCTCTTCAGGTCCAAACAGCATACAGAATAGACTCGTCGTTAGTTTCCCCCCCGTAAATCGCCGTTACCGTCGTGGACGCCGAGCCATCGCCGCCGCCGCCCGACCTAGTATCCGCACACCCACACTTGTACCTGGGGCCTAAATTAATAGGTCCACACAGTGCAACTGTGAGTATCCCCCCGTAAATCGCCGTTACCGTCGTGGACGCCGAGCCATCGCCGCCGCCGCCCGACCTAGTATCCGCACACCCACACTTGTACCTGGGGCCTAAATTAATAGGTCCACACAGTGCAACTGTGAGTATCCCCCCGTAAATCGCCGTTACCGTCGTGGACGCCGAGCCATCGCCGCCGCCGCCCGACCTAGTATCCGCACACCCACACTTGTACCTGGGGCCTAAATTAATAGGTCCACACAGTGCAACTGTGAGTATCCCCCCGTAAATCGCCGTTACCGTCGTGGACGCCGAGCCATCGCCGCCGCCGCCCGACCTAGTATCCGCACACCCACACTTGTACCTGGGGCCTAAATTAATAGTATCCACACAGTGCAACTGTGAGTATCCCCCCGTAAATCGCCGTTATCGTCGTGGACGCCGAGCCATCGCCGCCGCCGCCCGACCTAGTATCCGCACACCCACACTTGTACCTGGGGCCTAAATTAATAGGTCCACACAGTGCAACTGTGAGTACCCCCCCGTAAATCGCCGTTACCGTCGTGGACGCCGAGCCATCGCCGCCGCCGCCCGACCTAGTATCCACACACTCACACAGTACAATTGCAAATATTAAGATACCGCCGTTATACGAGACCGTCGCCGCCAAAACGTTGCCGTCCGTATTGAATACCGCTGTATCAGATTAACGATCATTATATAATATTACGCACCGTCGTAAGTAGGTACCAACACGAAATCGCAGCATTAAATAACGTGGCCGCCGCACACCTATTTGGATACCCGCATAAGTGTCACCGCTGTCGAAACGCCGCCGATACACAGTTCACCATCGTCAATAGTACCTACAGACTCGTCGCCGTGAACAGACCGGACACCGTATATAGCAACCAGCCAACTACTATCACATTAAGTAACATTCAAACAAACCGTGAGTCCGAATATAATAAAATTATAGAAACATTATTCCTTGTTACATGTATTTTTAAATGTACATCGTGTTAAACGATTTGAATAAAAAAACAAAAAGAAAATATTGTACAAATAAATAACACAATATATTTCAATAAACTGTTAATAATTTGTTGAACCACAAAACCTTGTATCAGCGTTCAATCATTTTTATTACAATGGCGCCCAACTACAAGGCTCGATAAAGAAGAAAATTCTACCTCGAACCCCAAGACTTACAAGTGAAAATTTTCTACGTCGGTAAAAAGAGAAGAAAACTACATCTGTAAAAAAAAAAAAAAATGCCGCCGAGGAAAAACATCACCGAAGAAACGTTCCGAACTTTCCAACGCGAAGTAGAACACAACAGTCAATATTTAGTCAATCAGTTATTAGAAAAAATTAATAAACTCGAAGAAAAATGTAATAATATTGAAGAACAATACAAAATTGATATTGAAAAAAATAATGAAGACCATTTCAGAGATATGCGAAATTTAGAACAACAAAATCTCAATAACATAGAAAACTTAAGAAAAATGTTCATCGATCAAAAACAAAGTACACAGGTAATCAACGACGATCGAAGAAATTCAAATATCGAAATATCAAAACCGACATTCCACGCCAACAGTAAAGACCCGCACCCCATAGAGTTTTTACAAAATTTGGAAGAATATTTTAAAGTGAAACAAATGAACCGAGAAGAAAGGTTGATTATTATACGCGACTGTTTGAAAAATGCAGCCAGTAATTGGTACTCAACAATCAAATTTCAAATACGGGATTATGCAGATTTCCGAGATGCATTTATCGACGAGTTTTGGTCAAGGCAAATACAAATCCAAACATGGAGTAATTGTCTCAACACCACACAGATACCGGACAATGTCACATACCGGGAACATTTCTCGCAGTGGGCATCAAAGTTACGTCACTTGCAAGTACCTGAACTTTCAGAGGAAGAGATTGTAAGTAACATTGCCAACCATTATCCTGGTTATCTCCGAGCAATACTAGTATCTTTACCAGACAAATCAGTAATAAATGCAATGAAGGTACTAGGTACTGAAGAAAGCCGTCGGGATAAGCCGACATCATCAACAACAGAAAATAACACTGTGAAAAACAACAACAATCAAAATAACAACACCTGGAGTCACCGAGTTCCACAAAATGACTGGAGTCACCGACCACAACAGCGGGGCAACAATCAGCCACGAAACAACCGTTGGAACAATCGCGATGAAAATCCACAACAACCACAACAATCACAACAATCACAACAATCACAACAACCACAACAACCACGTGACACCCGACAACAAATCAATCAAGTCGTGTCCAGTGCCACCAATGACGTCAGCGAAACTTCGCATCAAATCAACAAAATACAGAGTAAGGAGGAATCTTACAGCCCATACATAAAATGTGTTATTGAAGGTGAGGAGGTGGAACTATTAGTAGACACCGGAGCCACAATCAGCGTATTGACCAAGGAAATAGTGGACACCATCATAAAAAAGGATCCCACTATTCCACAACTTCCAATAAATGGTATAAGAATCAGTAATGCCATAGGAAAACAGATATGCAAAATATCAAAACAAATATTTTGTAAATGTCAACTCAGCCAAGCGGTAATACACGCTAACTTTATTCAAGTGGAAGGACTGAATGAAAAAGGGATCATTGGAGCAGATATATTGAACCAACACAACGCCCAGATCAACTTCAGCAGTCATACCGTACAACTAGAAGTAGGTCACATAATCTACTCAGTACCATTTTCAAAACAAATGCCCAAACCAATATCACAGAGTGTCAGCATAAGGGAAATTACGCTATCAGAACGAAATGATGAAGACAACTCAATTATCGTTAGTCAAGACGAGCAAGAAATCAATCACGAAGGAATCATTGAAGTAGTCAGGAAAAAATTAAGAACTAGAGCCGACGCAAGGAACCGCGTCAAAGATCAGGCAAAGAAGTTCATCCAATACCAAGTTGGCCAGCAAGTGCTAGTCAAAGAACACAAATTATCATCAGGTGAAGATAATGAAATTCATAAATTCTTCTTACTATACCGGGGACCCTACACCCTGGTACAGATAAGGGACAACAATACAGTACTCGTAGAAGATTCAAGGGGACAAACAATGCGATACAACGTCAAAAACGTCAAACCGTATCACTCATTGCCAAGGAAAGACGAAGACTTGTGTTTCCCTCCTGATCCAGGAAAATCCTGCGATCCATTCCTCTCTTTTCCTAATTAAATAAAATTAAGTATTTGTGGTGACCATGACTTTTCCAATTAGGCCCATCACCAGCCGGAGAAATCATGAGCGCTAACACATTCCAGCTCCTGTCCGAAGACTATACCGATGAAGAATTCCTCGAGTTATTTGGCAGTGAGTATTTAACTCTGGACAGCGAATATCAAGCTTCCATACAGCAAATGGCAGCAATCAAATCACCCGTCGAACAAAAAAAGGAACAAGCACGATATGAACGGGAAAGTGCTGCTAAACTGACGAGGTATTCACTAACACCTACGTTCACAATGCCAAGCACCGTCCGTGCTATACCAACTACGTTAGACGTTCTATCCACAACCACATCTCTCTCGTCAATCGAAACTCCGCCCGTCGAACATGTCACCAAAATAAGTAACAAGAAACTGAAGCGTGAACAGTACCGATTAGCGCGACAAGAAATACGACGGCAACGTCGTCCTGGCAATGGAGCGTCATCATCAGCCACTACGTCAATTCAAGAGTAAAAAATAAAAAAAAAAAAAAATAAAATAAACCTGGTTTTATTCAATCAAAATTTAAGAAAAAAATCACCTCTGTCTCTTTACAAAATAAAAGTTTTTATTCATAAATTTCTACATTTCCTCTCAAAATTAATAAATAAAAAAGGGGACTATGTAACGAGACAGAACCGTCCATATCATGATATTCATGAACGACGCGCTACCCGTCGACAAAGTAAGAACTAAAATGTAGTATTCTGTTCAAAACTGCATGCCTGAAAAACGCACTAGATGTCGCGGTACGCGCAGTCCTTTTAGTACGGTGCGTACCAGCGACATTTAAACCTTTAAAACTACTAACTAACACCAATGTAAGTAGTATAACATGTACCGTCACATGGTAGGAGTCGAGCACAGCCCGAACGATACCATAAAAATCAAAACCTACCGACAAATACCACCATGAGGTTGTATGAGTAAGTCAACAATATACCATGCAGCAGTCACCAGGGTATGTAGTAAATAGACCCCGGTGAAGTCACCAAAAACAACAGTCATCCGTCCGACCGCATACGCTTTTCGTATTGTGTCTGGAGCTCATCTCGAGTTCAAACAGCATTATACCGCCGCCGTCTACCCGTCGTTGTGTCTGGTGCCCACCTTGGGTACAAACAGCGCAAACGGGTATCGAGTTTCGCTTCGCCTTTACGACACTATAGTCCGCCGTCATCCGTCCGTCATAGTGTACCGTTAAAACTCTCTTCTGTATCTGGGGCCTCTTCAGGTCCAAACAGCATACAGAATAGACTCGTCGTTAGTTTCCCCCCCGTAAATCGCCGTTACCGTCGTGGACGCCGAGCCATCGCCGCCGCCGCCCGACCTAGTATCCGCACACCCACACTTGTACCTGGGGCCTAAATTAATAGGTCCACACAGTGCAACTGTGAGTATCCCCCCGTAAATCGCCGTTACCGTCGTGGACGCCGAGCCATCGCCGCCGCCGCCCGACCTAGTATCCGCACACCCACACTTGTACCTGGGGCCTAAATTAATAGGTCCACACAGTGCAACTGTGAGTATCCCCCCGTAAATCGCCGTTACCGTCGTGGACGCCGAGCCATCGCCGCCGCCGCCCGACCTAGTATCCGCACACCCACACTTGTACCTGGGGCCTAAATTAATAGGTCCACACAGTGCAACTGTGAGTATCCCCCCGTAAATCGCCGTTACCGTCGTGGACGCCGAGCCATCGCCGCCGCCGCCCGACCTAGTATCCGCACACCCACACTTGTACCTGGGGCCTAAATTAATAGGTCCACACAGTGCAACTGTGAGTATCCCCCCGTAAATCGCCGTTACCGTCGTGGACGCCGAGCCATCGCCGCCGCCGCCCGACCTAGTATCCGCACACCCACACTTGTACCTGGGGCCTAAATTAATAGGTCCACACAGTGCAACTGTGAGTATCCCCCCGTAAATCGCCGTTACCGTCGTGGACGCCGAGCCATCGCCGCCGCCGCCCGACCTAGTATCCGCACACCCACACTTGTACCTGGGGCCTAAATTAATAGGTCCACACAGTGCAACTGTGAGTATCCCCCCGTAAATCGCCGTTACCGTCGTGGACGCCGAGCCATCGCCGCCGCCGCCCGACCTAGTATCCACACACTCACACAGTACAATTGCAAATATTAAGATACCGCCGTTATACGAGACCGTCGCCGCCAAAACGTTGCCGTCCGTATTGAATACCGCTGTATCAGATTAACGATCATTATATAATATTACGCACCGTCGTAAGTAGGTACCAACACGAAATCGCAGCATTAAATAACGTGGCCGCCGCACACCTATTTGGATACCCGCATAAGTGTCACCGCTGTCGAAACGCCGCCGATACACAGTTCACCATCGTCAATAGTACCTACAGACTCGTCGCCGTGAACAGACCGGACACCGTATATAGCAACCAGCCAACTACTATCACATTAAGTAACATTCAAACAAACCGTGAGTCCGAATATAATAAAATTATAGAAACATTATTCCTTGTTACATGTATTTTTAAATGTACATCGTGTTAAACGATTTGAATAAAAAAACAAAAAGAAAATATTGTACAAATAAATAACACAATATATTTCAATAAACTGTTAATAATTTGTTGAACCACAAAACCTTGTATCAGCGTTCAATCATTTTTATTACAACTATTATAGGCATATATGTTAACTTAGTAAAGGATTACCATTTGAGATTTGGTTTTCCGGTGTAGTTTACAATTGTGACGATATTGAAAACGTGCTCTCCAAGTTTCTAAAAACCATTTTTAAAGATTATATCTCAAAATCCCAGGAGACTCGTGCACGTTCAATTTTGCAGTAGGCTAACACTTTCCTTGTTTAGTGAAAAAAATAAATTTACATAGTATAATAATTCTTTAATAACACGAAATAAGTTTTATTTATACAAAGGATAAGTAATTAATTTATAAAAAATGCCTTTGTGAGAATGCCAAGTGTGAATGAATACCGAATAATGTATAGGTACCATAAATTCAATTTTTATAGAATATAATGCATAGCTCAAAACAACTGTATATTATAACCCTATCTTTTCAGTTTTAAAAAAAATACAATTAATTAACGAATTACGAAATACAATAAAACGTTTGTATTTGACACAACATTTAACAAATATGATGACATATGTTATATGTATTACACGAGGATCCACAGATTTAAAGTGTATGGTTACCGAATATAATTAATAATAATTAAAACAGTATCTATAAATTATTATAGTTATACCTAATTTATAATTAGTAACGACTAACGACACTTACAAAATGTATGTTTTTTTAATTTTTTTTAACCATTTAAAGAAAGTAAGCAGGTATAATTATACATTTAACAGTATAAATCTTAATTTTATACGAGGGAGGATAAATTATGTAAGTAATGATCCCCTTAAATCTATCCTCTTTCTACATACCTACATACAAATTATATATTATAATATGTTCCATTTCCACTTATGTTTACCTATATTGACTATCATGATTTTTTCAAAGTACAATAGTAAATCATTTTAATTGTTTTTATTTAATCATAGTTTATAATGACAGACTATTCATTAAAATTGTCATTGTTTTCGTTTCATTAAGTTTTGGAATTGTTTTGAAAATATATGAGATGATACAATTTAGTGTTAACTAGAAAGGTTTTGTAAAATTTCTCACTATGTATTTCTTGTTTATCATAATTTTAATTAAACAACAATACACATATATTTTTTTTAATAAACCTTAGCAAAATTAAATTATAATTATAAATCTTATTAAATTATACAACAAATAACTTAACGTCTACTAAATTAGTTTCTTTAATATTTTGAAATATTTATATTATGAATGCATCCAAATTGAATTATTATTAATTTATTTTTATTTTTATTTTTTACTGATGAAAAATTAAAATAAAATATTACACGAGTATTCGACAAGAAGCCTATTTTCTTAAAAAAAAAATGATGTTGCTTAAACATTTTTTCATTCATTAATCATTTACAAACAAATTCTAAAATTTAATCATTTAAATTATTTATTTAATACGTATTATTGACAGAATAAATTGTTTGATTTAAAATGTATGCAATTCAATTTTTAAACCAATAAGTGATAAGAAATAACCGAAACTGCAAATATAAGTGTCTTTAATTCAAATTAAGAACTTGAATTGATAATATAGAATACATGGATTAGTTTTAAGAAAAACATTAGACTTATTTAAAAACGTACATTTTAACTTAGATTTTAATATCATTGGAAAAGTTTTGTTCAACATATTCTATAAATAAGTGGAACATTAAGGGAAAAATGAATTATTTTTAAACGTTTTAAATCATATATTAGGTAATCCTAACTCTATGAAAGTTTTTTTTTTTTTTTTTAAATCAAATAATAGCGAAAATCACATGCTTGTACATTATTATTTATAGGTACTTACCTATACCTATTGTTAATAAATTAAATATTTCAATTCAGAACAATTGAAAAGAAAACTTTTAATGTCCCCGGAGATCCTATGTCCTATATAGTATAAAGGTTGTGTATATATGGTTCATTTGTGACATTTTATAACTGAATTAACCGATATGGACTAGGTAGGTACATAAGTGATTAATGGCATCCGTATATGTTTAACTAATTAACACGCTCACTCGCACAGACACACATCATAGTCTAATAGTATGTCTAACTAGAAAAATGTAATGTATAGTTTATTTTATACTTAAGAATCATAACCATAAGTATAAAAATATAGGGGGAAAAAATTCAGAAGTCATCAAACCCATCTCCAGTTATGAATAATTCAATGATTTTATACCTTAGCATTCGAGAGTAGTTAGGAAAACTGGAAAACGATTGAATAGTTGAAGTAATAAGTAATAAGCATTAGTCATGTTTTAAAGTATTTATTTTTAATATAAAATATGTATCTATGAGAATAGAGTAGGTACCTATTTTAAAATTACCTAGTTTTAAACAATATAATCCCAATAGTAGAAGATTAATGAAAATCTTTTGATATAATTAAGATTATGATTTATGAGGTTAAAACCTAACAAAATTGAATGGAACTAGACGAAGACTTTTGAAAGCTAGTAATATTATTGTTCAATATAAATTGTCTTCAAAATTAAAATTGGCTAATTTTATTTATTATTTTTATAATTGTGACATTATATTATCTAAAAGTGCCTAATTATTACTGTTGTTCTAACAAACAGTTAACGTAAAAAAACCAAACAGTATTATTAATGTTATCCCTATATAATTTAACGTCAATATCTTATATACAAAGAAGATACTACTAACATTTTTAATTTTAATGCAATATCTTCTGCCTAAGGTTATAATTAAGATTATGGTTTATTTCAATTTAAGGACAAAAAAGCATTAATTGTAATTTGTATTGTATGATTTCCACAATATTCTAGTAAAGTAGAAAATAAATTAATGCAATTTTGTTTAATTTAATAAAATTATAAATCGTTGGTCTTATGAAAAGTTAGTCATTTTATTTTAATAAACCAATATCGTAGGCACGAAATCATAACCGATTTTCTTTAATTTAATATTCGTTCTTTATTAAAAGTACGAAACATTTTTTCTGGTTGATACAAATTATAATATTATATTCATTCTACCACAGAATGTTTTATCAACAATATTAATTATTATTTAAATAATAATTATTCTGAAAACCACAATAACTTACTATATCTATATAGTATATTATAATACTACTTATATACTCTTAACAGAGCGAATAATAAGTTTCTGAAACTGTCATAAACTGTGATGGTTCCAAAACTTTTTACTAGTTAAAACTTAATTATTTTATTTTATATTATATTTATTCACTTTATTATTTATTAGAAATTTTGTTTTATTTTTTTATTATTTTATATCATGGCGTGTATCACTTGTGTTTTTAACTGGAATAATACTAAACATAAATTACATTTAGGTATACTATATGCCAACTCAATAACAGTCCACAAATGTTTTACCCATGTGCATTATTCAAAATAAATATAAAAGTACAACATCGCTATAAAATATATTTTATGTGAGTTATATACACTGATAAAGTGATGAATTATCTTCATAGAAAAATAAATTAAATTCTAGTTTGTCATCGATTTTTTTCAGTTTTTGTAATATTAAACTTTGATTAATATATCACAAATTCACAATTTAAAATACTACCTAGGTAATAAATAACAAAAAATCTTTCCAAGTAACTGTACAAACAAAAGTATCTCAAATTTTAAAAAGAAATAATTTCAAATATTCTTGACACACTTTTACATTTTAATACTTTTAATGTGTAGGTAACAAAAACATTACAATTTTATTTTTAATTATTACAATATTCTTAATTAGGAGGTACCTATTGATAATGCACAGTATAATTGTATTTGTTTTAGTAACTGTATATTTAAACTTAAATGTTGTATAGTTATTACAATATTAATTCCTCAATCGTATAAACTTGTAGCTACTTTAAGAAAACTCAGATAGAATAATATAAATAATGTGTATACTTACTTATTACGAAAAGAAAGATATTAATTATTTTAACATCATTGTATACTTTCCCAAGAACAAGTTGTCTCATAAAAAAATAAGTAAAGCTTCTAGGGTTTGTAGAGGGGAAAAATTCAGGAACAATAAATCTAATTGATAACAATAATTGTTTTCACAATTAAAAAAAAATTAATATAAATACTTTTGAGGCTATAAAGAAAACAAAGAGTCGTTATCTCCTTTGTCATGTGTCAACTAAATAACGTTATGGTTTTGGGATAAAAAAATGATATGAAATTTATATTTTTTTTAACGGGGCGAAGTATCAGGAAACACGTATATGAAAAACGTATTGTAATTTGTATGAGCTTTTATGAAAAAAAAACCAAATAAAACACAAAAAAAAAACTCATACACGCATAATATTCTACATATTATATTATACTATACCTACAATACCTACCTACTCGTATATCATATTACTGTATTGGATGTGTGGGAGGCTGTAAATAATGTGCGTTTTTATATTGTAATCGTGAACTAATTTCGAAATAATTGGCTTAAAGGACTTTTGTTGTCAAAAACGAAAAAAATAAACGAAACTAATACGCGCAATATTGCAATAAACTTAACACATTAATTACAATTAAAAACGCAATTCTTTCGAAGGAATTATTTCGTTGACATTTTTAAGCTCCGAGTGCAAAATTGTTTTGTTTTTGTCTATAATATTTCATATTTTAATACATAATATTTGGTAAGCGCCTGCAGCACCTATAATATTATTTAACTAATAATATTTATTGTTAATCGGTTATTAAATGTAGGTACCCTATGCGTGCTGTTTTTGATTAATTATTTTATACGATAAGAATAAATAATAGTTTACGTTTTGTCTCCTTGATAATTACCGATTTATAATTATAATTATTACAAAATCGTAACACGTTGTTTTAATGCGTTTTTTAAATATTAAATCGTCGTTTCACGGTTTCGTACGACAATCCGATTGTCCGTGTACAACACTGGCCATAATAACATCGTAACAATGCTGCCGTTGTTGTTGTTGTTATTATTTTTATTATAAAAACTACCCTCTGGCCAACGCCATCTAGTGACGGCAACTGCGCTCCAATGAATCGATGTTCGTACCCCTCGTCAGTGTAAGCTCGGCCAACAAAACTGCACGCATGTGTTTCGCTCCGTTCCGTCGGGAAATTGTCGTCGATCTTTGGGCGAGATTTTAAAAGCGCACATAAAATCAAAATGGTAAGTACAAAAATAATATATTAATTTTCGAAGGCACAAATTCAGCTGTTTTGTTCAAAAATATCGAAAGAGTTCGTCGAGAAAGTGATATATTTTTTTTTTTTGCTACGAAAGGTGAACTTTACAATATTTTTATCTCGATCGAGGTATTTACGGATTTGTTTCGATTGTTATTTATTTATTAATAGTGAAAATTAAAGATCACGATGAAACATCAATCATTTTAAACTGATTTTTAATTATAATATCGGTGCATGCGAGTGTGCGTGTACCAGGTGGTTGTGTATTTATTATTAAATACATATCAGTTTATACTTCCTTTTATTAATTACATATTATTTTATTTTAGTACGGATTCGTGAATTACGCTTTGGAGCTGCTCGTGTTGAAAACATTTGGCGAAGAGACGTGGGAAAAAATCAAGTGAGTACTACATAATATTATTATAAAACAAAACGTGAAATGCTGCAGTAGATTATTAATTATTTGTTTCAATCAATTCGTAAACACTTAAAATATTGTATGCTTACAGAAAGGATGCAGAGGTTACGATGGATGGTCAGTTTTTGGTCAGACAAATTTATGATGACGAAATTACATACAATCTGGTGTCGTCGGCCGCACAAATTCTCGGTAAATATAATTGTTATTCGATATGTTTTAGTTTACATAAATTTTATCTCCTAAGCTATATGGTTAAAAAAAAACCACATACGTGTGATACTAGGTAGGTATATGCTATAATCTACTAGAAATAACAATAACAATATACCTATAGGTATTTATGTCTCGTTGTTTTTCTTTTTTTTTTTAACTAAACATACTTTTGTTTATTTTATTTACTATACATTGAAATATATTCAAAGACAAATTATAAGAATGAAATAATTCGGACTGTTAAATAAAACTAAGTTACATAAAATGTATGATTGAAAATAGATGATTTTAGTTTTAATAAAAAAAAAATTTTCGATTACGCGAGATATAAACGTCAGTGTACGGCGATCATATACTTAGGTTGTTCAGTGTAAAGCAATTTAAATAAATAAACAATATAAGGTACCTACGGCATTTTTTACGGTGCATTAAGGAAGTGAACATAATATATACAAATACATTTATATTTATTATACAGAATTCAATTTGGAAAAAAGCGCGTATTATAATAATATTATCCACGGGACTCGTTTTAACTCTTACACTGATCATAATAAAAAAATAAAATAAAAAAAGACCTCGCGTAATAATTTATGTCCAATATATGTTAATGAGCCCAGATATTAAGTGTTATATAATTTCGTGTGTTTATGCATTAGAACTGCCCGCGAGTAGCATATTAGAACTGTTCGGGAAGATGTTTTTCGAGTTTTGCCAGGATTCCGGTTACGATAAAATCCTACAGGTGCTTGGAGCCACACCCCGGGACTTTCTTCAAGTACGCATTGTTCGAGTTACATCCTTTGAGCAATACGATAACTGTTATCACCCTCTGTTTTTGTAGAATCTGGACGCTTTGCACGATCACTTGGGCACACTGTATCCGGGCATGAGAGCACCGTCTTTCCGGTGCACGGAAAGGACAGAGGACGGCGCGCTCGTCTTGCACTACTATTCCGACCGTCCCGGGTTGGAGTACATTGTCATCGGCATTGTGAAGGTTGTAAAAACAATATTTTACGACCGACAATAACGAAACGACATAGTGCATATGACGTGTCGTGGTTTTGATATTATGTTATAATATATTATATTGTTTTATGTATGTTTGTATATGTGTCTTCCAGACCGTCGCCAGAAAACTTCATAACACCGAGGTGGAAGTTGAGATATTACAAACTAAAGAGGAATGTGATCATGTGCAGTTCTTAATAACCGAAAAGAATACCACGGGTCAACGTCAGAGCGATCAAACAGCCGAAGTCGAGACACTATCGCAAGGTCATCACCACAAATAATTTTTTTCCTTCACTAAATCACAAAAATATATGTAAAAAAATATTGTATACTGTTTCAGCGTCGAAATCGGCCCAAAAATACATATACCTATAACAATTTTTTTTTATATAAGATTTAAGTCGTTCACAGTTAGGTACTATTAGTATAATATGTTGAATTATCAATATCGATTCGAAATACATCAATTTTTTTATTTAAAACATATACACTTAATATATAAGTATTTTTACTTCTATTAAAATTAGATTAAATCCAATTAAAACCAATTTAAAAATAAAAATCATCATATCCGTATGTTTTGATTAATTAAAAAATACATAATGAACGTATACATTTTTTTTTTTAAATTATTATTTATAATAGCTTTATCAACCGGAACATAGTATAGTTTTTATTTTTGATATATTTAAATACATATATATATATATATATATATATATATATATATATATATATTATATTAGTGCGTTGCGAAACGACATTGTAAGCGTATATAATTTAACGACTGACTTTGATATATTTTTGTAGAACCGAAAATTAGTCCGGCCACGTTTTGCCATGTGTTCCCATTCCATCTGATGTTCGACAGAGACTTGAACGTCCTTCAAACCGGTTGCACGATCACCAGAGTAATACCCATGGTACAAGGGCCAGAACCATGCAAATTAACACAAATCTTATACCCCGTAGGTGTTAACACTCACACACACACACACAGACACCCAAGCATAATAAATAATAATTATTAATGTTGACTCGGTTGGGCGCAGGTAAGACCTCATTTGGAATTGACATTCGACAACATTCTAGCGCACATAAACACCGTGTACGTTCTGAACACAAAACCGGGAATTATGAACGGCGACTCCAACGACGGTTGTTCGATATCTCTGCGTCTCAAAGTAATGATAATCGATAGATCCAACTGTTCGGACACTTCGTATACTGAGTGCATGCGTCTAAAATATAAACTGTCGGTTTGAAAATAAATAATACCATGATTAATACGTCGGTTTGTTTTGCAGGGCCAGATGCTGTATGTGCCGGAAACGGATCTAATGTTGTTTTTGTGTTACCCGAGTGTCGTGAATCTGGACGATCTGACAAAGTTAATATACAAACACATTTATACCTAATAATAATATGTGCATAATATTTTGATTGGATGGCCTCGTGTTAGGTTAGGTTTGGGTAATTGAGCTATAAACTATTGACAGTGTTTGTTTTGTTTGTTCGTCCCAGACGGGGCCTGTACATCAGCGATATACCTTTGCACGATGCCACTAGGGATTTGGTGTTGATGTCAGAACAATTCGAAGCCGATTTCAAACTGACCATGGATTTGGAATTTTTAACCGACAAGCTCCAACAGACTTATAGGGAGCTGGAGAGCGAAAAACAAAAAACCGACAGGTAGTTCAATACACCTAATCCTCGAATTGAAAAAAAAACCCAGTTGTGTACCTTCGGCGATACGTGTTTGCTTAATAAATTGCATTGCAAAAATTAAAAGCAAACATAAAAAAAATGCATAAAATAAAAATATAGTTCATTCGATATCCTTTAATAATAAAGTCATTATGAAAATGTATCTAAATATTTCAGGCACGTACGTAGGTACAAAGTACAAACCATAATTATTAATAAAAAATATTATGTTTCCTAGAATATTTGGAAAGAAAATATGTTATTATAAAACTCGTAGTTATAAAGTTGTGGATTCGATGAGAGGCACTTATGTAGGTATGCTACGTGTCTAAAATATTTTTAATCGATCAATAAAATATTGACTGATAAAGTTGATAACAATTTGTTTACAGCGTGTATACAGTTTCAGTGATGCGAAAAAACTACAAATTTTAAAACGAAATGTCATAATTATTTATAAAAACAATTTTGGTTTACAGCGTTTTAAAGTAGTTATGGTATAAAAATATAATGAGATCCTTTTATACGTACCTGCAATATTGTATTTACAAAATGTTAATGCAAATTACACAATAATTTATTATAACTATTATCGACTTATGAAAAAAATTGCCTGATAATAATTGGGAATTAGATTTTACGGTGCTGTAATCTATATTAAAATAATTGAATGTTTTAGATTTTTTTACTTAGTTTTTCATTTAAATTCAAATATTTATCTCAATATATTTTGAAATAAATTCGTAAGATATAAAGTTTCAACAGAGCATTTAATTAGTTTTGTTTTATTATTATTTAAATAGTCCGATCGTAGAGGGTTGAAAGTAAAATATCAATACATTTTTCGGTAAGTTTTAACTTTTGATCGTAAGTACCTGTTAAACAATTTGTAGAATTTTAAAATTAATAAGATTCATTTGATGCAAATAATTAAATTGCCCTTACTAAAAATTCCAACTAAAAGTGATAAAAATATGCAGTATACTATAACTTTTATTTTAAATACTTAAATAATATATTGTTTGCTTACTTCTCCGACATTATTTCAATCTAATGGATTTTCTTTGATTATTTTTGTATTCTTTATTTATATTATAAATCTTTTTGATCACCAAAAACAATTTAAACTACCTACCTGTTTTATGAATAGTTATTTTATTTTATCTGTTTTTTTATACTTTTCACCACACATTCTTAATGGGTAAGTACCATTTAAATACAATTTGTAAGACTCCAACATAATAAAATATATTAGCTAGAACATTGGTGTCAAACGTACACGGCTCGTGTAATCGTGTCACACAAACGGTGAAACATTTCAAAATATATTTTTTATAGATTTCTGAACAAGCCGTTTTTAAATAATAATAAATATACTGATAATTTATTAAAAGTATGTATTTTTTAACCTTATAAAAAATATATACACCTATAACATCACTTTATACGTAGGTAGGTACCTGAGTGATTATGAAAACAGAGTTTGTCAGAACCTCTTTTAGCCGTAAAAATAATATTATACGTACCTACATATTAGTGTCGGTAGAATATTATACCAAAATCGAATTTAATCTGAATAATAGCACAAAAGCCACTGTTGTTAAATCTTTTTATTTCCCTTTCTCGGATTGCAATCTTTGGCTTGGCTCACAAAGCTCTTCTCGTCACAAATCGCCTCCATAGGCTACTTCATATTTTTATATGATATAGACACACACACACACACCACCTACATATCCAAATGGGCACTTTGACGCGGCTGCAGAGCACAAAACGAAATAAACATTCACAACCTCGTCTTAATAATGTTGGGATCTGTCGTATTTATATACTGAAATATAGTCACTTCTATAATATCAGAACGCTCAGAATTGTATGTTAAATAATCTTTTAAATTTCGACCGTTATCTATTAACGGTCATCGAAAATAAAAGGGGATTTCAGGAAACGGTCTGTGTACCGTTTTATATACTTGAAAATATTGACCGTAAATGAACCGATAGTTTAACCTAGAGCGAAATAAATATGTAAAATGTATCGTATTAACCCTGTTTTCTGGGTTATCGCGATAACCGTTTATATAATATTATATTATAATCCTATACCTACATAGTGAGTGTTTATTTCTAACAAATTTAATATTATTTTATTACGATATACTACCCTCGAGTGGAGTTGCGGTTTGCCTTGTAGCGGTGCAGGGTCTGCGGGTGAAGGAACTCGAAAATACCTATATAATATTATCATTATATACCTAAATATTATGATCTGCTCCGTATCGTAGGCTGCTGTACTCGGTGCTGCCGATCAGCGTGGCGACAGAGCTGCGGCACAAGCGACCGGTTCCGCCGAAAAGGTTCGAGTGCGTGACACTGCTGTTTTCCGGCATAGTCGGCTTCAGCGACTATTGTGCCGGTCACGCGGACTCGAAAGGCGCCATGAAAATCGTCAGGATGCTCAACCAGCTCTACACGGCTTTCGACGTGCTCACCGACCCGAAGAAAAACCCAAACGTCTACAAGGTATGTATTATAATACTACCTATTTCGCATATACAGCTGCTGCGGTACTTAATGATAATATTATTATGAGAACGAAAATAGAGAAAATATTCACAGCGGCTTTTACCCATATATCCAACTATAGAATATACCCTCCTATCGCGGCCCCGCCACTTGTTGTTGTTGCCTGGAGGCAGAAATCATATTGTGTCCTATAAACGTCCTGCAGCAGCGTATCTGTATCCGGTCCGATACGATAATAGTTTTACGCTTTTTCTCGCGATGCACATATCCGATCGATGTCAAATCTGAATTTACTTCCGACCGGAAATCGCGTGCACGTCCCGTCCACGTACGTACAGGGAGATTCTATTCTATTATAATAATATTATAATATTAGAAGCCATAATAATATCCGTTTATTTTGGTATTTGGAATTTTCAACCGTGTACTTCAAGACCATAACATTTTCAATATAAATTATAATAATCAGATTCGAAATTATATTATATTCGTAACGGATTTCTGAGCAATTTGTGAGATGTATTCCAAAGATTTGAATTCGAAAACGTATTAATACTATGGGATATACAAGGACGGACTTGGTGGGGGGTGAACATGCTCGCGGATGAACCACCCTGTATGTTATATAAGATGTCGCGCGTTGTATCATCGTGTATAATTTTGCGAAACGGTCATCAACTCCGGAAACGCGTATTTGTTGGTATAAAATATTATTATGTATAATCTGCAATGGTGTACGAAATCGTCGCGGATTCGATCGATCGAAAATCTGTATCGGAAACACGTCGAACGGATCCCGACGATAGGTATTATTATTATTATTATTACCGTAATTCACGATGTATGACGAAGAGCGAATAATTCGAGTGGCAGTGCGTCTGCGATACGGTCGGCTTGCCGCGGACAAAAACAAAACACAAATTGCCGCTAAAAATTGCATTTCGTAGAATATTATATTTCTTGTTTACATTAAAGGTAAATGCAATAAATGCATTCGATCTCGGTTGAAATTCGGGGAAGATGATATAATATTAAATATATGGCAGGTCGGAAGTCGATGACGGCCCGCGTGGCGCACACAGATAAAATATGAAATAGGTAAATTCTGAAACGAATAATAATATAGCCAGGCTATAGTAAATAATAAAAAGAAAAAAAGATCAAATCTAAAAAGTGTATAATGGACATTAACATTTCTCTTTTTAAGAGTAAAGAAAAACCTCGTGAAAGTTTTTCAAAACCATCCGTTTTTTTGTAAACAGAAGTTTCGTGCCGTGTGGTATTAGACTGATGGTGAACCTTATAGATAATGTATATTGTACACAGTAAATAAACTTTTTAAAAGACAAGATCTGTATTTACTTGCCTAATGACAAACAATTGTAAAAAAAAAGAATTTTATTCAAATACGTGAAATAAACTTACGACTTAATATAATATGTCGGAGAAAAAATATATTTTACATAGACGAATGAATTCCGTGTTATCGAGAAGTTTTAGCAAAAGTGCAATAATGTCATGCATTTGATATATGTTTACTTTTACAACAATCTAAAATACACTATTATTCTTGCTCCTCGTGGAATATTTTATAAATTAATTCGGAACAATCAATAATTTAATAATCTTCAATGATTATTAAATATTAAAATATATCACTTAACTAAATTAGTTAAGTACATTCTAAACAAAAAACATTGAAGAAAATATCTTTTTTTCTGTTATATAATAAGAATAATTCAAGTGTCAACGTCAATAATTATTTAATAATCTTCAATGATTATTAAATATTAAAATATATCACTTAAATAAATTAGTTAAGTAGGTACATTCTAAACAAAAAACATTGAAGAAAATATCTTTTTTTCTGTTATATAATAAGAATAATTCAAGTGTCAACGTCTAAAATACTAGGGGAAAATAAACGTTTGTTTCTACAATTTTACGAGAGAAATAAATAAATAATATTTTCAATGAATTTCATAAAATTATCATCAATTTCTTTAAAAAAAACTTTTAAAAAGAAATACAATTTTTTATTTTAAATGTCTCTCTTTATTTCAGGAAATATATATGTTTAAAATTAGTTCGAAAACAAAATGTAAAAGTTAGTTACAACTTTCAATATAGTTTTCGTATGATACCCGGATATAAAAATGAAACTTTTTACTCTTTAGTCTTCAATCTTTAAAAACTTTCAACATCATAGACATTTTGGTAATGGCGTATAGCTTAATAATTATTTTAAACAATTTTGTTTGATAAAACAATTGGTACCTATAAATTACCGTATTGAACTTAATTTACGTAAATTGTGTAAAATTCGTTTTATTATGTAGTTAGTCTATTTCTTACGATTTACGCTGGCTTTAATGTATATTTTTATTGTTATTTATAAAAAAAAAAATACAAAATATTACTCCTCTCGGTCATAAGAAGCCGGTATAATGATTTAGGTACCTATAATAACTGCGGAGTAATATTCATATTATATTTGACAAGTATAAAAAAAAGTTTTACTTTAAATGGTTTTAAGAATTCGGGACAAATAAAATTATAGCTGTCCACGTAAGAATAAATAGGCGCTATAATAGGTACATATAGATTTCGAAAAATTTATATTTTCAAAAACATACATTTTCATAGTGAGAAAGCTAAAATCTGAGAGGACGCGCCATACTAGAAGAAATCAACAAAAGACAATATAATAATGAAAATTTATATTAGCTCCAGAAACCGATAGTGGATTAGGTTATCTTATTATATTATAATATTGTATCATAGGTCAAATGTACTTAATAAATGAATTATATCGGCATGCATGAAAAATTAATTAATTTAATGGTTCAATAAATCATATTTAAAGGACCATATTAGCTCACTGTTGATTCATTTGATAAGATAAAATAAATATTTAGTGATTGTTCTTGCAACCCGGCATCAATCCATCAGAACATCTATATAATTATTATATTCTTGTATACAGGTGGAGACTGTCGGCGACAAGTACATGGCGGTAAGCGGACTTCCTGAACCTTGCGAAGAGCATGTCCGGTGCATTGCTCGGCTGGCTTTGGATATGATGGACCTCAGTCATACGGTCGTAGTGGACGGTGTGCCCGTTGTAAGTATACTCTGTAGAAGTATCTCCGGATCGTGTACAATGCTCGTGATGATGATATATACAGAGTGATTCAGTTATTTCAAAATAAAACCCACTTTTTTATAGAAAATTATATTTAAGTAAACAATTTTTTTTAAGATGTTGATGTGCCTACTCGATTCAAAATTTGAAAGATAAGTTTCTCAATTATTATTATTATACCAAGAATAATAGCGTTTAAAAATAGTTTTACAAAAAAGAAAAATAGATATAATATTGGATCCATAGTATTTAATATACATGGACCATTTTTACAAATATAATAACCGTTGGTAAATTAATATCAACCATCAACATTTTCAAATCCCCTTATTTTGTTGTATTCCAAACCCATTATCTTGAACCCATAATTATTCTCAGTACACAAAGTTAAATAACTCAAAAGTTCAAATTTCGTCAACATATTTAGAAAATGATCTGCTTTATAATACATTTACAGTAGAAAGGGGGGAGGCCATCCTCATTTGAAAAACAGAAGTTTGTATCTCCACGGGATACTTTGTAAGTATTACCAAAATATATCGAACATTTGAAAATATGGTCTTTAACTATATTTGAAAATCTAAAAATCGGATCTTGAATAACTGCATAATGTAATATAATATAGATAATATTATATTGAAGAAAAATAATGGACGAGCATGCTTGGTGAACCTAAGCTGGTGTAGATTATAACGCCTGTTATATATCTCTATTATTTAATATACATATTATATTATTTTATTTTAATCTTAAACAAAATTTTTCAGCGCCTAACCATAGGCATACACAGCGGCGAAGTGGTAACCGGAGTGATTGGTCACCGGATGCCCCGGTATTGTTTATTCGGTAACACAGTAAACCTAACCAGCAGGACCGAAACCACGGGCATACCGGGAAAAATCAACGTCTCAGAAAACGCATACAAGTAAGAACAACGATACATATTGATTAATATGTACCTAAAATTATTATTATTATTATTATTATTATTATTATTTCTGGTACTTATGATATCATTGTTGTTCGTATAATGCATGATATCGTATGATATATCAAGGTAAATTCATGGGCTCATAACTAAAAGGTTATAAATCAATTTTTTATGTATAGGTATAAGTTAAGTTATTAATTCTCTACAATCAAGCTCACGAACAACCATTTAGGGGAAATATTTGATATAAAATAGTTATCGAAAACTAAAAAGTTTAAAATCAACACAATTACTTAACTATTATTGGCTATATACAATATACGTCTTACCTATTTTATAGTGATCTATAATATGTCTAATAGCTTTCGGTTCTTAATCTTAAGTATTAAAACACATAGGTTGTTTTTACTAGATAAAATAATAATAATAATTTATTGAAGATAACCAAACAGTAATACTTTATCTGCAATAATTTTGTCAACTGTGCAATAGTTATAAGATGTTATAAAATATTATAAATTATTGTACCAAGAAAATAAATAATTCTGTAAATAGGTAATCAATTTATTTTGGAATTGAAATCATGAAACATCCTCTTCTGTTTAACCGATTATTGTTTCTCTGGGCAAAATTCTTTTAATTCCTTCACAACCAAAATGTTCAATCTATAGAATTTAATTCGACAATCATAAAAAAAAATAATTTATTATGAAAGAAGATACTACAGTTTGAAGCTAAAAATTGCTCTCCTGAACAATTTGATATTATGAGATAGCACCTTTTAGTTCTGAGCCCATGGACTCTATAAACAATTATATAATAAGTGTTTGTATATAATATTGTTTCCCATAAATCCGGATTTTATGAAGCGGAATACGCAGTGAGTTGCTTGATAAAATATAATATAACTTACTTTCGAGTGTTATAATAATATTATAATACGAGTAGGTACCTACCAGCTAGTGTATTATACAGGGTGTATCTTATGTCATTGTACGCGGGGTTTTTTGACGATTACGGAACGATGATATGGAATTTCGTTAAAACGAAAAAAGACGTGTTTCTTTATTTTTAACAAGCAATTTTTTTATAACAATTTCAAAATTTTTAAACACACAGGTGTACCAATAGCAAAATCAACTTTTTTTTTCAAATGGTAACCACTATATTTTTTAATGGATTCTTATAAAGCTTTTTTTTTCTGAACATTTTGGTAGTCGAATCGTCAAATTTGGTTCGCTAGTTTATTAACTATGGTCCTCCAAAGATTAGTAAAATATGCATTAATGCTTTTAATTAAAATAATGGGTATAGGTTTAATTTACAAGCGCTAAACAATTTTTTCTTATAACTACCATTTGATACACTACAATAGTTGAATCGGTAATCTAATGACTCCCTCAAAAAAATAAAAAATAAAAAATAACAAACACAATTGTTTGTAAACATACTATTCATTAATTTTATTTTAACATACGATCATAAAAATCAATATTATTATTTTAATATCCAAAACTAATAGGGATGGAAAGGGATGAATTACAACTCCTAAGTTCATATTTTGGATGCGATACCATTATAGGGAATTTATGGTTAAAATATCAAGTTTATACTTTATACCACTACGAAAAGAGCACCACAAAACATTGCACTTTTTTCGTTGCACATATTAATGTAAACAATCGAATAACATTTACCAATTTACCATTATTACCTTAGCCACCTACCTAATTAAGAATTCAAATTTATGATATTGTAAGAAAAATAACTGTGATGAAAAAAATGTAAAGTAATTAATTACGATTATAATAATAAATTAAAATAATAATATTGATTTTTATGATCGTATGTTAAAATAAAATTAATGAATAGTATGTTTACAAACAATTGTGTTTGTTATTTTTTATTTTTTATTTTTTTGAGGGTGTCATTAGATTACCGATTCAACTATTGTAGTGTATCAAATGGTAGTTATAAGAAAAAATTGTTTAGCGCTTGTAAATTAAACCTATACCCATTATTTTAATTAAAAGTATTAATGCATATTTTACTAATCTTTGGAGGACCATAGTTAATAAACTAGCGAACCAAATTTGACGATTCGACTACCAAAATGTTCAGAAAAAAAAGCTTTATAAGAATCCATTAAAAAATATAGTGGTTACCATTTGAAAAAAAAAGTTGATTTTGCTATTGGTACACCTGTGTGTTTAAAAATTTTGAAATTGTTATAAAAAAATTGCTTGTTAAAAATAAAGAAACACGTCTTTTTTCGTTTTAACGAAATTCCATATCATCGTTCCGTAATCGTCAAAAAACCCCGCGTACAATGACATAAGATACACCCTGTATATTGTTGCACGTATAACAACATAATATTATTATCATCAAAATTTAAATAAAAATCAATGAAGTTTTTATTTGAACAGAACGTCGCGATGAATAAAAGATTACTATAGACGATTATTAAACTTCTCACTAATCGAAGGAACGCATAAGATATGTAATAATTATATAATTTTATTAGAGTGGCGTAAGGAGGTTATGTTACTTGTAATATAAAAATAACAATGTGTCAACTACTATTATAGAGTTGAGACGAATTATTTTAATTTAAAAAAAAATACATTTAAAACGTAGAATCGTAATTTAATAATATCAAGTATCGTACTATGATATTAAAAAAAAACCTAATCTTAATGTCCATTCGAAATTATAAAATTATTAACTCATATTTTATTACATCATTATATTTTAGTTATCAAAACATAATATCTCCTTGTGAGTATTAAATACATTGATGATACTACTACATAAGTACATAATATCATAGTTAGGAATATAACATACTTATATAAACGAATAATGATCGCAGTAACGAGCTTTAATTTATGCGTTATAATAGCGTATGCATACTTAGCACAATTAGTTGATATAATGGTTTCAATTTTATTACTCAACTCTTATTTTTAATTAACACCGTTTCAAAAATATCCAGAAACATTATTTTATTACAACATTAAAATTAATATCGCATGATAAGACAACGTTTCTCAAATGCTTTATTGTTTTTTGGTTACATGCATTTTAAATAATATTCAGATGTTTCCCAAAAACAACGTTAACCGAAAAAATTGAATACTTAGGTATTGTAATACTTAGGTACCTGCTAGTACATACACTCTTTTAACCAGACTGTGAACGTTACGTTATGGTTTATAAACAATATATATTAAGTACGTATTAAGTTATACGACGACGACGACGACGAAATATAATATGACAAATGACAATTAAATAACGTTAAACGAATTTATAAACACTATGCATAATAATATAGGACAACAATAAGACCGAGCGTATCTCTCATCCACGAACAACGGCTCATTAATAAAATATTTTCTTTAATATTTTTATTATATTGTTCGCCATTGGCTAACATTGACAAAAGACGAGGGAATTGATAAATTATTATTATGTCTGAAGAATAATAAATTTTTTTCCTGCTTAGAGCTGGGTCGGACTGCACTTTTTATTTCGATTTACCGGCTTCGTATTAATTCGATTTCGTTCAGCCGACTTCACGGTCGTTTAACTTCGCGGCGGCAAACAAAGAAAATTGTCACCCTGCGTGTGCGCCGCCGCCGTCGTCGTTTCGATACCGAATTGCTCTAATGCGAAATAAACGAAAAAATAAATAAATCGCATAATAATTGGTCACGGAGGCGTCGTCGTGTCTATATATTATGATTACAGACAGGCAAGTTACCTCCCATAGGTACGATTAGATAACTAGGTGGCGTCACGAAATGCAGAGGAGACGGCGTGACGCGTAACGCACGTCCACGCAACGACAAAAAAACCTACGTCACGAGATCGTATTATTTTCGGCCAAAACGTTGAGGGTTAGAAGTGAATAATATTATAATATTTCGAATGGAAAAAAGTTGCAACCTGCGAGGTGACGTTTGACAACTACCGTACAGGTCTACAGCCCCGTTCGCATCGTCCGATTTCTGCTATTGCTCGCTGTAGTTGTCCGTCTTGCCCGCTACTATATCATTATTATTCATCGTGTCACGTATTATACCCACCCGCCCAACACAACCCACACGTTTCACGTCCGAAACTGTACCTATCAGCGGTGTCTCGTCCCGTGCGCGTTCCATCATCGTTTTTCATTTTTCCTCCTGGCAGCACCGATGTAATGCGTACAGCCGTATACCAGCTACGGTTCAAATGGTTAGGGTAGGTATGCATCATTCCACTCGAATCGTAACAAGTTTCTAAGTTTTCTAACGTCGTATATGATGTGATCATGAGGATCGCGAGTGCATCAGCTGAGTGCCGATCGGCCGACTCGAAGAATTCCGTTTGAAGTTATTCTTACATACCTAATAATATTATAGGTACTATTTTCTTGGCAAAAATTGATTTAGTTTTAGATTCTAAGAGGAGCGATGAATGTATTGATTTTACAATGATGTATGTTTTCTTAATTTTTTCGTTTATTGTTTTATTAATATAATGATCATTCCATAAATTCGTATTCTTTCACATTTTTCGGGCTGCGTCTAATTTCGTACATGTTGTTGGCATCCGCAGAACGATTTTTAAAATGTAAAAAGGTACCTTTTAGTATATAATAAATTTATAATAGATTGAGTATATGATATATATATATTACTATATTAGTTACGACTTACGGGCAATGCTTGGGCTCAAAAGATGCTATCTCAAAATATCAAATTGTTCACTAGAATCATTTTAAACTATTTTAAAATTAAAAATCTCTTATCTTTTTTCGTTGTTAATTAATAATTTTGAACGATTTTCACATCTAAAAATTAACTATATTGTTCTGCGTTAGGTACCTTTCGCAATTTGTTTTTATATAAAGCAAAACTTAATGTAAGAAATGCAAAAATGTGAACAATTTCCGATAAGAACCAAACATTTCTTCAGATAGAACCCATTTTTTTCGCTTAGCTATAACTTTTTCGTTCTAAATTAAATTAATGTTTGGTGGGATGACTTAATGATCGCCTTTCACCCCTTATTTTTCTTTACATTGTTACTAAATCGTTATATAATTATGTCACCATAATATCTTGATGTACTACAGTAAATGGTCTTTTAATATCTTTTGATTACCTATGCCTTGTTTACCGTAGATACCTACTAATTACTATTATTATTTCGTCTTTTGATTCTGATCCCACGATATTTATTTATTATTTATTTTGTACAATTTGACATTCTGTCCCCCCCGCCCGGTCAATAGTGTCCTGCCCGGATAATTTAAACAGTGAATACAAACTGCAAATCATTTTTTGTGCAATATATTTTATTAAATTTATTGTTGTTACCCAACAGTTATATAATATTGATGGAAAAAAACAAAAAAAAAAAATTGTTACTTTAATAATAATTCTAATTTATTTTAGTACACATAGATTTGTCAAAGTGAAAAAAAAATCACTTAAAAGAACGTTTTTTACACGCAACTGTTTTTGTTGTTATTGAGAAACAAATGGATAGTAATACTCTCCGCGGGGCGTATAATATACAAATAGTAAGTTGTGTAACAACTAATAAAACGCTTCGGCGACGAGATTTTTTCGACAATACGTCTTATCATCATAGATATAAGGCGCTCGTGACCTAAATGGTAACTGAACGCATTGAAGCTATAAAGAAAAAATTTGTTGTACTATAACGATAAAAACAAATAAATACATATTTTTAGGGACAGTACTAAAAAAAGATTATACATAACACGTCTTGAGACTTACACGTCACACTGCACGCTGGCCGCGGTGTACAATTATTTGAGAGTTACTGAGCAAACGTAACGTTTTGTGAACGGTTGATGACTTCGAAAATAACGTGATGCCACATATAATTAGCTATGGTTTATTAGCAATAATTAGTTTAAGAATTAAACGAGTAATTTTTTTTTGCTGCTACTTTATTATGAGTCCAATATTATTATATTATTCGTGTGTACGAGTATACCTATATACAACGATATAGTAAAGTTTTATGACTAAAATAATTAATTTAAAATTTAATTTTTATCAAAACAAAACTTTGACTGGAGCTGCTGGAATATTATCGTGTTAACAATTGAATAATAATTAATAAATGCATATTATAGTTTTAATTTCAACCCCACTCGACACTCCATTGTCGTCTAATACCTCTATACGAATTATGATAATGCGTTGATAAAATTACCTCGTTTCCCTGTAATTTCCAAGAGCCTTAGTAGTTTTGATGGTCATCCTACGATAAAAATGAATATTCATTTAAGTCTCGTTCGTGACCTTGTTTTAGTACTGTGTGTAGTCGTGGACAAAATTAAAAATATTTAACAATAAACAAGTTTCAATAATATTACATAGTATGTATTGATATTTTTTAAAACTATTTGAGGCGATCATTTTTATAATTTTTTTTTTCAAGTCGTTATACACCTAACTTGGAGAAACATCAGCCTTTTTACATGCACACCTGTATTTATATTTCGGGCCCTTTTAATATTTCACCGCTCTAACTAAAAAAAATAATTCATACAGGACTTTAATTAATTTTAGACCTCTATAGTCTCAGTTGACACTCCGTAATACTAATTCAGCATAATATTACACGTCATTTTCTGATGATAAAATTACGTTCCTAACCATATTATTTACTATAAACACTCACGCTTTTAGGTGACGAGTCGGAAGGATAACTGTGTTAATATAGAGTATTGAAATAACTAATAAGTACCTACTAAAGTACAGTGTACTTTAATATTTCAATTTTTTTTTAAATTTAATTTCAGCCTATTACAGAGAGTGCAAAGTATAATATTGCTGCACCAGTGTATTGATCTTTTAAAGCATGCTTCTATTGATAATATTAAACTATTACACTTCATCGCCAACAACGGGGTTCTTTAATATTTCATTTTTTTTTTTTTTTTTTTTCATTAAGGTCTACTGCAGGGAGTGTATAGTGCCACATATTTAGATATATAGCTGCACTAGTGCAGTTTTGAGCTTTTACAACATGCATTTATTGATAATATTACACTGTTAAGCTTCATCGACATCGCCGGTGTCCGGGGTTCTTTAATATTAAAATTTTTCTTTTTCTTTAATTTCGGCCTACAGCAGAGAGTGCGACATGACGTATTATAGCTGTACCAGTGTATTGAGCTTTTAAAAAATACTTCCATTGATAATAATATAACACTATTACACTTCATCGCCTTCGCCGGTATCCGGTGATGGTGCTTTTTTCGGGAAACGTTACAGCTCGTTAAACTATTACTGTAGTAAGCTGTACTAACGAGCTACGACCGGGAAAATAATATTAACGAACTACTGCCCAATTTCACGTTAACGATAATCTAATAATGAACCGAATTATAAGTATTTTAAAGGGCGACAGTAAGTATACGGTTTAATAAGTTTAAATAATTTTAATCTTCTCTGCAGGATTGTATAAACACTATAAACATTCGCACTCCGTCACTCCCGAGATATTATAACAAAATGTACTCTAAAGGAAAACAGTAAATGCATTTAAAAATAAGTAATAACTATTATTATTGAATTAAGGACTATTATTATTGTTCGGCGAAATTATTTTCATGGTATAACGAATATCGTTTAATGTTCAATAAATGTTATTGTTTTATATTTAAATTAAAAAAAAAGTGGACAGTTAGTGGGTGCCGGTCTGCTGTACAATGTACAGTAATTATCGACCATGTCATTGTAATGGATATGTGATATATTCGAATACAATGATAAATCATTGCATATAAATAACGACTCCGAGCTGAGAAGTAGTGTCGTCCAGCATACTTGTATAAATATTAAAAATTTAAAAATAAATTCGAAAATATCACATGCCTATAGATAGCGTAACTTTCAGGTGTATTTTTTTTTTGTTTTTGATAAAGGTAGACAAACTTGTAGCGAACATTTTATTGACATTTCTTATGTTAGCTATATGAATTTATTTATATGTTTATGAATTTCTAACTGATAAATAATTTGCAGATTTTCGGGATTTTGATGAATTTTGTAAAAAAAAAAGTGCCTATATGTATCTTTAATATTTTTGAACTGCTATTAGAACAACTTATGAGGAACGTCGCATTAATATTTTAAGATTTTTCACTAAGTGAAAATGTTTGTATATCGACGGTAATTTCATAAAAAAATTTCCAAAATTCGAAAACGTTCTCAAGCCTTTAAATAGCTCAAAAAGAGTCAAAATATGTCAAAAATGTCACCATACATGGGAAATATTAATATAAATATTTGGTGAAGAGTGTCTACAATTATTAATTTTTGAGCAATAACAAAAAAATTAAATCAATTTTTTCAATAATTACCAATTTTTCATTTTTTTTTTTTTTTTGTTCTTCCTGACGCTCCCTGACACTTACTGGTAATCTTTAATTTTTTTCCCTTCAAAAGTACCAACAAGGTTTATTTTTCTATTAGAAAAGATGCTAATGGATCATTTTTACTACCCCAAATGTTGATGTCATACAGAAAAAAACTCACATCATAATAAATACAATACATTCATCGCTATGCTCAGAATCTAAAAATCTGATAACTATACTATATAAATTATTATTGCTGAATACTTGAACCTTTATTATACTGTATACAATCACATAGTATCATAACCACTGTGGTCGTAATCATTTCGTTTATCAGATTTTCAACAACTTTTCGACTACAATTTAACTTAATAACATTTAGGTACAACATTATGATGTAGTGAAATACCATAATAAAAAAAAACATCCATAT
The DNA here is from genome assembly GCA_949089665.1 of Macrosiphum euphorbiae. NCBI lineage: Eukaryota > Metazoa > Arthropoda > Insecta > Hemiptera > Aphididae > Macrosiphum > Macrosiphum euphorbiae. The sequence goes on along the minus strand of CARXXK010000001.1, from coordinate 141,008,253 downwards.
AGTATAATATATTTTATACTGACTCGGATCAGCTGATGATTACAAAAAGTTTGCAGACATTTTCAAAAACCAATGTTTACATAAATGTAAGAAAAATATTGTGAATATGTAAAGTGAAAACAAGAATAAAAAATGGTTCATCTCCAGTTTCCGAAAAACGTTACATTAACGTAATGCACCGGCTATTGACAACCGTTAATAATATTATTCGAATATCTGTATGAAAACTTTCACATTTTATGCGTCTAATTTTAGATATTGACTGTAAAAAAACAAACCAATTACGTTAAATGTTAAACGGCCATATTTGTGTAGTTATACGTACCCAATATTTTATAGATCAATTAGGTAGAATATAATATGATTAGAAAATAAACGTTTATTCCATAAATTATAGTTACAGCAAATCGTTTATTTAAATTTTAAATAAATAAAATCTTTTGCCGTTTACATACATATTTATATACATGGCATAGTAATAATGTTTATGTTTTCTATCGTTAAATGTAGGTACATACATAGGTAAATAATAATATTATGTTAATATATATATTATAATAAAATATATCAAAATCAATTTCTATGCTAATGAGTATACCTACCTACTGACTAACGTTACCCTGAATATCACACATAATAAAATATAACTTTTCAAAAGGTGTCATATTTTATATTAGGTATAAAATATGTCGAAATAATATATCAGTTCACGCCAGTGATATCAATAAAAAAATGAATAGGTAACTCGTCGACAACGCGATGGTTCGAAAGTTCACAGTGAAGAATTTATTCGATCGTGAAACTAAAGCTGTACCCACAATACGAACGATTAAAATACATATAATATTATGCATCGCACAAAGCAGTACACGGGGCACCTCTATTCATTTACATTATTCATCTTCGTGGTTTATATTAAATAATAATAATAGAAAGTATTACACAGCGACGAGTAATATAATTATTAATTGTTTCAATATTGACTGCAGGTACTACAATTATTTATTTATTTTGTACCTACTCTATAGTCACCGTAGTTTATTACTTCACTCTTTGGGTGGGTAGTTTATTATACTGCGCTGTATAAATTCATCGAATGCAATAGCTAAGAGCAGCCGTACACTTAGCAAAATAAATAGACGTTTTAATTAATGAAAACAACAAGACTAATGTGCGTCGTTAACTCATTTATTCGACGCGTCGAAAGTGCCCGTGCGAGTAGAGCGCCTCCGATATTATGACCACGACTGCGGTGTTACGATTATATGGTTACTTACGCGGTATTAACACTGTCTACCTAACCTAATTAACAGGCGACTAATACTCCGATTATTTCTGCGGCCATATCTAGTGAAGCTATTGGAAACGGATAAGAAGATGATAAAAAAAAAAAAATTAAAAAACGGACTTAGTGTGCATTATTACATTATTTTTATTTGAACGACCTGCGATCGTATCCGGTCGGTATAGCTAAGAGTGTGTATAACGAATATTCGATGGTTGGTGGAACGAACGGCTTCTTGGCGGGTGTGGGGGAGAGTAGAATGCTGTGGATCAACACTCGAGGTCTAAATACGATACCAATGACCTGGGCACGGGTAACTGCGGTATGCCGTGCGGTAGATTGAAGTTTTGGTGCAACGCGTTGCGCACGGCGCACCTGGCCAGGTGCAGCAGTGTCGGCGGTACCGGAACGACTTTGACGCCGCTGTTGCCGCATCCTCCGTAATCGTCGCTACTACCGTACTCGCCGCCGCAGCGGTCCTCGTCGCCACTGACACTGCAGCGACCGCCGCCCTCGCAGGCGACGGCCCTGAGTAGCAGTTCCAGACACGACTGGACGCGATCGGGGAACGGCGGACCGCGGTCCCGGTCGGCGGAACGGCGGCGCAGGTACCCGATGGCCGCGCGCACCGACCGCTCGTCCGGGCCGTACCGCAACAGCATGGCCACGGCGGCCACGTCTCCCGTGGCCGCGGCCACCATGACGGGCGCCGCCCGGTACGACCGCATCCAGACGTCCTGCATTCGGCGGCCGTCAAGCCGGAGTCGCGCGCGAGTCGCCCGGTCCATGTAGAATCCCAGCGCGGTTCGGTTTTCGGCGACGGTGGCCCCAGAGTCCGTCCACCGGCCGCTGATCATGCGCGCCACTTTGCTGCCCACCACGGCGCCCTCGAAAAGCTTTTCCAAGGTTTTCTCGCACCTGCAACGGCACATTTAAATAATGATAATTATTATTATAATAATAATACGGTTTTCCGCTGTACCATGGTCGTGTTAAACATAAACATAAACATAAATCACAGACTAAGATAATACAGAGGGCTGGCGTCGTACAGGCTGGGGGAGTTGGGGAGAAATGTAAGTATCAAATGTCATGCCGCTTCCTTTTCGTCAAAATAAAAACCCACCGATTTCAACGCTACCTACATGCATTATTTTGGAAATATTATAATTTTCAAATAATAATTTATTAATTATTAATCAATAAATAATACATAGGTATTACCTAATATAACCTAACTATTATGTTTATTATTATAAAAGGAAAAAATTAAAATTAAATTTGTTATCAATTAATTTTAACTATTATTTTATCGGTCATCTACATAGCATGTAAAAATCAGAAATTTTTTTTAATCCCCTGGACTCCTCTCATGCGTATAACATTTTCGAATAATAGATTTGCACTCGATGCCGGTCCAAGACATGGAAATAATGATATTCGTATAACTGTTCATGTGACTTGGATTTAAATGCAAATACATAGTATTATTGTAGACATTTGACTTGAAACCACTCTGGTTAGTAATCTTTACATACGTTTCATGATGACGCGACGTGTTGAATATTCTTGTATATAGATTAAATAATAATATTATATTATTGGCATACTATATTATTATTCTAACGTTCATAGCTACATTATTTTTTTTTTTTTGCATATTCGAAGTTATAACACATTAAACGCATATTTCTACCAATGACAACGACATAAAAAGTTGCATGCGTCGTAAATATCCAAGGAAATATTTATAAGTATAAGGAACTTACACGTCTCTACACAAGACTGTGCTTTGCAATAACGATTACCTACTACAAAAGTCTACTGTGAGAAAATTTAAAAACTATTTTTGTAACATCCTGTTGATACTAATTTTAAAGGCAAGACAAAAATAATGTTTATACATACTACACCTATTAATAATAATCATATTTTGGCAATTACATTTTTTTTTAATTTTAAATTATCGCAATTATTGTAAATTATAATAAATATATATGTGCTAATAGTGGGATCAGTTTTTTTAAAGACAAAAAAAAAATTATTAACTGTTGCTTGTATACCTATTAAAATGTTCTTTTTGTAAATTTTGGTGGTATTTTTAATATCATAATACTTACTTATTTGTATTGTTTTGCATATAAATCTTGGCCCTATATTCATATTAAATCAGGAGTGTATCATTTGTATTATTTTTTTAGGGTAAACCGCGGGAAAAGTGTAATACGTGATGTAAGTTGATTAACATAAAAAACTATATACACTTACTACTTACGTAAGTCGTGTTTTGAGTAGGGGCAGAGAAAGGGTTAACACGTCAATTATCAATAGATTACGTTAGGCAGTGTGATAGTACCAACAATAATAATTATTATTAGGGTCAGATGACTGTGGGACATGACTTGTACAACGGCAGCAGATTACCGCAAAAATCTATATACCGTACAGCATAATCGTTGATACCTAATCAATAATGGGATAATAATATTGGTACCGCACTATACCGCATATCATTATTATTGTCATAGGTTACACATTTTAACACGTCTGCGTTTAAAATATTTCGTCGGGGCAAACCGCGGGCAAAGTGTAATGCGCGTGTGTGTTGTACGGCGTAAAAAATCGTGTGCATACTTACATAAGTTGTGTTTTGGGTTGGAGCAGAGAGAGGGTTAAACACGCCCTAGTAGTTATTTCGCATCCTATATAATATTGTTATATGCATTTTTACGGCTTTCCGAGCAGCCTGGACATAATATTATACACATAGGTAATGCGCACGTACCACAACAATAATATAATATTCGTAGTTATCGTATTCGTATAATATTATTATGATATAAGTCGTAACACCGACCGCGACGACCCGTAACGGGTGTGGGCCAGTGGGTCAATAGGTGATCGTCCGGTGGTGGTCAGGACCGGGTTTTGATTTTAACTCGATTGGCGCCGCGCCGATGCCAATCGAAAATTATCAATTTCTCCGAGGTTATATTGTAACTAATTACGCGTTTATAATATCGTTATTATATTATTATCACGCTCGTTTCCGCAAGTAGCAATCCTGCACTGCAATATCCTACACAAACGACTCGGAACCAAACCACAAAAATCGCTTTATATACCATATTTTTTTTATGATTATTATCGTATGTTTAGCCGGTACGCGTGTAAGACTACGTGATAACTACGTTCGAATGAACCTTAATAGTGTATCATTATATTTTATGGATCAGAGCCGAAAGTCTAGTAGATATAATATGTAATCACAATGTGTTATCCGCGGCCGTGTTATGATCAGTTGTATTGAAAAAAAATCGATTAAAATAACATTATAATATTCTCCGGAATGAATATTATAATATTATTTACAAACTAATTAATATTGAAAACAATAATAACATTCTCTGATTATTATAATATTATAAAAGAAAAAAAAGAAATTGGGCATGAATCGACAGACTTAAATTATTAGATAGGTAGTCGTTTTGCTAAAACGTTAAATCTGCTATGATAAAATAAAAAATGTACATAAAATAACCAATAGACCAAATACATAAGACGAAGAGTAAATATTCAAAAGTGAAACCCAATATCTCAAATTCTAAGTATTTTACCGTTCAGTAGTTCGTTGGTATAATGGTGGTATAGGATATAGCCGATACAGGAGGAACAATGACCGAATAATTGATTCCAATTTCAACTTCACAAAAACGTTTTTGTTTTAACACGGTCATACAACCGTAGACGAAAAAATATATATATATTCAACACATTACTTATTATACCAGATTAATATACATATTATATTTTATTTCATCGAGTCTTAAAGTTAGTATAAATTTATTTTGTTTTGAATAATGTATTTTGGAAGTCGTGTTCTTATTAAAAATCACTTATGATTTAATATAATTATGATACAGGAACATTCAAGGAAACAACAATTTGTAATAATATGCATTGACATTTATTGCCTGTGTGAAACATTAATATATTGCACTGTTATAATAGGTACTATATTAATGAAATTAATTTATGTAAAATGCTTTACTAAGTGTTACCAATGTAATATGTGGTACACAAAAGCAGTTTTTAAAAAAACATTAACATACATTACAAATGTAAAAAAATACATTCAACATATTATGTGTATAATAAGTACTACATAAAAGTTAACTAACCAATAAGAAATCTTTAGAATGCGTAACTAATGAAGTTGTTTAAGAAACATTCATAAAAAAAATTTAAGGTACGGTTTAAAATTATATTTATATAATTTTTTTTAGGTGACAACATAAAAAATTAACGATACTAAAGGCAATGCACAAGTTAAGATACTCGTAAACAAATCATTGTAATCAACTTTTACTTAAATTTAAATAACTCTTATGGCGTTAATTCATAAATATAAAATTAAAATGTATCTAAATTAATATAGTATCTATCTATTAGACAATAAAAGGTAGGTATACTGTGAAGTTTAATATCGTAATAAACATTAAACTACTTAAAGTTTTAAATGGCGGTTGATAAGAAGTTAGAACAAATGTCTATATTTTTATACTTAACTACCTATACTTACTATTCGTAAAATGTCTTTTCAACCAGAACCCAATGGAAGGTCTGAGTTTAGTTTTGTAGGACAACAAATTATATCAAAGTATTAGAAATTAGAATACTTAACGGTTATTTTGTAATCGAAATCTAGCAATAACAAGTACAATAATAATTGAATATCAAATATTATAGCTGACCAAACACTTGTATACAATATTATTTACCCACACAATGTGGTTTTCATAATTTTAATGTAATCTAAGCTAACCATTGTGGGTGTATACATTTACTCAAATCATAGTTACAGTTCTAAATAGTACCTAACTATGGGATAATATAATATTATGGAATATAATACCTATATTATAGTTTTTTGATGATTATCGTTTTCAAGGATTTTGCTTTCTTGAATATATCTAGTAATATCTATACTTCGTTAGTCTTAGTCGCAGGATGAATAGCAAAGTTGAATTTTATCATAAATCCAAGGATACAGTTCATTAAGTATGTTCACATTTTTTACAAAAATAAATCCATTATACCTGCTTATAAGCGCATGAATGTTCTTAATACTTACGATTAGCCTCTAAACACGAGTAAGTATACGTTTTATTTCGAACACACCATACAAGAAACTTGCGCTATAATATTAATAATGTAATAAAATTCATTCAAATCATACAATAGATACCACAAATACAAGGATCTAAATATTTTTATCATAAACACAACCGCTGACTCATTATACTTTATAGGTAATTTACTTCTAGACCACCTTAAAGTTAAAAACTGATGAAAACAGTAGGTATAAATTAAGTACTCGCGACAATCGTTCTTTTTTACAACAAGAATATTTTATGATAATTGATCAGAGTACTTGCACATAAATTTTGCTAAACATTATTTGGCCAACTATACCGTGACCATTAATGCTGTTTATAAGTTTAACTATACCTACCTACTTAATAATGCTCGACAAATTATTTTATTGTGATTTTATACATACAATTATGTATATTATAATGTATAACGTGTATACCTATATATATATAAATATAATATACAATCATTTTATTTTTATAGTAAGAAGTAATAACCAGTAGGCAATAACCGGTAACCAATGAACTGGGATGAATAAGGCGCTTGTGTATTAAAATTAAAATTGACCTATTTGACTTCTACGCAATTTAAATAAAACATTCATATACAAGACGTTAAGTTTTTAACCGAATGGGAACGAAAGTAAGACTAAAAATACTATAACATTAATAGTTCCGAGAAATTGTAGGTCATATTATTATTATAAATGCACTTCCGGACCATGAGCTACGCGGTACCTACACAGAATTATAACTACCTATACGGACACAAGTGTTTTAAGTGTTTGTTTTGGACATGTGTCAACTCGCACTATTCCACTTTTCAACTATAATATTATTACCCTACACGATTTTTAAGCCCCATACAACACCATGTTATATTTTATTTATACCTCGAAAGCGTTCGTAATTATTAACGGACATTTGAATGTAAATAATATTATCTTTTATAAATCGTATTTTTTTAAATTTTTTTATTCGGTACACAAACGAATACGTATTTTCTTGACATTGATGTACAGCAGGTGCCTACAAATTATTATTATGATATATGTACGTAAGAAAAATCATACTTCACACTCGACGTTAATAAGTAATAATATGATATGTAGCTATAACATTCAAGTCCCATACAGATCGAAATGTATGAAAAAATAACTCATCTTTGACTACCAGCCGTATGCATTCCGACATCTCCTATCAAACTTTCGTAAAAAAGAAACGTTTGGCAATGATAATGCCCATCATTTCTATTTCGTGATGTCTTATATATTATATTATATTTTATTATATAGGTACGTGAGTTGAAATTCAATATGAAAATATTGTAATAATAATAATAAATAAATAAATACAAATATATTTTTATCTATATGAACGATGATTTCGCTAATACCACTTGCGGAATGCCAGTGAATATTTTTCCCAACTAGGCCAAGTAAAGTCAACAAACTTGTAATCAAAACGTACCACTCTCAAATCAGACCGTATTATAGGCTTGACGTCCTGAGGCATTAGGGAGGACCCCACACATAAGCTCCACTGGCCTTGTGCTACAATGGAATAACAATAACTCCGGATATTAATTGGTGGCATTTGTGCCGTATGATCGTATGAATACAAATATTGCAAACTAATTATTTTGTACGTGTCGAAAGAGATACCAAATAATATATCGGTGCAAATTTTAAATTTGGTTTCTTTGGCTCAAGGTCAGGACGATAATGTGTAAACAAACGAAAAATCGTGACTGGGAAATAATAGTACAAACACAATGTTTGATAACTTATACCTACACATGTCATATTTTTTTTTTTTTTGCTTTTTAAAAACAGTTTTATACTAAATTTTAATTTAATAGTGAAAATTATTATAATATTCAAAACGCATATCGTCAATATAAAAGGATATATTTAAACAAATAAATTATGGTTATTTAAACAGCATTTAAAATATATTAATAGGTTTCACATTTTTTTTTTTTTTAATGAAAACAGTGAAATTTAAACGAACTACTGTTATAACCATACTTAAAAACTAAAATACTTAAATTTTACAACTCCCTTCACATGAAGGTTTAATGAGGTAATTTAGCAATCCCTTACCACGCGTGAGATGCATACAAATATAATTCATTAAGGCTATTCCAAACTTAAATAATAACAATGCACAATGTTTAATATAAACTATCAATAAAATATAATTTTATACTTTAACGAGGTAATTGGACGTTTTAGTAAAAATCGAAAGTATTTTTAAACTATAATATATACCATCTATAATACCATTCACGTAGTCTGGGAGTTTACAACAATATGAATGTATATTAATGTTAACTTACTCAAAGTGTGTTGATAGACAAAGGAAAATCTGGCCTTTGAGGTATAGCAACTAAATTGCAGCTTCTGACTAGTCTCCGATAAAAATCTAAAATCTATTAAAATCATCGTTTAATATTTTGTTAAAAAAACAAAAAAATTACACAAGTAACTTTTGTCATTAAATAGTTGGTTATCATTGAACATAGTCAAATTGTATTCTAACTTAGTATATTATTATAACATAATATACTAAGTTATGTTAAAATATAACATAGGATTAATACACATTGAAGATGAAATAAACAACGTTTTTAGTTTTCAGGTAAACAGGTCATACTAATTATTCAGAAAGCTTATATTTTCAAAATAGATACAGATTTGTTGAGAACATTGTATTAGCATACAACGTCTATAGATATTAAACTGTGTACTACTAGTTTGAGTTAAATAACTTGCACCAAATACCATCTGCAGCCTGCAGACTGCAAGTAGTATGAATTTGTCGATTAGTTATATCTAAAATCTAAATACATTGTATAATAATGTGGTGTATATTTATATCATATTATAATATGAACAGTTTTAGGATATCTAGATTCTAGGCATTTGCATATTTTTTCCCTTTAATACAAATACTTTGGTTGTCTGTAGTATCCACGATTTGGCTCATATTGAACTGAACAATTTTTTCTTTTATATTTTTACATAATATTTAAATTAAAATGCATATAATATTGTATAGGTAGTTAGAGTTTTTATGGAGAATTTATTTGAATAAACGAATGTAAAATCTTATTTATCCTATGAAGATCTGTAATTATAGTTTTATAAGTTGTAAGTATTTTTTAAATTTTAAATTTAAATTTTTCTCAAGTCTTCACTGCATTAGCAAGCGTTAAGTGATTTACATTAAAAATACGTTGAATTTACATTACATTAATTTATTATTATATTATATTTATATTTGTAGATTATACCCACATTGTTTTCTTAGGTAGCATATTAAATTATAAAATATATGAAATTTGTAGACAGCAAATAATATGATAAATGCATATTTTAAAATTGTTTATGCACATAAATAGCCATATACATATTATGACATATTATGACATCAGGTATATACAACATTTTATGTTCAAACCGAAACACTAATAAACAGTCTAAGTACGAGGAAGGGTATTGATGTATTTGTCATAATTTATTATTCATTTTAAATGTATAATGGCCCAGTTTTTGTGTAAATGAAAATGTTTATAAGTAATAGTATTATAAGTGCATTGGTCCTTTTCCCACGTTTCAGTTTGAAGTTGACCTTGTGGAATAAAAAATCAAATGTGCGTAGTAGACCCTAATTCTAAAATATGACGTAACGAATTGTATTTTTTAATATCTCATCGGATCCGAATTAGAAAGACGATTAAAAAAAAATTAACTGTAGTGCAAACACCTATCCCGACAACAAAACATTCTGAAACGAGCAATCCATTACACAATAGCATTTAATATTCGTCATGGTTTTCACAGTGTATTGCTATCTAATGCTATTCCAACATAATAATATTATCATGTAGGTATTTAAATATACTTTTTCGTGATCCTGAAATCCTTAACATTTGACTTATCATCGTCGTTTCAGACTTAAATAGGTACCCGAAATAAGTTGCAAATCTGCAAACGTTTGAATTGGAAATGGCTAACATATTACAATTTACAATAAAATTAAAGCACTGTATACAATACACGTTATACAAAACCAGTATAATACATTAACATGTTATACTATAGTATAGTATAGTCTATATTTTTAGCCATATTATGTTCCCTTTACGATTTATACGATTATTATAAAATGTAAAAAAATCTTAATATTTTTGACCGGAAATATTGTATTGTTAACCTACGCGAACGGAATAGTAACAAGACGTTTGTTTACTTAAAAGTAAAAACTATATTATTATGTTAAAGTTTTTCTTCTTTTTTTTTTTTACTTAAACTAAATTAAAATATAAAACGCATAATACATTAACTATTCTTGGAGCGACAAATGTGTATTATTTCCATAATCTACCATTTACAGTCATTTCAATTACTGCGATACCTACCTATTACCTATTTACGCATATATTATAATTTATTTAATTTCTAATGCACGAGTGCGTTTTCTTAAAATATGATACTTTACTAACTTTTTGCATACCTACTTTATACACATATACGTACCATTATACACGGACGGAGAACATAATATCGTTTAGAATGAAAATTAATACTTTTTTCAAGAGTGGCATACATATTATTAAGTTAAATTACGCTTATTACAACAGAGCAAATCTTAGTAATTGTGCCTGTGCGTACCGAAACATGGACCTTAGGTACAAACAAATAGCTGACGATTTTAAAAAGGTATTTTCTTAATTAAACATATTATTGTTATTTGTTAATAAATGATATTTTTAAGAAATGACCTTAACTACATTATTTCGTACAAATATGTATAATATCTATGAATATATTCAATATTAATATATACATGTGATACATACGTATGATATGTGACTATTTCGTAAACGTTTTTAACCATGTTACATAAGTATATTAATGATTTAGTTATTTTAGTTTTTTAAGGACTTTCTACGAACGTCATGATGTGTAATCCAACAAAAATTCAGTCTATAGAACATAATAATATAATATTTTATTTTATTTGTTGACTTTGTACATTCGTGGATGATTAATTTTGTTCTTAGAATACCTACGTCCTACAATGAATATACACGGATACGATTGTTAATTTTGTAATATAATTAGCACGAAGAAAGTATTTCCTTTTTTTTTATTCGTAATTATTCAATTACCAAGTGGCTCTTTATATCTTTATAACTAGGTGCTTTTATTAAATACAATAATTTGTAATTTTAGGTTTACATTTAGTTCCCACAGGCCACAATATGGCAATAAAAAGTTCCTTGTTGCGAAAAAAAAATTACAGTTTATTGTTCCTTGTTTTCGTAATTTTATTACATAGTTTTCATTTGGTAGAACAGACAAGGCAGCATATGTTAACTTAAAATCAAAACTAAATATTAAATCAATATTGGTAACATTTCTTCAAACATTAAATTATTTAACGAAAGATAAATATAGATTGATTAAAAACTATTTCTGATGTACCTAATTGTATTTCAATATTATGTTAACTAATACAACAATAAAATAACTACAACAATATAATGAAACAGATTTATTAATTTTATTATTAATGTGCGCTTGTTATGCAGATTTTAAAATCTTACGTGTCACTAACTTACGGATTATAAGCTATTTAGCTTCATAATATAAACTCATTTAATCACCTCCCGAAGGTTGACTATTAATACAAATAAAATACAAACGAAGTTGTATGCAATTTGAATAACCATAACTTAATAAGGTAATGACGATCGATAATATAAATGATTTGAGGTGATTGTATAGTACTACCTATAGTTTTATTTTCTGTGATACTATTACTATATATTATGAGCTATTGGACTATATTTCACCAAATTGTCTATAAACGTGCACACGTGGTTATTCCTTGCATTGAATATAAAAAACTTTATAGTATTATAATACAATAAGTTATGCTTTAAAGTTAAAATATCATCGGTTTATAATACTATCATCGCACTTTGCAAAGTGTATTATTTTACCAATCAACTCTTTCCACCTCCAAAAATTAAATTTATTCGACAAATTGTATATAAGCTACTCGCGGAATAATTCTTATAATTCGCATAATACCAACATGTACCAACATGAACAAAGTAAACAACAAGTGTGGGAGTTCTAAGGTGGTGACGAAACATTTACAAACATGAAGTATTACAAGCATTAACAAACGGTACCCAGTATGCAGGATGTGATATAATTGTACTGAATATATAATATAATTAGGAAAAGCAATTGACGGAAAATAATAATAATAATATTTTTTTATAATTGTACAACGATGTTTGCATCTATAATAATAACAAAAAATAAACAATTACAATATTTCAAAATTATTTGGTTCGAAAAAAGAGAAACGAAAGTAATATTTATTCTAGGCGGTGGCATGATTTATACATTTCAATTATAGATTTCAAACGGTATTATGTTAATCACATAAAAGCACGTAAACGCGATCGGTAGAACAGTAGAGAGTTTATATTATACTGTGGACATTTTCATTAGTAAACTTCCTCTTAACGATGAGATTTCTATTTGCCTGGCGATAATAATAATAATAATAATAATAATTTTTCTACATCGCTCTCGACAACGATGATATTATATTGTTATTCTTTCACGGATTTAATCGCAATCGTATTTCGCTGCAGCGGCGGCCGCGTGTCTCGTCGACGATATACCTACGCCACGCTAATGTCGAAGTGGGACAAATCGAGCAATTCGTCAAGCTAATAACGAGATATTTTATGAGACTTCGATTAGTTTGTATAATATTAGTCGCTTCCGATTTTGAGAGAACTAGTCGCAAGTATAACGTCCGTGTGGTCTGAGGAATTCGTCGCGAAATAACCACCTCACATACCTCTATTTTTCCACCGATAATGTGAGTTTGTGTTCAAACACTAATTTTCACCACTTTTAGGTATACATATACGCGTCTCGAGGATCATAATATATTTTCAATTATTTCTATGAGTATACCATTTATGGCGAGCGTGTACAATAAATTGAGATTGGTCCCTCGATTCTCGAAACGTCTTTTTTTTGTGAACTTGACCCAAATAATCGCTAAATGAAGTAGCCATGTGTACTTGTCATATTACTTTTAATAATCACTAAATCAGTGAGATTCGACGATAGAGGGGGGAGGGAGGAGTTTGCCGGATTCGCATGATTCGTGTCACGAATTATCGGTTACTTATTAATTAATGTATAAATAGATATTATAATATAATATTGTTATGTTTATTATATTATTAACATGTACCCATAGAATATTATAATAATGGTTTTACTTTTAATAATAATATCTGTGTATAGGAAATATACAATTAAAAAGTCAGTCGTTTAAATAAAATTGTAGTCGTTCGGAGCACGGGACACAACTTCGTGTAACGCTCCGGGGTCCACCAGGTCTTTAATCCGGATTGACTAGATGACGGTCAAAATATCTCACGTAATAAGTATTAAATACCTCTAGTACCATATAATAATATGCCCACCTCCGACGAACAAAACCTCCAATAGTGGACAAAAGGTTAATACACAAACGCGTGCACAACCGTATTTTATTTTTATTATTTTAAATGCTATATTGCACACAATATTATTTTATCTATTAATCACTAAGGTGCGAAGTAATTATATATATATATGTGCAGTATTATGGGTATATAGGTATAGTTAATATTAATTGTTCAAATTCAGACGCCTTCCATTTGGAAAAAAAGTGGGACACTGGGACATTATAACATAATAATATTATATTATGATAACATATCATAGAGATGACGATTAAACAGTATAAAAAAATTGTATAATACCTATGAGAACTCAAGCTCTCAGAATGAGTCTGATTAGCTATTGTCGTCCATATATAATTGTAACGCTTTCCGATAGCAATCGAAAGACGTTCAACAAAGGTTGATAGAGATAGGTACCAAGGGACTTAGAGATGGAAGTATAAATGTATAATAGACCATATTTTGAATAATAAACTATATAGATGCCATGTTTTGTATTAATGTACCATTTTACCTTAAACATTTAAATAGTTTATATTATGCTTAAAACGAACACTTTAAATCGGTACGATAGTTATAGGTACTATACAGCTGTACTCTAAATTAAATATTCCAATTACACGTTTTGTCCTAGAGCTAAAAAACAACAACAAACTGAACAAGGATATAAACGTAGGTATTAAAGTAACATAATACGCGATAAATAATTATAATATTATACATATAAATTTCGTAGTTTGGTGCATAGTTTTTTAATTCGCATTATCCCCCTCCCTCCACACACTACCCCAACCCTCTCCGATTCACATTAAGTATTATTTAATGCGATTGATGAAATCGAATTAGCCTAATCAAATTATGGATGGCGTAGAAACGCGGCAAAAACAAAAATACCTAAATGACTATATATGTAAAATTAATGTTTGTCTATGTCTGTCTGTCTGTCTGTCTGTTTGTCTGTCTGTTATGCATTCCTAAAAGCCTGGACCGATTTTGATGAAATTTTTTTTGTGTGTTTGACTGATTGCCCGGTTGATTAAGATTCACAATTGGACCCGGTAGCTCCAACCCGGGGAGGTGCTTAAACAGGGATTTTGAGATTTGCGAATGGACATTTTTGTTCATAAATGGTTGCTACTTAAATAAGCATGCGTCAAATCGAATTTTCACACATTGCCTACCAAAATGCAGGCTGAGTTGCACTTACCGCAGACAGTTACACCCAAAAGGAGTAGCACAGTCACAATTTTTTAAGATTTGTCATTTTTACTATTGACTAGTAACATAATATTAAATAAATTACGTGTAAATAGCGGTCAACAGCGCGGCCACGGGTTCGGGACTGGCGTCCGCGTCCATGGCCAAGCGGGCCATCACGTACAGCATGTCGTGGTGTTTTCCGAGCGGGCACACGGACCCGTTGTCGCGGACCGCCCGTCCGTGGTAGGCCACGGCCCCGGCCACAGCTGCCTCGCAAGCTCGGCGCCTGTCCCGGCCACACCATGGTCCGCACAGCCCGTCCACCACGGTGGCCAGGTACTCGCGGTGCATCGACCGCTTGTAAGCCGGTATCAGTTCGTCGCGTTCCAGTTTGGCCACGATCTGCGCGTAAAACTCGTCCAACACTGCCTGCATAGTCACTCCTGAAACGCGGTCGTTACTTGTACGTCAGACAGACAGACCGACCGTCCGACCGACCGTCCGACCGACCAACCGACCGACTTACCCATCGATCGACCGACTGAACAACGACAGAGGACGACGACGACTTATGATTTGCCACCGCCCTCGGAAGCCATAATATCGTAGTTACATATTATTATTATACACAGGGTGACTCATCGAGAATATGATGCTCATCGCTCACCCCTATTTTATCGGCTTCGTTCACGTGCGTTTGTCAAAATTCTGAGTATCGGAATTTTTGAGAATCGTTAGATTTTCATAGGGCATTTTAGTGGTGTCCTGTGGGCGGTCACGGTGATTTCAAACGATAATCACCTTTCTTTTTTTACTGTAAATTGCATTTTTAAAATGTCGATGCATCATCTAACCTAATAGACTTGTGAATAAAACTATAATCAAAACGATATCGGGATTATAGTTTGAAAACTCAGAAACTACTCGTTCGAATTGCAATCGCATTTGAGTTTTAAAAACAAAAATCATTCTGTCCAAGTTAATACAATAATCATAGGTGTTATAAAGCGATATCATACTTGGTGTTTAATCGCCCTGTATACTATTGTACACATCCTGTATACATCATCCAAGTCGGACTAGATCGATACGACGGCGTATAGGTACATGTTTTATAAATTATAATATATACGGTGGGTTAAGCATTTGAAAATATTATATCCATTATACAGGTGTTCGATTTAAATTGTAGTAACCTCATAGTCGTACCCTTGACCGTCGACCACGGTTAGATGCCATCCAGTCGCTCGGCGCCGCGTACGGTTTCAACAGACCGGTCATCGCGACTATAGGAACCAGAAACGTTCCGAAAACTCGTCACCAAGTGTGTACGTGTTTGTGTGTGTGTTTATGTGTGTCTGACAAACACGTTTCCGGTCTCGAGACGTGGTCAACGGCGCCACCCGATACGTACTTATAAGGACGCGCCTACACGAGTATAAAACGATCGGTTTTCACGTACGGTATGTCGATCGTTCAGATTATAGGTAGTATAGGTAGTATTATTATGGTTTGTGTGTGTATACCTACCGACAACCACGGTTTAACGGCTATATAATAATGTAATGATGCCGACGGACGGTATGCAGCCAATAATCCTCGAAAATGTTCAGACACAATCAACATTAATATAATATAATATACAACCTATAATATTACTAAGAGACGAGAGCGGTGTAAAACGAAAAAACACAAAGTTATTAGTAAAAACGATACGTAACAAGTATAAACCCACCTATAAACCCATTATGATTAAAAATACATAAATTACTTTCTGAACGCCATCATTATTATTATATAGGTATGCCTACCAGTTAAATAACAATTTCATATTTTGAAGAAAAAAAAATTACCTACCCAGTGAAATTGTTATAAAGTTTTAAGATTGTTGTGTTGTTAAATGTATACCGCGTATAGACCTATACTTTTGTCTATACAAGAAATTAATCATTGAACCATATTTTAATCGAACCAGTTTCTAAAATTAAATACCTACATAGGTAGGAAAATGAGTACTAGGTAATATAAGTAATAAACTATAATAACTAAATTACCTACATATTGCTGTATAGTGTATAGTATACATTGGACGGCAACATCGTCCAGTTAAACTGCGTTTTTCTCGGCATTAGAATACGTCTTGGCGAACATAAAAATTGAGTATTTCCTTTCATAATTGTTTATGACTTTAGTGTAGGTAATTAAAGTGCGTCGGTCCACAGACTAAATTGGTTTTGTTATTTCGAAGTTGAAAAATCGAAGAGAAAGCTTTGAACGGAAATACTTAAATCTCTCATGACTCACGGATGACAACAGTGAAGACTTTGAGTGCATATTATTATATGAATGAAAGATAAAAATAATAAGTAGAAAAAAATAATAAAGGTAGTTTCACTGTAATATTATTATTTCGCTTATTTCCATATATGCCTCGGAGCTATTGTTTTGTTTTCGTATCAACCGACACTATACAACGATATTATAGGTATATACGACAATAATCAATTTTTCAGCTTCGTTAAACTATATTATAAGCATTAAATAAAGCGATAAACAATACGAAAATTCGTATACTATACAGGTAAACTTTTGCCTTATTCAGAAGGTTGGTTTTTAGAAAATTCTTTATTTATATTAAATAAATAAAGAATAGAGTACCGGCTGGTATTATAGGTATAGGTCGATGTGATCGATGTATGTGCAGTTGCGGCGCGATCAATACAAGACGTGCACGAAACGTGTCCAGCGTGGTGGTATTAAGTTCGAGTAACAAAAAGGACGTCGTCTCATGACAATAGTTTTTTTTGTTCCGTTTTAAAAATGAATAAAAAAAAAACAAACAAACAAACAAAAACTCTTAATTTTCTTCGGAGTAAAAACTTTTGAAAAACTCAGATAATAAACAATGATAATGATGTGCCTAGTGTGTACCTACTATGTAGTATTATATAGGTACATACATCCAATTACCGTGAAGATATAAACTCGTATACGTTGTATAATAATTATTGTTGTGCTTTTGTTTCCTGCAGTGTCCTGAATCAGAGCAACAATTGGGACCCGCAGTTCGAGTTCACATACAGGGGCCTGGTGCCGATGAAAGGAAAACCGGAACCAATGAAAGTTTGGATTTTGACCAGGAAACGTGCAGACGACGAAAACACCGAAGCGTTGCAACAATAATAATTCATAATAATAATAATAATAATAATTATAGTTCAATTTTCTTCTTCGAATTTCCCTATACGGTTTGTCTGTCGTAGCTTAAAATATTGCAGATGTATGTCATCGAAAGCAAACAACATTTAAAAATAGAATATTATATAATTATAAAAGTACCACATAAACTATCGTTTGTCATTATTATTTTTATTTTTTTCCGCTTCGGAAAAATCGATCGTCCTTCGTGTTTCTCTCGGCTTTTTGTTTCGGTATTTTGGCGCCGGAATGTCAGAGATTCCATATTATTATACCGCCGGCCGACTTGTCCTCAACAATTACGTGTTATTATTATTATCATCATCATCAAACACGAATACCGAACGGGTGGGCACAATATAATAATAATAATATGATAAGACGTATTATTATAAGTGATTCTATCGTTGAAAGACCGCGGCGGCTGCAGAGGCAGTGCGGGAAAAAAAAAGTAGCCCAAGATACCTGGCTGCCTACCTGTTGTTACTACCTAGGTACCTCACGTTATTCCCGTCTGCCGCGTGTTTCCGCCGGTCTGGTGGGGCGTGTACAAACTGGTTTGCGCGATCTCGTCCATCCACGTCGGACTGGTTAGTGGTTACCGTCCTATACCGACAGTCTTGTTCTTGGAAGATCGCGTCGCGCGCGTCCACTCGTCTCGATAACTTATAACTCCGTTTCGTGGTTGTTTCGTCGGAAAACGGTTTTTCGATTTTGATTTCGCAGGCATAAGCTTTTGTTTTTTGTTTGTGGCTGTTATTTTTTATTTTTTTTTTCATCCGATACCCACGCAAATCTCCTCATACACCTGTTCCAATATTGTCAAACACGCGTCTATTGGATATCTGCAGACTTCGGCAGGAATAAAAAAAGGTAAATGGTGTATTTTTTTCCCTTTCAAAACGCTAACAACAAATAGTTGTAGTTGTCAGGCAGCACATGCAGGCAAAGCAAATAACCACGGTGTGTGCTGTGATAAGTTTTGTCTTGATTTCTTTCCTTTGAAAATTCTCGAGTTAGGTTTTCTCGAAAAAAAACGTCTGCAACAACAACAACAATGAAGACAACGATACAATATACAACAACCCCCGGCATTGTGTACGAGGTTCGTCCCCTTTCATCCCTTTTGAAGTCCGTAATTAATGTTTCTCAGTAATTATACGTCATTCAACAACCCCGTCGCGCACACAAACTCAACGGATTGTGAACACCCTCGTCTTAGCTGATGTCTGTTGCCTACCTGTGTAGGTAGTTTGTATTTTCCGAAGAGGGGAAAAAAATGGAATCCAAACTAGCCGTCAAACATTTTTGTTGATACACAGATTTATAAATATTATTGACGGGTAGTTTTAAATCTTACGAGAAATTCACTACGGCCAACGATCAACATAATATTATAAGAGGTACCTACTATAATATTATGGTTTTCAAATCTAAATAATATTCTCCTAGTATAGTATAGCTATATAAAAGGATAATGACGAATATTTTGATACGTTATTATAATAAGACTAAATGTACGTATACACGCAGAGTTCTTGAAATATGTGGTCTTAACGTTAACGTAATATATTATATAGTTATACAAACTGCAGTGGTAGAGGCATATGATACGTATCCGAGAGAACGTGTGTAACCAGCTCAGGTATAATATAATAATTATAGTTAGAATCGGATTATATGTTGTTGGCGCGTTAGCACGCGATGGGAACTAACGGTGAACGGGTAGGAATCGTCCAGAATAAAAAAAAAACCATTTTTAAAACAAGCCTCGGGACATTCGGGTTGATTTTGTAGACGCACGTATAGATAGATCCTGTATATATTGAAACAATATCCATCGAGAATTATCATATACAACATATATATATATTATGTAGGTATAGGTATGCGCATGTACGGTAGAATACGATACGACTTACGAAAGAAATCGAATTCGTTTTCGAATTGGCCTCATATTATAGGTTTGATATGTATTTCGAGAGATTCGTGTTGTGACATAGGAAAACGTAATAATAATAGTAATGATATTATTATAACACGGTAACAATGGCATTTTCGTTCTCACGAGCGCTGTAATAATATGATTTTGCTCGGACTATGGTAGTAAGGTAGATAGATCTATCTATATATTATAGATTACCTGGTAAAATATAGAAACGAACGCCCTCGTCTATATACCTACGTCAGCTACCTACCGCCAATTTCCAAAAGTCGTATATAAACATTAAACACGGGCGCTTGAGCGATATAATATGATAATTATTGCACTTGTGCTGCATCAATCCACTTTAATGTTTTTCTCGTCGCTGTCATATTATTTTTTGCCATATTTATAATAATATTGTTTTCATTAATAATAAAATAGTGTCACAGACGCGTTTTTAGAACGCGCACGCCTCGGCGTGTCACCACTGCAGCAAACTACCGGACCATTTCGAAATATAATCGCCAGTTGCAGCCGATGATAGCAACTCGTGTATCATGCGGATCCATGATTCGTGAATAATAATGATAATAACAACAACAACAACAAGAATAGCTAGTAATGCTGATAGTAATAATAATAGTAATAATGGTGTGGCAAATTCAATTTTTTTTATTCTGCTGCACATTTTTTATCCATCATATATAATATACCACACCATCATATTCACAATGGCCACCAGTCTTTACACGCTCCAATAAATTGTCCACGTTTATCGTGTACAGACATAATATTATAATATTATATAGGTGTAGGTATCTGCCGGGTCTGAACTCCGCGCCGGATCAAAATATTATGTGCAATGCGAAATAATGTGACTTTTACCGATCAAACCAAACACTGCACACACCACACACACACGTCCTGTACAGTCATGAAATAATCCGTCGTCAGGTGGCACATATTACGGCCCATGCTCACCATACCTAATATTATACACTCGTGAGACTATAATATGGTAAAACGTACAAAATCCTTTCCAAAATGACTCGTTCGAATATATCGTTTCCCAGTCATAGACACGACACAGCTGTCGATCGAGCAATTTTAAATAACACAAATTCGTATTACGTCAAAATTACTACTTTTCCTTTTCGACTGTTTTCCGTGCTCGCAGCTCATTACGAATCACTATAATAATTACACCGCCACACTGTATAATAAATAATAATATGTTAGCTTATTTGGCACTATATTTTTTGCGGTGTAAAAGTTCAATTTACTTCCACATACGCGTTGTCTATATTATATTATTTATTCATCTTCTAGTGATTATTTGACTTCGGAGTAAATAAATCAAACTTATATATTTTGGGTAATATGACAGCGGTAAAAATGTTGTTATTATAACTTTTATTCGAATTTTATCATTACCTATTGGTTATAACTCGAAGTTAAGAATTGTTAATCACATCAATTATTGAATAAAATACGTAGGTATAGTATTATGAAATCAAAACCATATATACCTGATCAATTTAAAATTTGAATATATTTTAAAAACGATTAAAAAGTAACGGGCGATTTCTTCATCAAAAGAAAGCATGTTTAATATTCAAACACATCAACGTGCGCCTATAGCTAAATATTTAAAAAAAAAACTATATGATACTTAAATATTGTTGTATTCAATATCAAATCGTTTGTAATACTTGTTATTTTAGTTTTGAAATTTTAATAGAATCTCATTGGTATTGGATTAATATTTTTATTTCTTATGATAAATCATAATTTGCAATCTCGTGAATAATAATAAATGTACGAATATAATTAACATAAAGATCCACTATAATATTATATTATAGTTATCCCTATTTCTTTATTTCGATTTCCTAGTTTAAGCTTAATATATTGTATAGTCATAATATAAGTAATAATCTATATTATACATCTTAATTTTTCTCTACGTGAATTCCTTTTAAACATCTTCACCGATTTTGATATAATTTTGTGTGTTAGAGTCCCTGGATGGTTCACAATTGGACTCTGTAGTAGACAACCCGGAGAAGCGCCAACTCAAGAATTTTGAGATTTACGATAAAAATTGAAACTTTTTTTTTTGTTTATTTAAACGGTTGCCATTGGTTACATATTATATTATATCACCTACCTAATATTATAATTATTAGTAAAAATACGCCATATGCCCATATCCATATTTTTTACAGATATATACAAAATTAATATTTTTCACTGGCAACGTATACGGCTAATATAATAATATGTATATTTTCGTATTGATATATACCTATATAAATATATTTAGGTATTCAGTTTAAATATTACTAAGTGTTTAAAACAGTAAAAAAAATATGGTAAATAATATTTACTTTGACGTGATGTCTTAAATCCCTTAACTAAACTCATTCAATGTGTGCTGGTTTTTTTTTGCTGTACAATGTACATATATTTATCTATAATTGTATGGAACGACATAAATTTTAGAAAAAAAAAAACCTTCGTTTTTAAACTCGTCAGTTTTTTACACTGCATAGGATTTAAACAGTATCTGTATGTATACCATCCGAAAATAACAAAAGTTTAGGTGTATTTTATTATATTATTATTGTTATTTATTCTCGACAAGATCTGCCTGGTCATTTGTCCTATCAAACGAACATCAATCACAACACATCACAGTGCGGAGGTTGGACGTCGCTCGGCGTCTGCTCGGGATTGAATGGATGTCAAAAAAGGCAATTCTTTTAGAAGTCAAACATCGCCGGACCAAATCATCGTGTCCCACGGCCAAGACACGCTTTCTAGAGACAATGCCATTTTTACGCATATATTATTATTGTTATTAAACAAGCCTTTCGTATTGATAAATTTTCTCGTCGTTAGCATATATTGAATACTGCTCTCTTGCGGCCACCGGTGCGTGGACAACATAACTGACCGAAATCGTAATAATAATAATAATATTATATTTAATATAATAATATATGACGTCCGATTAGAATTCGCAATGTTTTGTTTCTCGATTTTCTCTGACCGATCGCGAACGACCGACGACGCTCCACCGCACCGTCTCGCCGCCGATCTATTCTTCTCCATACACCAGACACACGCGCATGGTCCGCCGAACAATGAAGAAAACCTATTGTTCTACGGCACTACGCACAAGTCATGGTTCGCACAGATATTATTATTATTTTAAAAAATTGATTCGTTTGTTTTTTTTTTCGTAGTTTCTAGTCTGAAGGATAAATTTACTCGATTAAGTAACATTTTTACTCTCCAGAACCCTGACTCCATCATCGATTGTACCTACATTTCTGTATACGACCACTGAACCGAATATTTTATTAAAAATATTTTACGCTTATGTGATTATACACGATCACTTTATTATTTTATCGTTTATATGACAATAACATAAGTATAATTTTAAAATAAATTCAAGGTTTGAAAATCTGTGCAAATTTAATGTCTTACAATATATTTTATAACCGGTAAAATTTAATAAACTATAATGAACCTACCCTATCAGCATAATGTCATTATTTTCATAGAATCCTTCTATCTGATTAGTATTGAATTCGCTTATAAGCCATAGTGATATAATAGTATGTACAGTAGTAAAATAATATAACAATTAATATAATATTATTATAGACATTCACAATCATATTCACAATTTCACTGATTTATATTTAGATAATATTATACCAAAAATTATGTCAAAAGTCAATCTATACTTTCGTCCAGCGTTTACATATTATAGAAATCTTGAATTTTTTTTTTAAATTTATGTACGTATGTGGTAGTGTGTCTATATTTATTAGCAGAAAAAAATATTTTATGCAGGAGGTACTGTTATATAAGACAGAAATACTGAATGATAACCTAGATCCTATCTCGACCATATAGTATATTCCTCTAACTATGTACTAACAATAGCTGATCAATGAAATATTAAACCGGTTTCATTCCATTACTGTTGTAGTAATTGCATATTTCCAGGAATATACATATACATATATATTTTTTATGATATTGTTAAATCAATGACGAAAGATTCAGATAAGTTGTAAAATAATATATTCAACGTCCGTTTAACTGGATATTATATTATTTGTCACACGCCGTTATGCGAATAAAAGTCACGAGCATAATTTTATACAGACACTTCAAAATTAATTAAGATTAATAATTGAAATATAAACGTTCGGTTAAAATCAGATAATTCATAATTTTTAAGTCAGATGATTAGTGGCTAAATAAATGTAATCATGCACATGTACCTACCTATTTTAAATCTACTTCGTTCCATGTTCAACAGTAAATCACATTCAAATAATATTAATATTTAATACGTATAGAACAGTGACCGGTTTAATGAAGTCGTTGACATAAATTATCTTTTTATTTCTAGCAAGTGTCTTCTACATTAACGTCATTTTGCATCCATAAATGATGAGTTATTTTAATATTAGGTACTATAATTTGTAATTTGTTAACATGACCAAGTTGATTTCGTAAATAATTTTATAAATATATTTCTTATATTATGGTCGATTAATGCAAAAATCACAAAAATTGTGTCACTTTTAAGTCTAATTATATTATGTTGAAAGTAGCTTTGTATATGTAGTAACTAGTAGCTAATAATTAATATTATAATATCTACTTACAGATAATTTATTATATAGTTGCATATTTCACCGTCTTATAATTTTCAAGTACCTACCAAAACTGGAATACATAATAAATAAACAATATTGTAGTACATTTATAGTACCTAGATCATTATTGTAGATTATTATTTATAATAGATTTTAGTAAATCAATCCCAGTTTGATCGGTTTTGTTGTGTAAAAGAAATTTATTAAATAATATTGTATAGATGGGTACTCCTAAGAAATATTATACCTAACTATCGCGATTCGTGAGTTATAAAATATTATTATCAATAGGTAATTTGTACTTCGTAGTTATATTTTCACTTTACTAATGAGCGACTACCTATTATAACATGTTTATTAATTAGTAATAATATTATATACTCATAATGCAATATAATAATCAATAGAAAAGTCGTTAATAGACCAAATTTAAAAAAATCAATTTCCTTAATTATACGTCATTTATAAACGTTATCTTGAAATCAGTCGATTGAAGAAGATAAAAGAGCGAGAGAGAAATAATTATAATATTATCAAGTATAAATCTTGATTGACACGAAATCCCATAAATATATTATATAAATACAAAAAAATGACATTTACGTTCTATTAAGTTTAAAATACATTAATTAAATTCAACGATGATCCAAAAATTAATAATATACCATATTATATAGACTACTGCAGTCGGAATTATGTTTTTTTTTTTAATTACATAAAAAAAATTAGTTTGCGAACATAACATATTGAAACCATCAATGCACGAGCGCATTATGGCTTGTGTATGTTTTTTTTAACATATGATTATGATAATATATTACATCATGATTCATGGTACAGGTACTCATTCGGTCGACCCAATGTAGTAGATAATAATAATATTATTGAGAGATGTATTCTTTATATATGAAATATCCTGTTAGCGAATAATTGTTCTATTTTCGTTCGGACTTGATTCTTTTTCAATAAAATGTTGTTAGTTGGTGATTTTTTTTTCATCGTATTTTTATTACTGGCAACGACTAAAGAATGTTAAAAATAATAAGTTACCATACTAATAATTCTTGATACATAATAACTTTTTAAGCGAATGTAAATTTTAACATGCAACATGATATAAGAGGTTTTAATTTCCGTAATAATTATAATAATTTAATTAATTAGATTTATATTTTGTTATATATAGATTGTATCGCGTGTGTGTGTTATGATAAAAATAAATAAGAATTACATATTATATTATTTTATAGTAGCTAATAACTATAATTTACAAAACAAAGTTTTTCCTTTATTGCTTTGTTTTAAACACACACCTAGCTATAACTTATGGAGTTCAAAATTCATAAAATTCCATTTACACAACATAATGTATTGATGTTATAAATATCCAAGAGCACGCCCAAACAGTAAAAAAAATATGACCTTATACCAACTTATTAATTGTACAGAATTTGTACTATATAACAACTATGGTTTTAGTTTTACATTAAGTAAATCGATTTTAATGAGAATGTTATAAAAATAGATTTTGATAAACTTACTAGTTTTTTTTTTTTTTATTAAATTAAATACCTGCTGTTTATATTTATCTGCTAAGAATAATATGCTTTATTAATTTTTTTGTTTAAAATAATTGATTTTGATTTTAAGAATAACATCTCCGATAAAAAACAATACATTTACCAAGGATGGAAAAATCATTTTGAATTTTAAATTTTTATTCTGTGACACAAGTATAAGTACCTACAACTCATAGAACATGCATGCCTTATTCTAAAAAAAAAATAGTACACCAACCTAATTAATTAGCATACTCTGATTTATAGTTTGGGAAAATGTTTCGTTATAATTTTACAATAATGTGTAGTTTTCGTGTTACAAATAGGGCCAACATAATTTTGGTCCTTGGTACTTCGAAGGTATAAATAATATTAGGATACATAAATAATTAAATGGTTTAATAGGTACCTACGTTATTATATTGAATAATATTACACTATTACAGTATAAGCTATAATTACCTATTTTAAATCCACTCGCATCAAATCATTTTTAACCAATACCTATAATATGTATGTCAGTATTTTAATTTTTTTTATCTGTACCACTTTTTAATTTTTAAAGAATAATTATTAATTTTAGATCTTGATTTTATATGATAAAACTATAAATCTATGCGTTGATTCTATATACCTATGTATTGATTATGTATCGTTTTATCTGTTGGTCTCAATAGGCAATCTCGGTGCACTATATTCTGTCAACATTTACCCGGTACCTACATTAATAATATTATATTTATGTATACATTTTTTTTCACTGGAATAAAACTACATATTAAAACACATCATGTTCAAATAGTATAGATTTTGTAGGTCTCAGTACTCATTATGCATTTTTTTTATCATTTTAAACGCGCGTACCATATATATTATTATACTTATCACCTATGTGTAATTTTCGGACGTTTTTGGTTGAAATATGATAAAAATCTGTCATGCATTTTTGTAAATAAATTGTGACTTTCCCAAACGGAGAACCGTTAAAGCGCACACCACCGTAATTCAATTGCGAGGGGGAAAAGACGAAAGAAAAATAAATCACTAACGATTTCAAGGAAAACTATAATATAGTGGTGGTGGTGTTTGTGAAAATAATATGTTTATGAAGACTCTCATGCATTAATAATTGTTGTCTTCGTCTTACACACGTACGGCATTTAGAAAATGTTCGTTCCCTAGCTTCAATAGTGTGCTTTTAGTAGTTTTAATATTATAGTGAATTTACCAACTATCCAACTGTTGGCCATGAAAATTATTAGCTGTAGGCGTCGGTGATTTTTTAGACATTTTAATGTGCGAGACAGATACGGGAATGTGAAATTGTGAAGTATCACAAATTGAAAACGCTCATATTTCGCTTGAAAACAAAAATGTCGAATTAAAGACGACGCTTGAGCACGGACAATGGGTCTGGAAATAGGTAAATTCACTCTAATATCAACAATAACATCACATTAATACACTATATTAATATATTGAAACTATAAAGTGAACGAAAATTTGCCATGCCGTATACGTTTGTAAGATGGAGACAACAAACTCTACGTGAATAATGTTATCATGTTAAAGTCGTCGTCATAATATCACAATGAACACATACATGAATAATATTGCAGTCGTTTAATATGAGAGTTCACCGAATGGCGTTAAGAAGACGCCGCCACCGCGTCTTAACGATATGTTTTTCATTATGAATAAACGAGCATTTTGTCTTTTGCGCCCATGAACCGACTGAATCGCAAATACATACCGTTAAGACCTAAACGACCGTTATGACTTATTCATCACTCGTATATTATAAGTACTTATACTTTATTCTTTGTAAAAACAGAAGAGGCGATTGCCTTATAGTCGCTCTTGCCGCAGTCTTGTTATAATATTTATACTTATAGTTATAACGTTCAACATATTATTATTATCATCACTGCAGAATAAAAATATAATGGTATTATAACTACAAATTATGTTTTACAGTTTTGTTACTATTCAACACGTCCGTTGATAATTTTCAATATTCAAAATATGCATTTTCCGATTACATAATATTAGTCCTGCAGCAGGTGACATAAGTAAAATAATAGAACAACGTGGAATTGCTATATGGATATAATATTGTGCATTCTAATTTGACTCGTCTTTCTTATTTTTACCTACTATACCGCACTGATACCGAGAACGTTGTACCTACGTCTGTTACATTATATTAAAATATTATTATGCTTACCATAATGATGGGATTTTGTGTGTTTCAGGTTTCACGGGAGCCATGTTGGAAACCGTAGCAGAAAAGAAAATCCCGCCGCCACTGCCACCCAAGACCCGCCGTGGCTGTCTGAAAAACAGCGGCGTCGAAGGAAACTGTGGCGGCGGCGCGACCATTCTGCAGTCCAACGGTCACGTGGTGAAAATCCGAATAGACCCGATGATGGTTGACGGAGGCGGCGGTGGTGGTGGCGGTGCCGGTGACCGCTCCGAACGGGACGACGGGCCGCGCCGTGAGCACTCGGTGGGCCGCCGGTCAAGTACGGTCAAGATAAACATTACTTGCGTGGACCCGTTCGTGTTCCGCCGGCACTACACCGACGTGGACGACGACGACGACGAGGACGATGACGAGGACAGGCGCTCGTCGTCGGGACACCGGTCGCCGCTGGACAGCGGCACGGGCAGCGACCTGGACACGGGCAGCCGCCGGGACGAGAGCGACGACGGGACGTGCAGTTGCGATTCGCTGACGAGCAGCACGGCGGATCCCGAGACGGCTGTGATGGCCGTCGATCTGGCACCGGGACGGGCGGTCGTGGCCGCCCATGCCGTTGAGCCGGTCGCGTCCGATCCGGTGACCGTCGAACCTACGGCGCCGGCGCTGCAGGTCTGTACGGCGGCCGGGGTCGTGGCCACGGTCCCCGTCGCAAAGGCCGTCGAAGAGCTGCCCAAACGTTCGACGCCGCAGCCCGTCCGCGTCGAACAGCGGTGCTACAACGACACGTCCGAGGCCGCGGTGGTCGCAACCGACCGCATCATTGATATGGACAACACGGACCAGTATTACAGCTTTCACATGAACGAGAACGTGTTCGACGAAGTGGACGCGGCAGCCGTGGCCACGGCCGCCTCGCCGTCGGACGACACGTTCGCGGGGTGCAAGACGGTGGCCACCTCGGACACGATACGCAGCGCTAAGGGTACGATCAGGGGAGTCAAGAACCGCGTCAGGGCCGGAATAGCGACGTTCTTGCAGCCCAAAACCAACAAGGTGAGTTTAACCGTCTCGGATATTCATATTATTGTATACTATTAAGTATTAACAGACTCTTGAATAATGTTTCACTGACGATTCGGTGCTTAGTGATTTAGGGCCGATTTCGTCAACACAGTTAATCACGATTAAAGTTAACCGGAGTTTAATCGGCCGAATTTGGCCGGTTAAATATCTGTTATCAACCGATTAAGCGTAATCGAAGTTTAACTGTGTTGCTGAAATCGGCCCTTAAGTGGAGCGAAGTCAAATAAAAATTTTGAAAACTTAATATTTATGTATATTTTTGTTTATGGCGAGGAGGATAGGGTTAATCGAGGTTTAAATATAATAACTATGTAAAATCTAAGCCTCCCAAATATTTATATCTTATATATAAAAATCTAGTGTCACGTCTTTGTCCGGGATAAACTCCTAAACTCCGAAACTACTGGACCGATCTCGATGAAATTTTTACAATGTGTGTAATTTGGCCGAAAGAAAGGCTAATTTAAAAAGGGAGAGGACCAACCCCGGGAGGTGCTCAAACGGGAATTTTGAGATTTCAGATGGAAATTTTTGTTTATAAATGGTTGCCATGGGTTTTTAAGCTATTATAATAATAATAATAATAATAAAAAGAATAATAATAAAAAAAAAATATTTTCTTTACTTTTTAAATATAAATTATAATATAATATCTAACTATAAAAATGTGAAATTAAAAATCTCTATACAGGCTAAACTCTGGAACTATTTATCAGATATTCTTGATTTTTTTTTTTAAACGGTAGAGTATTTCATGGAGAAGGTTTATATGAAAGACAATTTTAGGAAAATCCACCGGTGTATAATATATTGGTTGCTATTGGTTAATCGAACATGTTTGTTGATTTGTATTACTATCTTTTTTGTTTATCGGTCCAGTAGTTTCGGAGTTTATCCTGGACAAAGACGTGACACGAGATTTTTATATATAAGATATACAAGAAGATCTGTTAAGTAGTACCAGAGTTTAGTCTGTATGTCTGTGTATTTATATAGTTGTCTACCCAATATGTTAATTATTATGGTTTCGCCAAATAATATGATTTCCTTAGAGCACATCAATGGTTAAGATCACGGTGATGGACAATGGTGTCTATCATTTTTTTTGCTGGGTTGACGGACGCACTCCCCCCCACCTCAATTATCCACCCAATATTATTAACTTAAAACTTTTAAAACATTAGTATAGACGTATCTACTTAGTAAATATTAAATTTGAATCCGTGTACGTTTTTATCGGGAGATTCGACAAAATAATGTCTTATTATATTATTATTGTTTAAAAAAAGCGCAAAACAAAATCATGTTTTCAAACATAGCTAGAAATGTCGAGGGTGAATAAATACACAAGGCTCAAACGTGACGGACGATTTCTTACATTCCATTATTATATTATCGTGTCATGAAGTACCTATATATAAAATAGCAATTTATGTTATTTATATATAATTGTCAGCCAAAGCAATTATTAAATTAGTTAAATATTTTTTAAACAGTTCAAAACTATAAGCTCTCACATCATCACGAGTTTCTCTCAATAAACAGGACTGTTTTTATTTTATGTTGTTGTCAAATTGAAAACCCACTTCTGATGAAATCGGCAGCAATGATTAATACTAAAAACATGTATCATTAGTATTAGACAACTGACGATTTCGTTAAATAGACACACCTGACCACAATTTGTCCACCCAAAACAATGACCTAGATATAGTGACTATATATGATACCTATCTATATATATATTATACTGCAGCAGTACACGACGACACGCGAATAATGTGTCTTTTCATAAAAAAAAAAAACAGCACATCATCAGATAATAATATAATATTGTGTACCTACCTTAGTACCTACGACACTGAACATGACATAACGCCGTCTGCTCTGTGCTCATTCGGTAGAAATCAATAAATAATATTGTTAAATACCTGTGCGAGAATGTGACACGGGATTTCGTTGCATCTGCAGCCGACGGTGGAGTTGCAAAATCCTATCGTCGTGGAATAGTTTTGGAACATTTTCGTTATGTTACGTCATGACGATGAAGAACGAGTACGAGAGAAGATAAGCAGTTTTACGACACTCAAATAATAATAATTTATGCATGTCGAACCACCCGACGTTCGTTCGTTCGTACAAGTATAATGACAGCTGTATTACATTGGCTGAGAAAAAGAAACCAATTCCATTAGGTATAGGTTTTTATGAGATCGAGTTTACTATAATACCTACCAATATATTATACAGTCAGGTTTTAAGAAATGGTCAAAAAATATTT
This sequence comes from Macrosiphum euphorbiae, assembly GCA_949089665.1. Lineage (NCBI taxonomy): Eukaryota > Metazoa > Arthropoda > Insecta > Hemiptera > Aphididae > Macrosiphum > Macrosiphum euphorbiae. The sequence continues at coordinate 140,976,112 of CARXXK010000001.1, read as the reverse complement.
TAAATTTCACACTGTCACCTGTCGGGAGGAATATTATAACGCAGGTAGGTAGGTATAAATAACCTAGAGTTAAAACATAATATATTATCATCTACAATAGTAGGGAACATAATTGTATATGATTAATGAGTAGATTGCAGACATCTTACCTACAAGCCGGTCGAATTTTTTTCGAAACGTTATTACATAAAAATATAACATTATACAGTACTTGTGATATACATAATGTGCATATATTTTAATGTACCTATATGTAATAGTTATTGTATATTATATTTTAATACGTAATAATTATAATATGCACGTGCCTGTGAAACCCTCAATTATGTATAAATAAAATATCAATTATTTTGATGATAAACAACGCAGTGATATAAGTTAAATTATACTAGACACGTCATAAAAAAACAATTGTACGAATTTATATAATAAAATATTATAATGACTCGTCGGACGAATCGATCTAGTTCTGCAAATAAAATATATATTTTTATGTTATGTCAGGTTATGTCGATAGTAGATATTTTTTATAATATACATAGATAAATATATGAGTTAAACGAAAATAAAAAACATGCTATAAAATAATAATCGATTTTTATAATGGTTTCTTTTTTTTTTTATTGATCGTTTAATTAAAAAAATCATTGGGCACAACTTGCGATATCGTACACAAATTATTGTTTTCAATTCACTGCACACGTACTCCGAATCCATCAGATTCATAATATTTTAGCATAATATAGGTAGGTAGGTATAGGTACATGTATAATATTGTAAGCCATGAGGAGATTATAATCGCTTATTATGATTTATAATATTTACATAATTTTATACTAATTATACAATATGATTATTTTAAATGTAACACTCATTTTCAGGAAATGAATTGTATCGCATTTTTTTTTAAACGTAATTGAAGTCTTTACAAAACGAAGATTGAGAGAAAACAATATACTTTTATTGTTATAGCTTATAAGTTTTTACTCTTTTGTTGACAGCATACATTTTAATTCCCCACATTAAACCAGAATATGATTATGAGAAATCCAATGAATAAAAATGTAATTTTGAACGACTAGTTAATTTAGTTACAAGTATAATTTAAGATTTGATTAACGGGGTAGTGGACCTGCAACATTTTGTGGATTACCCTTGGCTATCAACACTTAAATGCTTATCCAATTTCAACTTATATTTCAAAAATTTTATTTTAAATTGACTTTGTGACTTCATACTATGTGAAAATATTAATATTTATTGAGAAAATGAGTACTATTAACTTTTAACAATCACCTTGTATTGTTATATGTAATTACTAATTAACTATAGGTACCTAGTGGTACCTAACTGTAATAATATAAAATATTTCCAACATTTTTTCCTAATCATTGGCAAACATAATTTCTTATTACAAAAATGTCCTTATAATATCGCTTAAACTAAACGATAAGGTAATAAAAAATAAATACATGTTTATAACTAAATAGCTTTATGAGAGTATAGGTCAATTTCTCAATTAACACAATGGGCTCATAAATTCCCATTCGACAACGAATGTATTTTTTTAACCTTAATAAACGTATAATATTGCCAATCGTTATACCAAATACTCTAATTTATTAAAATATGTTATATTATGAGAGTAGGTACCGGATGTAGTATTTAAGTTGTATCGTTAAACATTTTACTCTTTCGATTTTAAAACAAATAATTGTGTCTAATATTTTATTTTATTTCAAATAGAAATCAAAAACTATTTAAAATTATTTTATTAAATTAACCGGTACCTATTTAATTTATTAAATTATAGAATTTGTATGTGTGAGATGTGACATACATGATACATGCCTTTCTCGATGGATCATAATATTCTCTACAAATTAAATACTTAAAAATTATATGTAGGTATATTATTAAAAAAGGTGGGCAAGTGGGTGTCGCTCTGCTGTACAGTAGGTTACAAGTGGGTCATTGTATAATGGATGGTATTAAATTTGAATTCAATGATATAATATCATTGTATAAGAAAAACGATTCTGAGAGGAGACGGTATGTCCTTCTAGGTATAAGACATATTATATACATATCTATGGTATTAAAAAAAATTGACCTATAATGAATTCCAAATTAATCATATCACAATATCCATTAGGTACTTATAACGCGTTATACACCAACAACAAACCCTGATACTATCATAGATATATATAGTAGATTACTTTAGAAATTTCAAGTACCCACGAATAATATTATACAATCACAACAAAATAACTAAAATCGTAATTCTTGGTTTAAATATGAAATGTTGTCTAAATTTGAAATTAAAATGTCTGTAAAAAATAAGTGTGTTTATATATTTTTTAGATTTTTTGGTTACAGTATGAATTATTTAAGAGAATCTTTGTTTTAAATTTTCAACTCTTAGTTATAAAAATAACCAAAAAAAATTAAAAACTGAAAATGTCCGTAAACAGCTCAAAAAGAGTCAAAATATTTTCAAAATTGTATGGTGTATAGGAAATGCTAATATAAACATTCAGTGAAATTTTCATGTATCTACAGTTATTCGTTTTTGAATTACAACAAAATAAGGAAATCGCTACATGAGAAATCGAGTGAAAATCCAATGTTGTAAAAATTTGACTGTCCGGTAGAGATTTTTTTATTGATAAAGGTAGATAATCTTATAAGGAATCTTGTGTTTCATTTTCAAATCTTAGATTTAAAAAGAAAAAATTCTTAACTCAAAATAATTTGCTAATTTTCGTGATTTTTCCATATTTTGTCAATTTTTGAACTTTAAATGCTTATAAAAAAAAATTGTGACTAAGGATTTTTAATATTTTTCATCTGCCTTTGAAACAACATATTAGGAGCCTTCTATTAAATTTTCAAGCTTTCGCAACCAACAAATAAAATTTTATTGATATTTTTAGAAAAAAAACTAAAAAAAATGGAAAATGAAAATGTCCCTAAACAGTTCAAAATAAATCAAAATATTTTGAAAATGTTATCGTGTTTAGAAAATGCAAATATTAACAACCAGTGAAAATTTCATGTATATACGTTCATTTGTTTTAGAGTTACACCAATAACCAAAATCGATTTTTTGGAAAACCAATTTTGCGTAAAAATTCCCGTTTTTCCTTAATTTTTATGTTGTTTTTTCCCGGCGCTTGTGAAAACTACTGGGAAATTTATACTTTTGACCCCCCCAAAGTACCAACTAGATTCACTTTCCTATCAGAAAAGCTACTGATGAAGAAAATCCAAGCACTTTTACTGTCCTAAAACGTGATGACAGACACAAAAATATAAATAAAAACATACATCATTGTAAAACCAATACATTCATCGCTCCGCTCAGAATCTAAAAAAAATTCATGTCCAAAGAGGTGTGACCACCAAAGGTTTACTCTTTATATGCCTCGGTAACATAGATTGTAAATTTTCTGTTACTACTTTTTGCTGTAAATTAAATATAGTAATTACTTTTCAAAACAAGACAAAATACAAATATCTAAATACTCGTACCTACTTATAGGTAGACGTGTAAGCTTTATGCACATCTATTCATTTAGTCCGAACATTTTTTTTTATGTGTTCCGATTAAACAAACAAACATGACATTTATTTTTTTTTTTATTATTATTATTAATAACGATACTATTTATTAGAGGCCCAATCATTTTTCATTAACAACCCAACCCTGGTCCGGTTCGTTACCTGTTTATTCTTCAAGACCCCGCCCTGTATCGATAATCGATATAGGTATTTTTCAAGACCTTGGGTTTTATAGTCTGCGTAGAAATATTAAAAAGCTCGATTTTTTTTAATATACATACCACAATACTAAAAAGCTAGGTCCTGCAGTTTTAAAAATATCTCAGTCCGACTAGGTCACGTGCAGGTAAATCGATAAAATAGAAATTCACTCTTATTTTTTTTTAATTTTTGTTAATTTTCAGAAAAATTTACCTTACTTATAGGTATTATTTATTTTTCCAATTAAGTATTAAACTACGGGGTGCCACCATTGGGTAACTTCACCCTCCCGTCAATCAAACCACATCCATTTACTTATTGTATAACTTGTAAACACAGATTGTAAATATAAATGTTGGTTAAATAAAAAAAAAAGTATTAAACTGATTTGTAAAATATTTAATAATTACTTTTTTAATTAGGTACCTAGGTACAATTAAAAACAAAAATTGAAAAAAATTCACAACAGCGGTCAATAGAAATGTTAACAATATTTTATTTTTAATAAGGTATTAAATACTTAACTTTCCTGTAAATACTTAATATGAATAATCTAAACAAAAATTGACAATTAACAAAATAACAAATACTTGGTAATAAAAAAATAGATAAGGGAAAAATCAAAAAACACTGCAGCTAATACATGGAAAAAAATCCCGATTTTATGGATGGGTTTTCTAATAAAACCCACCGGGTTTTTGGATGGGTTTTTCCTGAAAAACCAGATAAAACCACCCATTATTACTTTTACATTAAAACCTATTGGGTTTCTTGAGGTTTTATTTTAAAAAGCCCGGGTTTTTGCCAACCCTGTTTTTAACGCAAATACCTGCAATAGCACGTCATAGTACAATTTGGAAACAAAAATACTATATAGGTACTAAGTGCTACTAAGTGTACACCTACCGGCTACCCGTACTATACCCGCGTACTATGACGTGCTGCAAAGTGAGAGTGAAAAATATAATTTCATACGTCTCTCGGCAAAGTACTTATCATAAATCATAAAAAAAAATAACTATACAGGCGGTGGTCCAATTGCAACGGTGTCACGGTTCCACAAAACGTTCCGTCAGCGCGTGTGTTCGTATTTTTATATTTTGTAGTCATTGGATTAGTAGGTAGGTATGTGACACGGTTTCGTCGTGCAATGTGCTCCGTTTGTTCCGCCAGTGAGTCCTACTACACGATGCGTCTGCGCCTCACGAGAGACATATAATAATAATAATTAATAATAATAATGATAATAACAACAACTGCAGTAGGTATAATAATAATAATATTATTCTCGTCGTGCTGCATTCACTTCGGGCGTACAATGAAAATACGTGAAAACCAAAAACAGTTTCCGCCGATTATTATTTACTATGGTTATTGCTATTTTTTTTTTTCCATTTTGATCTTTGATTTTTATTTTGACGTTAACACGCACACGCCCCCCCCCCACCTGAGTGTGTGCTAATAATACAATAAGCGTCTATAACACTACCCATATATAATATGTAATATGTATATAATATTATTATATAGTGTCTACGACCGCATAATATAGCATTTAATTTGTGTGTATGTGCACGTCATATTGTATACATTATATTGTATATTATATTATAATATTATGTATCATATATTTATGAATTATTATACACATATAGGTACCTATATAATATAAATAATATAAAATGTAGAGTGTTGTTTCTATATATAGGTACACCGCGCGCGCGTTCTATAGTCGTGTAATCTATTTGGCGCGCCAAACTGAACGCTGTGCACGTCGATCAATCGAAAATATATCGTAACAATATCTCCGACCGTGATAATTCGGGCACTCGAGGGGTTGCATAATGATAAATAAACGCATATATATATATATATATATATATATAATAATATGTATTATATTATTATATATTTATATGCAGTTGGGCGGCGTCAACGAAAAACTGTAACAATGGGACACGGAGCAATATGTCCGAAAGTTTCGCAACCGTTCGCGCTATTTTTATTTAATATTTTATTCATTTTGGCCGTGTGGAAACCGTCCACCGATGATGGTTGGAAAATCGGAAATCGGAATTAATTTCCACGGTGAAATGTAAAATAACCGTTATGACGTGATGTCTGTACCGTGTGGTAGTGGCCAATCTATAATAATCACTTTTCGAAATCGACACACGCGGTGTGTATACTGTGTATAGGACATAATATAGTATAGGTACGTCGTTTTCCGAAAGATGCGGTCAAAAGGTAAAACGGTAAAAGTCTATACTGCGGTCGAAGAGATATAAACAGCTAGTCGATGAATGATAACACAAAATCATTACAAACAAATATAAGTATATTATTATTATTTCAATTGCAGTATATAGATCGTTATACCCATACACGCATCTGGTTTCGACGAATAATAATTATAATATATACGCGAGTATACAGAACACAACACGGACGACTAAATTTCTCGTCACTTTTCAGTATAATAAATACGCTCTAATGACAAAAATAATTATTAAGTACACAAGACACGCAAAAATAATATGGATCTAGTGCACCGTTTAAACGACGGACGTTTGAAAGTTTTCGGTTATTTCGTCCAACGCGAAAATAAGAAAATCTCATTTAGTGCCAAGTGCGTCAAATACGTCTTTATGTTCCAAGTTATCGTTTCAATCTCTCAGATATATACCTATATACCTACATAAATACATTATCATATATTATTATACCGCAGGTTTATGTTTCCAATCTATATGATTAATATTCTGCGAGCATACCAGTATTTTAATAATTGAACAGCTACTACGCTAACTAAATTTATTATTTTACCGATTACCATATCATATAGTACATCACATGTGGAATGTATAGGTATATAGTGGACTACGAGCATGGGTGTATATCAGTATTGGATTATGACTTATATGACTAAATGATTGCACCGCGCACCTATATACTTATACGCCAAAATCAAAACACCTCGGAAACATCAAAACACTGTTCAGTTAAAAGTTTAAGTAAAATATCTATGAATTACAAAGTGTTGTACAGAGCACTAACGCATTGTGTTTCTTAGTTCGTTTTAAATACAATAGGTAATAACAAAATGTAAAAATAAAGTTGTGGTGGAACTCGACACCATTTAAAATCTTAATTACTACCCCAACTCCTGAAACACTTTTCGCCAGCCATCCATATATTATAGACCTTTTAATTCGTATTAGTTCCAAGTCAGCAATCCAGTGTAAAGTGTATATATAGGTACTATACATAATAATGCAAGTATAGGTACGATAAATAATTATTTTATCACGACCTATCAATCCTTGAGTGATTTCCCTTACAACATGTACATCTATATATTTCGACATTTCTATGTAATATAATATGAATGTTTATAACAATATACCTTATTGAGTGTACACATAATAATATTATATTGTTATTTATATTATTTTGACAATGTCATATGGGTATAATAGAATACAATAATACATAAAGGTTCATAATACATGGCAGATACCTACAACAGTAAGTGATAAAATCAAAAAATAATCGTTTTGGGAACAAAACTATATATAAGGAGAGTTAGAGTTAGGATAGTATAACCCAAATACGTCTTATAGCAATAACTATTATAGACTGCACCGTACCTGCACCTTAAGACTTTTTTGCGAAAGTCCATCATAACCATACACTCGTCAAGTGCCGTGGCGCTCGTCTCTCGTTCTCGTGCAAACAAAGCCGCCTTGTCGACTACACAATACCTGTTGTAGGTATATCTATACATATATATGTACACACTTGTCGAAGTCTTGGTGATTATATTTTTTCAATATGCGCGTATGTAATGTACGGTAGGTATACATTACCTCTCCTCGTCGTCGATTCGGAACGTGAGAGATTAATATATAAACATTGTTGGTGGTGTTCCCGTCTGTTATTTATATTATATATTATCATATTTGGATATGTATATGGCGTGATATGTGTGCGTGTATTTATAGATAAATTATACATAAGTGTGTGTCTGTATGAGCCTATCAAAACTCTATGGGTAAGCTTTCACTCGTGGGCCGATGACCTGTCGACCCAATATAGCCCAACTATCGAAATGTCCGATTGGGCGTAAATTAATTCGTATCGAAACGTTAATTCGACACGCTAATTATTTTATAATTGGTCGTTTGCAAACACTTATAATACATAGGTACCAGCTGTAAATACAAATAAACACAATAATTCGTGTGCCGATTTAATGAAACTTTTAGGTAGGTATAGGTACCTCCTAAATATATACCTATATACATTATATTATTATTATGGACATTGAACGTATGCGATTTTTTTGTTCCAAGATAATATGTTTGTCCGTAACAATATTTCTAATGTAAATTATATATTTCTATATATATTTTTTTTTTTGAAACTGGAGAAGAAAAAAATAAACATATTTCCTTGCGTAATTTTATTGTAGGCGTGACTTCAATGTTTTTGCTAAAAACATGTCTATTCATTGTTGCATGATGAATATTATTATTGATTATAATATATTACGTGTGCATAATGATAGACAGAAAATTTCATTAAAAATGTCAATGAAAAACGTACGATTTACGTACCGTGTCATTTAATTCGACCGATTCGATCGCGTCACATTTACCTACAACGACAGTGTAATAATGATATACCTAATATACAATATTATATTTTGTACAATATGACGTAGGTGGTATGTATATATATAAGAACTACAAGAAGACATAAACTGTATTTTTTCGTCGTTTTCTTTAAGTTCCGATGAGGACGACGACGTGCTCGATGGTTATCTATACATCTACATGCACTCTGCGTTGACATTAATCGACTCTTAGGTAGGTATAGGTAGGTATGTGCCCACTATATTATATAGACCATAATATATCTGACAGTGCAACACACACATAATAATGTAACACAATTTATAATATTATACTCTAGAGTCGGAAAATTAGCATACGAATTACTCGAACATCGTAAAATACGTGCATAACGTCAACTCATAATATTCGTATCTATTATATACGTCGCATAGGTAATACCTGTTGCAGGTCGCCTGTGCTGGACGGATATTATATAGATGAGCGCAGTCGTATTATAGTAGAACTGATTATATTGCAGACCGACCGACACTATTAACTTTCCAATTAGATATCTGATTGGACTAATATATATCGGTCGGTATATGTATATTATTCACAACTTATAACGTTTTGACAAGATGAGAATTTTTTTTACGCGTCGCTCAGAAGGTAGAGAGGTACAAGTGTTAGTACTAGTTTATTATAGGTACGTAGGGGGTACCTATATAGCAGGGGTCGGCAAGTAATTTCTATTGGAGTCCTAAAGATTAAAATAATAAATCAATGAGGTCCAGTGAAAAAAATCTTTTTCAAATCTTTATATATTAAAAATAGCAGTATAAAAATAAAAATAATTATTCAGTTATTACAATTAATTTATATTAAAAATTACAATATTAAAAGTATGAAAAAAAATATATTTATTACAGTAAATTATTTAATGCGAAAAATTGCATTTCTTTTCCTTAGCCAGCTTTTTGAAATCGGGAACTCGTGGAGAACAGCTTATTCGCAATGTGTCCTCAAGGTGAGAGTCTGTTAATTTTGTCCGATATTTGTTTTTCAAAAAATTAATTTTTGAAAACGATGCCTCACAAATGTATGTCGAACCAAACATCGTAGCCAAGTTGATTGCCAGTTGCTTACAGTTTGAATACTTGTCAATGGCATCTTTAGCCCAGAATTCTTCAGTTGACGCACTTCTGTACTGCTTCAAGGAAACATCTTCCTGTAGGTCTATTATTTCCATTTGGAGTTTCGACTTTGAAAGATTAAATAATTTTTCAGCTACATCAGTCCATTCTCCGTCTGGGAGAACATCGTAAGGGGTTTTTAAGAATTGTGATAGTTTTCCTATTTCAGAAAAGTCTTTGAATCTGGCATCGAATTCCTTCATAAGATCTGACAAAAAACTTAAAAATGTTTCGATGTTTATAATTTCAGAATGATTTTTGCATTCAAATATTGTGGGAAAGTGAATGAATTTTTTTTGTTCAATGTCGCCTTTAAATATATTTAGTTTGCGACGGAAAGCAGACACACTTTGTATTAAATCACATATTAATTTCCCTTCTCCTTGTAATTCGACATTAAGCGTATTTAAATACTTCAAAATGTCATTTAAGAAAGCCATTGCAACTATATTTCGATTGTTTTCTAAGAAATCCGAATGTTTCTTTGCTTCTTCAGTATCTACATTTTTTAGAAATGTTTTTACTTCTTCTTTAATGTTCCAAAAACGTTCAACTACTCGACCTTTACTGAGCCAACGAACATGATTGTGTTGTAGTAAATCTGAATAAGCCGAATCACATTGACACAGAAACTCTTTGAACTGTCTGTGTTGAAGAGAAGAACGCGACCTGATAAAATTGATTAACTTGATCAAACCGTCCATAACGTCTTTCAGTGTAGCACTGAGTTTACTACAAAGTGATGTTTGGTGAATTATGCATTGATAAGTTAATATCCCGGAATTATTATCCTGGATTCTTTTTAACAATCCTTTTTCTTTTCCCATCATCGCTGGAGCTCCATCAGTGGAAATTGATACAATTTTATCATAACTCAAATCCGATTTTTTCATGAAGTCATCAAAACTCTTAAATAAATCTTCTCCACGAGTCTTGCCTTCAAATGTCAATATTGCTAGTAACTCTTCTCTAAACACTTTATTTTCAATGTCAAAGAATCGCACGAAAATTGACATTTGTTCAGAATCAACTAAGTCACAAGATTCATCAAGCGCAATGCAGTAGCACGGTGACTTATGTAAAAGTTCAAATAAGCTTTTTTTGTTTTCGGCTGCCAACATTTCTGTCCTTCTTGTGTTACTCCTTGCCGACAAAGGAATATCTTGGATAGAGGTAACGATTTTTTTATTTTCTTGAAAAAGTGCAGTGGCCACTTCCAACATACACTCTTTTACTATTTCGGAATCGGAAAACGGTTTTTGGTGCTTATTAAGAACCCAGCACACACGCAACGCTGCTTCAGTTGATTTCTCTTGTTCACTCATACACCGTATAAGTGTAGTCGTACTATTTTTGTAAGATAACATACATGCATGGAGCTTATTTTTACGCACTTCACTGCCTGGAGGAAATTTTGTATGAAAATCTTTATGAGTAGTTTCATAATGCCGTTTTAAATTTCCACTTTTAATAATAGCGACAGTTGAATTGCAAATTAAACAGACTGGAATGGCTCCAACCCTTTCAGGCAATATAAAACAATATAGTTCAGTCCACTCGTTCATAAACTTCCTATTTTCGCTGTCGATTTTGCGTTTTTTACTCAACATATTGAACGAATAATATAAAACGAAACACGCACTGTATCCACCGGCGAATGTACACGTACTAAAACTAAATAGTTAACGATTTAGTTAACGATAAGCAACAAATATAATTTTACGCCGTCGGTTCTTCGGAGTTTTTAGAAAATCGAAATATTTGGTATTGTTGCGACTCGGCCGTCGGCCGATAACATTGTAATAAAACCGATTATTACCTGCCCGATAAAATATTTTTCAATAAATTATGATATAACTATAATCTGAGTTTGATAAATAAAATAAAATAAATGTCTGTATTAATAATAATACTATTACAGAAAATAACATAATGAAGTACAATGACGTGTTGACAGGGTCCATAGTTTTGCCTTCCGCGGTCCGGATCCGGACCGCGGTCCGCCAGTTGCCGACCCCTGTTATAATATATAGAGTGAATGAAGCGAGAAAATCGAAAGGAAATAAAACGAGATCTTTTGGAATATCGAGTGTTATAATAATACAATAATACGTGTACGAAATCTTTCTAGTTGCTTTTTTCAATATTTCGTAAAAATATTCAAATTAATTCAAAAACGTAGGTAGCTTTTTATTTGATTACCTATAAGGCTATAACTCATTCATCTCTCGGTGGATTATGCGTCATATTATATGAGAGAATATACCGCGGTCTCTAAAGTCCAAACACGAGCCCAACATCTATTTACTCAGAAATGTATACACCAGTCTCCGAAAATGAGATTGTCTAAATTATTACGTCAACGCGAACACATTTTAATTTATCGTGTGAATCTATACTATTAACGTCCAAATAATAATTTACGCATTATTTTCTTCTGTCGTTAGAAAATATAATAATGGTAATGCATATTATTAGGACATCTATCCTGTCCGCTTTATTTTATTTTATAATAATATACCACTGTTATAGACTCAATAATAATAATAATAATAATTGTTAATGAGTTATAAATGACCATATAATTGCATATTGCCAAAATGTGTATTAACTGTTATTGTTGAATTTATTTTATTCCTATAAATTATTTATTTAGTTCACTTGAAATTTTACCTATTGTTCGATTTTTCACATGATTTTTTTTCATTTTATGAAAATATTTTTCTAATATAATGTTTATCTTAAAGTGTTCGTCTGAAAATTGTTTTATTCGTCAGTAGTATTACAACTCGTTCTGCTATTTAACTTTAAATATGAGGCAGCATTATTATAACATCCGGAAACTCCGTAATCTACCTCAACTATAATATGAATCGATAAATAACATATTTTGGCTTAATAGTTAAATTAAAATGTAGGTGTTACAATAATAACGTTATTTTTAATAGTCGTTAGCTGAAAAAAAAACACATTAAACATAAACTAGGTATATAATTCAATAAATTCATCTTATCCTAAAGATCAATTTTTTTTTTATGTATTGGAATAGTTCAACGATTTTATTCCAAACAACCTTTTCGTTTCAAAAATAGCCTTTAGGATGTTTAAGGTTACCTATAAGTACCTATATATTATATTATTATATCTACCCAGTTTGTGTACCGCCATGGCAATTCATGAGGAACGTTTTTGATTTGTAAATGAGTCTCTCTGTAGTGACTCTAAGAACATGTGTACCTATTTACCGCTAAAAATAATAAATTAACGATTGCGTGATTAGTACATCGCGTACCTACTTATGCATAAATTATTATTATTAGTAGTAGTAGCAGTAGTAGTACCTACTGTAGTAGTAGTATTATTAGTAGCAAAAGTAGAGCCTATTTCCGCGTGTCCCATATATTATTACACTTTTGCTCTGCGAACAACACAACAACATATATTATAATTTATTCTCATTTCCGTTATATTTTCAATATGCGTATATGCCTAAATAATTATACACTTACGCTTACGCAATACAATATATATATATATATATATATATATATATACATATAAACGTGTGCGTATATCGTTCCAAATTTGCAGCTCTTGTATATACTGCAACTGCTGTTATAATCAAACACGTAGGTATATGTAATTAAAATCCCGAACAATAGCGTATCACTATTCTTTGGAACCGGCGGCGGCGAGGTTTTACAATATATTTTGTGTGTAAACGAGGAATTAGCCACGTATTACCCTACCTGTCATGTCGCCTCGGAGGTGCGGGGTTACCATTCTTGTGTAGTAGACCTACATATAGTACAAATAATAATTATTGTTTGCGGACTAGGTACATTGCGCGTTCTCGTATGGATTTTACGCCTTTTTATTGTTTTGTTTTCACCGTACGCACAAAACCGGAGTAACCAAACATAAGCCGTCATTGAGTTGTCAAACGTATATAATACAAACGGCCGAGGCGTATATCTATTGTACATAGGAAATAAGAAATAATAATATTATTATAATAAACTACGGAGATAGGTACAAAGCTTTGCATTGAGAGACGTGTAACAGATACAGCCAAAAGCGACCATCGAAAGCGGATGAAAAAACCCGGGGAAGTCATTCTGCTGTATAGTTAGTAGGAAAAAAGTAAGTATTCCTCGTCATAGTGTAGGTCACTGCGTCGTATGTAATGGATGTGTTGAATTTGAATTCAATAATGATAAAACATTGTACCTCTAATAAGCGAAAAACGAATCTGGCTGGAGACGTTTTGTCAGCCTATATTTCTAAGGATATTTTATTAAATAGTTTTATTGCTTCTAGTTATACTTCTATTTGAGAGGTAGGTTGAACTAATTTTTGCCAAAAACAAACCACATATTATTATAGCCGGCTGTTATTAACTTATAAGTCAGTACCAATGTACCGTAGGACGGTGTGAATAGGTTCACGGTACCTACCTATAATTGTACCTATATATTAAATAGCTTACAATTAACCTAAATAATATTTCTAAAATGTTTAAACATAATATTGTAAGGAATAGTAGAATGTTTCAAGTTTCTGCGACTTATATTTTATGAAAAACATTAAAATAACAAAAATCCTTTGAGATAAATCGTCGTTTTATATTATTCGTTTGAATAATCAATGTCGTCAAATTTTGAACTTCAAACGATCATAAAAAATTAATATGATTTCACGCTAACTTTTTTTTTTAAATTCAAACAAGAACAACATATGCGACGAACCTTGAATTAAATTTTCAAGGTTTTTGACCGGGCAAAAACATTTTTATCATTATTAATAAAAAAAAAAAAACTAAAAAAGAACCATAATATTTTGAAAATTATACCATGTTTGAAAAATGCTATCAGAAATATCGGTTACAAATGGTTACAATAAAGTGAAATTGATTCGTAGTTAAAATTTCTATTAAGGGTGCCAGGTCGACTCACCTAGACGGTGAGACAGAGGTAATGCAGGCCCAATTCAGAAAAAAAACACATACACACATCATTGTTAAACCAATACAGGAATATTTACAACGTGCTCAAAATCTAAAAACTGTTATTAGCACGTATAAACGATACATTATATAGGACGTTTAAGTATATTATAAATACCTATGGGATTTCTTAATATTTTAACAACTTATAAAGGTAGTAAAAAAACAATTTACACTGCAATATGAATTTATAAAATATTGAAAAAGAGAAATAAAATATTATACCTATTTGTAGCCTTTATGTGTTGTACCTACCTATAACAGCTGTATATCGTTTCTGGAAGTCAGACGTCAGTTTTATCACAGTGTAATATCACATTGTACATTATTATTATATTCTCATGAACTCGTATAATATGTTATTTACTATGGAACGTGTCAAATAAAAATAAGTATATAATATTGAGTTGATAAGGCTAGTCAAGATTTATTTTCTAGTGTTGTCATATAAATAACTATGTTATTACTTATTATACAAAACATTTTATAGTTACAAAAAATACAAAATTCATTTTATAATACCTAGCTATTACATAATATTATAATAATATTATAAATATGTATACTTGAGTGCATAACCATTTATGTGATGTGTTCTGGATATTGTATTTTATGTAATATAAGTAGGTACGAGCAGGTATCTCTACAGAGTTATATATCTACATTTTTATACTATATTATGTCTGTAGTAGAATAAAATTGTTTAAATATAATTATGTTCAACACGCTTAAGTAACATAGGGATTCGTATTTAAATTGGTTAGAAAAAAATCTTACAATACTACACAAAATTTCGATTCACATAACTCGTAACATAATTGAGTTGAGTAGTAGAGAAATTCGTTTACAATTCAATGCGTGAGAAATGTTTATAATTAAAAAAGACAAATTTATGAAGGTGTCTGTGAAGTTTTCTTCCTGTAAAAAAAGCACAGGCTGTCCATGTCAAATAATTACAAAAACCAATTTAAAAATGTCGTGAAACAATAAAAAAAAACACATTACTTCACACGTATTATGATACATTATATCGAAATGAACAGTTGTTTTTCATACTGGCGGTGAATTATGCCAAATACGTATCGGAACAAGTGAAATGGATGAGTTTTTTTTCAAGTCACCGTGCAGAAATTCGTCATAGAAATTACGTAATTATTAATTAAAATGCACATTTTTTTTTATTTAGCCCAAGGAGTTACATATTGGAGGATTACGATATTGTTTTATTTAACATTCGATTAAAAAAAAAAACCTAGCACAATTTATTTGTCCTAAATATTTATTTTTTATTGAACCTCCCGTGTGGAAACGTGATCTACAATAATGTCATGTGCTAATAATTCATAATAATTTATCATGGTGAATTATTATTGCGCTGTAAGACAATAAAATGTTATGACATTTTATCTCATTCGATAGACTACTTTTAATACATATATTTATATTGTAATATTATGTGGGGGAGGTGATGTATATATATATGTATATATACGTATAAGGTGATTCGAGCGCGCTCACCCCTCTTTTTTTTCTTCAATAACGCTGCTATTTAAAATCTGATTTTTGTGGTTTTTAAATATATTTAAAGCCCATTTTTCGAATTATCGCATTTTTTTGGCCTACTTATGGATAGTGTCCTGTGGAGATACAAACTTTTAATTTTCAAATAAGAACCTCTCTTTTCTACTGTAAATTATTTAGTAGATCATTTTTCTGAAAATTTTGACGTATCAAAAAAAGTAGTATTTGAGTTATTTAATTTTGTGTACTAAGGATGAATTTGAAAGGTTTGGTGGCAATAGTAAGTTGACCTTTTTTTAATACTATAATTTTCTATACGTCTAAGTGTTGACTGTTGAGTATATAAAACCAAAGTCAAAACTATGTAATATACGAAGCGCATTGTTCAAAAGTCTCGCGCGTATAAATGCGAACACGCAGTGTAAGTACCTATAATAGGTAGGTAGAAATAAAAAAAAATCTCTTAACAAATTACACTATTTGAGTACTTCCATAATATTATTATATGCATACATCAGCTATTATAACGTATATTATACGTACTTACGACTGCAGTTGAAACGAAAAAAATAAACCGACGATGCGAGGAGAGAAAAAACCGCTTATCTTTTCCAAAACCGATTGAACGCGACTCGACTTGTTTTTAAACCGTCCATTGTACCGTATAACATATTGTGTTATTACAATAATATATGTTATAGCTTATAATATACGTCGTACGAGCACTATAGGTATTATAGAGGTGCACGAGGATAAAAGACTGCTGCGGAGCTCAGCGTGTTGCGAGATTTTTTTTCTCCGCCGCGAGAAACGCGCTCGGCGACCCGGGTTTTCGATACAATATAATATATTTTATTATGATATAAAACAATAACGATATAATACATTTATCATGTACAAATCGACAACAATTAACACGGTACCGACCCATAACGCGTGCATGATATAGGTATACAGTAATATTGTTTTTCGCCGCAGACTGTTATTTAAATGCCGTCGGGCTATTGGAAATTCGCCGGAACCACGAATGTCGTATAATAGATAGGTACCTACATAGCTTTTACTATATTATTATTATTTCCCATCTTTATAATTATTACCATACAGGGCGAATCGCCAATTATGCTCGCCCTTTTTTTCTTCAACAACGCAGTTGTAAAAAAATCTGTTTTTTTTTAAAAGTTTTTTAATATTATACTTACTATAAATCCCATATTTTCAAATCCATGTTTTATTTCGGTACTACCTACCTACCCTCTTACTTAATAAGTTCCCTGCGGAGATACAAACTCTTGTTTTTCAAATGAGGACCGCCATTTTCTATTGTGAATTATTTAGCAGATAATGTTGACGTATCAAAATCAAAATTCGGAAGAATACTTTTTGAATTATTTTACTATGTGTAGTAAGGATAATTACTATTATAGTAATAGAGCCATGGTAATGTACTTGGAAGATATGGCGATTTGAACATTCTAATAATTAATCCATCAAAATTAATTATAATTTGTAAAAATTATCTAAGTTTAATAAACACTAGATCCAATATTACCAATGAACATTTATTTTATATTTTTGTAAGTCCAGTTTTATGTAGGTACCTACTATTGTCCTTAATATTGACTAATAGAAACTACTCGTTCGAGTTTTTAATTAGGTACATCAATTTTGAAAAATATTTTTTTATTTTAAAAACAGAAGTTTTTAGGATATTCTTTAAATAGTACAAAAAATCTCAAGAATTCGAAAATATTTTCCTTTAGTAGATGAAGTTAGGTTAGGTCCGAAAAATCAGAAATGAAAAAATTAATTGTTAAAGATATAGGAAAAAGATGAGTATACTTGGTGAATCAAACTGTATATATTATAATAATATGTATAAATTGTCTGTATATCCGAAAATAATATATTAAAATTATAAATGACACGAGGAGCTTTTTCCTCTGTAGCATGTAACATTGCATACTATAATATTATATAATATGGTGACGATCACCTCGATGTTTGTTTATCACTTGTTTTCCTAATTCGTAATTTAGAAAATGCACTTTGGAAAATTTATATAATCTAAAGTCTTAATTCTCATTAGTTAATTCGAGATAAAAATGTTATCCTCGTGTTACTCAAAAATCTAATTTATGCAGTGGCGGCGCCAGGGGTGGGCCAGGGTGGGCCCGGGCCCACCTTAAAAAGTCTCCGGCGCCCCCTGTGGCCCACCCCAAAAATTAAATTTAATCATATTAGAATACTAAAAAATATCTCATGAATAAATCATGATTTATTAAAATATGAAAATATTAAGTCATGATAGATGGCGTGAACAACATTTTGAATGGGTTGAAAACTATATGCACTATAATATGCTTTCAAGCCTCATAAATAACGTGCATTTTCCAGCGGCTGAATACGAAAATAATAAATTATTATTAAATATTCATTGGTATTGAGTGTAATTATGGGTTAGGGAGCATAAAAATCAAAAAGTGTTTACATGAATATATATTTTGTTAGCAAATAAATACTATTAATACAATACATGTTTACAAATCATTGTTTTAGTAAGTTTACACGATGAAGTGTAAAAAAAATTGGAAGTTGACCCTCCCCCTCTCCCATCTGCGAAATTGCCGGTCATCACTATTGTTTATATATATATATCAATTCAACAATTTGGCCCTCCCTAAAAAATTTGGGCCCCAGCCTGGCCCACCTGGTATTAAAGTTCTGGCGCCGCCACTGAATTTATGACTAAATTATGTCGCTATTTTTACAAGTTGTATTGTTATAAATTTAATTAAGTAGGTGTTCAAGTAGTTAATAGTTATCTAACCATCTATAAGTGTTATACTTCCAGAATGGATGCGAGTAGACAATATGTACGAGGAAAAGCGTAGTGTGAGTGAGAGACACGTTATATTATTTTATTATACTCGATAGTAATATCCAAAGAAAAATAATGCAGTCAAAGAAAATTCGAAGAAAAAGTATGTAGCAAATAATGGAAAAATTTGGAAAAATATATTCAAAATTAAAACTGAAAACATCCATCTTATTTTTCGTGAATGTATTCTCTTCCCTCTCGTTAAACTAGTAAAATAGAGGACGCCAACTCGTAATTCTTCAACTCTTCAAAATGTTTGTAATATAGATACCTCGCCGAGGTCTTTACGCCTGTGTTAGGTACCAATTCATAAGTTTTCATAGTCCTTTTTTTCCTATAGTTACAATGCAATGCGCATATTCTTATGTTTATAGAAATCAAAAATATAACCATTTAATGATATTAGCAGAATGCCTAGCAATAAAAAATATTCTCAAAAACACATTATTCGGAAACGCGTCACAATATTTTACTCGATAGTTCCAATATACCACCGTATGTGTCATGGTACAAGACAAATGATGCTGGCATATTATTATAATTTGAATGCCAGACACACGGATAGGAAGATGAGAGTGCGTACGTATTGCAATAAATATTATTATTATTACTATTATTGTTATGTTCGATCAGTCGCGAGGAATGCAAAACGATGTTACAAAACGAAAGATCGCGCGCGCGTGCGCTCGTGTGCGAACAGAAATCTTCGCGTATACCTATATCTGCTCTCGCGATCGGGTCAATGATACCCAACGTGAAAAAAAATAATAAGAAGGAAACACACTCACACACACATGCACACACATACTACACACAAATGCATAGTACACATTATAAGGTGTATATAATATATAAATATAAAAAGGAGCGGTCTTCTCCTCGCTCACACACATATTATACATCGGGTACGCAGCCTCCGGGCGCGAATCGCCTTCCATTTTATCCAGACCGCCGCCGATGTTGCCGCTATTATATTATTATTATTATTTATTTATTATCATTATTATTATTACTACTACTATATATATATATAAATTCGTATTTATAATATGTAAAGGTATACACACACACACACACATACATAGGTACACACTCGCGACTATATTTTAATTGCGAAACGGGTCATTCAATCTACGTCCTTGTCGGTCGATTCTCCCCGCCAACGTTTTATCTCATCTTTCTTTTCATACCCGTTGTTGTCTAACACGTCATGCCCGCTCTCCCGAATCTCCTTGTGGAGGTCGATCGGTCATCGATGTATTATGCATATTATAATATGGGTAAGTTTATAATACATAGTTAATATAATCAGCGTCTATTCGATATGTGTATATTATATTATTATATAGTACATAATATTATGGTATGAGCACACGCACACTCTGATAAATATATAAATAAATAATATGTATATACTATATAGATATGGTTAGGAATGTTCTCGTGATCATAATATTATAATTTGTAATTAACAAAAACGTAGTAGTCGGCATCCATGACCGCACTGGAGTACATACGGATTTCTTGAAATATTATACAATATTAGTCATTATAAGGTCAGAGTTTTTGGTTTTGTGCGAGCATACCTACTTTTTATCTCAATTCGTACAATATGTTATGGTATAGGCGTCTACGTATATTGTTGGTCATCGTCTACGCCTAGTAAACCCATAGTATTTTACGTAAAACAAATATTTGTATTTTTTTTTACACCAACAAATATTACACACAATGTTATTATATTTTTATTTACGCAACAGTCGTAACACCCGGCCCCCAAACAAGTACTACTCCGTTTTTTCGAACAAGCTTTAAGACATATTTAAATTAGGTAGTTAAAGGTATCGATAATAAGAGCTATAATACGTTTATATTTCAAAGAAATTAATACTGCAATCGTATATGCAGTGTATAACTTCTCATAATGATTTACGGTCGAATTTTTTCGACACGAACACGTTTCTATTAATATTTTTTTTTAACCTGTATATATATTATTAATAATTGTCGAAACGATCGCGTTTAATTTCGACTGCGCATTTACCGACTGTCCGGAGGTTACCATTACATATTATTATATTACATCGAATATATAAAATATATTTATAATTGGCGAACACGACAATATTTACACTCGCGGTTTTTACCTCGCTTTTGGTAATTTAACCTCACCGAAATGAACCCAATCCGACAGACATATATATATATATTATATATAATACGGTAAACGGTTAAGCTCATGCACATGCCGGAACCTTCACCTTTCGCGCATTCCTTGACCTGAATACCGTAACGCGGGTACCTGCAGCAACCAACGTCGTGTCTTTTAAGACAACCGAATTAACAGTCCGATTTAAGTCGTATAGGAAAAAATTTAATAATGATAAACGTTTTCCATGATATTATTCTTGTATTGGATATCGTTTAATCATTATATATACTTTCACCGGAAAACCCAAACAGCTAACATATATTATTTACAAAGTTACCCCCATATATCATTCCATATAAGCACATGAGCGTCACTAAGGGGTACAGAGGGGAACTTTTGCTACCCCATACATTTTTTTCCACGTTTGAAAAAATAAACAGGAGGAACATTTTCGTAGTTAATATTTTTTTTTTGCTTCCCCAAAATGTTGACTCTATAGTGACGTAGGCACACATGATAATAATATTATAATATACAAATCTGCACTATTATCCGCCCTGCACATACGGTGGGTGATATTATGTAACTACCCATCACATAATGTGTCCGTAAAAATTTTAAATTAAATAATGTATAGTTTTGTACTCGATGGCGTAAATATAATGTTCAATCCGATTTTGTTGTTTCAGACATGGCAGGAAAAAGAGGCCGGAAAAGTGGTGTTGTACACGACCACCATGGGGATAGTCAGGGACACGTACCAGCGGTGCCTGCAGGTCAGGCAAATACTGAGGACTCATCTGGTCAAGTACGTGGAAAGAGACGTCTTCATGAGCCGGGAAGTGCAGAAGGAAATCCGAGAACGTCTCGGCGGCGACGAAATTTCAGTGCCGCAGCTGTTCGTCGAAGGGAACCTCATCGGAGTCAGTTTCCGTTTTTACAATATTATTCTAACCAAATATCAATGTACCAATCTATATATGATATATATACGGGGTGATCCATTTAACGTAAAACACTCTTAATTTCAAAAACACTTTCATTTTTGAAAATATTTCTTCTACATAATTTTAAATCGTTACAAGACCACAATTTTGGTGGAAGAAATCATATTTTTTACAATTTTTTTTTATCGTTATCGTTTTTAAGTTTTTTATTCTTTTTAATGATTACATACCTACATTTTTTATTTCAAAACCCACCATGACCCTCTCGAGACATCCAACAGAATCCAAACCCACATCGACATCCTCTCAACATGGTACAAAGAATGGGGGTTGAAACTCAATGAATCCAAATCCATCCACTGAACTTTCACTCTCAGACCAATAAGCTGCCCCTCTATCACACTTAACAACCAACCTCTCCCGACCGCTCAAAATGTCCGTTACCTAGGTTTATACCTAGATCGCCGACTCACGTGGGCTACCCACATACGTAACAAACGACTTGTACTAAATAATCGTCAAAAACAACTTTAAAAACCGAAACCCTCTCATCCAAAACCTCTTTTCTCGAACAATCCTGGGCGACCCTGGCTGACGTTTAAAGCGTAGCTGGTGCCGTGACCTACTAGTCGACTAGTTGACTAGTCCACCATCCCGTCATGAAGTGCTATTAATGAATAGCTTCTTCATCAAGCCAACCATGACCAATGACCTATAATGTATTATCCCTCCATTATGCTTATTGTAATTATTTTTATACAGATTGTACAAATAAAAAAATATGACAAAAAAAAAAAAAAAATTTCAAAACAAAATATTATTTGGAGCATTTCGATCAATAAAAATCAAATTTTGGACAAATCGTTTATTAGTAATATAATACTTTTTAAATTTCAAAATTTAGATGAATGGAATATTATTATAGGGGATAAGAACTTTGAGTAACCCTGTACCACACCACTCCGCTCATCTAAACTTTAATTACTGATAAGTTATAACGTATAAACTATTCGTCCAAAATTCGACTTCTATACATCGAAGTAAAAAATGTTTTGCTTAGAAAATATAAAGAATTAAAAATTGTCAATAGATAAAAGTTGATAACGATGAAAATAGTAATTATTTTAGAGAACTTGTTTATAACGACTTAAAATTATGTAAAAAAAATATTTTCAAAAACGTCAATAGTTATTGAAATAATGAGTGTCTTACGTTAAGTAGTGAGGGGATTTTTGAACCGAACCGAAAACTTTACATCACTGCAACCTCACGAGATTATGCGTGTACATATAATATTATAACAGATTAATATTATGCATTGTCGTCGCTCTTTACAAAATCTAATAGGTACCTTAGTCCTTAATTGCACTAAACCCATTAACACAGCACAAGTGGTTACGAGTATAATATTATTATTTTTCGTATAACATTAATAACGTTTAATATTATAACCTTTGTATAAGTAATCTTGTTCTCCTTGAATTTTTGTTTTGCGTAACGTGTTTCGTTTAAAATTTAAAACGAGATCGCTGGGCTTCGAAATTTAATTTCACGCATCGAAATTTAAACCCACGATGTCTTCATAACAATAACTATAGGTAGGTAGGTACATAATATACTAATAACTCACAGTCCACGTCATGATTGTACACGATTTTTAATTGAATTCCGTGTTCTGTTACAAGATAAACCACCGACATGGTACGGTGTACTTTCGTCTGAGACAACTTAAGCGTGTTTTGATGTTATTGTAATTTAAACTTTGCGAGAAAACCGCTTTTAGTTTCTTTTATTATCTTTTAGTGGCTTTGTGTAGATACCTATTTTGTAATTCTATGTAAATCTAACAAACGACAAAATGCAAAGTAAATTTACGAATCAAAAAGCTATCTAATGTTATATTAAATGTACGTGCGTCGATGGGATATAGGATACTTTTAATTATTATTGTTTAATAACATACCTATTATAGAATTAGCGTACTGTCATAACTTAAGTTTATATGTGTATATATATATATATGATAGGTATCGTTAAACAAACTACGATCTAACGATGTTGTTAAAAGTTTACGACATTTTAATTTAATGATCGTCGATGTCTTGTTCAAACTAACAATAATTTTAAAATAAATATTATATATTAGCCGTTAACAATAATCATAGCCATTGGTTCATGATAATGATTAACGATTGAACGACGTTTGACTTTGTTCTCAGGATGCAGAAGCCGTAGAAAGACTGAACGAATCTGGGGAACTCCGATCGATTTTAAAACCATTTAAGGTAAAGCCAAAAGATTTATGTTTCATTAATCCGTTTTCATATTCGGAACGTTCCTTCCGGTGCAGACAAGAATATCCTGTTGTCCGATGACATCAAACACACACACACACATACACACACAAACACACTTACAGAACAAAATGCAACTTTCCTATTCCGGACTACTATATATATACTCGATGGTTTTTTTTATTATAAAAAGATTCTCTCTGGCAGAGGTCTCTCTCACTTGCTTCTCACTTCATTTCATTTCCACCTATCTATTACCATTTACCCATGCTATTGTTGTTCCATCATACTGCCGCCGGCCGACCAACAAAAAATAATATATATATAATATTATGCATCTAATGCACTCGAATTTACGTGTAGATTATGTAAATAATTCAAATTTGTACAATGCTTAATGTTTTCACTTTTCACAACCCAAGTCACGATGTTATCTAATATATGTAACACATAACAAAAAAGAACCATCGAACAATTTACGGTTCAAAATGATTGATGTGCTGTGTATATATATTGAATCACGTTTTGAACCGTTTGTAGTTTATAAACGCTCACCATCACCAGCAATCCCTCTAAATCAATAAAACTAATAATTACAATTAATTTACATTAATAACAGACTCTAAATATTATTTTGTAATTTTTAATAGTTGGTGTGAAATTATTTGCTAATAGACTTAAAGAGTAATTTTTTTATTCTTGAAATCCCATGCGAATAAGTTGAATCTTTAACATATTTATCTCTAATAAATGTTGACACACAATTTTGTCGGTTTTTTTTTACTGTTTTTTTATTTTAATAATAATTATTTTATCGGACATTTTTTTGAAAATATTATTTTAAATGATGGTTATATTGTATTGTTTTTATTTTACAATATAAAATGTTTGATCGACAGATCCAATTTTACATGAATAATAATAAAAGGATTTTGCCGTTTTTTCTTCAATAAAATCTATATCACACTTTCTAATCCATTATGAGAGTAATTTTAAGAAACTAATTCAAAGGGCAGAACATAATATTATAACAATACACTGTATTATGATACCTAACCATTATAAATTATAAATAATTATAAAAAAGAAAATTTGTCCATCCATTTTATAAATAGCTGCTGAGTGTATGCGCTATGCGATGAATAACATTTATGAATATTGTGATACCTTTTTTTTTATTAAGGGGCAACGACCTTATATTATTATATACCTATTTACATCTTATTCTTAGGAACCACGTAAATTTAAGTAATATATTATTTCTACCCTATTGTAAATATTAAATTTACAATATCTACCATTGTTACAGGCATATATTATTACAATGGAATAAGCATTTAAATATTGTTGACCGCCATTATAATGAAATTATAATATTAACACGCGTATAATAGGTATAGTAACGTAATAGTCATTGCAACAATGTTCATAATTTACTATATGTTATAATATGTCATAAGTAATAGGAATAAATTAACTTTCCGGGAGTGTCACATACAAGTCTTCTATTTATTTATGAATAATAATAATAATAATTAATAACACGTTTCATCACACGTAACGTATACGACGCTACTATTATTGCAAGGACCATGTTACAGAACTTTGGGCAGTGGGCACTTGTTCATTTTGAAATTAATAAACGTTCACACCTAATAATTTAAAACAATGCGGTTACATACTGATCGTCCGTATAGGTACAAAACGTTTTGTATATTGTCTCAGGTTACGACAAAAAATAAATAAAAAACATCATTGTTCAGCAATCAAAAAGCGTATAACCGGGTATCAATACATTTCTGTGCTATCAACACACGTGGGACATCAAAATAAACTATAACCACTTTGGTCAAAACCTTAAATAAAAAATATCAAAGTCACCTGACGTTTCGAAATCTTGCATAAAGCAGTTGTATTTATTAGACTTTATTTATTATTATTGCAGACAAAAAATACTTAATAATAATAATTATTAAAATGCAATACTTAGTAAAATATTCTGCTGATAACTGTTAGCGATTATTAAACATAATGAATTCAAATAAATGAACCATTTTTGACAAGCCGTATAGTACCTAACTAGTGTAGAAATGAAAAATAATATCCGTTGACCTATTGAGAAAATCCGGTGGATAACGCATAGTAATAATTATTATTAAAAAATTTAAGTGATAATTCAAAAAAGTCGTCCTTATAAGAACGGTCCAGTGCAGCACGCTGTTTTAAACTGTTTTAAGATCATATTATATAATCATGAATAATAATAAATTTTAGGACCGTAGGCGGAATTTGAGGTTAGTGGGGGGGTGAAATTGCCCCTCTGGTATTATTCGAGAAAAACAATGCTTTTGCCACTCCCAACACTTGAAAACATGGTGTGAGATGGCAAAAGAAAAATGAATGAGTGTACACCCACCTATACATTCCAATGAGTTTTAGGTTTATCGATTACAGTTTTTTTTTCAATTTGCATTCCTGTTTTTGAAATATTTGACTTCTGCAACCCCCTTAATATGTTTGCCAAGTGTCGCCTGTGGTAGGAATAATACTATATAGGTGTAGGTAATAGCTGGCGTATAATATATAATATCGCGTCTGTGTTGTTATTGAAGGCAACATCCCCCGCGCGGAATAATATATTACAATAATATAAAAACAATAGAGAATTATTTAACGTGAGGTGAAATTATAATGTCATTAATCACGCGTGCCTATAATATTATATTGCTGAATGGCGAAGAAAGTGCCGATGAAAACGAGTGGAAAAATATCGTAGGCGATCGTCCGGACCATTAACGTGCGACGACTTTGGATCGAATTCAATAAGAGAGGTGTGTGTGAATGTGTGTGTATGTGTGTATGCGGTTCGACGGAACAAACGACACGTCGACCTACAACTGAGACGCAGACGTGTGTTACACGACGAGTATACTGGTCCCTATTATAGCGCGTGCGGCTTATAAATTATTGTCGTATCCGAAAAATCGATACGCTAGACGCGTAAGCTTTGCTAAAGTATAGACGGTACATAGATATCTATAAAATAATACATTATTTATGCCTACCCGAAGAACCGGGATTGAGGTTTTCGGCGGTCCAGAAGGCTTAACAATATAATAGTTTCCCCTAAATATATATTATACGCTCCGCATAAGCTTCACCTCCATCCCTCTAGAAAATGGAATTTTCATAAATGACTCTTATAGTCTATACTAAAAAAATATTTAATAATAATCTCTAGTGGACATTTTTAAATATTATTATAAAAGATAACGGTCAAGCCATTTTTCTACCTGCACCCTTTAAAGTTTTGCCGTCCTATAAACAGCGGAAATCGGTATACGTCTGCACGTCGTCCCATTTTATTCAAACATCCGGGCCCACTTGGACACTAACTGTCGACCCACGTTATATAGTGACAATCGTGCAACTGCGATGTCGCATTATTAAGTTTGTTTCGGGAAGAAGCTACAAATGACACGTCCCGATAGTTCGGAAACAGCTCATTGTCCTTATACAATTCACAGGGGGCTCGTATAATAATAATAATAATAATAAGTATTAAGTACCGAAACGTTGTAAATTGTAATAAATCAATATTCGACAGCGTTATAATAATATCATATTATTATCATGTTTTCGTATGGTTTCAGAGTCCGGACGCGTGTACGACGTGCCAAGTTTGCGGGGGCTACAGACTGCTGCCCTGTCCGATGTGCAACGGAAGCAAGAAATCTGTGCACAGGAATCACTTCACCACCGAAATGATCGCCCTCAAGTGTATGAACTGCGACGAAGTTGGATTAGTACAATGTTACGCCTGTTGAACGACGACAACACATAATTATATAGTATTATTATTATTTTTATTTTGTTTTATCTGATGACGCAATATGTATCGTTATTATATATTATTACCGATTATGATTTATATCGAAGGCTTACATAATATAGTGTACCTATAATAATATCATAATCGCTGTTGCAGTAGTATCAATTTACTATAATATAATAAGTAAGTTGTATGTATGTATAATACGGTAAATATGTATAGGTACCTGTATAATATAATAGTATAATATATTATTATGCTATTAATTGCTATATTGCTATCTGTTAATCTGTTAGTTAACACCACCGTTAGTATTATTTTTTTCTTAAATAGATTTCAGATGGCCGCCACAAATAACGCACACTTACCAAATCTGTTTTTTTTTTCAATTACGATCCAAGTATCCAATACATACATATTATTATAGACAGCGTGTACCAACGAAAAATTATAGAAATATTATAGTATAATGATATTTAATCACAACATCATACTATATAATATTAATATTTAGGGACCCATTTTTTGCAGAGAACCTACCCCTACAGTATAATATATGTAGGTACCTACCCACAGACTACAGCTGTTATTTATGTTTGTGACGTAAATTCGTGATACCCATCTGTACGTATAATAATTAAGCTGATGATTCTTAAATGTATAGTTTATAATAATATATTATCGGTACTTCTTTAAAATCAAGTCGTGGTTTCTATACAATACTATATATTATTATGTGTATAAGTATACGATATTATACTAAATCGGCTTTTTTCTAAGACTTTATTTTATGTACCTACCGAGTACACGTCTTTGTATAGCAGTAATATAATAGGTGTTACGTATGTCGTATACGTGTTATGCGGGGATAATATACGCTAGAACAAAATTGGATACTCTATAAATGATGCACAACATATAATTATATTTAATATTTATTATTTACTACTTATTATAAATAATAATTTAAAACATGATATCTACTTATTTTCGTACTCATCGTAATATTTAATATTAAATCTGATTTTAACAGTAGGTATGTATCTAAATGTGTGTCCAATTTTGTTTGAAAATTCAATGTTATTCAATTACAAGAATATCATTTAATTTCCTTACTTCAATTTACAAGTGTTATGAATTTCACTATAATTGTTTGGGAAAACATGTTTATTATTTTATTTATTAATTTTTAAATTTATATTATACACTATGTTGTTTTTACACTAAATACCAAAATGCTCAATATTGTACTTTATTTGTATCGAATATATTATTACAATAAATGTCCTATGTATAAGTAGAATTCTAAACAGTTATTATATTATTTACTTATGTATAACTGAGGTAGATTAAATTGCATCAATTTTGTAACAATAGTTGATTTATTTTTTTTATTTCAAAATTATAATTTTTCCTTTTTTTATTCCTCGTGTTTATCTATTAATAAAAGCGGCAAGTGATTAATAAATAATTTAATTGCAAATTTAAAACTGTAATATGTGAATATTTCCCGATAGTAACAATTTTGTTTTTACGTATAATAATATTATAATAATCAATGGTATAATATTTTAATAATCAAATAATAATTACACGGCGTAACGAATAGGCTATTTGCGTACACTACTGTCTTATCGCGGTATTTAATACGTACAATAATAACAAGCCGATACAAATTTTACTAATAAATTGAGATGAAAATATCAAATAATTGGCTATAGTTTTTGTTTTAATGGCAAAAATTAATGGTAATTTAAAAATAAATATTTGTTCTATTATAATGTATGCAGTAACAAACATAGATTATTCTACTGAAAATGATCATCAATTTGGGTTCATAATGTGACTTTGAACTTCATACTCTTTTAACCATGCTTATAGTAAATTCTAAAATAGAAGTCCATAATTTAACTATTAAAATGGATGTAGATGCTTATACTTAAAAAGTAGCAGCAAGTTACAAACTTTGTAAAGTACATTTTATCACTCAGAACTTATAGCACTCAAGACTAAATTATGAACAGAAGAGTCCACCATCTCAGTTAACCACTTTTTGAAGTTATAATCAACATTTTAAGTGAAGCATCTGAAATATTTTTTTTAACAGTTTTATGTTGTATATTGAGGGATAAATCATTTTCAGAATTCTCCTCACCAAACCAGTAGAATACCAAAACCTAATTAGTTATTTCAATCCATATACGTGTAATGAAATCTGTTAGAACTAAATTGTACTCTAGTAGTAATCAGACATTACTAAGTATAGAAACTTTACCATTTTTAATGTAAGTATACATGTAGAGACATGAAGTTATCAAAGAACATTTTAAGTCAACTGCAGTCGACAGCCACAGAAAAATAATACTGTACAGCAGCGGTTCTCAACCCATAGGCTGCGGACAATGTGGTGCTCAGCCACAGAAGCTGGTCAAGGGTGTAAGCCAAGTATTGGAAAATGTTAATTTATCCTAGTTAGTACCAACGTCTAAATTTTTATAAGATTTTATTAACGTCTATATGTGTGGTTCCCTAAAGGCTAAAGCCAAAGGTAAAAATCCAATGGATCAGAAATCCATTTGAAGGTCACGTCTTAAACAATTTAACATTAATTCATCAAGTGAAGAGGACTCGTTGATTGATCTATCATGTGACCAGATTTTAATATTCTTTAAAACCACACCATTTGTCACATTCTGAAAAATATTCGGCAAGATTATGCAGACATTACCAGCCATTACCGGTAACCACTTCGGAAACGGTTTTTCCATTTATGGTTTTTCGGAACATTTTAGTTTTAACTTTAATCTACACAAGACAAATACCCACTTTAAAAAACTGTTCAGGGCAAGCTAAATTAAATAATAAATACCTATAAAAAATATCATTTGGGGCTATGGATAAATGTAAATTAAAATGAAATTACCCATAAGTTATGGTTGGGCCATAACCATTGATTGAAAAAAGGTCATGGAAAAGTGTTAACCAACATCAATTACAATAAAATAAATAATAATCAATTATTAATAATTAGTAATGTTATCAAAATATGGCTGGGTAAAAGAATTATTACTGAAATTTCAAAGATATCAAGTATCTTCTTTTGTAAAACCTTTTATTAACAAATGTCAAATATATCCAAGCAGCTAGTATACTATCTCTAATCGTACTTATTATCTTGTAAATAAAATATATATTCAAAAAATTAGAAAACTATTTCCAAAGAGCAAAAAAAAAAAAAATTTTAAATTATAAATTAACGTTAATTTTTAGACATTTCTGGTTTTGTTGAATTGACAGACTTTTTTTTTTTTTTTTAATAGTTAAAATAGAATATTTACAATCTGTAATTTTATATATACAATGAATAAATTTGGTAATAAAAGAAACAACAAATAACCTGAATGGCTTGAGGAGGGAGGCCCACCAGAGATTTTTGAAATTGACCGACTTAAAAAAAAAAGTTTACCGCTATACATTACCCATTAATCAAATTTGATGGTTACCGGTAATTGTTAATCGCTTCCCAAAATTAAAACTTACAAACCTGGAAGCTGTTACTAACCCAAAATTGATCATAGTAACTGGTTTCCATTAAAAACCGGTTACAAGCCCTGGTTTAAATGTACATATTGGTTTAAGGGCCACAACAGTAACAAAAGTCCAGGCATGTTTTCATAGTTCATTAGTATTGGTTCATAGAATGCTAAGGAATATAAAAATTCAAAATAATATATTGTATGTATTTATTTAATTCACTAACTGTAAGATTCCCAATACATATTTAATAAATTATAAGCTATTTAAACAACATAAATGTAATAAATACTAAAATAACTTTATAGATACCATGAATGTATTAAATTACATCTGTATTTTAATCTTTGAAAATCAATTAGTACTACAAATCGGATAATTTTAAATCAGGAATTCAAAATATTACCAGGAGTATAATATGGAAAATGAAACTTTTCTTTTTTTCCTATTTATACCTAACAACACAATAATTCCTGATTTAAACTATACTTTATAATACTACTATATTTAATACTTTGTAAATTAAATAAACACATACATTAAAAATATTTATAAATAAAGTTCAAAATCAACACGTTTAAACGAATGAAAATCACTGTTTGAGTTACATTTACGTACCCAAATGGGTTCCTTAAATTTATCATCTACTTTCCATTTCTGCATTTGCTCAGTATTGTACGGACCAAATATTTCATTACTTTCTAATGAAAATTTGTATTCCCACTGTAATGACTCTCCTAATAACATTGCCAAAGTTTGATTAAGATATTTAAATACCTATTGATAGTAAAATAATATTTTTATAAATACCTGTCAATAGTTCTTCTGGTTCTTCTGGTTCTTCTTGACCACTCTGGATTGTACTTTCTAATTTTTCCTTTTCTTTTAAATCAAAATCTTCCGCATACATATCCAAATCCGATGCCATAGAAGTTGACGGTTGTCCTTTCTTTTCTGATTTTGAAATCTGTAAAAAAAAATAATAGTACTTTTTAGTATTTTTAGTATTGTTATATCAAATGACAAAATGAATCAATAGTTAATCAGTTTAAAACTAATATTTAAACACTATTCTATAACATTATTCAAAATAGTTGTTTCTAGATTGTTAGTTGTTACCAGTATAAAAATATAACTTTTCTAAGCTTTAAATCATTTTATAATATTTAGATAGTATGCAGTTTACATTTTACACTACTCTGTGCTTAATTAACTAATAATCTGCAAATTGAGTGAGGCTAGGTCCATGTATTAACAAAAGCAATAATTTTCAAATATTAAGTAACTATATTTACAGTTTATTGTATTAGTTTATTTGGTTTGTATCACTAAAATAACTTACAAATTATATTCGTGTTTGAAATTTGAAATTAATATTTATCAAAACTACAAATTTTTCTGGTGGAGAACTCCAAGAATAAATTATTTTTAAAAATATTAAATTATACTATATAAAATTAAAGTTTCACTTATAGACCACATACTTTACCATTAAATTTACCACAAATCACATCAATTTTGAAGAACGTGTATACAACCAATGTGATGGACTATGTGTAAATTAAATAATGTCTTTAAAATGAATAATATGGCTAAACATTTTTAGGCCTATTTATTAAAACATGACTAAATAAACATAACAACTCACAAAAGTTTTTTATTAACTTCTTGATAAAAATGTTATTGTATTATAATTAACTAGCAAAATAAACTCAAGAAATCTGCTTACAATTTGAGAAATCTGCTCATAAGTTTCTTGATAAACATCCATGTTGCCGTTAGCTGTTAAAATTTGATTAGCAAGCTCTGTAAGTCTAGTGACTTTTGAAGACGAACCTTCATCAGTGCTCAGTCCTGCCTTTTTCAATTTCCACCTTTCAGCAGTAGTAAGTCGTTTGTTTCCACCTAAACGCCTTAATGATTTTGAAATAGTCTCTTTTGGCTCCATCATACTTATGATTTCTTTATACGCAGCAATTACATTAAATTCTACATTATCCTCTACACTTTCATCAGCTTTTTTCTTTTCTTTGGACATATCTTTAATCTAAACAAACAAATTGCACATTATAATACGACAAAATGTAAGAAACTATTATTTATGTTGTTTTATTTACTTTACACCAATCAATATTCTCTAGCCAGTTGTCCTGTACATCTTTTTCTTTTTTCCAATGATACATTCCTTCTTTATCGAAGTGCCCTTCTTCAAGTTCTTCTTGCATATTAAAAGGTGTGATTCGTATCTCACCATCTTGTCCAACAACTCCTTCTTCTTGGCCTAGAGGGAATAATAATACAATTGGTAACAAATTGTGCAATACGTCCCAAAGTTGAACGATTAAAAATTGTATTCAAGTTTAAAAGTATAAAAGTTACACATCGATATGTACCCTATAAAGTCTTAAGTACATTATATTTTATGCATGAACCACAATGTAGTTACCTTCAATATCTTGCTCTTGCATCACATCATAATTATTTTCATCAACACTGTCATCATCGTCTTCTTCCGAATCAGCTATATTATTTAGCTTTTCAAACTTATTTTGTTGGAAAATCTCTTCTTCTATTTTTCTTTTATTCATTTTTGGAACTATGGATTTAATGAGCTCGACAGAAAAACAATACACAACAATTTACCAACGCCAAATCCTGAGGCCTAAAAACAATAAAATGAAAAACTGTCGACCGAACAGAAATATTAACTGTTCGTGACTACAAGTCTTCAACTTCGTGTTAAACTGTAAACTGTAAACAGTCCACTATTTATTCAAGCGCTCTTTTTTAGTGTGATAGCTGATAACTGATAAATGGATAAATGATAATAAACAATAATCACCCATATGGCCATATAGTAATTTTATTAAGACCGTGCTCCCCACGAAGACTAGAATAATAAATTCTAGTTTACTTCATCAATTAATTGATCTTTGACCTCATGAACCTCCCTAACGGCCTAACACCTGCACCAAACAAGGTGTATCAATACAACTTGCACAGAACCATATTGTTGTAAAACAAATAATACAATTAATAATTCGTATTCTGTGTTTATACCACGTTTATATACATCTGTGGACTTATCAACTATCACAACTATCAAGCCGGAAAATATGTAAATAATAAATAGTAAATACGAAAACGAGATTAGATAAAAAAATCACTAATTACTTCCTATTGTGTCGAATACTCGAATTAATATAATATAAGATAAATCTTAATAATATATATATCATATATCTCAATTCGTGTTTGAGAGTTGTGACTTAGTTCTTCTGTATCTTATTAGTACAATCTTTAGTTCTTTACTTGAATACGTATTGTATTTACGATTTACTATTTCATTTATCGAAAAATTTTCCAACAACACTTCTTAAAATGTTTTATAACGAATCATTGATTTTTCACGGAATTTCATTAGGTTTTTTCAATATATAGTAGTGGACATTTAAGATATTAAAACAAGTCCTGAGCTTTAGGTAATTTGTATTTCATTTATTTACCAGAGTATGATTTTAATTACAAAAGTAATTTGGATTTTGAAATGCTTATACTCCTATGATAAATTGCTAATTAATTGATATGTATTTTTTTTTAAACTAAAATATAATTGACTGTTTTTACACAGAATGGATACTTTGGTGGGGGACAAGCAGCCTAGCGATACTGTTGAGACATTAACAAATGATGCCAGCAATGATGAAATTTGGGAAATAATTGACAAAGAAGACGACGGTAATAATATGCTGTGTTTAAAAATTGCAGACAAATTGTTAACACTATTTTATAGAGGACCTAAGGAATTTGTCAGCTGCGGTTTATGCATTTATACTATTGGTCATTGGCATACCACTATGGTGGCGAATGACAGAAGTACAACGCCACTCTCTTCCATATGCACAGATCTCGCAATTGGGTACCATGGACGTAATTATTTCTACAGACATATTTGTATACACTAAAAATCCATATGTAACAGAACAAATTATCGAACAAATTTATACTACATTCAATTCAAGTAATTCTAAAACAATTACTTAAAAAATGTATACGCAGTAAATAAAATATATTTTTACAGCTATGTTCAGTATCAGTGCTCATCCTTCTACTTCATTAATTCAGATGATCCTACATGAATAAACTAGAGATGGTTTTAACTCCTCTAGGATCATTACAACTAATTGAAACCACTAGTGTAGATGATATAATAGCTGGTATTGGTCGTAATATTTATTTTCCTCCCAATACAGGTAAGCCCACTCTAAATTTTTCCTATTATTTATTGTCCATGTTATTTATTTTAAATGTATTTCAGACATTAAATTATTAATGGACTCATTAAAACGGCTGTTACAAACAGATGCATTGTCTGATTCAATGATATCAATGTTAAACCCTGGTAATCATTCTGATGACCAACAAGTAGTTACTGAACGACAGCGTAGAGTTAGACCATCATCAGATTATAATGTACTTCTTACTGTTGTAAATCCAGAACCTGAGAAACTGCATGTGTCTTGGAAGCCAGAAATACCTTTAAATCGTTGGTTTCAAAAAATGTTGATTTTATTTAATATTAAATTATTTTATGCATTTTAAATATATTTTTAGGTTATCTTCAGCCTTTACTAGATCAATTAAAACTGATTTCAAACTTTTCCGTGCAATCTCAATGGCTTTATTTAATAGATTTGGTTCAAAAGCCGCCAAAATTGAACACTACATTTGTATTAGACAAGAATCACGCTCAATACATAATTACTCCTCTAGAAAAAAAATTAGGTAATGTTTTCAAAGCTCAATTAGTTATAATTTTTTATGGTTAATATTTATTTGGTTTACTCGTTTTAGGTTCTGGAGTGTCTCGAAATCCATGTATACATTTTGTTGTATATGTAACCCCTTGTTCTTATATTCCTTTATACTTTCATGAAAACAATCAGTTGACTACTGCTATGATGTCAGCTCGCTGGGGTGGAGTTCAAATCTTAAATGCCAACGAGATGTCATGCAATGAATCAGTAAGCTTCATACCTGATGATCTCAGTATTATGACTCCCATCATCACACAGTTCCATTCATTAATTGGTGTGCCAAATATGTCCAATTACATGTCACTAATGCCACTAAAATCTTCTACTCTGCGTAAATGGCAATTGGATTCAATGTACAGGCTCAAAATTATTGAACAATACACTAATACTCGTATTACTTTAACATCATTGTCACGACTTTTGGGTGAAATCAGTAATATTGTGATAATTGAAGAAGTTGGAAAAGCAGTAACTGAATCCGTAGAAGCAGCTATTAAAGTACTTCAATGTATAGAAAAAGGACAATTGGAAGAAGCATTGGAATACAGTAAAATAGCATTTGAAACATCAGAGTTTGCATTTACTCATCCATCATTATTGGCATTGCTCTATTTTCCGGACGATCAAAAATATGCGGTTTATATTCCATTATTCTTACCTGTTATGATCCCTGTATTAATGTCTTTGAAAGGAGTTAAAAACTGGATACAATTGAAGTACAAAATCTAATTTAGTAATAATAACTTAATGATATTGTGTTTATTTTTTTTAAATTTATTACAATAAAATGACTGTCCAATATTCCATATTATGTTATAAACTAATACTTAGGTACTTTAAATGACGATCCTTCGTCTTTACCAGCTGGTACTTTACGTTTTTGTATAATATTTTGAATCTTGTTCCATTCACGATCAAGTTCAGCTTTTTCATTCTTTTCTTTATTATGTTTACGTGTACGCCGTCCGTCTGTCATTTTAACACCATACTGGAAAGCGGCTTTTGGTAATGCTTCTTTGTTACTCATATATGTACCATACTCCTCAGGAGTATCAAAATCCCAACGACCAACTGGTCCTTTCTTGTTACCAAGATCCATTTTTGTATAATCAGCCTCATCATCTGAATCTTCAATTGCATCATGCATTTCATCCAGTCCTGGGTAACACTCTGCATAGCCGGTGGGTTCAGCTGCCAATCGAGATAATAAGCCCATTTGGTTTTTGCGTTGAAATTTTGTTTTACTTAATGCCTCCTAGAAAAATACATAATCAAAATATTATTAATTAATTTAAAATTATATTAAACTAGGAAAAAATATAATTTATATTGTGAATTGTGTTTTTAATACTTGTATAATTAGAAAGTCAAATTTAAATAATTATTTATCCTTTTATTAATAAAAAATAATCGTTTATTAATATTCTATAGTACCTATTATTATATTTTTCTACTTTAGAACTGGGTAAAATAATAATTCAAATAATACTTAGAGTACCAAAAAATATATATTTATACTTTTTGAAAGTTATTATACTAATGCTGGATTGTACAAAACATTTAATGAATCAATAGTGAGCTTATGGTCTCTTAAACAAGATTTAGTAGCCTGTGATTGGTCCATTAAATTTTTAGTGAACCATTAAAAATAATAAATTGTTTATGCAACCCGGCATAAGTGTTAAGTGTATTATAGATTGAATTGGTGTAGTAAAATGTACATATTATAGGTACATAAACTACATTACAGTAATAATAATACGCAAAAATAATTACAAAAAATAAATATATTTACCCATCCCATTCATTCTCGTTTATGATGTCAGTTTCCACTTCTTTTCTTCATCCTTTGAATGTTTAAAATAGGTTGATTGTTTTTAGTGGTCTCTTCAATACGTTTTTGTGTAGATGGTTCATAATCTGGTAATTCTGGGTATATGTTATCATCAAAAACTTGTTTATCACGCTTTTTAGATTTCTTTAAATGTTTTGGTCCAGTTCGTAAGTAAGAAAGGATCTGTGCTAATTATTAATAACAATATCATTTGTGGTCAATGTGGTTCTGTCATCCATGCTAGGCACATCAGATTGCTGCGAATTAGTGTTGTTGGAATATCAGTGTATGTAATATCTTCAGTTAAATCAATATGTAAGCCATACGTAAAGGAGCAAATGATGGATTACGAAACATCTCGTTATCAGACAATGCAACTCTAGAAATATAAAATTTAACTTTAAATAAAATGTATAAAAAGAATTACCTTTTTCTTACCTATAGACATTTCTTCCAAGTCTCGTTTTAAACTGCATATCATCTTCTTCCTTTTGCTTTCTCTTTATCGGTTTAGTAGTTGCAAGCTGTTCCATTTCAGTTTCTTGTTCGGTTTCTTTTGCAGTAATTTCACTTTTGACTTTTTGTAACAGAGCATAATCTAAACCTTTGACCAAGTGAGTGTGCTCCATATCTCCTCCCAAAAACTTAGATTCCTGAATCATCTGACGCATGCGTTCAGCAGCATCCATGCCAGATTTCATATCCGGTTGCTACGGCTCTTAACCACTGGCAACAGCTACAGGGTCCTGAGACTGATAGTCAGGGTTGGCACCAACACGACGTTCTTTGGCCCTGTCACGATACTTCTCGGCAAGTTCAGCCATTTTATTTTCTTCCTGTTTTTTGAGCTTGGCATAGAATATCTTTTTTTTGCGTCTAAGCTCAGCTTTGTCGTTCGAACCACCAGATTCGAATTTTGACGTAGACGGCGTCTTGGAAGATGGCGTTTCGCTTGCATTGGAGAGCGATGGAGTGGCTGATGGATGACTTGACCTAGGGGTCATAAGTAATCGTCTAAAATCTGCATTGGTCAGCCGTTGGGTCTGACTCCCGTCTTGGACTTCTGTTTCTGGCATCTTGATGTTTGTAATTTACTGCCTAGACCAGTTAGAACTTCATGAAGATTTAATTTTAAATATTTTAATGAAGATAAATAATCCAAAGATTAATTAATATACGATATGATATGATGTATATTAATTAATCTGTGCACTGTGAAGTATCAAATTAAGGTAGGTTAATGGTGTTAATTATTATTTTAGTCATACATATATAGTAATATTTTGATTCGTGAAGCAAACGCTAATGTATTATTATTACGTTGCACACACGAATGTCGAAAAGTCGAATACTACAATACCGAGCACTGCAGTCTGCACAAATTAGTAATTACAAATTACATTTTACGGTAAAAATGTAAAATAGTAGTATCACAGGACACAGACTATTAATTAATCACCATAAGAAATCGGAAGATGATAAAAAACATCAATAATATAATATTGAATAATCAATAATGAATATCATAAGATTGCACGCATGCACTGCACACCACGGCACGGCGACAGAAGACGGAACAATTATTAGGCACCAAAGAACCGCCCGCGACTGCAGCTCATATTTATCCGGTTAGATGGCGCCGCCGACGTTTCTGTATTTTTTATATAAATTTTAAGAATTTGAACTACTCCAGACTCCAGTTCCAAACGCGATCTCTATATTATGTGACTGTCATTATCGGTGGTCAATAGATTATTTATCATAAATTCATAATTGACTTGGTAACTGGTGAGTCGTGAGTAAATAAGTAATTCAGAAGTCAGTCAAAAATAGTTAGTCTTTGACCTTTGTCACGGACTAGGATATCACAGAACAATAGAAGATAATGTTCTATGGATATACTAGGCACTATAAGTATATATAGTATATATTATATTATAGCTATTATAGTGCTCTAGATATACAGGACTGGAAACGGAGTATTATCAGTGGAACCCAAATGTTTTCATATGGTACATAACGGACACCCCATCTATTTAGTGGATTTAGCATTGAACTAAAATAATATGAATACCAAAACAATTTTTATTATAATTATTGTAACATAATATTATTCTTTATTTCTTTTCAACATAAGTAGGCATTTTACATTAAAAAATATATATTTTGAAACAAAGATATAACTGTTACCTATGTGTGAACTAATTTTGCAAACTTTTGTATATCTTAGTCCGTGGACAAGACATATTAATAATTTTATTTTAAAATTATGTTAGCAATGGTTTTAAATAATATAATATATCATTATTTTTTACTATTTTTATTTTTTGAAATGTTTGTAATGTCATAGCAAAGGTTTTCAAAAAAATTTATACTAAATTACACATTATTACAGTTATAATATTATAATAAAAATGTTCATTATATAATATTTAATACTATTTAT
The DNA here is from genome assembly GCA_949089665.1 of Macrosiphum euphorbiae. Classification (NCBI taxonomy): domain Eukaryota; kingdom Metazoa; phylum Arthropoda; class Insecta; order Hemiptera; family Aphididae; genus Macrosiphum; species Macrosiphum euphorbiae. The sequence goes on along the minus strand of CARXXK010000001.1, from coordinate 140,935,269 downwards.
ACTATATTTATACCATTAATATTTATTTTACTTCTAGAAAAGATATATTAAACAACTGGACGAGGTTATAGACATTTGTACTAAGATTTATAATTTGTTTCTACTGGATTAATCTTCTTTGGCCATCCCTGAACTGAATGTTTCAAATATATTATTGATAGGAGTATAAATGAATCTTATCTTATAAACCCCTGTCCCCTATTTAATTATTTCTAGTTAAATTAAACTACCTACTATTATCTTTAAAAAAGTATAGTAGTTTTGTTCACTAATATTTTATTATAAAATTACAAAAATAAACAAAAATTGTTGGAATTTGGTAATGACGTAATGTTGAAGATGAAGGAGAATAACCAATGTTTTTTATTTCTGATGAAATTTTTTATTTTAATAACTTATTTTTGCAATCATTAACACAAATTTATCATCAATTAAACTGTTTATTAATTAACCCCCATTGTCTTTTTAAGAAATTCTAATTTTAAATATTTTTAGTGATTTTATACCTTGTTATTTAAATACATTTGTATTATGATATAATGATATATCAAATTGTGATTTGTTTTCTTATAATAAAGAGTTCTAGACTAACACATATGTATATTTTTGGGATTTTATAGTTACTTACACAGGATTTAGTCATTGCATTTGTGTACTCCATACTTTCTATTCAGTTTTGTGTAACTTGTTTCATAAGCAAAACTGATTAAATAATTTAGCATATCTTTTTGAATTTAGAATACCTACTTAAGATACATTTGATTTCAAGACATTATAGGCTGATAGACGATCTTCTCTCAGAATTGCAGTGGCGGACTGGGAGAAAAAACAGCCCGGGAAGATCATAATTTTAGAGGCCTGAAGTATACTAACGGCCCTTTATATAAAATACCACAACAAAAACCCTTCGTAAACTACGTGTAAAAATGGCTAAGTAAAAAAAAATATTAGATCTTTAAGCACTAGAAAGATGTGATATCATGAATAAATGCTAAGTATATTGAATTTAAGTAAACTTATTTTTTCAATAATTTATTTACTTGAAGAGGAATTATTTCTTAAAAGAAACAAAGTGTGATGAACAAAATAATTAAATGGTGAATATTACTATTAAAATATAACTTATTATTATTTAAAAAATATTGTTATTAATATTTATATACTTTTCTAAATAATTCCTCGCCAAGTACCTAAATAAATTATTGAAACAAAATAAGTTTACTTAAATTCAATATACTTAAGTATTTATTCATGATATCACATCTTTATTATATTGCTTAAAGATCTTATATTTTTTTTTACTAAGGGCCGTTCTTACTATGTCCTGTAAAGTGTCGGTTAACGCTAACCTACTGATAACAGATTTTATTACCGGCAGAATTCGGCCGGTTAAGTGTCGGTTAACTTTAACCGGACATTATTGTAAGAACGGCCCTTTAGTCATTTTTGCATGTAGTTTAAGAAGGGTTTTTGTTGTGATATCACTAATATTTATCATTATTAAATATTGAGTATTCACACTATAATCTATATAAATAATAATAGTCTTTAGAAAAATTAACGCTCTATTTTGTATTAAGTAAATCTCATATTATTGTACTTAATTGTACTTTATTGTTATTATTTGTATTTAAATTGAATGTCTAATTTAAGAGCCTCTCACCCAAGCTTTTGCTTATAGCCTATAGGAGGTGAGCAGACTTACTACTGTATTTATAATTTACATTTTACAATATGTTGGGAATTGTTTGCAAATAAAATAAATTTGTTATTATTAACGCGCTTGAAATTCTAATGCTGCGGGCCGACGAGAACGATAAAAATACTAGCTGGCTAGTAACACACGCCGTCGTCTGGGAAATTTTCTCGGAGATCGGTCTATGTGTTGAACGATTTGTATTTAGCTCATTCTCGATTAAATCCAAACGCAAATATTATCTTCTTTCAAAAAATAAATTATGGCAAAAAACTTTAACAACATCGACCGAGCCGCAAAAACATAATATTACTGGAAATGGTGGAAGACATTTTGGTCAACAAGATGGAACTCGCTTTGACCGATGAAACCGACGAAAATCTCGTTGTCGTTCTTGTAGTCACTCCAATTCTGTCTGCCATTGTTACGGTCGCCACTACAGCGACGTTCAGACCCTGGAGTCGGAGCCCGAAGGCTCGACTCTCGGAGGCGCAGACGGAGAGGAGTTGGCTGAAGACGTCGAGGAGACCGTCTCCCCGCACTGTGGCGGAGTGCCGAGCGGCGACGCGCTGTCGTCTGCTGCAGAGTCGGAGCTCGGTCCGATCCCAGAGACAGCACCGCTCGGCGACGACGACGACACAGTAAGAGAAGACGGAAATTCGAAGGTTTCTGAAGCGGAAGTGGAGGACGATTCCGTTTTGGGTCCAGAAGACGATGTATCGGATGAAAAAGTCGAGACCGCCACAGGAGAAGACCCCCTGGGCGAAGACGACGGACAGGAGATGACGGCGACGGAATGGAGGGGAGGATGCGGGAAAGAGCACGGACGGTGAGCGGCGGTAAGTCACCCGCGCACGTTCTCCGACCTGCACCCGCGGCGCGACGGGTTCGCTGGCGTCGCGCGCTCGGTCGTCGATGACACGCGAGACCCTCTGGCGGCTCGGCGAGCGCCGGACCGCAGTTACGGTCACGTGATGCGATGGCGGCGGTGGACGGCGGCTAGTAGACGTACCGGTGCGGGCAACGATTCCGACCCGACGGTACACCGACTCGGTACGACGGCGGCGGCAACTCGGTACGACAGCACCGGCGGAGACCTCGGCACGGGGTGAGTGGTACGGAGATTCGAGTGCTAGGAACACGGGGACGTCAGCGCCGCCGGACTCGCAGAAACTTAACCGTTTCAGGGTCAGGTGGCGCGCGGCGGCCGAAGGGACAACGCCAGAGCGAAAATTACCGAAAGTCAATATTAAGGATCGCGCTGTGGTCCGCTGGCTCCAGTGCCGTAAAAATCATAGGTGCAGGCGGTGCACAGCACTGGGGCCCGCAGGGTCAAAGGGCCCTTGGGGCCTTGGTCGGATAGATGTCATTTTTTTTTTAAATTTAATTCATAATAATTGTATTATTATCTTGTATTTAATTTCATAAACGGCAATGTAAAAACTAATAGCCTGGTCCGTTACTTGGAATTGTTAATCAAAATATTGGGAAATTTACTAAGCCAAGAGCACGGACTAAGACTTAGTCCGTGGCCAAGAGTAACATAAATAGATTTGTTGATTATTATACGTGATATCGCGATACCGCTACTAACACACACACTAACAAATTGTTTGTACTATCTTAAATCGTGCTGGAGACGCTAAGCGGGGTCGGCTTGTTTACCATTCCCTATCATATACGTATCGGCTAAAAATGCGAGGGAAATTTTCTTAGAACAGTAAAACTATTTGCAGAATTTGACCCACTTTTAAGAACACTTCTTGATAAAAAAGATGGCCACATTAAATATCTAAGTCCAGCTATTCAAAATTACTTGAGAAATTCTACTTCCCAAGAAAGATTAAGACGTAATATATCAGTATTAATAGTATTGAAAGAGGTCGTACTGATGAAATTAATATCAAAAAGGTTATTGCTGATTTTGCAAATGCAAAAGCTCGGAAGAAAATGTTTTTTTAATAATTAAACATTATAAAATATGTAATAGGTATATTATTATAATATAATGATAGTTATAATTATTTTATTTTTATTTCTAGTGTTATAATGAAAACTGTTGTCATGAAAACTAAAATTATTATTTTTTTTTTGTAATTTATTTATTTTATCTACCTATGTAGTTTATTTTACAAGTTTTTTTTATGTATCTCTAGAAAGAGGGGCCCATGCATTTTGTTTGCACCTGGGCCTTTGACTCTCTAGTTACGGCACTGGCTGGCTCTCGCCTTTTCGCCCAGCGGTAATCCCAAATCGGCCGCTTCGATCGTCCCCACCGGATCCGCAGCACAGAATCTCATTTCGCTGGCTCCACGTCTTGGTCTTCGCCGTCCGTCGTCACGAGTCGTCACGTCGTCGACCGTCGACGCGCACCACATCGCGCACTAGTCGCCGTCAACCGTGGTCGCTCCCGTGGCCGTCTCCGTCTGGCCTCGCCGGCTGGGCAAGGTCGTCAAGTGTCCGAGCAAACGCGCCAGCGACACTCGTCAACCCGCGGGACAGGTCGGAGAACGTGCAGAGGTGACCAGTGGCCAGCAACACTGCATTTCTGCACCAATCGCCATCTCGCATCCTCCCCCCCTTGTTTATTGTGTCTATCCTGTACGTCGTATTTTTTTTTTTTAATTTAAGTTATTCAAAATTCAAAATTGTTAAATTGTTCACACATGTAAATTTCGATTTTTTTTTCTTATTTGCGGCCCTTTTGTTATAATAAACATTTTTGATGTGAACAAAAAAATATTGTTTCATTTTTTCGTTTTGTAGAGTGTATAATCAATTGTTACAGATTTAACGACTAAAAAATCGTTAAAATATGTATTTTAAATAAAAAAAACTCGTTGGTCGATTATATAGAGTATAATGGCCTTAGACCTGCAGTATAAACGCTACACGGATATTATAATATGTTCCAAGAAGGCAAGAAATATTTAATCCATCAAACACTAAATTCGACGAATGACTGTGGAATAAATCATAAAATACCTTCCGGCGGATACAACATGGACAGTTATATAAACCAAGCAAGAAATGTAAATAATAATATGTATTGTATAGAAAATGTGAACGTTAATATAATCGAAAAGTTGATACAAAATAATATTTAAAAAAATTCAAAATTCTATTTTACATAGGTAAAATAATAATATAATAGCTGAATGTCGAAAAATAATATTGTTTGAAAACATTTTGGTTTAGGTTTGAACCATTAAACCCTCATGTATACGTGCATGTACCGATACCATATTTTCTACATAATTATTGACTTGAGTTGTAATATCCTAATTTGAACAAAACTTGATAGGTACCTATCTTTTGTACTAGGAAATCACTTTTTGACGGTATGTGAGTTTTGATATTATTGTACATAATATATTAACTATAGGCATAACCACACATTAGATTTTTCACTGAAATAGGTACATCATTATACGCATACTACAAAGATAGCAAATATATATTTTAAAGTTAGATCCGAATATAGAATACAAATCAATATTAGTTATTGCTCATATCAATATTGATTATAACACGTCCTTGAATTTAAAAATAACTTTTAGTTAAATATACAATGCCAAAAACAGTGTTTAAAGTTTAATAATATTATGTTATTTTTTATTTTATTTTTATTTTAATACGGGCCGCAGCCCAAAAGTACAGAAAAATAAATTTACATATTATAAGTGAATTCAATGTGTAGTAGACATAATAATTATTAATTAATATAGAGAAAGGAAAGAATACAAAAGAAAAGAATTACAGAACTTAACTTAAAAACTAAAAGATCCTCATTAGCAATACGCATCATCCTATTTAGTGGTTTGTTATAAATGTTACCTATATTTTATAGAAAAAATAAAAACTTGTAAACCATATTAAGTAGGTATTATGAACTTTAAATATTAAATCAATACGACTATACTCAATCATATAAATTAAATATGATAAAACAATTAAATTAAATTAAAATAATCATCACGATGTAACTTCGAGTAGGTATTTTAAAATTTTTGTCTCGATAATATTTAAATATGATGTTTACACTATAACCCATAATATACCCCGATAAAAAAAATACTATGTATAAATACATATATTACAATTTAATTGTTAGCATTTATATATTATTTATTCAATACGAGATTACATATACGATATACCTGCTATACCAAATTCTAAAAAAAGACATTCATTAAAAATATGTGATTTCAGATAATTATTAAAAAGTCGATTTTAACAACTGTGTATCAATTAAACATGTTTTAAAGCAATTAATTATATTATAATATACGTATCTATACATTTTAAATAATAAAATCGTTTATGGTGAAATTAATTATTTTTTTACAATAATCTGATTAAGATATTTTACGTTATCAAAAGGAAAAGAGAATATTTTCATTAAAAACGAGATTAAATAATGTTACATTAGGTACATAATATTATACTGAAATACACATATTACGCTGTAAATTTTAATTTGTATAATATTGTTGTAAACAATTTTATTTACGCATTCCTAATATCAAATATTACACTTCAATAGCAATACAACAATTCAAAGTTATAATAAAAAACTGATAAAACCTTTTACGTTGGAAAAAAAAATAAAAAAAATATATATTTAATTATATTGCAAACTGATGATCAAACAATGATTTATGCACACAAAAAACTGTTGTATTTCAACTTTCGGAGTTCAGTCGGCTTGAGAGAATGGCAAAGAGTTCAAAACCATTGGGTATTACATTCCATTACAGTTTTTTTTTCTACCCCAAAACCACTAAGATATACTTGTTCCCTTGTTCCCTTAAAAATCCATAAGTGGAAGGTGATATGAAAAAAATTAATAATTAATATTTTTGACCACTCTTTGTCTAAGTGAATATTTTTACCTTATTTTCAACAACATGCATAATAAAATCCAATTCTCTGAATAATGTCTATTTTTTAAATTGGTGACTTTACTAGCATTTACGATTTCTTGACTATTGTTTTTGTGAACTATTTAAGTTGTATGTTCAACTAAATCTTTAATGATTTATTTGTTAAGGTTCTTTGATTTAGCTTGTAGTTCACTCATGTACAATTTAATGGGTAAATTTTTAATTTAAACCTTTGAAAATAAAAAAAAAAAAGTATTTTAAATAAATAAATGGGAATTTAGTTTAAATTAATTTTACCTTTTGTTGGATTTCTTAACATTTTTCGATTTTTTTTATCATCCCTTTAATTATTTTGTGTCTTGTAGGAGTGAGAGTTGTACAACATATGTTTTAGTTCTTATAGATAATCTTTTTTATACTCTCTCAATAAGGGGAACAATGAATTGCACCTTTTACATCTTTTTTTTGAACTTGTTAGAATAGAACATTCATTATGGCGCCAGGTTGTATTCTCTAAATAAGTATTCTTAACCCGAATTCCTAAATAAAAATTGGTTTAGGTAGGTACCTATACAGCTGTTTTATTTAACATTTAAAACTCATACATGAAAAATGTAGACACTGAGACCTCCTTGGCATATTTTCTTTTGTTCAAACAATTGAAGGGTTTCAGTAATTTGCAATGTATCAAGTGGGTATGTTAATTGTTGTAGACCCAAATTTTTAGGATTTCGACGCTTTTGATTAACATAATAGCAAATAGCTCACTTTTAAACTATTTGATTCAAAAACAATTTGTTTTTCAATAACAATTTTAGCTTCATTAAATTCTATGAATTTAATCAGCTTATACAATGCAACAATACATCCATCATGATATAATGACCAACCAATGGGCATGGTACCACAGTTTGATTCCTTTAATAAATCATATGAACTATGAAGTTAGGTAGGTATATATAAATTAAATAATCTACATGGTCTATTATGACAATTAATCACAAACATACTATTAATGTTAGTGTTTGACATAATCTCTTAGGCTTGGGTTTCACCAAACAATTCTTTCCTAAATGACTCAGTACAGGTGTAGAGATTCTTGAGGTTCTGCAGGCAAATCATTTGTTTTGTGAATATCAAATGGTGAATTAAATACTGATGGAAAAGCACCATTTTTAGCCCAATTAAATTCCTTTTAAACTGTGTATAGAATTATTGAGTTATAATTTATAATTTATAATGACCAAGTAGGTACTTATATAGTAGGTACCTACCTAAATGGCTAAATACAAATAATTATGTTTTCTTACTTCCAAGTCATTACACCCACTATAACTGTTCATCAAATCTTCTTTCCTAAAATTGTCTATACAGACGTATGGCACTTTAGTTTATGATTACCATTTACTTCATTATAATTTCCGCCACGATTCTCGAACTTTAAACAACTGAACATTGGACCGTTCCTTAGTGGTACATAAAAATACTGAACACTGGCGAGGCATTTTAATTTTATAATTTCAACACAAATGTAGAAAATAGTCGTAACTATTTAAATAAATCAAGCAGTAGATCTAGACGCTCTAGTATAGTAAGTAATTTCTAAAGTCTAAATACTCTACTATTTACTAATGGAATGAATATAAAATATGCAATGAGACCAATGTAATTTTTTTTTCTGTGCCAATGTATTTATAGAGAAGTAATGGTAGATGAGCTATAAGCCTACTAGATAGCGCTAGGTGTCCCACATGTACCTATTGAAAACATTTGGTATATAGCCCATAGACCTATTAACTTAAGTCTTTGTAACTCAATTAGTTTTTAAGTGGTATCAAACTTGATAATTCATGATCATAGCACGGCAGGGGTCCCATAAACTTTCCCAATTTTTTTTTTTTTAAGATTTTAAATTATTTAAACTATTGATCAGTGGCGTAAATATAGTGTTTAAAATTTGAGAGGGGGGCTGTAGTAACTCAGGTCTATACTTGATACTCATAGAATGCTTTTAAATGATAGTGTGAATAGTAGTTGTTTTTTTGTTTGGGAGGGGGCTGTAGAAATTATAAGGGGGCCAAACCCCCCCCCCAGCCGACCTCCTATTTGCGCCTCTGTTGTTGATACATAATATTCAGTGACACTATCGAGATTTAAACATAGAATAATTATAGTTATGTGTAACTATCCTGGATACAAATTAATTATTATTAAATTGTTTTAACTATTGTGGTGTTGTAGGAGAAGAATGGAGAATGTTTGTATGTGACATTATGACATGTGACACATTACCACTGACAAATGACAATGAACCAGAGATCACTATTGCATTATTATAAATTAACTACTAAGCAAAAATAATATTATTTATTATATTATGTCAGTTGTTCAGATCACATAACAAATTAATTAATTTAATGGTTCATAAGCCATCATGTCAAGATTCAGAGACCATTAGCTTACCATTGTTTGATTAAATGTTTAGAAATTGTTTATGGAACCCAGGTTTCAATATGCTAATGCCGGGTTCCCATTACTCTTTGAAAACAAATTGTTTGGATAAGCATATTGAAGCAATATTATCTGGAGTCTGGATACATACATACTGTATAATAAATAGATTTAATTCGGATGGAATTAGTTCAACATTTTAGTGTTCATTATTTGAAAAAAACCATACAAAATGTTATACTTGTTTAAAAACATTTTCGATTAAACTATTTATATTGAATTATTGAAACCAAATTTAACTATACTCTGGCCCGTGAGAGAACATTACCATGCCCCGACTAAAATGCTTCCGATTTTACGCATCCCCCAATCAACGACAAAAGTGCATTATTGTTCGGTACGTTCGGTAACACTCAATAGTTTAATTTATATATATATACGACCCATACCATCGCGGCACAAGTCACTGCCGTCAGTCTACATGCGCGAAACGGTAATGTTCTTTTGTGGGCCGGAGTATAGACTAACATTCATTGCTCTTTAAAATAAATCACAAATTATTAAAATATATAAATTCCCTTTATTTTCAATACAAGAATAAGTAGTATAGTTACTATATTATATTATATTTAAGAACATTTAGGTATTTATAAACAAAAAAAAAATCACTAATAGCAAAAAAATATTATTAGTGACATTTATAAGCAAATATAAAATAATATCTTTGGTTCGATTGATAACATTTTAAAATGTATTAAATCAAGATAGTATTATAAAATAACATTTTATTTTATAAATTAACAAAAAAATAGCACAGAAATAAATAAATATAGTGCATCATTTTATTATTTTGTTCATTTAGAATGTTTAGATAATAAGAAGAACAATTTCAAGAAATCAAGTTCCATCAATAAGAACTTTATGAGCAAATTGACTAGGATTTGCCAATAAGTTATTGACTAGTAAAGATGTTCTGTGTATAAATAGAACATGGAAATGGCACGAAACTAATTATTCTAGTTTGTGTAATCATAAATAATATACAATATAAGAGTCAACACTATAATCACACAGTAAAGTATTTTAAGAACTTTGTTTTAATTCAAGTTTATACATGTTGTGTTTTGTTTATTGGCTGATCAGTCTTTGTAGCATTACTCTCTTTGTTAGGGTAAATTTTGTTTACGGTAGCTTGATCAATATTCTGAGTCACTCCAAATGGTCTTAAATGATAAATTAGATATTCGAGAACATACATATTATTAGGATTCACATAATGGAATGAAACTGCGGTATCAGAACAACAATCCATGCCCTAAAAATAATAAAAACAATTTATATAACTGACTAGAGTTTAGAAGGTACACTATTAATGATTTTGTTTTTACCTCTACTATTGGATAGTAAATATATTTCCAGTACCAAAAACTTGGATCTGTATGCCCAGGTATAAGATGGTGTTCTGGAATAAATGGAAAAAAACGTCCACGGCCTAAACTATCTCGAGAATCCTCAGCTTTCACTCCAACTAATTGAAGACAAATACCTAAAAGATAAACATAATTTGATTAATATTTTAAAATTTAAACACACTTGTGCAACAGATATTATACAATATATGACAATTTTTATAAAATATATATTTTATTTACTAACTATTAATTATGCATTAAGTACATTTCTTGCTATAGTTTAAGTTATGTCAGAATATTTATTTTTACTTAAACTTCCATGTTTTCAAATTATCACTGCTGATGAGATTATAAAAATAAAATAGTATAATTATAATGGCCTTGGTATAAATTCTAGTATAAAATGTTTTAAAATAGATCTAATAAATATCTAGTTATTTACCACTATTTCTCATTCTCTAAAATTTTGAAAATTTGAAATAATTTATGTCAATAGACCTAAAATACCATACTCTAGGAAAAAAGATTCACTAAACATGAACTACATAATAATAATAATAATAATAACATTCAAACATTTTTATTTTTTAATTTTTTTAATAAAAAATGGTATTTTCCTGTTATAAGAGACTACTTAATTTAGTGCAATGTCACAATCCAATTGTAGACATTGTTAAGATTGTGGTAGACGCAATAATAACCGTAGTTTTGTATAACAGGAAAGAATCTAAAAAACAAACTTACCAATTTCTACATCTTCGGCTCCACCATTATCTTGCCGACATTGTTTATGAGGTATAGCTTTTTCAACAAACCTCTTAACCGATTCTTTGCTTAACAAATAACCTAAATAGATTTATATAATTGAAATTATACAGTTATTATAAATGATTTTGATTTTAAAAAATCTCAATAAATATAAGTACATAAACATTAAATAAATTTTTTAATTTGCTACAATTACAATACTTATAATTAATATTTTATATAGAGTCTGCTATTAATCTACAAAATATACATTGTGTTAATTAATTACCTGCACCGCCACTCATGTATCCCTGTTTAACATAGGGTTTAAACCTACAACCTAAGAAGATTGGATCTTTTGGGTTAAATGAAGTTAACATATACCTCAAGTTCTCTACTACAACATACCTGAAATTAAAAAGTTTTTTATTTGACATTAATTTTAACTATAGTCATTATATACTCCAGCCCATGAGAGATCAGTACTGCTATTCGACCAAAACTAGTCCGATTTTGCGCATCTCCCACTCAACCAACCACAGCGTTTCGGCGACTGTCGGTGTCGGTCGGCAATTGTGACGATTGCGGCATTCCGGCACATAGTGGGGAAAATTGGGCTCCGCACCGTCGCTGCCGGTCATTCTGCATGCGCGTGACGGTACTAATCTCTCGTGGGCCGGAGTATAGTATTAGTAATGTGCTACTAAAAAACTAAAATATCACTAAACAATCAATAAAATGATTGATCTTCTGTTAGATTAGGTTAGCTACCTACAAAAAATAGCACTGATACATGAGTTGGAAGGGGAGTGTTAAATGTAATATTCAAAAGTAGTACTAAATCTTAAATAATTTGTACATAAATTTGTTAAGAGAACCCTACACCCGCATGTGTTGTCTTACAAATGTACATCATAGCAAAAAATACATTGCGCTAGACAACTATACTCTCTCTGTATTTAATATTTATAGTAAAATTACCAAAATTCACAAAGCATAGGAAAGAACTTTATCTTAACACAGCGTTTTTATTATTAAGATAACACAAATACAATTAAAGTTATCAGATTGAGAACATTAGGTTTTTTTTTGTTTTTTTCATATAATTATTAAAAACTATTGGTTAGTGCTATCAAAAAAATTAAAACCCTACGACACAGATAAAGTTGTTCTTTCCTATGGCTTGTGGAATTTTTGTAATTCTACTATAAATACAGAGGGAGTATAGTTGTTTGCCCAAAACCAGTGGCACCAAACCTTTTTTAAGCCACTGGGGTAAACCATGTTTAAGGGCACCCACCTGCCGACCTTTTATATATAAAAGCAGTCACTCATGACCCACCCACCTCCCATCAACTAAAAATGTTCTTGGATATTTACTCCACTTGTCATATGTGTTCGGCGCCACTGCCCAAAACAGTTTTTGCTATGTTATACATTTCTAAGACAGAGACAACACATACAGGACACAGGTGTAGAGTCCTCTTTAGTAAAAAATAAAAATATTATCACAAAATAACTAAAATACTTAAATTTATAAATCATTTTCCACATGAATAATAATTAAAATCTATTCCATCAACAAATTATTATCAACTTTTAATTATTATATACCTAGAATAAAATTAATTAATAATTACGAATAGATATCATTATAGAATAATATTATAAATTGTTGTTAGTGATATTATTTAACTTATTATATAGGTATTAGGTCTGAAATATAATTATAAATGTAATTTAGTTAGTAAATATTACACAGACTTAATGTATAAATACAACCATTGCATAATTAATTGGATCTTTATGAGTTGAAAAACAATGAAATATGTGCATGCATATGCATCAAAAAATCTTGAATAATAAGCAGAATAATATGCAATTTTTTTTACAAGATATGCATTTGAATGGGACTAAACTTATAATAAAAAAAAATACATAATTAATAATTTATTTAAGTTTAAGAATATTCAAAAATATTTAAAATATTTTATATTATTAATTATTGTAAAAAATAATTAAATTAAAATAATTAAATCAGTATTATGATTTAAAATATAGACAACCATATTTAAATTAGATTTGTTTAATGATTGATTTTTTTTTAAAATTTATTAACATATACAAAGTCCTTAAATATGCATTAAAATTTTTTGAATTTGAACTGTACGAAACATATTTGTGTCAGATTTTAATGAACATCTTCCTAAGAAATATGCAAATGCATGAATTTCTGAACCCTGATACATTTTGTCAACTTTTTATCAGCATAATAAATAAATATTGCAATATTTAATTTTAAAAATATAAATTACAGTTTTACATACGTGTCATCATCAGCTTTTAATACATAATCATAATCATTATAATGTTTGTGTATGTACTTAAATGCTTCTTTAGTTTTACCCCAAAGGGAATCTCTACCCTCTTTAACTGGTAATGCAATAGAAGGTAAACTTTTATCTAAATTACAAAATTAAGTTAGTTATATTAAAATCAGTAGTATGGTGCTAGTACTTACCTTTAACAGTACTCATAAAAAGTAATGTATTGCAACGTTTACCCCATGTAGCTTTTACATGTCTTGCTTTTTTAATGTGATTACTAGGACTAGTCATGATCCAACAAAGAACTCTAATTCGTTTTTTAAGTTCTTGAGCTACGAGATCTTCATCTATAATTTAAAAAAAAAATAATAGAATATACCATATTCAGAAATCTCAATTCGAGCAGGAACGTACCAATATTTTAATGGAAATTAGTCAGGACGGGGTTCATGTATCAATTTTAATTAAATATCACTCTAATATCCAGATTTCGTTTTATTTATAAAGCATAACATAGCAAATTTTTATATAGCAAATTGCTTTCAGAAGAATCCATTTTACTCTATTTTGTCTATATTTGACTATTTCTTCTGCTATTTTTTTCGCCCTTTGCTTCTAACCAGAGCCAGCCTTAGGTTGGGGCCAGTGGGGCCATTTGTAATTTGTTTGACATTTTGGGCCACGCTTTATAAAAAATTATCTCTTTCTGATATCTCTAAAACAATCTCTGAGGTTTTCCTCAAAATCAATAGAATAGTATTTGATTATATACCCTACAAACATTCATTTGGTTGAAGATAAAGTTTCTTTAATCGAAGCCCTGTAAACGTGAAGATTCTATGCATGCATGTACCTGATCTGCCAAAGTAACCAATGGCAACTATTTATAAACAAAAAAAATTTTTAATTTCCACCATCAATCACAAAATTCTTGTTAGAGAACCTCTTTAAAATACAAATTTTGGAAAATCCTTTCTTACTGGATCTTTACATAATATAACAAAACTACTGACCAAACAGCGTATACAAGGGGGGACGAAGGGGTCAGATCCCCATTGGCTTCTTATTACCTTAGTAAAAAGTTTTGAGAGTGTGGGGGATTTTCTAATTTCCCCCCCCCTGTTTAGATGTCGTTTTTTTTTTGATCTCTCCCCTTTCAGAATTCATGTCTACGCCACTGTGACCAAAATTCATACTCATAGCTCTGGCGGTTACAGCTAAGCGATGATGAATCGATCAGTCAGAACACGTTCTTTTATCATTTATATATAAACATAAATAAATAGATTAATTTGTTTAATTTAACGTAAAAGTATCAAATTAATTTTTTTACTGTAAAGTAAATAATTTCAATGCATATTTTTTTGAGAAACGAGTAAATAGACATAATTTTTTTAAAGTAAATTGGACAACACTTCATAAAAGGCTGTTTTAATAAGTTATTCATTTTTAGTTTTCATATTATTATTACAATGGTTTCAAAGTATTTAAAATACTCTGGATTTCCTCACTACTATCACCTAATGGCTATCATAGCTTTTATAAAACCTTTTCCGCTCTTACAAAAAAAATAAATGGTAATTTCTTATAAAACAATTATTTAAAAATTATAATTAGTTGAACTTACGAAAGTGTAATGTCTCATTTTCCCCATGGTCTTTCATAATGAGTGAATCATTGAATGATCCTTCATTATCATGTCCATGTGAATGACGGTCACTGTATCTAACCGAATCATATGAAAATTTTGATGGAAATATTTTGATATCTTTAAAATGGCATTCAGTAATGGTTACTGTAGTATAAGCAAAAAATATTCCAAATATTACACCGATACAAAAGGTTAGAATGGCATTTTTTTTAATGCCTGGTCGGCTAAAATATAAAATGTCTGAAAAAAAATTACTTTTATTAATATTGTTAATGCATTGGTTGAGTGCAAATACATAATATTTCTTAATACTTAAACTATAAGCTAGTACTATTAATTTTTACTCATTTGATTAATTAGGTTTTAAATCTACATACTCGTAATAACACACAATTTAATAAGGTAAAAATATATATAATTAAAATTTTTATTACTATTTAAGTACCTATAAATGAACAATAACTACTAAAAAAACACAACACACTGAAATATTAAATTTAACATAAATTAGTTTAGAAATACAAATATGAATATATACCTAATGTTAATTACTATTGTATTGCTAGATAAAAATGTAATATTAATAGAAGAATGGAGATGAATATTGTTTCAAAATATTTTTTTTTTTAAACTGACCTCTCTTTCCTGATGGATAAACTCTTCTTATTTTATGAATTTTTTCTAGATGATTGGATCTTGCAAACATATTAATATGTATTATATTTAAGAATGTTATATTAAACGAAATCAAAATTGAAGAATTAGGTATCAGTTCACTTTATTGTACTAAGCTAATACCAGACTATAAATTCAACCAAATCATCAAAAAATATGATTGATTGCAGCTTAGTGAGATATAAAATTAAAGAGGGGTTACATTATATTGCCTTCCTAGGCAAAAATACAAACACATTTTTTGAATTTAATTATTAGCATTTTTTTTTTTTTCATAGAATTGTAAACACAACAAAAAGGATAGAATATGCAAAATACCGTTCATTTAAAAAATCATTCCCAACTGAAGAATAAAATATTGCTTTATTATGTGAATTCCTCACATAGTATATAATTATATTTATATTATTTTGAAAAAAACTGTACTTCAACCAAAAAAAAAAACAAAGACAAATATTAATGAAATATGGTGTTTTTGTAGGTAATCATTGGTGTTTTGAGTCTAGAACACTAGTTATATACTAATTCCTTCAATTTCTTTGGTTAGTCATGCATTGTAATCAAGTATAACTCAATATAAGCACTTTTCTATTCCGTATTCAACGAAACAATTAACAAGTAAGATGTAAAGATAAAATTTAATATGGTAATAGCCAATAGGTATATATATTATATAACATATATATTCACATTAATAGGTACATTATACATTTTACATTTAAACCCATTAAGTATAATAACAAATGAGTAATAAATCCAATAATGCTAGGCATGTTATATAATTGAATAATAAATATCATAAAAATATAATATATTAAATATTATAGCATACAAAATATTACGGGTTATTTATTCAATCAATTTGTTTAATAATAGATAAAATAGTAACATAGTCAAATACAAAACCTTTATTTAAATTATAAGGTTTAACTCTACTATACCTAGTGAGATGATCCATTTAAGTGACTTCACTAATTTTTTTCGAAATTAATACATTTTTATTTCATATTCCTAAGCAGAATATTATTCGGAGTGTTTCAATGTATCTATATCAAATAAAATTTAGGAACAGTAGTTTATTAGTTATAGCTTATAATTATTTAAAGTTTATATTAGCAGAGTAGTAGAGAACATTTTGAGGGTATCCCTGGTACCTCTATACCACTACAACTTTAAGTGCACATAACTAACAAACTACTTGTCCAAAATTTTATATTTGTTGATCAAAATATTCCAAATAATATTATGCTTAGGAATATGAAATTAAATAATTTGTCATTCAAAAAAGTAAAAAAAATATTAACGATAAAAAATATAATTTTTTTCTTAAATGCTGAATTGAAATTACATACAATTATGTAAAAATAATATTTTCATAAAAGTTGTAACTCTAAAATAATGAGTGTTTACATTTTAATGGATCACTCTGTAGAGTAAACCATATTATCAGGTAACAGTATTGATTTTTAAACTCAATATCATTTTTTCTAAGAATGTATAATATAGTGTAAACAACAAACTGTTTAGTGTTCACACAAAACACTTATCGGAACACATTATCTTTAAGTTATAACTAACACATTAGGTAATGTTTATAAATCATAAATAGGTGGGTATGTGAATAAACATATATATTTGTACTATTTGTACGCTTGTACTTTTATGGTACTCTGATAGCCATTACCTAATTGTTTTAAATTTAATTTGTACAAACAATTTTTTTAATAAATACATTTAAAATAAATCTTCAATAACTACACTCAAATTTACATTGTTTTTGTATAGGTAACTTAATCAATAATATATATATATATGGATTTCTCATACATTTTGTAATTTGAAGTGATGTGTAATAAATGCATTTATGCAGATTTTATATTACTTTTTATAGATTTTCACTTATAAAGTAAAATGGATAAAAACTTAATATTTTTTTCCCTTGCCTATTATATTGACTATACAAAAATGTTTTACAATATGATAATATTGACTATTACATTTTTATTTTTAATATTATGTACAACATTTAAATATGTACCAATTACTTAAATTACATCTTATAAAATATGACAAAACTACATTTTGAACTATTAATTTATTAAATAATGGTATAAATTTAATAAATGAGTTCAAAGAGAACTGTTGAATTGCTTTTTATTTTGAGGAAAAACATTGAAACCCATTTTTCATATTTTTAGTTCTTATACTGGATAACTTAAACCTGCTTTCTAAAAGTATATTATTTTCAATATAATATTATTATTTTTTTAGCAATAAATAGGTGACTTGCATCTATGAGCTAGTAAAACAAAATTTTATTTTTTGCCAATCTGATAGGTATATAAAATTACAGTATTTTATAGGTAGGTAACTTTTTAGATATATTAATTAAATAAGTTAGGTAAGTACTAAAAATATATAATACATAAAAAAATATTTTCTTACCACTTTTCATTGCTGTTTATTTAAAATAACTTTCTCTATTTGTTGGCTAATTCTGAAAAAAACATTTATTCACAGTATTAGTAATTATTTACTAATAAGGTTATGCATAGTTAATTTTTAAATTAAACTAATTTAGGATCAACTCTTGGTTCTACGCTTTTGTGTAATTTTAATATAAATATACAAGTATAAAGTCTTTAAAATTAAAATTGTATAATGGTTAGATATTAAAGACTTAAGTATAAGATACAACAAGTAACCATACCAATAATAGTATAACTGTATAACTATAATACAAGTACTAATAAACTACTCACATGTACAGTCATGAACCCAATTTTACACTTCTTATTCGTTAAAATTATGACAATAAAATTATTTTTATTATTGTTTAATAAATATTTTATCTTATTGAAATGCAAACTGTATAACTGAATAATTCATCATATTCAACAAGGTATTTAATAAATAG
Organism: Macrosiphum euphorbiae; assembly: GCA_949089665.1. Classification (NCBI taxonomy): domain Eukaryota; kingdom Metazoa; phylum Arthropoda; class Insecta; order Hemiptera; family Aphididae; genus Macrosiphum; species Macrosiphum euphorbiae. The sequence goes on along the minus strand of CARXXK010000001.1, from coordinate 140,916,507 downwards.
TTACTGGGTACCACAAAAGACCACTTAAAATAAAATAAAACTAGGAGGAGAACCTACCTACATATTCAAATGTTTTGACCTTTATTAACTTACAAGTGTCTGCCTACTAAATGTTATTGAATTAAAATTGGAATATATTGTAACTAAGGTAAATATTTTAATTTATTACAACTGTGATAAATAAAAATGATTAATAAAGGGTACCCGTATCTTATTAAAATTATTAAGTTGACAAAAAAATTATAATGATGAAAGTAGCAATATAATTAATTTTAAGCAAACATGCTATTATAGTTACTATAGATAAAAAACACAAAATGAAGAATTAAATCCTAAAATAAACCTATTGGCCTACTACACAGTAAATAATATTAAAATTGTTTAACTCTTTTAAAGACATTTTTCACTAATTTGGAATTAATATAAACTATACAGTTAAATAGTAGGTAAATAAACAGAATCTTTCAAACTTGATTGTGTAGTTATATTCATCCCTCCCTATTAATATAAATTATAAAACTCCTCATGTACAAAACTTTATTAAAACCCATCTGGACATACGGACTCCGGCTATGAAGAAACGCTAAAAAGTCCAACCTAAATAAGATACAAGCTTTTCAAAATATGAGTTTAAGAAAATTATTAAATATCCCTCTATACATATTATCAAACCATACTCTACACATAGATTGTAACTTAAAAACAATTCATGACGAAGTTAAATGTACCTATAGAAAATGTCAGAGAAAATGTCATTAGTGTCTATTTACTCATTCAAATCCTCTCATCAAGAACTTATCATCTATCACAATCCCAAGTAGCCCCCCAAATAGACATAAATGTAAATGGTCTAGAGATTTATTACATTAAAGAAAAATAAAACTATTAAATAAAAATATAAAAGACCAAATCAAATTTTGAAAGTGTCGCCATTGGGCCAGTGTCTTTTAATTTTCTTAGTTTTAAAATAATAAGTTAACTTTTTCTTTCAATCAACTCAAGAATAATAACTTTGTATAACTGTATTTTATTTTAAAAGTGCTAGGTACGTACCCTTTGTCCTTTTGGTAAAAACGATGGTGTTTAAAAACAATAGGTACCCATTAATTTCTTATGGATATTATAATGAGTATTTTCATACCCAATTCCAAATAAAAAAAAACATTAATAATTGTAATATTTTTATCAAGTTACCTAGATACCTCTATAGATGTCAGATACTTTGATGGCAGTATTTTGTGTGGATAGTTAAACTAGTGCTTATCAATTTTTGTATATTATTAAACAACAGAGCATTGGGCACGTGTGAGAGATTCAAAGGTAATGGCCAGTTTTACAATCGTTAAACTAAGGTTAAACCACCGAATTCGGGCGTTAAAATCAGTGGGTTATGCGTAACGGAGGTTCAAACTATGATTGTAAAACGGGCCCTTAGACAGTTTAACAGTTAGTTAGATCACTCTTTATATTTCTCAGGAGGATATAAACAATTGTGCATTTAACGCACTCCCACCGCAAATCAAATAGAATAGGAACTGACAGACACCAAGCAATCGTCGTGTGTTGTTTCGGTATAATATTAAAAACATACCTTCCTACCAAAATTAGAATACCTATCTCCTATCAGGGAGTTTGACACAAATCACAAAAAGACATGACAGGAAGTGCAAGTGGCCAAGATACGTACCATAGTTGACAGTGTTCTATGGTAGAATCGCAGACAGCGAGCTAATCGTCGCGGTGAGACCGCTCACATCCGTCCGACCATCCTACTTCATCGTCAATTCGGGACAGAGGGTGGTGACAGGCGTAGGGTTGAAGACCGGCGGCTTGGAGGCGTTCGTCGGCGATTTCGGGTCGTCGTAAACGACGTGCATGACGATCTCGACGACGGGCGACGACTGAACACTGAACCATAGATGTATTATGTAACGTAAGGAAACTGAACAGACCAACGGCGGCGATATTAGCAGGCGACGAGAGGAGGAACCGAACCGAATATCGCGCAGTGTGAAACGTGCTTGTTATTATAGTTGAAGTGCACTGCAATAGTTTACGATATCGGCATATCGCGTTCAACTACGACGCGTCTACATAGGCACTCGTTACTCGTCGGCAGCCGTCCGTCCGGTCGCCGAGCTCGCATTAATAAAATAATTAGTTACGATAATTTTTTATTACTCATCGTTAGAACATTATTATTCATTATCTCTCTACGATATACGGCCGAGCTATTATACCGTTTATACCTACGCACGGGAAGCGTATATTTAATATTTTGTCGTTGTGACAGCAACGCCGCTGCTGAAAACGATAACGATAGTCCCGCCGCCGCCCCACGTTATCGGCAATTAGAAACGTTAAAACGATCGGTTCCCTACGGCACGGCGACAAGTTACAACAATATTAATTATTATTAACTACAAGGGTACATAGTACGTAATAGTGTAATACGTAGTACGTAATATACTAAATAATACTAATATTTGAATATTTTGTATAGTTGATTTTATAATATCATAATAATAAATACTAAAATAAAATATAGTTATATTATTGACCGCGAGTTTTCGCCTGTTTCTCAACCAGGGAGCCAAATGCGATGCAATAACATTATTATTAACCAACTGATCATATAAAGAGTTTATAATAATATGTATAATATGAATAATATGTATAAATGTATTATAATATATTATCATTATTATAGTCGTTAAACGTTTACTACGGTCAACGAAATTTTATTATTTTTTTATGGTTTGTACTATTCATAGAAAAATATTGAACACTATAAAAAATATAGCATTGATAAGTTTGATTGTTCTTGTTTTTTTATTTTGTTCGTTGGTTAATGGGTTTATTTCATGTTGTAATTTTCGTATAGACGAAGGAGATAACAGTTTTTTATTATCCACTACAGTTTCGCCTGCTCCGGCCAAGATGGACCGCCCAGCGACCATGCCACATCAGTTGTTACGCTGCAATCTATAATATTATGTTATTTCAATATATTGTTCTGTGCTACGAATATAGTATTACCACGTCTTACCATTGATTATTATTTATTAGGTATTACTAGGTATTACTAGGTACTTATGTTGTATAATCAATGATATTACGTTACCGCGAACCAGGGTTGTTATTTTTAAATGTTTGTTTAAAACATTAGAAAAAACTATATTGATTGTTTTAAACGTTCAAAACTCATGTCTTAAACATCAAATAAAAAACGTGTGTTTAAAACAATATTTTTAGTACATTTTAAATTAAAATAATCTATGGATTTTTCCTACTTTGTTTAGATTCTGAGCGGAGCGATGAATGTGTTGATTTCCCAATGATGTGTTTTGTTTTTATTTTTTGTGTCTGTGTAAACGATGAGTAGTCGAAATAATGCTTCGATTTTCAACTTCATTTCTTGTTTGATGGGAAAGTGAATCTAGTTGGTGAATTAGGGAAGCCAAAATTTAAAAATCCTAATAGTTTTCAAAAGTGCCAGGAAAAAATTAAAAAAATTAAGGAAAACAGCTAGAGATCTTTTACACAAAATCGATTTTCGTTTTTGGTAACTCAAAAACAAATGACCTTTTCTCTACATATATGTAAAGATATATGAAATTTTCACTGAATGTTTATTTTAGCATTTTCTATTCACCATAACATTTTCCAAATACATTGACTAGTGTTGAGCTGTTTATAGGTATTTTAAATTTCCAATTTTATTAGTTATTTTTTCTATAAATGTCAATTAAATTATATTCGTTGAGTAAAAATGCTTGAAATTTAATACTTCGAGGCTCCTGATATATTGTTACCTACTATGGCAATTGAAAAATATTGAAAATACATAAGTACAATTTTTTTTTATAAGCATTTAAAGTTCGAATTTTTATAAAATTTATAAAATTTAAAAACAATTTCGTAGTTATTTCTATAAAATGTTCAACTTTTATATATAAGGTTTGAACATTTAAAACAAGGTTCCAAGTAAATAGGTAAATAAATTACTTTACAATAATATTATCAAATATACTTACTACTTAGTAAAATAGTAATATTTTTATACCAAAGGCTGACTGATAGTTTTCGCTCAGAATCGTTTTCCGTATAAAATATTATATCATTGAATTCAAATTTAACACCATCCATTACAGTGACCCACTTGTAACCTACTGTACAGCAGAGCGACACCCACTTGCCCACCTTCTTTTTTGTTGAAAATCGACAATTTCAACGATTTCAAAAATAAAAACGATGGAATCCAAAAAATTGGGCCAATTGTTGTAGACAAAACTCCATAACTAAAAATAAGCACGATCCTCTCCACCCATAATTTGATTGCACAAAAATAATAATAATAACACGATGACATGATGACTATGGTAAGTGATGAGGGATGCTATAAACCATCACCTATTGTATAAAATAGTTTACGATTATAATTTATAGGGCTTTATTAGAAGAATTTTTTTACATGTTTTATCGTATTTTTTTTTGTTTTGAACATGTAAAAAAAACATCTTTTAACTATCTTTTTTTACTTTATTGATAAAACGAGTTTTTTTCTTACCTTGCCACGAACTACTATAGTTACTACAGTATATTCTTATTCTCAGTGTTGTAAAAAATACTTTTAAAAAGTATTTGAGTAATTACTCAAATACTTATAAAATAAAGTATTTAAAATACCACCCAAATACTATCTATTGTAAAGTATTTGAGTATTACTCAAATACTTTTTAGAAGTACCTATTTGAAATAATTTTCAAATACAAAACAAAAAAATACGTACGTATACGACATACCTTACCTACCTAATGTTCGTATTATATTTCGCTATGATAATATACTATATTGGTAGGTAGTAGGTACCGAAACGTACCGTTCCAATCGTCGTCGAGTGTCGACGATAAACAGACGGTTTCTCAGAGTAACTAATATTAATTAGCTATTAATAGACGAAAACTAAAACCAATATAGAATTGTTCATAAATGATAAATATATATTATAATATTATTAAGACATTATTATTATTTTACAATGAACAAAAAGTTGAAGGAATAAAAAAAGTATTCAATAAAATAGTATTCAATAGTAAAAAAATGTATTTAAAATACCGTTCAAATACTTCAAAAATAAAAGTATTTGAAAAAGTATTCAATACGGAAAAAAGTATTTGAATACTTTTACTCAAATACTTTACAACACTGCTTATTCTATATTAATACTTAATAACACTCATAGAATACTGAATAAAAGATGGAGAACTACTGGCTAAAGACATGGATAAGTATAGAGAGTTGTAGTGGAAGCAGCGATGGACCAAAAATAATTTAAAAAATTATCGTAATATAAATATATATGTTGCAAACATATAAATTTGCTTATTAATGGTAATATTATGGTATAAAATGTAAATAGTATGTACCTACTCTGTACTCATTACTTATGTACTATAATATTACTATTATTATTACTAAAGTATTTTGGAGGGTATATCTATAGCTTTTACAATTTTTAATTTATTTATATACTCAGAAAAGGAACAGAAAAACAGTAGGTAGGTAATTAAATAAATATTTTTGGACCCACCCCCTTGAATAAATCCTGGTCTCACCACTGTACGCTATTATAGGTACCTGAACATTTTAAATATAATATAATATATAATTTAATGATTTAACCAGAGCCTGACTTACCACTTTATGGGCAAAGTACAATTTACAATTTTGGGCCCCAAATTGCCCTTCTCTATTTTCTTTAATGCTAAAATAAAATATGATAAAATGTATGCTTAATATATTTTAGATTATGAGTGGAACGATGAATGTATTGATTTTACAATGATGTGTGTTTTTTTTAATATTTTTATTTTTTTTTGTGTGTCTGCGTACCCGATATGTAGTTGAAATAATGCTTGGATTTTCAACTTGAGTATCTTATTCCATTGGAAAGTGAATATCGTTGGTGCATTGGGGAGGTCAAAATTTAAAATTCCCAGTAATTTTCAAAAGCGCCAAGAAAAACAAAAGAAAAATTAAGGAAAAACGGGAAATTTTACGCAAAATTGATTTTTCACAAAATTAACTTGGTTTTTGGTGTAACTTTAAAACAAATAACCGTAGATACATGAAATTTTCACTGGTTCTTTATATTTGCATTTTCTATATATGATAACATTTTCAAAATATTTTGATTTATTTTAAACTGTTTAGGGACATTTTCATTTTCCATTTTTTTTAGTATTTTTTCTAAAAATATCAATAAAATTTTATTTGTTGGTTAAAAAAGCTTGAAAATTTAATAGAAGGCTCCTAGTATATTGTTTTAAAGACATATGAAAAATATTAAAAATCCTAAGTCACAGTTTTTTTTTATAAGTATTTAAACTTCAAATATTGACAAAATATAGAAAAATCACGAAAATTACAAAATTATTTTGAGTTAAGAATTCGTAAAATTTTTCTTTTTAAATCTAAGGTTTTAAAATGTAATAAAAAATTCCTTATAAGATTATATACCTTTATCAAAAAAAAAAATGTTTATAAGAAAGCCAAATTAAATTTTTATCATTGGATATTCACTCGATTTCTCATGTACCTAGGGATTTCTTTATTTTGTTGTAATTCAAAAACAAATGACTGTAGATACATGCAAATTTCACTGAATGTTTATATTAGCATTTCCTATACACCATATGTGTTTAGTTTTTTTTTCTATAAATATCAATAAAGTTTTATCTGTTGGGCCAAAAAGTGTAAAAATGTAATACAAGGCTCCTGCTATATTGTTACAATATCAGTTGAAAAATATTAAAAGTATATAGGCACAATTTTTTTTATAAGCATTTAAAGATCAAATTTTGACAAAATTTATCAAATTTAAAATTGAATAATTATTTTGTAGTTAAATATTTACAAGATGTTCAACTTTTATATCTAAGGATTTAAAACTTAAAACAAGATTCCACGTAAGTAGTTAATTCTGTTTCCAAAAAATCTAAAAAATACTTAAGCACAGTTTATTTTTATAGTAATTTTAAGTTCAAATTTGGACGAAATTACATAAAAAATAACCTAGAATAACTATTTTAGTTATTTTGTTGTGATTGTATAATATTATTCGTGGGTACTTGAAACTTCTAAAGTATACTATTACTGGGTGATTCTTTTATCAAACAACACTCATTATTTCAAAAAGTGTAAATTTTTTTGAAAATATTTTTTTACATAGTTTCAAGTTGCTTATAAAACAACTTTTTTATTAAAAAATTATATTTTTAAATATTTTTTATCCTTATAATTTTTTAAGTTTTTTACTTTTTTGAATAACAACATAGGGTTTTAATTTTATATTCCAAAGCAGTATATTTTTCTTAGTATTTTGATGCAGAATCACCCAGTATATATCTATTATATAGTATCACGGTTTGTTGTTGATGTATAACAAGTTATAAGTACCTAATGGTTATTGTGATATGATTAATTTGGAATTTATTATAGCCATTTATTATAGGTCAATTTTTTTTAATACCATAGATTTAGTATATAATATGTCTTATACCTAGACTTACATACCGTCTCCGCTCAGAATCATTTTTCTTATACCATCATTGAATTCAAATTTAATACCATCCATTATATAGTGACCCACTTGTAACCTGCTGTACAACAGAGCACCTTTATTTTCCTTGCGGGTACCTGAAATCAAGGCTGGGTATTAACGAGTTAAAGTTAAGTTAAAAAGTTAATTTAATTTAAACTTTAACTTAACTAGTTACTTTTGACTTTTCATTAACTGAACTGTTAACTTACCAATTTTTTTTTTTAATTAACGTGAAATTAACGAATTAATTTTTTAATTAATGTCGTATGTGACTTACTATAGGTAATAGGTATGTATTATAGCAACCGCCAACCGATCTCCACCAATCGCTGCACTACGTTTTGATCAGCGTTGAATGAATTAATGTCAAATTAACTATTATACTATTCTTTAATCTATGTAAATTAACGTAATCTTTAAAACGATTGAAGAATTAGCAATTTTAATTTTTAATTACATTTGGTGTTTATAAAGAAGAACGACAAACGAGTACCTGCTATAGAGACAGCTATGAAAATTACAAACACAGAATATAACAATACAAACGACCAGTGGCGCCGAACTAAATTTTTTTAGGTGTGACAATGAACCAGGGTTGGCAAAAACCCGGGATTTATAGAAAAAACCTAACCCGGTTGGGTTTTTTCAAATAAAACCCCAAAAACCCGATGGGTTTTAATGTAAAAGTAATAATGGGTGGTTTTATCGGATTTTTTCAGAAAAAACCTATCCGAAAAACGGAATTTTTTACCATGTATTAGCTAAGCGGTTTTTTGATTTTTCCCTTATCTATTATTTTATTACCAAGTATTTGTTATTTTGTTAATTGTTAATTTTTGTTTATATTAATATATTATTCATTAACTATTTACAGGAAAGTTACGTATTTAATACCTTCTTAAAAATAAAATATTGTTAACATTTCTATTGACCGTTGGTGTGTAATTTTTTTAATTTTTTATTTTAAATTGTACCTAGGTACCTAATTAAAAAAAAAATTATTGAATATTTTATAAATCAGTCAAATACTTTTTTTTTTTTATTGAACAAAAATGTATATTGACAATCGGTATTATCAAGTTATACAATAAGTAAATGGGATGTGGTTTGATTGACGGGAGGGGGAAGTCACCCAATGGTGGCACGCCGTAGTTTAATACTTAATTGGAAAAATAAATAATACCTACAAGTTAAGTAAATTTTTCTGAAAATTAACACAAACTAAAAAAAATAAGATTGAATTTCTATTTTATCCAGAAAAGCAGCCCGAGTGTTATGGGTTTTTTTTTAAATAATGTGTGGGTTTTACCTTTTTTATGGATTTTTTTTTAAATATCAAGTGGGCTTAACCCAGAAAAGCAGCCCGGGTTTTTTCGAGCTGGGCTTTTTCGTGCCAACCCTGCAATGAACAATAACTTATACCCACCTACCCCCATAGGATATTAGAACTAAGACGCGTGGGAGCAATCTCCCGCCCCACCAATTTTTAATCTAAAAAATATTTTCACAAGTTATAATATTTACTGCATTGTCTGCATTATGTTTACTTTATAGCATTATTTAATATTTTAACAGATTACAATTAGGTTCATCTCCAGAACAAGCCTCCTCAAAATTAAAACTAAATTATTGTCATTTTAAAACGATATTCACAGTCACTGATTTAGTTTTAAGGCTTTTAGCTACATCACACCATTCAGTAATAATTAGAACTATTAAATTGTTTTCTTTATCCATGTAAATATATGTATATTATTTGGTTAATGGTTAGTATAATATCTTTTAGATTCTGAGTGAAACGATGAATGTATTGATTTTACAATGATGTGTGTTTTTTTTTTTTTTTAATGTTTTTAATTTTTTTTTAAATTTTTTTTTTGTGTCTGTCATCACGTTTTAGGTCAGTAAAAGTGCTTGGATTTTCTTAAACAGTAGCTTTTCTGATAAGAAAGTGAATCTAGTTGGTACTTTAAAGGGGTCAAAAATAAAAAAAGTCACAGTTTTTTTTTTATAAGCATTTAAAGTTCAAAAATTGACAAAATATGGAAAAATCACGAAAATTAGCAAATTATTTTGATTTAAGAATTCGTAAAAATTTTTCTTTTTAAATCTAAGATTTTAAAATGTGATACAAGATTCGTTATGAGATTATCTACCTTTATCAAAAAAAAAGTCAAATTAAATTTTTATGAGCGTTTGAAATTCAAATTTTTACAACATTGGATATTCACTCGATTTCTCATGCGTAGCGATTTCCTTATTTTGTTGTAAATCAAAAACGAATAACTGTAGATACATGAAAATTTCACTGAATGTTCAGATTAGCATTTCCTATACACCATACAATTTTGAAAATATTTTGACTCTTTTTGAGCGGGTATTTTCAGTTTTCATTTTTTTTTAGTTTAAAACTATAAATATCAATAAAGTTTTATCTGTTGGGCTAAAAAGTGTAAAAATTTAATACAAGGCTCCTGATATATTGTTACAATATCAGTTGAAAAATATTAAAAATACATAGGCACAGTTTTTTTTTATAAGCATTTAAATATCGAATTTTGACAAAATTTATCAAAATCTCGAAAATTATCAATCATTGTAATTAATAAATTATAAAATGTTCAGTTTTTATAGCTAAGGATTAGAAATTTAAAACAAAGGTTCTCATAAATATTTCATACTGTAACGTCTGTAACCAAAAAATCTAAGAAATATATGAACACAGTTATTTTTTACAGACATTTTAAATACAAATTTGGACGAAATTACATATTAAAAAACCTAGAATAACTATTTTAGTTATTTTGTTGTGATTGAATAATATTATTCGTGGGTACTTGAAACTTCTAAAGTGTACTATTATATATCTCTGATAGTATCACGGTTTGTTGTTGGTGTATAACGCGTTATAAGTACCTAATGGATATTGTGATATGATTAATTTGGAATTCATTATAGGTACCTATTATAGGTCAAATTTTGGTTTAGTACCATAGATATGTAATATGTATATATAATAAGTCTTATACCTAGACTGACATACCGTCTCCGCTCAGAATCGTTTTTCTTATACAATGATATTATATCGTTGAATTCAAATTTAATATCACCCATTATACAGTGACCCACTTGTAACCTACTGTACAGCAGAGCGACACCCACTTGCCCACCTTTTTTTAGTACTGTATACTATAGTAATATATTAATAATTGCTTTAGTTCCTTAGTTCCAATGCCAATATCTTTTTCAAATGATACTTACATCATCATCCTATTCATATAATAGTATAATATATAGGTAAATAGATGATATTATATTCTGAGTGGAACTATTTGTTTTTGTGTCTGACATCACGGTTTGGGGCAGTAAAACTGCTTCGTTTTTCTTCAACAGTATCTTGTTCAATGGGAAAGTGAATCGATAGTTGGTGCATTCGGGAGGTCAAAATTTTAAATTCCCAATACTCAATAGTTATCAAAGGCACCAATGGGTAAACAACATAACAATTAAGGAAAAACGGGAATTTTCAAGCAAAGTCGGTTTTCCACAAAATCGATTTTTTTTGGTAACTCTAAAACAAATTAACGTACATACATGAAATTTTCACGGGTTGTTTATATTTGCGTCTTCTATACACGATAAAATCTTCAAAATATTTTGATTTGTTTTTTGAACTGTTTAGGAACATTTCCAATTTTTTAGTTTCTTATTCTATAAATATCAAAATATCAATAACATTTTATTTGTTGGGTAAAAAAGCTTGAAAATTTAATACACGGCTCCTGATATATTGTTTCAATAGAAGTTAAAAATAATAAAAATATATAGCCACAATTTTTGTTTATAAGCATATTTAAAGTTCAAATTTTGACAAAATTTATCAAGTTTAAAATTTAATAGTTATTTTGTAGTTAAAAATGTTCAACTTTTATACCTAAGGATTGAACATTTAAAACAAGGTTACACTTAAATGTAGGTTATAACTTATAATACCTATATAAATTACTTTATTCACAATAATATCATCAAATATACTTAGTAATATACTAATATCTTATATCAATTATCATAGGCTGACTGCTGACTGCCCGTTTTCGCTATGAATCGTTTATGATATTATATCATTTAATTCAGCGGTTCTTAACCTGTGGTCCGTGCCCCCCTGGGCTGGTCCGCAATACTCCTGTCGGGGGTCAGCGGCAGCCTTACCATCAACATAAGCTAATACGTGACATGAGTGCATTATTACAATATTTTTGGATTATTATTTTTGTTTCATATAATTATAATTTGTTATGTCTACTTCTTTAATTTGTAATATTAAATAGTTATAATAATTTTGGTTATGATAACTTGATAATATGTTTTGTAAAAAAAGGTATTCGACAAAAAATTGGTAGGGGGGTCCGAGATTTCTAAAAATATTTCATCGGGGGTCCGTGTTCTACAAATGGTTAAGAACTGCTGATTTAATTCATATTTATCACCATCCATTACAGTAATCCACTTGTAACCTACTGTACAGCAGAGCGACACCCACTTACCCACCTTTTTAATTTTCCCAACGTTATTGAAAACTACTGTGAATTTTCAATTGACCTTTCAAAATTAACTACTATATAGTATATAGATACAATTTGCTACCACTCTCAAAGTAGAAAATCGAAAAATTGATTTTACCATACTTTTCGTATATGGTGTACTATTGCACAGACATAAAAACATTTATCTTTGTGTTATATTGATAAATCACTCCTCTCAACATTGCGATGACTTACTCAAAGGGCTTTTTTTACTACCTTAGTAAAAAGTTTTGAGAGGGTGGGGAATTTTCCAATTTTCCCCTCCCATTTAGCTGTTGCTTTTTTTTTGATTCCCTCCTTTCAGAAATCATGTCCACGCCACTGGATATAATATCATTGTAGACCGTTTGGGCGAATCGACCCAAATTATAGTAAGTTTGGGCGAATAGATGTATACCGTTTGGGCGAGGGTTTATTCAACTAAAGGTACCTATAATAACAACTTATAATACCTTATTATAATAGTTATATTATTATTATAGTGAATAGTGATATAAAGTAAAAAATAATAATTAAAACAACACGTCACATAGGTAATATTATAATAATGTAGACAATTATTCATATATTGCCATATTGGTATAGGTAGTAACTAGTATTATTATAGTGATCAAGAGTAAAAAAAATAATTATCAGCTTTTTCAAAGCCAGAATGAAAAAAATTTACTTGAAGAGTTTCGCCAATTAGTTTATTACATTAGAGCAGTTAAAAATAATTCTAATCGCCCAAACGGACTATTAATTTATAGGTAAAAATTATTACCTTAGCCCGAACGGCCACCGCCATAATATCATTGTATACGAAAAACGATTCTGGAGATGGTTTGTCAGTGTGGATATTTTATATTATATTTATATTCTTACTACTTATTATTAATACGGTAGCTGATAATTTGAATTAATATTAAAAAATTACAACAAAATAACTAAAGTCGTTATTCTTGGGTATTTAATATGTAATCTCTTCCAAGTTTGAACATATATAAACAGTGGCGGCGGGATATAGGATTATTTGAAGCAATTGCTTCAAGTCTGAAATGGGTGGGTGGGTGTATAAATATATATTATATACTCGTAAGACCTCAACACAAATATCATGGCAAATAATATTATAATTAATAATTATTATTGGCCTTTATTGCTAATTTGATTTAATGAAGGGTAAGGTGGTAAAATTTTTTAAAATATACAATATGCTTCAAAGCCTCCACGATTTCGCGCCGCCACTGGTATAATATACTGACTCTACGTGTGGAGTGTGCGAATAACACCTGGCGCGTCTTCTAAGTACCACTCACGATTTTTAACAGTACCTATTAATGTTTATCTACGGCTGAAGCTCAAACTTACGGCTCGGGGTTTGCCGTAGAGACGTCTACATGGTTGCACGTTTATTTCAGTGTGTATTCGGCTATTTCCATATCACGATGCAGAACAAATAACATTATCCACAGGCATATAACACCGAGCTGTTTGCGAATAGGTAAATACTATAATATAATTCGTAACTAGTCGAAACGGAGAGGCTGGGACTTATAATATATCGCTCATATTATACTATACGCACCCGTACATGGCTCGATTTTGGGCTGGTTAAACGGAAGGTGAAGTAAATCATTTGTCAACCACTCTAGTATAGATAATTTTTAATTTTTTTACTATCATGAAAATCGATGACATCCATGACAATACAATATCCACCTGCGTGACCATATAGGATTATTACATATATTTATGCAAAGCGAATGAGGCAGATATAATAGATAGGTATTAATACATAGTACATTCTTTATAATTATAAGTATAACATGAGTAACATAATAATATTAATTTAATTAATATAGAACAAAACAGGTGGCGAAGAGCCGACGATATGGTACATTGCATGAAATAAGTGAGGCAAACTTACACTAACTTGGTACAAACGAGAATGAAGGACACGATAAACGGTTTCAGAATAGTACCAGCGAACCAAGAGTGAGATAACGGTTTTAAAAACCTTTTAAACTCTATAATATACATATTACTGGTCTATCATGTCAGTAGAACCACAGCAACAAAAGAACCGCCTGACAAATTTCTTCGTCTGGCGCCAAAATGAACGACGAGGACGTGTGCGTCTTGGACTCTCCGGTTTCTGTACATCGCTGGTGACCTGCTGAAACTTTAGATTTGGCGTTGATTGCCACCCAATATCTGCAGCTGTCTCGCCAGCTAATTTTAGATGCGTGGGGATGTTTGGCTCAGATACACAGAACCTGCCGTCCAGAAAACCCTTGGAATCAAAATTTTTCGAAGATTCCGGTTTCCGCAAATCGCCGGTGACCTGCTGAAACTTTAGATTTGGCGTTGATCGCCACCCAATATCTGCAGCTGTCTCGCCAGCTAATTTTGGATGCATGGGGATGTTCGGCTCAGATACACAGAGCCTGCCGTCCAGAAAACCTTTGAAATCACAATTTTTCAACGGTTCCGGTTTCCGCAAATCGCCGGTGACCTGCTGAAACTTTAGATTTGGCGTTGATCGCCACCCAATATCTGCAGCTGTCTTGCCAGCTAATTTTGGATGTATGGAGATGTTTGGCTCGGATACACAGAACCTGCCGTCCAGAAAACCCTTGGCATCACAATTTTTCGACGGTTCCAGTCTTCGTATATCATTGGTACGGTTAAACTTCAGAAATGGCGTTGATCGCCATCCAATATCTGTCGATTTGGCTGAGGAATTTTCACACATCGCAGTCATGTTAGGCATAGATACACATCTATATGACATATTTATTTGATAATATTATATTGGCACAATTAACGGAGAAGATTATACAAAAATACGTAGGAATGAAATTTATCCGTAATGAACACAAGAAATGAATATTGACAAGTGGTAACTATGTGACACAGATATGAATTGTAGATTTTTGAAACATGGCAACGATATTTTTGTTTTTTGTGTAAATCTGAAAGTATCTAAATTTTTTAACATATTATGGGTACGATAATTATTTATTAAAATTTTGTTTTTTAGTTATACTGATCAAAAATACAAAACTAAAAGTTCTTGTATTGTTTGAATAAAATCTATGATTTGTAAATTTGGGAAATAATACTACATAATGACCAAAGAAAATTAGAATATACAAATCTAAATTTTCCGGTTCGTGCACGTTTTATTCGACGAAGTTATGGATTTCGATACAAATCAAATTTGGGTCACAACGGTGTTAAAATGTTTTTAGTACAACACAACTTACGGAGAACGACTGCCTCGCTGCCGCTACTGTAAATCTCTTCGAATTGCGGAGGATATAAAATTCTGAGAATCACACGACATAGTGATTATTGTAAGAAACACGATTTATCGGTTTATGTACACTATATACAATATTATATTATGCTATTGTTATCATTATATTATTTCTATTAATGCCACAGAAGATGGTAACGCGGCGAATATTAACAACGTACAGGTTATGTAGCGGCGACAGGAGGACATGATGACGAGATAATTGTTATTATTATTATTAACGACAATAAGGTCTAGAACTGGCCAGTCTATTTGCGTAAACCTGAATACATTTTAACCAACTTATTATAGTCGTACATTTTGTCATATACTGTGATATACGTCTACAAACATTATGCAACGTATAAACCATATATATATATGTGTGTGCAGCAGGGACTCAATATTATAATATACTATTATTATTTTAACCCTAATTTAATTTCCCGATTTCCCTATGGCCCAATCCGTCCCTGGCCATAGTAGTTTGTTCCTAACCTCGAGGCTTAAGTAAACAGTGATGGCCAAATTTAAGACGTGTTAGATTTTAGCGCTTATATGCTATTTACATATACTCTTTTCAGAATAAGAACGCACCAGATTTAAGTAACAAAACCGGTTTTGTCCGTGGCCGCCTGGTTCCTTCTTATTCTGAAAAGAGTATAGTACCTAAGTAACTAATTACAACCTCTTTGTATTGCCGTCTTGACGTTTAATTAAAAATAAATAAATAAATACAATTGTTTATACAAGTAAAATATAGCTATTAAGGTACCTATATTATTTAATAATAGGTTTATAAAATCATAAAATATTTATAAGCTAGGGTTCAGATTTAAATGCACTAAAAATGTTTTTTAGATTCTGAGTGGAACGATGAATGTATAGATTTTACAATGATGTGTTTTTTTTTTTTATATATTTTTTTTTGTGTCTGTGTACACGATAAGTAGTCGAAATAATGCTTCGAATTTCAACTTCAATATCTTGTTCGATTGGAAAGTGAATATCGTTGGTGCATTGGGGAGATAAAAATTTAAAATTCCCAGTAATTTTCAGAAGTGCCAAGAAAAACAAAAGAAAAATTAAGGAAAAACGGGAAGTTTTAAGCAAAATCGATTTTTCACAAAATTGAATTTGGTTTTTAGTGTAGCATTAAAAAAAATTACCGTAGACACATGCAATTTTTACTGATTGTTTATATTTGAATTTTCTATACACGATAACATTTTCAAAATATTTTGATTTATTTTGAACAGTTTAGGGACATTTTCATTTAAAATTTTTTTTAGTTTTTTTTCTAAAAATATCAATAAAATTGTATTTGTTAGTTAAAAAAGCTTGAAAATTTAATAGAAGGCTCCTAGTATATTTTTTCAAAGGCAGATGAAAAATATTAAAAATCCTTAGTCACAGTTTTTTTTTATAAGCATTTACAGTTCCAAAATGAACAAAATATGGAAAAATCATGAAAATTAGAAAATTATTTTGAGTTAAGAATTCATAAAACTTTTTCTTTTTAAATCTAAGATTTGAAAATGTAATACAAGATTACTCATAAGTTTGTCTACCTTTATCAATAAAAAAATCTCTACCGGAACGTCAAATTAAATTTTTATCAGGGTTTGAAATTCAAATTTTTACAACATTTGATATTCACTCGATTTCTCATGTAGCGATTTCTTTATTTTGTTGTAATTCAAAGACGAATAACTTTAGATACATGAAAATTTCACTGAATATTTATATTAGCATTTCTTATACACCATACAATTTTTAAAATATTTTGACTCTTTTTGAGCTGTTTACGGACAATTACAGTTTTCAATTTTTTTAGTTTTTTTTTTTCTATAAATATCAATAAAGTTTTATCTGTTGGGCCAAAAAGTGTAAAAATTTAATACAAGGCTCTTGATATATTGTTACAATATCAGTTGAAAAATATGTAAAATACCCGTGGACAATTTTTTTTTATAAGCATTTAAAGATCGAATTTTGACAAAATTTATCAAATTTGAAATTGAATAATTATTTTTTAGTTAAAAATTTATAAAATGTTTAACTTTTAATCAAAGAATTGAAAATTGAAAACAATATTTCATGTAAGTAGTTAATTCTGTTACCAAATACTCTAAAAAATACACAAGCATAGTTTATTTTTATAGTCATTTTAAGTTAAAATTTGGAAGAAATTTACATATTAAAATCGATATTAACTATTTTGGTTTTTTTTGTGATTGTATTATATTATTCGTGGGTACTTGACACTTCTAAAGTGTACTATTATATATCTATGATAGTATCACGGTTTGTTGTTGATGTATAACCCGTTATAAGTACCTAATGGATATTGTGATATGATTAATTTGGAATTTATTGTAGGTACCTACCTACCTATTATAGGTCAATTTTTTTAATACCATAAATAAGTATATAATATGCCATATACCTAGACTGACATACCTTCTCCGCTCAGAATCGTTTTTCTTATACAATGATATTATATCATTGAAATCAAATTTAATACCATCCATTATAAAGTGAACCACTTGTAACTTACTGTACAGCAGAGCACCTTTTTTTATTAGTCAGTACAAATAAGATTATTTTGGTAGGTACCAACAAAAAAAATCCAACACGTTTTACTTATATTCTAGGCCCTAGAATCTAGAGTGGCGACACCATTCACCAATAAATGCACAAATTTAGTTTTGAATATTTGTTTTTATAAAATATTATAGTTTTACACATTTAATCATCGACCGTGGACCTACGAATTGAATTTGAAACGGATTTAATCCCAAAATCGCATTTTTGGAGTTAGGACAATATTGCGAATTAGGCTGATGATATGTATATTAATTCTAATAAATATTATTGTATACAAAACATTGGGGTGTACAATTAGACGCCATCGAGTCCAACATTAGAACTCGGATCACCTATATACTATGTAGTATTACAGTGTAATACAGTGGCGGTGGGATATAGGATTATTTGAAGCAATTGCTTCAAGTCTGAAATGGGTGGGTGGGTGTATAAATATATATTATATACTCGTAAGACCTCAACACAAATATCATGGCAAATAATATTATAATTAATAATTATTATTGGCCTTTATTGCTAATTTGATTTAATGAAGGGTGAGGTGGTAAAATTTTTTAAAATATACAATATGCTTCAAAGCCTCCACGATTTCGCGCCGCCACTGTATATAAACTAACTATATTCAGTTCGTGTTCACTGTCTATCCGAGTGCTACACGTGTGTTTCTTATACATAGTACCTATCTACCTATTCAGTATTGCATTTATATATTTCGATAGCAGTAACACGGAGTAACACACTTTCAGTTTTAAAATTCAATGTTGCAGGTAATATGATTATCATTACTACTAACTACTAAGTAATTACACCAATTAAATAACTATAATGTTGGGGCGTTGAGCGATAAACCCACTACTATAGTACTATATCTAACGATATAAACAAGGCTGCGTACTAGTTGATTCCCGGGTCATCAAGGGGCATTACGAGTTGGTTCCCTAGTCATTATATATTATTTTCAATATTTAGTCAAATATTCAGCTTATTTGCCTAACCCAAGAAACACCACTAGGAGGTTGGCTGACAAGTTTCTCAAAAATGTTGTTTTTTTTAGTTTTTTCATATTTTGAAAATCATTTAATATTTTATTAAAAAATTATTATTAAAAAAATTTGTAATTAAGTAAAAATTATTATTAAAAAAATTTAGTTATTTGGTAAATATGTCAGGGTTGACATGTCTAAAAGAATCAAAACATTAAGTTTTTAAAATGTAATATAAATGTATTACAAAATAAAATAATGGGAGGGGTTGAACGCCATTAGCTCCGTGCATTTGAAATTCGCCCCCCCCCTCAGAAATAGGATATTATATCTGACACTGCGTCATGGAAAATTTATTTAAAAGTTAACTCATTCTTCAATTCATGTCAATGAAATAGAAATACCCATTCATTATAGGTATACTTATAAATGTGTCCAAAAGAATCATTCTATCTAATGTTTACCCTACGTCCCTACTATTCCTGATCAACTTATATAATAAACGCTTTCCATGAGACCATGAACTAAGAATTACAACCACTTCTAAAATTTCTCACATGCATGATAGCTGGATTTGCAACAGGACAAATTTCACATATAGATATATTAAACTTCAGAAGACAATTATACATTAAGAGGACGTTTCACCCGCATTTGTTGTCTCCGCGGTCTTACACACGTACGGCATATAGGAAAAACTGTTTTGCGCTGGAAAAAACCGAGAAGGTTACAGTTATGACTCATAAGTCATAACTAAGAAACGACATTTTCACCACATATAAAGGAAAACTTTTGGCTGTGCAATATTGTTTTCATTTTTTTGATATCACTTACACAAAAAAAGTTCTTATTGTTTCAAAATCTATTATTATTTGTGTTATTTCAACTTTGTATGTTCGTAAACAGCTCAAAACAAGTCAAAATATTATGAACATTTTATTGTATATAGAAAATGCTAATACAAACATTCAGTGAAAACATTTTAAGGAAAAATGGGAAAAACTCTAAGACTAAAACAAATTAAATTTTCACTGAATGTTTAGATTAGCATTTTCTATACAACATACAATAATTTCAAAATATTTTGACTGGTTTTGAATTGTTTACGGACTTTTTTCAGTTTCCAATTGTTTTAGTTTTTGGAACAAAGTTCCTTATCTCGGGTTGGCGAGGGGACCTAGCCGAGAAAAAATGTAACGCGTTAGTGCGTAACGAAAACGCGTTACGAAAAACCATAAGAGAAAGAGAGGATGAAGGAGATAGATAACTAGATAACTATATCAATAATCATAGTATAATACTTATACAGCTAAACAACTATACCTTTTTTTATACAGAAGGTTAGGTTATTTATTTTTATAAGAAAAGAATTCTCTGTAATATTATTAATAGTTCTAAGACAACATGCCATTTAGTAAACATGGAACAGTGGAGTGGTAAACAACGTGCTTATACGATAAAATTGTTTTACAAAAAAGACAGTTACGTAGACGCACAGCGTGCATTTCGTCTTCATTTTACTCTTAAACGCCATGATTCGGTACCATCGGCTAGGCTATTCAAATATGGATAACCAACTTTGAAGAAACGGGTTCAGCATTAAAAAAGAAGCCTGTACGACAAAAAACCATTCGCACACCTGAAAACGTCACTGCTGTCAGAGCCGTGTATAGTGGAAAATATACGAAATAGGCTAGAAGAGTGTTTGAGAAGAGATGGCCATCAACTTGAAGACATCATTTTTAAAAAATAAATGGCAAGTTATGTACTTCATTATAATAAATAATAATACATTTTTATTCGTTTTTTTATTTAATAATTTGTCTTAGAAAATCGGCCGTTATAGTGCCCCACCCTGTAGTTGTTTATTTTTAGTGTTGGTATTTATTTTATTTTTTCCCCGAATTGGCGAAGTCGTAGAACGTGGATAACACTAATATACCATAAAAATATTTACTAAATTACTAGGCTTCTTCAACGAAATCGATGATGCGCGAGACCCTCGGGCGGCTCGGCGAGCGCCCGACCGTAGTCACGGTCACGCGGAGCGACGGTGACGGTGGACGTCGACGGCACGGCGGCTACTGGCTAGTAAAGAGTTACCGGGCAACGATTCCACCCCGACGGTACATCGACTCGGTACGACGGCGATGGCGACTCGGTACGACGGCGATGGCGACTCGGTACGACGGCAGCGGCAGAGACCTCGGCGCGCGGTGAGTGGTATGGAGATTTGCGTGCTAGGAACACGGGGATGTCAGCGGCGCTGGACTCGCAGAAACTTAACCGTTTCAGGGTCTGGCGGCGCGTTGCGGCCGAAGGGACGACGCCAGGGCGAAAATTACCGAGAGTCGAGGATCACGCTGTGGACCGCTGGCTCTCGCCTTTTTGCCCCGCAGTAATCCCACGTCGGCCGCTTCGGTCGTCCCCACCGGTTCCGCAGCACAGAATCTCACTTCGCGTCTTGGTCTTCGCCGTCCGTCGGCCGAGTCGTCACGCCGTTGACCATCGGTACGCGCACGACATAGCGCATTAGCCGCCGTCCGTCGCCGTCAACCGTGGTCGCTTCCGTGGCCGTCTCGGTCTGGCCTCGCCGGCTGGGCAAGGTCGTCAAGCGCCCGAGCAAACGAGCCAGCGACACTCGTCAACCCGCGGAACAGGTCGGAGAACGTGCAGAGGTGACCAGTGCCCTGCATTTCTGCACCAATCGCCATCTCGCATCATCCCCCCTTGTTTATTGTGTCTATCCTGTCCGTCGTATTTTTTTAGTATATATATTAAGTTATTTCAAAATTCAAAATTGTCAAATTGTTCACACATTTAAATTTTGGTTTTTTTTTCTTATTTGCGGGTTTTTTACTATAATAAACATATTTTGATGTAAACAAAAAAATATTGTTTCTTTTTTTTTTCGTTTTGTCGAGTGTATAATCAATTTTTACAGATTTAAAGACTAAAAAATCGTTAAAATATATACTTTAAATAAAAAACTCGTTGGTCGATTATACAGAATATAATGGCCGCAAATCTACAATATAAACGCTACACGGATATTATATTAATATGTTCCAAAAAATATTGAAGCCATCAAACACTAAGGCGACGAATGACTGAGGAATAAATCATAAAATAACGCATTATACCGGAGGATACGACATGGACAGTTATAATATAAAGTATAAAAACCATACAAGATATGTAAATATAATAAAATTATTATTGTTACTTGATATAAATAATAAATAATAAAAATAAACATTTTAATATAAAGTGTATAATATAACTTCAAAACAATACCTATGTAAAAATATGTAATACAAAATGTCTCGTATAACTATTAACTCGGGGTGCCGCCACTGGGTGACTTCCCCCTCCTGTTTACCAAAAATCATCACATTTACTTATTGTATCACTTGTAAATACAGATTGTAAATATATTATGTTTGTTCAATAAAAAAAAAAAAAAAAAAAAAAAAACTATTAACTAACACAATATGATAAATAAATATATATATTGCAAATCAATTTATGAATATAGCTATTTATTGCATCAATAATCAAAATTAAATGGAGGGGTGGGTAGAGAGAATGAGGGCCTGGCACGTTAATGATTAATTATGCCAAACCTGCATACGAAAGGGTATTGTTACGCATGTCAATTTTTTTTCGATTAATGTCAATAAAATTTTATTCGTTGGGTCAAAAAGCGTAACAATTTAATACAAGGCTCCTGATATATTTTTACAGTAGCAGTTGAAAAATATTAAAAATACATTGACTCAGTTTTTTTTTAATAAGCATTTAAAATACGAATTTTGACAACATTTATCGAATTTAAAATTTAAAAAATTATAACTCTGGTGGTATATTACATTGGGCATTTTCATTATTCCTCAAAACGTTTTTATTAATTAAAAAATAGGTGGTTGATTCTTCACTACTTATGATTAAATAAAATTATTTTCCTCCATATTGAGGGCCAAAATAATATGTTGAATAAATTGTAGTGTCGCTCAATAAGTGACGTACTGAGCGTCAGGCGGCCGAGTGCTGAGTCCATACGACCATAAATTTACTAACTGTAGAAGCAACCAAAAATCATAAAGTATAATGTCATTGTCATAAACATAGTGATTGAAGATTGAAAGATCATAAGTCCGTGTAAATACCGCCCGGCTGTAGGTAGACCGTAGACCACATTCTATGTAGCTGCTATAGCTATAGTATAGGCAGTATAGCTAGCAGATGACAGTGGCCGGTGAAACGCATAGAATATGACAGGCGTTATTTTTTTTGTCTGGAGATACTTTTAACAGAAGAAAAAATCATTAAATATTGTTTTAATATTTTGATGTTGGTTTCTTGCAATTCATTGCATCTTGATATTACTTTTGGCCTTTGGGGGTCAATTGACAATAGTAAAAAATGTAAAAAACTTTTATTAGTTGGTTATTTGGAAAAAAACAGTTTTTGGCATAATCGATTATTTTGTTGAAATTCAAAATTATAATCGATTATTTTGTTGAAATTCAAAATTAATTGTGGATATTTTTTATCTATATATATTATAATACTTAATACTAAATGAATAATGATTATAATATTAGCATTACTTATACAGTTATACTTAGAATAATTTTAAAAATCTTTTGACTCATCTTGATTTATTTATTGACATTTTGATTTCAGTCTTAGTTTTTCTACAATTTAATAAATATGAGTGAAAAAATGTTCGTGGTCAAAAAGCTTAAACATTTTATTTTTATACAAGGTTCCTTATTAGTAATTTTTATAATCCATTCAAAAATATTAAAGATACACATACACAATTTTGTTGTTAAACATTTAAAGTTTTAAAATTTATAAAACTTTTATAGCTAAAACTTGAAAATTGTACATTGGTAAGTTCTTCATAATAGTAGCTCATACTGAAAAAAAAAATCTAAAAAAATATTAAAATTCAATTTTTTGATAGACATTTTAAGATTAAATTAGGACAAAATTAATGATTTAAATGAAGAAGAATTTTAGTTCTTTCATTGTAATTCAAAATTATTGTTCATGGGACTTTAATCTTTTATGTATAGTTTTTTTTTTTAGATTCTGAGTGAAACGATGAATGTATTGATTTTACAATGATGTGTTTTTTTTTTATTTTTTATTTTTTTTTAATTTTTAATTTTTTTTAAATTTTTTTTTGTGTCTGTCATCACGTTTTAGGACAGTAAAAGTGCTTGGATTTTCTTCAACAGTAGCTTTTCTGATAGGAAAGTGAATCTAGTTGGTACTTTGGGGGGTCAAAAGTAAAAATTTCCCAATAGTTTTCAAAAGCGCCGTGAAAAACAAAAGAAAAATTAAGGAAAAACGGGAATTTTTACGCAAAATCTGTTTTCCAAAAAATCGATTTTGGTTTTTGGTGTAACTCTAAAACAAATGAACGTATATACATGAAATTTTCACTGGTTGTTTATATTTGCATTTTCTATACACGATAACATTTTCAAAATATTTTGATTTATTTTAAACTGTTTAAGGACATTTTAATTTTCCATTATTTTTAAGTTTTTTTTCTAAAAATATCAATAAAATTTTATTTGTTGGTTGCGAAAGCTTGAAAATTTAATAGAAGGCTCCCAGTATGTCGTTTCAAAGGAAGATGAAAAATATTAAAAATCCTTAGTCACAATTTTTTTTTATAAGCATTTAAAGTTCAAAAATTGACAAAATATGGAAAAATCACGAAAATTAGCAAATTATTTTGAGTTAAGAATTCGTAAAAATTTTTCTTTTTAAATCTAAGATTTGAAAATGAAACACAAGATTCCTTATAAGATTATCTACCTTTATCAAAAGAAAAATGTCTATAAGAAAGTCAAATTAAATTTTTATGAGCGTTTGAAATTCAAATTTTTACAACATTGAATATTCACTCGATTTCTCATGTAGCGATTTCCTTATTTTGTTGTAATTCAAAAACGAATAACTGTAGATACATGAAAATTTCACTGAATGTTTATATTAGCATTTCCTATACACCATACAATTTTATTTTGATATTTTGACTCTTTTTGAGCTGTTTATGGACATTTAAGGGTGGGTTGCATAAACGTTCATTAGCGATTTACAGAGCCGTTAACGCACTAACGATCCGTTAAAAAAAATTGGGTGTTGCTTGAACGACTGTTAACGTTAACGGGTCTGTAAATTATCGGCTATTGGACCTGTAAACTACAGGTCCGATTTTGGTTCGTTAACTTTTAACGATCCGTTAAATATGGTGATAAGAAATATTAAAATTTCTTATCAGCCACATTTTTTTTTATTAGTATTAATCACGGACTATTATAATAGTCCGTGGTATTAATAATATAATCAGCAATCATTGTAATCAAATTAAATGTGGTATAATTTATTTGGTAGTTATGGTTATCAATAAAATACAAAATAATAATAATCTTTTATGAAACTCATTTTTTTTTTTACAAGCCGTTAACGAGTTAACGTGTGATTAAGTTACAGGTCCGTGAAAACATTTACAGACTGGTCTTTATGCAACCGGCCCTGACAGCTTTCAATTTTTTTTAGTTTTTTTTTCTATAAATATCAATAAAGTTTTATCTGTTGGGCCAAAAAGTGTAAAAATTTAATACAAGGCTCCTGATATATTGTTACAATATCATTTGAAAAATATTAAAAATACATAGGCACAGTTTTTTTTTTATAAGCATTTAAAGATCGAATTTTGACAAAATTTATCAAAATCTCGAAAATTATCAATCATTGTAATTAATAAATTATAAAATGTTCAGTTTTTATAGCTAAGGATTGCAAATTAAACACAAAGGTTCTCATAAATAGTACATACTGTAACCAAAAAATCTAAAAAATATATGAACACAGTTAATTTTTACAGACATTTTAAATCCAAATTTGGACGAAATTACATATATATCATCAATATTAACGATCTTGGTTTTTCGTTGTAATTTAAAAATAGTATTCGGGGATATATGATTAATTTGGAATTTATTATAGGTATCTATTATAGGTCAATTTTTTTTTTTTACCATCGATAAGTATATGTCTTATACCTAGATTGACATACCGTCTCCACTCAGAATCGTTTTTCTTATACAATGATATTATATCATTGAATTCAAATTTAATACCATCCATTATACCATGTCCCACTTGTAACCTACAGTACAGCAGAGCGACATCCACTTACCCACCTTTTTTTTATTTGATCTCAAAGCCCGGCAATTATGACCATTAGCTGTTTTGGTTTTGTAGGTTTTTATGTCAGTAGGGGAGGAACACGTGTGTTTTGTTTGGGCACCCTTAGGTATCTGCCATGCCCTGGTGGGGGATGACCACACATGTTCTCCGGACACCGTGACTCGCCCGAAGAAAAATACCACCCATGACCGAGGTATCGAGCCAGCGTCGCAGCCTACGCCTTAGACCGCTCGGCCACTCCGTCCCCCAGTAATGAATTTTATATATTACCTATGACCTATACAATGTCACAACGACATTTTCAAAATAATTCAATTAGTTTAAGCTATTGCCTATTTATACCACAAACCTATTCACACTAAATTGGTATTGACTCAAAAGTTAAATAATCAATAATATAAGATATAAATATATATCATATTATCATTAGGTAGGTATAATAATTAAATATTTTTGGCAAAAATTAATTAACTTATTGTATCAGTTAAAATAAATTAGTGTATTCTGTAGTATGCTACCTGCCTACCTACAACTTACCTATTAAAATTGTTTACGTGTGTTTACCATTTTTACACACTGATTAATAACAATTTATTTAACTAAAATCTACTTTAAATAGGTATATTGATGATCAGCAATGCTAAGTATCTTAAAGCGTTATAAATTATAATATATGGTTATGCTGTGTTTACACTTTACGTTATCCTAGAAAACTTTTAATATAATGACGAATGTCGGGTTGTGTTTAAATTATTGACTGCCACCATTCCCTTTTGGTTGGCAGTCTAACACATCTGTTGGGTAACACGACGAGGTGGAAGGACACAACATAAACTAAAATAATTTAATATCTAAAAGTAAGTTATCATGGGACTTGGTGGATACTTACCAGTAGCTTACCAGATAGTTGCCAGTTTCATTTATTGATATTTAGAATTGTATGATTGACGGACAATAATATGTTGTTTATCTTAATAACTCAAGCAGCAGTTACCTTCCCATAATAAAATTAAATAAGAATATAACACAGAAGAGTAGGTATGTCATATTTTCCTGTAGCATACTGCACGAGTAGGTACCTAAATTAGGTACCTACTATAAAGCAATAAAAATATCAACAAATTTACTTATAGTAGTATAATAGACCGCTTCGGTTCTGAATTGTTTTTTGTATGCAATGATTGATCATTGAATTCCAATTTAACATATCAATGACAGTAACCTACAATTTAAGTCCTCAATAACAATGTACACTCAAGTCGTTCTATAAAGCAGAGTAACTACACAGGTTTTTTATCGTGCAATTATGTTTTTAGGACAAACATTTACAAATTTGGTGTTTATAATTTTTTTTTATTTATATTTCAGTTTGTGGATAAATAATACAGTATTTTATTGGAAGTAATATTTACTATTTAGCTAGATGTTTGAAATTACATGAAAATATGTTTATCATAAACAAATGACATATTATTGAACATTAATTTAAGATATCATACTTTTAGAGTTTAAAAACAAAGTAAATTTCAGATAGCAGGATTACATATATTTAAAAAATTTTAACAACGTACATGTACATCTAAAGACAAAAACTTGAATAGTTACACTTCAAATTACACATTAACCTACAAGAAGTGTATTATCGTTAATGAATTTATAAGGTGGTACTTCCATGTTCGTTGGTGCAGGTCCTTTACGAATCCTTCCAGCTGCATCATAATGTGAACCGTGACATGGGCAGTAATAACCACCCCAATCTCCTGCATTGGCAATTGGTACACAACCTAAATGAGTGCATACTCCAACGATTACCAACCATTCGGGCTTTTGAACCCTGACAGAGTCGTCCTCCGGGTCTCTGAGTTCAGCCAGAGAGGTATTTTGTTCCGTTTCGATTTCTGCTGTTGTACGATGTCTAACGAACAAGGGCTTTCCTCTCCACTTGATGGTTGCATTCTTGCCCTCCGGTATATCACTAAGGTTAACTTCTATGGATGCCATGGCCAAGACATCAGCGGCCGGTGCCATTGACAAGACAAACTTGTGAACGATTGCCTTAGCGCAGAACATTGTGCCAGTGACGGCAGTACCCAGAACCATGTATGTAAAAGCATTTCGACTTTCGTATGTGTCGCGGTTAGAAGCGTTCGGGTCCTTCACGGAGTTACGACGGTAATCGGTGTAATCTGGGATCTTGAAATCGGTGTGGACCAAACGAATTTGGGTCGCGGTAACTGGAGTTAATGCTTTCTTGGATAGCAGATTACTTTGCAAGGTGAAGTTGGTCAGGTAGATTTGCCTAGGCGGCACAGTTTGTTTAGATGGTTTACCTGGGCACGGCGCCTTGGTGGTTGTGGTCGCCACGACTTCGGTACATCCTTTCACCGCAGTAGAAATATTACGGAACATGATGAACTGTTAGCCTACTAGGTATTAAATAAAAAATGTTAATCCGCCACAGTTGACGAAAAAAAAAAGGTCGAAACTAGGGCTGACCTTACTATTTGATATTTCGATCTATTATCACCGAATACATATGGTATATTGGTATCGTGATAGATACGTGGTAACTGGCTGGTAACCTTCTTATTTACTGCGGTATACTACGATAACACTATTGCATGGTATTGCCAAATTAGTTCCAAGGACTCATGATTTTAGCACATAGTTCTGTGATTTTTGCGCGTTTCCTACAACTCCTACATAGCCATGTACATAATATTGATTATACATTTAGACGTTTATATTTATTTATTTAATTATTTTATATTAGACATGAAAGTAAGATATAATAATATTTAAGACAACCAATTATTATTAATATTTTCATCATGACTTACCTATTGTAACAACCAGGACAGTGCGCTAATTGGGGGGGGGGAGGGTTAACCAAAAAAATATAAAATAAATCCTGGTTTCAATTTTTGATTGATTATATTATAAAATAATTTATAATCTTATTTTTAATAATTAATAATGCTTAACATAATACCGCATCACTATTATTGTATAATATTAGCAGTGGCGGCTCGCAAGTAAATTCATTGGGGAGACTGAAAATTTAATAATAAAAAAAAAATGAACCCAAAAAAGATAAAAAAAACCTTTTTTTATTATTATAATTGATAGCTTTATAAAAATTATTAGAATAGATAATTATTAAATAATTATAATAATTTAATTATTAGGTACACGCTGCTATACAATGTCAAATAGCTAAATTTAATAGTCTAATACGGACGCACGACACGCTGCAGTTTTCGTGTTTACAGAAAAATACGTGACGACCGCAATGCGAACGGCCAAAACTTTGAATGAGTCTAGTCTCAATGTACTGAATAACATCTATACAATCTATCCCCGTCCTCCGCCTTGTCATGCATATCAGCATATGCAATTTGATTATATTGCATAATTGAGTCTTTCGGACGGCAGACTCTCGAACTAACGACCGTCGTCGTTGTCGCCGTCGTCGTCGTTATCGATATATTTAGCCTGTATTGTTATCGATATATTTTTATATTGTATTGTTATTGAATGACACTCATTATTAATGTAAAAATAGAATACAAAATATTATCAATATTAATATCGAAAACCATGATAATTATTTTCAGAATGGATATAACATAAAAATATTAAATTATAATACAATTTTCTTCAAACTTTTTTATTGCGTTACTACTTTTTATTTTTATGGGGAGTCGCCGTCTCAAAGACTCCCCTGACGAGCCGCCACTGAATATTAGCTAATTATTGATCTATCTATTTTAAATAATATTTTTTTTCAAACCCCCACCATTATGAAATCCTGCGCAATTGCATGGTAACAAGCACGGACTAAGATATACAGGACTGGACACGACAAGTCGTGTTGGAGGGTGTGGGGGGGTTGACTACGAAATGTTTTACAACAGGCAGTGTTCGGGGGGATATTTTCCTTTTAGCATTACTAGCGCCGTCCTAGTGGATACTTATGGAACTAGAACACATCATACAAATTTCTAGTTCCACTAAGACCATAGACCTATTAACTAAGTTAATAGGTCTATGACTAAGACGGCGCTAGTAATGCTAAAAGGAAAATATCCCCCCGAACTCCGCCTGTTGTAAAACATTTCGTAACCACAATATTCATCTCGTGTCCAGTCCTGTATATCTTAGTCCGTGGTAACAAGTATTATTATATTATTATATTAATATTTTATAACATTGACTGAATCCAAATCTAGCCACATAACCTTCACTCTACTCTCTATTAACAGTCATCCCCTATCCATCAACAACAACATAATCCCTCAACAAGACAATGTTAAATAGGCACCTTGACAAAAAACTAAATTGGTCAAACCATATAAAATCTCTAAATGTACGTCTTCATTCTCTTAGAAATCTATTACGCTCCAAAATTCCACTTAGAACCAAAATTCTAATATATAAACAAGTGATAATACAAGCCATGACTTACGGCATCCAAATTTGGGGAGCAGCTAAAAAGTCAAATATTAACATACTCCAATCCTTCCAGTCTATAAGCTTACGCGTCATCACAGGTGCTCCTCGGTTCGTCAGCAATCAGTCCCTCCATAATGACCTGAAAATCCTAACTCTTCCTGAATTAGCCTCTCAATCCTACAAAAAACTACACACAGCCATAATCAACCATCAAAATCCACTTATCTCCAATCTCCGCTCTTTAACTAACCCTATAAATCCACTACGTCGATTAAAACGACGTTGGCCCAGAGATCTACTAAACTAAATTAACATTCTGTTGAGTATAATGACTTTTTGAAGTGGTGTCAACGGCCCTTCTCTCAAGCCTTCATGTTCTTTTCGTTTAAGCTTTCATAATTTACTTATTGTATTATTTTATGTGTACAGATTGTAAATATTAATTTAATAAAAAAAAAAACATTTACTTCGATCAGTCTGACTGTTTGTCATTTGAGTACTTTCCCTTCCTGAAAGATTAATTAGTGCTTAGGCACAAATCACCCAAAAATATCAGAGGGACATAAGCACCGTTTTTTTAAAATTGTTTTTGAATTTTTAGTAAATGTAGTTATAATGGAAATATTATGGTGGTAGTACTATAAGTTATAATCATGCGATTCGGAGTGTTAGCATTAAAATTCAGGGTGCTAAACACCCTTAGTAACCCTGCGATTTGCGCCAATGATTAAGGGGGGTATAAATATATTCTATTGTTTGGGCACATTATGTCACACCCCCCCACTTACGACATCTGGTTCATTTTAGGCGGCAAATTTGTCATTTTGATATAGAGATTGGCAAATTGGCAATTATGATTTTATTATAATTTATGATTATTTCAAAATTCAAATATAATTTATTATAAATATTATGACCTAATATAATAGTAAATAATATTTAAGAACTACAAATAGGTAACAAAAAATATTTATATGATGTAAATATAAATATAATATGGCATTTCAATCATATGATTTTGCCAGTAGCATGTCATGTAAGATAAATGGTACTCAGCAAAAATTATCAGATATTGTTGGTCACAAAATTCCATTCATTCCATGCCAAGCACATCGATTGAATATAGTTGTTGAACAATCAAGTGAAGCTATCAAAAACTTTGGACTGCAAGGGCTGAATCAATTAATGCTGTTTAGGATATCATATGAACAAATTATTGATGCATTACAAGATATGTCAGACTTAAAATCTATGGATAAAAAAACATGTACTCTTGCAGTAGGTCTCTCTAAAAAAATTCTCAGCTTTGACTTGTAAGTTGCTTATCACTTATAAAAATGTCATGTATAAAACAAAAATCTTCACAGAAAACCTAGAAGCTACAGAATTAAATATAATTGATGCTTTAATGTTACTAACATAATATACTATATGACAGTTTAACCAGAATAAGTGATAATAATATGGCAGTGGATAATTTAATAGAAAGTGCAATAATTTTTGCTAAAAAATTAATTATTAACCCAGAAAAAGATTTATTCGACATCATCGAAGAAGATTGAAGCCCAAAAAGATATACTCGAATGCTTGTACACAGTGGACAATCATTATAAAAGCTTTTTACAGAATAGAATTCAAAAAAGTATTCGATACATTAATAAATTTGTCTTCTAAACATTAAAAAAATTGTATGTTGATCATAGAACCACTTGAAAACATTTTTAAGGTTCCATGGGAAAACAATTGTTGAAAACAATAGATGATTTGAAGAAAGCTATGAAAATATTCCCTCCTGGATGTAATGAATCTAATATTTGTGATTATGATGGAGTTATAACTGAAATTAATATTTTACACCATCACTGTATCAATAAAAACCTTTTCAAAATTAACTGAAATATTTAAAGTATCCAAAGAATTAAAACATATTTTGCCTATTGGCAATAAAATATACAGATTGATTTTTACAACACCGGTTAGTACTACATCAAGCGAGCCATAGGCGTGCGCACGGGGCGAGCCGGTCAAGCCCAGGCTCGACCTGAAACTTTTTAGGGGCATAGTAAAATGTGCGTATATATTTAAATATTTTATTATAAATTATAATGCTTATATTATAATAATATGTTCGTGGAGATCATGAAAATTTTGTTTGTCGTGAAAGTATAAAAAAATCAAAAATATTTGTGTGTACCTACCTAACCTAACCAATTCATACATTTTATTAATCTAAAAAAAAACATTATACCTTTATAGGTACAAATACAATAACTATAGTACTATAGACATTAATAGGTTAATATATTATCAACATGTATGTTGGTGTGTTAAAAAAAAATTAGGGGCGCAGTCCAAATATTAGGGCACTATAATTGTCTAGGCTCGACCAGAAATTTAAGTCTGCGCACGCCTATGAAGCGAGCACACCTTCAGTAAATTGAAGATTGTGAAGAACTGTTTACGTTCTACTAAGTGAGTAGGTCGCTTATTAAATTATAACAAACATTTAACTGATGAAATTTATATTCATCTCATGGTGAAACATTGGGCTCTTCTTAAAGGAAGACGACTTAATATATTATAAAAATATTGTAATTTTGTTTTAAAAAAAATATTCTTTTTAATAAATACTGCCTAATGATTAAGCAACCTGCATTAAGGGGCCTCGATACTGCCGTCAATTTTAGCTGAAAAGACCTAAAGTATTGAATAAATTAAAGTTAGTTAACGTTGTCCGATTTTGATTCTGAAAAAAATTTGAATTTGCCAGACAATTGCCTATAGATCCTACGAAGCACTTTGTAAAATCTAAATTTTATATTATTGTGAACTGTAATTGAAAACTTGAAATTATCAACTTTTTTGAATCATAATCAAAATTAATATTAATATTTATGTTTCTTACGATCTACAGACATTTTTCTGCTGAATTAAAATATTTTTTCAGAATCAAAATCAGACAATGTAAACTAACTTTAATTTTGTCAAAACAATTGATATGGTTATCGTGTAATTGACATATGCATGAGAGACGATAGACACGATACCCTCATTTAATTTCACTCACACTAATAATCATTTACAACTAACACATAGATTCCAGGTGGGGGTGGCTATGACAAGATTAGCCTAAATGTAGCCCTTTAAATAATGACAATAGCGAGGCCCCTTTACTTATTTAGTAACTTATTCAACCTAATTGCTGATATTATTAATTCATTGGATAGTATCTTAATGAATAACAATACAAATATGCTGTTTTCATGAGACGAACAAGTTAGATGTATTTATTAAGAAATTTACTTGAAGTATGTAAATTACGTGAGTCATTGAGTATGCTGAATAATATAGTCGGCAAATCACTTAATTTTCAGTCGGCAAATTATAGTGAATACACCCCCCAACTAAAAAAATGTATAACGCTGGCCCTGAGCACATAGAGTTAACTCAAACACATTACACATACATTGTCTATCATTTAATAATTTTCTGTAAATCATTAGGTTTTGGAGTAGAAAAATCCTGTCATCTTCAACTTTAAAAGTGTTTTTATTGGAACAAGTTGGTGTTAAGTGGACATTTTGTTGTATTTTTTTTTTAAATACACGGGAAAACGGGAATAGTTATTTATACTACACCGCAGTTATAACTATTAAATTAATTTCATTGAAACATAGGATAGTACGTTCTAATAAATAAAATATTTTTTGATCATATAATTTTATTTTACTAGATTTTTTTAGTAAGATTTTATTGTACCCATAAGATAAATTTAATTCTAATTCAATTTGTTGAATTATAAAACGTTAAACTTTTTAGTGTTATAAATATTATGATAATGAGACAGAAATTATTCTATCTATTATTAACATATTTTATCATTATTATCATTTATGGCAATATCACAGAATAAAATAAACTTAAAAATAGACTGATTCATTAATCATTTACCTTGTTTAGAATCTTTTTTGTAAAGCTAAGAATTTATAATTGTAAAAAAAAATGTATACACACATTAGTAACATACAAACATGTTACACATTGAAACAAAATGAAACAGAAACAGTTCCAGTTTAAAAAAAACGTATGTTTAATATGTGGTTCTAAAATTCCATTTGTTTTATATGACAATATAATATTATAGGAATGAAAACCAACTTTGAACAACTTTTAGATTTGTTTTAGATAATTAATAACAAATTAAATTAATTCACAGTTAGTTTATTTAAAATTATAACATGCCTAAGATTATAACAACATTTTAGTTACAAGTTTATATTAATGGAAACTTGAAATTTTATATTTCGGTACAAAAAAAAATCAATCAGATAAATTATAAAATAAAATGGCAGTATAAAACTGATTCAGTATCATAAAAAAAATTAATACAGTTTAAATATATATCTAAAATTTACCATGTAATATGATGTTTAACTAAAAATGTCTTTGGCAGTTTGATACAGTAAAATGCAAGACATATTTATACATTTTTTTCTTCAAGCTCTTTAATATAATGAATTTTAAATTCTTCAAATTCTGCTTTTAACTCCTATAAAAATAAATATAAATAATTAATCAAAGCAAAAATGTATACAATAAATTATCTTAACACTTTTAAGGATTGGATATTAATTGTATTTTAAAAACAGTTATTTAAATATTTCACTTTTATAATGTTAATGAAATATAATACAGTACATTACAGTGTTGTAATATCAATACTAATACAAAACTAATTATATTTGAAAATTTTTACTTTAGTAATGCATAATTATAGACTTTTAAAATATCATTCTTAATTTTTTTTAAACAACAAGTAAAATCATAAGTTATTATTACCTTAACTAGGGTGGATCGATCCCATATTTGTAAATACTGACTAATTTTATTATCGAGTATGGAAAACAAATCAACAATTCCATCATCAATATTATAAACATCTATTTCATCCCAAAATGGCATTATATCTTTGCATATGAATGCGCGAAATAAGGTCTTATCAATCTTAAGTTCTTGCTTGGGAATTGGTGACAACTCTATACATACATAATTATAATTAAAAGAAACAATAATAATTAATATTTATAACAAAACAATGGTTTTCAATAAAAAAAAACAAGAAATTATTGATTTAAGGACAAAAATAATTAGTTTTAATTAAAACTATTACTAACCTAGCTGATTACTTTCATTAGGCGTAGGGCTAGGTGAAGTTGACCGGTCCACCCACACCATGCTATCATTACTACTTTCATCAGGTGCAACTAAAAATATAAATATATATATTGCTTGATAAAAGATGAATACAAAACAAAAATGCTGACCATTGTGCTAAAAGTAGCAAAATTAATAATCTTACATGCAGTTTTTTTTTTTTTTTTAATGGAACATACATAATAGTTATTTAATACTTACGAACTTCAATTCCATTAATTGTGGGATTACTAGTATTCTCGTTGGCTGTATTGTTGTCATCATGTTCCTGAATCAATAGGAGTAAAAAATATATTGTGATAAAGTATTACAGTGTTTACAAAGAGTTATTAATTAAATTAATGAAAATTATATACTTTGGAATTTTTTGAGTATTTTTTCTTCTTAGGGGTTAAACCTTTTTGCCACATATTACGACGTTTTTTCCTCTTGCCATTATTATCTTCATTATGATCTGAAAAAATAATGTTTTTACTCACTAATGACATACAAATGGACGAAACCTTATATATAAACATTTGGTGTTTTGGGTGACAATAATCTTGTATTCAAGAACACAATTTTATTATTATAGTAGCACTGTGCTTATTATTATATACTTAGGATTGAAACAGTTTTTATTAAGATGTAAAAATTTAAAAATGCTAAACAATAAAATAAATTATATTCTTAAAATTTGGAAGTATACTATGAATAAACTTGAAATGAAATGTATGTTGCAATAGCAACAAAATTACAAATTCGATCAAAACAACAATTTCTGTAGAATTTATTACAGTTAAAATATATTATATAGAAATAAATATAGTTAGCAGAAAGATTGATAGTTGGTTTTGCAAAAAAATAATCAATCAAACCAATTTTTACAGAATTAATGCAACTGTAAAGTATATTCTGTTTTTATTTCCTAATAGATTAATTATTTAAGTTTATAACATGTTAGTTGTTTAATATGTGTTTTAGAAGGACCAATTATTCATAGAATAACAAAATTCTTTATTACTGAGCTCAGAACCTAAAATAAGCCAATTTAGATTAGTAATTACCGTCTTTATCTACTGTTTGATCTTTCTTAATTGTGTGTACAAAATCAGGAACACAAGTTTGTTCAATCTCAGTAGCATTACGCTTTTTGCGCTTATCTCTAATATCCCGACAAGTATCTTCAAAATCAGAGTCCATTTCTGCTTTGATAAAAGCGTATGCTTTATCTCTTAAAGAACAAGCTCTATGTCTGATATGTTTATCTTCTGCACTTTTATCTGGGTTATACTCCAATGCATTTCTTACAATAAGATCAATATCATCTAAAAAGTCTCTGGCACAAATGTAGCTATGTTTATCGATTTTACTCATAAGAGTTTCTAAATCCATAGGTTCCTTGATGATATCTAAATAATCAGGTACTTCTTCTATGTCAACTGGCTTTGTAAACATAAAAAATCTGCAAAAGAAGTTATAAACACATTATAGTTTGTACCATTAATCATCTAGAAACCTTACATCATGTACTATGGCTGTATCAAGCTAAATTATTGATGCCATTATGAATACATGGTATGTGCATGAATCTAGAGCCCAGACTGTACGCATGTGTGTAGTTCTATTTGATTAGGATATCAGTCATTCAAACATGCGTAGTAATAACCACAGATATATTATACTACTATTATTATAGTCATGAAGACTAGAATAAGGAGACCAACCTCGTACGGCCGCCCACATGAAAAAACATACCGAAATGAGTCGCAAGATCAAATGGCCAGACATAAATAAAATACCAAGCACGTATGGCTAGAGAGCCTTTATATAGTATATAATCTAGGGTCCAAACCAGTGTAGCCCAGTTTGGGAGAACAAATTTCTTGTACCTATGTTTAAAATATGTTTGACATTTACCAGAAATAAAAGGAGTATCTATGGATTTAAGACTATTAAATGTTACCATACACATTTAGTAATAAGAGTATTACTTGGTGGTTAATATAAACATAGTTTCTGAAATGTGGTAGGTAATTTGTTGGTAGCAATTTTTAAAACTAGATTAAAATACTGCATTGTGAATATTACATTTTTGTTATAATTGTGGAAGTATCAACATAGTAAGTAAACATTTCTACCTTTAAAAGTTGAACGTAAAAGATATGATAAATTTTTAGATTTTATTTTTGTTATCTTTAATTAACATTAAAAAATACTAAAGAGAACTTTTTTATTTAAAAGAAGTGAAAAAACCTACTTAATAAAAAAAAAAAAACTTACTGTTTATTTCGAGCAAGTTTGGCACAAATATCTCGTAAAAATATTCTGAGTTCTCTTAATGTGTTTTCTTCTTGACAAATAATATTTTTTAATTCGGATTCACTTAGTTTTGGAGGACTAGGTAAAGGAGCAATAGGTAATTCTTCTAATGATTGTTCATTAACTATTATAGGTGGTGTAACGGCTTTATCAAGTAACATAGTGAATAACGATTGTACGGCTTTTTCTGGTGGATTGGGAATAGTGTATTTTCGTTTATCACCAAAAAATAGGTATGATATCTGTAAAAAAATTAATAATTAATTATATTACATTTTCTATTATTTTATAGTTGAAATATATAAGTTAATAAGTTTTATTATTGCATGCAATATTTACCTCTTTTGGCAAATCCTTAAAATCATAAAGTGATGTTGCTAATATAAACACAGGAAGAGTAATATCTAATGAATCCAATAATTCTAAGAACAGCTTTTGTAATGAAAATGTTAAACTGGTCCAAAATTCACCTATATTTGGAATAAATAAAATTGCAGGAAGGTGTTTAGGAAGCTCTTTAAAAATCTGAAACATATTAAGGCGATCTTCAGTAAACAACTAAGAAACTTTACAAATGGATAAAATGAATAATAAAAGGAAAAATATAATACATAAATAATTATTATGCATTACATTTCTGAAAGTTAATTATGTAGATAGTTTATACCAGAGTAATTATATAATAATTTATAATATTATAGCAGTATTACTTGTACAATAGATTCCTCGGGAGAATATGCTGAATTGCTATGTAATGTTGTACAGCTTAATGTATGTCTATAACAATTTTCAAAATGCTGTAGAAGTGCTGGAACAACCAAAACATTTTTTGAATCCGATAAGCCGTGAACCAGAAGGCGAGGAGCTTTTGCTACTCTCAGTCTTATATGCAAATAATAAAATTATAAATTTATAATTTAAATTAATAAAATAAAATTCCAATTCAAAATGTATATATTTAGATATTATTTACTTTGAATATATTATATTAATAGACATTACCTTTGATTTGATTGTGAATTGAGTTCTGGAAATATTTTACTTATATAGGATATAAAATCCTCCAGTACACTTTCATATAACGGACGGTAAATACTTGGTAATTTTTTAGGATTGAGCACAACGTTCCGCTCAGTGGTTGGTACAATTTTACTCATAGCTTTTTCAAAATCTTCAAGTTTTACCTAAAATTAATATTATTTCAGAGTATTTTATGAGTAACATTTTTAGTTAAATTGATTAAAATTTAAAAATGGCTTATTGTCTTGGAGAGCTTTTAACAGTACCAATAATTAACTTAAAAAAACACTACGATTAGCTTTTTAAAAATTAGATTTAATAAAATAAAATAAACAATACCAGAATTTTATCTAAATCTAAGAGTAGTCTTTTTGATGTTTTATAAATTTGTGGATATGTACGATTTAATGCCTGCAATACTGATTCAGAACACAGAGAATTCAAATCAGCACCTGTATAACCAACAGTTTCTTCAGCTAGTTTTACTAATATGTCATTTTCAGGAAGATTCTTCCATTTGCTAGTTACAATACGTAATATTTGTAATCTGTCCTGTAATAAAAAATTGAATTGTAGGGGCAAAAGGTTAATTTAGCATAATTATTCTATGTTACTTTGTCTGTTGGAAGTGGAAAGTAAAGCTCTTTATCAAATCGCCCAGGTCTTCTAAGAGCAGGATCTATAGAATCTATACGATTTGTGGCGCCAATAACAATGACATCACCGCGGTTTTCTAATCCATCCATCATAGCCAACATGGTGGTAACAATACTGTTATGTACTTGATCTTGTTTCCCCGAACGTACAGGTACTAAACCATCAAGTTCGTCAAAGAATATAATAGAAGGTTTCATTTCTTTTGCCTTAAAATAAATAAAAAAATAATAAATTATCATTATTTAGTTCTTACATGATTATCTTATATATAATAATTAGGAACTTAGATTTAAATAACTGCCAGATTAATTGTATATACATTATTCATAAAATATTTTAACTAGTCAACTTTATTTTTTATAATTCATCATCATAGATATAACTTCTTTTTAGTATTAGGCTAGGGAAATATAAAAATTGGATTATTTTTAAAATAAAGACAACCACAATTAATATTGATTATCCGGTGGCGTATTTAGGCAAGGGCCCCCAAGGTATATCCAAGTTGGGGGACCACAGTAACTTTATAATCACATTGAAAAAAAAATACAGATCCTTTTTTTAAAATTTAAATCATATTTATGTTAAATATAATTTGATTAAAAACACGAAAACAAAATGTAGTGGTGACGACATTGGTTTTCCAAAAGGATGATTACTTGAAAAATAAATTATGTATATTATAAAATCAATGCTTGTAAGCAAACTGCAGCGCCACTATGAGGTAAGCTTCACAGTTCTAAAATCGATTGATGAAAATATTGTGATTTGCACGTAGTACATCATTGTCTCCTTA
Organism: Macrosiphum euphorbiae; assembly: GCA_949089665.1. Classification (NCBI taxonomy): domain Eukaryota; kingdom Metazoa; phylum Arthropoda; class Insecta; order Hemiptera; family Aphididae; genus Macrosiphum; species Macrosiphum euphorbiae. The sequence goes on along the minus strand of CARXXK010000001.1, from coordinate 140,875,760 downwards.
CAATCTTTATAATTATTATTAGCTTCTAGAATCAATATTTAATAATTAATTATGAGAGGTTTATGAAATTCTCTGCTAATCTACTGCCTGATACCTATTTAGGAGGCGAGGAGATGGTTGATATGGATCTGAGAGAAGAAGACTTCCTACAAGCTACATTGAACTCTGATTTTAAAATTATGATTATGATTTTATTTCAAAAAAGTTATAAAAAAGTTTGAAATTTTAATAATTTTAAACACATATTTTATAATTTGAGATTAAAATATTTAAAGACGGAGTTCAATGCAACCTATATTATTACTAGGGCTCGGATTTCAATGCATTTGCATCTTTTTTTTGGGATATCTTACGCGATGCTTTCCAAGCTACAAATAGGTTTCAAGTACTTCGCAATCTAACCATAATAATTTTTTGGGGCATTTTTTGACAGTTTTAATGCATTTTTTAATTTTTTAGGACATTTTTGACCTATTTGTCGTATTATGACTAAAAAAATTGACCTCATTGAAATATAAGTACTACATAGTAATATAGTACTACGTAATAAAAATTATTTTCATTTGGAACTATTTTAACTAATTTAACATCAGGTTTTCCGGTTTTTACAACCGTTATGTCACACCATCCAATTAGCCGATATTATCGGATTATTTGCCAACAGGAGTAAAACATGACAAGGTATTACTTTTTTTGAGTGACGCAGCTCCATATATGGTTAAGGCTGGACAATCTTTAAGTTCCTTGTATTCCAAAATGATCCATGTTACTTGTTTTAGCACATGGTTTACATCGAGTATCGGAAGAAATAAGGGGTCAATTTTCAGAAGTGGATCAGTTTATTTCAAATGCAAAGAAAATTTTCTTAAAAGAGCCATCCAGAGTGGATACATTTAAAACTATGGCTCCTGGTATTCCTTTGCCCCCTCAACCAATAGTGACGCGATGGGGTACATGGTTAACTGCAGCATTATATTATTGTGAGCACTTTCCGATTATTGAAGTCATTATAAACCAATTTGATAAAGGAGATGCAATTTCAATTGCGAAATGTCAACAATTACTTAGTGGAGATATAAATTTAAAGAATAAATTAATATACATTAAATCAAACTTTAGTCACCTTCCAGTTGCGATAACTAAGCTTGAAACATCAGGATTTACTTTAACAGTCTATAAATATTGTAGCTACGATTAAAAATATTATAACAAAATCACCAAGTCAAATTGGAATAAACGTAAATTTAAAATTTGACAACATTTTAAAGAAACATTTTTTAATAATAATTAAATTTGAATTTATTTAATAAATAATGCATTTTTTGATATTTTTAGGGCATTTTTTTAGAGTTTTTAGGTCATAAATGCATTTTTTGAAAGGGCATTTAAATCTGAGCCCTAATTATTACCTTCTAAAAGTTAATTTTTTTTATCAAATTTGGTTGATTCTACAGAACAGTATCATTATTCCCGTAGATTTTAGTTTTATGGACAAAATTACTATAACACCAGGATCCTTATTGAGGCCCACTATCTCTTATGGCCCTAAGACGACCCAGTTTTGGTCTACGCCACTGTGATTATCTTTAAGTTTTAAGTTATTGTTTGAAAAAAAGCATTTTACATTGAAACTTAAAACAATTTACCTTATCAAAAAGTAATCTAAGTTGTCTTTCTGATTCACCAACCCACTTGCATAATACATCTGCACTTTTACGCACAAAAAATGATACTTTTTGTCCACCTTTACTACATTCATTAGCTAATGCTCTTGCAAGTAATGTTTTGCCTGTTCCGGGTGGTCCATGGAAAATCACTCCTTTTGCAGGATGTTGTTCAAACATTTCAAAAACATTTCTATAAATCATTGGGAAAACCACCATTTCTCGAAGACAGTCAATATGTTCTTGTAAACCACCAATATTATGAAAACCAATACCACTGTCTACTACAATTGGTTTGATATCTTCTAGAGATGTTTTATTTTTATTTTTATCATCTCTTGTATGACCTTTAGGTTTTTTAATAACTTGAGTTTGGTTGACAGATGTTTCTAAATCGTTATCAGATATACCAGAGGAACTTGAATCAGATGAAGATGAAGATCGACGTTTTCTAGGACCATTCACCATTTTTGAAGGAGTTTTTATAGCTCCTATAAATAAATAAAAGGAATATATAAAACCAAATAAAACTATAAAATTGTGATTACAAATAATATGTTTATCAACACAAGTTGGAGGAAAGACACTTAAATTCGGTCACAGATGGTAGCTAGTGGAATTATAAACTATAAAAATAAAACCATAGTTTTACTTCAATTATTTTAAAACAATAAATGGTAAAATCTTCAGAAAAATATGCGTAAACCAAATTTAAATGTCACATCTTTACATTTTACAACAATAAAATAAAAACAGTACTACTTATAATTTAAATCAAACACATTACTTTTATCACAGTTTTTTTATTAATTGAGATACGCCTACGTTTTAATTACTCATAGCTATTCAATTATATTTTTGCTATATTATCAACATCATTTCTTTGAAATCAACCAAGTATAGTTGTTTTATTCAATAAAAATATAAATTCTTTATTAAATAGATAATATTCAAAATAATAATTGTTAAATAAGTATATAGGTACACTATTATATAGTTACTAAGATACAACAGACCATAACTATATCTTACAAGATGTTAATATCATTATGAATATATTAATTCTAAAAATAAAAAGTTAAATAAAAATTAAAAATTACATAATTATTAATTTTTATAAAAAAATAAATAAATCGAAAAACCAGGCAAGTACCTCTGCTATAGAGTATGTATTTAGTATTGAGTGTACCTTGTTATTCAATAGGTCACTGTAATAGATATGTTAAATTTTAAGTAAATGAGCATACAAAAATGATTAAAAGTGAAAACAGTCTGTCAGGCTTTATTTTTAAGGATTATTTTATATTGCTATCAGTGATTTATTTTTCTATTAGTAACACTATAGGCTCAACTATTTTTTTCAAAAACAAATTGGTAAGGTCTGGTGGGGTAACAGCGATGTGGTTTTGCAAAATCTCAGTTTACTGTATTCTTACGCGGAACATAGTTTTTTTTTATCATTCATTAATGATCGTATCAGTAATTCAAATTTGTGCTCAAAAAAGTGTTTTGATAAATTTTTAGTTGAAAAAAAATTATTGAACAAAAAATGTGTCGCACTTTTCCTGCTACCGGAGTAAGTACAAAACCGGTACTTTTAGTACAGTTTTATATAAGCTATTCCTTGGTTGGGGTAAGTGCCATAAACTAATGAAAATCTTCAAACAAATTCCGTTGACAATTGTTTTAATTTTATTAAGACTTGACAGAACATTAAGTTTTTTTAATTTACAGTGAATACTATTAGATTATTTAAGTTTTGATTGATATAATGTTAACACATATTATTCAAAGTATAATTTTTAACTATTCACATATTTAAAAATTAATATTTCTAATTCATAAATAATTTAGTCACAAACAATGTTTATAAAATCTTTTAAGAGGACGCTACACCCGCATGTGTTGTCTCCGTCTTACATACGTACGACATAGACAAAACGCGGTTAGGCAGTCTGAGTATAACTCGCTCAATTTTGGTTCTAGAGTAAAAATGCCTATTATGAAATTGAATTGTGATAATATTTCTAAGGGCAAGACGCTGCGGTTTTTCCATTATACCCAATATAACGTTCATTATATCGTTTAGAAATAGAAAAAATTTCACCATTTTTAAAATACCTTTGACTTTTAAAAAATTAAATTTTTTAAAAAAACTGCAGCGTCTTGCCCTTAGAAATATTATCACAATTCAATTTCATAATAGGTATTTTTACTCTAGAACCAAAATTGAGCGAGTTATACTCAGACTGCCTAAACGCGTTTTGTCTATGTCATACGTGTGTAAGACGGAGACAACACATGCGGGTGTAGCGTCCTCTTAACTATTTAACAAAATAAGGCATTTCCCCCAAAAATCATGTCACACATCCCAGTGTGGAATTTTTCACATGGGAAGTGCATAATCGGCTAATACTCATTTGTATCATACAATTAGTATAATTCATAAATTAAATAGTACCTATTATAAAATAATATAAAATAAAATTTATTTACCTAATTTGAAATTATTTTGAGCAATTTAGGCGAGTCAACTAGACCATAGAATTATGGTCAATTAAAAAAATATGAGTAAATAACTGATTAGCTTTTCGGATAGTGATTAGGTACTGCCGTGTTTGATATCCTAAAGTGTAACCAAGTTTCAATTACTATTAAACTTCGTAATCTTCATGAAATCAACTTAAAAATTGAAAGATAGTATTTTTTATAACCCTAATAGGCACTTGCCCCGTTAGACTCTTACCCCAACTGACCTTATAACTTTATTATTTTTTATGTCAATATCAATGTACCATAAAATGGTATAAATAGCTAAAATTAATTAAAATATTTTTAAAATAGCATCACAAGTTGTACTTTGTAAATAACAATGTACCTACATAGTGGTAAAGAGTTTCAGTCATAAGAATATTTTTTTTACCTACCAACCTAAAAATTTAAGACTTGACATTTATAAAAAATTAGTGACTGTATCTTCAAAATTTTTTATTTGTTATTTGTGGTAAGAATAATTTATGAGGAACTTAAGTTTAATTTTCAAAGGTAATTTAGAAAAGTAACACATATATCATAATTATTAGTTTATTATAATATACTCAGTGGCAAAACATATACAGTTGTGTAATCAACAAGTTCTATGCATATTTGTCTAAAATTACCTCGAAAATTAGTATTAAGCGGCAAAAAGGCAACCAATGAATCAAGTGAATACTAGAAAATCTACTCTACTCAGAATCAGAGTACACCGGTATACGCATGTAAAAACGATGGGGCAGGTGGTGTAAGCAGCAGTCCTAGCTGCCCATAGCAGGGATACACGCGCAAACTTGTATTTTTGTATGCCACCTGGTGTATTCTTATTCTTAATTACTCATTATCAAAACAAAATCTAATAGGTACCTATCAAACTTACTTGTATTTTTTTCTGCATGTATTTGAAATCTTTGGACAGTAGGTTTAACTTTACGCAAACTGTATCTATAATATCTTGGTCGATTGGATTGCCTGATGCTGCATTGTTTTATTCTTATAGTCCTCCTTTTTTTTTTGCTATTCAACTTATTCATAGATGTTAAATAATCTTCAAATTTCAAATTATTTAACTCTTCAGAGCTCATAGATTCATCGCTACTTTGTTCTGTAGCAGCTATAAAATTGATTTAAACAGAATACATTATTATCTTTCAATAATTTTATAGTACAAATTATACTAACTATTAGGTTTAGGTTGATTTTTATTTCGTGTGCGTTTTATACGTGTATACAAATCTTCGTTATCGACCGTTTGGTCATTGGATTTGTCACTAGCTTCAGCTACAGCTCTTCTTGTTCTTGGACGACTATCATTATTTTCAGTTGTAACAGACACATGTTTACTTTCTTGTTTAATACTTATTGTTGAGTTATGATTGGTTTCTTCTTCTTCATTTTCTTGGTCATCAGCATCAGCATCAGCCTCAGCATTAGCTTCATCGTCTTCTTCATCATCATCTTCATCATCATCTACCACTTGTTTCAATCTAAAATTTCTGGTAATTCTACGGTCAACTAAATATATATTATATTTATTAGGTTTATACTCGAGTATTGTGGGTAAAAAAATTATGAAAATAAAATAAAGTTTACCATCTCCGTCTTCATTTACCATATTTGGATAACCTTTAAGTGCTTGAGAACCAACAATCCAAGTGTCACTATAATTTTCATATTTTAACTTTCGTTTCCTGGTACTTCTTCTAGTTCCTTCTGTATTGATAAAAAAAAATAATATTATTAAATAGGTTTTTATATATTAGATTATACAATATTTTTACCAATGTTGTTTGACTTATCTCCTCCATTTCGTATCACTACTTCCACGTGTATGTTGCATAGATGAAATTTGACTTAACTGAGACATATCAATAATATAATTATACAGGTAGTTATATTCTATATAAAAGGATTGATAACAATAATCAATGAGGAATATTGTACCTTGTGGTATCACCGGTGTAAAAATTTGATCGTCTGATTGATCAGATTGACTAGTAAATCTGCTCCGGTTTCTCATTATGTGTCTAAAAATATTACTAAAAGTATTAAATAAATGATTTTATTACAGTATATATAGTCCACATGAATGCAGCATGGATTGCTAAGACACTTGTTCTATTGTATAATTTATAACTGTTTTTTTCTTTCTTAATGTCACATATTTTACTAACGTTCCTGCAACAACGGTACAACCTATCTGTCTGTCTGTCATAAAAGTTTTTACATTAGGTATTCTAACATTGAACTGTTTTATTTTGGTATTCATAAACTTAATTGACTTATAATTTTTATTTATGCCAATAGATAGATTGCAATAATAAAGAGGCAATAAAATCAAATTTGGAGAAAAAATCCTTTTAAATTAAATATACATCTTAATATGTATTAGGTATAAATTATTATTTATTAAAATTTAACTTTTGATGTATTTTTGAATACCTAATATACAAGAATTGTATAGCTGATAAAATATATAATTTAAATTTTATTGCTTTATATACCTAGGTTATAAGATATATAGATTGTTTTATTTTAGTTATGTTAAAGCCGATTAGATAATCAAAAAATATACAAACTAACATCTTCGGTCAAAAATAAAAAATGTTTTTAAGTTGTGGAATAACGGTAAGCGAATTGAATTTGAACTAGGTAGTAGGTACACAAAATGGTTATGCTGAAATCAAAACAACTGAAAAAGACTTCTACTCAAACACGAATAAATAAACAATTCATAAAAGCAGCAGGTAGTCCGCGAGCCGAGTGTTAAGGACATAATTATGCTGTAGCACCGTCGGACGGACGTCGAAGTCGTTAATAATAACAACGATCAATCGTCCTGCAACCGTAAATTCAACAAAAACACCTACCGATGCTGTCACACGAAGAAACGTCACGAGTCACGATTTGCAATGTAGAGCAATGCACATTGCAATTTTGCAGTGATCAATCGGAAATGCGTGCTGCGTGCACTATCTACAATCACTCGGTAAATACGACTACGAACGGACGTGCCGAGTGCATTTCACTTATAGCAGCCGCGGTTAGCGACCTCGTTGATAACAACACGCAGTAAAACACTCTGTACAGAATTTGAAGTAAAAATAAAAGAAACCCGTGTGAAAAACGTGTGGCAAATCGAACGGGTAATGTAGAAACGTTACGAGAACTATTTGACGAGGGAAAATAAGAATAATAACAACAAACTAAGGTAGGTGGTGCATATCGGAGACGTTGGTCTAGAAATTCCGCCAATTTGCTATTGTGTTCGGCAGCGTTAGGCGCGCACGCACTCGCAAACACACTCTAAACCTGATAATAATAATAATAATAATAATAATAGTAATAATAACGACAAGACGTCACGGTCCCGGGTCCACACTCCACGCAAGCCCCGATTAAGAATTTATTGGGCCCCCTTTCCAATTTAACTTCAAAAAATTGTACCCTTACATTTTTACGAATGTATAAAATTGTATAATTTTGTACTAGGTACATTACCACGTACAAACCGTCAAGTCAATCATAGATAATAAACACTATCATCCGTGCGTACGATGTAGACATGTAGTTCACAACTCCCACTTTATAAACTTCATCATACAATATTTTTTAATATTTATTATAATTTGTAATTTTTCGAGATTTAAAATTAAGAATATTTTTATTTTACAACAACTACCCAGTAAAAATTATTTATTTCACTTTTTTGAAAACTGTTCTGAATGCATTAAAAATATTAAATATTTTGGGGATAAAAATGGGCCCCGGGACTTTTCACCTCCTGGACTCCTCTTAATCAGGGCTTGGAGGCCACATGCGCTGATGGGGTACTAGGGTGGTTTCCCGTAATCGGTACGCCGAAAACCGTTTCCAAACTCACTAGTCGTTCGACGGGGTATCGCCGGTCGTTCAGGGATGAGGGAGCGCAGTTGTTGTAGCCAACGCCGCCCGGACAAGTCGAGGGCGCGTGTCCGTCTGCGGTGGCCTGCCTTGGCGACAAGTTGGAACTTGGATTTCTACGTCAGGCGTCTGCGGACCGGTTGAACGGCAACGTCAAAGGTCGCATGTCGAGGGTGTCGGAGGAGGAGAATTTTGGGTCTTGTGACGCGGCACGACGAGCTAGAACGCGAGTGGTGTACTGGTGTGTAAACTGGCGAATTCAGAGTCGCAGTAATAATAGCACGGTACACTTTTCTACGAGCACCGCGAGAGCGAGCCGTCGACGGGACGAGTGGAACGGTTCGATACTTCGATAGCCAGCGGCCGCGCTGTGGGTGCTGCACTGCTGCGTTCGGCCAACGAGTGGGTGAGGAGACGGCGGCCGTCGTGAGAGGGTTAGATTTTGACGGGGTGACACTCGTGAGTCGTAAGACTGTGAGAAAGCAAGCGTCGAGCTGGCCAAGCAGGCTAGTAGCCTGGAACGGACAGAAGTGGAATACGACTGGAACTTTAGATAATGGATAACTGAAAACTAGAAAACTGAAAAGTAGAAAGTAGAAAAGGAAAACAACAATGATATTACTGATACAATAACGATTTGTCGTCAAACAAAACACTGAAAACAGCTGCTGAAGTTGCAGCTGTCTTGCCGAGAAAGACTTTTTACAATCTTGCCGGTGGCCATACTGCGCTACTAACGTTGTGTTTCTTATCACAGCCCTCACGAGGTCGTTATCAGTTATCGCGCATTATCCGTTGACAACAACAATATTTAGTATTACCACGGACTAAGATATAATGGACTGGAAACGAGCAGCTTATCATGGCCACGAATGTATGTACAAGAGGCAAAGTGCGGGGGGTCGCTATCTGTTCTTGGAGTTCACAGCGCCCTCTGTATTTAACACGGACTAAGATATAAATTGTGTAGCCAAATAAAACCACCGGTAGCGCTGAAAACTTCAAGAACAGTATTCTTATCAGCTAAGTGACATATTTTCGTGGCCGTCCCCCGATCCCCGCCGACCATGTCGTTTCCAGTCCATTATATCTTAGTCCGTGGTATTTACTATTTACGTCACGAGCTCACGACTTCGCGACTCGCGAGTAATTTGATTTTGGTGTGCAATCCAGTCACGACTTGCGTGCGCCGGATAGCGACCGCGGTCTCTCGGCCTTTGGATATAAGGATTTTACGGTCACGACTATTATTAATTGTTTAATTACTATACCCGTTCAATTATACCACAGAAGTGCAGAACGCAGATTATACTTTGTTCAGCACGTGGTCTTCGCCCTTTGGTGATTACAGAATACAGATCACTGCCCACTGGTCACTGCTGCTCAGCGGATGTGATTTTTATATTTCTGCGTTCACACTTCGTTGCAATTAACATGGGCAAGCGAAAGTTAATGTCGCCTTTGTCGTCGAGCGCTCAACCAGTCGTCAAGTACAAACGTACTTGCGAGCAACCTCCGTCCGCCAACGGTGCGAAAACACTTACAGAAGACGAGTACTCAAAATTAAAACTGTATTTAAAAGAGAAAAAAAAACTTTTGAGAGTAAGTACTACAAAATAAACGAGTTTTTACATCTATAAATTTCATAAATAATAATAACTAGCAACCATTATACTAAACAATTAAAACAATTATTTAGAAATGTATTATTGTATACAATAATTATTATTATATGATTGTTTTTAGTAATGCACTAATGCATACTATACATAATAGAGTTATATATGTCAAAATAAATTATTAATCTACATTACTGTAAATTTAGTAATTAAATGATGTAAAACAATTTTCCTCAGGAAATTCATTATAGTAGGTCCTTGGACTTATGAATATATTGCAAGTGTTGGTCCTATATTCATTTCTGTAACAATTAGAATGTATATTTTCATGGATTTGTTTTTATTTTTGACAAATTACTTTAAAATAATGGCAAATTTATAAAGTTCTGTACAGGTAATTTGCATTGTATTTTTATATATTGATTATTTCTATACAATTAACTCTCAGTGGGCTAAGTTAATAATTAAACAGTAAACACGTATCTACCTACCTTTGTTATATAAATGTATTTAACAGTATCAATTTCTACTGTAATGTATGATTATTTTTGTCTACTAGTGTATTATTTTAATCAACATTAATTATTCGTACTAGCAGGAATAAATAAGCAAAACACCTATATAATGAGTTTTATTATAAATTGATAACAGATAAAGTTAAATCTTTTGTTTGAATGACCAAACTTAAAGGTATCGCTAGTTCACATAAAATAACAATTGCAATATTGAAAGTCATATGCGGTAATGATAACCAATAATAGAAACTGCATCTAAAATGTATCTACTGCTGTAAAACATTATACAATAATATCTCCCTAATCATCTATAATTACAATATAATTAAGATTGTAGGACGAGGTGGCCGAGCGGTCTGACGCTGCCGGTCGGCATTTTTCTCTGGGCACGTCACGGTGTCCGGAGAACAAGTGCCGCCATCCCCCACCCGGGCATGGCAGATACCTACGGGTGCCCAATCAAAAACTCTGCCAAACACAATACACATGTGTAAAAACCCTACCACCACCACAATACAACCCTACAAACAGCTAATGGCCATAGAAGCCGGGCTTAAGGATCAATAAAAAAAAAAAAATAATATATTGTACATTGAAAAGTCCAATTGTACTCTCTATGTTTATATTTATTAAAAATTCATATCACACATCTTTGTGAATCAATTATATCTATTGTTTTATAATAGTAATTTGCGAATAGTTTTGATGGTTGATCTTTTTTTATGTTAATGTTTCAATGGCAATAATCATCAAAAGTGTATTTTGAAACATATATTTATTTAGTTATTGTAACTGACTCAGTTTAAACTTTAAAGACATATTACAAATGAATACACTAGTATTGTTATAATACATTTTCACCGTTAACTTAAACAAAATGAATGCATTATTATATTTAATAAACTTATTTTTTCAGACTTTCCCACGAATATTACTGAATGCCCGTGGGCAATTGTCACAGTTAAATGATAGTGGTTTCAGTGAAAGTCCATTATTACCATCTGACCTAAATGAGTTAATTTTATATTCTGTTTATGGTCCAGGAAAATATGTTCCAAAGTAAGTTGGTAGGTTATTGAAAATACTTAAATGATTTTGAAAAAAATATCGTTTTAGATGGTCGAACTTAGAAATGCAGTGCAACTTAAATCAAACTTGTGTTTTAATAATTGATGGATGTGAAGTAAATACTAAAGAAGATTTTTCTCATTTTAAAAGTTCTTTGCCAATGTTTTCAAAGTATAAATTTTTACCACCTATTGAAGTTGAGCTACCCCCAAGTTGGTGTGCTGATAATGGTAAATACTATTTTGTGTACTAAGTAGTTATGTAAATGGATTATTGGCAACCTAAATAAAATTGTCCGTTACAAAATAGTGTAAAAAATAATAAAATAATTATATTTTAATAGAAACCGACAACACAACTTCAATAACTGATGATGTAGTCTCAGAATCTACACCAACACAAAAAAAAAATGTTGAGAACAAAGAAATTTGCTCACGAACACGTTTGCTGATGTCTTTAAACCAAATGATGATTCACAATTATCCTTTACCTACCAATAAACGTCAATTTACAATGGATGGCTTCCGTTTTACAAAAAATCATTACTTGCCTGTTACTGATAACAGTCCCATGTATGCAATTGATTGTGAAATGTGTTATACATCTATTGGTAGAAATGAACTTACTAGAGTTTCCATTGTTAATGAACAATTAGAGGTAAGTTGTTATTAATAAATATGACCCATAGAGGGGACAGTGTACAGACTAGGAAATTTCACGGAGGAGGGATGTTCTAATAATAATCAGGGTTGGGATTTTATAGCACTTGAAAAAGCAAATATATGCTCTATAATATTATCTTAATTATCGCTAAATAAGTGCTAAAAGTATTCAATAAACATGACAAAAATGCACAAACTGGTATTTTAAAACAAAGAAAAATCAGAATACTTTCAACCAAAAACACAACTAGTATAGTAAGTACAAGTATACTAGTCAGCTGTATTAATATAGCTTATACCTAACGGTTTCAAAACTCGTTTGATGATAATCAAACTAGTAAACAACAATAAAGGAGCACATCAAAATCAGCAGATAACAAAAGTTTAAAATTAAAAATAAATACCTATTACAAAATGTATTTATTTATTTATTTATTTTACATTACGGGACTAGCCCAAAGTACAGTTAACGGAATGATGCTTATGCGCGTGTCCGTGTAGTTGGTCTTGTTTACTATGCTATGTATTTTATTTTTAAAAATTAAAATATTATTTCATAACATTACCAATTTTGATTAAGAAATAAGTCAAATGCAAAAATATGCAAAGTAAAATTTTTAATTTCATTCTCTTAATTATGAAACAAATTTTAAGCTATCTTTATAAAAAATATGAAAATGCTATAAAATCCCAGACCTAACATTTAAATTTATTTTTGTGCTAATACCAAAAACACAAATAAGGGAATTTATGGGACAATGGGAGAAGACATAACCTCTCCTCTCAACTTATGTGTATATCACTGAGAGTGGATGACATTTCAACTATACACACCTTCGTGGGAATGTTAGTTTGTTTGTTTATTTATTATCAATTACCTATTTAATATAATAATTATAAAAAAAATATGTATAGATAGTAACTTTACAAATATTTTGTATAAGTTTTATTAATGTTCACTGTTTGAACCCTAAAATAGATATCAAAAATACCATACCTACCTGCCTTTAGGTCTTTATATTTTAATTTTTTTTTATGTGTATTATGTTTAATGTTTAGGTCATATATGAGTCTTTGGTGAAACCCACCAATAAAATTACTAATTATTTAACTATATATTCTGGAATCACAGCTTCAAAACTTAAGAATGTCAAAACCACTTTAACAGATGTACAAGAAGATATAATAAAAATATTATCTCCAGATTCAATTTTGATTGGACAATCATTAAATTGTGACTTGGATGCATTAAAGGTATAAAAAAATATCTTGGGCTTAAATTGTGTTTCACCTAAAAGAACAGTTTTTGATAATATATATTTTGTAGTTATTCCATCCATACATTATAGACACTAGTGTTATTTTCAATTTGAATGGAAATAAAGGGTCTAAAAGTAAATTAAAACTTTTGGCCAAAAATTTTTTGGATATGAATATTCAATGTGGTAATCTTGGACATGATTCTATTGAAGACAGTCGTGCTACTATGTTACTCGTACAACTAAAATTATGCAAATGTATGTTTCATTATTCAAATTAATTTTCAACTTTTAATGTTATTTTATTTAATTTATAGCGCTAACTTACGGAGATGCATATTTAGTTGGTCAGAAGAGATTAGCTGAATTTGTTAATAAAAAGATAAAAATAAACGTCAAGCATATAGAAACATTTAAAAAGTTCTTAGCGTTATTGCAGAGTGTTTCAGAAAGTTCAGCCAAAGGTATTATAATATTATCATTTTAATGAGGCTGATAAATATCATAACAAATAATAACAATATAATATTTTATTGATTTAAAATTTTTAAAATTTTACTAGTTTAAAAACCTAATTCAACATTTTTTACTAACTGGTGTTACACTTGTAATTTTTTTTTTATATTTCTATTTAATAGTTTTAATTTGAATTATTCCAATAATGTGCTACTTACAAACCCCCCTACTCCGCCCCTACACATAGTTACAATACACAGTATCCGGATGACGAAACCCAAGCCGGTAAGCTATCTGTGAGAACTCCTCGGCGAGTAGTAGATTCTATGAATTAGATTTTGGCACTATGCCAAGACAGGCCGTGGGTATACTCGCCTGTTAGAATGATACCCCGCATCGACCTGAGGCACATCTGCAGCCCTGAGTCATAGGTCAGTGTTCGCACTACGAAATAGTCAACCATCTAATTTATTATGGAAGGCCCCTGGACTGTGAGAACCAACGACACAGTCCGCCAAGGATCTGGTAAAGAGAGGAAATAAGACTATATAGGAGCCCTGGGAGCAGCCCATCAGACAGACGTGAGCCACCGTACGTACGCATCCCTGTACCTCTTCGTTCTTGGTAGTCACCATTTTTCTCATTTTGACTTAGATTATTTACATTAACGGCGTATTTCGGTCTTAGAGAATATTTGAGCAATTGTTTATTTCCTAAGGCACTAGTATCCTTCACTACTTTGAATAATCTAACAGTATTTAAATTCAACTTGTCCTTTATTTTTCTACAATTTATAATAAACATTACATCGAACCACCAATATTGTTGATCATTTGACGCTCTACCATCATCCTATCCTGTCACCACCTCCTGTAAGTTGAGTGCACTCAACAAATGAATAATTTACAAACAGTCTTAAATTATACTTAACTACTCTTTAGTCCGACCCATCATAAAGTAAAGAACCATAGTTTGAAATCTTCATCATAAAAATCATTATTTATATAATTAAAAAAGTTCAACAATGGTTTCTTTGTTACCTGACGTCTCTTCCGAACTCTTATATACTCATAATTATGAATCATTAAGTTCTTTTTTTTTTTTTATATTTACACCTTAGAATTCAGATGATTATTTTTTGATATAGCGTTTATCTATAATCTACTAACTAGTAATATTCATTACAGAAACTTTCTAATCATTATTTAATGAATATTGGTGTCCCCTCATTTTATTATTGGTCAGGTGCTGCTTTTTTTTTTGTGGCATATATGTAATAATGTCCCTTGAGTAGGATCACGGACTAGTGAGTAGGACTGTAGGTACACTGCACAGAATACCATGTATATTATTCAAATATTGTGAAAATATTATACAAAAAGCAATCTCTGATTATTTTACTAATAAATAATTTGATCAAATTATTAACCTACTGCGTTTTTACATCTTTCTGTGAATTTATATTGTCTAAAAATGATTTGTTCGTAATTTGCATCAGATTTACTAGTTTAAAGGTGGAACAAAATGTGTTAACATTTGTATACTTAAATAATCTCCAGTATTACAAACATTATTTGGTCTGAGTTTGTCTGGTCTATTGACTATTGAGTTTACCACATTTAACTCTTATACTGTACAAAATAAATATATTTCTGTTATTTTTATTTATCTATTATATTTTTCTAATTAAACTTTGTTACAAATTATCAATAATTCACATTATAGTATAATGATAGTTAGATTTAAAAAAAAAAACCTATTAACCTGTATTAACACAAATTTTAATATTTCACAGGTAAAGTTCATCTGAAAAAAAACCTAATGGCACCATATGATAATATATGGTCAACATCCAAGTTAAATATTGAAGAGCATTCAACCAACAAAGTTGTTTTAGAATCTGTGTGTAAATCAATGGAAGACACAACTAATCGGTTTTGCATGGCACACATGCAACTAAAAAATAAAAATAATTTAGACCTAGTAAATCGGTGGTGCGAAAAGTATTGGGCAGCAATGTCTTCATTTGCACTTTGTGCTGTGCTATTTACTGGCTGTGGTACTGAAGGCAAGAATTCGGTTTGCTTGTTGAATGTCAAGCAGCCACCTTTGAGTCATTTACAAGATAAATTTTGATATAATTATTAACTATGTATTTTATTTTTAAAATATTTTTAGTTTGATGTTGTTTCTGTCATGAACTTTGGGAAAGTAAAGAAAATACTTTATAATATTTTGTTTTTTTTTCCATAATAATCTGCACTTTTTATATTTTCCAAAATAAACATGGTTTATCTTTAAGATATTTCTAAAATTTGTTCTACTATTCTACGTATTTTGTAGTAAATAGAAGATAGTGTTGCCTTTTATATAATGTTAATGATTTTTTATTGAACTTTGTATGATTGAATTGAGTCATAACTAATAGAAATTAAGTAAATTAATATATGTTATTTGCATTTTCCCTGGACGAAATCTCTCCCCAATTTTTCCCTGGGGAATATCCTAATAATCAGTGGTTAATATTCAATCCAGTAATATATTTATCAGTGCACATTTTGATGATACACTTGATACTTTAAAGTATGAGTATGACTATTGACTGTTGCTGCACCACTAACGCATTGTAGAGGATAAAAGGTTAATAATATTAATATAATATAATACTAGTTAAAATTCCAAAAAGTAAAATGTTTTATTTATTAAACATCGGTATTAACTACCTGATGATTTATTATAATTGTCCATTCAATTGTTTTAATTAAGAAATTTATTAAAACTAAAACATTTTTCTTATTTAATACATCTGTGGCATAAACTGTGTGCAAGTGCAAACACTTGCGACCCCTAAAATATAGCGGGGTTTTAGGCGGTAAAAGTAATTGAGCCGTGGGATGGGGCAGATAAAGCCCTCCGCAGACCTGAGATATTTTTCAAACCCTAAAATTGGACACAACTTATGCCACAAAGTATTGATTAATATAATAAAAATAATGAACAATAGTTAAATAACTCTTGGACTAAAGTTTACATATTTCCATTGTTGTAAATGATGGATTTTTCAGTATTGCCAATCCTCCAGGAATAACAATATCCAAAACTTCCTCTAAATGTTTCACTGGGATAATATTTAAATCCTCCTAAAACAAATTCAATGTTTTTAAATGAAGAGCAATATCATAGATCATAAGTATGATCTTAATAAGAAAAACAATAATCTTTGTATACAAAATAACAATTCTGAGCAAAGAATATGAACAATTCAAACTCAAAAAGACGATTTCCACACTTCTGCATTGATGAAGAATTATTTAGAAGAAACCCCATATTAAATTATCGAGCTTTAAGAAAAAAAATTTTAACTTGTCAAAAGCTTAAATACAATTAAATATTTTGAAAATAATACGTCTATTACAAGGTTTAATTTTTGTAATTGCTTATATAATTTTTGAAAAAATTTTAAGTTCATTTATTTGCCAAATAATATTTAAAAAAAATGCAAAATTAATATTACGTATTTATTCCCATTTTTTTCAAAAAGTACTTTATTATCTTATTTTGACACCAAAAAGTTCTGAGTCAAAAATTCTGGTAGAAAGTATTAACCACTAATTCCCAATTACAATCAACCAATGTTAAGATAATCGGATAATCATCTTTTCATGATATAAGAAAAACAATAAAGGAATACATTTTTGTAAAACTAAAAACAATGCTCATTCGAACTGCCTGATACTGGCGTGGTTATGTTTAATTTATGTTATAGCCCAGATTTCTATATAGTACAGAAGTCTGTGTGTTGAGGTATTAAGTTTGAAATCAATGATAAATCTGTATTATGGTTATTTTAAAAATACACCACACATTTTTTTTAATTTTAAGTATACTTACTCTGATATTGTTAGGTATTGTTTTTAAATCTTTCATGTTATGGTCAGGTATGATGACCGTTCTAATATTTGAGTTGTAGGCCGCTAAAATTTTTTCTTTCACGCCACCCACCTTTTAAAGCAAAAAATATATAATATAAAAAACTACTAATTAAAAACATTATTGAATTCATTACATACAGGCAATACATATCCATTCAATGATATTTCTCCTGTCATGGCAATCATTGGCCTCAAAGGTATTTTCCAGAAAAGAGAGATTAATGCACAAACAATTGTAATGCCAGCAGAAGGTCCATCTTTTGGAATTCCCCCTGTAGGTAAATGAACATGAACACAGAAATTGTCTATGTTCACTTCATTCTAAATAATAAAGAATACTTTAAGATAGTAGGATGGTGATTTTTATAATATTTCAACTAAAAAATATATAGTAATTTACTTTTTTTACAAACGATTGTATCCAATGCTGTGCTATTAAAACTGATTCTTTTAGAGTCCGGCCAGCTAAACCAGTCAGGACTAGCTGATTTTTCTCCTTACTCGAGTACAATTTAGTTGCTTCAATTATTTGAACTTTCCCACCGACTGGGGACCATGCCATTCCTATGGCAACACCTATTCTATTACAACTTTCTTCTACCAGTGCATTTTTCACATTATATAATTCACTCTGAAAAATTAAATTTTAAGTTACAAATTTCATAAAAACATAATTTCTTTATAGTACTTACATCAAGAATATTCAATAATAATTCGGGCGTGATCACATAGTTTTTTATTATTTTATCACCATTCTCAACTATGTCTACAGCAATATAATGACAAATAACTTCAAGTTTACGCTGCAATTCTCGTACACCAGATTCTTTAGTATACTTTTGAACTAATCAAAGTCAAATACTTATACTATTACATAATACTGTAGATAATAATAAATAAGAATACATACTTATATCTTTTATAGTATTTTTGCAAATAAATATCTGTAGTTCATTCATATTATGATCTTTAAGTATCTTGGGAATCAAATACATTTCTGCAATTTGCATTTTTTCTTCCTATGAAATTTAGTAAAATATTCAATAATTATTAATAAATATAAACTATTTCTGTTTGTTAACATGATATACTTGTGTGTATCCTTCCAAATATATTATTTCCATTCGATCACGCAGAGTTCGTGGTATATCAGCAGCACTATTGGCTGTTGAAATAAACATCACTTGACTGACATCAAAGGGCAAGTTAATATATGAATCAACAAATGAGTTATTTTGTTCAGGATCTAAAACTTCTAATAATGCTGCAGCGGGATCACCACTTGAACCTTTATACTAATAATAAACAAGAAATGTAAACACATCAAAATAATATGTTGGATAATAATTATTAATTTATAGCAATATTATTTTTATTTTTTACCATCTTATCAATTTCATCCAATAAAATAATAGGATTGTTGGTTTTTGCTTGATGAACTGCTTGAATTATACAACCAGGCATAGCTCCGACATATGTTCTTCTGTGTCCTTTAATATCTGAATAGCTGTTTATACCACCTAATGATATTCTAAAATAAAATTAATTAATTTGGTTATTGATTATAATACAATTGTTGTGTGTATAAATATTTAAATACAAGTTAGTTAGTTAATTAAACCTTTTAAAAATTCGATTTAATGAACTAGCAATAGCTTTAGCGATAGTTGTCTTGCCAACACCGGGTGGCCCAATAAAACAAAGTATAGGTCCTCGTCGATCTGGGTTCAATATCTTTACAGCAATGAATTGCAGTATTCTATTTTTCACTTTTTCCATGCCATAATGGTTTGATTTCAATACCTACAAGCATATAAAATAATTAGTTTTAATTTAAAACTAATATTTTAATAAATATTTACATTTTTAGCTTTGTTCAGATCTAAAGTTTCAATTGTACGTTTGTTCCATGGTAAATTAGCAACATAACTGATATAATTTATAGATACAGTATAATCAGGATTGCTAGTAGCCATTTCACCAAGTCTTTTAAATTCTTTCATAATCATTTTATGTATTGATGTTGGCATTCCAGAATCTCTAAGTGAGACAAATGATGGCAAAAAATAAATAAATATATATAAATTATTTTTAATATTTATACATATCATACTGACTTAATGGCTAATTGTATTTGATTTAATTCTTGTGAAATTGGTTTCTTGAGAAAAATACCCCTATGCACACCACTACCATTAAGAAGTGTCGAAGGGACTGGAATTAAACCGGTTTTTTCAGATTTTGAATATTTGTGTTCATCTATAACACAAACAATATAGGTGGTATAAAATTCTTCAAATGGCAATTGAAAAATATTCAATATTAAACTTAACGTACTAATTGTTTCTTGCTTTAACCAATTTATAACAAATCTCAATAGGCTGTTTAAGCTTGTAGCTCTAAGAATTTCATAGGCATCAGCTGGAGTTAAATGTACAAAAGTTTTCAGTAAAAAATCTACTGTTTGATACAAGGGAGTTTTATTTAATAATATCTGTAAAGTAATAAAACCATTAGGTAACGCAATAAACCAATAGGTAGTTTAAATTATATTTGTTCATGCCTTCAGGGTATCTCTTCCAAAAAGGTTTGCTCCAGAATATGACAAAAAGTCATTCACCACTTTACTAAACTCAGCGTTGAGTTCATGTATTGTCTTTTCATCACCTAAATTATGATAATATATTTAATTAATGAATCACATCATATATTTGAATTATGTATTAATTACCTTGGAGGATTTTAAAATTTTCAATTGTAACGATTTTATTAATTTGTAATGGCTCATCAGAAATTGTCTCATCCAATTTAAAACGACATATTCCTTCCGTGACCAAAACGAAATCTTCAGGAACAGAATCAATTTTAATTATACTTAAAACCTGACCGACTGTTCCAATTATATCTTCAGCCTGAAATGTGTAAATAATATTGATTAAGCACCAACTGTCATTTATATTTTTTAATATTTACTACCTTATCAGAATCTGATTCTGGTATTATACCAATATGTATAGATTTTGAATCACGATTTGTTTGAAGATAATTCAATAAATTAGAGCTGAAAATGTATAGTTAAATGCGTTTATTAAAATGTATTCTTATGTTTTAAACTTAATGATTTATTATTTTCACTATTCACTACACAATTTTTAATGTATGGATTTCATTTAAAGGTTAACTATAATCTAGGTGCTACATCCAAAATGAGATTTCAATATTTTTACTGTTTATTTAATAAATGGCTATAACTTCAAGAAAATTTTATAAAAATAACAACTATGTAAGTTGTGTATTATTAGGTATGATCTCATAACAGTGTGATTTTTAAGTTAAATTTGTTAATAAAAAATGTTTATACTAATATTTACATCAGTACAAGTATGTTGCCTTCAGCAGGCAGATTTCTAACACAAAATTATCTTTTGATCCCATGCCAGGTGTTATACATCACCCTGGTATTTATTTTCCAGATAGACAACTGCCCTAGAATCCGTTAATATTTCATCCTTACTATAGTACTATATACTAGTATACTTAAATATAGATTGTTAACTATAGGGAATAAGCATACTTTAAGTGGTAAAAGTACGTTTCGGCCCCGTCGAAAAAGCGAGACCACGGACGTTTCGTACCCGTTTATTATTAAGATAGAACATTTGGCCCCAGGGAGTTATGTGATGTTATTTACCAACCCATAGGACGTTTGGTCCCCGGTATTTTAAATCACTACATTTAAATGGCTATTTTTAATTTAAACTTTCAATTATTTTTTAAAAAAAGTACAATTTCAATATAATTTATATTATTATGTGGGGATGGCCCTACCAACAACTTGTAATAAGATTCCTAATTTTTTTTTCGATTTCTGCTCTAAGCTAAAAACTTGTATTTATAATATGAATATTTATGTTTAATTTTTTTTTCAGTTATTTCAACTATTGTCTTCATGTGTTAAATTAACGATAATTTTAGTCTTTCAATACTGTACTCTTACCCTTTGGGGTTTTACACATATTTATTTATTTATTTAAAAAATATTATATTATTATTATTATTATTGCATTTATGCAAAATCATTTTTTTTATGTTTTTGATTAATCTTAAAGTAAAATCGCCCTTACAAAATAGAGAAGAATATTTTCGAGGGTTTGGCAAATTTATATGTCTAAATATTGTCTCAAAACAATTTAAACACCAAATTTAAATGTACAAAAAAAAAGGTTTTAATTTTAAAGTCGAATACAAAGTGAAATAATAATAAAATATAAAACCGATCAGAAATATTATGTTCTATAATTTTTGTAATAGTTGATACTACTCTATGATTGCTCAAAGATCGTAAAATATGAATTTAGGTGAAAGCATTATCTATGTTGAACGAGAGTCTGAGACTAAATAAATATTGCGCTGACATCCTCTTAAGGAGAAATGCTCCTAAAGGTAATGCTTTTATGTTTTTATCTGCGCCCTAGTACCCTTAGTGTAGTCATGTCCAAATCTGTTTACAGACCAGCATATGCCTGTTTTTTTTTTTAAACTTGCAGCACATTTGCATATAAAAAAATATTAGATATGTAGGTATGTCAATGCTCACCTACCACAGCATTGCTGTATATGACATACTACATGCTAGTTTATACTAACTTCTTGGAAACAAACATTAAAAATATGTAAAAATAATATGGATATTGTGGTACATACAAATTACCAATATTAATGATAACAAATGTCAGAGTAAAAGGTGTACTTATACAATATCATCAAGTATGATGGAGCATTAAAACCATTATGTTTAGTGACTGTTTTTCAAAAATGTAATGATTAATAATTATTTCAAAAATTAATGTAAAAAAATCTTTTTTCTTGTTTAATCATCAGAAAACATTAATAATTAGAGAAATATTATTTTCTATATTTATCTAATATAGCTAGGGCATTCAAATTATTTCAGACAAAATTTAAGATAGATTGTTAATAATAGTTATCCTTTAGAGAGCTGAAAAAATCCTTTCACCAGATAATTTCCTAAGGCAGTTGAAAGGAACATTCTGAAAACTGAACACAAATTGGGGTAACTACATCTTTGAAATTGTAATTCTTTATAAATAACAATTACCTAACAATATTTGTAACTGAATAATTTGCTGATGCATTCTTAAAGACTATAAATATTACGTCCTCAGCTAACACCATTATTGTTAAATGGTTACAGTTGTCTACCTCAAACTTAATCATTATTATAGCTAATAAAAGAGAAAACATGCATATGAATTGTTCGAGATTATAGGCAACAGTTATATATTGAAACCGTTTGTGCTCTAAGGACTAAGACATAAGTAATTTCCTATATTGCCCAGTGATGGATATATCCTAGTTCTGAAGGGGGAAGGAAATTTCAAATCCACTGAGGTAATGACGTTCAACCCTTTTCATTATTTTATATTGTAACAATATAATAATATAAAGTGGTCGTGAAAATCTCAAGGGGGGCGGTCCACAAACAACCCCCTCTCGATATCCGCCACTGATATTGCCTAATGGTTAATCCAGACGTAGAAGTTTTTCTTAATTATAATTCTTCTTACGGATACAGTGCCTTACATTTGGTATAGATTAATTAAAACATGGATAATGGATGATCATTGATTCATTTTTAATACAAAATAATAATAATATGGTACATACATATTATATATGTCATATTATAAACTGTATGGTTTGATCATGAACTTATCGTACTAATAGTCAAGGTTTAATGTTTGGTATTTAAAATAAATGTTTTAACAATATGTGTCATAAAATGTTTGGCAGCCCTTGACCCAATTATCGGATATATTAAGTCCGCTTCTGGTATTCTTTCTATCTTATGGAACCATAACTCCACCGATTACATAAAATATACATAATATATTATATTTTATATAATCTGTGATAACACAATAATTGATTATTAAAACAAAAAAAATATTGAAGCAAAAAACTTATAAAATAGTCATAAATAAATAATTGTAGAATATCTTAAAAGCAGTACAATAAGACTATAGGTATTGATTATTTATTAATGTATGATTTCATGTATTCTTACTAGTTTTCAACTTGTAATCGAATTTTCAAAATATAACCGGGAATCAGAACTTTTGTTGTATAAATAATAGGCAGTTCGTTGGGAATATCCATTTTTGCTCTAAGACTAACAAAATAATAAAGTCTTAATGTTTATGCAGTTCCAAAATGGTATTGACATTCGTTAAATGGCAATTAATAATTATAGTATAAAATGAAATAAAATAAGGAACGTTCAAACCACTAAACAACTAACAACACATGAGAAAATAGATATATTGAGATAATATGTCAGGTAAACCGTGCACTGCGTCAACAAGTAACAAACTAACAACAAAAATCAAAATACAAAAGCAAATTAACAATGAACTACTGTTTACTAGTCTGAAAAATATTAATATTTTTATCACCATGTGTTAACTACTTAAATAGGCCTTAGTAATGTTGCGATACTATCGATATGTTTATAGTATCGATACTTTCTTTCGATACAAGTACTTTTTAGTTTTTACCTTTTTACCTTTTGGTATCGATACAATTTGTCATGCTTTATTTGGATTGAAAGAAAAGAAAATATGGCGTACTCGTATCGAATCTAAAATCGTTTATCCAGTGTTAGTGTCTAGTGACCACCTATACAGAAAAACTTATATCGATACCAAGGTGGATATATAGTCATACAGACAGTGGCGTATTTTGAAATTTTTTCTGGGGGGGGTCTAAATATTAGGTACCTACAAGTTTATAATATAAAAAAAACACATACGAGTTACGATGTAATAATTATATTATATTATATTTTTTTCTGGGGGGGTCCAGACCCGGGGACCCCCCCCCCGTAAATACGCCACTGCATACAGATATATATATGATATATCCACCTTGATTAATACTTTTACTTGGTATGTAATCGAATAAAAATATCAAAAGAGAGTATCGATATTTACTCATAAGTCATATTGCATTCAAAAGTACAAAATATATTTTCAGTGTTAAAATCAATAATCATAAAAATTAATAGTTATAAAAATATTATAATATTAATATTATAATAATTTGTATAACTTGTCAGGTTAACTTAAGTTTTGTTAAAAGTTTCTCTAGGTGAGTTGTGAGAACTGGATAAACGATTTTAGATTTGATTAGGTACAAGTAATTTATAGAAACATTGTATCGATACCAAATCGTATCGAAGGAAAGTATCGATATCGATAGTGTTCATTGGATTTTATCATTTTATATTTTATCCGGCATTTCAATTTGAGTTCAGATTCCGTATTCGTAAATCGTTATTCCTCAATCCTCTTTAATTTTGTTTCTAAGGGTCCTATACTGAGTATTTGGGCGCCAGCAGATCTTGAAAATATTAAGTTTCACACTTTCACGTCGGACGTATAATCACTACCCACATAAAATGGTAACAATTTTTCGTTTTTATTTTGTCATTATTTACAAGTTGTTTAATATTTAATAATATTATATTATAATATCCTTAATTTAATTAATATTTATTATATTTTGTTACAGTTACCTCTTTCGTTATTAAAAACTGCTCAGAATCACCCAATGGTAAGCACTTGCATTCATAATATTGACACATTAATACAAACATATTAGGAAAGTATTTAATGTTCTGACTTCTGACCCTAATGTTTCCTAATAAACTATGTAAGGTTTTTATATTAGCTTATTGAGGTTGAATTATAAAATAAAATCTTTAAAACTGAAATTTAAGTCATATTATGTTAAATTTAAAGTATCAATGTTTGACTTCTAAATATTATTTTTTATATTCAAGTATATCAAAAGGTATACCTATTAGAAAATGTTAAAGGTTCCTACCTAATAATTAATGATTAAAAAAAATCCTAAATATGTTTCAATAAAATTAAAGATTACAATTTATTTTAATATTTGATATGATTTTGAATGTTATAAGTTAGTTGTACTTTTATAGGTAAATAACTTTTTTTCTGAATTGCTTTTGTACCTAACGCACATAATAATATGATATATGAATAATTAGACAGTTGTTATATTTGCCTAAATATGAACTAGTTTTAAAATATGCTTTAAAATAAAAATTTGCTTATAGTTGGTGGAATTAAAAAATGGTGAAACATACAACGGACATTTAGTGACATGCGATAGTTGGATGAATATCAATTTACGAGAAGTGATCTGCACCTCCAAAGTATGTATTGTTCTGAAAATATTACTGTTATACTCCCCCTGTATATTGATACTGGTTATGTGAAATGTGAAATGTAGTTAATGAAATGGATTTAACAGTATCTGTAGTATCTTCCATTTTGAACATATCCATAGTATTTTTAAATTTTAAATCGTACAAAATGACTAGCAACTTTTTGTTAATCTGGATATTTTAGTTTTTTCATTTATTACTTTAGATCCTAATAAAAAATATCTGTTCATTTTTGTTTAATCAAATTATTTGGCCTTAAGAAGGCGTCCTACCTGCAAGAATTGTCTCCGTCTTATAATAATGTCTATAATAATATATCAAAATTTTCGTCCTGCAGTGTTGTTAGCTTAAATATTAGAGTGAATAATTGATCTATTATCATGTGTATTTAATTTGCCTATGTCTACTCTTCAGAACGAAGAACTAGAACATGTATTACACAATTGAAATATAAGGTATTTTATTTTAGGATGGAGATAGATTTTGGAGACTTCCGGAATGTTATATTAGAGGTAGTATGATCAAATACTTGAGAATACCAGATGAAATATTTGATATGGTGAAAGAAGATATAGTTGTAAATAAAGCTCGTGGCCGAACAGATAACCAGAAAAATCGTGCTCCTAGAGGAGCTAGACAAGGTATAATATTATATATATTTTTAATACTCTTTATATTACAATTAAATGTTAAATATTTCTGGTTGAAAACTTGAAAACATGTTATTATTTGAATTTTTAACCATTATTACTTATTAGTTATTAAATTATTATTAAGTATGTAATTTAAATATTACATTATTTTTAAACCAAATATATTCAAATTAGCAATATTTATTGTTGAGAAATAATTTAATTTAGTATTAATTCTTCACTCAATTTTAGTAAAATTGTTCTTTCTGTTTTAGGGTTCAGTGGGAGAGGCGGTGGTGGTAACAACCGAGGTACTGGACCACAACAACAGAGAGGTGGCCCAAATAAGTTTAGAGGAAAATAAATTGTATATTTTATAAGTTATATTTATACAATATGTATAATGTGTATATTTAAATTCAGAAATGTCTAATTGCAATAATATGCGTGATGAAAATTCTCATATTTCTTAAATTAATCAAGAAAAATTCACTTAACTAATAATGTTTTATAAGAAAACAAATTATAATAATTATTATTGTATAAGCATTAAAATTAACCATAATATTGTCAAAATATAATGGATAAGGCAAACAAATTTTAGGTTAACAATTTATCAATAAAAAGGTATACTTTTGTTTTTAAATGTAATGTAAATTCTAAAGACTGGATTAAAATATTAAAATTTAAAATGTTGTTTTAATTGTATAATTAAAAATTAATTATGAATAAATGTAATGATTAAGGGAATGTAGTGGCCTAGTGGTTCGGACCTTGACCACGGGCGGCTCCTTTCTCTGGGCAGGCATCTGTCTAGAGAGTGAGCCAGTGAGGCTGCCATCCCCTGACCAGTCATGGCAGAAACCTACAGGTGCCCAACTTGAAATTCTGCCAAACCTAAAAACTTGTTTCAACCTCCCCCCCCCCATACAAAACAACAAAACAGCTAATGGCCATAGTTGCTGGGCTTAGGTTCAATAAAAAAAAAAGTCACCCTGCTGTACAGTAGGTTACAAGTAGCGGAAACGGTCAGTCAGCCTATGATATTACGAAGTATATTAATTGATGATATTAAGGTGAATAAAGTTTTTTTTTTTAGGCTTTTACGAGCCATTTAGACTCTTGGCCACCAAAACTACTTCCTTCCAACGTTCTCTATCATATGCCTGCTCCCAGTCCACTCCAATTTCTTCTAATAATTCCTTGAAGCTGTCCTTCCATCTTTTCTGTGGTCTTCCCCTTGGTCTCTTTCCTCTTGTCATATAATTCAATGCTCTTTTCAACATACTTCCAAATGCATGGCCTGCCCATTCTATCCTTGTCCATCTGATGAATGGGACCACATCTTCACTTTTGTAAAGGTGGTACAGTTGGGCATTCATTCTTATTTCCCATTTCTGTTCTGTATTGTTGAATACGGGTCCATACATTTTTCTAAGAACTTTTTTCTCAAATAGTCGTAATTTTTCATTATCTCCTCTTGTTGTTGCCCATATGGCACATGCATATGTCAATATAGGGCGGATGTAACTGATGTATAGATGTACTTTTGCCTTCCTTGACAGCAACTTAGACTTAAAGAGGGTTTTCAGTGCATAACTAGCAGCACCCAATCTAATATTGATCTCTCCATGCATATTGTTTTGGTTATTTAGGGTAGACCCAAGATACATGAACTCTTGTACTTGTTCAAAGGTGTTATTTTCCACGTGGAGGTTATTATGGTCACCCCCTCCTCGCTTTACTATAATGTATTTAGTTTTTAAACTATTGATTGTTAGGCCAATATCTTTTCCAATTTTTATAAGCTCTTAAACACTCAACAGTATTCTGAATTCCTTCTCTCGAATTCCCAATAACCACTAAGTTGCGGTCGTCTGCATATGCTATAGTAAGACATTTCCTTCGTCAAGGTTTAATGTCTCAGTTCACCGAACCTTTTTTATTACACTCTCCAGTGCCATATTGAAAAGCACTGGTGACATCGCAACCCCTTGCTTCAATCCACTATTTATTAAAAACGAAGATGATATCTCGTCGTTCAGCTTGACTCGGCTGCTGGTATTTGTGACTTGTGTTACATAATTTTATCATGTTGATTAATTTAGGGCCATTCTTACGATGTCCGGTTAAAGTTAACCGACACTTAACCGGACATTATAAGAACGGCCCTTAGTTGATAAACCAAAGTCTTTAAGAATTTTCCATAGTTTCCTTCTATGCTATCATAATATGCTTGCTTGTAATCTACAAAAACCATATGTAGGTACCCATGTAGGTATACTAAATAATAACTAAGAATATAGTTAGGAGAGAAAAATCCGGACCCTGGAGCTTTAACTATTTTTACGTTTTTAGGGGTATTTATAAGCTCATATTTCAGTGTTTTTAGGACTAACCCAAACTATGATTATAATATATTGGTTTCGAATTAAATATCACAATATATCAATATCCTACACCTAGTAACACCATAGATAATAAATGATTCTTCCTTTAATATTTTTTTATGTGTATTTAACCATGGTTAAGTTTGTAAATACCATATTTTAGGGATTTTACTATTTTAGAACAACTTTATAATAAAAACCAACGTTATCCATTTTGGGACAAAGTCAATAGCATAGACAAAACTTAGGTAATATCAGTTTATTTCCATTTAAATATTTTATTTCTAAGCAAATTTTATTGGTTGCTCGGTAGGTGCTGGCACACTGTGCCAACAAATGCTCACTTCAATTTCGTACAAAGATTTTTGGTTTTGCCGGTAGGTAACTTTATTTGATATTCTTAAGAAAAAAAAAACAATTGTTCAGCCATCCACCTCTGCATAATTTTAGTTAAAATCTATTCTGTCTACTCTTTGTATAGAGACCATACATTATCTTATTGAATTCCATTATGTAGTTCGTTATTAAAACTGTTTAATCAGCTACTAATTCTTTGTCCTTGATAGTTTTCATGTACATGCTGATTCTATTTATTTCTTCCATTAACGAATGCATCTAAAAATTATAAAAAGTGTATTAGGTATGGGAATATTTAATTAAATAAATGTATCAAATCTTGGTGATAATTTTATACCTTATCTCCTCGTGCCACTCTCGAATTCTCTGTACTATTTTTAAATGTTTTACTTAAAGATAGTGATTTTTCCATTTTCATTACTTGTTTTTGTAAACGTTGACGTCTTGAATTTAATATACTATAATATTTTTTGTATTCTAAACTTCCACCCTAAAAAACAACACTTTTTTTTTAATTTTTACAACATTTATGGGCAGGTGATAATTTTCATAAAAATATTTTATTTTATTTTGTATATAGTTAATTCAAGATAAACAAAACATATTATGTAAGTGCTAAAATAATACTTTTAAAAGAAGATGAATTTCAGTATGATCACCAACTATATCAGAAATTGAATTCAACTTTAAATTAGAATTTTCTTCAACAAAACACAAAGTTGATCCTGATAAATGTTGAATAATATCTTCATACTTATGTAATAATTTATGACATTTTGAATGTAGTATAACTAAAAATAAAAATGTATTTATGTATGAATTTGAGATTAAAAATTTAATATTAATTTGTGTTACTTTCAGACTGATCTTTGCTAAAATTATTTATTGATCGAATTCTACGTATTGCTGTAACTATATCCTTCACTGTTCTCATATCAGCATCTAACTGTTCATTAAGCCATTGCGTATACTAAAAAAAAAAATATCCTTCATTAATTCATACTTATCTGTTACATAGTTCACAATATAGTATAATAAATGTACTTCAATTGGTTCTGGAAACTTAGTATATGCTATTGGTGTATTACTTTTTCCAGGTAAGGCACAATAAAGGGTTTCTGACAAAAAAGGCATAAGTGGATTCATGAGTCTGAGAGATGTATCCAGAACATATAATAGCACTTTGCAAGTTGTTTGAATCTCTTCGTCAGTACCATGATCAAAAATAGGTTTACATGTTTCCTAAAAAAAATTAGAAATTAAGTTATTAATCATAATATAATTTTATGATGTATATTAAAATAATAAGTACCAAAAAAACATCACAGAACTCATTGTAAAAAAATTTTCTCAATTTATTTGTGGCTATGTAAATATCATAATTTTGGAACGAGTTATTAATTTTATGAACACAATCTCCCAAACGACTCAGTATCCAAAATTGGATCATATTACTGGGAGTTGGTGATATATAATCATGGACTTTTTTTTCTTTTGCCCACATTAGTACAAATCTTGTAGCTTGCCATATTTTATTACAAAACATGCGATTTTGATAACATTCGTTCACATCAAAGTGAATTACTTGATCTGCAATGGTTTGCAAAAATAATAATTCTTATAATATTTTGTGCCTCAAAATCAATTATTTCAACTTACTTTTAATGTTTTGAGAAACAAGAGTTAGTCTTAGGGCATCCGTACCACTCTCTTTAATACCATCTGGAAATAGTTTTTTTTGCCTCACCAAGGCCTTTTCTAATTCATCATATGATATTGTACCCGATTTAGCATTGGCTTTAACTTTGTTTTGTAAATCCTAATTTATACAATTAAACGAGTTAAGAATAAAATAATAATATTAGAAATTACCTCTAATGAAATTCCATTAATGATATCTTCAGGATCTACAACGTTTCCTAGACTTTTGGACATTTTTCTACCATGGCTATCACATATCATACCATGTAAAACCACATTCTAAACATATACAAATTCTATAAAAATTCTTAAATGATTATTATATATTTCAATAAATGTTACTTTAAAAGGAAGTGATCCTGTTAAAAATGTTCCTAGCATCACCATTCTAGCAATCCAAAATGTTAGAATATCATGTCCAGTTTCCATAACACTCAAAGGGTAATATTTCTTTAAATCTACCGTCTAAGATAATTTAGCATTAGAATTTTTATTTAAACATTTAATAGCAATGATCAATTTTTAACCTCATCAGGCCAGCCAAATGAAGAGAATGGTAGCAATGCTGAGGAAAACCAAGTATCTAGTACATCTTCTTCTTGTCTAATATCCAAAGTGGCCATTTCTTTTTCTGATAATTTAATTTTAGCTCCAATTTTTTTAATAGCTTCATCTGTATTATGTGCAGAAATCCAACCATATTTAGTTTCAAATAATGGCAATCTATGGCCCCACCAGAGTTGTCTAGATACACACCAATCTCTAAAAATATATTTTAATATTTTAATCTTACTAAATCCATAATATTGATATTTTATTTAGATTATATACTTAGAATTATCAAGCCATAAGAACCATTGATTATGATAATGAGTAGGTTCAATAGTTAATTTACCATTTCTTAATGATTCAGATGCTTTTTGGGCCATTTCTTTACAATTTATAAACCTTAAAAGGAGAACAGTTTTAGATGTTAATAGAAATAAGAAGTAAAAATAAAATAAACATTTATATGAAATTATCAAAGTTATAATACCATTGGAGTTTTGGTAGATGTTCTATTATATCACCAGTGCGGCTACATATAGGTATTGACATCTTGTGTTCTTTTGAGTCTCTTAATAAATTCATTTCTTTCAATTTTTGAACTATAGCAGTTCTAGCTTCATATCTTGGTAGACCCTAAAATGCAATATTTAAAAACATACAATTATATGTCTATATTAACATATTAGATTTATTAATTATTATTCATCATAATCTACATTAAATTCATCGTATTCGCAGTTAATATTTCCAGATTCATCAATAACATTGATTATGGGAAGATCATGTTTGGCAGCTAATTCAAAATCAAAAACATCATGAGCAGGAGTCAACTTAACTGCCCCTTAAATAAAAAATAAATTATTTATAAAATCCAAATATTAAATAGTAAATACACAAAATATCATTATAGACAAAAATACCTGTTCCAAAATGTTTGTCAACGGAATGATCATAAATTAAAGGTATGGTACATTTCCTAAAAGGATGCCATAATTTAACACCATTAAGTCCTTTATACCTAACATCATCAGGGTTTACAGCAACTGCTACGTCTCCAAGTAAAGTCTCTGGTCTAGTTGTTGATACAATAATTTCTTGATCTAATGATCAGTAAATGATGTATTTTTAATCTAATAATTTATAATATTTATTATGTAGATACAAACCAGAATTGTGAATTTTGTAAGCTATATCAGTGAGAATACCAAACTCTGCAGGTCTATTATTTCCTGGTAAGCTAATATAAGTTCTTCCCAAAATTTCTTTATGATCTATTTCAATATCAGAAACTGTAGATTGTAAAGAACAACACCAATTAACTAATGAATATTTTCGGTATAGGAGTTTACTATCAAATAATCTTATAATAGCTTCATTGACAGCTCTGTTTTGCTTCTGAAAATGTATTTTAAAGTTTAAATAGATAAAAAAAATGTATTGTTTGATAAAAAAAAGGGACGAGCAAATAAGATCCACATAAAAAGTAATAACTACTTCATCCATTGTGAAAGTCTCTCTGTTCCAATCTAATGTTACGCCAAGATTTTTCAATTGATTTCTAATGATTGAAATTTTGCTCTCTTTCCATTTTATCACTTCTTGGTTAAAAGCTTTCCTACCAATATCTTGTCTGTTAACATTTTTTTCAGCAAATAATTTTTTTTCTACAACTACTTGGGTAGCAATACCAGCATGGTCAGTACCTGGTACCCATACTACATCAACACCTCTCATTCTGTACCTAATATTAAAAAAAATGTTGATAAAAAGATTACACAAAATTTAATTTAAATAACAAACCATCGGACAATAATATCCTGTATAGTGGCTGTAAGGGCATGGCCCAAATGCAAAGATCCAGTGATGTTTGGTGGTGGCAATATGATAGAAAAAGTCTTTCGATTGTCAGTATTATGATTTAAGCTTTTAATATTGGGCAATACAGTATTTTTGGACTTTTCAACTATTTTAGGTTCATACTTCTTGGGTAATATTTGATTTTCTCCTGAAAATATAAAAATATACAGGTAGTTTTTACTATATCATATTTCAAACCAAAATATAAAAACGGCATTAAGTAAAATTAGTTTACCGTGTTTAAAGTCTATAGAATAACAGTAACAACCAATTCGTTTGTATTTTTTCAGGTGTTTGCTATGAAATAATGTAATGTTCATATTACTTTTTATAATAAACATCATATTAGATAAATTGAATTATTATAGAAGTATATTATAATTTATTGATTTTGACTTAGATAGTTGAATTAAGTATTGAATATTAAGTATTATTGTATAGCAGTTTAATGTATATAACATTTCTGCCAATAATACCTACCTAATTAAAATATTAAATGCAAAATCAACATATCAACATATTATTATTAAATATAATGTAAAAAACTAAAAACGTGCGAAATTATCATTTAAATTTTATCAGTTATCAATTTTTGATAAACATTTATTTTGTTTTGTTATCTATAAAATATGTAGTAATCACGATTAAAGATATATTTATTATTTATATCTTTATTAATCGTGCTAATAAATGATCTTTAAAGTATTAAAATATTTAAAATGTTTAACTTATTCATTTTGTCTAAGAAAATATTATATTAGATTGTTACAACTTACAACAGTTTTATAAATAATAGTTTCGTTTCCTTGATTTCGTTTCAAAATGTCATCAAAGTAAGTAAAATTATTATTTCCTTTAGGAAGTGATAATTTCTTTCATATTTAAACTGTGCCCAAAGTAATAATTTGCCTTTTTAGGGTGAAAATTGGTCAAGGAGCTATGGTTTGTAAAGAAATTAAAGTTAAGGGTCAAGTAAGTTTTGGCGCATCTACAATAATTCACCCTGGTGTAACCTTAATAGCCGAAGCTGGACCCATTGAAATAGGAGAAAATAATATTATTGAAGAATATGTCAATATTATTCACAAGTGAGTATCATTAATGAATATGAATCTAATTTAAAAATTAAGCTGATATTTGGTCGGTCCACAATAGTATTTAACTTTTTATCAAAAAAGTTTGATTTATTGTAAGACCAACTATTTAAAACTTATAAGTATACCCCTAACACTTCTACTTAGTTTTCTTCTTATGTGCCTTCACAACTTAGCAAGAGTTTTGGCCCCCACTATCACCGACCTCTAACAATCGCGTTCATGTATCCTTTCCTCCAAATCTGTTACTTTTAGTCTCTCTAGATCTTGACGCACTCCATGCATCCATTAGGTCTGCCTCTGGATCTTCTACCTGTTGGTTTGTATTCGATTGACGCCCTTTTTTTTTTTTTTTTTTTTTTCGTGGTATCGAGAACCAGAGGGAGGACCGCGTTAGCATTACTTCTCCTCTGGGGCATTACTTCCCCTCTGGGGCATTACTTCCCCTCTGGAGCATTACTTCCCCTCTGGAGCATTACTTCCTCTCTGGAGCATTACTTCCCCTCTGGATCATTACTTCCCCTCTGGAGCATTACTTCCCCTCTGGGGCATTACTTCCCCTCTGGAGCATTACTTCCCCTCTGGAGCATTACTTCCCCTCTGGAGATTGACGCCCTTACTTCATTTGTTTCCTCTCTTCTCGCTGAGTGTCCAAACCACTGAATTCTCTAGCCGTTTACTTAGCTTGTTATATAAGGTACTTTGGTGATTTCCCTTTTATCCCTAACACTAAAATGTAAAGGTATTTTGTTTATAGAAACTAATATTCATCTTATAACTGAACTTTTTATCTCAAAAATAGTTAAACCTCAATTGTTGGCAGGTCTTATTAATGTTAAAATTATAAAATATGATTAGACATATTAACCTATTCTTACCATTTGAATCATACTTAAATGTATTAATATTGCTCAGTCATTCTTTAATTATTATTGTTTATTTGTTGTATGTTTTATATTTTATGAATATAAAATAAACGAATGTATAATATACAATGATACACAATTATAATTTAATAGTTTCTTATGTAATATTGATTTAACAAATAGTATTTCTAAATAGATTTTTACCTGGAGATGAACAGTCTGAGCCTGTGACACTTAAAATTGGTTCTAATAATGTATTTGAAGTATATTCAACCATCGAGGGAGTCAGCTCTATTGGAGACAATAACATATTTGAATCAAAAAGTATGAAAATAATCTAACTTAATCTATTTACATTAAAAAGAAACATCGGTGGTGGCCTGTTTTTGTCGGGCAGTGGTCATGACACTAACACCCATCTGTCATCTCCACCAAGTTAACCATCTCTACTCCTGTAATGTAGTAAAGGTATGCCCCTGTGCAAAAGTCAGTTGCTGATGTTCCTTCTTAATTTGAATGGAGTATATATTATATATTTTTTTTTTTTCAAATAAAAACTCAATATTTTAAAAATGTTAAGGTTTTGTTGGTCGAAATTTATCAATAGGCAATGATTGTATCATTGGAGCAGGTTGTCATTTAACATCTACCTCGCCTATTGAAGATGGCACTTGTGTGTATGGTAAAAATTGTACTAGACAAAAAGCTTTTTGTAAACCATCAGTAAGTAAAAAAAAATGTTAACTTGTTTTTAATTCAATATTTTGATAAACAATAATTTGTTATATATTTTTAGGTTCCTGGAGGGCATCGCGAATTTTTGATCAAATTGTTACCAAGTTACCATTTATTAAGGAAAAATAAAAACCCTATTGAAGGAAATTAAAATTATGTTCAAGTCAAAATTGCATCATACATTCATACACACATTCATACTACATTATATTATATATTTTACTAATTGTATATTTATTCAGAATAATACATTGTTTTCTTAACATTTTTATTTATTAACATTGTTATTAGATATTTACTAAGCATCATTCTTTGGGTATATGTATGTCTAGATGCCGATTGGTTGGCCTATAAGTCTAAAACACCCCACTCACTAATTTGAAATTGGACGTAGAGGTAGAAACATAGTCCTTGGAGAGTAAATTCTGGTGTTATGTAATCACTAATTAAAATGCATATAATAATATTAGGTAAATTATTATGTCTTGAATAAACCGGAAAGTGTTGTACCTAAATTGCCTATACAGAACGCTTTATGATCACAATATTATTACTGAAATGCATTAAAAATAATAATATACAAGGCGTAACAGAAAGACCTGCCAAATGAAATAACTATCGGTCTAATTGATATTTAAACATTTTTATCAGAGAAGATACTAACATAGTTTTATTTCAGTAAAAATAATAACTAGGTATCAATTATTATTGCTTCATCATTGATTTTAAAGAGTGAACTATGATGTTTTATTTCAGAAATTATACCAATTTATACCAGCATTTTTTGAAGTATTATGATTCACGATCTTCATTAATATATTTTATACTTAACATTGATCAGGAATATAATATTATACACTAATTATCTCTTCGTTCACTATATTAATTATTGTATTGTTACCAAGGTAAATATTATTTAATATATGTATCATCGTATACGTTTCATTGAGAGCTCTGGTGCAAATATGGTAACGATTAACGAGAACATCTATTATCATATTATGTATTATTTCATTAAGTCCTGTCTAATTTTTGCTAAATGTATTGGGTATACTTATGTTTTTTTGGTTCTTTTATACTATACATACTTTTACATTATACTATAAGTAGGTATAATAATAACTAAATAGTGCTTGGGATTTGGGAGGTGGGGCTAAAGCCTTACTTTGATAATATATTGAATAAGCTTAAAACAAAATGTAGGAAATGTTGTGGGGGGCTTAGCCCCTAAAGCCTTTAGCTTATTATTATTTTCGGACCGGGCCAGGGCTTTTTTTTTACATTATTTTTTGGACCAGGCTCGAGGATAAAATGTATGGACTGGACCGGGCTTTTTACGAGCTTAGCATTATTTTCGGACCGGGCCAGGGATTTTTTTCAAAATATTTTTTGGACCGGGCCGGGCTTGAGGATAAAATTGATGGACCGGACCGGGCAGAAAATTTACGGCCCTTGCAGCCTGCAGGTCTAGTACCTACACATAATTAATCATTAGGCACTCATTTGTAATAGCTTTAGATATGGTTCCCTCGTTAAGATTTGAAATTTGAAGTGGAAGTTTTTCAATATGAGTCTTAATCCAGTCATATCGGTTTGCATAATATCATGATGATAATTAATAATATTGTTTGTATTGCCTACAAACATTTGTTTTCTTGTATTTTCAGTTTATATAAACTAATAACATATTATGTCGGTGATTTGTAGTGAAAATATTTATAAATAGGGTGAATTATTTTAATAGTAAGCAATCACTACCTTCATTTTCTATGAGTATTTACATTTTAACCTTTTATGAAAATTTAAGTTAGATACCTACCCTACGTGTAATTATTGTAGGTAATATATTTTGTATTACGCTTATTTTTATTGTAATTTTTCAGTTAGGTATAGGTACGGTCATCGGTTGATTGATCCGTCTAGCAACTATTTATTTTAAATCTCAGCCCTCATCTTATATATACCTACATTCGATGTCATGAAGCCGAATGCTTTTCTATAAAGTCGTTATGGTCACCTACAAACAACGGCGTACGAAGGGGCAGGGTTCTAAGGTTCTGACCCCTCCCCCCTGAAATGTCTTCCTTTTACAAAAAAATCTTATTTACCACACAGAGTCGATCAATTTGTTGGTAATTTTTTATAGATATAAAATAAATTGTTAAATATGACAAAAACGTCGATAATCAGTTTCAGGTTTTTTTTTGCTGATTTAGAACATTGCTAATTGCTATAAACGTCTGCCATAGTCGTCGTATGTATGATGACTATGATGTATGATAGAACCAGTGGCGCCGAACCCAATTTAAAATGGGGTGGCAAACTAGTAAAAATTTACCAAACACCCACCCACCCAGAACCGTTAAATTAAGCGGGCATTCTTAGGCCATACCTCAACGTTAACTTCAGACATTATAGTCATGTAAAATAATTTAGTTTTTGTCAGTTATTCATAAATACTAGTCTACGGTACTACGGTAGTGAACATTAAGCAAAAAATAAATTTAAAAAAAAAATATAAATACCCATGAAAATGTTTGTATTTGTTCTCAATTACTTTTTCTAAAAAGTGTTAAAACAACATGTATCTAATGTAACTAATGTAATTTTGGCTGGACTAGTTTTGTTACCACATGTATTTAATTTTAATTTAAAATATTTTTTTAGATTCTGAGTGAAACGATGAATGTATTGATTTTACAATGATGTGTGTTTTTTTTTAATTTAAAATTTTTTTTTGTGTCTCTCATCACGTTTTAGGACAGTAAAAGTGCTTGGATTTTCTTCAACAGTAGCTTTTCTGATAGGAAAGTGACTCTTGTTGTATTTTGGGGAATCAAAAATAAAAATGTCTCGGTAGTTTTCACAAGCGTCGGGAAAAACAACATAAAAATTAAGGAAAAACGGGAATTTTTACGCAAAATCGGTTTTCCAAAAATTTTTGGTTTTTGGTGTAACTCTAAAAGAAATGAACGTATATACATGAAATTTTCACTGGTTGTTTATATTTGCATTTTATATACACGATAACATTTTCAAAATATTTTGATTTATTTTGAACTGTTTAGGGACATTTTTATTTTCCATTATTTTAAAGTTTTTTTTCTAAAAATATCAATTAAATTTTATTTGTTGGTTGCGAAAGCTTGAAAATTTAATAGAATGCTCCTAGTATATTGTTTAAAAGGCAGATGAAAAATATTAAAAATCCTTATTTGTAATTTTTTTTATAAGCATTTAAAGTTCAAAAATTGACAAAATATGGAAAAATCACGAAAATTAGCAAATTATTTTGAGTTAAGAATTCGTAAAAATTTTTCTTTTTAAATCTAAGATGTGAAAATGTAATAAAAGATTCCTTGTAAGATTATCTACCTTTATCAAAAAAAAAAAATGTCTATAAGAAAGTCAAATTAAATTTTTATGAGAGTTTGAAATTCAAATTTTTACAACATTGGATATTCACTCGATTTCTCATGTAGCGATTTCCTTATTTTGTTGTAATTCAAAAACGAATGACTGTAGATTCATGAAAATTTCACTGAATATTTATATTAGCATTTCCTATACACCATACAATTTTGAAAATATTTTGAATTTTTTTGAGCTGTTTACGGACATTTTCAGTTTCCCATTTTTTTAGTTTTTTATTCTATAAATATCAATAAAGTTTTATCTGTTGGGCTAAAAAGTGTAAAAATTGAATACAAGGCTCCTGATATATTGTTACAATATCAGTTGAAAAATATTAAAAATACATAGGCACAATTTATTTTTATAATCATTATAAGTTCAAATGTTGACAAAATTTATCAAATTTAAAATTTAATAATTATTTTGTAGTTAAAAATGTATAAAATGTTCAACTTTTATATCTAAGGATTAAAAATTTAAAACAAGATTCCACGTAAGTAGTAAATTCTGTTACCAAAAAATCTAAAAAATACATATGCACAGTTAATTTTTATAGTCAGTTTAAGTTCAACTTTGGACAAAATTACATAAAAAAAAACCTAGAATAACTATTTTAGTTATTTTGTTGTGATTGTGTAATAAGATTCGTGGGTACTTGAAACTTTTAAAGTACACTATTATATATCTATGGAGTATGGACTATGATAGTATCAGGGTTTGTTGTTGACGTATAACGCATTATAAGTACCTAATGGATATTATGATGTGATTGATTTGGAATTTATTATAGGTACCTATTTTAGGTAAATTTTATTTGATACGATAGATAAGTATATCGATGGCGTAGCGCACAAGTGTGATAAGTGACATTTTTTGAAAAATGAGTTAAGTGCATAATCAATTTAATCATACAATTCTGCACATTATGCCCAAACGTTGTAAGTGAATAGTTCATTATTTACTCCGATAGACGTCGTACAGTTCGTTACATTTTTGAATTTGTTATGACATCTCAAACTTAAAAATCGTTCTCCTGAACAATTACGAAAATGTCACTTATCACACTTGTGCGCTACGCCATCGATATAATATGCCTTATACCTAGACTGACATAATACCGTCTCCGCTCAGAATCGTTTTTCTTATACAATGATATTATATCATTGAATTAAAATTTAATACTATCCATTATACAGTGACTTACTTGTAACCTACTGTACAGCAGAGCACCTTTTTATAATTTTATATCAATATAATTATTATATCATTATTGGTTTTTACAGGAAAAAAGTTGGCTAAAATAGCCACTTCACAGTACTAAAAACCACTAA
This sequence comes from Macrosiphum euphorbiae, assembly GCA_949089665.1. Classification (NCBI taxonomy): domain Eukaryota; kingdom Metazoa; phylum Arthropoda; class Insecta; order Hemiptera; family Aphididae; genus Macrosiphum; species Macrosiphum euphorbiae. The sequence goes on along the minus strand of CARXXK010000001.1, from coordinate 140,834,949 downwards.
CTGATAATGTAAAAATAATAGATAACACAATTTAAACTGTTCACTATACCTACGTCTATAGTGAATACGTCTATATACTACCTACTTCATTAATACACAGGAATACACGGTGTATAGACGTTACGGTCGTTACACTTTTGATTCCAAGTACTAATTTACTATCGAACACTCAGTATCTAGCCGTCAAATTTCTTCTGTTAGATATTTGCCCATCTGCATAACAGGACCCACCACCCACCCATTTAAAAGGGGTGGCGGTCGCCACCCTTACTATATAGGTTCGGCGCCACTGGATAGAACAATCAATGGTACAATGGTATTCATCGTCCATCGATTATTACCACATTTATTACGACCCATGGAGGCTCTATAGATGACAAGGTGTCCAGGTTAAACACTCAAGTGTTCTAATAATGTAGACTAAATTTGAGACTATTGATAATTTGTTATGTAAAAACTGTTAAGCAAAATATAAATAAACATTTACTCAAGTAGAATCCTAATAGAACAAAAATCCAGCGTACGCTACTGTCTACAAAATATACCGATATACGTCAAATATATTATTGAAATCTTCGTATATTTTAAGTACCTAGGTATCGAAGTTTAGATGAACCGATTCAGTGAAAATTTTACTTACCTACGTATGTATATTGTTATTGTATAATACAGTCATTTGAATATAGTAGGTATCGGCATGTTAGAAAACGAGCTTACGGTGACACTTGAATAGCCAAAAATAAACGTAAATCGATATATCTTTATACCTACAAATAAAGCTATTGCATAATATAGTAATAGTAGGTAGGTTTATCTATATATCATGTATGTATATATACATAGGTACTGGCACTGCAAATTTGAATGCATTTGTGTATTCGACTTGTGCATATAAAACACTGTCGGAATCGTCACCGCTTTATATACTTGATGACATTATTCAACTTGTGGTTCAGCGGCCCAAACGAATTGGTACATGCATACAATAGGTATATTATTATTACGTACCTACCTATATATTATATATATATACATATATATGTTTGTAATCGCCAAGTCGTAGTAAGTGGCCTGTATACGAAATGATTCACTGTAGTTGACGTTCACATATTACAGGGTAATAGGTATAGGAACGTAGTCAACTATAATATACCTACTGTTAAACATTCGATCATTATATTCGTCGGGTCTCCGCGACAGCCGTTGAATTGTCAATTATGGTATCCAGCCATTATTATCATAAGTATCTTACATATAAATTATAATATTTGTACTGTCGTCAACGAAAATGTGAAAAAAATTAAATTAAACCTCACGAGAATGATTTTATATTTGAAATCTCAGGTAATAGCGAGGTAATTGTGTATTGGCCGTTGGGCATAATTATTATATAAATTAAAAGTTACAATTTGAAGATTAATACGCTGTTAAAATAGGTACAAATAAATAATTCAAACATATAGTATGTTTGTATTATGTTATTAATCATTTGTTTTATTTATCTCAGGATTGGTTAAAAATAGAAAACCTTTTTGGCGCAGTCGAAATGCTGAATACGACTCATTAAGAATTATTAAGATCTTAAAATATATAACCTATTATTTTACTATTGTTTCAGTAAATATAAGACCACAAACTTATTAAATTGTAATACTCTTATAAATTGTAATTATTTGCTTTGTTCAGAACAAAGGAAAATCATTAAACATAACAATAGATGCACTATGCAGTTGTTTATTATAACAATTTTAACGGAACGTGGTAAATAATAAATACCTATGATAAATTGGAAATTATTTAAAAATGTAAATTAAAATTGTACATTATTTGTATGAAAATGGCTCACAAAAATGAACTTAAATGAGTTTTAGTAGGTATGATAAATATTGATATAGTGTACCTATATATATTATGTACCATTATTACAATAAGTATACCTTTATTTATTTGGAGTTAACTGAGTCTAGCTTATGAAACAAAAGCGTACGCAATCGTTTGGACATAACTATAGTCTATACGTATTAGGAAAGAAATGGTTCAGTCGGGTCAAAAGGGTTTTTGTGGTAATGAAGGTCAATGCTATCACTTTAAACTTTGTGATTTACCACATTCTTTAGTAAAGCTAGAATACTTTATTTGAAATATTGTGAGATATTTATCGAATACCTACTGAATAATTTAATACTTGTCCAGCTGCAGCGGATTATGGGTACAACTTTAAATTTATAAGAAGATTCGCAAAAATGTAGACGAGTTTTGTTCAAGAGCAAGGTTTCTGCGAATTCTTAATGTCAAGTCTCAAGGACGAATCTATTATTGTTTTTTAGAATTAATTTTGCTACATTTATACGAAAAAAGCACGTTTACAATATTACGTGTACAAATTTAGGATAATAAAATGGCCGATTGCCAAGGCGGCAAGGCGGTAACAGTACCTATAACGCAATGCAGACCGAACTGTGATACTACCATCATCATCAGAGATAGGTATAGTATAAATATATAATAATACAATACACTATGTATAATGGTCTCCGATTTACATAAATATATACACTTTTTTTTTAAAAAAAATGTTGGTCTGAGACCAATTTAGCTATACCTACATATTTTTACGATAAATTATGTACGTATATATGAAATATTATAATATTATATTGAAAATATGTATTATTATATACCAAATAATATTACAAAACAGTAAGCACAAGCGTTAACGAAAAGTTAAAGAGCGGAACAGTGATATATATAAATAGCATATTTGTGTGATGTGTGAACTTCATTGACCTTATTTTATGGCTATTGCACCGTGACGACATTTTAAGCTGCTAGAACGTAATATTTGTGGTTTTCAGTGAGGTTAAATTTATTGCCATTTATATGAATATTTTTGGAAACATTTTTGTTTTAAAAGAGTTGAAAAAAAATTAATTCAAAAAAATCACGAAAATTTGTAAATTTTTTTGTAATTAAAAATTCTTAAAAATTTAAATGTTTGTATAAATATTAAATACTTGTATACAAACATTTATGTACAAGTCTTTGGTGTCTTTTTAGTAATTTTAGTACAATTAAACAAGAAAATGGCTTATATCATGTACATTTTTTATTAATGATTAAGTTTCAAATTTTTATGACATTGGATTCACACGTAAAATAATGACTTCTCCGCAAACGATTTTTGATATTTTGTTTCAATTCAAAAATATTAATCTTAGAAACTTAGTAATTAAGACAAACACTTGAAACATTCTACTGTTATTTTAATTATAATTTTCTAAACACATGCATAACCTATTTATTTCCAGTGTAAATATCAATTTTTAGACTGGTAAAAAGCTTGAAAATTTAAAAACAATCCAACAACATATTAAGTTGTTTTTTTAGCAATTTAAAAGAACCAATAGAAAATAAATAGGGACACATTTTTTTAAACTTATGAATTCCAAAGTTTGATATAGTTTGTCGAAATCACGGTAATTTGCAAATTATTTTTTAATTGGATACAAAATCATTCAATTTTTTAATTTTAAAAACTGTAGTATAATGCTGGGAAATTGAATACAAGGTTTCTAAGTATGGACTATGGATCTAGGAATGAAAAAGGGTAGGGGGGCTAAATAAAAAATGTACGATTAAACGATTTCAATCAGTCTTAAATGGGACCAAGAAATATAATATGTTTTAAGTATAGTATTCCTCAGTCCTAACCTCTTTACTTTAGTTAATAAACTGAAAATTAAGGTAATCTTTGAAAGATTTCAAGTACCTAAAGCCTAATGGGAGTGGGCTTCAGCCCCTATAGGCTATAGATCCCCTCCCCCTTGTGTCTGCGCCTGAAGGTTAGGTTTAGGGTATGTTTATTCTTATTCTTATAGCAACCTAAAAATCTCAAAAATAAATATCCACAACATTTTTTATAGATATTTAAATTTTGAATAAACTGAATATTTAAACGAAAAACAATGGTTTTGCTATTTAGTCGTAATTCAAAAAATATTATTCATAGGAACTTGAAACATTTCGCCACAACGTATATTAATATTTATTATATAAATAATAATATTTAGATTAATTTTAAGCTATTTATGCCATACGAACCTAATCACACCGTTCCATGGTACGTTGGCATTGACTAATAGCCTATAACTTATAATAGTATATGTAGTATAACAGCTAGTAATATAATATAAATTAAATAAATTGCTTTCTTCTTCTTCTCTTAGATTGTTATCCCATTATTAGAGCCTTCGGTGCTTCAACTATTTCCTGCCACCATCCTCCATCTTTCCTCTCCTCTAGACTCTAGTCTTGATCCTGGTGCACAATTTTGTAGGTCTGATTTGACTGTATCCATCCACCTCTGCCTATAGGTCATCCTCTAGGTCTTTTCCCATTCATTGTTTCTGTCAATACTTTTTGTCATATAGTTACCATTGGACCTCCAGACATGTCCTGCCCATTCCAAACGTTTGGCTCTTATGCATTTCGTTGATCTTGGGCGTTATAACTTATAGGTATATAAGGTAAATTTCCTTATTGGTAATAATTCTGTATTATTTATTTATTTATTTTATTAATTTTGTACATCGTATAATTCCTTACGTAGGTACCAAAATCATACAGGGGCGCACCCAGGATTTTTTTTTTGGGAGGGCTAAATTCACATAATTTTAATATTAATAGGTAGTATTTATTTTGAAATATGTACAGAAATCTTTAAGCTTTTTTATAATCTTTTACTAACAAATTTTTTTTATTTTTGTCCCGGTTTTAAGTGTCGCCGTAGTCTATAATAATAGACAACAGAGGTCTCTCCCGGGGCCCGGAATGACAGGAATAAATTTTATAAAATTATAAAATCAATGATATAATATAATATTATGTTATGCCTAATGTTTCAATTTCGATAGTTCATAATTTTTTTTTATAACAATTTAAAGTAAAATGTCAATTTTTCAATAAACCTAATAAAATTATCAAAATGTTTGGGGCTAGCCATTTGGGGGGGGGCTAAAGCCCGTTAGCCACCCCCTTGGGTGCGCCCTTGAAATCATAAGTATAATAATAACACACTATATAATAATATTTCGTCGAGTACACGAATGATAATAATAATAATAATATTGCGTTTTCCCGGAAGAGAACAACGGATGGGCCGCGTGCCAATATAATAACGCGACATAATATATTATACGTAATTCGGTGAAATCGATCGCTAAAACCAAGGTACTCGGTAACCGGTACAAAATTGAAATCGCCCTAAAACGAACTTTTTTTCGGTCCCATCAAAACAGATAATATTATTATGTTACGTAGTTACAAAGTACTGTTTGCAGTGGATACGTCACGCAAATAAAAAAATTATTAGGTGTTAAGAAAAAACCAGAAACCTGAGGGGCCCGCGCTGTGTAATATATTATAGCTACAAACTTTATAGTTCTTTATAATTGTGATTCAATATTTTACACTATGATAAGAGAGAGGATTAGAGGAATGTATTGGTTTGTACCGCATATGCCTATAAATAAATGGACTGATACCAGATATTGACATACAACTTAGTCCATTTACCTATGTCCTATATCCATTAATAGCGAGAGAGAGAGAAGTCTATATAGAGGACGAGTAGTCCATGTACAACAATAACACACGTATGTCTAAGGGCCAATTTCACCACTATACTTTAAACTTCGATTAAAGTTAATCCGGGGTTTAATCGGCCGAATTTCCCCTGTTAAATATCTTTTATCAGTCGATTAAGAGAAATCGAAGTTTAAAGTATTTGGTGAAAGCGGCCCTAAATGTCTTATTATGTTTTTAACTAACGACAAGTAAAAACAGGGACAAAAGAGCAAAACGGTGTTTTAAAAACAAAATTTATTTTATTTTATTTTTGGTATCGAGGATACATAAACACAGTTTTTTTTTCATAAATACATAATATTTTAAATTCAAATTGTGTTGAATTAAATATGTTCAAAGAAACCATTGTTTTTTCTCCAACGATTTTATTATTTTGTCACTTTTTTTAGTTTTCAAAAAATATAGATGTTTTGAAACTTTTCACCATTACTTAAATAATCATTTCTATACAGCATAGATAATGCAATTTTCAAAATGTATAAACTAATTTTAAGTTATTTGAAATTTCACGAATTTACACATATCATTAAATAAATGACGCTATGTTTTTGGCAAAAATTAGTTCAAATTTCAATCTACCGTGTATTTGGTAGGTACTAACAGAAAAGTAAATTACTAATTGTCATATAAATACACATACATCATAAACTACTTTTTAGAAATATAGAGACTGACACATCATCTTTTCACAGAATCGTTTTTTACAATGATTTGTCATCGGATTAAAATGTCACACATCCATTTCAGTGACTTACTCTATGATGACGTTCTCTCGACACCTACTATTTTTTAAAATTTTTTTTTTATCTCGAGACATTCTGTTATAACGAGAATTTACAAGGTTTGCAAATTAACGGTTGACACAAGTCATAATCTTAAACGCCAAATTTTATATCAAAAGACTCTTTAAGTTCTTCAATTTAATAAATTATTATAGGTACCTAATACCTATATTGGTATCTTATTCGTGTTAAAATATTGTTGTGTGTTCTATCATAATACATACCTACACTTCATCTGTAAGACTGTAACTGTCTTAGGTCTTGGTGCACTTCATAAAACGTATATAATAGGTATATATTATATGGGTAGCTCGGTGTCTTCCCACGTCGCCGAAACCCAATTTGCCGAATCCCAATTCACCGACATCCCAGTTTGCCGACTTTCAATTCGCCGACTTATTAAACAATAAAAGTAAATACAAATGTATCATGTATAAATGATTATCAATACATTAAGTCAGTAAATACATTATTTAATTATTATATATAAAATAAAAGTAAATATAAATTGTTCATGTATAAACGGTCAGTAGATAAAAGTAAGTATAAATTATTGTTCATATATAAATGATCAGTAGGTATATTATATAAAAATAAAAGTAATTATAAATATTATTCATGTATAAAATACGGTCAGTAGATATGTTATAAATATAATATTATATATATAAAAAAGTAAATATAAATAAAAAAGTTATAAAATTATTGTATGATTATATGATATTTTATTATATCGACATAGGTACTCTATTAAAGAGATTTCTTCTGATTTCAATCTGAAAAAAATAAAAACTAATTATATAATAACTATTATACATGTAAAAATTAATTATTTTATAATATTTACCTATCCTTTGCATTTTTTAATCTTTCTTCAAGCTTTTCGAAATTTCATTTTATTTAGTGGTTTTAGATTATCGTTTTTCTGGGCTTGTAGATCAAGTTCAAAATGTTGTTGTTGATTTTTTATTTCAGTTATCAACACAAATATGTTCGGCTTTGGTCGACTTATACTCCGGTTTAAAGCTGCATGCCAACCTTCTAGGTGGTTAGCTGTACGCCTGTACGTGTCCTATCGGTGTTGAAATGATTCCATATGTTTGTACTTGTCGCCATATAGATTGCCCAAAATGAAAAAGTCTTCCTTTTATTTCTATGTTATATCCAAATGAACCTCTTATCCGTTTTCGATAAGATCATTGTCAACTGTCGGCGAATCGGGAAAATTAAAACTTTATTAATAATTTGTCGGCGAACCGAGACGTCGGCAAACTAGACTGTCGGCGAAAAGGGAATATTTTAAAACTGGTATATTTGTCGGTAAATTGAGTTGTCGGCGAATTGGGATTCGGCAAAGTGGGTATGGTATGAACCGGGTAGCTCATAAATCACTGAATAAACCTAATAGAAATAATGGTTTCCGGCTCTTAATATGTACATATATTATGTAATATATGGGTACGTTTCGGAAGAACGACGATAATACCGATCAGGGTTTTAAAATACGAGGTTGGATGAGAAAAAATGAACTTACAACTTTTGGCCAACAATCATAGGTGACGGGTATAGTTTCCGTCAGTCCGGTTCGGATTGCCGCGAAGGCGGTTGTTTATGTATAAATGGTTTCTTTTTGTCTTTTAATAATAAATTTCATAATATTATTTTCTTTGTGCGCGTCTCGCAGACTGCCGCCGGCCGGCCGGCCGTTGTCGCCCCCGACGGACGGACTCCGTCGCGTGCGTTTCGGGAAAAGGCGCACACCGGCCGAAATGCGATTTAATTTGGCCGGAGAATTGCGTCTTGGCCGTAAAAATAGACCTCTGGCTATGATTAGCAGCCACCCGTGCCACTCGCGCACGCGTCCGTCCGACACGGGTTGAGTACCTATCCACCGCGGCCGACATCATACTCATATAATTATAGACCTTGTGCGCGCCACACCACAGCCACGACTTCACACATCACGTCCGGACTCAATAATATAATAATATAGTACAGCACCGCGACCGGAGACGAAAATCCCGCTGCCCGACCAGGTAAAGTGACAATTTTTTTTAAATATTCACGTAGGATCGATAACAACTACGACTAATATTGTATATTTTGTGCTGATAATAATCAAGTCATAATAATAATTATACGTTGCAGTCGGTACTTTTGCACATTGCAGCATTCGATGTGTGTATCGCACTGTCATAATAATATTGTGTGAGGCGTGAGCACGATTTGGGTCTCGAGAAATTATAAAAAAAATATTTAACATCCGTATCGCGTGAAAGTGCACTCGTCGTCAACGCTTTGCTATCAATGCGATCATCGGTTTTGGAACATCATCCGTATCGATTATGATAGATCCACCGGTAGTATTATTATTTGATTCTCCGGTGTAGTATACTAGTGTAGGTACCTATATAGTTACATATATGCCTACATCAAATACATTACACCTACTATAGTACTATAATATCACAGAATTCATCGGTTGTACTTAGTTATTCAATAATTGTATTGTGCTAAGGCTCTAAGCAAGATCGTTTAGTCGGAAAATCAACGTGACTCTTAGTTTTAATCGTTGTATTTTCCTGTTCAATTGTAGGATGGGGATTATTTTAATAGGTATTTTAATTAAATTATTATAGTTTAACATTTCATCGCAAGTATACTTCAGTGTATAGTCGAACTAGATGCCTATTATAAACACTTGCTTTATATAGGTCAAAAGTAAAAATAGATTTTGAACTATGGTTTTTTAGTGACCTATCAAATTCTAATAAATGTATACATCATTTTTGATTATTGCAAATGCTCATTATATAAGTTATATTATTCATTTATTATTGCAGTGTAATTATCTCAGATGGGCGCAATATGGAGTCGTCCGGCAGATATGCCAGCTTTAACAGCACCAGTAATAATTTATACTAATATACTATTCATACATTACATTATTATATTAGTTGTATTTTATTATTATTATTATTAGGATCTAGTTGATGAGTCCTTTGAAAATACTACTGTTGATGCCAAAGATCCAGATGAGTTCGACAGATATTTGGCCAGTATACGCGAACGGCGGCATGATGCTCTTGCATCGATTAAAACTGAGATGAATCGATTGAGAGAGTATAAAGAAGAACTGGAAATGGTGAGAAAAGAAAAAGACGGATTGGAACAACAGGTCAAAGCCCTAAAACAAGTAGCGAACATCAGCAATGATATGTTGAAAATCAGAGAAGCACAGGTGATTTATTCATTGTATTTATGGCATACCCTAATGTGTTAAACATTCTTTGATACCTACGTCTATAATAGGTGACTGACTTAAAAAAACGATTGCAAGAAATGGAATCACACGCGGATGAATGTTTAGCTGATTTGCGAGTGGAGTACCAAAAGCAAATCGACAATATCAGGAATTTACGCCGGCTTTACGAAGAAAGGGCAGAAGCAGCAGCTATGGGCCATGAAAGGGAAATTAATAAAGAGCGAGCCAAAAACTCTTTACTAGAAGCAAAATTGGCAGAAGAACTTAACAGTAAGCAAGGTATGAATGACTTCATAGCAAAACTTGAAACAGATGTTCAAGGTAAGCAAATCGAATATGAACAAATGAAAGCAAAATACATGACTACATCAGCAGACAGGATGAGTCTTGCATCACAAATGGCTTTAGTTAATAATTTATTCTCTACATTATTATCTGGCGATGAAGGACCGGACTTTGATAGATTTGCTCGGATGCTAGAGGAAAATAGAGAGTTGATATCTGACTTGACGTTCAACGGGGACATTAATGAAACGGCTTCTGTGTTAATGGATATTGCTGGTGATACATTGGAGCGTTCTGAAGAAGTAGAATGTACTTCAAACCGGGAAAAAATTGCCTCAAATCTACCAAAAGTTTGGAGGATACTCGTTGAATTGTTGGGTCACTATGACAATAAAACGGCAAATGAGTCTAAGCCAGACGATCCAAATGAATCTAGGGTAGCTTCAGTGAGTAGAACATTTTTGAAGCTTAAAGACCTTATCCTTGAAAAAAATTCTTTGGTGAAAGATATCGGTAGATTGAAGACTCTCAATGACCATTTGGAATCTAGACTTGATCATCAGCAACAAAGGCTTTCAACTGTATCCGCAGAACTGTGTAAGGCCTGGAGTTCTGTAGCCAAGCTTAATGCTCAACATAGAAAACTTCATACTCATGAAAAGATTCTAAGGTACGAATTACAACATAAGAGAACTGTACTGACTGAACTTAAACAGGAGTTAGAGTATTGTAGGGAGAAATGGGATCAAGCCCGATTGAAGAATACTCAATCTCAGGAAGATTGGCAGTCGTTACGAGAAGAATTTGCTCGGAGAAAATGTAGTACATCAGTTGAGAGTGGGTTCGAAGACGATGAGAGCCGAGTGGCCATTGCCGATAGTGGAGCTTGTAGCGATGATGATGAGACCTGGTTGAAAACCTTATCTTTGGACTCCTCAGAAACAGAAACAGTAGATGAACCCCAGTCAGAAACTGAAACAACTGGGATTAAAAGATTAGAGAAACAGAGTAGATCGTTGCTCAATCAAATGGTACGTACTTCTCGAACCAGTGACTCTATAAGTGAGCGGCTAGAAGAATTACAAAGGCAATACGGACGGTCTGGACGACCAACCACATCGGAGAGTGAAGATTCTTCGGAAGTTTTAGTTGAAATACCAGGAACCAGTACTTCAACACCGATAACTTTACAACTTGAAGAAGAAAATATATTACAAACTGATGAAATAGTTTTAAGAACCGAAGAAGAAGCAGAAGATAGATTGCAACAAGATACAGCTTTATTACGGCCTGACGAGGAGGAAAGACTACAGCGAAGAGCTGCTAGATTAAAAAGATTGGAAGAACAATGTTTGGGATTATTCAGACAAGTAAGTGAAACAACCTTAATGTGACCTTAGATAAGATTTTTATAATATTTCATACAAAAATATTAACAAATAACAATGGATTATAAAACTGGTGATTTTCGTATTTAATTATATAGAATAATTGCCTTTTTCACTGTCCCATCCTGTATAATACTAATGGCCTTATAAAAGTATATTCTTACTTATGTATTCAAAAATTTAATACAGGATTTATATATCTTTATATATCTACCTGGAATTTTAGTCATATTTAGGTTGTATTAAATTTTAAATTAATCTTGTCTCTGTTCAAACAAAAGTTTTTTTTAATATTAATTTGAAGTAAATAGGTACTTATTGTCCGTTGCATTAAAATAAATGTTACTTAAAGACGTAGGTACGTTGTGGGACTGGTATGTATGTAAATACAGTGGCGTTTTCAGGATTCTTCATTTGGGGGGGGGGATAACAAATGATTTGCAAAGTGGGCCGTGAGGGGGGTCTATCCCACATATCAACCCCCGTGAGAACGCCCATGTGTAAATTTATAAATCACGGTATCATACCTATAACCACATTAGGTTACATACATTCGCTGAAATTTAATTGTTCACTATTATACTACAATAATATATTGTTTTATGGATATTTTTTTCACTTCACCGAATAAGAATAAAAAATTAAGTATGTCACTTTTTCATCATGTAGGTAGGCATTGAATATTATTACTTATTAATAATATGGTTTATTATAATATTTATAATATTTATAATAAGTAATAACACGGTTTAGCTTTGTTTGTCATTAATTGAACACATTCGATTTATAAATCAGTATGATATTAATATCAATTATTTTGGTTTTAGGTAAGCGAGACTAATGCCAGGAGTGATATGATATCTGGTCGACTGGATGAGGTGCATGCTAGACAGGTAGCTAGATCCATTGATCGGCAGACAACATCAAATATTACTCCTCATCCCGATGAGACATCTGAAACGACTGAAACGACTGAAACGACTGAAAGTGTATGATATGAAAAAAGTAAAACCACATGATTGAAATGTTACATTTATGTATGTATATTTTTTGAATCAAAAACTACAGAAATGACGGCCAATACCTTTTAAAACGTTACATTTCCGAGAAATACAAAGAATATTACAAAAAAAAATAATAATAATAATGATTACGCACAAACATGTTCTACTATTTTACTGTTTCACAAAATCCAATACTATTATTAACTTTCTACAGTGCCACTATATAGGCCATACATAATATTATATAATAGAGTAATGTTAGCTTTATTATTGTTTACGATTTCATATTATTTATATTTCCATTCAATAGCTTAGGAATGATATTTTGTTATAATAACTATGTATATGATGCTATAATATTATTGTTATTTGAATGACGTGTGATTTTATGAGATTTGTGATTTTATATAAATATATTGTATTGATTTATATTTATATTATTAAATCGTTACCCTGAGTAAACACTATATTAAGATAGTATAGTGTTATATTTTGGCAACGAGATCATTTTAGATTAAAATTGTTATTGTTTCTTTACCGACTTTAAGTAGTCAACTTTCCTGAAGTTTGTGGCACTCATTTTTTTTTTTAATTTTCACTATTGACGTAATAATTAATCCCCAATTGCGTGTTATAAAAACATGTTTATAAATGTGTACAAGCTTAAAAGTTTAAAAAAATGTGTTCATCGTACGATATGCTAGTTATTATTATTTTAATTATTAATATTAAATATGGATACGCATGATATTACATGATTTTATTTTTATGTGAATAAGTCACGAACAGAATGCAAATATTCTTTTAATCTAGACCAATAATAATAATTGTCGTTTAATATTATTTGTAATATGAATTATCGAAAATTATCAATTATATTATTAATAATCAATATTGAACATCATATTTTAATCTTATCACAATAGTTAAACGAAGTACGTACGAAGAATTGACTAAGATAGTATATTTAAACACTAGATAAAATGTAATTACTACGCTTGTAAATCTACTTATTTAAATAGAATATGATATTCTCTTAATATCTAATGAAGATTTATCGTTTTGAATATCCTTTATGTATGTGATTTTTTTTACCACAGTTGTAAGTATTAGTATATAAAGAAAAAAATAAAAACAAAAAAGACGACGTGCGCGTTACGAATTTTTTGTAATTTAGTTGAACGATGTTTTGCCAAAAATGAAGTTGCCCAAAGCCGCTTGATCTTCGGAGGAGAAAAATTCCACCCAGTATTTAGCGAATTCGTCATGAGAGACTTGTACGGTTCCGCCCTGAGTACAGAATAAAACAAAGCACACTTAATTAGGTTAGTACAGGGTTTTAATTACAATATTAAAAGTGTTATTTTGTTTGCCACTAAACGAAGTTTTTACAAAAATACATGTTTATTTACAGGAGGTAGGAGTTTGGAGGCTGTAAAAAAATAATGAATATGAGCGCTAAAATGTGAAATAAAAACCTATTAGCTGGCATATTATTTTAAAGCGCATTTAGTGGTAACATCGTTGCACATTCATGCGCAGTTAAAATTGTTTTAAATAAACGCATATTATTATTATGTGTAGTAGTAGGGACAATGTCGCAGTATTTTGTCTTACAGTTGATATAATTAAATAAACTACCAACTATTTTAGGTTAGATATTTTATATACATACAAAGGTAACCCATTAAAGTGTCTAGACTCATTAGTCATAACTTTAAAATGTTTGAACTTTTTTGAAAATATAACCTATTATTTATTATAAATATGTAATTGAAAAAAAGATTTTATTATGTTTTGTAATATTGTATAGTTGTCAAATTTTTACTTTTTTGACAAATTTACATTATTGATTTTATATTTCAAAGAAGAATGCTTTCCGGATTACTTGGATGTATAGAAATCAAATTTCGAACAGGTAGTTGATTAGTTATAACTTATAAGTACCTAGGTATTTAAAGTTCATTCGGAATATGAAATTTAAAACGTATGCTGTCCTTCGTAATAATAAAAAAAAACTAACAAAATGGTAATTATAAAATTTGTAAAAATACTGTTTTGCACATGACATCAAATTATGTTAAAAAGAATATTTTTAAAATAATGATCGTAGAAACTTAAATAGATCACTTTGACACTTTGTATATACATATACATATTATATTATTATGTATCATAATAATTTACAAAATGAAAATATAGTATTATGTCTTGGTACCAAGTACCTTACTCCTACTTAGATAATTTTGATAGAAGAAAAATAATTCTAATATAAAATAATGAAAATATAATAAATGTATTTACTTCAACAAAGTTTTTATACCTTTAGGGTTAAATTAAAACTTATAAGCGGTAAAAACCAGAAGGTATAGATAAGTGGCTATTACTTTAATTAACATTAAACTTTATGGTTCTTCTCAGAATAGTGGTTACATAATATTGGTTACCCGATTGTATTGTATGACGATATTAATTAAAAAAATATTTTTTTTAAGCCCTTTGATGTCGTGGTAAAAATATGACGTGCAGTTTTCTGAATACTGGTCATATATATATTACGAGTGATACAAAATAGAAAAGACGATACCTAAATAAATATGGGTACGATACGGATTTCGTATTGAAGTTTAATTAAAGTTTGAACCATACTTAAATATTTTAGTTACACCTAACATGGGTTGTAATATTTTCTTCTACAATGTACGATTATTAAACCGTTACGACATTCGACATATTATTTTGTGATTAATGATAATTTAAACCTATATACAAATACAGGTACATAGGTATGATATAAAATGTAAAACAACGTTGCTAAACATGCGTGCATTTTACTTTTGGTGTTTTAAAGAAAAAAAAATACTAATTAGGAATATAGGTAGGTAGGTTGGTGCCAATTCTATAATTTATTTTAAATTGTTATTGGTGTGTAAATAACGACTTTAATTTTATGGAACAGTTTTGTTCGGGTATAATTTATAATATATCAAACTCTGTAAAACCAACATAATAAATATTAAATGAGTTTTAATATTTTAATTTTGATGGTTATTTTTGTACACGCAGGTGAGTGTAATAATTTCATTGTATTATTGTTATTATTGTTATACACGACGTAGTCCCAATTAAAGGTTTAATCCATGTAATGAAATATACCTATTGACAAATATGTTCTGTGCTCGCGAATACATATTTTGCTCTCGTTCGAGAGTGGAAATAAGAGTTAATACGGCAGCGAAACCTGCAGATAGAAAATTATCATCCAAATTTTGTGACATGCCAGTGCAGATAGTGCGAACTTCCGGTCACATCAATTTCCCATCCGGCTTTCCGGTATACGATTACGACCGGCGTAGGGTTCACTACAAAGTTAGTGATTAAATCGTTAAAGGGGGGTAGGCTAACCTTTGAGAATCGTTTATACGCGTCCGCAGCTTCCGCAGCAGGCACGCCGTTGTTTTGGCAAACTTCGCAAAATTCCGCCTCGTCGATGGAACCGTCGCCTGTAAAACAAAAATACAACATTATTTAAAACCCTTTTGTCAAATATTTTATGAAAGCTTCTTATCTTAAATTACAAAACGCTTTTTGGGGAAACAGTTGTTGGTGTATAGGTACCTACACGCCATGAGTAGGTATTGCACGTCATTTAACGTGTAAATAATTAAAACGGGTAGGAGCGTATAATTGAACATAAAATAAGTATGTGTCATTAAAATCGGTAAGTGTATACTACCTTTGCTTATTATCGTTTGTAAAAGGGAATTTAAATGTTGTCTTTAAATTACCAAAATAATATACTGGACTATTACTATATGTATTAGTTTTTATAAAAATAATCAATCTTTTTCAAATTGTCTAATAGGAACCTTATGCATGATTCATGTATAGGTACTAAATATTTACAAAAACACGACTATAACGTATTGATGATTTTCGTGATTTAAATATCCTCTTTTTTTCCTACAAATTGTAATAGGTAGCTGGTATTCCTACAATCCACATAATGTTATGTATTCTGAAAATTACCCTTATAATAAATTACGAATATGACGTATTAAGAACACATTTCATTAATTTAAGTACCGATTCTCAAACACAAATTTACAAATAAGACACATCAAATTGAAAAATGTATACACGATGAATTAAATAATTCATTATAATGAAAAAGGCGTGAATAGCGAACAACTGAGTTTACAATAAATGTAGGTAAAGAGAGATTTTTTCATTCATGTTGACAATAAGTGCAGTGATATGGAAAAGAGGTTTGGTAGGTACTCGACGAAGCGTACCTAACCCTTTATACGTCGACTTTAATAATATGAATTCGTCAAAGTGTGAAAATATTTAAAGAAAATGTCAAAATTATTTCGATTAAAAAGTCATTGGCGCGAAGTTGTGTAATTTAAATATTTCAATACATTACATTCTAATTTTTATTTTATCATTAAATATTTTGGTCTCGTATGTTCAAAACTTTTTTTTATATATACAATATAATAATATATTTAATTGTTGAACTAAAATATTACAAAATTAAAATATTTACTATATTGTTTTAGTAAAATATGTTTGTGATCTTATATATATATATAGTATCTAAGACTGGGACGACACGAACATTTATAGCAGCCATTCAGCTACTAGACAACTTGGAGGACGTCAGACCACCCAAAACGTTTGAAGTCATACGGCTTTGTTTGATAAGATGTATTACGTATTAGATTAAGAACAGGTGTTATTCCAATGACCGTAACGTAACTCCACACGAATATGTATGTTTATATTGATTATTTGATTTAGGTGTACAAAAATTGTGAATCGTTTTCGTAAAGATCAATATTATTGATTTCAATAAAAATGATGATAAAAAATTACCTAAATTTTATGTTATTATAATGGGAAAATATTTTTGTAAATAAAACTATAGTTATTGTTCTTCTATTTATATACTCGTTATAGTTATAAGTTGTAATCAATAGTGGTCAAAAAATAATTAGTACAATTTCGTATTTTTTTCGAAGTTTTTGTGAGCTTATATTATTACGTGCCTACGTATAATCCGAATGTTGCCTAATTTCATATTTAAAGTTGTGACTGTTTAATGTATTTTGTTTCTCCAAAGGCTTACTCAATCATTCTAAAATTAATTTAACGAGGCTGTTAAAAATACAACGCCGTGTTACAATGCTTGTTATGTAAAGGAAAAACTGAAATTTGTTTTTACCTCGATTACTAATTATTATAGATATTAGATATATATTATATATATATATTCATTATTACTAAATACTCATTGGTTGGTAAAAATGTAAAATTAATAAAGAACTATTTTAATTAAATTCGTTTCGAAAGAATAGTGATAGAAACTAAAATATTTATGCTCTAAACAAATTTAATTAACTTATTCTTTGCATAACAGTTAATTTGTATTATTATTTATTTTAATTTAATACTTTATTCAATATAACCAGAAATCTCTTATAAGTACCTTCCTACATAATATTAATTGTAATGCTCTTCGACCATACTGTCGGTCAATTTGTGTTATTTATATTTATACATATTATATTCAGCAGTTTTTACAGGAACAGTGTTATATGGCAACGAATACAAATATTTTCTGAAAATTTGTATATATTTATTAGGTATACATTGAGTATTAAAACCAATAATAGCTTATTATTTATGAGCTTATAAAGTATACTAGAGACATTTAGTGGAGAGGTAAGTTGGTAGGAAATACCTGGTCAATTGTCCATTCACCATATCCTGCTCTCATAATTTTGAATTCATATAATTTATAAATAATAAACTATATTATATTGGTTAGATATGTAATATTTATACATAAACCATTTTAGGAAAAAAATTCTGTTTCAGAATATGACATTATGTAAGAGGTTCACTATTTAAAAAAAATAAAACTACATACAATTATTAACATGAAGAATAGAGATCAAACTATAATTTATTACGTCGAGACTATATATTATAGTGTAAATAATTTGTATATTATTGTATTACATTGTTCATAATAAATTGTAATGAAATATAACAGTAGTTGTCAGTTCAGTAAAAAAATAAGTGTATAGAGATCACGTATAGCAGCTCCCTCTATAACTCACTGGTAAAATTATTTATTATTTATCGTGACACATAACAGAAACATAATTCTATTTTGTATTCATATTTATTCCATAATATAGTATTTTATGAGAGATTTAGAAATTTCCTTGAAAATGACAACAAATCTATCAATAGTTTTAAGGAAACCAGCAGTAGCCATATGCTATACTGCATACATACACCGTACAATAATAAATGTCGTGAAAAAAGCAAAATAAAAATATTTTTTTCTATTAGTTTAGTACGGGAGTAATATTGTAATAATTTTAAAGTTTATTTGTTTGTGTTAACAAAATGAAAATTTAAACGAGCTGGATGTGTTTGTACTGAATTGCATAAATTCACGCGAATTTGACAGAAAGTTATATTATGCATAAATTAATGTTTGTATAACATAATTTTTCTTCTCTCAACATCAGCTGTCACCCTATACTTAAAGTTGTATATTTATAAATCCTTTCCCTTCTCAAACAAAGGTCAAATGTTTCAATTTACATTTTACATTGTTATTATTTCTGTATTTTTGTTGTACCAAGTTTAAATAACTCCATAATTTACAGTTCAAAAGGCATACAAAACGACAGCAACATCATAGATCCTCCTAAAAGAAACGTTTGAGACAACGCTAAGACTTGTTCTACAGCTATTGAATCATATTTTTTTCACTGACGATTTTGAATTTTTATAACGTTCAAATAAATAATATTTAACACTGCCATTGTGTAAAAACAATTCAGAAATTTTTAACATACTAGAGTCATAAAGGTACCAGGTGATCAATACTTCTGTATGTTAAATTAGTGTAATATTTAATCATATACAAACACTCTAAAATATGTTATACGTTTTGATTTTTACAAACTTAATTATTGAAACATGTTTTCGTAAATATTAAATCGCATACCATCTTTAATTTACACATATATTTTTCTACTGTAATTTTACTGAATAAACTTTTGATTTTAAAATAACAGTTAAATTGCAATGAAAAAAGTTCTAGATTGCAGTTCTAGATTGCAGTTCTAGACTGTATAATAGAGTGTTATATGGTTACCGAGAATAAAAAGGTGTAACGGTATAATACTGTTTGTTCTCATTTTATTGCTCCCCTATATTAACTTTAAATGTATGAAAAAATAAAAAAAAACAACTTGTCAACAGTTTTAAATTTACTCGAGTAAAATTAAAACAAAAAAATCTTCTGCATTAGAATAAATAGTGGTTGGTTACAATATTATTCAAATATTTAATCGTTTTTAATCGAAGGCTTCAACAATACGAGTTGTTAGCCTGTAAAATCACACAAGTATTTAGACATAGGTACAGTGTTCCACATTCGTTTAAGAGCCTTTACAACAATATTTAAATGCCACGAATTAATCCAATCGACGATTCGATAAAATATTAAATCTAATCAATTTAATGTTTTCGACGATGAGTCAACAGGTGACTACAACTATAAATTATTACCTGATGTGTCGACCAGATCAAACATGAAATTCATATAGTGTGTTTGCCATTCTTGGGGTGCACTTGGGTTTTTAGAGAATTCGTCCCACATTGCGCACCATTCATCTTGTGTCACCTATATGTGGAGAAAAAAAATTAGAAAATAAAACAAAATGGATGCATATAAAAGCTATGTTTATGTCCAATGAAACGAATGCGAGCAAACAAATGGAGTGATTTTGCATTTGTGTATGTGTATGTATTTTTACTGCTGATTGTTCTTTCGTTTATTGCGATTGAGCACCTGGGGAAAACTGAAAACACGATTTATTGTGAAGATAACTCGATATCCATTTACTTCCCATGAGATATTCGGGCCTCTCTGATTTTGCAATTGATGTAGTTACCTACTTGTATTTGCACGCACTGATCAAATATTTAAAGTCATATTATTCAATCGACAACTTTGTAAATGCTATCGGAGAAATATACATCGAATAGGTACATACTTGCACGAATTACCATTTTATTCGTACACATTTTAAATTGTAAGTATACATTTTATATTTTTGAGAATTCAAAATTGTTATTTCACTGTAGTGAGCATAATATTATTACGATGAAAAAACGTACAGACAAATTATCAAGGTTATTGTGATATTTATGGAGCACTATGTTTTTAATTGATTTATTTTTGTTGACGTGCCTTTGGTAAAATTCACTTACTTAAAGCAGTTAAGATCTAAACGATATTAATTGATTTAATATTTGATACAATTTTACCCCATTTAATCATCTTCATTAGTTAATTACCTAAAAATAATTATTAAATTTGTATTAATATATTATAATATTAAGAAGTTAAGCACGGCATATAAATTAATAGTTTCAATGAACACTATACAAACTGATTGACAAAACATGCTCAGCTCCTTTAGTAAAGCATTATTTAAAATTTCGAATTTCGAAGTTCTTAAGTATATAGGTACTTAAACTTTAAAGACCGTAATTTCAAATAAATACTTAGATTTTTATGCTGGGTATTTAAGAAGTTTCTGAGATATTAAATTTTATGTACCTACCTAATAAGGATAATAATCCCTTATAATGGGTTATAATCAAATATAGAACAGATGTGATAATACCTACTCAATCTTGACTTTATAATACTTACTTGTTGTTAGTTATTATTTTGACGAACAGAAAATATTAAAATATTAATATTAATTATTTTAACTTTGAACTTTCAAATAGGCGAGACACAATATATTTAAATCTATTATCACGGAGTCCTTATAGTATATAAAGTTTAATAATTCTGAAACTTCTCATTCAAATTTTGGTTTACATTCATTAACATTTAAAAAAAAGCTTAACTATTCACAGTAAAATAGGAGTGGGAGGAACTAACTCAAAAATAGTTTTTACCGACACAGGGCAATCTTTAAATTCCATAAAAAAAATTTTAAACCAAAAAATTTTGTGCACAAGTATAATTAATATTCAAAAAGTCATATTAATTGAATAAATTTGTCAATAAAGAAAAACGGGGGTGAGGAAAATGCTTGGTTAATTCATTGTACCGTGTATATTATAATATATAAATATTAACTATATTATATCGTATAGTTATTGTTGTTTGCTCAGAATTATTTGTCAATTGTTATGAGTTTTAACTATTATCATTAATTTTAATAAAAGAGGAAATTTATGAATGGAAAGAAATTGAAGTTATCGGTCGATACTTGGTCTCTGTATCTGTTCGTATTTTTCAAACTAATGATAAACATTTGTATCATTATATTATTGTTTTGATCAACAAAAATGAATGTAAAATTCATAACAAATTACAAATAAAAAACACTCAACTAATAAGTTAAGGACGAGTTTCAAAACAATATAAAATATATTATGTTTTATCGATTGTATGATTATTCATTCTTACACATGAAGTGTAAACAATAAGACTTGTACATTTTATGATGTATGAAAAACATGTCTTTGAAAAGTATTTCATTTTATATAGTATAAAATAATAATATAGTTAAAATGATTAAATTAATTTTCTTAAAGTTAATATTTAGTTATTCAACAATTAAATTTAAGTTATTTTTTAATCCTTTATACATTATAGTTTGACTAATTAAGTAGGTATTAAAAAAAACGTTCATCATAGTAAAAGTGTAAAACAGACAGATTAAAGTAAAATATCATGAAACCGTTGAGTATAATTCATAAATATTTTAGTCTATTAACTAGTTAAAATCGAACTTAAATGGTTTAATAAATTTAAATTTAAATATATTTATAATCTATGTAATTATCGCCTTTAATGTTATAATTAATGTAAAATTATATCTACGTATTACTCAAAAGTATTAAAGGTTTTTATAACCTATTATTTGCGAATTATGTTGTAAAAGACAATAGTAGGCAATACAATTTAGTGACGATGGTTCTTTCGTCTATTATATTTTGAGATTATTTTAATTACTTTTTAAATTTGTATCCTTCGTTTTAATATGAATTCTTTCAATAATTTGTTATTATACGTTTTTTATATTGTCGGCTACCTACTTTATTTTTCGTAGTTATTTATTATTAAATAAAAAAACATACTCAGTACTGTAACAATATTATATAAATATCCTCAATTTTATTGTGATTTTAGATAGAAATTGTATGGAAGTATTTTTCTAACCTGACCATCCTGATCTTTGTCAGCACCAGACTGTAAGCCATCCCAAACCTTGAGCAGACATGATCGGGTTTTCTCTACTTTTTCCGAGTCACCGCTCCAGCCTCGCAAATTACAAAATCTCTGAAAAATAAAATCAAAGTGGTACAAATAGTATTAATATTTTTTTTTATAAGTATTATAAGGGTACAGAAAATAGTTATTTCAAATAAAATAGACTTGAGACGGGAAAAATGAAGCAAACTTCTTATTGTCTTATAGAAAATAACATTGATTAGTGATTACAAATACTAGTATATTTTATAATATAGTATTTATAACCAATGATAATAATAATAATAATATGGTTTTTTTACTCTACAACTAATGAAGAAAAATTCATTCTAATCTGTGAAACTGAAGTAACTTAAAAATGAATGATTTGATTATAAAATAATAGTTAGATGAAATTTATTGATTTAAGACAATATTATACAAAATGCGACATGTCATCCGATATCGACAAACAAAAACGATTTGATAACACAGTAGGTAATAACTATAAACAGTAAACACAATTATTGCAATTGGTGTTTTTATTATTATATTATTATGATAAAATATTAACAATGTACCTACATAACAATTATTAGTGATAATTATAAAAAGTTACAACGGACCGAATACAAAGAGTGAACCGAAAACTTCGGGACTATATAAGGTATTGCACTGATGATTTTTTCTCTTCATTTCAGAGACGACTCGATGAAATATAAATTAAAATACCACTTAAGCACATAAAGTATTTAAACTTAAACTTTGATGTTTTAAAACATAAGTTATAACGATATATCTATATGACTATATCGAGCATCAATAAACTGCTATACGAATTTGCAGTTTCACCACTAGTTTTGAACTGCTCAATAATAGATTTTGTTTTATGGTTTTTCAATTTAACTTTAAATGATGTCTTATTTTTACTTTATTTTTTTGCTTTTCCGCGTTTATCATCTTAGACGATGTAAGTGTATTCGTTTATTTTATTAATTATTTGAGATCTATGTCTTTTTTTTAAATTAGTTTCCAACCAAAAGTTATAATACCTCGACAATTAATTGAACATCTTAAACGTAACAATACAACTTAATTACTATACTTAGGTATACTATGACATTAAATATGTAAATACAAGATATGGATGTACGGAAGGTATGAACGTATGATGTGTGTGTGTTATGGCATGGGAGTGGTGGGAAATGGGAATTTTGTTTAATAAGGATGTGAGTGAAATTACAAATTAGAAGAGGGTTAAAGATTGATTTTAGTTTGACGAGGAATTTGGTGATGATGTGCATAGGTTGCTAGGGTGATGGTGGTGTGTTAACAGTGATTTCGACGTAAAACGATTTTGCCATTGGCTTTGACCTGACGGCTCCGTTTCCACTACTTCAAGGTGCTGGGGGCCCGGCAGAGATAAATTTCTTATAAAATAATATAAAATATATTCAATTATATTTATATTATAAATATAGGTAATTGAATAAATAAAATAAATATTTGATAATTTATATTACAATATTATTCGTTCTCAATATGTTATGCACAATGCATTTCTATTTAATCTTTATATACCAAAAAGATTTACAACTGATTTAAATTATAAATTTACTATATTATGTTTAAATTATGTACGATAAATTCTGATTAAAAAAAATTGGGCAGTTATTCAGAAATGAAATATTATGATTGACATAGTATGTGTAGTGTGTGTATCTACCCTAACCTAATATTTCACAGCATCATTTATGTTTTCACATTCAGATGAAATGTAAAAAAAATTATATTCAAATAAGATAAAAAAAAGAGTGAGATTTATAAATAACAAATTATTTTACGTGGAAGAGTTTTAAATTCTTGGTATTGAGAATATAATTTTATTTTTATATATTTTTCAATAGGAAACATAAAAAATAAAATCAGCCAGAATTGAAACTGAATATTTATTTATTTTACTTTTAAAAATGTTTTCACGCATAGAATTTGATTAAATAATTTTAAAATATTGTTTAAGCGTACAAAACTTTCGATAAAAAATTACAAAAAACAATTATTTATTCTGATTAATAATATTATATTATAATCATTGATGACATTGATGAAATAATTTTTTTTTATTAGGAGTAAATGATTAATTATCTATCTCGTAATTATATTATATTTTATACAAGTTTTAAGATATTTTAGTATAAGAAAATATTAAAGATTTTTGATTTACAATTCACAATCAATATGTTTTTTGTGCATTTGTTCAACCTGTTCAACATTGAAAATATAATATGAAATAAAATTTTTTTTCTCCAATAATAAAGACTTTATTTGGACATAATAAATTATTAAACTTCAAAAAATATTAAATATTTATTACATGTATCTTAAGGGATAGTAATCACTAATTTAACATTGTTCCGAGTAGGTAGGTATTCTAAAAGAAAAAATTAATGCGCGAAGAAAAATAGTTTTAGTGTGTAAATATTAAAAGAACAAATTTGATATAGGTAAATATTAAGAAAGTTTGTTGTTCTATTTTATTTTTGTTACTAATTTAAAAACTTTATTTTCCTCAAAATAAGTTTATTCAAAACATCTAAATTAATTAACTGGATGTTAGATAATTTCAAAGAGTTATTGGTTTTTTTTTATTATTATAATTAATAAAGCACTGTGGCTGAAATAAGTTTAAATCAGTTCTATAGCAATTTGTTTTAGTTTTATATTGCATTTTAAGTGTATTAAAACGATATATATTTTATAGTCTTTATTAAGTATACAAGTATTCATTTTCAACACTAGCGACAAGCTGTGTGAATGGTACTCAAAAATGGTAGAGAACTTAAACTCAAAGTCGTCGTTTTTCTTTGTTTCGTCATTCCATTATGGAATGGTTATCTTATCCCGTTTAATTCAGTAGTTGCGTAGCTTGAAATCACTAAACTTAACGGTTTTAAAAATTTAAACCATTTGAGAAATAAAAAATAAATGTACAAATGCAATCATGTTTTTACTTCCATTAAAAAACTAACCATATTATATTATTTTAATGAAACATATTAGTTATTACATCCATTACATAAGTTTAGATATTTTTTTCAATTACATACAAATAATATTTATTTATTTATAAATAGGTATATTGAGTAAATTACAATATATATAAAGTCGCCTCTCAGTAACTCAAGTTCAAGGGGAAAAACTCATGTTATTAAACATTTCAAGGTGTGAAATACCAATTTCGTGTTATAGCGTTTGAAGGAGAGTTTTATATCCAATATATTGAAAAAAGGTTCGAGTTATCGAGAGTCGACTCTCGACTGTATAATATTATATAGAGCGATTTCCACATAAAGACAATACTGTCAAATAATTCGATTTTTTCTATCATATAATATAGTAAGAGTGTCATACTAACATTTTTTGTTAAATAGATGGCCAACTTTTTACAGTAAGTTGTCCTGCAGATGATTTTTTTGAAAATATTTTTATATAATTGCATCTAAATCGAGTTTTTAACGAGTTGTTTCAGAATTATTTAACCTTATACAGAATAATAAATAATAATAACAATAAATAATTAGTAATAATGGCTTTAAGTATAATAAAAAAGGTAGGTATATAATAGATATATTTTATTCTGGTACTTGTTGTATTTGGACAGTTTTTACACATTATCAAACGTGGATGGACTAATTAAAATAATTTTCAAACCATTATATTATTATCCCTTACTACTTAGGATTATTATCCTTGGTAAGTTAAGTTAAAAAAACTAGGAAACAACTCGTTTGAATTTCAATTAAGATGCATCGACTATTCATCATAAAAATCATCTGCTTAACAATTGACTATAAAAAAGCGCAGTATTAATTTGGAAAAAAGAATTTTATATCACCACAAGAAACTCTTTCACTTATTGCATAAAAATCTAAGCATTTGAAAATAATGTCTTTAGGTACCTACCTAGGCAGGTATACTTGAAAATTCTAAAAATCAGAACTTGAATAAATGCAATAGGTACTAATGGAAAAAAGAGTGAGAACAATGAACATGCTCGGTTAATAATTTCCTATATACTATAAAGGGTAACCCATTTAAAATATGACACTTATAATTATTGTATTACGATGTGCGCCTTGTCACGTCCATACACGATTAAAATTGTTTTTATCATTTGGAAATTTGGAGACATATATTATAACGATTGAACTGAAGTCGACAGGGTACTGAAATTTAATAACTGACGTAAAGGAATATAGTGCTGACGACATGGTATCTGTAGAATGTGTGAACAGGAAATTGCAACAGTCTACGTCAAACGCCCATTCAAGCACTAATTTAATATAACTAAAAAAAAAAAACGATAGTCTTCGATTTTTATAATATTATTATTGACACCAGATTTTGAAAGAGATAATAATATATATGTATATTATTTATTGATTATCACGGCCCATTATGTATTGACGTATTGTATTTATAAAGACCTCTGGTCGTTTAAATAAAGATGCCTAAGAACAGTTTTAAAAAAAATATATAGGTATAACTGATTTTAAAAATAACTTAAAAATGTACTATAATATAATATAATATTATGGTATATAAACTGAATATTATATTATTCAAACAACAACGATGTACAACCATGGCAACTATTTAAGGGGTTTTTTTTTTATAATTACGGAGACTTCTCGATCAAAAACCGAATTCCTACAGAGTAGTTGCCATGGTTGTATACCTATATATTTTATTTGAACAACATTTTTAAGGGTTTTTTTTATAATTACAGAGACTTTAACATCGAATACCTACAGAAATATAGTTAAAATAAAATATATAGGTACAATGTACATAATATTGTAAATTCAATTTAAAAATAACATTTTCGTGAACAAAATATTTCACTGTAATTAAAATTTGAAACGTCCATAGAACACCAGTATTTATTAATAAAATAATCTCAATATCTTTTAAAAATATGATAATATTTATTTTCATATTTTCAATATACAAAAAATAAATGTAATTTCTTTACATTTTTTAGCATTCTTTCTTAATTTTGAGGAAATGATTGAGAAGTTCTCAAAAAAATGTATCAATAAGATTAAATTTCCAATAAACCATATAGGCTATAAACCTTTTTCTGTTTGTCTGCAGCCTCTAAATATGTAAACATTAAGAAATAAAAATTCTAAAAATTCTTCTCAAATATATCATTAGTATATATTCTTTGATCTATAGATGTGAAACTTAGGGAATTACAATGTATTATAGATATAGGTATTATTTTATTATATTATATTATTCTATTTCCATTTCAACATAATTAAAAATTGAACACTGTTAAACTACCTCCGTTCACAAAGTAAGAAGGATTTTAGTATTTTACTTTGGTGTAACGTTTCAATATACCTAACATTTTTAATTCAGACAATAGTTTGATAATGTTTTATTTCGGTGCATTGTATAGATACATTTAGTTTCAAAGCTAATTGAAGATTTTAACCCTGTTCACTTCAAAGTTTTAAGTTTCTCTACCTACTACCTACTGTGAATTAAATTAAATTATAATTCAGCTCTTAGATTTATCTAATGATGGCGGAGACCAGTTACTGACAAGGGTTTAACCCCGTTTAAATTTCCATTGTTGATATATATATTTTATTCTAACATGGTATGACAGTAAAATTGTATGAATATATAGAAGATTATAAATAAGCGAATAATGTGTTACAGCTTTACAGGAAAATATTTTTGATAGTCTTCATAATATTATTTGTACATAGGTTGAAAACCTAAAATTGGTTGAAAAACGAAAATTGTATTAGTTTTAAGTTTTAACAATTGATGGCTTATAGCTGTTTAATATTTTATTTTTTTTTTTTTATTGATCTTGAGTCCGGCTTTTAAGGCCATTAGCTATTTTTAGTTTTGTTTGTAGGTTTTTGTTGGTAGTGGGTGGAACATTTGTGTGTTTGTTTGGCAGAATTTTTGATTTGGGCACCCGTAGGTATCTGCCATGCCCGGGCGTGGGGGATGGCGGCACTTGTTCTCCGCACACCGTGACTTTCCCGAAGAAAAATGCCGCCCATGGCCGAGGTATAGAACCGACGTCTTAGCCTGCTGGGCCACACCGTCGGCCTTTGAAGTTTTTATTATATTATATAATATGTAGTATCATTGACTATAAGCATACTCAATAGCAGTAGGTATGTATGTTTAGATATTATATTATATACCTATATAATAATATAGATAATTTAGATAAAAATATTTATTACTGAAAATAAATAGATATATATTTTTTTTTATTTAAATTAATATCGAAAGATTACTGGGTCTCACTGAGAAAAACTAGCGTGGAGGCCGAAATATACCATGGTAATATTCAATTTTTGAAAATAAAAACAACTTAATATTTATAAGTAGGTACACTTAGAAGAAAAATTGTCAAAAAAAGATGAATTTAATGAATTTGATATTTTAACTTCAAATACCTTTTTATATTAAAAAAATTGTCACAATATATAATACATATATCATATACTCGTACTAAATGTTTCTGAGTCCTTTTAACTCAAGCAAATTCGTTTAGTGCCAGATAAATGACAAGTCAGTTGTCAGTAATAACTAATATGTAAATCGTTACAGTATTTACGGTTATAGGTTAAGAAATACAACTAAAAATCAAAATCGATTTCGTCGTAAACTGAATTAGCCTAAATATTTAGTATTTATGTTTAGTTTTTCCCGATTTTTTCGAAAAAAATAACTGGGAATTTTTATTTTCGCCCTCCAAAAGTACCAACTATATATTATTTTCTTCTAGTATCCTCATTCAGTTTTAAAGCATTTTAAAAACTGTAAAAAGTGAGCTCAGAATCTTAAACACTGGACGAAATAGTTTAAATGTAGCTGCTAATGGTCCCGCTGCTTTCTCGGCGTTCAGTTTTGAAGTGAATATTATTATTATTATTATTTTTTCCATGAATACGGCATAAACACATTTATATTGACCCGAACTGAAACAATCAAGACAAAAAACACAATCTGCTTAAATGTAATAAATATCGTGTACGTTCTCGGTCACGGCTTTACGAATCCCATTAAAAACCCATTTATCACGAAGCGTCGAAGTGCATATATAAGTGTGGGGAGTGGGGACATCCACAGTGTTGTTATACAAGTATAATATATATATATATATATATATATATATATATATATATATGTATAATATACATTTGAATGATTCGTCGATATCCTTTCACAATTCACAGTCGATCGGGCCATTGTCACTGAGATCCACAAGTGTTTACTGCAATTACGGGGTAGTCGCGAACAGAGATCGAGAGTGCACCAACTGTAGCTTATATATACGTACGTCATTACAACATTCGCACAGACGTTTTTGCGGCGCAGTTTTGCGTTTTCAGCTCATTAATCTTGTTTTGAATACTGACAGCCGACCCGGACCCTGCAGAGTATTAAGGGAGGGTATCTGCAGTCGAATTTGCACGTATTCTGCTTGCACAGAAAAGAGGTTTCGCCCCTAACGCCGACCCCCGTCCCTAGGAAATAAATGACGTTAACCACCGGCGGGGGCGGCGGCCGATTTAAGATGCCGATTTATTGTTATGATAACAATATAATAAATATAATAATATTATACCCTCTGAAACGAAATCATTTCATCTGAGCAACGTTGTATAATGTACCCGAAAATCCTATAAAAATATTCGCTCAACACCGCAATAATATAATATAGTACGCGCTGGCTGCAGATGGTGACAAATCATTGAACATTACTCTACACGCTTTTTCATTTGTTATTTTTGCTGTTGTTTTTTCACATACAATTATTTGCCGACGTCGAACAGGGCGTGTAAATGCTTTTAACGAGGCGGTTCGTTTTTGTTTTCATTTTATTTTCTGTTCTATATTTCGTCGAGTTCAGCGTTTGTGTCCCTCTCGGTAATTGTGACTAAATGATCAACAAAATGTATACGGATGGAAAAAAAATATATATATAATATTATTAATAATAGTAATAGTAGTAATAGTATTAACGATGATAAACTGTTGTGTGTTATTTGTGCTCTTATATCGTTGATTTATAAACCGTGCCGCTACGTATTTTTTTACCACTCTCGCGATCTTGCAGCGGGAGAAATTTAACAAAAATAAGTATTGTTGTTTATCGACGCATTCACGACTGCAGCAAACGCGGAATCGTAAAGAATGAAATCCGAGTTGCCATACATCTGCAGGGACATTTCCCCGCGGACTTTTTTCCCGACAATAATACTCATTCATCGGAATTGGTTTTCGATACGAGGGAACCTCGCTCAAAGCGTATCGGAGTGTAATACTATTCACGTCAGTATTGTGCAACAGTATTATACCTACCAGCCATCATTATATAGGGGCGCGGTGCGGCTTAACAGCACAACTACACACGCGGATAAATTGTTTATTTACTATCAATTTTATCGTTGCCTTTATCGCAACACATTCATGTAATCGTGTGTGCTGCAGCTTACTTAAAAGCACGCCAATTCGTGTTTTGTTTACAAGTCCGTGTGTGTGTGTGCGTGGGGGGGGGGGGTAAAGTAATGCGGGTAAATATAAGAAGTAATTTTTTTTAGGTTTTTCGGACGTGAAAATAGAATCTAGTTTTTTTTTTTAATTACTTATAATATACAGAGTGATACAGTGGCGTATTTAGGTTTTTGCCATGGGGGGGGGATATAATTGTATTCATTAGCCCCGCCTTTAAAGTTAGTGCTTAAGTTAGGACTCTGAAAATTTTGCATATTATATACAGCCCATGGGGGGGACTAATCCCTCCTCCCCCTTAAATACGCCACTGGAGTGATTCACCAAGAGCATGCTCTCATTTCCGATTTTTCCTTTAATAATAAATTTCATTCAAATCCTGTTTTTGGAATTTTCAATTTTCAAATAAACCTACTATGGTGTCTGGTGGTGATACGAACATCTATTTTTCAAATGGGAACCACTTCCTTGTCTACTATAAATTATTAAGTGGATTATTTTTCTAAAAATTTTAATTTAACTAGTTCAAAATTCAAACGGATAGTTTCTCAGTTATTGATATGTATATATATATATTTAAGATAACAGTCTTCAAAAATATAAATTAGGTATAACATTAAATCTGGTATTTATGATGCTTGGACAATTTTGAAAATATTATAAATGTTGATGGATTAATATTAATAACTAACATTATCAAATCATCATAGCCCCACATCTTCCCAACCCATCGACCACATCATCATGGGGGCCTTTTATCGTTAATACACAAGTTAAAATATAACTCAAAATAGTCAAAAGTTAATTTTTAAAATTTTAATTTTGATACTCCGACATTTTAAAAACCATTATTTTGTTAAATAATGTGCATAAGAAAAAGGGGTGGAACATGACTGGTGAAACACTCTGTGTATTATCTTAATAATTATTTTTTTAATATTTTTTTAACATTATTCGGACTATACAGAAAAATAGTAACGTTATTATAAAATGATTTATTTTTAAATAGTTAGCTATGTTTATTTAAAACGCATATTGTATTCATACTTCACTATTCTTATAATTTTAGCGTATTTTTCTGCACGAATCAGCGTTTAATGGGTTCACTAAAATACGCGTTATTTGCTTGGTAAATATGATCAGGGCAAAAATCACAATCACAGAATAATTATTCTATGTCACAATCGACCTTTTAATGATCTGTTATTTCCGCGCTGAGTTAACAAAAACGGTTGAGAACAATTTATTGGTATGTTACAATTTATAACAATTGTTTACAAATTTCAGTATTAAAGGCAAATCAAATATTGTGGAAATTATCTACTCCAAATAAAAATAAAAAAAGTCAACCAGTATATTTGTCAGTGATTACCTATAAACATTTAGAGAATATAATATATAACTAATAAAAACAACAAATTATTTCCCTTTTATGTGATCCAGTATTTTGTTGCTCGTTATCATATTGTATAGCTCCGAGACTCATAAAGTGATTAAAACTATATAAATGTTATTATTACTTATTAGTTACTAGTGCGTATTTCGAGATTTTTTCGGCCTAGAAATCATAGGTGCAATTTCAACTTTTGTCTTGGGGGAATATATATTAAAGGCAAGCAGACCATTGCAATATAGCATATTATAATTAAATGTCCTAGGTTTTTGGGTGGCCTACGGGTAATAGTCAACTGAGAAGATCCTAGATCCAAATCATAGTTTCGCCACCAGCGTTATTGGCATTAAGATCATTATTTTCAATAATTATGATATTTAACCGAAGATACACACACAATATGTGGATTTATAGTGTTCAAACTGAGTTAAACTAGTAGTAAAATAGATATTTATTGATGATAAAATATAATGATAATGTTCCGAATAATAAATTCCAAAACAAAACAATTTTCCTTCAACAATTTGAGCTTGAATAAATTAATGTGATGACTTTCAAACGGATGTAAATTATTTTTGTATTGGTACTCCGTAAAAACGGTTTGAAGTGTCTCTAATGGATTTTATTACAGTTTTGAGTATAAAGTGAAGAACCAAATTTGTTATGTTAAATAATAGTGAATGAAATCAATAATTACGATTGGTGTTTACCAATAAAAGTCAAACAACTTTATGATTTATATTTTTCTTAATGCAACTGATTTTCTTTTATACTCAAATTTAATATTTTTCTTGAATAGAGATTTTTTTCATACTGTTTGACTGCTTATATATTATTTTTTCCTTGAACATGTTAAAAGTTTATTTAAAAATTTCAAAATGATTGAATTTTCTTTTTTTTTTGCAGACATCCAAAAAATCGTTAAAGACTATAAATGCGTCGGAGTAAACGTTCAACGTTTTTTTTACTTTGCGTGACAGACAGTTTCAGTGAAACAGTCATGATTGTGGTGGGGGCTAAAGGGCGAAAATGAGAGAAAATAAAAATCTACAAGATGTCTCAAAGATTAAATGTTAAGAGGGAGATGATAAAAAAACAAAAATACGTTAAAAATAAGTATAAAACGACAGACATTTTTGTGGTTATTATGATACAGAGATGGAAGGGTTTTTTTTTTATATTGTCTTTTATGTCCTAAAGCACATCTTTTTTTATAATGTCATTCTTTGAGCGGTATTAAAATACTTTAGGCGCATTACTACGATATAATTAAAACTCCAAACATAGCAGTCACTATCATTAAGCTTTTTTTTTCATTTATGTTTACAATATTTTTATGTTTTCAATTTTTCTTGTAATATTATAGTACAAAATTATTTGAAAAATGCAACACCGAAAGTTGTAAGTTATTAATTTTCATTCTGATACGTCAAAAATTTCAGAACATTATCCATTGTATAATTTACAATTGAATAGAGGAGTGATCTAATTTTAAAAGCAGAAATTTATTTCTCCTCAGGACACTCCTTAAGTATAGTACAGAAAAATCTCAAGAATTTCAAAATATGGCTCAAAGTATAATTAATAATTTTAAAAATAAAATGTTGATTAACTGCATTATTGAAGACAAGAGGGGGTGAGCATGCTTAGTGCTTGGTGAATCACTCTGTATATATATATATGTATATAACAATTATTGTTCTCTGGGGTTTGAGATCTAATTTAAGAGTTTTTGATCGAAATAAAGTTTTAGTTCAATATTTGTTTGTAATTTGTGTACCTACGTAACATTGTAACGCAATAGCATACAACAGGAGTTTTCGAATAAAGATTTGCCTCGAAACGGTATGGTAAAACAAATGGCCTGTTGGTGAGGAAACCCTGCTGCTTTTATGCGGTAGACAGTGTATTCGTCGGGGAGATATTATTATAATAATTGTCACAAAAATATGCAATCTTATTTTATGGGTTTTTTTTTTTTACGTTGCTATTAACGTACATATTATTATTATTTGCATATTATATAACGCGGAAATGAATAATACTGCTGCTACCCGCGGAAATAAATGGCGTATACCGTGGCTGGTAGATAATATTATACCGGATGATGTCGGTTACGGTGGTATATTATAAGAGTCTCGACCTTGCAGGGATATTGTGGATAACGTCGAGCCGGCCTGGTCCACGAGCGCCTTTCAATTTACATAATATTATTGCAATTCGTACGCGTCGATGGCGATACGCGGCCTAATGCCAACCACGAGGCTTTATTGTGTTTACGACTTATTCAAAACAATATTTTGTAATGCAACGCACTTGTGACCCTTACGGCGAATTGTTTGATGTACAAAAAAAAACAATTCGATTTACAACAGGCACAATTCAAATTTATAAATCGAAATAGGTACATAATAGTATATAGGTATGGTCGTTAAAAGTCTTTGATGTACTTGTTTAATATCTATGCACAGTGTTCACTACTTTTTTTTTTTTTTTTAGTTTCTTTTTGGATGGATATTAATGCCTGAAATCAAAATATTCATAAATCTTTTCGAGGTAATATACCGGCTATTATAGCGGAGCTCGAGGATTAAACATAATATATACGGTATAATATGCACTATTACTATGTATATACGTTACAAACAATGAGATTAATTTCATTAATTTGCACAATACCCATTATGCACCCTTTTTTATTTTTTAACATTTCCGTGTATGCATTCAGTTATAATAATAATATGTAATATATAGGTTCAATATAATAGTGATTATTTATCAAATATATATTTATTACTTAGAGGTATTCTACACAGGTACTATAATTATTAGTGTATTTTTACTTACAGCTATTATGGCTTACTGTTTATTTTTTAAACCATTTATTTTAGTAATAATGTAAAAGGTATTAATGTTCTTACACCCTGCCAAAAGCCCGTATCTGAGACACGGAACATATTATGTAGAGCTTGGCACTCGTAGGCACAACCATTATATTATGATCAATGTCAAACCACTTAAAGTTTAGTAGTAGTGTTGCCATGGTCCATGATATATAACTATCATAAATAATAAATATACGAAACAATAGAGTAGGTAGGAAGATAGGTATAGTCTTATCTGTATTGTACGGTTAGAGTACGACTAAGCGTTGTAACTAATAGAAAATAATAACTGAAACAATAAAAAACTGGGGAGCTACTCTGCTGTACCTATGCTAGATTTCGAGAGTACCTCGTCATTAAAAAGGTCAAAGCATTTTTTACTTTTGACCCTTCGAAGTACAAACTATATACAATTATCTGTCTGAAAACACCCTCAAAGTTTAGGTCTGAAGATTATTTATTGGTCCTTTAGGTAAAATCAGGCGCATGAAACAAAATATGTTGGAAACACAAATTATTGTAAAACCAATACATTCATCGGAGTGGTCAATGATAATAATGTCTACCTATCTATTATTATTAGGAAGTGTCAAGACAATGTTCAAATGTTAGTTAACATAATATATTACCGTTAATAATAATTCAATATTAATAGATGACTTGTATTAAGAGGTCAATGTAATTTTGTACACAAAAATACGCTCTACGGAAATAATGATCCTCTTCTGTAGAATCAACGAAATTTGATAACTTTTTTTTAACTATAATAGAGGGTAATATTCTACAGAATATAAGAATTTGAATAAATTCATTATTAATAGAAAAATGGGGGTGAGCATGCTTGGTAAAACTCCCTGTAGAGAGAGAGAGGGGGCCTGATATGGTGTGGTGGTCGGTCGCAGTCGCTACTGCGAGGACCGGTTAAGCAGTGTCGGGCGTCGCTAGCTCCCGGATGGGTGACCACCCGGGTTTTTAGCGACGAATCCTCACCCCACATACACACTTGTTACTCAAACCCATCAGTTTAACCCCCACAACACTCTAGTGACCATAGCTCTAACTGTTCTGAATTATATTATAAGTAATAAACTATACTTTTCACATCATTATTTAGTATTTATCCAAACTATCAATTGACGTGTTCTCGTGACTTGTACGATATTGGTTGGATTGGACGCCTGTACGGCTGTACCTTAACTTATTTACGGTTATTACCTATGCTATTGTTCGATTTTTGCTGGGTTTCCTAATACGTCTACAAAACACAATTTTATTAGGTATTATATAATACATGGGCTATTGGGTTTCCTCTTCAAGGCCAGAGTTATTCCCAAAAGCATATAATATAATATGTATTAAGCATTTAATATATACCTATACCTATCTGTTTATTGTATGTACACAGCTTTAATACAGGTTAATACAGGTACCTACAATAAAACGTATTATGTAGTATGTACTCACATTTTATTTTTAAAACAAATTATTTTATAACTACAATCTAAAGTTTTGTTAATTAATTAATTATTTTTATTTACATTCACCTGCAGTGTTCTGCATTTAAATATAATGTAATTAGTACCTCTATATAATTCAATTTAACGCTTTGTGATACTATTGCTATATGTTCTCTTAAGTGTTTCAAAAAAATTAAAGACATTAAATTTTAGAACGAGAAAACAGTTTAGAAATTAAACAATAAAACAATTAACTTGTTATTTGTAAGACTAAGAATTTCGTTGTCCAATTACCATTGTCTTTAATGGTTTAACATTTTCTAACAGCGTTTTATGCAAATTGTGATGTCAGTATATATAACTCGAGATCATAAGTTTATATTCAAATTCGCGGTTTATCTGACTCGACAAGGTTTTTAAAATGGGTTTTTCCAAAATGTGATCTGTGTTTTGAGCGATTTTTGAGTAATTCAGCTCTCAAATTGTATACTGTTAAATATAAATATAAACTCTTACATTTGAAGTGCACTAAAATAATGATAACTAGAACTTATAAATAAATGAGTTAATAAGAAAATACTGCAGTAAAATGTATGTTATAGCCAAGGCATGTTATTTATTATTACGTACCTAGCGTACAGGTGGAAAGAGGCTTAAGATGGTTTTGTTTGCAAAGAAAAATATATAAGGACAGTAATGTGAATGTGTGGAAAAGTTAGATAAGTGATGGCGATGTGGTTTGACGAAAGAGGATTATTTTGAAAAGAATAAATGTATAAGTAAAACGAACAATATAGAATACGTACCTATATATAAAGCTATGTACGTAAAGAGTAAAGTTGGTGAACGAAAAAATTGGATAACTCAGTATAACGATTAAAGGAATACGTTTATAACCGTGTAGCATACGATATACAGTGAAAACCACTTTATATCACTTTTTACTTTTTACTTTTTAAAATAAATTAGAGGCATCATAATATTTTTAAATAAAAATGGAAAAAAGTTTTTCTCAGGTATTAAGAAAAATATAAGAATTTTCCTATTTTTTCCTAAGGTACCAACTAGTATCACATTTGCTTCAAGAAATCACCCTCAAAGTTTAAGACAGATGCTAATTAAAACTAGATGACTGACAAAAAAAAAAAACACTCATCATTTGTTAAACCAATAAATGATATGACCAATAATAATATGTAGGTATGCATTCCGCACTCCACTTAGTTAGGTATAGACTCTAAAACAATTCAATTGTTGTTAGTTTTTGTTTTAGATTAATTTTTCAACATAAAGTATAACCGGATTTCCCATTACAAATGTGTTTTGCAAACACTACGCATTGTGAATTAGCGAGAAAACACGAAATATGTTCGTATATCACGTAATTCGATGGAGGTATAAAGGTGTGTGCGGGGTCTCTGATTACCTCCGACTTGTTGGAAATATACCAAGTTTATTATTTATTGCGATAAAATTGGTCGAAAAATGTTAGGAACATTTGAAACTATGTATAACGAAGTTGGTCTAGCAGAGCACACATGGTACAAACGAGATTTTCTATGATCCGAAAAAAAATAAATATTCGATTCGAAAAGATTTGATGCGACATGCGTTCTCCAAGTCAAACTTCAATCTTCAAAACTTTAGTACATTATTATTATTTCAATACAAATATGGCCACGCTATACATGTATGCAGGGTTAAATTTAAGATGGAATATTGGGACGTGCCAGGGCTGCAAGGCTGCAGGGTACGAACAGAATGTCTGCAATACGTAAAATATAATATAATTTATAAAATATAAACGTACAATAAATAATAAGAATGCGTGAAACTACGATGTAAATACATTTTTTTTCAAGTATCCCAGACTTAAAGTTCGAGAGAGATATTGTATGGATGGAAAAATAAACTCAAAGTCCAGAATATATAGATAGGTACGGTTTTAAAAAATAAGTTTATCTAAACTCGAAATATCATGCAAATTTAAATCAATATATTGGACATGGACCACTAAAGTGAAAATATTAACACTTTATTTGTGTGTCACATATTATACTTTAAGCAATGTAAATCAAACTGTCAGAACATATAATACGCGTAGGTAATGACTCTAAAAAATGTAGATTTGTCTTAAGAATAATAGGTCAACTTTATCTATGTTTTATCAAAGGTTTATTTTGTTACTATATTATAATATTATTCAAATGTATAATAATGACCTTTATTCTCATCATGAAATCAGTTATGTTTTTTTTTTCAAAACTTAAACAGTACGTCAAAGACTTATATAATATTATGAAGCATAACAGATTAAATATTAAAATGTTTAAAAGTTTTTAAATAAATTCAGTTATGCAAAAATAAAAAGCTTGGTAATGGCGGGGGCGTGGGAAGAATAAAATAAAAATATTTTTCTAAAACGTAGTCAAATAACATATTTATATAGTTTTCTTTATTTAATCAAGATTTCCTATACTAAATCCATAAAAAATATAAAAACTATTACTACTTATATTATTTCATACTCTGTCATTTAATTTAATATTTTTAATTATTTATCTCGTAAATAGTGAGTATGCTTATCAAAAATTAATAATTTCAGTGCGGTTCAATACATTTAATTGGTTTTACAATAATGAGTAGTATGTCTGTTAAAACTTTTCAAGTAGAAAGAG
Source organism: Macrosiphum euphorbiae (assembly GCA_949089665.1). NCBI lineage: Eukaryota > Metazoa > Arthropoda > Insecta > Hemiptera > Aphididae > Macrosiphum > Macrosiphum euphorbiae. The sequence continues at coordinate 140,795,295 of CARXXK010000001.1, read as the reverse complement.
TGTTTCTAAAGTTTCATAATACATATATATAGTCCTACATTGATTGGAAATTCTACACAAACAGTAGGTACCTAGGTACTTTGAAGAGGACATTTTTGTAATTTTCTCGTGGTTTATCGGTAAACTGCGAAAAACTACCGTAAAACCACCGATGCACGTTATTTGCCCAGGTGTTGCTAAATTCATGATGGATATTTTATATTTTTACTTTAGAAATATTTAAGGACTAGCTGATCCCGTGCACTTCGTCGCCCGTTAAATGGATCAACTCAATACTACCTACTCAAACTTTGTTCAATTCATTAACGTGTATGGTGTTCAAAATTTATCTTATCCTTCCCGTTGCCCTGAATAAAAATTCTGAATCGCGGCAGTACATTAGCAGGTAGGCAATCTACCTGCGGTAGATCGCGGACCCCGTGCTGTTTATACGGAAGTGTATGATTTAACTCTAAAGTATCAAAGTTATACCAAGTTTATTTTGAAGTAATACTGTGGATTAATATAATAAATTTGGTTGCTCGTAAAAAATCGCAACTCTTAAAAAAATTATGATTGTTGAACTCCTTTTGGGTGTAATTTTCTGCGGTAAGTGCAACTCTGCCACCCTGGTAAGCATTGTTCAATAATTCGATTTGATGCAAGCTTGTACCTGATCTGCCCGAATAACCAATGGCAACCAATAAATAAATGCTAATTTCTAATGTAGACTGTAACCAATGGCAACTATAAATAAATAAAAATAAAATTTCCAATTTCTATCGTGAATCTCAATGTCCCTGTTTCAGCACCTATTTAAAAATTCGAATTTTGGCAAATCCTTTCTTAGCGCACGTCTATATTATAATAGCTATCTGTATGCCAAATTTCAGCCAGATCCGTCCAATGGTTTGAGCTGTGCGTTGATAGCAGTCAATCAGCTTACTGTTTTTTATATACAGATATGGTTGCCATGGTAATATGGACCCACACACACACATACACACACACTGACATACATTCATTTTTATATATATAGATTAATATTATTTTTTAAAGTTTTACTACATATAAATCTACATATAATTTTATTTTTATGATCACCCTACCTCAGTTTTAACTCCCATGATACATATTTTATACATATTAAATTTACAGCTGATCCCGTGCACTTCGTTGCCCAATAAAAATACCAACTCTATATGAATTATATTGATTATATTAATCTCGATATTCATTATTAATTATTATCCTTACCTAACTTAAAATGGATTACCCAATATTCGTGCACAGTTTTACACTTGCCATCTACAGAAGTGCTTTTGGATATACAATATTTTTCGTTGTACCGTCCGGTGCGTACACAAATAAATCAACTGGTCTTCTTAAATAACAACCAAATTAACCAATGGCAACCGATAATTATTATTATTATATAGCTTTGAAACCCACGGCAACTATTTATAAACGAAAAAGTCCATATAAAATCTCAAAATCCCTATTTGAGCACAACATCGTCAACATCTCAATGATTATCAATTCACATTAAAAATTACAACTCTACATGAATAATATGTTCTACATATCAAAATGGCAACCATTTATATACAAAACTTTCCATAGGAAGTTACAAAATAAAATATAAAAGGTTGCCATGGTAATGTGGACAGTGTCCACTGGACACACACGGACTATATATATAAAATATCTGATCCCATGCACTTTGTTGCCCATTAAAGACCTTTTTTGATTATAATAGCTACAACACTCATGGTAACCATGGTACCTTTGGTAACCATGGTAACTATGGTAACCATGGTAACTATGGTAACCATGGTAACTATGGTAACCATGGTAACTATGGATCATGGTAACCTTAATAACCATGAAACCTTAGTAACCTTAGTAACCATGGCAACCTTGGTAACCATGGTAACATGGACACACAGACACACAGACTGACATACATTCATTTTTATATATATAGATAAGACATAATTTTTAGCATAATAGTAGGTATATTGGGTATTTTTTATTCTACAGGATGATTCACCAAGAATGCTTACCCCCATTTCTTCCTCTAATAATGAATTTATTCAGATACTGATTTCACATTATCATAAATAATATTTTTAATTCTTGAATTTTTTTGTACTACTTAAAAAATGTCCTGTGGCAATACAAACTTCTGTTTTTAAAATGTGAACCCCTTTTTTACTGTAAGTTATTAAGTGAATATTTTTTTTCAAAATGTTAATGTACCTAACTCAAAATGCAAATGAGTAGTTTCTTAGTTATTAAAATGATGGTATTAAGAATAATAGCCCTTAATGTTAAAAATGGTTCTACATATATATATAAAATAGACGTAAAACTGAATATAGTATTTATTATACTTTTTACAATTAATTAATATTGATGGATTAATATTAATTACTACAATTTTAAAATCTCTATAGCCCCATATCTTATAAACCTATTACCACGGACCTTTTATCCTTAGACCACAAAGTTGAATAATTTAAAAACTACCCGTAGGTATACGAATTTTGATTCTGATACTTCAAACGTTTCAGAAAAATTATCTACTGTATAATTTACAGTTCATAAGGAATGTTCTCATTTGAAAAACAGAAGTATGTATCTGCACAGAATATTCCTTAAGTAGTATCAAAAATCTCAAAAATTTCAAAATAAGGTCTTAATATATACTTAAAAATTCCAAAAACCAGATTTTGAAGAACTGCATTATTGAAGAAAAAAGGGGTTAGGTGCATACTGAGTGAATCACCCTGTATATGGATTTTTTAAAGCTTAAATACTTGTCGTATTTCAGTATTTTACGGATTTTAATATTAATATATTAGATATACCTAACATATTAATTTCAAAGACATCTGAACTATATCCAATATCAATACAAAGTTAACTATATCATATTACTGGACTACTATAAAATATTTTAAACATTTTGACAAACAGTTTATTTATGTAATTGTTATTAAAATAAGCAAAAGCATTAGTGAGGTAAGCTCAGGTGAGGTTTTTTTTTTATTAAAAATGTAAGATAAGAATATAAAATAAATACAAAATTGACTTTTCTCCAGGTTAATTAATGAAGAACAGCGCTTAACGACTAATCCTCAGCGACCTATATAATTATATCCTATACGTATTTTCGATTTATTTAATTTAAATAATACTGTACAATATCAGTTTATTTTTCCAAGTAATGGTAGATACATTTAGTATAGATTATGTCATATTTCAGATTGTGAGATATATAATATTATAATGTATAACAATGAATTATTGTGTACGACCGATTGAAAAATAATTACGCCTATAATAATAGAAACAAAACGATCAATAAATGATCAAATGAATATGTTTCGTTGTTTTAAACTGTTTTAATAATTTTTCTATACACTTACCAGCTAGTTCTACATTTCTACTTAACTCAAATTAATATATAGTTTTAATATTCAAAAGCTATTTAACCTAACAATGCAAGGGGCTTCGGTGGTTGGCCTCAGTCACTAACGTGTTCGGAGGTCAAGCATCAGCTGGAGTCGCTAGTTCCCGGATGGTTTTTTAGGATCCTCGCCCTACATGCACGTGTTCCTCAACGTATGTTCCCTAACCTAACCATAACTCTCCTACAAAATTTTAATGACCATAGTTTCCGATGTTTAAGAACAATAATAAAAAAAAGAAACAACAATGAAAATTTAAATCTTGTCTAGTGGTATATGAACACATAGGTAGGAATGCACTGTTGAAAGTATATACCTGTAATATTACAATAGACGATGTTACTACATGTTGTTAATTATGTTTTTCACCTTCGTGTTAATAATTCACAGTTTTATTAAAGTCATCGTACATTCGTACGTGATGATACAACTGTATTATTAGTCTAACTGCATAAATTATATATATTATTATTGAAAAATTTAACAGTAATCACTCACTTCGATGGCGATCTCAAAATCTTTCTTGTCGATGGTGCCGCTGGAGTTGACGTCTGAAACACACCAAAAATAACAGTTAATAATCGTCCAATTACATCGGGAAAGTGTTTGACAGTTATACGATAACCCATAGACGTCATAATGAAAGATGACGATGGAGAAAGATTTGCAATATCGGGCATCGCATTTTGGAACAGCTGGAGGACACGAGAGTGTATGCTTAGAAAAAATGACCGTCAACATTATAGAAAAACAATTTTATGCTTTTTTTTCGTGATTTAAAATTTAGTTTTTAGTTTTAGACATTTTTAATTTCCAATATTTTATCATAATACTCTATTATAATCCACTTTGCAAGGCATTGAAAAAAAAATTAATTAGGTATACCAATAGTGAGAATCGGATATATGTCAAATTTATAATTCCCTATTTAAATGACTTCAAAGTTGGTATAATTATAATCATACTATATGGGTAGGCTATCGTTAATTGATGACTATAATACCGAAACGTAATCCACCAGGTTGAAATTAAATATTATTATCAATGGCTAATGTTAGTTTGATTAAAATAATAGTATGTAATACTTCCTCTATTATAGTAAATATAATAACATATACATAACATATTAAAATATTTATTGTTATCAAGTGATAAATTGTGTTTGCTAAATGAAATATCAGTAGTAGCATTAATTCGGCATAAATTATATGATTTCACAAAGGAAATAATACCTACAAGCAACAACTATGGGCAAACTTGAAAATATAATTTTTATAGTTTTATTATATAAAATCAATAATGTTTATTGGTAACCATGGCATTGAAAGTAGCGACGGACAAACACAACAGGTAGGTATATAAAAAGTTTTCTACACAGACTATACATAGGTAATAATATCATAGAAACATCATATAACCTACTAAACGTCTAAACGATAAACATGTTCATTTAATATATTTAATTTAATATTAATATTTTATGATAACACGTACATGCACGTACATTGTATAATACAATATGTATACAAGATAAATTGTTGTTTAAGTTCGTAAGATTTTATGGTGAGAATGTTTATACCAAGAATGGATTTTTGAAACTATATTGAACAACAATTGTTTGTTTAACCCACTTTAAACTAAAATACTAAATATTATGTATTCACTAGATCAATTTTTAGAGGAAAACTATTAAGAAACTTTATAGTAGTGTAACTTTTATACTCTTTCAAAAATATTTTCCAATATAATAAGTAACATGTATCAATGAAAAAACCAATAAATTTAAGTGTACTATATTATACCCATTATACATATAGCATTGTACAAAAAAGAATTCAAATATTTCAAATATAATTTGAATCAGAGTATTGGGTGTAAGTTTAATAATTCAATCTAATTAAGTTTGACAATATATTGAGAGTCAATTTTTGATCAATCATTTGCTTACGAAATACATGCACGTAAATATCCAAATCTAATAAGTAATAATTATATTAAACTAACATGATGTAACGTAATATAATATTGAAATAATTACATTTTGCCATTTACAGCTGATGTAGTTAACATGAAAGAGGGACATCATATTATCTTCCGGATATGTTCGTTAATTATTAGTTATTATTATTATCTCAGTAGTAGTAGTAGTAGATACATGCAGGTCAGTGGTTTCTACAAACCTATATATAATACTACCGATGTATGTGCAAATATGGAGTAATTTTTATAAAGTTTGTACTAAATATTATTAATTTTTCTAGTTATATTTTAATAGGCGTAAGTTGTTGAGCGATGTAAGTTTCATTTAAAATTCTGTGTTTCTGATAAAATATACAACTTTATTTATTTTAAAGATTAATAATAAGTTTTTATTACGCACAATTAATTTATATTATTATAACCTAATCCATAGTTAAAATATGTAAAATAACTAGGTCAATGTATTATGATGAACATCAAAACATGTATTGAATATTTTAATACTAGGCTAATATGATGGATTTAATAGGTGGTAAATGTCAAAAAAATGAATCACCAACATTTTATTTTGTTTACTACACTTGAAAAGTTAAAGGCCGTCCTGTAAAAATATATGTCTAATCAAATTCGTTTTCAAATGATAAATATTATTACTCTTATATATTATTTTAATACAACACGGCAGAGTATACAAAATACCTACTTCACTGCCTATTGAGTCTCTTTACTGAATCATGTTCGTTCATGGATAAATGTATTAGTTCCGTTGCTTTCATGCATAAATTATTTTGCATATTATATTAATAGATTTTAAGAAAATAATAATGTGTATAATGTACAGTATACACTGCAGTAAACTAGTAGTTAATAAACTAAGTGCTGAACTTTGCTGTTTAAATATTATAACTTTTTGTATGGTTTGCAAATCCTTATATAACAATTCTACCGAAAGTAATAAAGTTTGAGGAGCAACCTTCCATATATATTATATTATGGTGTTTTTAACTTATTTTTATCCTGTCAATTTGCATTAATTATGAGTGTATACTATTTATACAAGAATATTGAAATTAATTTACTTTTTCGTACCTAATAAAAAAAATATTACATAGAAGATAATATAATATCAGCATATCTGTTAATTTAAAAGAAGCGTAGTAATACATTAACGAAAAATGTATTTTTTATGAACTGTTTTGTTTATGATTTTTGAGTATATATATATATATATTAGGTAGGTACTTAAAAAAAAAACCGATAGTATTATATGATAAAACTTTTTAAATATTTATACTCCATTATTGAGTATGATTGATCGGATAAACATTGAAAAGTGCTGTGTTTGCTAATAATCAATATATTATTTTTTTACTATATTATATTCTGATACTAAACAATTTCTATGTATTATTATTATTTTTAATATATCCGAAATAAACAGACTAGCCGGGGTCTTTTTTTTTTATTATTTATTCCTCCCTTGACATCATTTTCGTACAAAATTGTTATCGGGCTGCTGTGTTCTCTCTAAGATGATATAATAAATTAGTTAAGATAATAGTGTACGTTTATTTTAAAATTAACATAATTTAATCGCGAGACATCAAATAGCATACGCTATAAAAATGTTTGTAAATATTGACCTTTTCTTCTTCAGCGAAAGCTGTTTAACTACTGATAACGATAAATCTGTTAACCCAGTGCATTATAATCTCTTTTGTTGGATTTTCGTCGGCCAGCTTCCTTGTGCGTTAGCCCAACATTTAGCCCTTTGTCGTAACTAATATAATATGAGGTTGTGAAATGAACCGGAGAGACGATGACATTCGAAAGTCGGCATCTCGACCCGGCTTAGAGCATGTATATATGTAGGTACCGATAAATACCACAAAATGTTCGAACGACTGCAAATAACGGACGGCAGAAGTAATGATATGACCGAACTGTATTCTAGACAGAAGTGACCTGCGAATACTACGACGGGCAGTGTTTTTTAAAAAAAATACTTTTAAAAAGTGGTGTTTGATTAAGTGTGTGCAATAAATATTAAAAACAAGTACGTATTTAAAACACAACTCGAATACTTTAACAGTGTACATATTAAAATGCTTTCAAATATTAAAAAAAAAGTTGTCACCATCATACGCTATGGTGTTTTTATGTCTAAATAAAAAAAGGTACATGGTTTTGGGTTTTCTTTATTAAGTCTAAAAATAGATAGTTGCATTTAGGAGAGGCAAGAACTTGTGGTATAGGACTTAGTTTGTTTTTAGTGTAATTAGTTTTCCTCCGGGATATTCTCTAGAGCTTTAAAAACTGTTTAATTTACACTAATATATTAATGACTCGCGCACAGTCATAGTGCAACCCATTTAGATTAGACTACGAAAACAATCGTGTCATGAATGTAAACAATAATTATTGTGTCATGAATGTAGGTAAACAACAGCCCTGCTTTGGTTAACAATTCGATATTATCTTAAATAAATTGTTTATTTTTGTATTCTTAAACGAAGTTGTATGTATGAAACTAAAATATAAGCTATTATAAATACATTGAAAAAAAAACTATCTACCTATTCAATATGCATTGACGTTCTTAAACGTCGGTACCGACGTTTTTTTATTTAAAATAAATATTAAACACGCATGGGAATAAAAGGGTTTAAAAAAAAGTAATCGAGTACAAGAGTACCTACCTACGTAGGTATTATTATTATTATGTAAATATTGCATATGGCGGTATTCAAAATAATACTTTTCAATGCTAGCTCCCGAGAGACGCCCCGGAAGTTAACCGACGTTCGTCCCCGATGTACTTTACTTAAATGTTGAATGTCCAACATGTTGAAACAGTCTATACTTGACCGACTTTATAATCTCAGAGTGTTCATATACGGCATCATTCTCGATCACTGGTCACTGGGACATATTTTCACCTTCGATCGGTCAAGGACACGTCACACCCCGAGATCGTACGTGACTGACCAGTGACGACTCTAGATATTATATAGGTAGTGTCCTGTCCTGACGGTTTCCTTATAAATAAGGTGAAGAAATTAGTTCTCTTTAACTCTTCAACTATCCCGTTTAAAGGACTCTGAAGGATTCTCTCAGACTGAGACTCCGAGATATTATACAGTGTCCTGCCCGGACGGTTTCCTTAATGAGGTGAAGAAATGAATTCTCTTTGAACTATCCGTTTAAAGGACTCGGAAGGATTCTTTCAGGCCGTGACCACATATTTATAATATAATCTGTGCTGTGTATAGAACTCAGATGATCACGTTATCTTGGTCGCATCTATCAATGTCGTGAAACACGGAGACGATAATACGCAATATAAATCGAATTATTTTTTAGTTTCGGATGATTAGGTGACTTTATGCTTTTTTTAAATACTTCGTAACTTTGATTGTCTCGTTTGTGCAGTATTCATAAAGTTTATAAATAATATAATATATATAAAATGTATGAAATTATTGTATAAAAAGTTATCCTTTTAAAAAAAGAAGAAAAATGATGAATGGTTATCCAGCAATAAATTAAAAAGTTTGTGCTTTTTTCATACCCGCTACATTGGTTACTTATAAATAGCTGTTATCAAATATTACTTTTTATGTTATTATTATGTTAAATATCTTATAAGTTTTAAAACAAAATGGAAAAAAAATCATTTAGAGCATTACGAAATTATTCAGCGAAAACTCCATAGTTTTATGTACACTTGGGAATGTGGATTATATTGGCAGTATAAATTTTGCTAATAACAAATAATGCAAGTAAACAGGCAGATAAATAAATCTCTAGGGAAAGTTTCAATTTTATAAATCTTAAACTAACGCTTTAGTATTTATACATAAATTATAGCATTTGGTTTACACAATTTGACTTTATAGGTTTTTGTTTTTTTTTTGTTTTTTGTTTAACATTAAATACATTTAGCATTACCGTAAAAGTTTTTTCGGTGGAAATATTTTGGCAGATATTTTTATAGATAATATCATAATACCTACGTGATAGACGATAAAAGACTATTAACGATCATAATTTATGAGTAATTCACAAATAGATTCATAGACATTTTAGATTATTATTGCGTTTGGAAAGTATAATTTTATACATTTAATACCCTATTGATATTTTATTAATTTGCAATTAAACATAGCGTATTGTGTGTGTATAGCAGGGGTGGGACACTAATCTTAATTTTTAGGTAGTTTATAAAGATAATTCGAAGCGAGCCACATTGTTAAGAGTATGGAATATAAAATGAAGACACATTTTTCATTTTATAGCAAATTAAGGAACATTTATTTATTTATATAAATAACTTAGAGCCACACGAAACTGACTCAAGAGCAGCGTGCAGCTCGCGTGCCTTGTTGTGATATATAGGCGAAAAATAGATAAAAAATATTCAATAAATATTAAAAAGAATAAAGGCCAAAAGTATTCAAAATATAATAATATTGAACCTTTATCCGAATGAAATATAATATATTTTCACATACAAAGAAAATACAGATTTAGTACAATTTTGTATATTATTATTCTGTTGGGAGAAAATCGGTCACATAAATCTTTGGATGAATGGTATGTTTTGCCTAGGTACCTATTATATTATCATATTATATTGTTACACCTCCGTAATACGGAACGGAATATATTATGTATATTATAATATGATGATAATATACTATATTTGAAAAGTTTCTACAGGAATTTTCACAAGTTTTCCCTAATTATGGGTTACCTGTTGATAATTGATAAGCAAATGCTCATTTGTCGTAATAGTTATTCACTTATAGGTACCTACTAATTATTGTACTAATTATTATATTATTATGTACTTTATATACACGACGGAGTTGGTGTTTGTTCTTTATTAAGTATGTATTATTAAAAGTTGAAACCATTACACCATAATAATTATAATATGTTAGTTTGTAATTGTTAGTTCCAAGTTAGTTGGATAAAGATAATAATAGGAGAATATTATTATTATAAAACATAGGCCAATAACCATTATTTTTCAAGTTTCGTAAACACATTTGAACGTATACCGCATTTAGTATTTGAATAGTCGAGTAAAGTTTACAACAATGTTTGGATTAATTTCCCTGGGTTTTAAGCTGAATTTAAACGAAATATTTATAGCTTATAACTTATAAGTTAAAGACTTAAATGTACATCCACGTCCGTTTTCCGTATTATTTTCGAATATGTTACTAGGTATGTAAATCAATAATGATATATAGGAATGGAATACTACTTTTATGTTTCTTTTAAGTATTTTTTTTATTTATTCTAATAGTAAATTTCAAAATAAACGAGTAGAGTAACTTTTAAAGCATTTATCAAGTGGCCGAACAAAAATTCGACATACCCGACTACATTCGCGACGCATTGGGCACAGACAAAAATACCATTAAAAAATGTTTATTATTTATGAAAGATATTAAATTGTACAATTTAGTTTAAGTAATTTAAGTATGTAATACAATAAGTCAATGGTCCAGTTATTAAGACTAACATTTTTTTTAAAAAAAAAGAAAAAAATTCATTTATTATAGAGAAATATTGGCTCGGAAAAAATATATTATAATGTATAAATTAAAAATTATTTTGTGGTTTGGCATGATCAAATTACCAGGTTAACTTATTAATGGAGGTTAAACAAAAAGAACAATCATATTATAATTACTTGAATTGTGTAATAAGTATTAATTTCTTTCCTGTCATTCTTTTAACTACCTTATAATATCATATATATTATGTGTAGAATAGTTTACGTTTATACATTAAATTTGATATACCTACATTGCATATTGTACTTTTAACTATTTATATAATAAAAACGAATGTACGTTTGTATGCTGTTATAATTTAGACTGGGTAACTGCTGAACCAATTGGTACCAGATTTTGCACAAATATTCCTTAGTAAGCGTTCTTTGCTTCGTGTTTCACCCCATATATTATTTTGACATGGCTCACGACTCACAGGTTATGAATGTCGTCTTGGCTCATAAAAATCGAATAATTTTTTGTTTATTCAGGCGTTGGTGAAAAAAAAAAAAATTTGAAAAAAAATTGCTATAGGCTAGTCGACCTGCAATGCACTCAATTATGCTATTTGTTTTTTTTATTTTTTAATGAAAGAAAAATAATAATAAATTAATAATTGTGTGTTATTCAAATGTATACGACCAAAGGCGACGTTCGTAGTTTGTAGCTTATACAGATTCAAAAACTTCTCTACTACTTTCAAGCGAACATTTCATAAATTGTTTTTAGGGGCACCAAGAAAGTTTAAAGAGTAGTTTGAACCACGTTCGATAATATACCAAATGCTATATCCAATCCGCCACAGGCGAATTGCCCATCTCGGTCGAATTAGTTCACAAAGCGAGGTACCCCGATGCCGATTTGCCCGTGAGCTTAGGTACACTAAAACCGAAATACACCGATATAGTGCAGCTGTATTTTATGTTTGTCCATTTTTTTCCGGGCGAAGTTGGGTTATACTTTGGTAGGTCCAGGTAGTTGTACTTACACAAATTAAAAACACACATATATATATATATATATATATGATAAAATATAAAAATTCAAATCGTGTATGTGACTGACATCATTTTCAACTTAATATATATATACATTTTTTTTTATCCCTATAGGGTACCCTAAACTAGTAATTAACTTGTCCCACATACACACAATATTATATATTTTAATTTTAAATCTAGAATTCTACAGAACCTAATGTAATTTAATTTTGAAAGCAGACACGTATAGTAGTTACTAGTTGCACATATATATATATATATATAAGTGTTATTAAGATACAATGTATTAGGTACTGCAGTATTAGAGTGGTCGTCCCTTATAATGTTTTGAATAAATTAAATATTTTAGTTACCCATACACTAAGTCTGCTTATTAGAGTGCTTTCGAGTGAAAATCTCTTCATAAAAACATAGTGATCGGTACTTCATTGTATCGATAATTACGAATTTATAATATGAATTTCTACAAGTAGGTACCTATCTACTTAATTTATATCTAAATCGAGTTTCATGAAGTTAGTTAATAAATTATATTATAAATACATAGGTATACATACAAGTTGTAAATACATAAAAGTATAAAACAGTTGTATAATACCTGCAAATATTTTATTGGATAGTAAATTTGTTCACTTTGTACCGTAAAAATGGGTTCTCACAACTTTGCATAATCATTGCCTGTTTTTATTCAAACAAAATATCATTGTAATCATTTTACGGTACATTTTTATAAATTCCCTTTGTAATAAACCAGATATTACATAAATTAGGTTCCAATTTCTTTAGTTTATCCACACAAAATATAATGTTGTAAGTTATAACTATATTATAAAATATTTCGCTTCCGCCAAAAGTCTAATTAAATTCAATACTGTATACATCTTATTGCCCATTTTGTATTATTAAGGTGAAAAAAGGTTTAATTTTTTTTTATATGTAATCCGTATAACTAGAAATTAATGTTACCTTTTATTTAAATACAAACATATTTTCTGAGCACTATAAGTCCATATATTTTATCAAAAATTAGATTATTAAACCAGTGAGAATTTTAAAGTTGAAAAAATATCTTTTGACTGTACTATAATACCTATTATATTATCAATTTTTCATCGGAGAATAATTTGATGTATCAATGAAAACCGACATATTATTTTATATTAGAAAGTGAACATAGTTAAAATTAATATGTTAAGACTTAAGAGAATAAAATAATGTAGAACTATATATTCATAAATTAATGATCGAGTAAAACGTGTAATTTAGTAATTATAATTTAGACTGGTCTATACGATTATATCTATTCTATTTTAGCTATCTATATTATACGAGTTCAAAATGCCCATATCGGATTTTTCTGCCTATGATTGGTTAAAAGCGGTTATAAAAATCTAATTCAGAAGTTATATGTTCTGTTGAAGCTCTGAACTTTCGTAAGGTTTAGACATCCTAAGTCACTATAGATAGAGTAGAACAATAGACATTAGACAATAGTTAATAGACATCACAATATCACATAAATTATGAACTATGTTATTCATATTATTATGTAGTACAGGCCTGTAAAGCATATATTCTTTGGTGAATAATGGCTAGGAAGGACGCTAACCATACTATTATTACCTACCATGGTATTTATATTATAGATAATTTATTGAAAATATCCGAATCCGATGGTAAGCAGAACAATATTATTAACATATGCTTAGGTGTTGAGCAAGACTTAGATTTGTTTATAATATGCATTACAAAGAAATGAAAATGTTCGTCTTGTTGAGATTCAACAGAATTTAGATATAATTATATAACTCTGAAAAAAAGTTATAAGTAATGATAACTTCAAAATTAGCTCATGATATTAAAAATTCATATTACGATAGTATAGGTAGGTACCAGGTACCCCACTTTATCTCGTTATGTCTCAAGAATATGCAATTACAAATTCCGAGAAAAGTTTTTGAAAGAGACACTAGAATTCTTAAGTTAGAATATTCATCATCAACATTAAATAATATTTAATTAAGACTGATACAATTCGTAATTAAACATTAATATAGGCAGTTGAGTAGTTCCAGAATATATGGCGTCAAAACTCGGAGTAATAAATGACTACCAAGACGAATAAAATTCATATTCTCCATAATGCAATTGAAAATAGTAGAGGTATTGGGTATACCAAGGTATACTTCAACAAACTAAGATTTACGAATGTAAAATTATCATAATATTCTATTAACAATATTATGGTTTATTAGATATTTTCGGAATAATTCGTTTATGTATTTTCGTCAAAAACATTTGGGCGTATCTCCTAATATAATATGAATACATCTCAAATATAGATTCTGTGTATAGAGATACTATTCGTTTTATGATTAAGATTTTATCAGAATGGTTTTTGATTGGATATTTCTAGTTTAATGAAAACATTATATTCTTTTTTTAAGTCTGATCTTTTCAACATCAATTATTAAACAATACCAACAGAAAATAAAATACATTTTTTGTATATAATATTTTATATACATTTATTGGAAGATGGCAATAATGGTTTATTGTTTTCAATTCAAGATTGAAATATTGCACATGGCTCACTGGAAAATAAATTATAATTATAATAATATGTTTTATTTTTCTAGTGAGCACTGCATAATGTATGGTTTGGAAAATAAACTATTTTACTCAATGCTAAGCACTAGATTATGAAAAACTTATGGTCAGAGTTATTATTAATAATAATAAAAAAACAATAAACATATTTACCGAAGAAGACATTGAAGACGTACATGAGCTTGTTCCTTCTGAATTGTGAAATTGAAGACATTATTGTTTGCTTTCTGGAGTTTTTCTTGGGTTTTGATCTAAAATAAAAAAAAACTTAGTATTAAAGAACAGAATCGTTACAAAAAATTGAATAAAATACATTATTTGGTACATTCATTAACACGTTATAAAGACCAGTGTTCACTGTAGTATCTTAATGTGTTAAGAGAAATAGGAAAGAAGCCTAGCAGTTGACGTTTGTTGAAAATATAAATATTTTTAGTGTACCAAATCAATATTTTATGTTTAGTACATTTTATTCAATGGACGTTGAATTACTATTTGAGTTATACGATATCCGCAGAATCATAAAATCTTACCTTTTAGTATGTTATAAAAGGAAAAGGTATAGGTATATAGTATATACTGTCTTTACTCTAAGTAAAGGGTCTTTAATTTCTATGTACTTATTATTAATGTGATTGACAACCATCATGTCATAAACTCGTATTGTATGTCTGTTCTCTGTCTTACCAATCTGATACACGCAAAGTTAACTGATTTATATATTATTATCTACAGTCTGACATTTGTCATGCACTTCAAGGAAATACAAAAATTATTGTTTTATAAAAATTAAATATCGCATTTTATGTGTGATCTGTCATTTTGATTTTTCGAGGGTAACGAGACCCATGCGATCGCCTGGTTCATTTTTTTTCAAAATATTCTGTGTAGTTATCCGCTTTTATAATATACCTTTTACAGAACTCGTTCCAATTTTCCGCAAAATCATATGAAACGCCTGCCAAGCCAAATGGGCTTTATCACTGCCAAAATTCGCCTTAGGGTATAGAAGCGTTTCGCCCACAATTACTTCCCACACATGACTTCTGAGAACTGAAAATATCCAGGAACTTCGTGAGTAGTAGACTTATCCCATTTACCCTTCGGGTATAACTTTCACCTAAATCATTTCGTTCGACATCATTCAGACTCGTCACACCTATCATACGTCAAAGTTAACTTTCCCATTTAAAATTTATTTTAATTTTTATACGAATAATTAATTTCCATATTATAATATTTTATAAAAAAATATAAAATAATTTTAGGGGTGAACTGTTTTATTCAAAACGAATTACCAAATCATTTTTATACATAAACACGTAACTTATAAGTTATAACCACTTATAAGCAAACGTAATTATAATAAAACAACGAAAACACTGAACACTGGTATATTAACAGAATTAGTATATAGAAAGTTTAATATATCATTCTTGTATGTCACTGGTAACATAATTTACTGATCCATTTAAAAAATGTCAACAGTGGGAAGATTTCTGGCGACAATGGTGCAAATAGTTTATATTGTATTTCATACCACACACGCTCAAAACTTTTGGTGGCTAATGCAAAATTCATTAATAGTACTTTGTCATCTAAACACAAAAAAAGTTTTCGAAAGGTCGTGAGGTAGTGTTTTTGAATTTTAAATTTCACGACAGCCGGATGCGAAGCCTTCACTTCCGAATTCCGTTTAGCCCTCGGGTGCGTGTTTGGACATCCGGTATGCAAAATTCGTCGGAAAACAATCTTTCGACCTCCAGTGTAACGAAAATGTCATCGTGTATTTCGGTACCTAGGTAATATATATTAATAAAAAAAAAATAAAATACACCCTTCACGCCGTATGATAGATTCATTGTCGTTTTATTCTCTACTGGCAGTACGGGTTTGAAAAATAGCATGTCGAAAGCCTTCATAATAATATTAGCATTTATAAGAGATTTGGTGACTTTTATAGCGCTGTCGAGCGATGAAAGGAAAAACGTATCAAATATATTATTAAAATTGTTGATAAGTTTACGGTGTAGGTAGAATATTCGAGATATCAATATTATGATGATGTATAAATTGTCAGCTGATTTTATTCCTGTTTATCGATTTTAATTTAAAAAAAAAAAACACAATTTACCGAAATAATATAATTTATATAGAACAGAGTCGTCCGCAAGGGGGTACAATAAGATAAGATTAGTACTTATATTATTGTAAAATGTTTACGAACATTATGGTATACTAGTATTCAATGGCCAGGCAAAGATTGTCAGGTGTATAAAAAAAAAAATATTTGACAATTTCACAAGTTTTATAGAAAGGTCATCAATAATATTATAGTGTTCAATCAATTGGATGATAAGTCAGATCATATTTTGTACTGTTTAAAAATAGTTGTAACTTATAATAATACGACATACTTATTATTCAATTTATTTATAATATGGTAATGAAATAATACTAATTAATTGTGATCGTCAGATTTTAATGAAATCGTTTTTTTCACCAATGCTGTTCTGTGTAAAGCGCTTATAATACATTTGATTAATAACAAGCTGTTATTATTAATTATAATGTTCTTAATATTGAAAAAAATAAAAAATGGGGATTTTTTTTTTCGAAAATTTGAAGGGAGATTTTAAATATTTGGAACAGACAGTGAGAAAAATGTCCTAATCTAACCTGACCTGACCTAATTTAGAACGAATGTATTGAGTACTCCAACTTTTTTATATTATATTATATTCGCCTATATATATATATATATAAATATAGATATTACATTCACGAATAAATAAAATTATTTTATTTTAAATTTGTTCACAGATTTTGTACTTTTACTTTGATAAGATCTTTAAATCTATTCGGAAAATTTGTGATAAACTCCTGCGTATGATAATGAGATCAATTTATTTCAAAGAAAATTAATTAGGTACCTACTGAAAATAATTTTTAATACCAGTCACCGTAAAATATTATATTCGGAGCACAACATGTTAAAAGTTTTAATTAATCGAATTATAAACTTTTTATTTGTTTATTTGTTTAATTTAAATATGTACCTACTGTACTTGCCTATATAGTTTAGTTTCATGATCGAGTTAAAATATAATTCTGAAAAAAAATTAATATTCATTCATTTTTTATAATTATTATTCTATCTAACATAAATCATTCAGAGTGGTAAATTATTTTTAAATTAATTGAAATATAAAAATGAGTTCTTCTGTGAGTTATATAATATGATGTTAAAATAATGCATTTTGAAAATATAATGTTCTATAAGCAACATAATAATATACTATAAAATATTTCTACTTATCCGGGCTAATAATAATATATATTTATAAAGTTCAAATTTATGGGTCTTATGTCTAAAATTGTATACATCATGGTCAACAATATTGCTATCTCGGATATAATTTACCGCCTGGGGAAATTTTGATCATCTTCCACCCTATCGCCATAACCCTATCTTATAATGCGGCTTCGGCACAATAACTGTCCAAACTCTAAAATAAAGTGCATCCGTTTTGTCCGGGTAACATTCATTTTCCGTGCCCCTATTCAATGATCCCCCCACCTATATATCTCGTCCATTCTTCGCGTCAGTAACACCCTGTACGTTTTTGTGAGTAAGGTCTGAATAAATAATGAGTAATCGAGGGTTTTTTGCCCTACCGAATATCATTGAGCTCGTCACGTAATTCCTTGTTTTTGTACAAATTCAATAACCCCGTTAACCTTTTATATAATACATACGCGCGTGTGTTTGGTGTATAAAACATTTTCGGAATATATATTTTGGTAGGGAAATATTTGAAACACGTTTTGTATGTTGATTTACAAAATTAAATATATTATCGTATCGGTATCAAAAAAAAAAAAAACAACCACACACGCACACATGAGAAAACAACGACCATTTGAAGAACGTTTTATGTACCTAATATCCATTGATCACAAAAGGTTTTTATAATTTACAATGTTATGTACGTCTAGATAGAGGTGCATAATAATATTATACTACCCCTAGCTATAAAAATAGTTAAATTTGACTAAAATAAAATTTTAAAGAATTTTGTATGCAAATACGGACAACACGGTACCTATATGTACCTAGCTACTTACGTCTTACACCATAGAATATAATAGATGCCTAAATATTTATTTTATACCCAAATACCTATGACGTATAAGGTATATTTGGATTATTTGTACAGAATTTAATAATGAATATTATACAAAAGCTTAAAATTATGTATTGTATCAATTATTTGATAATCGAGTAAACTTTGTAAACATTGTAAACATCATCAAATATTTTGTTGTGTAAAGGACATAAAACTATAAAGCCATAATTTTAATGACATAGGTAGCTTAAAGGATATAAATATTATAACAGACAATACTTTTTATTGGAGTACTATAAATAAGATTCTATATTATAGCCACTCATAGTGTAAAAATATTGAATATTTTAAAGCAAACTTGCCACGAGTTACGACGTATGACCTATGACGGTTCAGTTATTTTTTTGAAAACTAGATAGATGGAAAAAAAACAATTCAATATTTTTAACTTGTACATTTTGTAGTAAATGCATAAACATGTGTTTTTAAACAAAATACTATCCATAGATATCTATTTCTTAAAATCGGTATAAAAATATTTTAATACATATTAAATATTTACCATCCTCCCTATAACTTTTATACTTCTTATAAAATAATATTTCTAAATGAAAAATACAAAATGATCATTCAATCACCCTAAAATGTTTGTTTTCGTTGAATTTAAACAATTGGTTTAAATAATATAAACATAATGTTATAATACTATGTCGTTTCTTAGTTGTAATATATATTAATTTATAGTCAAATTTCAGAAAAACAATATGTGTTGTGTGCTGATGTAGAAATATAGTACCTATTATACACCTACGCACATTTTGAAATAAGACCGTAAAGCATTTTCATCAGTCGTCAAGTCACATCAAATACCAAA
This sequence comes from Macrosiphum euphorbiae, assembly GCA_949089665.1. Lineage (NCBI taxonomy): Eukaryota > Metazoa > Arthropoda > Insecta > Hemiptera > Aphididae > Macrosiphum > Macrosiphum euphorbiae. The sequence goes on along the minus strand of CARXXK010000001.1, from coordinate 140,775,675 downwards.
AGTGAATTTAGGTTTTTATAAAAATGTATGATTTAACTCTTACACTAACGAGCGGATTTTCTGAAGATAAATCGAAATAAGTTTTGAATGAAATCAAACATAATATAATATGTACCAATAAGAACATCCATCAATTTATTTCAGACCATACAAAATCATATATTATAATATTCCGTATACATATTATACATAATACTTGACCATAAAGTCTAACAGAAAAAAAAACCCGTGAAAATAGTTTTTTTGGTTAATACATATTGAAATAAATTTTATTCAGAAATTATGAAGTAACGCACAAAAGACGCTTTCGAATATCAGACATGGACGTGTGCATAAATGTATTTTTGAAAGACTGGAATATACACTTTGAGGTTTCTAAAATATTTATACAGCATTCTAAAAGTTTTGAGAGCACAATCCAAAAAGTATTTTCATTATTACATAATAATAACAATAATAATAATAATAATAATATGATGTAACTATTGGGCTTCATAAAATATTTAATACAATGTAATGATAAAATAAGATATTGTGTTGGGAAAAATGTTAAGTATGAGCATACCAATTAAAAAACATTGTTTGTATGATATAAAGTATTTTAAATTTTAATTCGCATTATATCATTATGCATTAGGGATTAAAAACGTCTGCAACATCAATGCGGGTGTGGAAACAAATGCGTCGGGATATAAATATAGATTATTTAACCTTCAGGTGGAATGAGTGGAATGAGCGCATACAGAATATTTTAGCATTCTAATTAGAAAATTATACCACAAGTTTATACATATCTAAAGTATTTTAGACTCGGCACTGTAAAAGAGAATATATTTAAAAACGGCTTTGGAGTTCAATCATCATAAGCTTAATAAATTATTTTAATTTTAGAGGGCGCATTATAGTCCGACGATAAATATTATTGTGAATTGCGTGTATTTTTGTTTATTTATTGTTTTTTTTTAATCAATAAATTCAAACTATTTTAATCTCAAAAGTCCATAAAGGCAATACCACGCGGCTATACGCGATTTCGAGTACAACTGTCGTTAATATTAAACTATAATAATTATAAACAATATTGTTCGAGTTAGTTAAAGTACGAGCTCGGCATTCACTGTTCAAGAACAACTGTTTATTCACCAGCTATATGTACGCATATTATAATCCTATTTATTTTTACACTCGACGAAATGGCTTTTAAATCACACTTTCTAACAATATAGGATATAATATTATTATCAATTCAATAAAATTCAATATTTTCTCCGCTGCAAAATCCGTGAAAGGATCACGCTGCAGTGCAATTGGTAGTATATTATTATAAGTGCTCGGTAGCCTGCAATTTCGATTTTTTTTTTATTGATTTTAATAATTTACATTAACGACCGACGTAAACGACAAGCGTACCTGCACGAAATGCCACAGAACATAATATCTATATGCGTATACTTAAGAGGTTTGATACAGGCAATTTTAGTGAAAATTCAAGAAAATTTAATATTTAAATGGCAACCACCTGCAATATTCGAATACGCATTCAATATAGGTACCTATCTGACTTGTATGTAGACGGTCCTACGATACACAGTACCGTTGTTAGTACAGTTATATTGTGTAATAACGAAACTACATAAAAATAAAAAATGAAAACGGTTTCGTGGGACAGAATACAATAAGAAAGCAACAGTTATAGAAACAAAATGTTCATCGCGCGTATAACGAAGGGAACTTATTCACTGCGGGATGCCGGGATATCCTATTTTTTTTTTCTTCGGTATATATCACGTCTACGGAAAAAGCCATTCGATAGTTTTCGGGACGTAATAATTTATGACGCGGCAAAAAAACGATAAAACAAGTACCTAATTATATATATTCGTAACGCGGAGACATCGGAAGGAGCAAAAAAAAAAAAAAAAAATGGTAAATAAATAAACAAAACGTTATCGCACGCTCTGTAAAAGTGACGCGTAGGTAGGTACCTATCTCACTCTTATATATCCCATATACGGTGGTGAAAACGCAATAGTTGTCTTTCGACTACCGCCCGGTATATAACAATATAGGACCACGACCACTGTACAGCCCGAGTGATTCATTCCCTATATAGCAGTCGAACGAAAGGTTTTTAACAAACAATTTACGGTTTGTGCGGCTCGGCGGGACCTATAGCCGGCGTACGACATGCGCTCACGGTTATTGCAAAGGCCGCCGCCGGCCAAACCGTGACAGCCGGAGCCAAGTTGGAGAAAATTAAAAACAGACGAGCTCTCGTGATTAACGAGCCACACCACCTCTATACACACGAATATAATGTATATATTGTGTCGTTGCGTATTGAAGGATGATCGTTTTTAACGGGCGCACACTTGTTATGTGTCATCGGGGGCCGGAACAAGTCGCTCGGGGAATATTTATCGACGCGATCGCCTCCTCCTCAACCCTGCCCAACCCGCAGTCGACGTGTCCCACCCACACCCTCTAATAATGACGTGTTTATATTATATATACACGCGTATATACGTGCCCGGGCCATTGCGGCGGCGGCGGTCTTTTGTCTTTAAACAATTTCGCTGACCGGCCCGAAGCGTATAATACATACACAAACACAATACACAGGTATTTGCATATATATTATATATAATAAATACAAGCCGTGTTTTATATTATATACAACATAATATTATTGGTACATATAATAGTATATACATACTAGGCGTATATAGGTACGTGCCCCGGGACCCGTTTATTGTGCGCCGATACGGCCGAATATCGTCACGTTCGCGGGGCACCGGCCGAAATATTCATCGATTACTCTGGATTAATGCAGATATATGGGTAGGTATAACTATCGTGTATATTATTATAATATATTGTATCGTATTAGCCTTTCTCGTTGACGATATATAGGGGTAGGACCTACCCGCTATTGTCGTCCGTATTATTGCACACACCGCGTGTGTCCGCGTGTATATAGGTCCCTCTATTTGTGTAGGTACTAATAATAAAACCTACATGTATATGTAGGTATTATAATGTGCGCAACGTCGGTATGTAAAATCGGACGTAAATAAATTGTCGTCATATGGTTTAATTGACCGAACACTTTGATATAATCGGAGGTCGAACTGTATTATTAGGTATGCGTGACGGACAGTGCGAGCGATTTAAATGCCCCGGAAAAACCGTCTGAATATTTAAAGCCTTGAAAATGACCGAATCATACGCTAAAAAAACGTACATTTCTTTTACCTAATGTTATGTCATATTATTATGATTTAAAACCAAAGCTTATGTTGTCAAGACTTATCTTCTAACATACTCTACTATACGTCTATACATCTCGCTTAAATCCTTTCTCACTCTTTGTACCTTTTTCGTGCGTACCTACCTATGTTGAAAAATGAATATTCTAGTATCCTCTCTAAAAAAGCAGTCGTTTCTAAACTCTCGAGAAATAATCCGCACATTTTACAACTTATACTGAATAGGATATTCAGGGAAAAAGTTAATGTCTTTTGAATATATTTTAACAGTAGCTTGGGAGCACAAATGGTATTTAGGATTTTAATATTACAAATAAATGGCGATTGATCCAAATAATTGTCAATACATAAAAGTTTATTATTAGTTATTACTTAAATATTACTTATTACTTACGAACCAAGTTTACCGAAATGTGAGACTGTCACCGAGTCATATTCTTATTTGGTCGTAGCCTTACAACAATAAAGGTGGTACCAAAGCAGAACGGGAAATTTCTGTGGTAGCTAACATTTCTACATTAATGTGAATTGGGGGGAGGGTTTCGATCCCAAGCAACTAAAAAACCGCATATTTTTGGGGGGGTTATGCCCCTTAGCTCCTCTGTGATTTGCACCTATAGGCTTAATGTCCAGTCAGCATAATATTTTAAATAATAGGTACCTACATATGATTATATTATGATATATAACATATTAACATAATATATGTATAATTCGTATATAATATGTGCCTATTTTATTTATAATCAATTATATTAAGTTTATACAATATAAGTAAACAATCGTTACAAAACCTTAAACACCACAACTCCAAACAAAACTAACTCCAAATTCCAGAACCGGAGACAACTTCTTCGTCCGAAAATTTCTCTGGGAAGGAACATCTTACATTTTACTACTTAAAAAAACAATTGTTCAATTAATTAAATCATTACATTAAATTCAATGGTACCTACATGGCAGTCAACTTTGAGGATCTACCAAAGTATTTGGCCACGCCAACGCACAAAAAGAAAAAAAGGTTAGGTTAGGTTCTAGACCCCTGCAGACAGCCTTTCTCGTTATCTTGAAAATAAATTACCACCCAATAACCTAACCAGTGAATTATAGTGTCACTGGACACTTCCCTTCTCTCATTCCACTACGCCACCACGTTGTAATATCGTTCATCATATTTGCATAATATTATTGTACATAACTATGAATACATACATAGTACATTTCCCCATTTCATTAAAAAGAAAATGAACAATTAACTAAAATTATTTCTGCGAAATAATAATATCTTGTACTTACAATGGAGCCCAATAGCCCATTGTACAAAACAAATAATCTTTACTATATCGATATACAAAAACAAATGGAACTAGTAAACATAAGTAAATTATATATGAAGTAGTATAAGCATATACACTAGTACTAGTGCTATTTATATACATTTTTCGTACCTATACGAATATTATTAGTATTTAGTACCTACTATGAATAGTATAATTTAATGACAATAAATTCATATTTTGCATACGGTTTAGGTGCATATAATATAACTCCGGACTATATATTTAAGTCAAAACATAATTTGTCAGACCCCCACAAGCTCCGTACATTTATTTTATTTCAATTTGTAAATAAGAAATTTCTTTGTTATTATGGAGTATGGACTCACCAAAATAAACACAGATAATTATATTATGGTAATGATATTTGAACGTTACAACTTTTGAGGCACAATGTTTCTGACCATAATAAAGTCAATGCGCAGGTACCATTAAAATACAATATCATAATAATATATAGATCCTCCATCGATTTGATTTATTTATTTTATTGTAAATTATTATACCTTTACAGTTTACAATGCCTGCAGTTTCCCTTTGTGAATATCATCGTTTTTATTCAGAAAGGAAAACCTAAAAGATACGACGCAAGTTGAAAAAGGAAAAACGTTCTTTTTGTTTTTACAAGCACCGTGTACGTAACCAAATAAGTAATGCTCAAAACTTGTTACAAAAACATTAATGAAAAAACTATAAAACTTTTATTACTCTTACCGATTTTCAAAATGTACGAACTTATAAAGTTTAAGAATTTTTAAAACCATCGAGTCATCGTTTCACCGATGTTTTCCATTAAAAATATGAAAACATTTGTATAAATAATTATATTATTTTTTGATGTACATTGAAATAAAATAAAATTAAGAAGACGTGGCACATACAATATAAAGAGAATAAATTGTCTATACAATTTTGAAATGTACATAAATATTATAAAAATAATAGATTTTGTAGTATTTAAATTAACTTATTTAATACTAATATTTAAAAAATACAATCAAATAAACAAATGAATACATTGAAATTAAATATGTGATAATTTTGAATTATTATAACAATAACTGAAAGTATCTAATTGATCCACGAAAACTATTCGAATACATATTTAAAAAGAAACTATTGAGATAAATTCCAAATTTATGTTATATAATCTGGATTCATGGCCTACATTAAAAATCATTTTTATTTTTGTTGTACATTTAGGAAAATGTGTTATGAGTAAATAATCATTTGATCACATTAGAATAACCTAAAAATATTCATAAGGTATGAATCATAACCAATTGATTATCCATCGAAACAATATTTTAAATTATTTATTAATGCAATTTCTCTGAGTAAATTTAAATTAATCATGCTGAATTATACATAATGTTATGTAGGTATACATGATTTGTCAACAAACTCAAACTAATGGAAACTTGTCACCGTTTTAGTTTAAAATAAAACCTTTTTTTATTTATTAATATAATTAACTATCAAAAAAAAAATGGAAGAAGCCTTGTTTTAGATAAACATAATATTATATTATTATGTTGTCTCTTTCATTGTGTGTTGTGTTGATCCATAAATGTAGAATATTATATAAATTTGTATCGTACGGTTAACTTTACAGGTTAGTTTGATAACACTTTTCTATTGGATTATAATTAAATAATAATATTATCATTATCAAAAGTAATATTGAAGTTTAGGGTTTAAGTGTTTAACGTTCAATATTCTTAGAAATTATTTGTTTAAAACGTAAAAAATAATTTAATAATAATAAGTAATATTTAACAATGAATTAATATTTTCAAAAAGTACTCGAACGTATTGTTTATTGAGTGTACCTACTAATTTAAATTATCTGTAACATTACTTGTTAAATTAATAATGATTTATTTATACATGTATAAGTGAACCAAAAAGAGAATTATTAAATAAACAATGTGGACGTCATGTCATAGAATAAACATTGTCGTAAACATGATATGTATAGAAAAAAAAACTAAAAAATTGAAATTATCCATAAACAACTCAAAACGATACAGAATATTTTCAAAATTTTACGGTGTGTATAAAATGATAATATAAATTCAGTGGAAATTTAATTTATTTACGGTCATTTGTTTTGATTTACACCAAAACCAAAATCGATTTTATCAAAAACCGTTTTTGCTTACAAATTCCCGATTTTCTTTAATTTTTATTTTGTTTTTATCTGTGCTTTTGAAAACTATTGGAATATTAAATTTTGACCACCCGAATGCCCCAAATAGATTCACTTTTCCATTGTTACAGACACTGTTGAAGTAAATCGAAGCAGTTTTACTACCCCAAACTGTGATGACAGACACAAAAAAAATAAAATATAAAAAACACATAATCAATACATTCATCGCTCCTCTTAGAATCTAAAATTAGGTTTGTGGCGTAAGCCATAAATAGTAACCAATACATCTCAGAATCTAATAATATAAGTAGTTTTTATAGTTTAGGATGAATGAAAATGAGTTGTTTGAGTTTTCTTATCAAGAAGACAATAAATAGTAATTAGAAAAAATGATTGATTAAAAATTAAATATATAATAAAATACTTTGAGAAAATATTCAATAAAAAAAAAAATGTAAAAAAAGTGAGTAATTGGATGTCGCTGTACAGTAGGTTACAAGTGGGTCAATGTATAATGGGTTATATTAGTAAACTTGAATTCAATGATATAATATCATTGTATAAGAAAAAAGATTCTGAGAGGAGACGGTTTATCAGTCTGGATTTTTAAATTTTTATTATTTATTATAGCCTTTAAGTTGAATTAATATTATAATATTATTATTTTTTATTCGTTTCTATGGTGATAGACAAAAAGTTAGAAATTAAAATCCCATTTTTAGCAGTTTGTCGTAATTTGTCGGGGGTTTTTCCTGCGGCATTAAATAACTATTGATAAAATTGAAAAATGACCTCTTTAAAGTACTATCTTGATCCAATTTGCTAAAAGGTAAGGTACTATATGTTGAAATCGAAGCACTCCTTCTGGTAGAAATTTTGTATACAGGATATAAAAAAAAAAAAAAATAAACACCATTGTAAAACCAATAGGTTCCTTAGAATCTAAAAAAAGTCATACAATATAATATAGAAATTTAATATTATATCGTCCATAAATTACATACTCTAGCTTATGTTGTTTCTACATAATATGATATACTATAGAATCTGGACAATCCAATTGTTATTTTTTATGTCCCCTTGATTTTTTTCTTCAAACTATCATGATGTTTTCATTAAATATTCTATTACAATTTTGTTTTATTCACATAATTTATTATTATATCTTGAAGAATAGTCGAAGAATTGTGCATTGTGCTTATATAATGTAGATAATATGATATACGTATGTTCTCCGAAACTGTAATTCAATTGGCTAGGAAAAATAGTGGATTTTTGGAAAAGGGATGTTTAGGGTCATGGTTTAACTTGATCCTATAACACAATATCCCACACACTTTTCCGGTATATTCCCTATAATAATGTATGTAGTGTGGTTTCACTTTAATAACCTATTTCTATAAAGCTTGGCATCATTATTATTCTATAAAACTTGCATAAACTGTTATTAGTTATTACAATGATGATAGGAAGGTCTTGCGTTGAACTTTAAAATACATTTATTAACGCGTGTATTCTTTGTATTAACCACCACTCTTGGGCTTGCTTAAAACTTATCACTTATCATTCATTGTTTTCTTAGTAGTTATATTATTCTCTATGTAATTAAAAGTTTTAAAATAAACTAGAAAAATATTAAATTATATTCTTACATAGGTACCTAACTTTAATGATAAATTATAAAGCATTTAGTTTATATTAATAAATAATAAAAACAAATACAATTTTATTAATTAATATAACAACAGATATTCTAAAATGTATTAGTAAGGCGGAAATTAGCAAATGCTGAACATAATTTAAATCATTCCATTATGATCTATATTCTATAGAGTCTATAGCGTACGGATAGATAAATATTGGGTAGGTATCTAATAAAAGTATTCTATATATTTTACATTTACATTGATAATCGTACATATTCAGTATTCAGTCTTATGAAGTTGTTGTAGTTTACTGTTGTCTACTAACGCTTAGGTATTCTTAAATGTTGCCAATGACTAAATTACCACAACAATGCTCGTCTACTAACGAGAACATGGACATTTCGTGGTTCATTTCACTCCAAGTGGGGTTGTTGTTGTACATTTTACAAAGAGCTAAGTTTCAAAAGTTATGTATACGAGCATTAATTACTATTATATCATAATCATATTATAACTTCGGGAATATTACCATTATAGTACGTGCGAAAATTATATATAATTTAAACAACTATAATATTAGATGTTAACATTTATATCCGTCACTCTCTCTAAATGTTCGGACTTTGAGAACAATGGTAGAAGTGTTAGAATGTTAAAAGTTTAATATTATAATATTTAGTTTTATGTCATATACTTTATATACTTTCCATCGAAGTAGTTTTATGAAGCTCGTAAGCACCGTCTACGAGCTTAAAAATTGAATAATAAATCAAAACAGTCCATATCACAGTGGTGGATAACATTGGAGTGGGTGGGGGTGAAGGGGCGTCCCCTCATTGGGTGACTTATGAAACTTAGATCATACACCATGGATGGAGCCACAGCGTATGATTTCGTTGCCGATATAACGACAAGTCACCGAATTAGATGATCGATGTGAGCAAGCGCAATGCAACTCCTCACATAATTATCCGTAGTTACAATAGGTATCTGTGGATAAATATGGGAGAAGTCCCATTGCGCATGCGCATATCGACCACCTAATTCGGTGACTATAGTCGCTGATATCGGCCACGTTTTTACTTTTTTGTATTGATTTGCGTGGCTCCATCCATAGTATATGATCTAAGTTATGGATCCACTACTGCCATATCATTACAGTTATATCACAGGTGACTATTTTTACAGCACATATTTTGAAAATACGATGTTAAGACGTTAAGTATTCTATTTTTAGAATATATATTGATAACAAACACTGTATTACTTATAATATATTGTTCCAAATGGTTTTATTACATATAGGTTAATAAAAATCACAATTGTAATTTTTATCAAAGTGATTTTCAAATAGTGTTTATAATATTAGTAAGTTATGGTTTAAAAACTTTCATTGAGTTGTAATGTGGTCAAACATGTTTTATTTTTCTGTTTAGCAATATAAAAAATAGGGTAAAAACATTTTCAGAATAAATAAGAAATAAATTATAAACTCTGTAAAGTTAATTGTTTGGGCGCATTTTTAAATTTTAAAAGGCTATTCATTTTGGTTTTTTTATAATTGAATGTATTGTGATTTGTAATTGTTATAAATTACTTCATTTCTATAAAACCGAAAAATATATTCATATGCGATTTATATTTTGGAAGTTTATTAATAGAATTATTTTTTATTCTGTATATTATATAGACTATATAGTTATTACATATTACTAGTCCCTCAATTCTCAAAGTATACATGTGCTGCTTTTATTAAACGAACTATCTACCTATTATAAAGCGTAAGTAACAGATTGATGAGAAATATAAAAACAAAATCTTATATTACATTACCCACATAATTTATTTCACATAAATAATACTCATCGTTTTATTTAATCTAATTGCATTCGGTTTAAACTTTAATCAAACATTTCCTATTACTTTTTCTAATGTCAAAACACATAACATGATTTAATTTTACCACCCTTTTTATTTAAAAATAATCAAGTTATAAACAAATACGTACACGCGCGAGAACTCGAGTAATATGATGAGACATTTAATTTAAACAAAAAAAAAATGGTACCTTGGCAATCCGTTATCCTCGAGCATTAATAATATTTATAAAAGACATTGCAGGTGATGGAAAATGTTTCGCAATTTAAAACGCCGAACAAAATATTATAATATAGTCAATACACTGGTATATACCATTTATAACATATATAAGTATACCAACATGTAAATGGTGGTGTTTCAGACGAAATTACCCCCATCCGGTTATGCTGTCACCTTTATGCGAACATCGTCGACACAAAGACATCATAAACACACATATGGTTTCACACATATATATTAAAGCTCCGGTTTATCCGGGCCAATTGGAAACGTGCGTTGTCGTATGTACACATATATTATTATCATCTCGATCCATCATAACTCCGTGTCCCAAGATATTCACACCAGTGTTGCGTTACTTCGTCAATGTCAGTTCCGATATTTCATTTCCAATCATGTGTTTTGACACTGCGGTATACTGATAGGAATATGTTGATTCTTACTCGTGAGCTGATATTATGATTATTAAAACCCCGTTGTAACGTTTTTATTTAGGTACACCAAAAGTCATTAAATTATTGAAAACGTTACGAGTGTTTACTTTAAAAGAAAAAATGTTTTCTACAATCATATTAATATGAAAATGTTCGATTCCAGTGATAATAATTATAATACATAGGTACCTATTACAGTATTACGGATTTTACCCTGAGCATTACAAGTAATTTAAGCGTGCAGGTAACTAAATTATTCCAGTATTTACTTTTAACAAAACGTATTCGAGTCTCATCTAATAATATAGTAGTGTATCAAATAGTTCTTGCACACATTGTTTATCGGTTTTAGAATAAAATATATCTTATATTTATTGATATCTGTTACCTTCAATAATGTTCTTACAACATAATAATATTATATTCTCACATAATGTTATTGACACACTTTTTGTCACTGATTTGGCAGTGTCTTAAGTGCCTTTATATAATGTATATCACTATTATTTTCATGTATCTAACTGTATAAAAATGTAGTTGAATATTATCATAAATTTGTTACCTATAGTATTAAACGAGGACCGTGTATAGGTGTTTGGGCTTAAGTGATATTATTGGCTAATAAACTTTCATACGTGCATATTATTATTAATACATATAGCTGCGTATATGTTACAACCTACAGCGTTACACGTGTTTGCGATTTTTACATAAATTCAGAACAAGGCGAGCTGTAAATTTTATTTTATCACCGCAATATAATATATTTCACTGAACCATATATTTTTAGAAAATTTAAACGCTCTCGTTTTCGTCCCTGATGAATTCTTAAACACATCTAAATGTGCGCGCGCGCACACACACACACACACTCGCATTTATTCAGACTTACCTACGCATAAAATGATCGAGCAAATGAATGGATCGCACACACTGTGTAATACCTGTACGTTCATATACTTGCACACTAACACTGGTACAGAGGCGGTGGCGGCGATACTTTGTCTTGTCTCTTAGCATAGAGGTTTTCATTTAATGTAATTTCGCAACCTGTCAAACCGTGTCTTGCCGCCGTGCACAGCAAGTGTTTTCCATATTTATCTTCCGGCTGGCTGGATATGACGGATCGGGTAATGAACACGCCGTACGTGTTGGGGTTTAAAGCGAATACCACACGAGTGGATGGAAGTCGTTAATGGAGAGGGACAACGATAGAGGCGGGCGAATGGCCGCGAAACATAACGTGAATAATATACCGGATCAAAATAGTCATGATCGCGGTATCATCATTATATCATCAGAATATTATTATGCGTTGGATACACGCGAGACTGAATATAGTCGGCCTATATTATATCGGTACACTTATTAGTTATTATATTATTAACCAATGTTTGCGGGCTACGTATTTTATAATATTAGACGAGCTTCAGCGTAAAATGTATATAGATGGCTGCTTTACAACTGCAGAATATCGATTTTTTATATTTTATAACGTATACCTATTTAATTCATATATTATTGGTAGGGGTGAGTAATATAACATTTATTATCGATTAAAAATGAAAATAATATGGAAATATAGCTTATAATAATAAAATTGGAAATCGTCAAACGTTGAATTTCGAGAAAAAAAAACTTAAAACACTAATCAATTCAACTAAAGCTATATATTATTTCTCTCTCTGGTTTATTTATATACCTATTTGAAAAATCGAAAAAGTATATTTCAACAGATATTTTTCATAGGTATAGGTATACTGTAGTAGTGTAGGAAGAAAATATAAAATATCTCGACAGGAAAACTTCAGCACAGTATAATAGTGGTGTATCTTAATATTAAATTTAAAATAACGATAAATCGTCACATTCAAAAAAACGATTTTGAACGCACGATGGAAAAATGTTTAACAGTTGTCGGTAGTTTCTTTGCACTTAGACAAACTATTCTAAGAGAGTCGATAAATTACCTCTTTAAAGTTATATAGAGAATAGATGTCTTATCTTTAAATGTGATACATAAATTGTTTTGAGCTTTTTAATATTTTATGACCGAAAACGTGTTCACCGAAAAATGTAATAAATAATTATTAAAGTATATTACACGATTTTCTCAAAGTCTAAAATTGGTAAGAGAGACATTGATAAAAAAGGTTTTAGCTGTATAGTATAATATATTATAACATGACAGAGAAGACTTCATCAAAAATGAAAGATAAAATTATTTAAGTTGCCCTCAACGTAACTATACATAATACATATATATAGGTAATATGATTAGAATAATTAAAAATGTATATTAGGTAATATAAAATAACTAGGAAAATAGTGATTCAATTTATGACGAAGCGAGTGACAGAAGAACTAATGAACTTAAAATCATTCGATTGAAATAGCATTACCTACTCCAGGGAATTCAGATGAGTTAACATTTTAATAATTTATAATATTTTTCCTTTTTTTTTTTTTTTTTGTTCCTAAATAAAGTTTTACTGACTGTAATTATTATTTAAACTTTCTGACACTTTATATTTTATAAAGCTAATGAATGAATTGAGAAAAATAATACTACTGTGATATTAGGATTTAATTTCGAATATACTTTAAATAAATTATTAATTTCTTTTTATTTTGTGTACTTTGAATTTTTCAGCCCAAATAAATAGTTCTACAGTAGGTATAATAATTTAATATTTTTCTTGATTTATTATGACACCATAACAGAATAAAAATGGTCATAACTTAAATTAGTACACTTTTTTATAACAAAATATATTTGACTTTTGTTCATAAAAAAATAATGCATATATATTATATGAACGCAGTAAGGGGTTATCTTATATGTGTAACAAGTATTTAGATTAATTTATAGAAATAAGAACACACATTTTTAATAGGTAATTAAAATAAATGGTATTTTTTTCATAAAACATTCTATATTTTATCACCAAAAATTAAATCCTGTATATAATATATATATATATATATATATATATATACATATAAAATGTGATTAATCATTTAATTTGAAAAAATGTATTAATTCTTTTGTGTTTGTTACCTATACATTTCGTCATAAACAAAAAAATGTGAATTCCGGGGTAAATTTTAATATATTCCAGGTTTTATGAATCATATTATTCTTTTAATTATATGATATGGTGGATATCATTCTATTTTGTGGGATGATGATAATTAGGCTACCTATTTCACCTATTTCATATTATCCTATTTTATTTGTATTTACTATTTTATAATTTTCCAATATATTGCGCCATGAGAATTAACTAATGTCCTAAACTAATACCTTATTCCTTGCGTTCATATAATTCATATTCATACATTTAAAACTGCAAGTTTTTACAATCGTCTAATATCCCACCACAATTCACTTGACAAAAACCTCGTCGTCCCACAATTTCCGGTAATCCTCTAAGATACCTCTTAAACATAAATAGCGGCATAGTGGTGCTAGATGAATAATCCATACATTTAGATCAGCAGTCTTCCACTACCTTTGACAAATTGTGGGTGGCTCACACTAAAACTGAACTGTACATTCTAAAGTCCAACATTATACACTTTTAAGGACAAAATAAAATAAAATACTTATATTAAAATACATTTTTAAACTTTTATAACTTTTAATTATTATCATTCAAAATGTAACTAAAAACTTGGTTATACATGGGGGCAAACATTTTATTTTTTGGTCAATATTATGCGTCAATTCAGATTTTTCACTGCGTGTGGCACTCGATAAATTTTCAAAAATAATTTTTGGTCGTTTATAAAATCCTAAATGGTGCTGACTTAGTTGCATAATACTAATCACTATATAATCACAAAAGATAATCTAGCTGTGAGTGTCAGGGGGTGTTTGCTCTAACTTTTGTCCACTTCATGGTTTATTTTTGAATGTATAGTTATGTATCTTGTTTGCCACGCATCTCATAGTTTAATTGTCCCTTGGAGTATAGAATATAACATTATTAAATTTTTAGAAAAAAAAAGAAAAAGAAAAGGAGAGCTTATTGAATCGCCTCTATTATCGGGTTTGATTTTTGAATTCGCGATTCGTTATACGCACTTGTACTCTATACCATGGATGTTTGAAAAGCCACAAAAAGTCGTCTTTCTGAAAAATCGTAATCATTTTGGACGGGCGTGTACAAAAAAAAAAACGTATGCTTCAGGTGCTCACTTTAAGTTATTTTTTTATCTCGTGATTACGGCGGAGGCCATCCGATCAATGGCCATAAAACGGACCAAATGTGTTGGCGGTGCAGTAATAGTTTAGTACCTACCGCATAACACTTACTAGCACCGTGGTAAGGGGGCACCGCTGTAGCGTATTGCGACTGTTGTAAATGCCGCATTGGGATGATTGTATCGGTGGCCATGTGGTGGAAATGGGTGGGCCGCGTGCAAGGCAGGTGAAGTGTCGGAAACATATCAGACAGCCAACGAGGCTCCGAATGATTATGATGATGATGATGATGATCAGGGCTTGGAACTTTGTGATATTTGTTTGGAAAGTAAATATAGAGAGAACAAATGTGAATCGATACAAAAGTGTTTCAAGATGTCCGGGCTTAAAATTAGAAAAAATTTGTACATATTTTTTTCTCTATAAATATGTATGAAAATAAATAATTCAAATCGCTTATAAGAAATATAAAAGTATTTTTTAATAAAATTATCAGACGAAATTTTTTTATATTTGACCCTATGCAAAAGTAATCAAATTTCGGACACTTAAAAATCATATAAGTAGTTTAATAAAAGTACATCAATTTCATTAATTTTGAGTACCTAACAAAACGAATTTTAATTTTAACACTTTTTTTTAAACTAGGATTATTATACATATGTATATTTCACTGGGTAGGTAAACATAATACTTTTTATCTATGGCACATAATTCATATTTTATTAAGTGCATATTTAAATAAATATTTGAAATATTTGTTTAGTGGGTTAATTCCTAAGCTCTGGTGACGATTATAATAATATCAACAACACGGTTATAGTTGACGAAACGGTTGTCCTACATTCAGAGTGGCCTTACAATCGGTAACCAATGCGGTATTCTTCGGCTCATGCTCTTGAACTCGTAAGTAACTGCGACACTGTGAGGCTTCGTCTACTAGCAAATCCCCCGGAGACGTGACGTCGAAATTTTCGTTTGCCCGCCTTATTATCGGTGATGTGTGTGGGATATAAAAGAATGGAAACATAGAGTGTTAAATCAATTATTATTTGATAATAAATTCGACAGAGGAAAACGTCAATATTTTTACAAGCCACAGTAAATATATAGAAACGTTCGAGGCGATAATTGGGACCAACGAAGTTATGGTTTTTGAGCTGAGTGAGAAAAATATTGTGTACACTTTGGCTATTTGTCAAAAATGATGTAATAGTATTTTAAACAAACAATATTAGAAAATATGTTTCGTTTCAAAATAATGATGAGATTTCAAAAAAATAAGTTCTTTATTAACGAGCCGAGTACAAAATAATAAAACAATATATTTTATAGTATGTATAGTAGGTAGAGTATAAATACGATGTTCCAATTTTGAAGTGCAACAATACAGGTTGGTATAATGAACATTATACTATATTTTATAGAGTAGTATTTCTACAATAAAAAATGTAATTTGTCGTTTTCAGCAAAAACGTGGACACCTGCTGTATATCCATCAGAATAAATGACATGCACTTTACTCGGGACTTTTAAACACATATTAAATTAGAATTACATAAATATTTTGTTATTTTGATAAACCTTACATATAGGATTTTTTTTAAACTTTTCCTGTATTATCATTTTGTTCTAAGTCCGTTAAGTATAAAGTGGTAAAACTTTTGCAAAGTTTTTGTGGACCATGACCAAACTGTGGTTAACACAATATATTCTCTGCGGCAAAATGCAAAAGTATAAAATACGAACTCTTTAAATCTCAGTGTCATAGATAGAGTAAGTTAAATGAGAATTACAAGTACCAAGTCAAAACAGTTTCATTAATTTTCTTTAATAAGAAAAACTTTTGAAGGTAAATTTTAATTATATTGGGGTGTTTATTTTAACAATTTAACCACTTGATTATATAAAAAAGTATCTCTGTCACATAACAACATTTTTGGATGACAGCATATATTTTTAATTTTATATGCGAAAGAAGAGTAATTTCTGAGTAAAATACTAATATATTACTTTTAAAACACGACGTACCAAAATATTTTAAACAAATTATGACCATTTCTTTTACGAATTATGTTTGACTTATTTAATAAATTAAAAAATATATGATATATAAAAGAAGACACAAGCTGTATGAATAATGTAATTAATTCATTACTATGCAACCACTTACTTTCACAACTTTTATTTTCATATAATACCAACCAAAAGTTTAAAATCTTACAAAAAAAACAGTTGAGTGGAAAGTTTTAGCCTTATTATATGGTTAAAGTTGTAAACGTTAAGTTAAGTTGTTATAATTTTAAGTGCTTATTTCAAAAATATGAGTGATACTTTTTGAATTATTTAATTTAGATCTGATTCTTCTTTACCACTTATTTTCACATAAACTATATGAGTTAAAATGGGTAAATCTCTATGTGTTTTTTTTTTAGTTAATTTCCCAAAAACACTATGGTGTCAGACCTTAGATTTTAGCTGGCCCGTATTGTACTCGAGGTTTTTGACTGAACTATAATTTGCTCCCAAAACACGCTTTCAACTTGAAGTCCAATCCAAAACCCTCATGTGCACCCTTCATCTGTGGTGGTGAATTTTTTGATTTTGATTATTTGTTAATTAACTGTCCGTCTGTATCCCTAAAAGACTCGATATTAAAAATAGTAATTTACTTTTCTTTGCATTAACTTTTTCTATGTCAACCCACTATCCTCTGACGTCCTCGTCATCTCTGATCCAAACTGTATTTAAAATACTGGTTTTTAAATAGCATTGACCTTATAGTCACAACTAATATTTATATTTAACACAATTGTTTGTCAATTTTAATAATGTACGATCATTGAAATGTAATAATTTTTGTCAAAATATATCACTTCAATAAAAATGTTAAAAATAATACAATTAAAACATTTTAAATAACAAACACAATACGCTACTCATAAATGTTATGGATGTATAATAATACTGTATTGGGTTTCAGTAAAATTAAAACAATAGAATGAATCATATTATTATTTTTAATACATATCATACTCAGTTATGGACCTGTTTTGCCTATCCAATACGCCGTGTTAGAAATATATCGAAGTGCTTATTTTTCCATATAGATTACACTATGAAACGACACACTACGATGGAGTGGTCCACCTTATATTTTTAACTTGGTAACATAAAAATATTATTTCATTTAAATGAAATGCCATTCTTATTGAATCAGCAACGGATACTGGAATGGGTAACAAGTTACATACAACCGCAAATGGACTGTTATTTTTTCAGTGTCAATCATCGGTGGTTATTTTATTATTAACGAAAAAAGTGGGTGGGAATGTTTGGTGAATCACCCCGGATTTGTAAAGAATAAATATAGTTTATATTATAATATAATAAAAATAATTATATGTGCATTATAGCTATATAGTGTCAAAATAGTAACATATAAAATGAACATAGTACTATTGATGTTAACAAATAGAGTGCAATACTTAATAAAACAAATTATAGGTAAAGTAATTTATTATTATTATAGGAATTACAACTATAAATACACATACAAACAAGTGATATGATAGTAAATTATTGAACTTTTTAGAATTAAAAATTGTTATACACTCAATCATCTAATTCTAATATACATAATACATTTTTTAACCTCATACATTTTATATATTATTATTTGTCAATTAAATTGTAGTAAACAGTTTATTTTTAATTTTATGTAAGGATTATTAACTAACGGATTTAATAAATGGATTTCTTCCCCATATATTTTTCCTTAAGTGAAGTTGTTGAAAATATATTTTTAATTACTATACACACGTTAATATATAAGGGTGGACATATAATTAAACATACATTACTAAACGGTTTGTAAATCGTTTTAATAATAACGTTTTTATAAAACTAGGGTTGTGGATATAAAAATTAAAGACTGTCATTTTGATGTGTTCGAGCATGAAATGAATTGACGTGCTCGGAATTCGGATGTATTAATAATAAAAAAAAATATATTCAACCCCTCTTTTTATTGCATTTCCGTGAACATATTTTTTTCAGATTTTTAGATTGCTAATGAAAAACAGGAAGTACTAAAATCGTATTGCCGATAACAGAATAATATTTCACAAAAAAACATATTTTAAATAATGCGCTGTGATTCGTGCGATAGTTCCGTCATAATGTAATAATAACGCGTGAGCAATAATAATATTTGGGTGCAAAAATGTTGATAATAATATAATAATACGTCCTATAGGTAGCATAATAATGATATAATATCAGGTACTATCAGATAAAAAGAAGATATATAATTAAATCAAAACTGAATATAAATTACCTACTATAGAAGATATGTGACGATAGTGACGATATTTGCGCAATAAATCGAATGATAAAATGTCAATGGAACTCCGTCGATACAATTTTATTATATTTAGGCACAATAAAGTCGCTAATGCAGACGGATGGAAATCGTGAAACTACCTACGTGTAATAAATATATGTGTAAGGTTTACACGCTAATCATCGATGTCGCCCTGTGTAGGTAGGTATCGTGTTTTCTAAAATGTTCATAGGTGAAACGGTTAGGTAAAAAAAACACGTAGACCGAGTTTAGTGTTACATTACGGCGGCACAGGGCTATAATATTCACTATGCATAGCGTGTTGGGTATACACAAAGACCGTATACGAGTGTATAATATTATAATATATAGGTACAGCGATTTTTCTCCGTAACGTGGCA
Organism: Macrosiphum euphorbiae; assembly: GCA_949089665.1. Taxonomy (NCBI): domain Eukaryota; kingdom Metazoa; phylum Arthropoda; class Insecta; order Hemiptera; family Aphididae; genus Macrosiphum; species Macrosiphum euphorbiae. The sequence continues at coordinate 140,755,778 of CARXXK010000001.1, read as the reverse complement.
GTTTTTTTTTTTATCGAGAAGTAAAACGCACACACACACAAACACCGTTAGAAATGTAAAAAAATAGTAGGCGTTAAAATAATAATAATAATAATAACGGTGATAATAAAATACGAACATTTTTGCTGCGTTACATATTTTATATTAGGCATAATAATATAATATATTATCCTATGTATAATATATTATTATTATTATTTTAATATACAATACGCGACGCATAATATGTTTCGCAAATCCTAAAAGTGGCTATTTATTCGTCTCGACTTGCATCGTGTGCGTGTGCGGTCTGGAAGAGCTTTCCGAGAACGTTATTATTATATAGGTGCTTGTATTTTACGAGATAGAATTTCCCTCCACTGGTGCACTAATAAACATGGGTTTTAAGAATATATCCCGTGTAAACATACGATGGCAGTAAAAACTTTTCAAGCTCTTCTTCTTCTCTCTGCCGTCTAAGCATAGGAGAGTTTGTGTTCGCCAGGGAAAACATTGTTTTCCCCGAGGATATCCTTGCCAAGAACAAATTATTTTTCAATACGCACGAGGTGCTTTCCCGGCGTATGACTAGGTAGTTTTTTTTGATAACTAGTTATATAATATTATTATTATTGTGACCGTCACCTTTTCCTTAGAACGAAAAAAAACTTAAACTCGCACTCATATATATATATTAATAAACGAGTTTAGAGTATCGATTGTATATATAATATATTATGGTCTTGCCGTGCGTGACACCTACATTATAATATTGAAACGTTTTAATTTTTTTTTCTCATTGACATAGTTTTACTATTTAGGTCTTGCTGACACACAAAGGCCAAAGCCGTGACCCAGAGAGAGAATGTTAATTGGATTTAAATACTGAAGCGAATAGGAAGACAACCGTTCAGTTAATGAATAGTTTTATTCAACGGCTCGGTGATCAAACTAAAAAGGATAATATCAAATAAAATATATTGTGCACCTACAAAAGCATTCAAATTAGAACTGTATATTATTTACACGCTACTAAAAGCATTTAAAAGTTTTTATCACAATTTTCAACGAATAAACTTTTAATAAAATGTTTTTTAAACATCCAAATTTATATTATACTCGTTCATTTGGTAAAATAAGAAATACAAAATACAGTAATGCAGTTATTACGTTATACAGAGTGTATACGACTCTGAACACATTATGAAGTTGTACACACATTGCACATCGAATGGTCTAAAAATAATACATTTTCATCTATATTGTTCTATTTCAGTAATTGGCCATTGTTTTAAAACAAAAACAAAATCAATATCAAATATATTATTTAAGTACGTAGTTATACTCGGGAAAATACCAAATTTTGGCCATCCAAACTATCTAATTTTTTTTTCATTCTAATGTAGTGAGTATTACTTAAAAATTAGGATTAGAAATATTTTTACAAACAGCAGCTAAAACATAAAATATCTTAAAATTATTTTTGATATTTCCAAGTTATTATAGGCGTATGGGTATTACTAATGTAATTAAATGTAAATATTTGTATTTATTTGTATTCAAAAATACCCCTCAGTAACATTCTAAGCACGATCCTACTCAAACTTAAGGTCATATACAACAAATATCGTACGTTTCTAGAATAACATTTTTTTTTTAAATAGAGATGCATGCTGATTATTTACAATGCATTATGTTTTATTACTTAAAATAATTTGAGTAATAAAAACTAATGGGTTGGGTTATATAATTTATATGGCATGACTTTATGTGGTCAATTTAATAAGTTCTACATTTCCACTTTGTGATCATACATAGCATACTTTTTAGTAAATCAACATTTTTATTTTCATTTTTATAGGTCGACAGTACTTTTCACATTTTTTTACCCTAAAAATAGAGATTTATCGGTAAAAATTGTCCATTAAGACTCCAAATGAACTACAACTGGAGTAGTTGATTTTCCACTTGCCTAAATACACAGTTTAGCTTCGAGTTGTATTAGTATTTAGTTGTATTTTATAATACATTTTTTCCCTGATTTTTTTCTCTGTTATATTGTATAGTAATCGTTTTATCAAATAATATTTTAACAAACCGTACCTATTAAAAAGCAAGTATACATACAACAATAATCGTGTTATGATGTATATTATAATTTACAGGAACTAATAACTTACAACTACAATTAAAAGTTTTCATGAATTAATTGTTCACAATCTATACTTGTTATAAATTATAGGGTTAATGTTGTTAAGGGTAAGTTATAAACTGATTTTAGTTCTTGTGTCTAATATAAATTGAAAAATAATCTATACCCATTACCCAAAATCTACATAGGTACCTATATAGGTACGATACATAAGGTCTTAAGGTTTATTTTAAAAATTAGATTTTGAATAAATTCATTAAAGAAAAACACGAGTGACCATGATTGTCTATAGTAACACCCTATGTAAAATTAAACTATCTAAAATGCATAATATAAAATATTAAGATACAGGATTCCACTGAAGGATTAAGCTAATGAATATTCTTATTCAAAGACACAATGATCCATTTTAATTAATCTTATATCTATAGTACAATGTATAATATTATATTACCTCATGCGTAAAATATAATATGGTATATGGGTAAAACTCAAACACACTTAGATTTAGTAAAAAAATATATCGTTTGTTATAAAATAAACGTAATTTAATAAAGATTTTACTACGAAATTTCATATACTTACTATGAATAGTAAAAACTCCGAGATTGCTTATTTATTTTTCGTCGTGAAAATGTGAATATTTTTAGGTAAAAAATAGTGTTAAAACTAATTTTCTGACTTCAAACCACTGCATTGCAGTAACAAAAACTTTAGGGAGGATTATAAAACATGGATAACAATTCATTAGACTCTTAAGCGTATCTAATGTGCTTTTATTAGTATGTATTTTTTTATTCCTAAATTATATAGCGTAATCATCGTACGTTACAATTTATAGTTACCCACATTAAATGTATACCCAATTTCAACTTAATTATATTTGTGTGTGATTTTCGTATCTCCGTTGCTTTATTTTTTTTAATTGTGTTAATAAATCATGTAGTTACATCACAGTAGTTATATAATGGTTATATAATATGCGATATAGCATATTATATTATATCTAATACCTATGTACGATTATAACAATGATGAAGTTTAATGTCAACAAAATATTATGAAAAATTATTACACAATACACGATTATCGTAACGAACGTTTTTATTACGTAACATGATTAGGAATTGTCACACACGGATAACCTAAATATTACATGTACTGCTGGTCACAAAAAAATCCACGAACGTATAATATTGCTTAATAAAAAAAACCCCCTACGCTAGGTACTTATTTAATTCCTTTACAATATGTGTAGTGTAAAAGCACTATCGACTTCTCGGAATTATATTGTATTTGACAAGAAGAGATTTAGAAAAAAAAAATAAATACTAAGATGTTTCGCATCGTCGTCTTGATGAAGACGATAATATCGTTGTCAACAAATAGCATTAAGAGCGAGGGAATAAAAAAATAATAAAAAAAAATATATATACTATCATTGGTCTATGAAATAGTTACGGTGTAATATTATATAATATTATATAAATGCGCACGACGTTATTTTAAACAATATGTTGTCAGGAAATGCTTTAAGACGAAAAATGGCATTGTAGTTTCTTGAGATTAAATTGCATTCTTGAGTAACGGGTCCAAATTAAATTCCAGAATGTGTAAACTTCAGTAACGACAACCGTTTGGAATCTATAGTCGTATACATTTTATGTGAGGCATGAGATTGTATCTACAAATATTATTATATCTTGATTGTAAAATTTTTATTCTCTCATTCTAAATAGGTACCTATAGCCTATTTTTGGTCATAACATTTATAAAAAAAAAAAAAAAAGTATATTAATTCACATAATATAATATAATAATATTATGTGATCCTTCATCGCGAGCTACCTCTTTTTAACTCGTTTTGTTATTTATTTTACTTGTGACTCGAGTAACTCGATTATTTAGCCACACGCAATCGACCATATTATTAAAATTAAACACACCTTCATGGGTGTAGGTACTCGAATAAAAAAAAGTTTTTACACGAAATAAAAAAAAATGGCTTTAAAATGTGTGAAATATGTATCGGAGAGTTAAAATATATAAACGCGAAACAGATACAATTCACGATATTTTACAAGTTAACATGTACGCCTTCTGCCAGGCCGCTTAGTAATGGAAATCCCATAACACCACGTCGACGTTATATCCACGTCTAGTCAAAAGACGTGTACAAGTAGGTACGACACGTGTACGACCACCGACGAAGACCGCTCTGTATATAAATCGTGCATCAAACGTGCTCGAAATCTAAATCCCGCATGTCAAATGTCGTTCGCATTAAATCTGAATCGGTATTTTATTCTCGCCCCGAGGAGACCCTATAAGAAACACGATATATTATATGTCCGGCGGGCGTCTGCAGAAAAAACTAGCTCGACGATAAAAAAAAAAATAATAATAATAAAAAAACTATAAATAAATAAATAAAAGATGAAATGCACAAACCACAATCGCGTACCTACCCTCCCACATGATATGATAGAGGTACGTGCGAATTTATCGCCGCATGCATTATTCCGTTAGATTCGTCGTAGTAGTATACGCACCTTAAAAAATAATAATAATAATAAAACATTATCGCGCCGCTCCGTCATCCGTGTAAAACGACACGCGTGACGCATAAAAATATGCCTTTTTAATAAATATTTGAATGCGAGCGAATATCGACGACGACGACGACGACGACGACAGCTATAACACAACCATAGTATAGTTACAACAACCCTCTCGTGTGCAGGCGTTCTATACGACCGAACGGAATGTGATTTTATTACCGAGGCGGAGATGCCATCCGAGACGGAAGCACACTGCCCTGGCAGCTGGTTAAAGTATAATAATAATAATAATAATAATACGAGCACGTCGACTTGTGTGCTACGATACGCGAGTCCGGATGTGTGCAATATTATGCATATAACATGGCGTGTATTGTAAACGTATGTACCTATATACGTGTTTTCCCATATATTATAATATTGTACTATAATACCAGACCACCATACACGTAGTAGGTACCGCGTAATAATAATATAATATTAAATAATACGTAACGATAATATTAAATATGAACTAGGTACCCCGATAATATGTAAATTTTATAATGTACCTACGTGGCATTTTATTAATATATATATTATATTTTACTATTATTGAGTTATTTTATATTGTGCGAAGTACTCACAACGTTGTCGGTAACAAAAAAAGTCGTCGACCACAAAAAAAAAAATGAATATCGCTACACCGCGTGTGTAGTTCATGCGCAGCATATAATACGAGAGTACAAATATACCATATTGTACCATGATCGTGGTAATGCGACAAAATCACTGCAGCACACACACGAAGGCTACAACTACCGAAAAGTCACGTAAAACGGGTGCAATCCGATAATATTATGCTATATAATATTTGACTTGCCAATATTGTTGGTGTATTGTTGTAGTATACCCATATTATGTCTCTCTGGTTTACCGCATTAGAAAATTATTCAACGTTAAACTGTAGGGGTGTGTACCTATATTGAATCGTGTGATATTTACTTTTAAGCGAAATATAATGATAATTCATAGTGTTTAGGTACTCACACGAAATAACACCACCAAACACAATACATTATTAATCATTTTTCGTTGTATTAGTATAAAATATTATAAAGAATTTCCTACGATGTACTTCAGATCGTTGAACATTAAAATCATAACAAAGGTAGAATTGTAGTTTGAAATGTAAATACTATAACGTGCGTACAATTTTAAAAATTAATATTTTTTTAGTGATTAAATACGAACAATACTCATGTAGTATAACAATACCGGCAATCAAAAGAATGGCAAATATACAATTATCATAGTAGACAATTTGAAAGAAAAAAATGATGCAATTTAGAATTTAAATTAATTTAGTTTCTCAATTTAATAGTTAAAAACACTATTATATACATAGGGTGTTAGGACTTAACATTTTTGAGTACGTAATTAAATCAGAAATACAGACTAATATGTATAATTATAAAGCTCGAATAGGGTGGGTTAATGTAAAATAAATAATGTTATATTGCACTATATGAGTTCAAAAAGTAATAAATATACCATAATATCTTTTGTATGTATAACATTTGAATAAACAATGTCTGATTTCAGATTAAAAAATGTTTACTACAGTAGAAAATGTGTCAGAGTTAATATACGCATAAAAAAAAAGTTAGACAATATACAAGTGTCAAAACTGGCGAAATATTAAAATACAATTTGAATACACTTGGAATATTGCATCCAAACGCCTAATATACTTAAATCAAGTTAACATTTAAGAGTTTTTTTAATAAAAAAGAAAAATAAGTGTTACTTGAAAATCAGTATTATTAACATGTAGTGCACTATTAAATTTAATTCTGCATAGTGTTTATTGTACTCGGTCTTGAAAGAATGCTTGCTACTTTAATGAGGTACTATAGATTTTTTTGATTTAAGTACCGAAGGTACTCATATTTACATAAAATATATTTTATATTTTTCTAATAATTTTATTTCAAACAGTTCGATTTTCTTGTATACTAACATAGTTATGTTAATATCTACATTATTTGAGCATCAGACAAAAACATTACAACCAATGATAAAATCCTACTGAATTTAATATTTTATTTGGATGACATTGATTAATAATTTTACTTTTACACCTATCAACTTTTGAATAACGCAAAAAAGGGTTTCGAAAAAACTCGGGATCAAACATCACGTGACATTTAAAAATAGAGGTTTCAATACCATCAAAATACTTTTTTTTTAAACACAACAAAATATCTACATAAATAAATTAACAATTTGATACAATGTAGGTTTGAATAATGTCGATTAATTTTAAAATTGTTTTATACAATGGTATAATATTTTTAAATTTAATAATTGACAATAGGTACCTATCATTAAAAATCATTGTGTTGACCTAAACAGTTTTGGTCATTACTTATAAATATAAGCTTTAAGTTTTAACAAATATGGTAGGTATACAGTTTAATGGCAGTTTGTTGACTTAAAAATTAATTAATTTTATTCCATAATATTTTATTATGTTGTCAATATAAACACCGATGCCTCATTACATAAAATATAAAATATAAAATATGTTTATTATTAATGTAAAAAAATGTACAACAATCTGGTAGTGACAACTCCGTTCTTTACGTATTTGTTTAAAGTTTTAAAAAGTTTTATATTTTTAATTTTCACTAGGTAGGTGGGTATTTGTCATTTTCAAACAACGTTATGGTTGCATACTTGTATAGGTACCATGATTGGTATTGATGAAGTAAAATTAATTGCCCCATGTCTACACCGCTGTTAGACAGGTCAAAATGATAAAACACTTGGGGGTAAAACGTTAATTCTCAACTTTTAAAGCGGTATGACAACTTTTAGAGATATTGTTTTTAATATATATGAAAATATAAATTTGTAAATTATTGAACGCGTTACTATGGTATATGTTTAATTTTATCGGCTGTAAATCTCTACACAAATCGGACAACGAATTCCTATGGTGCAGGAGGTGTTGGGGTAAAGGGTTAGGCAATATCCTTTCTTACCAGTTAAATAATTGACGGTTTTTGTGCCCCACTTGAAAAATTCTATATAAACGAATAAAATGATTAATAATTTTCTGGCTGACGCATATTTTACGGGCCATTAGTCACAAGGACACGCGCAGAGATTTAATTAAAAAAAATTATAGAAAACACCAACGAATCGAAAATACATTTTACCAAGCGTTCGTTAGGAAGGGATAGGATAGTACCGTCCGTGATCAAATTATTTAAACAACAACCGTCTGCGTTCATTTGCCAAATAAAACAGTTTTTCCTTCCGATTGAACCTTATCCAGACTGGCTGAAATATATAGCGACATGCAAACTGGCATTCCCCGTAATTAGTGAGTCTCATTTCGTAAAGCCGCAAGCAGTAGTTAGGGTTGGGACAAGGAAGACGAGCAGAAAAAAACAATTAGAAATATATCCTTTTTTTTAATTTCCTACCCCATCCTGAGGCCGTATGATTTATCACTATATATTTCCTCCAACGCAACAAACTGTCCCGAAAGCGGAAAACTGATATCTTTTTTTCATTATTTTCATTATTTTTATGAGCGTATAATATATACTCTTCGAGGATTCAAAAATATCAGTATTTTTATTTTAAGAAACACTTAAAGTTTAAACTGTGAGCAACAGTATAGTGTTCATAATACAAGACATATTATTTTTTTAATATTAAATGTTACGTTGGTTTGCTTATTTAACTAGATTCAATTAATTTAAACTTAAGATTTAGATTCAAAATTATTTTAGAAGGGACTTCTTTGGCTGTAACATTCATGAACTACTACTGTAGTTGTTAATACGGAAATGTGTATAAACATTTTAATGTTATGTATTGCAAATGGTATATAGATGGCAAAGTTGGTATTTTTGAAAATTAATTTTTTTTGTTTCATGAAAAAATCAATTTTTGTTATGGGTGCCTATGATTATTTTGTTTTTAGTGATAATATTAATTAATTAATTAGAATACCCCATCGTTGGGTAAAAGTATAGTAAAAACTTGTAAGCAGGATACAATTTTAAAATAAATTTGCATGAATCCGTTTTATTATACCATACAATAATGCATCGTTTTGAAAAAAACTTATGCTTTACAAAAATATTTTTTTTGGCATTGTATAGAAAGTCAAAAGTTGAATTGTTATAAAATGTAACCTAAATAGCCAATAGGTACCACAGTTTATTGAAAAAAGTTGTTTTTCGAATTTCAAAGCTTATTTAGTATTTAAGTATTTCACAAAATAACATAACAATTATAAAAGTACAATTAAAAGCATATGTAATTAACAAATCCATGGTCAATGACATAAAAATTGTTTTTCAAATGTATCCAATAGCCAATATTTTTTGCTTAATAATTTAAAATCTCTTTCACCGAGAAGAGGAGTGCGAAACGAGTACTAAAATATATTAATGATTTTCAATACAATAGTCATCATATTTTTAAGGCAACGTTTTCTCTTAACAGTCTTAACATTTTATTACATGGTGACCAAGGTGCAGCATACTAAATGATAATGTTTTGGATTAATTGAACCTAAATAATATACTCTTTAGTAGAAATATAATTTATACAATTCTGAATTTTAATTTCTCTGACTACTATTGTGTTATTTTTAATTATATTTATATTTTATATGTGACTATACTGGAATAAAATTATAATTACTCTAAAGTTCATAAAAAATGTAATTACCTAAAATTTTTTTATAAAGACACTTGAAATTATATGTAATTTTGTTTGAACTTCTTAACACTCATTGTTCCTGCAAAATGTAATTAAATAAAAATGTTTGTAATAAGCACTTATTTCTTCAACAGTACATTTCAATATTAAAAACTGAAGTAATAAAGAAAATTAATTAGAAAGTATTTAATTTAAAAAAAAAAAAAATTGAAAACTAATTATAATATTGTTCATTTCAGGTTGAATACATTGTCTATTTTATACATATAGGTATATTAAATTTAAAACTTCGTAACTTAAGATTTTAGTAAAATCACAACATATTAATAATAAAATATTCTAAATTCGAACATTTTAAAATTATATCCATTGAGAAAGTTTCGATTAATTTGTAAGCTAACCAATAATATTTGACTAATATAATTAATACTCTTGGGAAAAAAACTAAATCAGTTTTTTCTGTCTATATATTCTTAGATTTAATATTCGAGTACAATACTAATAGTACAATACTATTTTTTATTGTTTCGATTATTTGGTATTTATTTTTTCTTTCTGTTATATATGAGTATTGACTCACTGTTGTATTAATTTACTAATATAAATGGCAACAGACAATACATCTGTTTTAAAAATACATTTTCTAACTTTATATGCAGTGTGGAAAATGAATTCACAATTATTTATGTTATTTAAAAAAATTCCACGATTTATCATAAATAATATTTGGTTTATATTTGGCATTTAAAAATATAATATATTGGGCTCAAAAAAAATAATGGCCAAGTTATCATTGAGCGCATGATTTTTAAGTGCAATAATAATAATAGACTAGGTACTGTATAGTGTATAGTTTATTTATTCTATAATTAATAGTTTTATAAAAATATAAATCAGATGTAGATTTTTTACAAACTTTAAATAGATAAATATTAGTTAAGAACTTTTGTTTTATAATTATCATACCCGTATCATCCAAACTCATTATTAGAAACCTATAAGTATTATTACACAAATTAAATAGTTCAAAAACTACTCATTCAAGTTTCATCTTACTAAGAATTTTTATAAAAAAGGGCTATGACACATAGAAGTTTCCATCGCCACAGGACACTCCGTAAATGGCATAAAACATTTAAGTAAGTATTAGAAAATAATAAGTATATTTAAAAGTTCCAGCAATAAGAATTTGAATACATTCATTATCAAAAGAAAAAATGGGAGTGAACATAGTTGGTAAAAAATGCTTGGTACATATGATCATAAAAAATAAGATAAAATACTTGTAATAATAATGTTATAATAAATTATAACAACAACTTTGTAGAAGTTAAAAAAATATTTTTAACAAGGAATAGTTATTTAAAAAATCCAAACAAATCATAATATTTCAACATGAGGTCGATAAACATAAATAACCCGATACCAATCTAATATCTTAAAACTTATTGTTATCTTGCCATTAAGTTTAAATTTTAATTACGTTAAGTTTAACTTAACATAATGTATATAAAAGATACAAACATAAGATATACGGTAGTTTTAAATATTATTCTGCAATATCTTTTAGTTTTCCGATTACTAACTACAAATAAATATGTTTAATATAATGTAGTTACGTAAAAAAAAATAAAATGATATTGTTTCTGTTTAGTTTTTAAATAAAAATAACGTAATACTTTTGTTTGTTTTATATAAGTTTACACATAAACAATATTATGTTCTTATCTCTTATTTATCTAAATAAATAAAGAAGTAATGTTGACTTTCAGTATTTATTCTATTCAAAATGTAATTCGTTATTTTTTTTATTCAACAAATTCTAGGTTTCCGTCGGCTATACAAATTTTAAAAGACGCCTCCTTTGCGCAAGGTTTTACGGGTGGATGGACACGAATGCATCACGCGTTGTATTAATAGCTGTGTAGGTACCTACTTATAATATCTCGTAAAAATAAAAACACGATCTTTGGAATTTCAGCCCTGAGTGTTTACATTATTACATGTGCTCGGATTGCTTATATTTCACGACGGCGCCTTTAAATTAACCCAAATGTTTCTCGTTGCAGTATACCGGAATTCTCAGCCTTTCGGTAAACCTTTGAAAATGTGCATTCCCCGTTGGCGAGCATAATGCACAGAGCAAGGGGAGGGCACAAGCAGCCGAATGGTTTTTGAATTGAATTTCTGCGTATAAAAAACGAGTGACTTATATAATACCGCGTGCCCAGCTGTGTGTACAGGGTACCGATCTCTTGTACAAAACTACCCGGGCATGTTATGAAGAAAAATGAATTAAAGGCAAAAAAAAAATCCTCGAGGTAATTTCAATGGATATCGTGCCCTTTACATATTTTATGATAATATATAATATTATATTAAAAAACTGTTCTTGATATTTTTATGTTATCAAGTTAAATACGTATATTGTATTCTTGGAATTATGTACCTAAATATAAAATAATAGTGTAGTGTTTAACATAAGAAAACAGGTGTTTTATTATGATGTAATACAATTTAACAACTCATTATACATAATGACATGAAAATATAAACACTTATATAATTTTTAATTCATAATATAAAGATTTTTATGACCAGATAAACAGTTTTATTTATTACGACTTAATTGACCTAAACAATAATCATAAAAAGCTTTTTCAGATAATTTAAAGAAATTAAGACTAATTTTTTAATTAAAATATGAAATATTCTTTTATATTTAACTTAACACGAGATGTGAACATTTTAATCTACATTTACATTGTTTAAAATCACTATCGTACCAATTAAAAGCTTAAAAAAAAATTGAAAAGACAATGAAAGTAATAAAATGTAAAGATAAATCGAATAAAATGTAAACCTCAATATTTTACAGAACAGGCTTGAATTGTGTCAGCATGTGGGCATTAAATGTTCAGTTAAATTACTCAATGTCTCGAAAAAAAACAATCAAGTCGGGTAAATGAACATGAATTAAGTAAAGCGATCTAAGATTTATAACACATAAATTGTCAGTAAAGTATTTGACGTAATTTATATTTTAATTAAGATTTGTCTTTCTTGTAAACCACCACTAAGATTGTCTTTTCTTTTCCTTTTTTTGTTCTTGTAGGATATATTTGGGAAATAAAACTACTGTACTACTTAGGAGTGTTATACATCGATATCTTTCAATTGCTGTATTATATTATATTATTATGTGCGATGCATTTAAATCTAATCAATAGCAATGAACCTTTCAAATTTTAAAGTATTATACGTAGTTATTACTTATTAAACCTAATACTTTAAAAATAAACTATAGGATTTTCGTGTAAAATACTTCAATTGTATTCACAATTCATATCAACTATATTCATAGTTGTACTTATCACTAATACAACCAATTTATAAAAATATTGTGATAATACGATGCTGACGGATTTAAATAATCAATAAATAATAATAAAAATATATAATACACATAAATTATATATTTTTATATTTATTTACTACTTAGGTGTATTGTCGATTCGAAATTAATTAATTTCGATGATTAATTAAAATCCAACTAGGAGGTTTTTATGCTTAAGTTGTATAATAGTGGTGGTATAGTCAGTTGTACACGCGTAGGTAGGTACATCCAATTAAAATTAAAAATCAAAACTTAATAATCACCAATCTACTAAGGTAATATCATTATTCTTAATTTATTTATTTCGGTCGAAAATATGACTTCGTACTTTTCTCGATCAATATTAATTATCGCAAATATAGCTCTGCAGCGGCTGATATCACTACCTACCCGTCTATACCTACACAGTATCGTGCGTTGCGTATCATATCGTCGTCGTGAACGTCAATCCCATTTTCGATAAGATAAAAAAATATCAAAATTAATAGAAAAACGGTATACGCGAGCGGTACCTATTTAAATAATATTATTATCAACGCCACTGAAACCGTTTTCGGCGCTCAAGTTTAATACTGCTGACGTGACGGCACGAGAGTGACGGGCGGCGTCGGCGACGACGACATAAATCTCCAGCTGTTGCCGTTAAAAGCCGAAGTTCATAAATCGCTCGACACAATAACAATTTGGCTAGGCCTGACCCACCCTCCACCACCCACATCCACCCAGCCCCTCAGGCCCAACACTTCCTCCGCCGCCGACCGTCATTGGCCCGGCCGTCGGAAGTAGTAGTATGGATGACTCGGATATTATGGAGAACTGGCACGTCAGCCCATTCGGCCACGTCACAGTGTGCGCATGTTAAACATCGTAATAGTAATAATAATAATAATAATTGATTGCTCCGGGGCGACCAGCGTGCACGCGACGGGCCGAATAAATAATAAATCGGACGTAAAAAGTCATGACCATCGAAATAATACGAGTATATTATGTCCGCCGCGGCGACGTTTGGGCGGAAAGTGCTGATTTCGAACATAATATTATTATATTATAATTTGTAATACGCTCTCGAAGTCATGCGATATCCGCAGGTGCTAAATTCAAAAAGGCGCGGGAGAGATGAATTTTGTCCAGCGTAAAAAAAAATCCGAGTAGGTATAGATGGTACCTTACCATGCTTACATGAAAACCACAAAAAACGTGTGTGAGACGAAAATATTAGAGCACGTCGATATTGCGCGAAAATTAATGATCAATGATTTCACAACGTCATAAAAGGCGAGAAAGATAAGTATATATACTATATAGGCATTTAAATATTTGAACGTGTGCACGTTCACTATTCCTTTTTTTATTTTTGAGGTTAATTGTATTCAATAATAAAAAAAAAAAATAAGAAATTACATTGTTCCGTAATCCGTTCGCTGTTGATATAGGTATTATTTTTAAAGGATTTTTAATTGTGAGACGTATTAATCTGTTACAGTTATTCCATATATTTTATTCAACTTAGACGACAATATATTATATTATTATGTGTTAAACCTGTCGTCGGAAAGTGGTTTTTGTGAAAAATCGAGTCGGATATTTTTTCTATTATAATTATTAATGCAAAGGTATCTGAATATGTATATGTGCGTAAAAGAACTCGGATGGAAATCACGGTTGCACGGGTGACACATTCCACATCCATTTAGACGACCTGCCCTGACTAACGTCACTACCCACCAAATACCAATATACCATTATTATTGTTCGCAGCCGTTTTGGTCAACGGACGGTGGCGTGGAGTAGTGACATTTGGGCACTGAAAAATTTTCTCGGGATCAATTGGTCGTGAACGGGATAGCTACCCTCTGGGGAGGGGGGTGGTCGTTCTGGTCAACTGATGACATATGATGTGGATGTAGCGCGGGCACGTGTCAGTCGGTAATAATATTATAATATATTATATTCACGTGTGGTGCACCTTCTCTGGTATCTCGATATCGACCGACACATCGTCGGAGTTGTAGGCCTCGGGTCGCATATATGAATCCTGCAGCGACTTTAATTGTACAGGACGATGCGCGTCACTCGGCGATAATACAGAACTCTGTCATTATATTACAATACACTGCAGTGCCTAACGCGCGTCGGCTACATTATGGTGGAATTTGCATTGTTGTGCTTTTATAATATAGCCGTTACCATTAGAGGTCAAAACATTAAAACTTTTACCTGTTGCGGCCCGTAACGGGTAGGCAGGTGTGTAGATGTGGAGGGCGTGAGTGACAGAGTGATAGGGGTGAATGGGAGAGGGCGACGATAAGAGAATGAGGGTGATCTAGGGTAGAGGGCGGTGGAAGCTCTTGGCCGCTTTAGGTTAAATGCGCGGCCCGACGGAATTAAATTAATCAAATCCTGCGGGTCAAACACCCGCGACCTGTTGTGGGCTCGTCGCGGTTTATTCAATATTATGCGTTTCTGAGACTACCTATAAAGTTTATTTTTTTTTTTATAGTATTACTAATCGATATTAGTGTACGGTCATTATAGATAATTATGGTGCAGTGAACCAAACTCTATTATGCTATACGACCATAAAATTAATATATACACACCGCATTAAATATTCGAATGATTGGGGGGCGTGACGGGAAAACCGATACATTTTTTTGTTGGATCGAATGTCTTCGTATATTAATAATGATGACAACAGTGAATAAAAGAGGTATTAAAATAACGTGTGTCCATAATACGTTAATGCTGGGGCTCATATAATATAAAGAAAATTATATCCAAGAAAATATCCACAGCTAGAGCATGTGCATTTGGCAATATTAACCGCACATAGGTTCCTTGGGCTTAAGAGTTAATCAAATATTGTTACAAACAATACAAACATTAAAATATTATTTAAACAATTAAAAATATTTATGTCATTTCAGAGTGTGTCCAAATATTCGTCTAAAATTGTATTAACCAAAAACTCGATTATTATTATATTCTATGGTTTTAGATTATTTTGAACCATGTGAGATATATCATTAAAACAGAATAATGTGTTATTCAGTTTATCGTAAGTTTTATAATCTTAACAAATTTAGTGGTCGTTTATTAAGTTAAAAGTAGATAAGCTGATATGGTTGGATTTTCAATCAATCGATGGACTCATTATAATCTAGCTTGTATGGACGTTAGAGTTTTAAAAAATAAATTTTAATAATTGAAAAAAGGAAAATATTAAATATTATTATATTGTATTATTCATAGTACCGGAGCCTTGGGTTTTAATAAACGGGACAAAATGTATATCATGTTTATTACAAACGAAATAGAATTAACTGAAGTGTCCTTAATACCATGTCTTATATTTTAAACTATTTGTATTGAGTCAAGTTTCATATTATAGACGTATTTTAAGGAATTATACAAGTAGAAATAACATAATGACATTCATCTCATTCCTTTAACTTTTAAGCTCTTGTCGAACAATTCCCCTCCGCTACACTCCACAACGTATCATCCCAGTTCCTGTGTCTCCACAACAACCCAGCCATCTGTGACATAACCCATCTCATCTTCAAATCGCCCAAATTATCACTACCATGTACCTAGCTATATATTGTAAATGTTTGAGTCTTCATACCTTCAACATTTAAAATATATTCTCCACCCAACAAAGTAATATCGTGTTCCGAATCTCATAATTCTTTGAACATAGATAATATACAGGTTATATATAATTTTATTTTTGTTATGTGTCTTTATTTTGCATATCATTTATATTTTCCAAATCAATGTGTACATTTCAATTTAATATTTTAATTTTCGAGACCCATAATTACAATACAAAGTTTAAATAAAAAAACATAATGAGATATACAAAGAGTGCATCGAAACTATCAAAAGTATTCAAGCATTATATAATATTATTATACCGCTTAAGTTTATCAGAATAAAATAATTATAGCTCAAAAATATATTGTAGTTTACGGCATTTACAATATCACACATCTACTATTTTAATACCAGCTAACTTTAAAAAAACGTAAATAGTGTCTTAAGACGATATAACAATTAATTGTTATTGTTATTAGTGAATACTAAATAACTAAAAAGTACCTATACAAAATTACCCCATTATAGATCGTGAACGTTTATAACTATTATTGAAACAGGTTTTAATTTTTGTTAAAATAAAACAACAACTCTGCAGTAAAAATAATATTGATATTTAATGATAAGTACCCATAGGTACCTATCCAATATGGGTACCCACGTAAATCGTAATATTATTTAAATTGGTAAACAGTAAAAAAAAAAATACTGCATTTGTTCAAATGTTCCTATATATTTCAGTCACTTGAATTCGTCAATATGTTTACTATATAAACTGTGTAAACACATATTTAAATTATACCTTCACTTATAATATATTGTATAAACACTGTATAATATAACATTAAGTTATGAATTTTAATAGACCCGTTATTGTTATAAAATATTAACAATCATTCCAACGATTTTATTATTTTAATTAGTGTATGTTTGTTTTTATTCATAGCTACAGCCCTTGTTATTGTACCGGGAATATAGTGCGTACGTATAGATCACAAGGGGTTTTCATGAATGTTATAATAAAGGTAAATATTGATCTATTGTTATTTTGACAGTGCATGTCATTCAATATCAAGTGCGCGGCGGC
This sequence comes from Macrosiphum euphorbiae, assembly GCA_949089665.1. Classification (NCBI taxonomy): domain Eukaryota; kingdom Metazoa; phylum Arthropoda; class Insecta; order Hemiptera; family Aphididae; genus Macrosiphum; species Macrosiphum euphorbiae. Next base: position 140,738,271 of record CARXXK010000001.1, on the reverse strand, counting down.
TAATTATCAACAAGTGTTAACGGTGATCGGTTTAAATATTATGTATAATATTATTATATTTTATTAATCAGTATAATATTATTAATATTATTGTTAACATGTGCAGTTATCAGTTATAGCTTTACACACCTACGTTTCTGCCAAAGAAACAGGGAGCAATTTCCAATATAAATGTATTATTGCGCTTTTCCGGGCATCATTTATTTATTCTATTGATTGCCAATTATTATTAACTGTACGCATGTCTTAAATATTATAATAATCGATGTAAATACGAGTGAATATAATTTGCGATTCGAAACCAAAATTATATCGTTTAGAGCACAGCGCAGCTGTTACATGTAAATTCGTAAGACGTACCATTGTTCAGCAGTTATGAAAAAATAATATAATTTTAAGTATGAAATCATTCTTGAACTAATATAGTTTTGTTATATTTTCTTAGCAAGTATTTTGGTGGTCCGTTCGGTAAATGTGTCTTAGAGCTTTCATAAATTACAATAATATTTTCGAACAAACATTTGTATTATATTACGGAAAAATAATTAAATTAAAAATAACAATCAAAAAATAAGACATTGTGTTTTGGCATACGCACGACTATCAGTGAGTATAATAACTGTTCATACTTTTTATAGAAAAATACTTAAAATAGTATATTATGTTTATGACTAACAACCCACCGCTAAACGGTTTCAATAATACTGTAATAATAATATTAATATAATATGTTTATAATATGTATTTTTTAACAAACTAATTTGGTTGCGTTTTGATACGTTTAAACCAAACAACGGCTTGCTAAATAAATCAGTATACACACACACGTTCGTTCTTTATACATTTGTCATGGACATATATATATATATATAATTTATTGCTGTATTTAAAAATCTTTTCAGTTTTAATTTTTTTTAATTAATAATTATTAATATCATGTAATACAATAATTGTTCTATACAAAAAATAATGTCTGCCTCAGATATTTCGATGAACGGCGCACTGTAAAAAAACCATCTCACTATTATCTGCAGTTTTCACTCCAACTACATTTGCATAGTAAATAATATGTTTAAATGTAATCAAATTATTGTGATTCGTCTGCTCCACTCTACGCACCAGGTTAAATTCAAGTTTATGTTAGGTAGTTCAAAAGAACTTTTTCAGTGTCTTTGTTCACCAGATGAAAATATCGTTCGCTTTGAATCGATTCGCGTTTATAATAGGTTAGGTGTGTACCTACAATATTTAAGTTCAATATCGGACGGTTTATTAAATGTTCTGATTCGAAATTATTTTGATAAATTAAGTGCAATACATAAAATATGTAAGCGATAAATACATTTTAATACCTAGTAGAAAATGTGGTTAACTTTTGGCGAAACTTCCTTAACTTCTTTGAAAATACTCTGTAATTATATTTCAATTAAATATAGCTTTGGATTCTGTCTATTTTAATTCAATGAAAACGCATTTAGTGTTAAGTGAATTTTTTTTTTTTACAGTTATAGAGGGAAATCCTTTTATAAAACCTTCGAAGTACGTAATGCTTGACCTAACCACTTTCCCAAAGCTATACTGTAATCGTAATTTCAATGCTATGACTTTTTCCATCCCTTGTTGCCCGTTAGCTAAACGACCAATAACGTGATTAATTAATAATATGTGTATACATTTTTAAGTAGAGTGTAAACATTTTAAACGACCATCATTATAAATTATTTATCTTTTATCTTAAATATGCATTATGAATAATATTATAATATTGTAACTTTATAAGAGCTTATACGCGAAAAAAATTAAATTTTTAGACTAAAAAATTATTACTATTAATCGTATACTACTATAAAGATTATGAACGGAGCAAGCAATTTATTCGTTTCAGTGTTATTTTTTTTCTTAACTTGACTGTTTAAAAAAGTTTTAATGCTAAAAATATAATATAACCATCTTGGAAATAATTCCACATTCAAAATACTGATACTTGAGTTTTATTCAAAATACACTCCTTTCAAGAAATTGACACGAGTTATTATTTTATATTATATTTATTTTAATATGACTTAAATTACATTTTAGATATTGGCTACTGTGACGGTAGTCTAATAATTTTAATTTAAAATATCGTACAAAATAATTAAAATTTTAAATGGATCATAATAAATTATGTAATTATTTATCTATATTCATCTACATAATTAATTAATAAAATAATAATTTGATTATTACTAATAATTAGTAATTAAATAAAAATATTTATAATTTGATAAACCTTAAGTTAGATTGTTGGGCAAAATAGTAGAAGAAATAATATTTTTGTAAAGCATACGATTTGGTCACGAAGGCAATTCTTAACAGTAAATTAAAATCAGATTATACAATCAAATTGCAGGATAATATACGTAAAAAAATGTATTTAAATATATTTTGTACCAAAACAATGAATACCTAATTTCAATTTAATTTTAATAACTATTATGTTATTAAAAAATATGTTTTATTACTATTTAACCGACATGATTATTTAAGTAGACACCGTGTTAATATTTGACGATTAAATATTGTCGCACCCAACACTTAATTTTTATACTTAAATGTGTTATTTCGTGATATAGCCATTTATAGCTATTTTAAAGTTGGACGTTCATTACTGTAAACTATTTAAAATCGAACAATTTTTACACACATCGGGTTAAATAATGTAAAAAAAAAAAATTACTATTTTCTGGCAATCGGTATGATAACAATACATTCATTACTTGCATCTCACTATTACTCACAATATTATGTGGACACGTCTTGATGATTTACGACCAACGTTATCGTCACTCGTCCTTCCAATAGAAATTAACCAAATATACACTCGTGAATTTATATATAATTGTATATGTTTTTCGCATAAAACATTCAGTCTAAGACACATTATATTATGCAGACTATACAATATGTTAAACGGAATAACTAGAAACCAAGTGTGGCACACTTGACATTTTTTTGTGTAGTTTAAAAGTCAATATTTTATCCAGAAATACTGTACTGTTGTTATTGGTACCGTAATACTTTGTATTTTGTTTCAAGAACAATATTGTAAGGGTATCAGTTTAAAAAAAAAAAAAAAAAAAAAAATAGTCGTTTGTGAATTGATAGCAATAACCACTGCAGTTGTACGTCTCTGAAATGAACGAGAACAATAAATGGAGAAATAATATAAACGAACTGCGAAAGTATAAAACGAAAAGAAAAGTTGAGAGTTGCAGCGAGTACTACCTAAATAAAATTACGTGGTATTCTAGTTAATTCAACTTTAGGGAATTTCGTTTTATACCCTACCAAAATAAAAACCAAAGAAGCATATAACAACATTTTTTTTTAATGTTTGATATGGAAATATACATTTTTATCAATTTTCAAATACGAATCAAATATGCTTGTAAAAAAATAAATACATCAATATTTTAGAAACGTTTTCCATAATCTGGTTTATCTAATTTGTATAACGAACGCACATCTATTGCTGAACAATTTTAAAAGAACATTTTACAAATCTATTTTACTACCTACTACCTTCTTGACGACACGAAAGGTGAAAAGGTCAACACCAGTGGAGTGACCATCCCGTATTAAAAACTACTTCTGGTCAATCATCTGCCTCATTTGTGAAAATGTAAAGAATGTTTCACAAAACAGTTTTGTACTTGATTTTCCAAGGAAAATATTTTTCTTTCAAAAAAAAATTTCAAGTGACGGCCAATAAACGTTCTATATACTTTATATTAAAACACCATCTAAAAGTGTATGTAATACCATTGATATCTTTTATAGTGCTCTACATACCAGATTTAGATTGATAGCACAGCGAAGACCTTTTTCAAATTGTAATTCTGTTTTCCTAAAAGCGAGTTTCAAAATCCATTGTACTGCTAACAAATGATTTGTTTGATAGAAAACAAATTATTCAGTTTTGGGTATGCCGCATTCAATCAGAAAATTAAATAAAAAGTAAGATGAACAATAATAGATAATAATTGCATACCTATCACATTTTAAAATAACAGTTCATAATATGCCAATATTTAAGGTTTTGAGTATAAACTACTGAAAACACGATAAGTTTACGTCATAGTAATTTCTTGTACTTGTTTTTAAATATTAAATTGGATAAGGAAATAACAATAAAAAAGTAGTGTTGACAAAATTTTGAAGGAACAAGCAAAAATGGTTGTCGGCTAATTACTAAGTTAACAAAGACAACAACCACTTTCTTAATCAATTTTTCCTTATAAACCCGTTTAATACATTTTTCAATTTTACAGTAAGTTATTTGTATTTATTTTCCATTAAAATCCTTAATTTTTTAATTATTCAAAATTAATTTTTAGATTATATTATAATATATTTTTTATAAAATAGAAATCTAAAATATAGATTAATTATTTTGTGTTGATTAATTTTATTTGCAAATATAAACATGGTCATAAAAATGCATATTGTTAGTTTGATCGAGTATTGATTTTATTAATTTAATAATTTCAACAATAAAATTACCTAACCAATTTTTATAAAATACTTAACTACTTGTTTATTAATTACCTTGAACAAATAAATTATCCTTTGTTCTATATACTAATAGTTTGAATACAATATAAGTTATTTTATTAAGATTTTCCCAAAATTTTTATTGAAAATGAAAAATCGTACGTTTGACGAAAATAATTACTGTATTTTTTTTTAAACCATAAACAAATTAAACAAAAATGTTCAGGAAAAATGTGTAAGACCATAATAATATGATGTAATATTATATAGGTAGTGATAAATACCGCAATTATAGGTAGTAACATCGGTAGTGAATTTGTACAATTATGAAACATATTTTCTTTACAACTGTTTTCTGTATAACGTGAAAAATATCAAAGTGTGACTCCGCATATCAAAAAGTAAAAAATTGTAAAATTCAAGTCACTGCTCGTTTGTGCGGTGCAGAAGTCGAATTTATTATACCTGAGTATAATAAGCAATGCGAATATTGCGAACCGTAACCAATAAATTGCATAAAACAAATAAACAACACACCATCGCCATCGAGGGATGAATTCTCATCGATGTTCATACAATAATTTATTAACGAATAGTAAAATGTTGCTGTATATATGCAGCGCACCTCCCCCTAAAGACTTTCGTAGTCGAATTTTTTTGGTTCCGATCTCGTTACACAAACGTATTCGTGAGGCGGTTGCAAACCGCTGGAAAATACAATGCGACGTCAAGCATAAAAATATATAAGTTACCTAGATAATAACTTAACCTATACCTGCTTATATACCTAGTTGTAAAGCTGTTTTGAGGGAAATTCAATGGTTTACACCGATCTAACTCGCTTTTCACATCGCGAGACGTACCTTAAAAATATTGAAATGTATTCGTTTTCCACAGCGACATCAATCGTCGGCCAAATGTATTAAATGCATAAAATATAATATTATAATTTATAATATAATAACAAACATATGACATAATATTTTAATAATCGTATCGTAATAATATACAGTAAAACCTCTTTATAACGGGCTCCGCGTAAGACTGAAAATAAGAATAACAGTCTCGTATATAAGCCTATCTCTACATCTTGCATATTATTTTAGTCTCCGGAAACTCTTTTATAACGAAAAAATCATTTGGTAATTGGTACCAATAGGCAGCGATTCCGTTATATTAGAAAGATTGGTTTTACTGTATATTAGATTACCAAAAAAATATAATATATTTTCAATAATAAATAATAAATAATATACTTCATATATTTTTAATGATAAATAATATACCTACTTAATATATATATTTTAATAATAAATAATATAATATATTGCATAAGTACTACACACATTGGTATAAACACAGTGGAACGCGTATTGTTATTTTTTTTGGTATTTTATTTTTGAAAAAAACGGTGCTCGCGCGTAAGACAGGTGACGGTGGTGGTGGCCGCGGGAAATAGACGTTACCTGTGCGCGGGGCTGGCGAGGGTGGTGGCGGTGGCAGTGATAACTGTTGCGCTGAGCTTGTTCTGGCTGGTGCTTCTTCCGCCGTGGGTTGTCGTACGTTACTGTCGCCGTACAGTGTACAGTCGCCGCCGATGTCCGGAAACGCGGTTGACGCTGCTGCTTGGTGCGCTGCGGTGATCCGGTGTCGTAACGTCGCGCGCGCGCCCGTGAACGTGTACGTGTACGTGTACGGGTCCGGGTCTGGGTGTGTGTATGTGTGTGTGTGTGTGTGTGTGTGTGTGTGTGTGTGTGTGTGTGTGCGCGCGCCAAAGTCGCCGCCGCCCGAGCAACCGTCAAGCACCGGGCAAAAGTATCGGGGGGTATCGCGGACGCACCCCACCCCACCCGCTCGCAACAGCCCCCCAACTGTCTCTCATCCCCCGTCCAACCGTCTAAATGCCTACTGTACACCCCCGACCGGCTCCCCGCCCGAAGCGTGCTCCAGAGCCAACTCACCTCCCACCCCCCCACCACCACTGCCACCAACGTTCGCCGTATGACGGCTTACGGGGCGACATCTGGTGCCGACCCTAGAAAGTAGAACTCGACTCCGCAGCCACCGCTGCATTGGACGCGTATTATTTTTTTTTTCTACATAGGTTTGCTGCACCTATGCCGGACTGCGGATAACCTGTTAACGCGCACTATATATTATTACCAGTACCATGGTCGTCGTCCGGGGAGCCGGGCGACACCGCGGCTGCAGCTAGACCCGGCGATGATATTTATTTTACGCTAATTATTATTCTCCCCCCCACACACACACACACACACACACACACCGCAAGCACATCCCTTGTCCTTTTGTCGGCGTTTTAAGCTGCACCCCCCCGCGATGAAGGACTTTCGAACTTTTGGTCTCCGGGCGGCTTCCCGCTGACTAATCACCCGTTCCCGCCGACTCTCAGCGTACCCTGCTGCAGCACCACCGATATAATATAGGTAAAATGTACATAATATCTGACATGCCGTTTATACAAATTATAAAACCTACAATATACATGATGATGATGATTACATATTTTCGTCCTTCCAACTACACAATATGTTCAGTTATGTCGCATACATAATGCATAAAATATTATAACAGTTAAATTTATTTTGAAAACCGCCTAGATAAATGCAAAAATATGCAAAATTAAATTTCATATTTGAATTTATTATTCTCCGCGTTTTAATACATCTGTATTGTATAATACTACTTTGTGATTTTGCACGTTGTACGAATTAAATCTTTTTATGGCCTGGCCATGGGGTGGATGTCAGTAAAATATATGTACCTCAAAACATTTGATAGTTTGCGTCACCACTGATGCACAGATAGTGTCATATCGACAATTACTGCATCGTTGGATATCACTAGCCAGTGGATTTGACATAAGTTCAAAACAAATTGATATAGTCACCCACTCCAAGCCACAAAAAAATTTAAGTGCGACAAAGCATTTCTTCAAATATAAATAATTAAATTCTAAGGAAATTATATCTTAAAAAATGTGTATAATGAAAAGTATTCAAAACCTGAAAATGCTTCAATTTTTGGTTCCAATATGTATCGGGAAAAAAATTCCCTACATTGAAATTATTGGTAGTGAAAATGTGTACGATTTTTAGCTCCACATACCTCTGTGAGTCTACTTTTTCAAAAATTAATATTACGCGTATAAAAAACAAATTCAGACCCCCACTCACCAACGTACATCTGAGCATGTTGATATATATAATGTGCACTAATCGTACTCCAAATTTAAAACTGAGAGCAAGACCTGTCATTTTTCTCATCCTGAAGCATTAAGTAAATTTTTTATTTTTTATTTTCTACATTTTATGATATTTATTAAATTTATTTTTTCACACATAAAGCTTACACATAATGAAGCACATAAAGATCTTATACCTCAACTTGTTTTATGTAAATTGAGTTTTAATGGCCCGTGAAAATGTTCTGAATTCCTAATGTGGCCCTCCGGGAATAATAATTGGGGTGACCCATGCACTATATTATTATTACAGGAGAGAATATGTCGCGCTATATGTCTGCGTGGCTCGACTTTGGACATTTGCTGGTCGTCACCGTTATTTTTGATATAACTATTATTATATCCTGTACTACTACTAGCAACAGTGGCGTAGATAGAAATAATTTTTGGGGTGGGCTTTAGTAGATAGAAACTAGCAAGTGATCTATTACTTAGAGGCTATAGGTACTATATATTCAGTTTTTATAAATATATTCGTATTTGTTATTTTTCAACAGGCTATGAAATATTATAACTTATAATGGTACCTAATAAAATATATTGTTGTTCTATTTAAAAAGACTGTAATTTTTTTTTTTTTTTGGGGGGGGGGGCTGCAGCCCACTAGGCCCACCCCCTAAATATGCCACTGATTAGCAATCATATTTGGATCCGGTTCGACATTTTATTACAATGAAATTATAATAATAACAAGTGACGACGGTGACGAAAATGTCGATCGAGTCCGAATGGTCACTGCAACGCTATATACGACCGCGCACTGCAGTGTAGTACATGTATACTGCAGTGACACATACACGATAATATTCTACTTTACATAATATTATCATTATTTTTAATTATTTTTATTACTGTTATTCGTATGTACGTGTGAAACAGAAAACATCTGGCAATAAAGAATAAAATCCATTTAGCTGACCATATTATGATGTCTGCAAGAAATACTGGGGCGGTGAATGTTTTAAAAACAACGAAATTGTCGATTATGCTAAATTTATATTTATCCCGCGACAGAGCAGCAGCATTTGCGTAATGATATTCCATTACATGTCATAATATATTATTATCGAAACCTACATATACTATGATGCTTGTTGAAATATACAGGTTATGGCATATCGACTTGGATTGTTACCATCAGAAATAAAATGGCTGCGTAATGGTATATAACAAATATACATTTTTCTTATCATCAAAAATACGCTGACAATAGCTAACAAATTCAAAATCCCACGCATATAATATATACTTAATTATTATTGGCTCCCTTTAAACTGCCATTTTTGTTTTTATCATCAAATATTAGATTGAGAAGGAGTATATATGCAATAACCTTGTATATTTCAAATTTTCAACCATGCTATAGAAGTACCTACACGATGGGCAGAATTCCTATAGATAGTTGTTGAGTATTTCTCGAGATAAAAATAATAAAACGGTTATTGAATCGCACAATCACTACGAGAAGGTAGGCCTCAGGGTGAGTACCGACAGACTTCCACGTGGTTTTTTTTATGTAGGTAAGTACCGTATATTATATACCGGCTGTACGACAATAATTAAAAAAAAAAAACCTACCGCGTATACCGCGGGTATATTACCGGGTATACACGTGTCTGCACGGCGCCAGGTCGTTCGACCTTCGCACTGCAGACTGAATATTTTTTACTGGGCACGTTTGTTAGTATTAATTATGTTAAAACAATGGTTGAGTGAGCGAAGTACCTCCACGTTTATAGGTCTCTCGTAAATGAAGCCAATGTCAGAATCACGTAGGCGTTTAGGTATCCGACTCCGTCTAAATATTATTAACATAATATTCTCGCACCGTTCTGATTAAAGCAAAATGTAAACCCCCTAAAAAACGCACCGTGGGTACAAAGTTATCGTTTTTTGGAATTTCATCCCCTTTGTTTAATTCAACCACGCCATAACAATATAGTACAATAAATCGTTATTTTTTTTAACAACAACAACTATTGACGTTCAAGTGTGGAATTTAAAAAATAAACTATGTAAGTGCAGTAAGTATAGTAATATACTTATATTCACCATATTATTATTATATTTACTTCCCAATATTTCATACACATTATCTAATGGGTTTTTATTTCAATCGTCTCGGAATTATATTTTGCAGGAGTTGTATGTTGTTTGTAGGTAATCCTAAGTCCCCGGTGACCAACTTCTTTATTTCATTGAACTTGTCCCAACTACTACGAACCTGTTAAAAAAAATTGAAAATTAACTTCATAAGAAATAAACGATTTTATAAGGTATCCTTTTAAATGTATTAGTATAATGTAATAATACATTTAAACAGATTATCTAATTTTTATTCCACTCAATCTATACTGCCGCTGACACATTTATTATATTATTTATCGTATTAATTATTTAATTTATAACGCATAACATTTATAATTATCCATAATAGTTGTATACTGAAGGCTATAATAAAAAAAACATTTATGTTGTGGTTTTAAAATAATTTAGAATATTTTACCATTGATTATAAATAAATCAATGATTTTACTTATACACATTTTAAAAATAGTACTGTTCAAGATTACCAATAACTTTTTAAATATAATAATCTTATATATTGATCAAACTCTTGCAATGCATTACATACAGTTCGTCGTCAACCGCCACAGCGTACGCACGTGTGTTATCTCCGTTTGTGCTCCGCGTTTCTATAAGTATTTACCAGTATCTACCTCTTATCGCTATATCAATCATATAATATGGGTTTATGTGTCACTTGTGCCGTGAGTATTAAACGCGGTCAAAACGACTCGATTACGTGTTCTTCCTGCTCTAAATTATACCACCTTACTTGTGCTTCGTTGAAACAAGATGATATTGACTATTTAAATAGTTTGAATAAATCATGGTCTTGTGTTACTTGTACTAAAAAATCTAAAAATATTATTTCTGTCACTGGTAACTCTATTCAACCTCTTACTTCACTCTCTACTACTGAACCCGACTTGAAATTAATCATCAGCCATCTCGATAACTTACGCGCTGAGCAAGCTAAACTTATTGATTTGGTCAATGCGCAAAATGAAAAACTTAATTCTTTCGACAATAAATTCCACGAAATCTTCTCTCAATTATCAAGTATCAAAAATGAAAATAGTGTGCTTCGTAATGATTTGACTGATATCAAAAACCGTGTTGACCTGTTGGAATCAGCTGCTCCAAAGTCCAACGATAATCATGACATGTTTGCTGAATTTATCGACCGTCAAAATCGTTCTAAAAATATTATCATTTTTAATGTGCATGAACAATCTAGCCACGATAATATCACTGATACTGATTCAATAACACGCATTTTCAATAAACTCGGTACGGACATTAAACCAATAAAAATTAGTCGTTTAGGCAAACCTAATAACAAGTCTCGTCCACTGAAAATTGAACTGCAAGCGGCCTCAGAAGTATTCAAAATTCTCGGGTTATCACGTAACCTGAAATCCGATCAAAATTTTAAAGATATTAGACTCACGAGTGATAAGTCACCCTATCAGCGTGAATTTCTTCGTGATCTACGCAACCAGTTAAGTGCTCGAATATCAAAAGGTGAGCCAAATCTGACAATAAAATACTATAAGGGTCAACCAACTATCGTCTCCACTGCGGTTCAAAAAAACTAGTCACCAATTCAACCCTGCTACTCTACTATCAAAATGTTAGGAGCATGGTCTCCAAAATTAGCACTTTAATTCCCTCACTTAATACTTCTCTTTTTGATTTAATTGCATTTACTGAAACATGGCTTTCACCTGCTATATGTAACTCTGAATTGCACTTTGTTAATTTTATAATTTTTCGTTGTGATAGGTCGCCGCTAAACAGTAACCGCTCTCATGGCGGGGGCGTTTTAATTGCGGTAAAAAATTCAATTAAGTGTAAAAAGTTAAATACTTCTATCGATAATATTGAAGCTGTTTTTGTGCATTTACAGATAGATGACACAACTTATATTACTGGCTGCATTTATATACCTCCCTGTTCTCCATTTATAACGTATGAAAATGTTTTTTCCGCTTTAAATGATCTATACTTAGCCTATCCATCTGCAAAATTTATAATATTAGGGGATTTTAATTTACCATCAATTCGCCAATTCGCTGGACTTCTTTATCACTTCCAATTAATTGCACTTCTCAAGTTGATTCTTATTTTGTAAATATGTTATCATATTTCAACTTTAATCAGCTTAACCATGTTCTTAATGAAAATGATGTAACTTTAGATCTAGTATTGTCAAACGCTCACCTTAATGTCTCTAACGATCCTGACCCACTATTACCATTAGATAAGCATCACCCAGCTCTTAATGTTTCTATTGATTATAATCAGTTTAATTTACTAAAGCCAACAGATTGTTTTTATGATTTTAAGCATTGTAATTATATTGATATTGTTAAATTTTTAGCTGTTAATTTATCTTATAATACTTTTACTAACTTTAGCCTTAATGAATTAATTAACCACCTCTATAATTGTTTAAACAAAGCAATTAGTACCTTTGTACCAAAAAAGCGTGTTTCGTCAAACAGATTTCCCTCTTGGTACTCTAACGAGCTAAAAATATTGTTAACACATAAAAAAATTGCTCATTCTTTGTATAAAAAATTTAATGACCCATCAGATTATAATAACTTTTCCCGTTTGAGAGCTAATTGTAAGAGAACTGCTAAACACGATTTTAAAAACTATATAAATAATGTTCAACTATCTGTCAAATTAAACCCAAAGTCTTTCTGGAAATACGTTAATAATCGTAGAAATACTAATTCAATACCAAATCTCCTTACGCTCGATACAACGTCAGCTGATAATGGATATGATATTGTTAACTTATTTGCTAAATATTTCTTTAAAAATTACCCTCAGCCAGACAAACTTACCACTTTTGTTCCCTGTTTTAATAATTCTTTAAGTAGTAATCATTCATTTTCCTTTTCGTCTATATCACTTACGGAGGTCGATGTTTTAAACGAACTTACCGCTCTCCCTATCAATTTTGACGTCGGTCCGGATAACATTCCAGCCTTTTTCCTCTACAACTGTAGATTTATACTAACACCAACTTTAACCTATATTTTTAATTTATCGCTCCAAAACGGTATATTCCCCGACATATGGAAAAACTCTTTTATTTACCCTGTTTTTAAAAAAGGTGACCCCACAAATGTTTCCAACTATCGGCCAATATCAAAAATATCAGTAATCCCTAAACTTTTTTCAAAACTAATTTCTACTAAAATAAATAATTATTGCTCCTCATTTCTCACCCATCATCAATATGGTTTTAGACCTAAGCGATCAACTAATTGTAATCTAGCTATTACTAAACAAATAATTCTTGACTCTTTCGAAGCCCATTCGCAAACAGATATCATTTACACTGATATGTCTAAAGCATTCGATAGCATAAACCATGAAATATTATTTATGAAATTAAAACTGTTTGGGTTCTCTGACCCTCTGCTTTCATGGTTTCAATCTTTTCTCTCAAACCGTAATATCGTTGTTAAACATTTGAACTTTGAATCAGATCAATTTAGTGTTCCATCCGGGGTCCCACAAGGTGATCACCTCTCTACTCTACTTTTTAATATTTTTATTAACGACATTCCGGATGTCGTAAAAAATTCTCGTGTTTTTCTTTTTGCAGATGACCTTAAACTGGTAAAAATAATAAATAATCAAGGTGATGCGCATGATTTACAAAACGATATTGATAAGATTCAATCCTGGTGCTCAACTAATCGTCTGTTATTAAACATTGACAAATGCAAATTTATGCGCTTTAGCCTAAGCACAAATGTCATCAATTATAATTATCATATTTCCGGGACTGATATTGAATTATTAACAAACTTTAAAGACCTAGGTGTCATTTTCGACTCTAAACTAAATTTTTCAGCCCATATTGAAATGATAAAAAATAAGGCAATGCGCAACCTCGGTTTTATCAAAAGAACTTGTGGATCATTCAGTGATCCACTATCTTTAAAAGTTTTATTCTGTGCCCTTGTTCGCTCAAACCTAGAATATTGTCCATTAATTTGGACTAATAACACTTCTAAACAGATCGATGCGATCGAATCAGTTCAAAATAACTTCCTCCGTTTCATCTCCTTCAAATTTAATATTTATAGGCCACCTCACGGTTCCTATGATTCAGTTTTATCATTTATAAATCTCCTTCCACTTAAAACTAGACGCACTTTATTACTATCCAAATTTTTACACAATTTACTTTTAGGGAATATCGATTGTGATGAACTCCTTTCCCTCATCCGTTTTAAAGTAAATCACCGTAACACAAGATGCAATGATTTATTCTATCCCGTCCCTTATAAAACAAATTATATGATAAACTGTCCTTCTAACATCCTCATGGCTGCGGGTAATTCCATTACCTTTGATTTTGTTTGATTTTGTTTAGCATGTCTCGACTTATATCTTTCTTTGTTGTTATTTAACTTTTTCATTCTCTTGTATATATTTGTAACTTATATAACTGTATTATGTAGCTTATATTATTATTTGTCATTACTATTATTATTTGTCATTACTATTATCATTGTGTTATTATTACCGTGTATACACACAAAATATTGTTAAGGACTTAAGTCCGTTTATATTTAAAAAAAAAAAAAAAAAAAAAAAAAATAAAAAATAAAATACTATAAATTTTATATTCATGTGATTTCTAATTACGTTTACTTAAGAGAAATATTTTTCTGTAAGTTTCATTTATTTATATAATTTTTTTTTATACAAAATTATAGAATTACAAGAATTTCGATCAAACCAACTCATTTTTATTTTTATAGTTATTGACCTAATATTTAAAAGTGATCATAACATTATGTTATTAGATACATAACGTTTAATAATTGTCGAGACTGATGGTTTTTATTAGGTCTACTATAATAAAAGAATAAAAAAAATGACTAATTTTGTTTTAAAACTATTATACCTAAATAATTATAATTATAATGTACTAATCATGTTCAATAAATAATAACCTATGTCCTATAGGTATATTGTATTCAGTCCAATTTATTAAAACATTAATTTAAACGTATAAACACAATAGGTGCACATTAGTGTAAATAAGTTTATAAATGAGTACGTGAGATTCTGAAATACTAATATACATATACGCCTGGAGCAATCACAGCACATAGTTTACAAATGATAGAACTATACATTTTGCAGAACCGATTTAACCGTAACTATAATTTCAATTTACTACGAAGATACAAGAATATTGAACTATCCGTACGTATAGCACACCTAGCGCATAGGCACAAATAGGGAAGGGACTGTAGGGGCTAATAACCCCCCCCTCCCTACTGAAAAACAATTATATCCAACGCTATTTGCGCCTAA
The DNA here is from genome assembly GCA_949089665.1 of Macrosiphum euphorbiae. Classification (NCBI taxonomy): domain Eukaryota; kingdom Metazoa; phylum Arthropoda; class Insecta; order Hemiptera; family Aphididae; genus Macrosiphum; species Macrosiphum euphorbiae. Next base: position 140,723,045 of record CARXXK010000001.1, on the reverse strand, counting down.
TGCACCCATGTACTTACGCGGTGTTTTATTTGAAAATATTTATTATTTACAATAACATGAATAACTTTACACACATGAAATAAAATATAGTCACCATCGCCTAAATCAGTGGTTCTCAACCTTTTTTGTTTCATGTCACCCTTAGCCACGTCTAGTATCCATTGCCCTAAGTCCTAACATAAATATAATAAACAATTTAAACTGTACGTTTTTACGAGCGCCTTTTATTTTATTCAAAAAAATTATAATTATACACTTTATTTGAGTTGCAGGTAGGGTTGGGCAAGATACTCAAAAAACAGTATCGCAATATAAGACACTATAATACATTAATACTTATGGCTTTGGAGTATCTCGATACTAGATGTACTTGGCTTTAGAGTATAGCGATACTTGACATTTGATACATTTGAATAAAATTAGTCACAGGGTTTTAAAAATTATATTTATTATTTTGGGGATAGCCACTTCGTTGTTAAGTAATGGGAACGGCAAAGAAAATAATAAGAACATTATCTACTTTATCGTCGTCACCCGAAATGTAGACTATACATATACGAATTTCAGACATTCTAATAAGGTACAGAAGTACAGTAAAGACGTAAAGTCCCATTATAAATGTACGTGTGTCACAGATTTAACTGTATATACTATGATTTATCGGTAATGGGTTAAAAAATAATTTCCAACAACCTACAGCCTACAGAAAATCATCTGTGACTAGTAAACTTATCTGAATATTTGTATTCCTAAAATAATTATTAAAATAATACTTTAATTAATATTTATTTTCATAGTAAAAACCAGAATTTTATCGCATTAATGTAGCGGGATACAATAGATACTCAATAATACTGGTTGCAGAGTTCAATAAACATTTCCATTTTAATTTGGCCAAAAAAAAAATAAAAATAATAATGAATTATAATATCATTATGTTTGTATTATTATATTTATTATCATATGTCATTCTGACGTTGGTGGCGATTATCAGCTACATAGCGGTGGCGGCAATAGTACGATTTTATCCTAAAAATTAATAACGAACTTTAAAAAACAAGTTTATAAAAATAGTAATTAAAAACTTTAATCGATCTTCTTTTTACGCCTTTAATTGAAAATTAAACAGTTGTTTTTAAGGCGTTTAGAAAGCGGTGTTAGTATTTTCTCAGTTTCATTAAACCAAAACTAAATACAGATATTATTAACTAAATAGGTAAATCAATGTTTTCATTGTATTAGCTATGCGAATAATTAAAAGTAAATTTTACGTTATATTATATTATGATGAAGAGAGCACGGAATTTAATGGTAGTTCAATGTATAATTTCTTTGTTCGTCATCACTTTTTCGAGTAGTGCTCTACTCTAAAACCTTTATGTGACCACTATATTAATATAATTATTGTATACTTGATACCCGCTACTAACACATCACAATAACACAGGGAAATACTTAAAAAAAACTTGCAAAATCAAATAACCAAGTTATAATTAAAAAATAATAATTATTCAAATAATTTTAAATGTTCTCAAATAATATTTTTGTATTAGTGTTAGGTTTCTTATATATTCGTTTTTTGGCTAACTTTCGTAGTATTTAGGTTTAACATTTTAATATAAATATAGAATGTATTAATCAAACGTCCAAGTAATTAAGTGTTGATATTAGTTTTAACTACTATAATATATGTATATTACCTATACTTATATATTATATACTTTTATTTTAGTTTAGTTATGACTTATAACTAATATAGTTATTAGCAATGATACAGAAAATGTATACATTTTAAATGTTAAACAATAATAGTGTGCAAATTATAATATTATAATAGAAAACTAAGCATAATGTGTTCAATGAATTTTGAATAATACTTAAAAGTGTACATAGTTTCACTATACTTTGTATAATTGTATGGTAGAACATAAAAAACAATATATCTGTAAATATTAAGTAAGGGTCTAAAGTAATTTTATCAAATATCAACTTATGGATAAATTCTATTGGCTTATACTGCATTACTACCTATGTGACGATAAGTTTTTTTTTAATGTGGTATCGCAAACACGATCAAATAATATGCAATTATTGTTCAATTCCTTTCATGTATGTTTTTTTCATTGGTTGTTACTTGTTATACGTATACGTTATATACAACACTCACAAAGCGTGCTTATTGTATTGTGAATGTTAATCGACTTAATGTACATAATATTATTTCAAAAGATTATGGAATAAATCTAAATGTGAATTTGTTCAAGAGTAATAATATAAAATATCCTCCTTTTTTCTACCGTTATCTTTTAAGAATATTTACAAGTGTAATATTTATTATTTACCTACTAGAGATATTTCAATAGACATTTTATAATTTTACTCTTACATAAAATAAAGTTACATATTATTAAATTTAAAACAATGTTCTCTTGTTCTCCGGTGAATTATACTAAGATTATCTATTGAATAATTATTTAAATTATATTTTCAATAGCATTATTATTTTACTAAGAATATTATCTACCTAAACAAACAACCTGCATTTATAATTATTACAATAACGGCTTGTGAACTCATTATATGAATAAAGAAAATCATCACTATTTATTTAAGATTATTTCCTTATTTGAGATTCTAAATTATAATTATAACATGCTTTGTACAAAAACTAAACAAAATGTAATCTAATAATTTGATGGTATTATTATCAAATAATTTATTTTGAAATTATAATCGAAAATCTTACAATAGTTCAATGCATTAGTGAGTGTTGAGTAGTAACTAGTGTTGTACATCGATTTTAGTTTAGATTCATTTGGTATTCAGAACATTACTAAGACATTACACTGCTACATCAAAGAAATCTAATCAAATTTCACAATACAATTTTAAACTTTTATAACGATTGGGTTCAGGTCTCAAAAATAATAGAAAAAAGAGAATGGATTCTACAAATTAAAGAATTAGGAATCAACAAAATAACTCAATTTGAGTTTACATTATAGCTACTATATTTTACTTTTTTTATCCGTTTCGAACGTTTCGGTATAAATTTATAATATAACATAATATCGCTGTACTCGTATAATAATATAAAACTATGATATTAATCTTTAACTCAAGTTTACTTAATAAAAAAAAAATCAATATTATAAGATTAATATGCACAGTCCTAAGTTGGAAAAAATAGCAATAAAAATAGCATTAAATAACATCAATGAAAACTCAAACATTTCTATTATATTTGATGGATTTAATTTACTTACATCATAAAAATTCTAGGGACACCATTTATAAGTCAACTAGGTATATTGAGGCGAATAGGACATAACTAATTTACAGCCAGCCATCCCTTATTACATGACAAATGTTGCTCTCTACAGCTATTTAAAAATTACCAACAGCCAAAGAGCTTCCAAAAAATAACTATAGAATATTCCACTCTAAATTGACAAACCACACAAGCCCTATTCTTCATTGTTATAACACTTGTTAGTCTTCTCCACGTTACCACAAAATAGTTAACTACCACTTCCATTGAAAAAAAAATATTGATGATTAATTGACCAGATTTGACATAATATGATAAAAAGCTAGTTATTCTGAGGTTAGGTAACTGGATGATCTCATATTCGTGTGTTTCATATATAATCATATTGTTGTACTAAGCTCTCATTGTCTCCTCCATTGACTATTCGTTCTAGAGTGATAATTTTTGTGTATAACTTATGAATTTAAAGAAAAAAGTTAATTCATTTATAAATTTCTGATAATTTTTATGTTCAACAGATCCATAACATCCAAATGATTCGAATTGGAGGAATAAATAGTTTCACAACTATTCAATTATTTTTATTTTATATATATATATATATAGCATAAGTGGAAAATGGAAATTCATTCAAATTTCAGGGGTGGCTAACATTATCAACATAAATGTGAGCCCCCGGTGCTTCGATCTTACAAAACTTAAAAAAAAGGGACTTGATGGACTTCTGGAGGTCTAAGCCGCCTCAAGCCCCCCTCCTCCCCGATTTCCACCAATGGTAGGTAGGTAGTTAAGTTTATGTTGATGCGCTTTTGAATATATCGGAATAATGCGGAAGACACCATTATAATACTTAAAACAGTTAAAACTTAATTTTTATACTACAAAATATAATTAAACTTTTAAAAGCAATCTGTGGTTCGTTTATTTAAATCTACTGTACGGCTATATTGCTATATGATGCTATAATGCTATATTGACCTAAAAGTGAGGTCCTAATGTACTATTTAAATAAAATATGTAACCATGCGTTGGGGTAATAACCATATAAATAAACAATAGGGTGCTAAACAGTAAAATTACCTACTCGTCAAAAATGTATACTATGTACGTTATCATTTAAGATCCCACTACCTACTCAAATCTTACAAGTAGTTTTTAATACAATCATTCTGTTTGTTCGTCAATAAACAAAAGCAATGGATTTTTTTTTTTAGTTTCGAGAAATGTTTTATTATGGAAATACATTCAAGATACTATCATGTTGTCACAGCTATATAAAATGTGCTGTATATTATGACGTGTATCCGACGCCAATAGGTTAGTTATCACATCCATACTTACCTAAGTTGCTTACCTACGTTTTATTTTTACTGATAATGATAATTCTTACGACGACGAGTAATACGTCTTGTGCACAAACTTTATCTTATATACATATTATATTATTTAATCTAATATTTATTGCCACTAATTAAAATATTATATATTTTCTCAAATCGATATTTTATATACAGAATGGATTCACTAAAATCATGCTCACCATAAATTATTTTTCAGTACCTAACGAATTTATTCAAATTTTGATTTTAGGCATTTTTGAATAATATGTATACAACATACATTTATAAAAGAAAATTAATTTTAATTGGAAATAGATCACATTTTAATATAGGAATTATGAAAGGAAATATCTATTTAAATGTTTAACTTTAACTATACTAAATATTTATTACACCCCGAGGACCTCCTCAAATCAAATATCAAACTTATAACAACATCGAAATATGTTACGCATATTAAAATATAAAAAGATGTAAATATTTCTAAGAAAAGATGAAAATAGCATTATGTGTTCCAAGATTTTCAATGTTAAACAAAATTAATTTAATACTTCAACGATAATATATGCAAATACATTGTCTTATCTTATCATCATTCGCGCATTTAAAAGTAGGTAGGTACATATTTCTTATCTTGTCGTAGGATTCTTATTGTTGAAGAAAAATGATATCCTCTCATTCGTTCTTTTAATAAATTTGCATAAGACGACCTAACGCTGAAAACAAACAGTGCGCTATCTTCAGCTTATCCTAATATTTTGTTAAATCTCGCGTATAATGGCATAAGGCCGATAAGCCCAATGAATCAACCGTGTAATTCTATGCCAACGAAATATTGAACACTATTATGCCATTTAAATGAGATTACCTTAAATGGAATCGTATGGAGGAGTATTAGTGCATATACAAATATATTGACATTATCGGCACAGCAAAATCCGTTATAAATTATCATCCACGCGAAATGCCATAGGTCAAATTACGAGTTCGAAACTCTCCACATACTGTACATATAGGTATCTAAATTTACGTTCAAAAACCGAATTCGTTAAAAATCCAGCATGCAATAAACATATAAATGTTTAGGTACCATTCGTATAGGTATAGTCATATTTTCTGATTCCAGCTCATTTTAATATTTTGTGATAAATTTAATTATAACATTTTCAATTAAACTAAGTAGTTTACTAACTATAATATAAATATTATATTATCGTACAAACGCACTGATTCTCGTAATTTTTATTCTATAAATTATTAATTTGAAAGTAATTTGATTATTGCTATTGAAATATAAATTGTGTACATTTTATTAATGAGTTTTAAGTATCATATAATATAATATTAAATTATAATTACCAAAGTAATATTACTATCATTGCAAAATAATAAGAGAATCAAAATCAATTTTAAAAATGCAGTATTATTATTTATTTATTTTTATTGCTTTATAAAGTAATAAATTGTATGTAATAAACTTATGAATAATAATATTTGTATAAATATCTGAAATGCTGATCTGCGTTTTCAAATATTCATAAAACATTGAACTGAATACCAAATATAAAACTATAAGCTTATGAAATTTAATTATCGTATGAAAAACATTACAGGCTGTAGCCTTAGTAAAACAAAAAAATTAGTATCTATCGATCATTAAGATGATATATAATTATGCATGTCACCTGTATATGGCTGATCTAAATATTTTTAATTTTTTAACCACTTATTAGTTATTATAACTTATAACGATTATTGAAATATTATTTTATCAAAATTACAACAACAAAAAATGAGTTTGTTAGATTACTCAGGAAGCTAAACGATTTATATAAAAGTATATAAAAGATGTGTCAAGTTAAATAATAATTTGATCTATCGAATACCTACAATCTACATAATAATAATATTATATACGCTCAGTCTTATACGTATTGTAATTTAATTCGAATGATTTCAGATTTAATATTGATTAATATTATTGTGCTTAAGCTTAACATATACATTTTAAATATCATATTTTTATATAGACTTCAAACTGTGCCTAAATTTGAGAAATTGAGCTATTAAAATAAATAATAATAAAAATGATAAATTGTATTTGTTGTTTGTGTCTGGGCAGTAAATAATATAGTATAATACTGTTATTTTTAAGGCTGACCTGTAACGTGTCCGGCTTAACGACGCTCGACGTTATACACAAGTTATACCGAACTGTTGTGTGGCTATTGATTATCTTAGTATTTCATTTAACTCAACGTTTCCCGTACAAATTACTCTTGGCAACACATTTCGCCGTACAATTTTTAGGCTCAACTCGCTCAAGTATAATATTATTCTGTATAAATAATATTTAAGTTGTTATTAACATAATATTATAAAAAAGATAAAACCAATTGTAATGTACATAAAGGACTATTCATTGTTTTAAAAATTATATAATGTTTTTAACAAAAATAATTTATTTTTTCTTCTATTTCGCTAAGAGTTAAATGCTAATGATCTTATTAGTTGTCGAAGCAGAAGTTTATAATTTCAAGACAAACAAAAAAAATTAAATTAAATTATAAAAATAATTGTTTCCAGTGTTATAGCCCATTATTCAATTGTTGTAGGTAACTCGATGTTTTAATATTATTCAGCTATTATAATAAAATTGCTTTATTATATCGATACATTAGGTAGTTGATTTAAATGGAAATATGAAATACTCAATTATAATGATCCGGTAAAATAACAACTATACACTAAATCATCGCACATTTCCGGGATATTATTCTATTTTAAAACCGACTTGGCATTTAATTTTTTAATAATAATAGTTGACAAAAACAAACCAATTATTATAAATAACAAAACAAATAATTGGTTCACTTAAAACTATTTTTAAATAATCTCGTTTTTGTGTTATTATATATTTTGTAACCACACTTGGAGGTAAAATAAGTACCCATCCTATAAGTTTCAAGTTTTATCAGTAGAATTGTATTTTAAACTTGTACTTGTTGGAGATATTTTTTTTTTTATAAACTGTATAGTAATAGTTTCTCTCAGCATAAAATAATTTAAAATGTTACCAACTTAACTTGACTTAACACATTAAACAATTTATTGATTTTGATTTTTTATTTTAACTAAAGCAAGTGTTATCGAGGTGTGATAAATCATGATCATTTTCATACAATATTCAAATGTAAATAATTAAATTGTTATAATATTACAATGTGTTTTTATGATGTGTCTTATACAGTTATACACCTAACCTTGTATAATAAAATGATGATTTGATTTTGGATAATTTAAGAATTAATAGTAAAAAACCATTCAATTAAAGTGACTTTATATAATAATTATTTATCAATACATTTTCATTTTTTCTGATCACCGTTGGGGAACTGGTGTAATTTAAGCTAAACGTATCGCATCTTCCTTAAAAATATCTATCCTTATTACTTAAAAATGCCCTCCACCTGATTGTGTCTTATTTTTTTAAGAACTACTTTATATAAACATGATAATACATTACTACCAAATACTTTCATTGAAGTAGTACTTCAAATTTAAAGAAACCTTAACTTTTGTCATTTTGAAATCACTTTTTACTTTTTGGTATTAATTACATTTGTTCTAGATAGTTTACTAACGATTTACATATTTTGTATTTTTTTTAACTTTTAAACTTATAAAAATATATAAAATTGTATATTTATTATTAAACCATTTTAATATTTAATTTTTTACTGAGTACAGCAAAGAATGCATCAGTGTTATAATAATGATGGGGTTTTTCTTTTTAGTTTTTAAGCTATATCAAAGAGTTTCTGAGTAAAAAAAACTTCTTATATGGTATGTTCAGTCACTTTTAAAATTGGAAATTTCATCTAAATGGTTGTTTTGTTATAAAAATATGTATATAATTTTGTATAATTAATCATAACAATAATATTGGAACTTCTATATTTGTATTTATTGTTAAAAACTAAAAGACACCAACTGAAATTAGATAATATTTAAATTATTATTATTATTATTATTATTATTATTATTATAAGTAATATCTGGTGCTTATTGTCCAAGTAGTTTAATTGTGTTCATTTCTTATTGAGGTGATATAATTTCATACGATTTCTATTTTGTGGAATAACAATGATCCTCTTATAAACATTATAACATATTTTAATATTAACTTCATCATATTTCAAACCGACAATAAAATAATACACATATAATGTTTCTTTTGAATCTCGGACAAACTTTTTTCGGTTCTTAATTTATGCAAATTACTTATAATTAAAATAAAGTTGAATTGAGTAAATGGAATAGGTAATGAGTAATGACTTTTAAAAATTATAATAAAAATATATCAAAAATATAAATTAATATAACACAATTAGACACCATTGATCACAAAGTGATTATTTAATAAAAAAAAACACTCAATATTCCAAAGACTATAAACGTTTTCGACATTATCACAAAACATGATTTTTGAATAAGGACTATAGTAAGGTTTACTATTTAATTAAATTAAATCATTTACAATTTTCAGATAACGAATGTTCATTGTTAAATGAATCTAAAACAAACAAAAAATAATACTGTATATTATGCATCTAATGGAAGTAATCACTATCTAGTAGAATATTCGTTAAAATATATAATATACAGGCTAAAATGGTCATTATTATATTATTATATAACCATTAGTTGTCAGCCATAATTTTCCCCAAAACTTGCTTAAATATAATATTCTTTTGCCCCAATTAAAAAAATCTGAAATCCTTTTGTTCTCTATTTAAATTATTCTAAGATAAAAGAGTCATAATAAATAGGTGTGAATAAATAATAGAATTAGAACCTCATTAATCATGTAATTTTGTTGAGTAAAAACAATAATATTCATTATATTATATAAAAAACAAAAGTTAAAAGACTCCTGAGCACAATATAATGTATATTTTATTTAGGTACACATGCAGGATGCTCTTTTGGACACTAATTATATTATAACCCACATTAGATGTTTTTATCAATGATTTACATTTTACGTGAGGTTTGAGACTTAATATTCTGTATAGTACTATAATAGTGTACCTATAGTATTAACATTTTCAAATTATTATACTATTACAATATCCCGACAACTATACGTTGGAACGCAAAATTAAATTGTATTATTTGCTTATTTTAATAACTTTTTTTTTTAGTCATGTATATTATAATATAATATAAGGAAGTATGTGAAGTATAATAAAAAGTACCCAAACATTTTCCTGAAACAACTTCTTAAAATTTCATCAAAATATTACTTTAAATTTTAAAGTGGTCATTTTTTAAATGGCAACCTCTATTTTAAATTTCATATTTGCGGTAGAATATACTATTTTTGAAAGTTAACTAGGTCCAGACGATTACCAAAATACTTTTCCACTCCACTCCTCCGCTGCAGCTGACGCCATGCATTTCGTTCTATCACCGGTGAATATTCTCAAGCTTATAGAATATTAAATTATCTATTTCTAAATTAACAAACTAAATCGTAATATACTATTTCGCTGTTTAAATCTATTTTAGTATTATTGACATGTGCATTTTGCAAGCTATACTAACTGTTGATTTACAGCAGAATAATAAAATACAATTTTTCCATTAAGGGTGGTTTCATCTTAATTTATCAGTTAGCTTAATTTGTACCCATATGGTTGTTTTTATGTAAATTAAAAAACAAAATCATTTTAAAGGAAACTGTAAAGGAAACTTGTTACCCATTCGCTATGTCCGTCATGTGTCATATACCTACTTAAAACGTAACACATTTTACGCTCTAGATAGTCGATACAAACCTCTAATATTTTAAATATAAAGTTAATTTACCTATTATCATATTTATGTAAATAAGTAGAATTTATGTTCCATCGACGTTTTTCTTCGATATTTTAATAGCAATGTGAGATAAAAATATTTTCACTGCAATAATATATTCTATATATTCTATAGGTATATTATTATTGTAACTAACTTGGCTCATTGCTAGATATTTGTATAATTTTAACATAAATTTTAAAGAAACGAGATGTTTTAAATATTCATCTAAAAATAAGTGTCGACGTCTAAAATTATAGCAAACATAAAAAAATGAGCAATTTGAAAATGGTTTTGATAAACAGTTTTAAACAATTCCACATTAACTAATACCCAAAATTAAAAATACATGATATAAAATGTAGTCCTTGCATTATAAGTACTGAATAACATTTTAAAAAATCGCAGACAATATAAAATGATTACTAAATTTTCATTAAATTGTCTGTTTTAGTCAAAAAAAACTTTAAAAATTAATTAATTTCCTAATTGTATATAATTTTGAAGTTGTTGACGATAATCAATAATCATTGGTAAAATAAAATAAAATGTAACACGGCGCAATGCTTAGGCAAAATGGGTACACGCGTGTTCAGGTATTGAACAAAACAGGATGGTTCTTTAAAAGGTAAACTCCCAATTTCTTGAAAGTTGTACAACTAATTAACTACTCGTTTAAACCTTGATTTCTATGCATTAAAAGCCTCAGAAAAATATTTGGCTTTAGACCATATAAAATAAAAAATATTTTCTGTCCATTTACAAACGTAATAACTTATAAAAATTAGCGATAAGAAATGGTAAAAAATTCAATTTATATATCAATGACATTTCAAGGGTTTATCTACAAAACATATTTTCTTAAACTTTAAAATTCCCGATGAAAAGAGTATTTACCTTAAAAAAAATCACCATGTACTTTTAACTGCTATAGTTTTATTAAGAAAGAACTAATAGGAATTAGGAAGTGATGTGTCTTGTGACATCTTACACTGTAGTCTCTAAGCTGTACATTCCAGATCTCTGACGTGCTACTTTGATTTATTAAAAGAAAAAAAATTATTATTTATACTGGAAAAATGTGTATGAATAAAATATAATGTTTTGATTACAGGGAAATTCATCAACATAACTATGTTTATTCTTCAGACAAAATAACTATTTTATTCTTAGTCAATATTTTAGTTACGAGGTCCTGTAATTGATCTTCGAGCAGTCCATTATCAACAATGGTATTCGTTCATACACTCCTAGTTCTATATTTCTGTTCTAGTGGTTGACATTTGGAGATTATTGATTCACAATGTACGAGTGTAATACAAAGAACTATTAGGGAATACCATTAGCATATTATGGTAATAACAATAATATACCATGCATTAATTCAATCAATTAATGTGTTTGAATTGATATATTATTATGTACATATAGGCTGTTGAATATTTATGAATAATTATAATTTAAGCTAAAAATAACACACCAGAATTAATTTCATATACTTCAAGTTGATAAAAAATAATAATTTAATATTTAGACCAAGATTTTTTTCCATATAAGCAACCTTATAATTTATCATTAAACCTACTAGATGTTTATTATGTACATTTAAATAATACTAGTAACTAATATGTTTGGTTTTTTTTTTTTTACAGATGTTGTTATAATGTCAACTGTTAATATACAAACCACAAATCATAAAATAATTATAATAGAATAGATTGGAGATGACATATAATGTTATTATCGTTAAACAAAAGAAAATCAATTTCATATCTACGGTATGTCCTTCCATATTCAAAAAAATTACACGGTCGCATAACTATGCGATAAAGATCGGATGCAGCCGTTTTAATTTTAATATCATAATATTGTAATAATTTAATTCCTTAACAGTTATGTTTATAAAACATTTTTTTTTTAAATCAAAGACTGTTTCAGTATATTTTAACACTTCTCCGTAAGTACTTTAATTAATGCACAAAAACAATAGTACAAATAATTTACATATTGTTCATAATATTATTTTACAAATAAGCTTACAGATTACGGAGACTGGCCAGTGTTGATAATACGTCTTTCTACACTTAACTTGGCACGAAACGGTGTCTTAAATTATGGTTTGATAAACGATATCGCATTACTGCATTAGAAAACTAATTTGGAGCCGAGCTTACAATAGTGTTAAAGTCGTTTATCAAATTTAAAACGCTCGTAACTCTATGTACAATCGAAAACATTTTTGAATAAATATATATTTACCTATATGATAAACAATAATATACCTACCAATAGAATTGCCTACCAATCAAGCAATAACCTACTATATTCGACCTAAAGTGTCATTGTATCGACATAGCTGGTTAGGTCAGGTTTTATTGGCAACGATGTAATGATGCGAAATTGAAACGGCAATAAATCAGTTTATGTTCAGTCATTGGTCGATACGGAAAAACAAAACACTATTCCTTTACCTGCACATTTTGCACTGGTTTCCATGAAAAGAATGGCCAATTGCCTCTGGGGTAGTAACTTCGGAAATGATACAAAAAATCCGCTTTCAAAATTATACGGTCAAACAATAGTGTATACGCACAAAGCGCAGTTATACTCAATTCAATCATAATATATACCTACTACTCAATGTGCACCGCTGATTGCAATTATTTTATCATTTTGTTTTCATTTCTCCAAATGGGGTGGCCGCCCTAACGTATTAATTTATTCTGAACGTCAATTTGTATATGTTGCATTATTTACCATGCAAATTTTAAATTCTAAAAAATTAAAGTATAACACTAATAAGTAATATTATGTAGATACCGACTAATGTTAGATTATATAATATAATACCTATATCTATATGCTCAAAATATGCTCTTAGCCACTTAGATACCACTTAGATACCTAAAGGTGAATGATGTAATGTCTCATATATAATGAGAAAAAGAAGAAAGTAAAAATTCTTTAATTCACACTTATACTATTTATGTGAGCTACCTACGTAACTGTAAACAGTTTGAACTGTAAAATTCTAAAGATGATTGATCGACTTAAGAGGTAATTAACATTATACGTACGATTTGTTTCACATAGCTTTAAGTCATTACAAACAAATATTTTTGTCGTAAAAAATCGTCTAAACTCGCATTAAATTTCTCAGAAAGATATTCTACTTCAGAATATTTAAAGAGTATGCTGCAGACATTCAACATGATTGAAAACTAATAAAATTATAATAATTATTAAGAACAGTGAAAAACTCGTTTTTCTTCAAAAATATTCTTTAAAAACGATTTACAAATTCTTTTTGAGCTATACTGAGAATCACCTTGTTTGTAATAATAATATTTCGTTTTATTGAATTGCACAACCACCGAAGACCATGTACGAAAAACGATTTTTAAAATGAATAATATCTGTAAGTGGTAGGTACCAGATACCTATATTAATTATCATCATTTGAATAGTAGCTGAATCATTTTTCTTTTTTACAGAAAGCTACATGAGAAATCGAGTGAATATCCAATGTTGTAAAAATATGAACTTCAAACACTTACCTATAAAAAATTTAATATGAATTTCTACAAGAAATTTTTTTTTATAAAGGTACTAAATAGACAAACTTATAAGGAATCTTTCATTACATTTTAAAATTAGATTTCTAACTGACAATAGTTTGTAAATGTTCATTATTTTTACATATTTTGTCAAGAATTGAACTTAAAATGCTTATAAAAAAAAATTTCGACTATGAATTTTTATTGTTTTCAATAAAAGTTTTGTAAAAAGTGTTATCCAAATGTGATTACTGTTAGACTTGAGAGTAGTGGCAGTGGTCATATATTTACAACAAAGAAGGCAATGTACATAATTATTAATAAATTAGTAATTACATTAGATATATACAGACAATTAGTCTGGAACACGTCAAGATACACAATATTATAAAAAAAAGTTTCAGTTATATTATACTATATGCCGCAGGTGTCGTCAACCAGTCGACCACGATCTTTTGAGGAATATTGGTCGATAGTATTGAAAATATTTATACCAATTTATTACCAATACCGGTTGATCACTTGCCTTATCTTAAGCACCATTTTATGCTTTAAATACAAAGTAAAGTATTTATTAGCGAAGAAAAAACCCGATGTAGAAATAATTAAAAAAATAAATATTATTATACAACTTATTATCATGATGTTTGTAATAATATAAATAATATACCTAAATAAGTAGTGGTCGATCATTTACAAGACATTTAAAATTTTGAAAATAGCGCATTTGTCGGAAAAGGTTGGCGACACCCCTGCTATATGGAGTATTGGATATGGATATGGTCATCATTAGAGGTTGGTCAAACTGTTCAAAAGTCGAACCAAGCATTAAAAATACTGAATTGAACCTATCTCAAACAAGAAGTTCGAAATTCTATAATTAATAGTCCTACACCTTACTCGATAGTCGCTAGTTATTTTGGTTTGACATAAGACAACAAAGTTTGATTTGACATTTAATTCAAAAGTTTAGTTTGGGTTCAGTTCAATAATGAAATACAATAAATATATGGTACGGGTGTGGTTTGATGTTGAGCAAAATGTTCGGTTCAAGTACGATTAAAAAATTCAGTTTAAACTTTAAGTTCGACATCACATTGAATTGTTCGGTTCGATATTAAAAGGTTAGGTAGGTATTACTTTTATCGGAAATATGAAAATTAAATAAAACGAAAAAACGTGAATGCCAGCACTATCTAGTAACAAAATCTTGTGGTGGATGGACGAGGAGAAAAGTCTAAAATAGACGACAACAGATTACTCTGGCACTGTCATTTAACCAATATAAAAACAAATTTATTAGATTCTAAATTTAATGATGATATTTTAAGAAATGTTACATTAATTTCATGTTTGTAAAATTATATTATACTAATGAATTATAATAGAGAGTTCATGATATCAAAAAACTTTTAATCAGCTAATTAATGATATTATCTGACTAATTAACAAATGATTAGAGACTTTTTTCTTCAATAATGAACCAAATTATTCAAAACCCGATTTTTGGAATTTTTAAAGGTGCTCGTCTAATATGCTACCTACCATAAAATGGTATCTACCAAAAACCTGTATGCGTGTTGTATGCTACCTACCGTAGTTATGTTTATTTTATTTCATTTTATTGCGGGAAAGTACATTTGAGTCATTACGATAAATAACATATTATAACAGTTGTACAAAATTATAGATTATAATAGCCATTATGATAACTTTACTGATCCACCAAGACCCATGATAACTTACTTTTAGATAATATATTAGTTTAGTCTATGTTCTGTCTGTGTTGTGTTCGGGTATGTCGTATGTGTCCTATTCGTTGCGAGTTTTAATTTTTATGTGATGCTGACGATATTGATGATGATTATTCAACTCAAAAAAATTACCTACAGTACTCGCATTCAAGGTCCATGGATTTTTGGTATGTGTTATAAAAATGTTGATGGGATTCTAGAACGAAGATTTTTTAAAGTGGAAAAAAGAAATAAGGCAACTTTATTACTAATAGTACAAAATGAAATAGAACTAGGATCAATTATTTATTCAGATCAATGGCGAGCATACAGTACCTTAAAAGATATAGGCTATCATCATGAAACCGTCAATCATTCCGAGTTTTTTGTTGATCCTACAACAGGCACGCGCACAAACACAGACTATCGAGTGTATATGAACCATGGAGACACGTCAAAACTAAATCCGGAATTAAAACCCGAGCAGCAACAGATTTGTTAGACCGACAATTAAAAGAAGAATGGTGGTGGTCTATTAATACGCAACACGACTTATTAGAAGTTTTCTGGGATGACCGATGATGTGAAAATAATATACAATGTATAATAATATATAATGACATATAGAAATATTATAAAGTAGGTACTTGACAACAATAAATTAATAAATTAATAAATTATTTAGTAATAACCTGTTATTAATATTGTTGTCAATTTGTTATTAATCAATAATCAGTTAACGTTTTTTGGTAGGTAGCATACTACACCTACGAAGTAGCGGTAGGTAGCAAAGTAGCATATTAGACGAGTACCTTTTTAAATATAGGTACCTACCTACTTAAAGACCATTTTGTGTTATATTTTGAAAATATTATTCTTGGGTACTTGAAGCTTCTATAGTATAAGTTTGACTTTTTATTGTGTATATTATAAATTATAATAAACAATGATATTAATATACAAATATTTTAATAAACAAATAATAATAATTCAACTTAACCGGCTATTGTTTTAATAATAATATACATAATATATTAATATATAGCTGACAAACTCTTTTGAGTTTAAAGAATTATAATTACGAGTATTTACCTATGCAAGAAACTTGAGTAAAATGATATGTAACTAATAATTATGAACTATGGCATGTGAGAAAATAATATTATATAGTGTTATAATAAGGTATGACTGTTTTTCATTTTTATTAGGTAAGGGTCCCAATCTGGGATTTTTACATGGGCCCCTTATTATTGCAGTAACCTACTTGTAATCTACTGTACTTTAGATATATTTAAAGTAAAAAAATACCAAGTTAACAATGTTTATATTTAGTATTGTTTATAAACTATGTAGGAAAGTACTACAATGTAATACTTATACGTCATAATATCATATTAATATGTACACTTCCTTTTGTAGCAAACAATATTGTATGTATGTAGATAAAAATTAAATGATTTAATTCAATATATTTTGAAAAAAATTAACTTCTTTGGAAAGATATTAATATCAAAATATTTGCATACATTGTACATATTATTATAAACTATAAATATTTACTCTATTTTCATATCCAATAGGTACCAATGATTACTTTAAAGTTCTCGGGATAATATTATTAATTTTAAATTACGTAGGTATGTAAGTAAGTACTTAACAAATATTACGTTATATTAGGTACACCTTTCAATTTTAATAAGTAGTAATAAATAAAACTATCAGCTTACGTATTATTAGATGTAACAATTATAATTCACAATCACTTTAAAAAAATATATATTATTGATTTAAATGATTTATATTTCACTTATTTTTTTAATTTAAATCTATATATTTAATTCATGTCTTAATTATTATTCTTGTACTAAATTATGATAAGTGCATGATCACAGCCAGGGGCGGATCTCAATCTTGTTTGTGGGGAGAGAGTGAGTAGGAATATTGTGATATAAAGTACAATGAAGAAAGTATAATTAAATCGTTAAAAAAATCCCATTTGAGGGGGGGTTGACCACCACGTCATTAGATACCCCATAAATCCGCTCTTGATCACAGCTCACAGCTACTCAACTGATATCGAGCCATAGGATAAAACTCTCAAAATTCATATTAGCACCCCCAAATAATTTTTGATAGAATCAACGAATTTTCATTGACTATAAAATTATGCCATAGGTATTTGGATACATTGATTTCTAAGGCCTTATCTTTTTCATAATAATAATAATACATAGGTACCTATCAGAATAATAATATAGATAAAAGTGTATTATGTTATAGGTAATTGTTTATATTAAGATTAATGCGAAGTTTTGTACGAAATTTATTTATGAATGGAGAGTAGTGTGGGGGAAACCCCCACTGATCACTTAAGTCGACATTAATCTAGCACCCCCATACATTTAACCCGAATTTCGCCTATATATCGAGCTGTTATGGCCCGTGGCGCCAATCTATAATTATCTAAGGAAGGTTGATTTTCAGCAGAAAAATTGTAACATTACTTTTATACGACTTTGTAGTAGATTAACAAGTATATATGAACAAAAGTTACAAAATCGTTTAGTCACTAATGAAAAAATGACCCAAATAACTTCACGATTGTCATAATATATATTTTAGTCACTCTACGTATGACTATATTATATAGGTACATGTGATTTCACACACCTCCTTTGGTGTACTGCTTTCGTTCAGGACCGTTACAGAATTTATTTCCTTTCTTTCTAGTCATAATAATTATAACCCTTATACGATGTTACACTATACTAAATAGCAGTATTGTAAAAGATACTCTTCAAAAGTGTTCAAATACAGATACAGATTCTACTTATTTTGAAAAGTTATAAATACTTTCAATTTATTAATAACAATTTTTTTTACCTTATAAATCAACCGAACCCGTTTTCATCTTTTACGTTAATTGTATAGAGCATTTTACACCTTCTGTATCATTTGGTGTAACTTTAAAATACTCATGTGTTTTCTTTATCGTAATACCTATTTGAATTACCAGTTTTCACAGTAAAAATAGAAATAAAAAATAGAAAATATATAAACTTAAAAGAATAAATATATGAAAATGAGTATTTGATTTTAAATATGTACCTAAAGATACTTTGAAAAAGTATTTAAAACACGTATTTGAGTACCTACCTTTTTAAATACTTCTCAGATACTTTACAAGACTGCTAAACAGCTCATCATCATATCAGGTCTTTCCTTCCTTCATTAGTTCAACCAGTTTCGTTCTCTAGCTTATTTAATTTCTTTATCTTTATATATTTTAATGAACTGTGTTAATTAACTTATCTATGCTCAACTAATAACTAACTGTCTAAATAAATTGTTGAAGTTTCAAAAAAAAAGAACCATACATTATATAGTAATATTATATTATATTATATTATTATATTATTATATTAAATAGGTATCTGTGTAAATGTATCTAATTTGTGTATAATTTTGTTTTTTTTTTATATCATTATATTTGTATACATTTTATAATATTTTTACAAATTTATTTTAATGACACTGTAAAATGAGATTAACTAATTTGGTAAAGATACGCTACTTTTTATGTTCAACCGGATTTTTGTTAGCATTATGTTAGTGTCCTTTTTATATGCCACTAATTTGCTAAACAGGACATAACCATACTCAATTAGATTTTATTAACCCTTTGATAGAATATTTGCAGTATCACAAATTCACAAATGAATATGATTAATTTAATCTTCGTTCAATAAAGACCTTGAAAATGTTACAGTACAATACTACAGAATATGACTGATATGAGATAATTATTAGTTTCTTATGGCGCCATCATGCTACACAAACACACAGTATTTATTATAGTATAACTATTTAATGGACAACAACGTATGATTGATCAAATTATAGTTTGTTTCACATCTGAAAACAATCGCTTTAAAGTTCAATGTTGTATATTTTTCTTTCCAAATCAGTGAAATATAAACAATACAACATAATCAACAAATTATTATGGGATACAAATCAAAAAAAAAAATGTTATAATTAAATGTAAAATAACGAGTTTTAAGATTATTATATATTTTATTAACAGAAAATAGTTTTAGATATTCTGAGCGGAGCGATGAATGTAGGGGAACATGGGGCAAAGTGGGGACGCTAATGTCTAAAGACCTGAAATTCACTTAAAAATCAATTTTATCCTTTCACATTTTGTTCACACACTCTAGAGGTTATGGTAATTGATAATACATTTTTTATGAAAATTTGATTTTTTTTTTTTATGTAAGTTTAAAAGGATGTAATAAAAAGTAAAGTTTACCCCACTTTGCCCCATACGTGGGCAATATACGAAAAAATTTCATATATTTTAATTAATTTTATAAACACAACAAATTATTTATAAAAAACGTTAATATACGTGTATAGCTTAACTTAAAAGAAATAAAATTATAAATTTAACTTTTTATATGTTATAAAAACATAAAAATGGGGGACGGAGTGGCCGAGCGGTCTAAGGCGTCGGTTGCGACGCTGCCGGCGCCGGTTCGATCCCGTGGTCACGGGCGGCATTTTTCTGGAGAACAAATGCCGCCATCCCCCACCCGGGCATGGCAGATACCTACGGGTGCCCAAATCGAAAATTCTGCCAAAACCCACACACGTGTTAACAACCTACAGTCCCCCCCTACAGTACCACCGGCTAATGATCTTTGTTGTCGAAGCCTCAACCTTAATAAAAAAAAAAAAAAAAAACATAAAAATAATTTAGGAACAGAATTCACATTTAAATATGGTTTTCTAATCTTTTTCTTCAAACTCAGCACAAATACAATGAAGCCATTTTTTATATAATAGACACTGAATCTACCCATCAACTGAAGTTCTTCCTTTATTTTAAGAATATTTGGGTTTTTCCCACATTGCCAAAGACAGGTATAAACCACTTTTCCCCAAATAATTAAATTACCCAGAGCCATTGATTTTATTGTATTTAAATACTTAAACATAACTAAAGAAATTTAATCATAGAACAAACAACATAGACTTTTTAATAAAAAAAAAAATTATTAATAACAAAGCCCAAAGTAATTGAATATATAAATAACAAATTATGCAATTCTATTATCAAGTAAATTATAATGGGCATATGTCCAGTTTTTCACTGATTAATTGCAAAATAATCGCTAGTTTGATTTAAAACTTCTACCACACAATCTCAGACGACCAAGGAAGCCATAAATCTAATAATATTACAAATGTTTTACATTAAATAAAAAGATAATACAATGTCCCCACTTTGCCCCGGTACCCCACTTTGCCCCATGTTCACCTATTGATTTTACAATGATGTGTGTGTTTTTTTGTGTCTGTCATCACTGTTTGTGGCAGTAAAACTGCTTCGATTTTCTTCAACAGTATCTTGTTCGATGTGCATGAGAAGCAAATTGGGGCATTCGGAAGGTTAAAAATCCCAATAGTTTTCAAAAGCACCGGGAAACACAAAATAACAATTAAGGAAAAACTGGAATTTTTACGCAAAATCGATTTTGATTTTTGGTGCAACTCTAAAATGAAAATTTCACTGAATTCTTATATTCTCATTTTCTGTACACCATACAAATTTTAAAATTATTTTGACTTGTTTTGAGCTGTTTACGGACAATCTATAAATAACAATAACATTTTATTTGTTGGGCCAAAAAGCGTGAACATTTAATACGAGGCTCCTGATATATTGTTACAAAAGCAGTTTAAAAATATTAAAAAGGTGGGTAAGTGGATGTCGCTCTGCTGTACAGTAGGTTACAAGTGGGTCACTGTATAATTGATGCTATTAAATTTGAATTCAATGATACAATATCATTGTATAAGAAAAACGATTCTGAGCGAAGACGGTATGTCAGTCTAGGTTAAGACAAATTATATACATATCTATGGTATTAAAAAAAAATTGACCTATAATAAATTCCAAATTAATCATATCACATTATCACAATATCCATTAGGTACTTATAACACGTTATACACAAACAACAAACCCTGATACTATAATATATATATAATAGTACACTTTAGAAGTTTCAAGTAGGTACCCACGAATAATATTATAAAATCACAACAAAATAACTAGGTTTTTTAATATGTAATTTCGTCCAAATTTGAACATAAAATGACTATAAAAATAAACTGTGATTGTATATTTTTTAGATTTTTCGGTAAGAGAATTAACTACTTACGAGGAATCTTGTTTTAAATTTTCAATCCTTAGCTATAAAAACTGAACATTTTATAATTTATTAATTACGATGATTAATAATTTTCGAGATTTTGAAAAATTCTGTCAAAATTCGATGTTAAAATGCTTATAAAAAAAATTGTGCCTATGTATTATTAATATTTTTCAACTGATATTGTAACAATATATCAGGAGCCTTCTATTAAACTTTTACACTTTTTGGCCCAACAGATAAAACTTAATTGATATTTATAGAAAAAAAAAACTAAAAAAATTGAAAACTGAAAATGTCCGTAAACGGCTCAAAAAGAGTCAAAATATTTTCAAAATTGTATGGTGTATAGGAAATGCTAATATAAACATTCAGTGAAATTTTCATGTATCTACAGTAATTCGTTTTTTAATTACAACAAAAAAAGGAAATTGCCACATGAGAAATCGAGTGAATATCCAATGTTGTAAAAATTTGAATTTCAAACGCTCATAAAAATTTAATTTGACTTTCCTGTAGAGATTTTTTTATTGATAAAGGTAGACAATCTTATGAGTAATCTTGTATTAGATTTTCAAATCTTAGATTTAAAAAGAAAAATTTTTACGAATTCTTAACTCAAAATAATTTGCTAATTTTCGTGATTTTTCCATATTTTGTCAATTTTAGATTCTGAGTGAAACGATGAATGTATTGATTTTACAATGATGTGTGTTTTTTTTTTTATTTTTTTTTTATTTTTTTTTTTTATTTTTTTTTTATTTTATTTTTTATTTTATTTTTTATTTTATTTTTTATTTTTTTTGTGTCTGTGTACACGATAAGTAGTCGAAATAATGCTTCGATTTTCGACTTCAGTATCTTGTTCGATTGGAAAGTGAATATCGTTGGTGCATTGGGGAGGTCAAAATTTAAATTTCCCAGTAGTTTTCAAGAGCGCCGGGGAAAACAAAAGAAAAATTAAGGAAAAACGGGAATTTTTACGCAAAATCGATTTTTCAGAAAATTGAATTTGGTTTTTGGTGTAACTTTAAAACAAATGACCGTAGGCACATGAAATTTTCACTGGTTGTTTATATTTGCATTTTCTATACACGATAACATTTTCAAAATATTTTGATTTATTTTGAACAGTTTAGGGACATTTTCATTTTTAGTTTTTTTTCTAGAAATATCAATAAAATTTTATTTGTTGGTTGCGAAAGCTTGAAAATTTAATAGAAGGTTCCTAATATATTGTTTCAAAGGCAGATGAAAAATATTAAAAATCCTTAGTCACAATTTTTTTTTATAAGCATTTAAAGTTAAAAAAGGTGGGTAAGTGGATGTCGCTCTGCTGTACAGTAGGTTACAAGTGGGTCACTGTATAATTGATGCTATTAAATTTGAATTCAATGATACAATATCATTGTATAAGAAAAACGATTCTGAGCGAAGACGGTATGTCAGTCTAGGTTAAGACAAATTATATACATATCTATGGTATTAAAAAAAAATTGACCTATAATAAATTCCAAATTAATCATATCACATTATCACAATATCCATTAGGTACTTATAACACGTTATACACAAACAACAAACCCTGATACTATCAAATATATATAATAGTACACTTTAGAAGTTTCAAGTAGGTACCCACGAATAATATTATAAAATCACAACAAAATAACTAGGTTTTTTAATATGTAATTTCGTCCAAATTTGAACATAAAATGACTATAAAAATAAACTGTGATTGTATATTTTTTAGATTTTTCGGTAAGAGAATTAACTACTTACGAGGAATCTTGTTTTAAATTTTCAATCCTTAGCTATAAAAACTGAACATTTTATAATTTATTAATTACGATGATTAATAATTTTCGAGATTTTGAAAAATTCTGTCAAAATTCGATGTTAAAATGCTTATAAAAAAAAATTGTGCCTATGTATTATTAATATTTTTCAACTGATATTGTAACAATATATCAGGAGCCTTCTATTAAACTTTTACACTTTTTGGCCCAACAGATAAAACTTAATTGATATTTATAGAAAAAAAAAACTAAAAAAATTGAAAACTGAAAATGTCCGTAAACGGCTCAAAAAGAGTCAAAATATTTTCAAAATTGTATGGTGTATAGGAAATGCTAATATAAACATTCAGTGAAATTTTCATGTATCTACAGTAATTCGTTTTTTAATTACAACAAAAAAAGGAAATTGCCACATGAGAAATCGAGTGAATATCCAATGTTGTAAAAATTTGAATTTCAAACGCTCATAAAAATTTAATTTGACTTTCCTGTAGAGATTTTTTTATTGATAAAGGTAGACAATCTTATGAGTAATCTTGTATTAGATTTTCAAATCTTAGATTTAAAAAGAAAAATTTTTACGAATTCTTAACTCAAAATAATTTGCTAATTTTCGTGATTTTTCCATATTTTGTCAATTTTAGATTCTGAGTGAAACGATGAATGTATTGATTTTACAATGATGTGTGTTTTTTTTTTTATTTTTTTTTTATTTTTTTTTTTATTTTTTTTTTATTTTATTTTTTATTTTATTTTTTATTTTATTTTTTATTTTTTTTGTGTCTGTGTACACGATAAGTAGTCGAAATAATGCTTCGATTTTCGACTTCAGTATCTTGTTCGATTGGAAAGTGAATATCGTTGGTGCATTGGGGAGGTCAAAATTTAAATTTCCCAGTAGTTTTCAAGAGCGCCGGGGAAAACAAAAGAAAAATTAAGGAAAAACGGGAATTTTTACGCAAAATCGATTTTTCAGAAAATTGAATTTGGTTTTTGGTGTAACTTTAAAACAAATGACCGTAGGCACATGAAATTTTCACTGGTTGTTTATATTTGCATTTTCTATACACGATAACATTTTCAAAATATTTTGATTTATTTTGAACAGTTTAGGGACATTTTCATTTTTAGTTTTTTTTCTAGAAATATCAATAAAATTTTATTTGTTGGTTGCGAAAGCTTGAAAATTTAATAGAAGGTTCCTAATATATTGTTTCAAAGGCAGATGAAAAATATTAAAAATTGACAAAATATGGAAAAATCACGAAAATTAGCAAATTATTTTGAGTTAAGAATTCGTAAAAATTTTTCTTTTTAAATCTAAGATTTGAAAATCTAATACAAGATTACTCATAAGATTGTCTACCTTTATCAATAAAAAAATCTCTACAGGAAAGTCAAATTAAATTTTTATGAGCGTTTGAAATTCAAATTTTTACAACATTGGATATTCACTCGATTTCTCATGTGGCAATTTCCTTTTTTTGTTGTAATTAAAAAACGAATTACTGTAGATACATGAAAATTTCACTGAATGTTTATATTAGCATTTCCTATACACCATACAATTTTGAAAATATTTTGACTCTTTTTGAGCCGTTTACGGACATTTTCAGTTTTCAATTTTTTTAGTTTTTTTTTTCTATAAATATTAATTAAGTTTTATCTGTTGGGCCAAAAAGTGTAAAAATTTAATACAAGGCTCCTGATATATTGTTACAATATTAGTTGAAAAATATTAAAAATACATAGGCACAATTTTTTTTTATAAGCATTTTAACATCGAATTTTGACAGAATTTTTCAAAATCTCGAAAATTATTAATCATCGTAATTAATAAATTATAAAATGTTCAGTTTTTATAGCTTAGGATTGAAAATTTAAAACAAGATTCCACGTAAGTAGTTAATTCTCTTACCGAAAAATCTAAAAAATATACAATCACAGTTTATTTTTATAGTCATTTTATTTTCAAATTTGGACGAAATTACATATTAAAAAACCTAGTTATTTTGTTGTGATTATATAATATTATTCGTGGGTACCTACTTGAAACTTCTAAAGTTTACTATTATATATATATGATAGTATCAGGGTTTGTTGTTAGTGTATAACGTGTTATAAGTACCTAATGGATATTGTGATAATGTGATATGATTAATTTGGAATTTATTATAGGTCAATTTTTTTTTAATACCATAGATATGTATATAATTTGTCTTAACCTAGACTGACATACCGTCTTCGCTCAGAATCGTTTTTCTTATACAATGATATTGTATCATTGAATTCAAATTTAATAGCATCAATTATACAGTGACCCACTTGTAACCTACTGTACAGCAGAGCGACATCCACTTACCCACCTTTTTTAACTTTAAATGCTTATAAAAAAATATTGTGACTAAGGATTTTTAATATTTTTCATCTGCCTTTGAAACAATATATTAGGAACCTTCTATTAAATTTTCAAGCTTTCGCAACCAACAAATAAAATTTTATTGATATTTCTAGAAAAAAAACTAAAAATGAAAATGTCCCTAAACTGTTCAAAATAAATCAAAATATTTTGAAAATGTTATCGTGTATAGAAAATGCAAATATAAACAACCAGTGAAAATTTCATGTGCCTACGGTCATTTGTTTTAAAGTTACACCAAAAACCAAATTCAATTTTCTGAAAAATCGATTTTGCGTAAAAATTCCCGTTTTTCCTTAATTTTTCTTTTGTTTTCCCCGGCGCTCTTGAAAACTACTGGGAAATTTAAATTTTGACCTCCCCAATGCACCAACGATATTCACTTTCCAATCGAACAAGATACTGAAGTCGAAAATCGAAGCATTATTTCGACTACTTATCGTGTACACAGACACAAAAAAAATAAATATAAAAATAAAAAAAAAAATAAAAAAAAATAAAAAAAAAAACACACATCATTGTAAAATCAATACATTCATCGTTTCACTCAGAATCTAAAATATATATAGG